>OY755040.1:38685776-40008734 GCA_963576565.1 Aspidapion aeneum
GGTCTTAGGTCGAGATGGTCCCATTTAAAAATGAACAAAATTCACCAAACACAAGCCATATAAAAGGGTGGGGGAAGATTTCAAAAATTAGAGTTTATGTGAAAATATGACGTGTGTGATATCAAACGAAAGGTAATTGAGTATGGAGTTAAACAAAATACATTTTAGTGTTTTTTTCTTCAAAAAGGGTGGGGGTAGATTTCAAACATTAGAGTTTACGTGAAAATAAGGCGTGTGTGATATCAAACGAAAGGTAATTAAGTCCGGAGTTAAACAAAATACATTTTAGTTTTTGTTTTTTTAAGGGTGGGGGTAGATCTCAAAAATTTGAGTTTAAGTCAAATCATGGCTTGTGTGGTATCAAACAAAAGGTAATTTAGTCTGGAGTTGAATAAGATATATTTCAGGTTTTAGTTTTATTAGCTCCCACGTACACTATAACTATAGTACCTAGTGTGAGCTTAGGGGCCCATATATTGGCAGAGTATTTTATTCTACGAGTGAAACGACAGCGAACCAATGAAACTAAGTCCATGGCGGGACGAAAACGTCCACCGGTCTATAAGGAAGAAAGACATTTTGTCACAGTTCAACCAGACCATGCTATCACCGTCTCCACGGTATAGGTTCACTATATATTAAAACCGAAAACAATAAGTTAACAAAGTATAAAAGGCAATGGATGGATGGAAATGGACTTAGTTTCCTTGGTCCGCTGTCGTTTGACTCGTAGAATAAAAATAGGTTTTACCTATTTTTTCATTATTTTTGATTTACTTTGGTATAACTCGCTTAATTTTCCCCAAACCTAAGATGTTTGTAAATATTGTGTGCCTTACATCAGGGCTAGCCCCCTGATGTAAGGCACTAAATCCCTCCAAGACCCATACCAGGTGTGCCACTGCATTTTTTTTTTGTGAATTAAAATTAATGAAGGCTTTATTGAGAATGAACTTAAACAGAGACAGACTAGTGTATGCAGTACGTATACATTCCTCTGCTTTTGAAATATAATTTGGTTTTACAGGAATTTTCTATGGCAAATTGAGGTATATGAATAAACCTTACTTTGCTTCGGAAAAGTTGCAACTTTTCGTCAAGTTTCCTTTTTACCTTAGTGCGGTAAGGGTGGAACAGGTACTTTCCGGAAGTTAGGCACAAAGTTTTTCCTATGAGTTGTTTTTGTTAATATTTATACATTTTTTAAATAAGTAAAAACGTTACAAAATTAGTTACATAGTTTATCTCATAATTTTTGAGATAAATTTTTGACAGAAATCAGCTGTTTACAAGAACAAAAAGCAAACCTAGGCCAGCGAAAAAAAAAACCGTAAAAAGATGACCCAAAAATTATAAAATAAATTTAAGGTTAGAATAGTTCAAGGCCATCAAAACGGACGGGCCACGATCCTGAACCTTTTGTTGACGCACGTCGGAGATTGATTTTTAGGTCACACATTACTATACTATAGTAGTGTGAGCTATGGTGATCCTAATTTTTTCGAGAAAAAAAGTTGCTTCGATTTCAAAAATTTTTATATATCTTTGCGTTTCAGATGATTTTGAAACTTTTTTGTTGCGCCATCTGTCTGTCTGTCTGTCTGTCTATATATCTGTCTATTTGTCTGTGTGTATGTCTGTCTGTAACGACCAACGCGCATAACTCAAAAACCGCCTGCCCGATTTTAATGAAATTTGGTACCTAGGCTGGGTTTTGGGTCGAGATGGTCCTATTTAAAAACTAAAAAAATCCACTGAACAAAAGCCACATAAAAGGGTGGGGGAAGATTTCAAAAACTAGAGTTTATATAAAAATACTCTGCCAATCTATGGGCACCTAAGCTCACACTAGGTACTATAGTAATAGTGTACGTGTGAGCTAATATCGTCGTTGATCCTACAAACTGACGTAACTCATTTATTGTAATTTTACAAGAGAGGAATTTCAAGTTTTAGGAAAAGTTTATATTGGATTTATATCACTAAAAATGTTCATCGATCTAATGATTTTTATGAGTTACGACACTTTGTGGGATGAAAGAACGACACAAATAAGTTAGTATTATGGTATTATCTCAAAACTGCATTTTTTTGAGATACGTAAGTTTGTAAGATCAACGACGATATAACTAAAAACTGAACTATATTTTATTTAACTCCAGACTCAATTACCTTTCGTTTGATACCACACAAACCATGTTTTGACTTAAACTTTAGTTTTTAAAATCTACCCCCACCCTTTTTTTAAAACTAAAATGTATTTTGTTTAACTCCAGACTCAATTACCTTTCGTTTAATATCACACACGCAATATTTTCACTTAAACTCTAATTCTAAAATTTACCCCCCCCCCCTCTTTTTTTTGAATAAACTAAAATGCATTTTGTTTAACTCCAGACTAAATTACTTTCGTTTAATACCACACACGCCATATTTTCACATAAACTTTAATTTTTGAAATCTTCCCCCACCCTTTCATTCGGCTTGGGTTTGGTGGATTTTGTTCATTTTTAAATGGGACAATCTCGACACAAGACCCAGCCTAGGTACCAAATTTCATTTAAATCGGGCAAGCGGTTTTTGAGTTATGCGCGTTGGTCGACAGACAGACAGACAGACAGACAGACAGACAGACAGACAGACAGACAGACAGACAGACAGACAGACAGACAGACAGACAGACAGACAGACAGACAGACAGACAGACAGACAGACAGACAGACAGACAGACAGACAGACAGACAGACAGACAGACAGACAGACAGACAGACAGACAGACAGACAGACAGACAGACAGACAGACAGACAGACAGACAGACAGACAGACAGACAGACAGACAGACAGACAGACAGACAGACAGACAGACAGACAGACAGACAGACAGACAGACAGACAGACAGACAGACAGACAGACAGACAGACAGACAGACAGACAGACAGACAGACAGACAGACAGACAGACAGACAGACAGACAGACAGACAGACAGACAGACAGACAGACAGACAGACAGACAGACAGACAGACAGACAGACAGACAGACAGACAGACAGACAGACAGACAGACAGACAGACAGACAGACAGACAGACAGACAGACAGACAGACAGACAGACAGACAGACAGACAGACAGACAGACAGACAGACAGACAGACAGACAGACAGACAGACAGACAGACAGACAGACAGACAGACAGACAGACAGACAGACAGACAGACAGACAGACAGACAGACAGACAGACAGACAGACAGACAGACAGACAGACAGACAGACAGACAGACAGACAGACAGACAGACAGACAGACAGACAGACAGACAGACAGACAGACAGACAGACAGACAGACAGACAGACAGACAGACAGACAGACAGACAGACAGACAGACAGACAGACAGACAGACAGACAGACAGACAGACAGACAGACAGACAGACAGACAGACAGACAGACAGACAGACAGACAGACAGACAGACAGACAGACAGACAGACAGACAGACAGACAGACAGACAGACAGACAGACAGACAGACAGACAGACAGACAGACAGACAGACAGACAGACAGACAGACAGACAGACAGACAGACAGACAGACAGACAGACAGACAGACAGACAGACAGACAGACAGACAGACAGACAGACAGACAGACAGACAGACAGACAGACAGACAGACAGACAGACAGACAGACAGACAGACAGACAGACAGACAGACAGACAGACAGACAGACAGACAGACAGACAGACAGACAGACAGACAGACAGACAGACAGACAGACAGACAGACAGACAGACAGACAGACAGACAGACAGACAGACAGACAGACAGACAGACAGACAGACAGACAGACAGACAGACAGACAGACAGACAGACAGACAGACAGACAGACAGACAGACAGACAGACAGACAGACAGACAGACAGACAGACAGACAGACAGACAGACAGACAGACAGACAGACAGACAGACAGACAGACAGACAGACAGACAGACAGACAGACAGACAGACAGACAGACAGACAGACAGACAGACAGACAGACAGACAGACAGACAGACAGACAGACAGACAGACAGACAGACAGACAGACAGACAGACAGACAGACAGACAGACAGACAGACAGACAGACAGACAGACAGACAGACAGACAGACAGACAGACAGACAGACAGACAGACAGACAGACAGACAGACAGACAGACAGACAGACAGACAGACAGACAGACAGACAGACAGACAGACAGACAGACAGACAGACAGACAGACAGACAGACAGACAGACAGACAGACAGACAGACAGACAGACAGACAGACAGACAGACAGACAGACAGACAGACAGACAGACAGACAGACAGACAGACAGACAGACAGACAGACAGACAGACAGACAGACAGACAGACAGACAGACAGACAGACAGACAGACAGACAGACAGACAGACAGACAGACAGACAGACAGACAGACAGACAGACAGACAGACAGACAGACAGACAGACAGACAGACAGACAGACAGACAGACAGACAGACAGACAGACAGACAGACAGACAGACAGACAGACAGACAGACAGACAGACAGACAGACAGACAGACAGACAGACAGACAGACAGACAGACAGACAGACAGACAGACAGACAGACAGACAGACAGACAGACAGACAGACAGACAGACAGACAGACAGACAGACAGACAGACAGACAGACAGACAGACAGACAGACAGACAGACAGACAGACAGACAGACAGACAGACAGACAGACAGACAGACAGACAGACAGACAGACAGACAGACAGACAGACAGACAGACAGACAGACAGACAGACAGACAGACAGACAGACAGACAGACAGACAGACAGACAGACAGACAGACAGACAGACAGACAGACAGACAGACAGACAGACAGACAGACAGACAGACAGACAGACAGACAGACAGACAGACAGACAGACAGACAGACAGACAGACAGACAGACAGACAGACAGACAGACAGACAGACAGACAGACAGACAGACAGACAGACAGACAGACAGACAGACAGACAGACAGACAGACAGACAGACAGACAGACAGACAGACAGACAGACAGACAGACAGACAGACAGACAGACAGACAGACAGACAGACAGACAGACAGACAGACAGACAGACAGACAGACAGACAGACAGACAGACAGACAGACAGACAGACAGACAGACAGACAGACAGACAGACAGACAGACAGACAGACAGACAGACAGACAGACAGACAGACAGACAGACAGACAGACAGACAGACAGACAGACAGACAGACAGACAGACAGACAGACAGACAGACAGACAGACAGACAGACAGACAGACAGACAGACAGACAGACAGACAGACAGACAGACAGACAGACAGACAGACAGACAGACAGACAGACAGACAGACAGACAGACAGACAGACAGACAGACAGACAGACAGACAGACAGACAGACAGACAGACAGACAGACAGACAGACAGACAGACAGACAGACAGACAGACAGACAGACAGACAGACAGACAGACAGACAGACAGACAGACAGACAGACAGACAGACAGACAGACAGACAGACAGACAGACAGACAGACAGACAGACAGACAGACAGACAGACAGACAGACAGACAGACAGACAGACAGACAGACAGACAGACAGACAGACAGACAGACAGACAGACAGACAGACAGACAGACAGACAGACAGACAGACAGACAGACAGACAGACAGACAGACAGACAGACAGACAGACAGACAGACAGACAGACAGACAGACAGACAGACAGACAGACAGACAGACAGACAGACAGACAGACAGACAGACAGACAGACAGACAGACAGACAGACAGACAGACAGACAGACAGACAGACAGACAGACAGACAGACAGACAGACAGACAGACAGACAGACAGACAGACAGACAGACAGACAGACAGACAGACAGACAGACAGACAGACAGACAGACAGACAGACAGACAGACAGACAGACAGACAGACAGACAGACAGACAGACAGACAGACAGACAGACAGACAGACAGACAGACAGACAGACAGACAGACAGACAGACAGACAGACAGACAGACAGACAGACAGACAGCGCAACAAAAAAGTTTCAAAATCATCTGAAACGCAAAGACTAATTTTTTCGAGAAAAAAATAGTTGCTCCGATTTCAAAAACCGAACCATAACTCAAAAACCGCTTGCCCGATTTTAATGAAATTTGGTACCTACGCTGGGTTTTGGGTCGAGATGGTCCCATTTAAAAATGAACAAAATCCACCGAACACAAGCCAAGTAAAAGGGTGGGGGTATATTTCAAAAATTAGAGTTTATGTTAAAATATGACGTGTGTGATATCAAATGAAAGGTAATTCCGTCTGGAGTTAAATAAAATTCATTTTACAAAAAAAAAGGTGGGGGTAAATTAAAAAAATTAGTGTTTATGTGGAAATATGGCGTGTGTGATATCAAACGAAAGGTAATTGAGTCTGGAGTTAAACAAAATACATTTTAGTTTAAAAAAAAGGTGGGGGTAGATTTGAAAAATTAAAGTTTAAGTCAAAACATGGCTTGTGTGGTATCAAACGAAAGGTAATTGAGTCTGGAGTTCAAGAAAATATTTTTCCGTTTTTAGTTATATTAGGTCACACGTACACTATAACTATAGTACCTAGTGTGAGCTTAGGTGCCCATAGATTGGCAGAGTATCTTTAAATGTGTGATCATAAATAAAAAGTTACAGGTGTTTTAGTTTTAAGTTGATATTTCTGATTTTCTATAAAAAACTGTATAATTACTTTTACCTTCTTAATCCTCACCACAAATATGAGTCTTCGGTCAAGCTATCGACCTTAAGAGCACTAGGAACGGGGTAAATTAAAAGGAATAAGTATTATTTGAAAGGAAACTTAAGGAAAAACTCACACTCCAGGAAACTTAAGGAAAAACTCACACTCCAGTTGGAGTCACAATTGAAGTATTATTCTTATTTTTAAGGCTTATAAATTTATTGAGCCAGCTAAAAAATTAGATACCTCGTCATTGATAGTTAAGTTTTTACACGTATAATAAGAACAATTTTAAGATTGATTTTAGCTCACACTACTACTATACTATAGTAGTGTGAGCTATAGTGATCCTAATTTTTTCAAGAAAAAAAAAGTTGCTCCGATTTCAAAATTTTTTATATATCTTTGCGTTTCAGATGATTTTGAAACTTTTTTGTTGCGCCGTCTATCTGTCTGTCTGTCTGTCTGTATGTCTGTCTGTAACGACCAACTCGCATAACTCAAAAATCGCTTGCCCGATTTTAATGAAATTTGGTACCTACGCTGGGTTTTGGTCGAGATGGTCCCATTTAAAAATGAACAAAATCCACCAAACACAAGCCAAATAAAAAGGTGGGGGTATATTTCAAAAATTAGAGTTTATATAAAAATATGGCGTGTGTGATACCAAACGAAAAGTAATTGCGTCTGGAGTTAAATAAACTACATTTTACTTTTAAAAAAGGGTGGGGGTAAATTAAAAAAATTAGTGTTTATGTGGAAATATGGCGTGTGTGATATCAAACGAAAGGTAATTAAGTCTGGAGTTAAACAAAATACATTTTAGTTTTAAAAAAAAGGTGGGGGTAGATTTGAAGAATTAAAGTTTAAGTCAAAACATGGCTTGTGTGGTATCAAACGAAAGGTAATTGAGTCTGGATTTCAATAAAATATATTTCAGTTTTTAGTTATATTGGCTCACACGTACACTATAACTATAGTACCTAGTGTGAGCTTAGGTGCCTATAGATTGGCAGAGTATTTTATTAGTTAGCCTTCTATAAAGCATTCTTAACATATTGTATTGACTATGCCTACAAATTTTACATTCATATTGCATATGGAATAAAACGAAAGCTTATACATCTGTAGGTACAAAAACTGATGCAATTCTGTACGAACGTAGTAATATTTGGATAGAGGTGGTTGAAAATCTTTATAATTAATTTTATTATAGTTATTTTGTTTGTCTTCCTTTTTTGAATTTCTCCGACTCCTTCATCTTCATTATAATTGATTAAAATGGACAAACCCTTTAAAAATTTTCTCTAACAATTGTGGCATAAATGGAACATGGACATCTTTTTGCAGCTACATTTGGTGCTGCTGTAGTCAGTTACGCATCTACAAAAAATCATCTTTAAAATTTTTCTTGATGTCACTGAATATTTGGTGAAGGCTGGAACTATACAGTTTGCTTTAGATTCCCAACCCCATAGTTCTGGAGCTTGCTAATTTGATAACTATATAGTTACTTGATAATATGTGTTAAGTTAATGTTGTTTCATTGTTAACATACTTGGGAAATGTGATAATAAGTCAGAGTAATATATGTGAAAATGTTAACAACTAATGTAATTATAATTATTTTGTTTGTCTTGGTTTCTTAGGTTTCTGCTGCACTTTACAATTTTTTCGAGAAAAAAAAAATTACGTTCTGGATTACCGAAAAATCTTTGTTCTACAATGACGACTGCATGGAGTTTGAAATTGCAGTGCTCACAATATCATGTGATGCTTGCAGCGTTGTGATTATGTGTACTTTATTAAAGTTTTTCTTTAAGTAATTTTATATAGCGTCTTTTTTGCAGCCATTGTTTTCAATTTTTAATGTTATATCTTTATTAAACACAATCTTAGAGGATTGAATTTATTTAATTCAATGCTCCAAGAAAACAACAGAGCAAAACTTGCCTAAATAATGGGTCTTGAAGAATTTGACTTAGGTATCCATTACAAAGGTTGGTTGGTTGGGTCGGTTTATTAGGTTGGTTGGTATGGTTGGTTTAATAATTGAGGATCTTTTTTGCCACAAAATTGAATGCAGTAAAAGAACCGAACCGAATCATACTTTGATTATTTTTTCTCAACACAAGATTTATAAAAATTGCTCTAATTTTGGATCCGCCACTGCCTTTAATTATTGTATATTAAAATAATATGTTATTCAGTTTATTTTATAATTTGTCACACTTTTGAATAATACAAAAAAATACTCTGCCAATATATGGGCCCCTAAGCTCACACTAGGTACTATAGTTATAGTGTACGTGTGAGCTAATATAACTAAAAACTGAAATATATTTTATTCAACTCCAGACTAAATTACCTTTTGTTTGATACCACACAAGCCATATTTTAACTTACTAAAATTTTTGAAATCTACCCCCACCCATAAAATAAAACAAAAACTAAAATGTATTTTGTTTAACTGCAGACTTAATTACCTTTCGTTTGATATCACACATCCCATATTTTCACATAAACTCTTATGTTTGAAATCTTCCCCCACCCTTTTATTTAGTTTGTGTTCGGTGGATTTTGTTCATTTTTAAGTGGGACCATCTCGACTCAAGACCCAGCCTAGGTACCAAATTTCATTAAAATCGGCCAAGCGGTTTTTGAGTTATGCGCGTTGGTCGTTACAGACAGACATACAGACAGACAGACAGACAGACAGACAGACAGACAGACAGACAGACATACAGACAGACAGACGGCGCAACAAAAAAGTTTCAAAATCATCTGAAAGGCAAAGATATATAAATACTCTGCCAATATATGGGCCCCTAAGCTCACACTAGGTACTATAGTTGTAGTGTACGTGTAAGCAAATAAAACTAAAATCTCAAATATATCTTATTCAACTCCAGATAAATTACCTTTTGTTTGATACCACACAAGCCATGTTTTGACTTAAACTCAAATTTTTAAAATCTACCCCCACCCTTAAAAAAACAAAAACTAAAATGTATTTTGTTTAACTCCGGACTTAATTACCTTTCGTTTGATATCACACACGCCATATTTTCACGTAAACTCTAATTTTTGAAATCTACCCCCACCCTTTTTTGAAGAAATAAAAACTAAAATGTATTTTGTTTAACTCCATACTCAATTACCTTCCGTTTAATATCACACACGCCATATTTTCACATAAACTCTAATTTTTGAAATCTTCCCCCACCCTTTTATTTGGCTTGTGTTCGTTCGGTGGATTTTGTTCATTTTTAAATGGGACCATCTCGACCCAAGACCCAGCCTAGGTACCAAATTTCATTAAAATCGGCTTAGCGGTTTTTGAGTTATGCGCGTTGGTCGTTACAGACAGACATACAGACAGACAGACAGACAGACAGACAGACAGACAGACAGACAGACAGACAGACAGACAGACAGACAGACAGACAGACAGACAGACAGACAGACAGACATACAGACAGACAGACAGACAGACAGACAGACAGACAGACAGACAGACATACAGACAGACAGACAGACAGACGGCGCGACAAAAAAGTTTCAAAATCATCTGAAACGCAAAGATATATATAAAAAATTTTGAAATCGGAGCAACTTTTTTTTTCTCGAAAAAATTAGGATCACCGTAGCTCACACTACTATAGTATAGTATATGTGTGAGCTAAAAATTTTTGAAATCGGAGCAACTTTTTTTTTCTCGAAAAAATTAGGATCACCATAGCTCACACTACTATAGTATAGTATATGTGTGAGCTAATAATAAAAAATAAATTGTATTTGCGAAAATTGAGAAATCTGGTTAAAAATTTCAATTTGCTCTTTTGATATGTTATAGGTAAGTTAGTAAATGCTACATATTTTTAAAGTAAATTGATTGGTTTACAGCTTTCATATTGAGAAATTTCTTCTAAAATTAAAAACAAACGTGTTAGATGAACAAGTTTGATAAAAAATAAGGGGCAAAAATGTGTTTTTCAAAAATTAACGGTTTTTGGTGGCCACTATCTCATAATCTGTTACACTTAAACGTAGGTATAACCGTTTTGTATGGAATTTCATGCTCTTTAATTTTTAATGTAACATTTTTTTTGCACAACGCGCCGTAATCGAGTTATAGGCTAAAATCCGAAAAACGGCACTTTTTCACCCCCCTCCACCAATGAAGCGGAAGGGCTAGGGGTGGGGACTTTTGATATGTTAACGTCCTAACTACTCTAAACATATTACCAGAGAGAAAAATTCTCCCCCCTTCCATGCAATCTACAACCCCTTAATTTTTGCAAACTTGACTGAACTACTAGAACAAGTAAAAATCGTACAGAAAAGTAAAATGATGCGTAAAAATATATCAAAACGAAAAATCTTCTGGAAAAGTACTTTTTCGGCTCGTACAAAATATTATTTTAAAAACACATGCCCTTTTATTTGTATCTCGTTCACAAAACGGATATTATATGAGAATTTTAAGGAAATATTAGGTACATATTTGCTCTTTTATTCACTTTTTCTTTATTGTTTTTATACATAATTTGATCTCCTAATATTATGTCTGGTTCATCGACTTTTTAGTCATTAATTCACTTCAACACCGAAAACAACAAGGCAATAAAAAAACTAAGCACTCATTAAGTCAAGCCAACAGGGCAAAAAGGACACTGACTGGCGCGACGCTTTTTTGCCTAACATATTTTATTACAATTAAAAATGTAAATCTGTACATAGGTACCCACTATTTTTGAGTTTTAAGATTTTTGAAAATATATTTCACCGATGTCATCTTAGGACCGATATACACATATTTAAGTACTTTCAGTCTTTGACCGATCTCAAAATCAAGCTTTAATTTTTTCTAAGTCAACTTTTTTTACGCTCTTGACAGCTCCCATTACATGTTAATTCGGCTGTAAGGACTAGACCACTTTTTAGTTAAATTAATATATTCAACGAAAAGCTAATATCTGTCGATATTACCTTAAAAGTTTTTTTATACTACGTTTATACGCGCATAAAAGCGGCTTAAAATAAAATCTGTTTTAGAGCTTAAAACTGTTTAAATGGTGTTTATACGACAAATCGTTTTAACATAAAATCAGTTTTAGTGCTTGAAACGGTTTTAGTAGTGTTCAGACAACAACAATTTTAAACCGTCCTTATCAAAGCATTGGTATAAACAAAATATATCAGCTCGTATAAACAAAATAATTGACAGATAAACTCTAAAAAAACATATTTAATAACTAAAATCAGGACTTTCGTATTAGGGTCCCTGCATAATTCCAAATATTTATATCTATGTTTTGGGCATTCTAAATTAAAAGTATGAATTACGTGTCCAAATTCTGTTGTGAAATCCCTACTGGCAGAAGTTATGACACAGAAAAATTAAAGCCAGTATTTTTTTATGGAATATTCAGACAATATATACAGGCAATACTTAACGAAAATTTCATTCACGGTGCCCTTTTAAAAATATCGTGAACAAAGTTTCAATCCCCTTTAAAGATTTTTTTTAAATGTTATATTTAGTAGGCCTTCATTTAAAATATACACAGATACGCCAAAATTATATACTTATTATTAATCAACACTACAAGAGGTGGTGATAATTAGTAGTTTTTTTAACGTATCGTTCCAGAAAAACCTATTCTAATATACCGCATATTGATGCGATGCTCTGTTAAGAAGAAGCAGATTTTCAATTTTTAAACTGTCAAGAAACTGATATTAATGGATTTTAACCAAAATCTAATCAGCTCTTTACGGTATTGTACATACCAGCAGCGCACCCAGGAATTTGTATTTGGAGGGTGTCCGCGACTCCATGATGTCATATATCATGGTATTTTTCGTTTTTATTCGTGAAATATGTGAAAAATATCAACAAAAATCTTAGGCCTTTGGGGGGGGGGCGAGTTCCATCTGGGTGCGCCCTTGATTGTACAATATTTTACCTAAGAGTTTCATAAAAATCGATTTAGCAGTTTAGGAGCTATCGTGTTAAGGACAGACATACACACACAGACAGATGTCTCGACGATATTGCTAAATAGGCCAAAATACACCCAAATAACCCAAATAACATATTTTCGGCTCATCTCAAAAAAACATTTTTCGTCGAAAATATTTATACCTTCTCTTGCCATTTCTGCACGGGCTAGGAAGGTAAAAATACTTTATAAATTTAATACCCATTCATAGTGCCAACACACATTCCCAAATTATATTATATAATATATATAATAAATTATTAGTTTTTTTACGTATGCATACTGACTCCTCGTTATTCGTTTCACATTCAAAAAATGAATACACTATATTGTCGCCTTAATGCAGAACTATTTTATGTTCAGTTTTTCTTTTTTTTTTTGCGGAAACGTGTAGCTCCAAGCGCGCTTTATTGAATGCAGAAATACTGGATGTCTAAGGGATGAAACGTCCCCACCATCCGCCCGACCAATTTAAGCGCTGATACCTCGACACACGCTAAGTCCAAATAAAAAAATGTTCTCCTGTAAAAACTTAATTTAGTGACATGTGCTTTTTAATTAAAAATATTAGTTTGCCTATCAATAATATTTTTTACCCGAGAAACATAAGAATACTGATATGACAGATTTTTTGAAATATGTGTGAGGAATGCGAGAAACTGTGCCAAACTTTAGACTAAGTAAGTATTTAATTCAAGGCATGGTGTCTGATTTCAAAATTTGAATTTCATACCTAAATTTAAAGAGAAATTCTCGCCAGGAGCGTGTCCAACTTATTGGTTGCCTGAGGCAAAGGAAAAAACTGCTGCCCTTATTTAGAAACAAACATATCGTGTAATCGTTTTTTTCTGCATCCTAGAAACTAGAATTCGTTTAAAGGACTGCAGAGAATAAAAGTCTATGTTTATTCAATTTTTTAAAGTACTAAAAACCACATAATTCCACTAAGTAAATAAACAATACACGAAACTTTGAAGGAGACAGACATCTTGGTAGTGGCTGATCCAGGATTTCCGTGGAGGAGGAGTCAAAGTGGCAGCAAACATCAAAATATTTTTTATAAGCGGTTTTTGATAGATCTGAGGTGTGGAATTTAGTATCTAATAGAGATTTATGACGCGAATTTTTTTTTAAAATTAATAAGTTTAATAAGTTAAATAAGTAATGCTAAACTAAAATATATGTTATACGTCTGGGAGGGGGGGGGTGCCCAGGCTCCCCTTAACCCCCCCCCCGGACCCGCCACTGCACCTTGGGATTAAATGTGCCCAGGCCCAGTTATTAGGTTTTCAATGCACTGTTTTTGTTCGACATCATATACTTATTTCTCTTAAAAATAAATAATTTAAAAAACACTCACCCATCAACTCAGGGGCGCAACTAGCCAAGAATGCGAAGAATACTACAAGGTAAAAAAATTGTCTTAGATCAAAGCAAATTGCTTTGAAGTAAAATAATTTGTGCTTTCCTATTCACCAAGATAATATTTTCTTAATATAATATAACTGAATTAATCTAAGATACCGTTTTCTCTGGGAGCAAAATAGTACTTATAATGGAGTATTCTGTAACAAAACAATTAAAGAAGAAAAATAAAGTCTCATTTCAAGATTAAACGCTGCGTTGAACTAAAAATAAATATTTTAATTCAAAACAAAATCTTTTTAAGGTAAAACAATTTATTCAAGAAAAGAACGTGTTTTCATTGTAGACAACATTTTTTACCGTGTACAGAAGGGGCTGTGAGATGGATTAACAGACCGGAAGAGGAAGTCTTTGCAATAGAAGAAAATTAGTCTTAAAAAAATTAAAATTTGTGCCGGTTCATATTCAGGCGAACATTTTGGAAAAATGAATTCTTTTTCGGAAGAAATCATGCCGCGGATGGTTTTTTAAAGACAACACAAAGAACTGAAAATTTCGGAAAATTTAAGTTCTTTTTGGCAAAAATGGCGCCACAAAAGTAAATGTTTTTAATGTAAAACTATTTCTAAAATATCGTGTTGTGGAAAACATTTTGCAGATATGAATAATTAAGTTTTTTCAAGGAATTGGCGCCAAACTAGAAAATTCTTGATAAAAAAATAAAAAATTTTCGTGAAAAATCGTATCAAAAGAAAAAGTTTTGTATAGTTTATAAACCGATTCAGTTCGCCCAGATAAATTATGTTTCTTTTGTTTGGGAAGGTCAATTTCAATTCGAAGGGCTAAGCTGCATTACCTGTGATATGACACTAATAAATATAACAATCAAATTTTATTTGCAAACATTTCAACTGAACTGAAACACGTCTGGGGAATCAACTCACTTATTCAAAAACTCAATGCAATTGGCTAACATAAATACCTAAACATGCAAAGTTACATATCGATACCCTAATTCTGACACGTCGTAACCCACAAAAAAATAAATATTTATATTTTTGCGTCAAAGGTTAGTAATTATGCATAGCTATATGCTGCTAAATCCTCGCAACCAAAAAAAAAATATTTAAAACGGTCATTCCCGCGATTTCTAATAAGTCGCATAATGCTTACGTTATGTAATTTGCTTCTAACTTTTCTTATTCCTGTAAAATTTTGTTGAGTTGGGTTACGGCGTTTCAGAATTAGGGTGACGATATGTACCTCACCCATGTAGCAAGCCGGGTATATTAATATATCCCGTATATGGTCCCGATAGTCAGGAAAGAATATTTTCTTTGCATATTCTATGTACATACATGAAATGTACGAAAATATTATTATGTGAAGTTTTTCCTAAATGTACCATTTATTTACGTGATAAATCCTTTTCTATATTCTAAATTGAATAATAAAAATATTATTTTAGTTTAAACTCGATATAATCTTTTGGTATGTTCTAAAAAGAATATTCCACAATATAGTTTAGTTTTTACCTGAAATATTATTTTGGTATATTCTATATAGAATATTCTAGAATATGATTTTAGTTTATACTTGATATAAAGATTTCCTCTTTTTTCGTACGCTAATGGAACGTGCACCACTGCCGTCAGAGGGCACTAAGGTACATCTTTGAAAAGAAAATTGTATCCGCTTGAAAAATGATCTCCAGACGATTTTTGGAAAAATTGACTGTTTTCGAGTTATTAGCAAAAAAGTATCAAAAAGCACGTTTAAGGGGGGGAACCACCCCCCTGCCAGGGTTGGGGGGGGGGGGTGGTTTCCTTTCGTAAAATGTTTGGGCGAGTCTTATGTCTATCCATACCAAGTGTGTTGCTTCTATACTTAAACGCAGCATATAGCTTGAATCCCGGATGGAGGGCCCGAACTACAGTAAACTATTTATAAAAATAAACAAGACAAATTTTTTACAAAAAATTAATTTTGTAAATAATAGTAGATTTTCAAAAAACTAATTTATAAAAAAAAAATTGTAGATTTTTTACTTTTTCAAAAAGCAGTTTTTCCAAAAACAAAAGTTTCTTGTGCACTACATAATTTACCTTAATTTTTTAATTGCAGCTAATTTTATTCTTCGGAGAGTGGCAAATGTTTGAAAATGTTAAAATTTTGTTGCCTTTTGAAGATGGTTGCCTGGGGCAGCTGCCTTCTTGCCTCACGCTTTGGCACGCCACATTTCCCACTTGTTGATGCCGGTCATATTCGTCAGGAGATTGTGAAATATTTAATGATTGTTGTCGTGTTTGTTGCGCCTACGCTGGATTTCGCATCAAGTGTCATGATTAACATGAAAGTAATTAATTCACTTTAAATTAGTAAACAGAGGCACTACTGATCCAACCGCCTATATTCATGTTATTTTGTTGCATATTATTATGTATGCATACATAATAAACTCACAGCGCTGGGGAGGCTCCAGCAATTTCATTCGAATTATTCAAATACTTGGAATTGAATAGAATATATATGTTTATTTGTATCAAAATTAAATAAATACATGAACTGGTACAATGAAATAAAACATATAAACATACAAAAAGCACCTTTTAAGTAAAAAATATCACTTGTAGGTGCTAGGGTCATTAATAGGTAGGTAAATGGAGTGTTAAGTCCCTTCAAAATGTGGAAAATTTAATTTGTAGAAAAGATTTTTAAATATATAAAAACGTAAACGTATAAAACATAATTCGTAAATATCGAAAATATTGTTATAAATTTAAGTTATTTAAATTTTATAGTTAGAATTTATTTAGGATTAGTATAGTATTGGGTTAGTTTCTCTTATGGTTGTATTATTGGTCTAGGTTTTAGTTGCTTTATCTGTGCGTTGCGCTCCAAGGTATACCCGACTGTTCTAGGCGCTAAATAAGTATATGTAGTTCGCGAAAGATCCCAGAGGGTATATAAGGGAGTGGACATTGCCTAACCAGTCAGTCAGAGATAAAGAACTGTAGTAATCGCGAGATATTAACACGAAGTTAATAGGCCGATTTCAGTAGTGAGTTGTAGTGACATTTTTGTAGGATAGGTTGTCGACATATTGTTTTTTGACATTTGCTCATTTCTTTGTTGTTGCGAACCCATAACAATATCAATCTTTTTATAAATTGTGTGGGCCCGGTAAATACTCTAAATCTTGTATTATTCTCACAATCGGGTTACTTTGTCCAGTCTGCAATATATCGTCCAAATTGAATTAATTGAAAAATGGAGTTCACTAAAACTTTACATTATTTTTGATAATTTAACTTAACTAAAACTATTCTAAATGATATCAAAAGAGATTCCTACTACTGATCGGTTTTTTCTGTTACAAAACCCATGGGCGCACTCAGGGGGGGTCTCCAAGGCCAGGCCCTCCCCCAAAGCTGAAGATGTTTTTGTATACTTTCCACAAATTTCATTAATGAAAAGATTAAAGAGTATAAAATATCCATCATGAGGCTTCGGACCACCCTAGAAATATTCCTGGGTGCGCCACTGCGAGACCTGAGATGCTTTTCCTACTTTCCCGCGCCACTGCGAGACCTGAGATGCTTTTCCTACTTTCCCCTTTTATAAACTCTTTTACTGCCTCGGAGACCACCCCCCCCCCCCCCCCCAAAGCTGAAATATTTTTTATATATTTTTCACATATTCCATAAATACAACAATAAAATTGCACAAAATACAACATCATGGGGTCTCGGTTCGGCAATTTTTTTAAAATCTTTTAACATTTTGATTTACTACTTAAGTGGGAGCTCTGCATATTATGGCATATAATGAGCGTGTAAGGGTTTTGAAATAAAACTTTTATGGGACATGTATTAAATATTTTTTGATTAAACTTTTGACAATTAGTAAAGAAAAAGATTCCTTTGTGCGCATTTAAATCCTCAGTAAAAAAAACTTCAGCCCTCAGAAAAACGTGCCTATGTTACCTAATTTTTACTCATTTTATAATACATTATTTTATCCCGAACCGTTTCATTTATTGCACTGGTGCATTTAAGTCTCTCCTTAAAAGTGCAAAAAAGATTTTTTCAAAATTTGCAAAACTCTGCCTAAAAAAGTATTATTTTAAAAGCTTTACAGTTAGATTTTTAGATATAACTGTGCACCCTTCGGTGCACCCTGCACCGCCTTAATATGGCATTTGCTGAAATAAAGAAGAAGAATTTTGATTATTTTATATTTTCCCTTTATATTAAATCATTTTCCCATAAAAGAGTTACTTCAAAACGCGCTCATTATCTGACATACGCAAAAGTAACAAAAAAAAGGGATAAAAATGTCCTAATGGTAAAAAATAAATACCCCAATACCTTTCAACAAATTAAAACCTTTAAATCCAAAGTTAAATATTTAATCTGTCCTAACAACTTTTTACGCTATACAAAACCACAAAGCTACATGTGACAGTTCGGCTCATCCTATGACAATAATTAAAATAGATCCGAAAAGAAACATAATACAATCGAAATTCCTTTTTTTGCCATTGTGCAACCCCTAGCGTTTCTTTTGTAAAGGCACCCTTTTACCGCAAACCAATCCAATATTATTCTATCAGAAGATTTTTGATCGCCCTGAAAGTTGATGTGTCTATAAAAGACATAATTTTATAACAATCAGTTGCTGAATTAGATTTACAAATCATATCCGTGTTTCTGAATTATATTTACTATTTCTTTTTTTACGGTAGTTTACAGGATAAAGTATATCATGAGAAAGTTAACGGAAGAATACCAAAAGTGGGGGTTAACAGTGAACGTGGACAAGACACAGTATTTATGTATTGGAAACGAATCAAGTGAGTTAGAACTAGATAAAGGACAAACAATATCTTCATGCAATGAGTATGTATACTTGGGTGTCACATTTGATATGACAGGAACAGACTGTAAAGAACGGGAAAAAAGAAAAGTAACAGCAAAAAAGGTTACTGGATGTCTTAACAGTATTTTATAGAGAAGAGAGATAAAAAAGAAGAAAACATTTAACATATATGAAACAATGGTGAAAAGCACGCTGTTGTATGGAATAGAGACTTGTCGCGTAACAGAAAAATACAAAACAAAAATAGAAAGTGTCGAAATGGATGCAATAAGAAGATATGAGAATATCTAGAACAGATCACATAAGAAATGGCATCATAAAAGGAAAAATAGGAATGGAGGGAAGCATACAGCGGATGAACAACGAAAGGTTAACAAAGTAGGTCCTAAAATGGCAACCAATAGGGCGCAGAAAAAGAGGGCGTTCTAAACCAATAGTAGTAACCGGACAATTTTTTTTTCATTATAACTTTTGAACTATACCATCGATTTTAATGGGACAAACTGCACCTGACAGAGAATTATTCATAGTTTTGACTAAATATATTTTTTGTCCGCCATATAAAAATCCAAGATGGCGAAAGAAATTAAATTGTACCCTTCAAAGATGCTCGTTTCTTCTTGTGTTGCAAACATGTTTTAATTATTTATTTAAATCAGTAAAAAAGCTGCATTCTAGCCACGCACAAAAAGATACGAATCAGCGAAATCGGTTTGATGGTTCTAAAAAAAAATTATTTTGTTTCAACCATTGCATTATTATTTCCTTATAAATTCATTACTACTGAACCGATTTTGATGAAATAAAAAACATCCTGATGGGAATTGATTGCTTTTTAAATATCATGATCAAAATTTATCGCTATTTTAAAATTTAGGATGGCGGACAGAATAATACGTGATTCTTCAAAATAGCGTGTTTATTCTTATTTTCTGAAAATGTTTTAGTTTTTTTTAATCTATAGAAAAGCACTACTTTTATCCCGCTTAACAAGGTACAAGGTAATAAAATCGGTTAAGTGGTTCTCCCAAAATCTGATTTTGTTTTAACCATTGCTTTACAAATTATACGATTGCATTGCCGATCCTGTCTGCATTCATTTCTGTATAAATTCATTATTACTGAGCCGATTTTAGTGAAATAAAAAACATGGCGCAAACTGATTGATCTATAACGTTTGCGTCATGATGTTTTTTATTTTACCAAAATCGGTTCAGTAATAATGAATTTATAAAGAAATGACAATGCAATCGTATAATTGTTTAAAAAAAATCCGATTTTGTGAGAACCACTACACCGATTTTATTAATTTGTACCTCTTTATGCGGGAGAAAAGTAGTGTTTTTTTTAAATAAAAAAAACTAAATCTTCGCAAAATAAGAATAAATACGCCATTTTGAAGAATCAAGTATGATTGTGTCCGACATCTTAAATTCCAAGATGGCGGAAAATTTCGATAACAATCTTTAAAGAACAATCGATTCTCACCGCGACTTATTTATTTTACTTAAATCGGTTTAGTAGTAACGAATTTATAAGGAAATGAATGCAGACAGGATTGGCAATGCAATCGTAGAATCTGTAAAACAATGGTTGAAACAAAAATAGATTTTTTAAGAACCACCACACCGATTTTACTAATTTGTACATCGTTGTGTGAGAGAAAAGTAGAAATTTTCTATAAATTAAAAAAAAAACTAAAACGTTTTCGGAAAACAAGAATAAAGACGCCATTTTGAAGAATCAAGTATGATTCTGTCCGCCATCTTAAATTTTAAGATGCTGAAAAATTTCGATAACAACCTTTAAAGAGCAATCAATTCTCACCACAATGTTTTTTATTTCAACAAAATCGGTTTAGTAGTAATGAAATTATAAGGAAATAAATGCAGACATGATTGGCAAGGCAATCGTATAATATGCAAAACAATGGTTGAAACATAAATATTTTTTTTAGAACCACTTAACCGATTTTGCTGATTCAAACCTTGTTATGCGTCACAAGCTTTTTCAGTAGTTTAAAAAAATAATTAAAACATGTTCGCAACACAAGAATTAACGAGCATCTTTGAAGGATACATTTTAATTTTGTCCGCCATCTTGGATTTTGAGATAGCGGACAAAAAAATTAATTTAGTCAAAACTCTGATTAATTCTCTACCAAGTACAGTTTGTCCCATTAAAATCAATTGTATAATTCAAAAGTTATAATAAAAAAAAATTGTCCGGTTTTTTTTTTGGCCCACCCGGTAGATTTGTTTAAAATAAACCAGAGTGATACCGTTTCAGACGCTTAAATTGGGTGTTCTTGAAGGTTTTTTGTAATTAAAAGAGTGAAACCAACCAAATTTTTCAGTGGATCCAATAGAATGGATCACGCTTATGATTTTACACTAGAAATTTTGAGTCTAAAATTGAACTAAATAATTTTTTTTCTTAAGTGACTTGAAATTTCGTTTTTGGCCATTAAATCCCACTTCATCTTAAGCTATTAGAGTTCCATTTTCATTGTTCTATGTTTATATTATTAGAAACTAGCGTAAGTAATAATCCCGGTCTCAGCTAATTTCGAATTTATTCTTGTCATTACAAAACTTTTGCTTTGATTTTTTTTTCACAAATTCTTTTTAAAAAAATCTTCCTGATTTGCGCGGTTCGTCTTTACCAATAAAAAAAATGCGCGGTTTATAATTTTGCGCTATCTGATCCGGCTGTAATTGCGGTAAACAGCTACTATTTGCCATTTGTTAGTTTTTTGCCAAGTCAACTTTTGAAAATTGGGGAAAATACGCAAAAAAAAAATATTTTCTTGTTTTTGTTTTTTCATAAATTTCAAATATAAACATCAGAAAAAAAATTTTCAATATTTTTTTGACATTTCATTTGAGGTAAGTAAAAAAAATACAGTCGAACCTCTATAACTCGAACTCAAAGGGACAACCAAATCAGTTCGAGTTATAGAGAGTTCGAGTTATAGAAATTCGAGTCAAAGAGCTTAAAATACATATAAAAAGTGCAGGGACCACTTAAAAGGTTTGAGTCATGGAGAGGTACGAGTTATAGAGGTTCGAGTTAGAGAGGTTCGACTGTATACCGGTATTTTTATTTTAAACGTTGTATCTCAAGTCGGGTTATTCCATCTGAAAAAAAAATTTTTGCCTGAGTGCTCTTTTCTGGGGGTCCGACCAATAATTTTTTTTGCGTCAGGATGCAAGCCTATGAAAAATCAAATTTCTGTTTTTGGTTTCATTTGCAATATTTGCCCTAAAGCTAAAAACTTGTTTCAGTTAAAGTTCCCACCCTGTATAATAAATGTATATTAATTAGTTTTTGTTCTCCATCGCGACACAACAGCGACGTGTTTCAGCATATCCTTGACCATATTTTATATTTAATTTTCAAACAGTGCATACATTAAAACTTTTAAAAAAACTTTCGGGAATATTACTTTTACGAGGGCTATATTTTGCATACAGGAATATAAAAGGCAACACTGATCGAATGTCTTTACTAAAATTTAACCTCAATCTTTACCTAACCTAAATTCAAAGCGTCAGTGCTATACATATAGTTTTATAGCTACAGTGAATTTTTCAAGTTAACAAATCACTCGAAAAACGGAAATAAACCGAGAACATTTTCGGGTTATAATTTTTTACAAGTTTCAAAGAAAATTATCTCAACAAGAATGCCTTGCCAGGTTGATTTCTGTTTTCGGTAATGAAGCACCATATCAGCCGACAGTTTCTCGTTGGTATGGAGGATTCAAGCGTGGACGGATTAGCCTTAGCAACGATCCAAGGCCAGGTGCACCAAAAACTGCTGTCATCCAGAAAAACATCAATGCATGCTCATTACGGAAAGTCGACATGTGACATATCGCGAGATTCATATGGGATTTCAAAGACCTCAATTCAAAAAATTTTGAGTGGAGGAGTAGAAGTAGGAAAATTAGTTTCCTGCTGGATTACGCATCTGTTAACCGAAGAACAGAAAGAAGCTAGGGTGAATTGGTGTCAGAAAACTCTAGACACCTTTAAGGCAGGAAACTTGGAAACCGTGTACAGCATTGACAGTGGACAAGAATCGTGGATTTACTCATATGAACCCAAAAATAAACGTAAGTCGTCTGTTTGGGTGTTTCAAGATGAAGGAAAGCCAACAAAAGTCATCCATTCTCGAAGTGTATCCAAAAAGATGGTCCCGATATATGTCTCAAAAGCAGGTCATGTAGCAAGTATTCCTCTAAAAGATCAAAAGATTGTTACTGCCGATTGGTACATCACCATTTATTTGCTGAAAGTCAACGCTGAGCTTCGAAAAACGAACCCCGAGCGACTAATCATCCTCCACCAGGAGAATGCAAGTTTGCACAAAGCACAAAAAACCATTGAATTTTTAACCCGTAACTACAGACCGCACGTCTGTGAGACACCACGGCATTTAATTTGTTCGAGTACTCCCCACCACGCGCACCTACGGTGATGCGACGCTACGTACCTTCACCAGCTTCAGTGCTTACCCGACTGTGTGTAGCTGTGCAGTTGCTATTTTTTTACAAGCGATTTTATGTTTGCGGGTGTCTGTGAGATGTAAGGTCTGTGTAAGTGTAATTTTTTTAGAGGATAATAATTTTTAATAAATTATTTTATTTTTAGATTTTTCATCAGTAAATGTCTATGTTCTTTAAAAGTCTTTTCGAGACAACCCCGAAATTTCTCTCTACAATTTTATTAAACCATTGGTTACGCCTAAGTTAAAAAAAACGCCGTTTTAGCAACCCGCATATTTCCCGAGAAGTACGCATAATAGGCATTTTAAACCTAAAAGAAGACATTGAGGTTGGTGGGGAGGAAAAACTAGCAGTGAAAAAAACCTGTAGGATCTGCCCTTCAACTAAAAAAAGAAGAATTTTTGTATCGTGTGTTTAGAGTGCACTAGAAAATTATGCAAAGTTGTGCTGCTTAAAAAATTAGTTATTTATGCCCTGCAATTTTTTTTATACTAACTTTTCTAACCGTACTTTTATGATTTTTTAGTAAAGTTGTACCTATTTTTTATAAAGCAAGTAAAATATATACCGTTTTTTCTTTTGTTGGGGATATTTTGAGATAAAATATATTATGTGTCAAAATCCTGCATGATTTTTTATTATTAGAAAAAATATTTTCCTGTAAATAAACTATAT
Source organism: Aspidapion aeneum (assembly GCA_963576565.1). Taxonomy (NCBI): domain Eukaryota; kingdom Metazoa; phylum Arthropoda; class Insecta; order Coleoptera; family Brentidae; genus Aspidapion; species Aspidapion aeneum. The sequence goes on from OY755040.1 coordinate 38,710,024, forward strand.
AATATTTAGCAATTAAAATTAATTGCATTTTATAGTCAAATTGTACTTAAACAATACCTGTTATATAAATAACATAATTAAAAAATATTTACATACATTTTCGATGAAAAAGATTGCCGTCTCAGAGACGTGACGTCTGAAAAAATGTGACTAAAATATCACGTCTATAGTTACGGGTTAACCCAACAAAACGCCAAATTGTTGGATCATCCTACATACAGTCCCAACCTAATTCCCAACGATTTCTATACTTTTCCGAAAATCAAGAATGGACTGCGTGGTCAAAGCTTTCAGTCGCCAGAGAAAGCCAGAGAAAGCGACGCCTTCAGAAATGCAATTTTGACAGTACAAAAAAACGATTGAAATAAAAGCTTTGACACCTGGTTTGAGCACATGCAAAAGTGCATTAATTTTGTGGAGAAGCAATAGTCTTCTAAAGTTATCTACTGTGATATTCCAGCTGTACAGGGTGTCTCATTATATTTTTTCCCACCGATTTTGACCATATTTATTTGTCTCAGGAAGATAAAATATAAAGCATTTGAATAGGCTAAATTTATAGTTCCAAATTGCATTGTAGCTTTGTTCCCGTCATTCATAGTATATGACAGGCGCGCAAAATTTGTCAATTGGATACCGTGTATATTTTTGATTTATTGAATTAACCTAGTCGCGTATGTTCCAAAAACACCACATACCTTGCTTGCAGCTTAGAGCATTGGATTCTGAGACATTTGCGATTACTTTTTTAAAATGATAAAAAAAAATTAGTACCTAAAGTTCTTATTTTTGGCCAGTCAGGTCAATCAGAAGAGTGACATTGTCATTCTCCAAATAAATTATAATATCTAATCATAATTACATGCAAGGACTGTCACACAATAACAAGCAGTGTAGTTTCAATAATTTAATTTTATTATCGTATTAAAGAAAAACGATCAAATGTAACAAAAATAGTAAAACAACACAAAAATTCAAAAAAAAAACTTTCGAAGCAGTAACAGTTTTTTCCATGCACTGTTTCAGTTTTTGACGAATGTTCTGCACTGCGTTTATAATGAAGTTACGGTGATTATTATCGATAAAATTTATTTCATTTGCAATTAATTCTCGTAGCTGGTTCATTCACGTTTTGAATTTAATTTTTATAAACGCTATCCTTTAGATAGCCCCCACAACCTGGTGTCACGTGGTGTTATATCAAAACTATTGGCAGGCCAACGAATCGTTCCGTTTCTGCCAATCCATTTATTGAATTGATCGTTTCGGTATATTCTCACACCTGCCAAGTTGTCGGGAGGGGCACCATCCTGCTGAAAAATTAAATTTCTTATAGTGGCGATGGGCAGCTCGTGAATTTTCTCCCACACCTCATTTTCATGGAAAGCTAGGTAGGCCTTCAACGCACGATTTAAAAATTACGTCCCAATAATTTTATCCCTTAAAATCTCACACCAAACATTGACTGATATTCTTCCTTGATTTTGAAGTTCGGTGAAAAAATTGAGGTTTCCGGTAGACCAACATCTTATATTTTGTCGATTTGGTTTTCCTGCTGTTGAAAATGAGCTTTCGTCTGTCCACAATATTTTAAACAAATAGTCGGGGTCATCATCATGATCTAGCGAGCATGAATCGACAAAAATCAACTCTGGCTGCCATTTGGACAGGCGTGAGTTTTTGCTTGATTTTAGTTTTGTAGGATTTCAGTCCATTTTTCTTTAAAACGCGTCAGAGCGTTGCACGAGAAATACCGGTTCCATTACCTCTTTTTCTTTGAAGTTGTCGGCTCAAGCCTCTCAGTGATAGGGTGTGATTTTCCTCCAAGTGTAACAAAATATCCAATTCTCTTTCTTCCTCTTGTAGGATGGTCCGTTTTCTGCGTTTTACAGTTGTTTTGCATATTCGCGTCGGGCAGCAGCAGCATTATAGTGATTTCTTCTATAGCAGGATAAAATATTTTGCATTTGCAATTCAGAAGCTGCGTTCGGTATTTGCATCTCAGACGTGACGGATTTTTGGTCACGTGATTACAGATTAGGCTGAGCAAATTGGAATTAACGAACGATCCAGATCAAATCGATCAAATTTTAATAAATGGTTACAACCTTAAATATAACCAAAAATATTATGTACATATTGCAACTCACGCCCAGCTATAATTTTGATTTAAATTTTCCAGTAATGTTGGAAATTTATTTAATTTGTTCTCTTCAACATCAATTAATTCGATTTCAATCTTTTTACATAAAAAAATTATTTTTGTAAACAAAACAAATACACAACATACGTCACAATCTCAGATTAATCTGTTTCGTCGATCAAAATGTATGGAGCAACCAGATATACGTCCGACTATTCTGAGCAGAATTACCGAACGAATCAGATCTACCTCCCCTAGATCTAGATGGAATTAACGAACGATTTCGATCAAGAAGATTAATCCGACGTAATACCGAACGCAGCTAGAATATACCATCTTGAAAGCAAACTCAAATGGAGAAGGGTTATCGTCATTGTCATGCTTACTTGCCACAGTTGACAAATGGAGAACAAAACTGATTTCGAATCTAAAGTTGATGTTTTTTATGCAAATTGGTACAAATTTTTTATCATTTTAAAAAACTAATGCTCTAAGCTACAAGGTATGCGGTGTTTTTGAAACATACGCGACTAAATTAATTCAATAAATCAAAATATATATAGAGTAGCCAATTGACAAAAGCCACCATTTTGCGCGCTTTTCATATACGATGAATGACAGGAGCAAAGCTAAAAGGCAATTTAGAAGTATAAATTTAGCTGCTTCTTTTGTCCTACTAAATAAACAACAGAACTTTCAGTATATTTAATTTGTTTAGCAGAGATTTTAACTTAAACTCTAAAGAAGTACCAAAAGAAGCCAGCTAGCGGCAGCTAATATAGAGCGAGCTACTCTCTAATAAAATAAGTAATTTCCACTTTAGAATGAATGGCCTAAAGCTATGTGTCGGGCGTGTGTTCTTTGTTTGGGTTTTTCATCATCATCCAAATCCACGTGTACATTAAAAGCAAAATGTACAGCATTTCCTACTTCCGATAAGATTAAATGGAAAACTCGGTTATTAATAAATATATACTGGATATTAATAAATTTCGTCAAAATTCCATAAGTTCATATATACTTTCGTAACACTAAAAGAAATAAAGTTTCAGTTGCTTGTAGATACCTACAAATAAAAATAAGTTTAAATAAATTTAGAAAAAAAAACTTTTTGAAAACAAGCTTTTATAAAATGGACTAAAAAGCATAAAATAATTTTTTGAGTGTTCTGATATCTTAATAATAAAAGCGATGGGCTTATTAAAGGAAATTTACCCGTTTTTGTTTTAGGCTTGTTAGTGAAAATTCATTATATTATAGCAGAGAAATGTAAGGGTAGACAATTTAATCCAACACAACCCAACCCTACTCAAGCTACTCTTACATTTTTCTGATATGGATGGACATTGCCTGCTTCATATTAGGCAGATCATCCGCGACCGGCTTTGTCGATTTATTTTGTCACATTGAAAAAGAAGAGTGGGCCCATCATCGGTTGTGGACGATCCACCAAATGCGCATGGAAAGGCATTTACCTAATATTAAATACGCCCATCGCTTTTATTATTATGATATCAGAACACTCAAAATATTATTGTATGCTTTTTAGTCCATTTTATAAAAGCTTGTTTTCAAAAAGTTTTTTTTTTCTAAATTTATTTTTTAATTTTTAGATTTATCTAAGTCTATGCATTTCAGCTAGCGCATCGATATTGCAGGGAGTCTTTCCTGTCAATTTTAAAATATCTAAGTCTTCGATGAGAAGGCCGTCCAACAAAGGCTAAAACTGTCGTTATTATTATGATCATTATACGCAAGGATTAATTAATTTTGGTCGAGATCGAACAAACTAAAGCCTTACCTCTTCTACGCCCCTCCCCTTTTTAGTGAAAGAACATGTGAATTTTGAAATCAATCAGATACCTACGTGGAAGTCAGTTGAAAGTAATCAGAAAAAATCGTCATTAAATCGTCCATTTTGAATCCGCCATATTGAATTTTTGTAATCAGATCAAAAGTTCGTAATCCTCCTTCTCAAAAACCCCCAGATACCAATTTTGGTGGAAATCCGACAAACTAAAATTTTACCCCCTCTCCGCCCACCAGGTTAGGGGTGAGGTAGGCAGTCAGTTATACCACGTTATTGAATTGTCATCGGAACTATAACGGTATGCGCAATTTGAAGTCAATCGGATCCGTGGAAGTCAGTTGAAAGTAATCAGAAAAACTTGACACTAAATCGTCCAACTTGAATCCGCCATATTGAATTTTTATAATCTGATCAAAAATTCGTAATTCCCATACTCAAAAACCCCCAGATACCAATTTTGATTGAAATCGGACAAACTAAAGTTTTACCCCCTCTCCACCCCCCACGTTAGGGTGGTAGGTACCGGATGAAACCATATTATTGTATTGTCATCGGAACTAAGACGCAGGATGTTTGGAAGTTCTTCAAAAATGAGTTGCAAAATTTGATTACATACATACCCACATACATACTTACATACATACATACATACAGGTGAAGTTAAATAAAAGCTTGTAAAAAGACCTGCTGGATTTTAGGAAAAAGTTTATTTTTCTTTTTATTCAAGCTCTTAAAATATCCTACAAACATTAAACCTGTTCAAAAATTGTTTAAATAATGTTTGTAGCATTTTTTAAGGGCATTCCAACCAACGATTTATCATATTATCCAATACTGCCAGCAGTTATGGAGATATTTCGATTTCTCTAAATATATGTTTGACAACTGATGGCGTCATCAGGTGAGGGCTTGTGTAAAAAAATGTTGTGGGGACATTTTTTTAGCATTTTTCTAGAGCTTTGTACGATGCATAACAATATCCATTAATGTCACAATAAATATATTTTCGATTGCGACACCATCCGATCAGAGTGGAAACTTCAAACGAGCATCCAGTTAAATATTGTTCGCCTCAAGGCATATGAAAGATTCATTTGGTCTTGCAGCGAGGCATGCGAATTCATCCACAAATGAATACGCGGCTTTTGTATAAACAACTGGTAACCGGAAGTGAACGCAATTTTTGTAGCGTTTGTCACTAAATCCACGGACTATAATAAATATAGTGGAACGACAAACAACTGATTTAGGTTCTCCAGTACCTAATAAGCTGGTTTTGTTATTTTTACAGAGCTGCATTATGTATGAGCATGACTTTATAGCTTAGGAAGTACGTCACAAAGCGTCGGTCGGTGCAAAGAAGCGACGAAATTATAGAGTAAACTCTGGGAAAATATTTTGTAAACAAAGGAGAAACAAGAGACTCGATAATTAGTAAAGACAATTTATAAATCAATTACGCCCAAGATGTACCTACTATGTGCTCTTAGACCTTTCCCCACTTCACTTGGTTAGACAAGGAGAGGCAAATATCGGACTCTATCGTCTTCAGAACATTATGCACTCAAAAATGCATAGTAGAGAAGAGAGATTTCTGGATATACCAGTCCTACACTTAAGATAAGACCAAATGTCCACAAAGTACCTATGTGAATCAACTCTTGAAGTATTTATACAGGACAGAATAGCATGTTCTGGACAAAGCAATCCGCTGCCACAGGAAGGACTGATCTGGTACACAGACGGATCAAAAACTGACGAAGACAGTGGGACAGGATTGCTCGGTGAAAGGCCTAAGAGAGATCTTTTCTTATCTTAATCTTTGCCATCCTAGAATGCGCAAGAGAGAACAGTAAATTGGGACACTTCGGCCAAACCATTTCTATTTACAGATAGCCAGGCGGTCCCCAGGACGCTTATGGTTACCTCAAAGCTAGTGTGGGAATGCCTTGCTGAGCTAGTGGAACTGGCGGAACATAATAGAATAAAACTTCTGGGAAACAGGAGCGAGTTGCAGACGGACCGGAGAGTTCGTTGACCGACCAGACTTAGATGGCTTCTGGGCAAAACACGAAAAGTCCTTAAACTGGAATTAGGCAATTCAAGGCCGTGGTTTGGAAGTCATGTTAAGCGGATGGTCCCTTGTTAAGAGCGTACATAGCGCACGATGTAGAGAAAATTGCCTACTGTGGGGGTGCTGGCGGGCCGGCCCATTGGGTATTTATTTAGTATAAATCTGATAGTAAATGAGTTGTGATTATCCTGGGTACCAAGTGACTTGGTTTTACCCAAGACTTACGAGTTAGGTTATCTTGGTGTTCACTAAATTAAGACTGAAAATTGTCTGGAATAAGAGAACAAAGCCAATAAGTGAAAACAAGACAAAACGAACTTAGTCTTGACATGCCTTCTCAAAATTTTAATTACTGCATACGAATTTCTGCTGAGGACAGCACCAGCCTTGTTAAATTGGTTTGTCAAAACTCTTATAACGCTACTCAATTAAAATAATTTTAAGCAAAAAAATTCCCATAAGAATGAGTATTTCTTGTTGATATTCCTAAACAAAAATATTTAAGGACGATTATTATATAGGATACAAAAACCCCTCGACATAATTATTGAAAGAGTTAAGTTCAGTACAATGCCGTTGAGCACACCGGCACTAATCAATTACATTTAAGCAAACAAAACTTTGAAAATGTCACCTAAGTAGGTATACGTTTCAGCGTACAATGCGTCCATTAACTGCCAAGTTGTTAACGTCAATCTCTTAGCCACTCGAACGTATAATAATTATTTTGTGTCCCCGCGAAAATTAGCTCAGAGGCTGATCCATTATAATTTATCAAGTCGACAACGGGCTATTCATTTTGAATTCTGAAGCAGGCAGGTATATTATGTCACTTTGCTCCTGGATAGAGCCTATTTATTTGAAGCTGATATGTGCGTCTGTAGAATCAAACATAAAATGTTGCTCATACAGAGAAAAAGATTTTATAAAAAAATAGACGCAAAAAATTGTTTAGTTTTCCTACATTTCTTTTGATTATATATTCATATAATTGTCAAACAATTTTACTTGCCAAGGATTTCTAAAACTCTAAATTTAATACATGGGTGTTTTTATTTAAACGACCACAATGTTGTTAAAGCTTTTCACGGAAATGTTACAGTTCCGTGAAGCTTTTACTTTACTAATTAACCAAAGGCCCCCACAAGCAGTTTTTTCAGAATATGCCCTTTTTTTGTAATCCTCCGAAACACCTCTATTTTCTGCTTCAGAAAAATAATAAAGTAGAATTTAGTCTTCCGCAAGTGTTTAATATTATTTTATATAAAATTTAAAGCGCTGATTTAAAAAAAAAAGTGAAAGTATTAGACAAAAAACATAAAAAAATTAATGACATTTGGATTATTATAAATGTAGTTACAAATATACTAATATAACAGAATTATAACATTTTAAGAAATAGTCCTTATCATGGTGGAGCCGTTGAATAGGAATCAAACAGGTTATTGTTTTTCTCCACTAATTTTTAATTTGTTTTAAACAAATACAGGGACTATTTGTTTAAAACAAATCAAAAATTAGTGCAGGAAGACAATAACCTGTTATTGTTTTTCTCCACTAATTTTTAATTTGTTTTAAACAAATACAGGGACTATTTGTTTAAAACAAATCAAAAATTAGTGCAGGAAGACAATAACCTATTTGATTCCTAGAATTATAAAAGACAACTACATGGGTTAACTCAGACGCTTCGGACAATTACACATCTGTTTCGGACAAATACGTAAGCAGATAACTGATAATACGGAGGGGATATAAAAGACTACAAGAGTTTTATTCAAATAAATAATGAACAAAATATGAAAACATTGTAATTTTATATTAACCAATATTGTTTTTCATTAAATGTTTTATTTTTTATTCATCTGTTAGGTATAATAAATCATAGGTATTTTGATTTGGGAACGTTTTTGGTGTCCCTATTTGTTATAGAATATGTCTTTTTAGGGCTATAATGGGCTGCGCGGTTTTTGTTTGTGAGCTGTATGTTTGCTGTGCGGTTTTATAAATAATGAACAAAATATGAAAACATTGTAATTTTATATTAACCAATATTGTTTTTCATTAAATGTTTTATTTTTTATTCATCTGTTAGGTATAATAAATCATAGGTATTTTGATTTGGGAACGTTTTTGGTGTCCCTATTTGTTATAGAATATGTCTTTTTAGGGCTATAATGGGCTGCGCGGTTCTTGTTTGTGAGCTGTATGTTTGCTGTGCGGTTTTTGTTCTTGCGCGTTTACAACCTTGCCCGATTTTTTTTGTGTCGTAATGGGCTGCGCGGTTAAAACCGCGTCCGGGAATTTTGGCACGGTTATGGGCTGAGCGTCAAAAACCTTGCGCCGTATTTTATTTGCGCCATTTTTTAATTGCGCGGTAAGTACTTTGACCTGTATTTGCCAGGTAATAGACTGCGCTGTTTTTCAGCATGCGCGGAATTTTTTTGGACGGTATTGGGTAACGCGGTATGACTTGTACTGTACATTTTGCACATTTAAAACCCGAAAAAAAACCGGTAGAATATTAAAATGAGTTAAAATATTTATTTCAAATGTAACCCAATCATATCACTAACTTACAGGGTTTAAAATTTCTTAAATGATTTTTTTTGTAAATCAAAACTTAACATCAAACTTTTAGATCAAAAGCTACAACAGTTCAGCGTATCAATATTTTTAGTGTGTTTCATCTTACATAATATAACGAAAACGGAAAATAATTATTCTATTACATCTTACATCATACAAATTTTAAAAACAATTTGATTTTTTTCATAAACATCTTCTAAATAAATAAAAATAGTATAAAATTACGATTCTTAACTTTTAAGGTGGTGACAATTTTTCCAACTGTAATTTAAGGAATTTTTGTAAATTTGTTTGCTGATACCTTTGGACAAAATAATGATTTTTTTTGTTGATTTCGCACACTATCGAAATTTCACGTTTCGGACATTATACATTTTTTTGTATCACTTGTCTTCTTTTTTATTTTTATAAATAAAAAGAAAATTTACCACACACATATTTACATAAAAAACTTGAAATTAACTAATAGTCAACGTTGTAATTACAGTTTTAATTTCTTGAGACAAAATTGTGGTGTCTTAAATGATTACGAAACCTTGGTGACAAAATTTTTATTTTTATCTAAAGTGAGTGTGTATGTCTGTCCGTAACACGATAGCTCGTAAACCGCTCAATCGATTTTCAAAAATTTTTCAAGTAAAGTAGTGTTCGACCCTGTTGCAAGCTGATTAGATTTCGGTAAAAATCCATTTATGATAATGACAGCTTTTTGGTAGTTTAAAAATTGAAAATAATATGCTAACTTTTTAACGGAACATCGCATCAATATGCGGTTTTCGTAGTGTAGTAAAACGTATTTTTCTCAGTAATTTGTGTTATAACTAAAAACTTTATAGAAGCTTTCGTCTATGAGATACTTACGAAGAACTGTTTTTAAAACTGATATAACATGGAGCTTCAATGGACTGTGCTAATGGGCTAGGAAGGTATTAGATCCGTCATGGATTCATTTATTTTTTCTTGAGTAAAATAAAAAATCGTGATTTGGCCATTAAAAAAGACTAACTGACCACATATTTCAAGTAAAATATAACAAGCTTTTCTACATTAACCTATATTTTTTTTTTGCCCAAGTATGCCATTTGTGTCCTTGATATTATAAAAGTCTGCGGCTGCTATTGATATGACAGAATATCAATTTAAATGTTTTAGTTTAACACAAAAGGAAGAAAATTTTTGGAGAAGAAAACAAAAAATGTAATTATTTACCAAGAAGGTGAATCTTATTTTAACCACAAAACAAAAAGTTTGTAGCACGGACGTAGCGATAGCAAGGGATACAATTTTTTAAGAAATCAAAAGATAATTTTATATACTACTTTTCGCACTCTTGTTTTTTTTTCGATTTTTGTGTTGTTTTACATTTTATTTTTCTATAAAAGAATATCAAGTCAATTATTTTTAATGATGCAAATTCTGGAGAAAAGTCTTATGCTCATACTTCTGTACTTCAATGAGATCGCGTCTCTCCTGAGACGTCCACCCAAGTTAAGTCTATAAACAAAATTTGTAAGCACACTGTAGAGCACATGTATGTCGATTTTAATGTTATGAATTTCGATGTGAAATACGTTTTTAGCAACCAAATCGCAAAAAATAATGCTTGAATTTTAATTTGATTATTAAAATTTCAGTAATTAACAATGAGACAAAAGTAGTACCTTTTAGCTTCTTAGTATGAAACATGTAATAGTATATTAAAGTGATATTTTTAATCCCGAGGCGAAAAATTTGTAGACCGACCGAATGGGGGCTAGAATTCGCTAAGGAATTAAAATAGATTTTAGTCAAGTGGTTTATATATTATTTTATGTTGTTTGGTATACGAAAAATAATTTAAAAGAAAAATAATAGGCCGGCATTTAACAACACCCCGTACTAATTGCATTTAACGAAACTCTAGATCACGGGCGGCAGATAAAAGGTCGAAAGTTCAAAAGGTCGAAAAAATAAGGTCGAAAATACAAGAGGTCGAAAATACAAAAGGTCGAAAATACAAAAGGAAGATAGTACAAAAGGTCGAAAGTACAAAAGGTCGAACGTACAAAAGATTGAAAGTACAAAAGGTCGAAAAATAAAAGACTATAACCTAATCAAGTGGAATTGCCCTGCCCAGCCGAGGTGGTCCAGGGGTTAAGGATAGTTGATAGTTAACCCGGTTAGGTTACTACCCCAAACTGACCAGGTTAGGTTTGTTTACTAAAAAAAAACTACCGTAATCTCGTCAGGAATTTTTTTTTTTGATATTCTAACCTAACCGGGTCACGTTGGGATAGTAACCTAACCTCAACCTAACCGGGTCAGGTTGGGATAGTAACCTAACCTATCCTCGGTCCCGGGTCCACCTCGACTGGACAGGTCAATTCGACTTGATACGGTAAATTGGTATGTTGGGATAGTAACCTAACCTATCCTCGGCCCCGGGTCCACCTCGACTGGACAGGTCAATTTGACTTGATTCGGTAAATTGGTATTTTTAATATTTTGTATTGTCGATTTTTTTCGACCTTTTGTACTTTCGACCTTTTGTACTTTCGACCTTTTTCACTTTCGACCTTTTGTACTTTCGACATTTTGAACTTTCGACCTTTTGTACTTTCGACCATTTGTACTTTCGACCTCTTGTACTTTTGACCTTTTGTACTTTCGACCTTTTGTTTTTAGACCTTTTGTACTTTTTTGTACTTTCGACCTTTTGTATTTTCGACCTTATTTTTTCGACCTTTTGTCCTTTCGACCTTTTATCCGCCGCCCTTAGATCACAGTCTCCGTCATATCAAGCCTGATTCTACTTTGAATGACAACAGTTTCGAAGGCTGACAGACCTAAAATTTTGACAATGTTTAAAACAAAAAAATATAGGCTGACATGACAATAATGGAAATGTCAGCCTTCGTCAGTGTTATATTTCAAAGAAGGATCGGGCTTGTTGGTTTGAGGGGGCTATGTCCAGATATAAAATGTCATCCTAGTGATTGACAGTCTTTCATAGTTAGAGTTGATATTCAACTCGAGATCTGGGTGTGACATAGTAAGTTTTTAGTTTAGTGGATTATATACTATTTTACGTACTTTTGGATTTTTCTGAGTTTTTTCCATTCTTTTTGGAGTGTTCAGGTTTTTAAGTTTTTGTTCTAACTTTACTTTTTATCTATGATCTGTTACTTTTCTTCCACTTTAAATTTTTAACCCTGATACCTGATGTCAGTCTTTCATGCTAATTTTTACTTTTTATCTCTGCTTCGTCACCTTTTATTCCCGAGATATGCAAAGTGTGAAAAATAGCTTGTAAACCTCGTACAAAAGTGTCTCTTTATCCCTTGATAAAATATGAAACTAAAAAGTGACACTTTTATGCTATATATTATTAACAATGATAAAATTTTTAAAATCTTCCTTTAATGTATAACAGAATAAGGGACTATTCTGCCTTTGTTGTGATGTGTGCAAGCTGTGCCAGGGTTATCAAAACGGACGGGCCACGATCCTCCACTTTGTTGACGTCACATCGGGGGCTGATTTCTTTTTGATGGTTACGTCACGACACAGCTGATTGTCTTTAAAATATTGAAGTTGGAACGACGGTTTATGAATATTTTTTTTAAATAAAGCCGCTTTTTTACTATATTCTTCTTCAGAAAGGAATGTGACAAACACAGATGACAAAGTCAAATACATGTCAAATATAACAGTTGGCAAGCGGTACATGGCGGTTAATTTAAACTCAAAATAAGGAATGCTAAATCTTGAAGATTGTAACCTTTTAATCATCTTGCATCGGTACAAAAATTTGGTGGAATAGCATGATAGCGTCTGAGAATATTTCGCTGAAATATTGCGGAAATCTGTAGTGCCATTTTGAAAATATCATAAAAAACGTCTGATCTCCCATAAGACCCAATGTAAAAGTTAGGCCCCCGAAAACAGCTGATTTTTTCAGGGTCATGGCCTGTATTTTTTTGTTGGCCTTTGCTGTGCTTGACAATTATTGCGCTTGCTTAACTCGGCTTTGTTAAGCCAATGACGGAACAATAAGGATTAAAGTAAGAAGTTTACTGCCAGGGAGCAGCCTCACACCCTGCAATGACCAATAAGGCTTATGGTACAGTAAACTTAAGTAGATATAGTGAGAACAATTATCAAATGTTGAATCTGATTTATTAAGATGAATCATATCTTTTTATATAAAAAAAATTATTATAGTTCGTGACAAATGCTAAACTATAAAATTTTTGTTTCGTTTGTTTTATAAGCTAAATAATTTATATTAAAATAGGTAAACTTGAGAAGGCTAATTTATGTTTTTAAAACTTAATTTCTCAAAATCACCTGAATGTTTAAATAATAACTATATTTAGATTTATGTAAAATAATAAAAGATAAAAATCTGTTTAATTTCGTAATTAAACAAATGTTTTATTTAGCCAACATCCACAAAATCTTTGGGTAGTTCGTTTCTCCAGCATAGTTGCTTACAATTTCCTTAAATAAAGCAAAGTTACAGAAGCCCGAAATGATGAATAATAGCTAGGCGCGCAGAATAATAGTCTGGTGAATCATGAATAAATAAAACTATAATGGGTATAGCAGTAGATGCCGCTCTCCATAAAGTAAATTTTAAGAACCCTATTTTAAATTTCTTAGAGGAACAACAAGTCAAAGTTGGGCCCCTTTGCCTTACCTTAAAAACTTTTGTTCTTTTGGGTTTGTCTGATTATACGAGCCATTAACATACAATAAGTTTAATTTGACAAATGCTAGAGTGAAGCGTTGTTCTTTATGGGAATAAAATTCTCTTATCTACTTATTTTAAGGTTTTGCGTTTTCCGATTTTTCTTTTATCTTTAACGCCTTGGTGACATCTTACCATTTAAAAACAAAATACTACATGTACCGGGTGCACATTGCAGGGACTTGATTAGGCTTTTAAGTAAAAACATTTTTTTAGCTCACAAAACTACTATATTATAGTAGTGTGAGCTATGGTGATCCTAATTTTTTTTATATCTTTGCGTTTAAGATGATTTGGAAAACTTTTTTGTCACGCGGTTTGTCTGTCTGTCTGTATGTCTGCCTCTAACGACCGACGCGCATAACTCAAAATCCGCTTGCCCGAATTAAATGAAATTTGATACCAAGCCTGGGTCTTGGGTCAAGATGGTCCCATTTAAAAATCAAAAAATCCACCGAACACAAGGCAAATAAAAGGGTGGGGGTAGATTTGAAAAGTTATAGCTTAACTGAAAATAAGGCGTGTTTGATATCAAACGAAAGGTAATTGAGTCTAGAGTTAAACAAAATACATTTTAGTTTTTTTTTTAAAGGGTAAAGGTTGATTTCAAAAATTAGAGTTTAGGTCAAAACATGGCTTGTGTGGTATCAAACGAAAGTTCATTGCGTATGGAGTTGAATAAAATATATTTCAGTTTTTAGTTATATTAGCTCACACGTACACTATAACTAATAGCTTACCTGGTGTGAGCTTAGGTGCCCATATATTAGCAGAGTATTTGTTTGCTATTTTAAAAAGTAAGGGGACAGAATCAAATTTCATCATTTTTAAAAGGATCGTTTATTATTTTCTTATAAAAATATAATTTTACAATTTTTATCATTTTTTCGAAAAGATCTGTTTTAGTCACATACAGTTAATTTCAAAAAAAATCTGATACGATTGGAACAACCCGTTTTTTGTTTTAAGCTGTATGTACAGTTTGGATTGTTTAAAAAAATGCTTTAACCTTGCTCAAACTTTGCGAAACTGGGCGATTGATCCTGATTGGATGGAGTATAAAAAAATGTACAGTGTGGAACAGCCAAATGGAATAAATTCGATAACGAATAAATGTGTTAAGATAAACGCTTGGACACGTCGATTCATATTTTTAAATGCGCATTCACGACAAAAATATATAGGGTGTGTCATGTGACAATGGCCAATTCCAACTTTCTTATTTTAAATGCATAATATTTATATTTTGGATTTTTCAGAAAATTCTAGACATAATTTATGTACAATGTCCTGTACCTAAGTCTAACCAGGTTTTAAATATTGACACTTCAAAAACGACAATTGAAGACTCTGGCGCACGAAAGGGATAAGCGAGGATAAGTGCATAATTTTTCAAAAGTGAGATAGCTGCATGTTTAGGTTTAAAAAGTTGCTCTTTTTGCCTGGTACAAGTATGAGATACGTACATGTAATAGATAGAGAAAGGTCGCCTAATTTTGGATACTTTTTTTATTTTAACTTTTTTTGTGTGACGAAAACATATTTTGTTAATTCGTCTGTTCCTAAAATATGTTGTTATGTCAATAAAAACAGGGTATGCTCACAAAAATATGTATTTCAATCCTAAAGAATTTAAAAATTCGACCAAAGTAAAACAAAGCACTTTTTCAAATTTAAAAATAGGGTTCCCAAAATTGGATACCCTATATTAGCAACGCAACTACATGGGTTACTAATTTTCTATATCTAAATTTATAGGTATACCTTCCTATCCAAAATTAGGCAACCTTTATATTCTAGGTTATGTGATCAATATCAAATAGTCCGTGTGAGAAATTCTTATTTCACATACATATTCTTGTTCTACAACTATTCTTGTACAGCCATGCCAATGTACAATTTCCTAAGCGAAGTACTTACGTTTTAATTAACGGTTTACACGTGAAGCAACAAAAAACTCGTTTTCACAATTAAACACATAAGCTTATGGCACCACCCACTGGGAAACAGTCGAACGATGCGCTTCACAGAGAATCCTTTTATGTTAGAGATATTTGTTTCGTGGTTTGAATTGAAGGAAACTGTAAACGGATTTTGAGATAATGCGGTATCCAAAATTAGGTAACTATCCAAAATTAGGCGACTTTCCTCTACTGAATTATGATAGCAAACCATATCCCCTGGTGTAGTCTGGTGCAATAACGGGATAAGATTTGTGTAACTTATCCCGTTCTTGCACTAAATTTTGTATTATTATTTATATGTAGGTAATTCCGTCCCACTACTGCACCGGCCGCTGGTTGAAATATTTGATTTGTTTGATTTAGTTTATATTCATTTTTATTGTTGGCTCACAATAATTAATAATAAAATTTTTCTGCTAAAAATCGTGTTAAATTTAACTTATCCCTTTTTTGCATCTGCTGTAAATTATATTATAAGAAAGCCTTAAACTTATCCCATTATTGCACCACTTTTTTTAAAATCATTTATAGATATTGTACTAGTTTGGCTATACTTCATAAACAACATAAATTTTAAATAAAAAAAAATGTTTTTGCTTCTCTTGAGGAATTTACGTATTGTTACTTGTATCCTTCTTGCACCAGGGTCTTCAATTTCCAATTTAGTCAACAAGGCAACATGTCCCTATCCTTATTTTTAATTATCTCTCGATTGATCGATCAACCGCGATCACATCCGATTTTAACGGAAAATCGGAAATTCCGGTTAAACGAACAATTTTTGCCTACCCTGTTTTGATATGCACTGCACGCTACTGTCAAATGGTGAAATTCTTATTTATTTATATACTACTACTATGTCGGTTTAGAACGTTTTTCTACGTTGTCCGGCGCCTATTCTCCACCTCCTTCGATTCTGACAATCATCTTCCGTCAGGTTTTTTTGACTCATTGATCTTTGGATTGATTATTGCCATTCTAGTTTAGGACGCCCTCTTTTTCTGCGCCCTATTGGTTGCCACTCTAGGACCTGCTTTGATAATCTTTCGTCGTTCATCTGTTGTACATGGCCGTATTAAATCAGTTGTCTTTTAGTGATGTCATCCGTTATGCTTTCCTCGATTCCCATTCTTTCTTTTATGATCTCAATTCTTATATGATCTGTTCTAGATATTCTCATTGATCTTCTTATTGCATTTATTTCGACACTTTCCATTTTTGCTTTGTATTTTTATGTTACGCGACAAGTCTCTATTCCATACAACAACGTGCTTTTCACCATTATTTCATGTATGTTAAATTTTACATTCTTTTTGTTCTCCCTGCTCCATAAAATACTGTCAAGACAACTAATAACCTTTTTTGCTTTTACTATTCCTTTTTAAAGTTCTTTACAGTCTGTTCCTGTCTTATTAAATGTGACACCCAAGTATACATACTCATTGCATGGAGATATTGTTTTTCCATTGTCTAGTTCTAACTCATTTGATTCGTTTCCAATACATAAGTACTGTGTCCATCTTGTCCACGTTCACTGTTAACCCGCACTTTTGGTATTCTTCCGTTAACTTTCTCATCATATACTCCATATCTTCTTTATCATCAGCTACAATTACTTGATCGTCAGCAAACTGTAGTGTGTTTATGGCAAATCGGTCGTTAAGTTGTATTCCCATGCCGTGTAATTTACTTTTTCAGTTTTTTAGAGCTAGTGCGATATATATTTTAAAAAGAGTTGGAGAGATACAACATACCTGTCTTAAGCCTTTCGTTACCTGAAATTCCTTTGAAAGTCGATTTCCAATTTTAATTTTAGATTTTGACCCTTTTTAAAGTTCTTTTATTGCTTTTATATATGTATGATTGATATTAGTTTGTTCCAACATTGTGCATAATTTTTCTACTGGAACGGTATCATATGCTTTTTGAGGGTACACAAAGGTAACATGAGTCTCTATATTTCTGGCACTCCTTTTCTCAATTACTTCTTTAAGACAAAACACATTATCACTACAAGATCTGCCTGCACAAAACCCACTTTGCTCTTCTTCTTCTTGGTCATGAAAATCATTCTCTATTAGGTCTCTAAGAATCCAGCGTACAATCTACTTAGAGTACTGGTTACAGAAATTCCTCTGTAGTTGTTGGAATCCAGCTTGTTTCCTTTTTTATGTATTGAATGCTATTTTACAATCATCAGGTACTAGATGTCCGTTTATGCATTGATTGATAATATATGTGAGACTTTCTAGTAGTTTCTCTGATCCATATTTGAGCAATTCAGCGTATATTCCCACAGGTCTGCTAGCTTTTTCGGATTTTTAATACTATTCTTTATCATTTCTTTTTCTATAGTTACTTCTTTTCCATGTACTACTATGTCTCTCCCCAGAGAGGCTGACAGATATTCGGGTCTTGTTTCCTGCAGCAGTCTCTTGTAGTGTTCTGTCCATTGTTCTGGTTTAACGATCTGAATGTTTACTTTTTATTTTGTTGGGTTTTTTAACGTAGAAATGAATTTTCATACTTCAGAACTCTGCCTACCTCCACGTGTTTATTTATATCGTGGTATTTTCGTTCGAACATTTCATTTTTTTCCGTGCGTATTAGATTTCTTAGCTGTCTTCTGGTTTCCTTGTAGATTTCTCTTTGCTCTTTAGTACTGAGCCATTTCAAATATGTATGTTTTTTCTACTTGACCATTTCCTAATTTATTTATATACATGGTACTAATATCATTCATCTAGTCGCATTATACAAAGCCTAGGCATATTATAAAAAGGTGAATCTTGTTATAACCCTGCAGATTTATACACTGTCGACCTTTTCTAATATAGTCCAAATAAATTTTAATGTCCATTAAAATAAGCCTAAACCTTTTTGCCGAATTGATTACGTTGAGTAATACGATCATTCGAAATGGCCCATTACATTTAAATTACGTCATTCATTCGGTCTGATCTATTTCCATTTTCCAGGGATTTTATATTCTCATTATTGGCACCAGCTGGAAATAATGGAACATCCGCTCTTTTTACTGATTCTTCCAGTATATTTAATATTTTCTAAGTAATGTATTTTATTGTGGAAAAAAGTGAGTCGAATTATTTCTTTTGATATTGAAAATCAAAGTTCAGTCCGTAAATTTTGTAATGTAAGTTATAAAATAAAGTTGCCCTCTTCCTCTTACGAAAAGATGACAAAAGAGTGTGATCGACCACTATTTTTTTGCATTCTAAACAGGGGTGGATTCATTTGGGTTAATTTGGTGGTACTCTAGGAGCATTTCTTAAATATTTGTACAAGCGCGGATCTGGGCCGAAATCTAGGGGGGGTAATCGTCGATGAAAAAACTATTTGTGTATTAAGATATTTTCTAGAGGGGGGGGGGGTAATTATCCCGTAAGCCTTTAAATTTAGTAAGTAAAAGACCATATTTTGTTTTAGGCGGGGGGATTTACCCCCCTTTTTCACGCTTGTATTTGTATTATTCCTTCCTGAGATTGCAATTCTTTGTTGGGTTTCAGGTCCGTCGGACATAATATAAAGTAATAAATAGTTCAGAGGCCTAATGATAGAAGCAACACACTTAGTTGGATAGACATAAGACTCGCCCGAACATTTTACGAAAGAGTTAACACCTCCCCCAACCCTGGTGGGTAGGGAGGGGGGGGTGGTTCCCCCCGTTAAACGTGCTTTTTGATAGTTTTTTGCTAATAACTCTAAAGATCAAAGTGGTGCACGTTCCATTAGCGTACGAAAAAAGGGGAAAATTTTTAATATATTTTTCTATATTTTTTTGTGGTATTTTTTGTACATGAGAAGAAAAGATATTTTTGGTTTGTATAGTTAAATACTTATTAAGCTAGACCTATATTTTTTAAATAGCTACCTTCAAATAAAAATAAATGTGTTTGTAGAAATCCTTAAGTCAAACAAAAGTGTTAAAATTTTATTTTTGTAACCCAGTAAGTCATAATGAGAGTGAGTAAAAAATTATTTTTGGTTAGTAATAACTTAAAACTGACTTATTCTAGTTGACCTTCTATAAAGTGGGCGTGGGAGGCATCCCCCCTCTCACCCCCCTCAAAAGTGCTCTCTTACAGTACTTTCCCAATTATATGCAAGCTTTTAACATGGCAAAAAACAACAAAAAGCACGTTTAAGGAGGGGAACCACCCCCTGCCAGGGTTGGGGGGTGGTTCCCTTTCGTAAAATGTTCGGGCGAGTCTTATGTCTATCCATACCAAGTGTGTTGCTTCTATCATTAAACGCAGTATCGGACCTCGTAGGGCCTGAACTATATAGTATCCCGTGGGATAGTTGTAAAAGATTTTTTTAAACTACGCTAGATCGATTGGTAATAGAACACACAACTTTAGGTCACCGGATGTTTGTATCCAATTTATGTAGAAGGGCCGGTCAATTTATGTAGAAGGGCCGGTGTGACGTCTTAAATCCAAGATGGCGTTTTTTTTTCATGTTTCTTATTTCATGACTTAAAATTGAGTGATCCATAACAAATCGATTTCCTTTTTTTTTTGGGTAATGAAAAGTTACTATTTTTTAGTACTTTAAAAAAAATTATTATCTTTGTTAGTTTTCAAGATATAAATCTAGTTTCTGCACAGACCTCTTCTGCTCAATATTTCCAACAAAAATGACTTATTCCTATAGATTACCAAGAAACCCAGGGGTTTTTGATCCAACTGACCATGCCCACTTCACATTTTAGTTTTACGCAAAGAGCAGCATCACCTCATGGGCGACCCGAAATACATGTATATGAGGTTGACAAAAAAGACAAGCTTAACCTTTTTTTTCTTTTAATCCCCTCATCCAATGACGGAAGATTCAAAATATTTTGAAGGCGGGAAATTTGAATTTTTTTATTTTGAAGGTTGTGTTCGGTTCGGTTCGGTTCGGTTCGACACTCTCAAGTCGTCTGCAAACCATAAACTTCAGGTAAACTTCTTCATAGGTTAATCTCTCATACACTTTAGGTTTAATGCTTTTAAATCAAAGCTTAAATGTATCTATTTAAGATTTCAGGGGGTGAAATGTTCCAATTTCGTGACATAATTATTGTGAAAGAATAGGCGCACTATCGACTCAAGAACAAAGTCTAAAAATGTAAAAAATATCGAAAAAGGAAACTAAAAAAAGCACATAAAAATTGAAGTCAAACAGCGCGTCACAATGGCGTCACAGCGGAGAAGAAAGGAAAAAAGAAAGGAAGATACAACCCGTCACTAACTGTCAAATTCATGACACCCTGCGGAAAACCCCGGCAGTCCCCACAACTAAAAAAACTCGTTTGGCAGGAAACCGTATATTTATGTCTAAAAAAAGACCCAACCGAGACGTTTCCTGCCTACTTTATTCCTTTTCGATTATAGTCGCCTGGTGTAAATGGAGTAGCGATGCGATTTGCCGCACGACGAAAATCCCGCTTTAATCAAGGGTGCTCCTGAAGTTAGAGAATTTGTTTGTCAACTTTTTTCCGGAAAACGTCAGCACATTTTAAAATGTCGTGCACTTCCAACTTCATTGATATCTGTACTTAAAGGTAAACAAAATAAATTTAAAACAAACATTTGCCAGTTTGGTTTTATATTTTAAAATTGCTTTATTTTAAAAGTAAAGTAGTAAAAGTATTAGGTACACTCGCCCTTTTTTTAATGACATTTGTAGAATACAAATAAATAGTGCGTTGTTAGGCACAACGGCATGGTTTAAGATAACGATTTTTTTAGGCTTTTTTAAAGCACGCTAAAGTTCTGGTCTGTCCAAACGAGTTTAGTCAATAATTGTAAAATCACTTTCAAAAATTGAGCGACTGCACATAAAGTATGGAAAGAATTTAATTTTTATCATAGAATTATGTTAAAACTGTGTTTTCTTTATTAAAGTTTTATTATTTTTTTATTTGTAATATTAAGAGCGATTATTATGTATACGCTTCGTTTATTTACAGTCATTCTTATTAAAACTATATTTCTATAAGTTAACGGCGTGTTATTAAAACTTTTTTCAAAGCATTTAGGGTGGCAACTTTGCTGCTAAATAGTGATCCCCTACACCAAT
This sequence comes from Aspidapion aeneum, assembly GCA_963576565.1. NCBI lineage: Eukaryota > Metazoa > Arthropoda > Insecta > Coleoptera > Brentidae > Aspidapion > Aspidapion aeneum. The sequence goes on from OY755040.1 coordinate 38,731,423, forward strand.
AAATATAAATTTTTCTCACATAATTCTGAATATGTTTTTTTTTATGGTTATGCGCACACGCAAGAAGATCCCTATCACGCCCGAGAAGCGGCAGTGCGCGGAAATGTTGGTGTAACCTGCAGGGAAAACTGTCGCAGGGAGTTTATTCCACTGCGATGCTGTTCTCCACAGATATGAATTCCGACATAATGAGGTTCTTGGTGCCTCTATTTTGACGGTAAATTGATGGTTTCCGTCTGTTTGACGTGTTCGCCTTGTAGGTGCTACTCCCGGGGGGATCATACGTGCCAACTCTTTAGAGCATTTTCCGTGATAATACCTGTAGAAGAGATCGCCCACAGTTCTTCGATGTTCGAGACTATCCAAGCTACGTGTAAGTGAGGGGTCATTGATCAGCTTGATAGCTCGTTTTTGCACGGTGTTCAAAAGCATTAAAGTATGTTTGGGTGCCGCACTCCATATATGTGAGCAGTACTCCATAGTTGGTCGAATCTGGGCTGAGTGTCAGCAGTTGGCTTGGTGTATACAGATGTCTTGTACCAAATAACACCCCAAGCTTTTGGGACGCCTTTTAGCTATATCTGCCACGTGACTGTGCCAAGACATGTTGGTCTCTGCAATGACTCCTAAGATGTTCAACTGCCTCTGCAATGTGACAGCACTTCCAGATAGCATGATGTTTGGCTCACCGGTGCTGGTCTTTTTTGAAAACAGGGCTACTTGGGTTTTCTGCGCGGTGAACTGTACAAGGTTTTTGTTGCCCCAGTCCTCTATTATCTCAAGGTCGTTATTTATCTGCGATTTTTAAGTTAGTCTAAGATGATGGAATTCACGTGCTGAGAGACATGTGGGTGGTATGAGTGAGGAGACTACATTGCCATCATCTGCAAAGCAATAAAGTGGATTTACTGTTTTATCTATGAGGTCATTTATGTAAATCAGAAAAAGTGTTGGCGAAAGTATTGCTCCATGTGGCACACCAGCATTTATTTGGTAAGAGTTGGAGTTCTGGCCATCCAGTGCAACATAAATTGATCTATCCTTCGGCGACAATCCCATTGCTTTGAGCTTGTTCTTGTTTCACCCCGCAACTCAATCGCCTTTTGCCATAAGTGAGTGACGTATGTAAGTAAATCGTTTATAATTTTGTACTTTTCCAAGTATGTACTTAGTTAGGTGATTGTTCACAACTCTTTCCATTACTTTTGATATCACCGGAAATAGGGCAATTGGTCTATAGTTTAACGGATCTGTCTTTTTTCCTTTCTTTGGAATGGGTTGTACTGCGGCAGATTTCCATGATGATGGATATACTCCTTGCCTGTAAGATAAATTGAACAATTTAGCGAAAGTTAGGGTGAGTTCGTTAGCACAATTTTTGAGCGGGAATGCCATCTGGACCTATTGCTTTGTTTGTACCCAACTTTTTAAGGGATTTTCGTATTTCTCTGTGATAAAAGGGGCTCTGCTCTGACAAACTGTGGGACACCCTTTCCATAAATGGTAAAACTCCACCGTTCCATTTGGCACTGTTTGATTTGAGTTAGATGAAAAAATTTTGGCCAGCATATTGGCTTTTTTCTCTGATGTTGTGGCTAAGTGAATATTTTTATCTGTAAGTGGTGGTATGGATGACTTGGTGAAGTTTGATCCAACAGCTTTTGCAAGAGACCAAAAGGACCTAGAACTACTTGGACAATTCAGCAACCTGTTTTTTATTCTTTGATTGTATGTTTCTTTGGCGGCGTCAATAGTAATTTTGCAACTATTTCTGGCTTCTATAAATTCCGTGTGGTTTTGAGTGGTTTGTTGTCGTTTCCAAAGGTTATATGCTGTGTTTTTTCTGTACAGCCGTTTGACACTGGCTGTTAAACCAAGATTTTGGATTAGCTCTGCGTTTTGTTTTATGAGGGATATTTGATGCGTCGACTTCGCGTCGTTCGTCTATCTTGTAACTAACATTTATTATAACTTACAATTTACCAAATACTACGCTTCTTCCAATCTTGGTATGATTTAAAAATTATAATAGCTACTAAAAAGGGAGTACCTATAGCCACTGCCGAGCATAAACGTTTTTAGATTTTTTATCTTAAATTTTATCACTCTTTTGGGGCACTACTGACTACTCATTTTCTTATGACGACACGATAGAGACAACATAATAAAAACATTTTTTACTAATCAAATATTCTAAATAGCGATTCATGTCGTTTTTCCGATTATGGTTATGCGCATCAATTTGATCATAAGGAACATATTTTTAGCTTTCTTCAAATTATTTTACTTTAAAGGTAGAGTCATTGCAATTTATTCAGCGTAAAATAATGTGCCTGTGGTTAGCCCAGTCATATTAGGAATTCACCTGGAAACAAATAGGTGTAATTATTCCTTAGCATCTCGGACATATCCCCACATATTCTCCGCCGCAATCTTCCCTGAGCCTCGCTAGATATAAGGCCCCAAATGTTCTAAAAATCAGTTTTTTGTGATTTTCTCGAAAACTAATAACTTTTTTGAAAAAAGTGAAGTGTGAAAAAATACGCACAATTATTCGATTTATACTGTAAAATTAAGAAAGAAACCTAACCTAACAATCCAAAAAATATATTAAATATTTTTTTTTTCCAATCTGTAAGTAACTTGTTTTAAAATGTTAATACTTTATAATATCAGGCTTGATCCCCACCTGTATTAGTAGTTATTACTAGCCGGACAAACATTGTGATTTTGAAAATTTAATTTTTACAGAATTAGAAATTGTCGGACATAAAAAAGCGTAATATTAAAAATGTTTAACTTTTGGTTAAAATACACGCAAATGCGCACATTTTTTTGTTTTTTTTTTTGAAATTTCAGCTTAACAGATATTAAAGTAAAATTATAAACAGAGGTACTTATATAACGTCTTAACAAATACTCGTATTAATATGCAATTTTCAGTTTTTTGTGTCAAGATTATTCGTCAAGAACCAGGCTATATGTACATGGATGAATTATTGTTTGTAGATATCATAGAAACTAAAGCTTTTAGTATACATACATATATAATTTTATTTGGGGAAAAATCATGATATAACGACTATATCATGTTTATAATTTTAAACCCTTAAAAAACCACCGTTAGGTTACATTTATTTTGTTTAGACCCCTTTGCCCCATAAAGGTTTAGTGAAACACTATTTTTGCTATCAATAGCTGTTGCGCATAATTTAAAACTGTTTATGGCCAGAAGAAGAAGAACTTTTTTATGTACGCTTTTTTTTCATACAGTGCTTAATTGTACAAAAATATTTTTTCCATGTCTCATTGGCGGTCTGGATGTTATTGACCATTGGTCTAAGCCTTACTTAAAGTTGTTTAACTTTTAAGAAACAAGAAAGTGGGATCAAGCTTAATGTTATGAAGTATTAAAATTTTAAAACAAGTTCACTAAAGGGAAGGACAAAAAAAATTAAATATATTTTAAAAATGTTAGGTTAGGATTGTTTCTTAATTTTACGTGATAGACCAAATGATTTTGCGTATTTTTTCTTATTCTCTTCAAAAAAAGGTGTTCGCAAAATACTGATTTTTAGGACCTTTGGGGCCTTATATCTAGCGAAGCTCAAGGGTAAGTTTGGCGGAGAATATATAAGAATGTGTCCCAGATGCTAATGAATAATTATACAAAAATCCAGCTTGCACCTATTAATTTCCAAGTTTCAGGGTTTTTTCACCTAATATGACTAGGCGATGGTGTTGTAATTTACCTTCCTTCTAATTTACTAGCCCGCGCCTGGCTGGGTATGGAAATAATCATAGAACTGAAACTTTGCTTGTTATTTTTTAACTACGGCGCTTAATTAAAAGCGCAATAATTACAAAATACTGTATTATTGAAACCGAAGAACAAGCTGGATTTAGAGCTGGTTCATCGTTTATTTATAAAAACAAAGACGGTATGGAATCAAAAAATACACCTTCTCAACGTAGATCTCAATAAACCGTGTATAAAAGTATACCCAAGCCAAAATTTTTGAGAGGCTCTCGAAAAAACCAAAATCGCCATAGCAATAATAAAAGCTGTTCAAGTTCAGGACCTTATGTTGGAACAACAACAGATAAAATAAAAATAAAACTAAATAAAAAAAACACCCAACTGCTGAATTTACTTGTAAGTACTAGTCGCAGTGAAGTACAAAATTGATAGGTATACCTATAATGTACGACATGCTTCAACTTATAGTTTTAATGCCCAAAGCGCACATACGAAATTATACAGTTTTGTATTTTCATGAATCAGGTTGTTGGGTAATTTTGTACCCAACTGCAACTAGTAGTTACAAGTAAATTTAGCACGGGTGTTTTTTTATGAATTTTTTTTTCCAACTCTTAGGTTTGGCCGTTTAGCTTCTAGCGTGACACATACATATTATTTACTTGCATACATACAACAATCAAAAAACATTAACCTTTCTTTCGCCGTGCTGCAGTTGGGTAATAATGCAAAAAGTACAAGTATCTGGGACTCTAACGACGCCGAGAGTAGTTTGGATAAAGGAACACAGAAACGACCAAGGAACAAGCGCGGATCTGGGTCAAAATCTAGTGAGGGGGGGTAATAGTCGATGAATTTATTTTTTGTAATATACAATTTCTTTTAGGAGGGGGTAATTCTCCTTATTCCTTTTGAATTATTAACAAAAAGTGCATTTTTTACTAGGGGGGATAATTGCCACGGTACCCTCCCTCTCAAATCAGCGCTTGGAAAGAAAACAAGCAATCAGACAACTTCACAGTATTTTGGGGCATAGGGCAGTATCAAAATAAACACAGAATTTACAACAGTATAGTGAAAAGTTTAATCAGTTACGGTAGTGAATTATAGCTCTTAATAAAAAAAATTATATGAAAGAAATCAAAAAATTATGGCTATAAGCACAACATAGAAAGCCATAGAAATTAACCAACTTAGATGGTACGGAAACGTACAAATAATGGCGGAAGGCAGAATCTCAAAGAAAATACTAAATTGGACACCCCAAAGAAGAAGAAAGAGGAAAAGTCCCAGACTGGGTTGGAGAGACAGAATAGACAGAGACATCACAGAAAAAATAAAAGATGAAAATGTCTGGATAAACAGAGACCAATGATGAAGACTGAAAATCGGAAGAACGTGGAGAACATTATATCTTGATCTATATACAGTGTGTCCACGTAAGTTGGCGGCATATGGGAAACTTTTTTATTATTAGTTTTACGAAAAAAAGTTATTCTTCATAAAAAGTTCTGCATGGTCCAAAACCTAAAATGCAACCAGCAGATGTAAAATTTTTTCAGTCATATTACGAGGTTTGTCAAAAAATGTGATTTTTGCTCCAGAGTAAAGTACCTTTCTTTTTGACAATATCGAAAATTGTTATAAAGAAAAGATGTTTAGAATTAAAAATAGCTTTCAAATATTCAACATTGTTTATTTACATTAAAAAAATATTTTTTTCTACATTTTCTCTGCGATTACGTTGGAAATTTAAGTTTGCACATTAATGCATAATTAATCTAGGATGCACTGGCATTTTTTAAAACTGATAATTACAGTAGGCTTTGCGAACTGTCTAAATATCGAAAATTCGAAGAAACGTCAACAATCTTATTTCAAAAAGTGCCAAGGATAAACAATTTTTTAGGCAGTCTAACAGTGTTTTTCAAAATTTTGAGAGATCCGTATTGTACAGTTTTATGTTTGACAGACGTATTTGTTTGTTACAAACTAGTGATTAAGCAACTTAAAGGTTATCAGTGTTCGATAAATATTAAGAGATAATTGTCTTTAAAAGTTTATTTATAATTGTTTAATTAAATTTATAATTAATAAATGCAATGCATTAATGTGCAAACTTAATCGCAGAGAAAATGAAGAAAAAAAAATTTTTTTAATGTAAATAAACAATATTGAATATTTTAAAGCTATTTTTAATTCTAAACATCTTTTCTTTATAACAATTTTCGATATTGTCAAAAAGAAAAGTACTTTACTCTGGAGCAAAAATCACATTTTTTGACAAACCTCGTAATATGACTGAAAAAATTTAACATCTGATGGTTGCATTTTAGGTTTTGGACCATGCAGAACTTTTTATGAAGAATAACTTTTTTCGTAAAACTAATAATAAAAAAGTTTCCCATATGCCGCCAACTTACGTGGACACACTGTATACAGTAACAGTAATCTATATATAATCCGAACAGAATAAGTCCAATCACATGCCGAATTAAAATTAAAAATATCTAGAGGGGTTTTTAAATGATCGAGCAAAATCTAAAAACTGTGTTTTTTGAAAAATTGAAATATCGCCGCTAACTTGCAAATAAATTTAATGAAATTTGGTAGTTTTGTATAAGCAACTATGACTAATTGAATGACGTTAACAATTTTTTTCTAGGCCTTCTTGTTTTTTTGAAACCATAGCCAACTTTGTTATTTCTTATGGCCGCCATATTGAATTTATACTTTAATAACTAGAGCATAAAAGGAGCTTTTCAATCGTGTATAATAAGCCTATCTTTGGGTGACGGAAAATGTGAATTTATTTAAAAAATAGTTTTTCACTTAGTTGGCTGTGAAACAAATGCCGTAGTTGTGTTTGTGGTCATACTTACCTAAATACCTTACAAAACTTTTCCATTTATTTAATTTATATGCAAATTTTTAAGGCCCTTATTTTTTAATTTTTCTCTGGCTAAGAAGTAATACAATTTCTTAAAAATCTATCTTTTATTTCTGAAACAAAACTTTGAATTTATTATTTAATTTAAAATAAACTAAAAACCGATAACAAAGCATTGAATTAATTAAGTAAATGTTCGAAAATTCCACCGTTGTGATTCATGCAAATCCTGCATCTGTGAATTAGAGACATGCATGCATCTTTAACCATTTGTTCAGGAATTTCATCTATGGCTTAAACAACGGCTGCCTTAAGTTCTTCTATCGTATTATGAGTAGTAGATTAAACTTTATCCTTTAAGTATCCCCAAATACAAAAATCAAGAGGTGTAAGGTCCGGCGAACGTGCAGGCCAGGAAACTGGACTTCGATTTCCGATCCAGTTATTTCCATGTTGCTGATTCAAATAGTCGTTTATGATTCTTGCATTATGTGGAGGTGCTCCATCTTGCTGGAACCACATGTTTGCTACATCTTGAGGAGGCAAATTTTCTAAATTCTGGTTAACGTAATTTTGTAGAATTTCTAGATAATGAGGTGACGTCAAATTATTATGAAAAATTTTAAATAGTATGTGTCCGTTTATGACTCCTAGCCATACATTCAAACCCCACTTAACTTGATGGTGCACTTCACGATTTAAGAACGGATTTTCATCGGCCCAGTACCCGTTATGTCTGTTAAACACCCCGCAGTTTGTAAAACTGGTTTCATCGGACCACAGAACCTTAAGCGGAAATTGAGGGTTTCTTGCGATTTTTGTATGATCCAATTGCAAAACAAGGTTCTCCTTCTAAGTCACCAGGTGCAGTTAATTTGGGTACTTATGTTCCAGTTCACGAAGGGAGATGCGAGGATTGTCAACGACGTAAAACCCGAGCTTCAATATTTTCATCAGGTTGTCGATTACGAATTTATTTTTTATAGGATAATAATAATAAATTAAAAAAGTGTTTTGAAGATTGACAAACTTGGTTGTCGTCTTTCTGGATATCTCTGAAAGTACATATCTCGAGCTATTCCAACATTCTTATTACACAAAATGTAACATTCATACATATCGACTTTCTCCCAATTTGGAAACCTTATATACATAAATTTAATTGATAATGTGAAAAAAAATCTTAAGTAATTTAGAAACTTTAAAACTCTAACAGATAAATCAAATAAATGACAAACTTTTGACACATAGTTACGTAGATATGACAACAAACGCAAATAGGGCCTTTGTTTCACAGCCAACCAAGTGAAAAACAGTTTTTTAAATAAATCCATATTTTCCGTCATTCAAAGATAGGCTTATTATACATGGTTGAAAAGCTTTTTGAATGCCCTATTTATTGACGTATAAATTCAGTATGGCGGTCATAAGAAATAACAGTTGGCTATGGTTTCAAAAAAATTAGAAGGCTTAGAAATAATTGTTCGTCATTCGATTGGCCGTAGTTGCTTATACAAAACTACTAAATTTCATTAACTTTGTTTGCAAGATGGCGGCGATATTTCAATTTTTCAAAAAACACAATTTTTAGTTTTTGCTCGATATTTTAGTAACCCCTGCAGATATTTTAATGTTGATACAGCACCTGATTGGGCTTAGAATAGCGCAACTTTTTTCTTAATTAAACAAACTCGTATCTCTTACCGTTTCCGAAATCCCCATGTAGTTGCTTTTATCTGGGACACCCTGTATTTCTTGTATAGTTCGCATTTCAGAATTCGGGGTAAAATTAGCAAAATTAGTCCCTTAGGAAAATTATAAAAAATTTCAGTGTAACAGTGAAATTCTTTCTTTCTGGTTAACAAATCTTTGTCACTTATGTTTCGCACATCCACCCACAAGGTCTTATTGAAATTTTCCGACATCACAAAGGATTTTTCCTTATCCTGTTGAAAATATTAGGAGTGTCACTTCAATAAAAGGAAGACGAAATATAGCAGGATTGGAGTAAAAACATTAGGGACTTTCTGCATTTTTTTAAAGCCCTTAATTGCGTAAAATATTGAGGTGCTCGTGGCTTTGAAATGTGTTGAAGGAATACTTGAGCAAACCAAATTTTACTTACCAACCTAGTTTTTGTACAATAACTCGATATATACACGGTCCTTTGGAAGACAACATTTTCGATAGGTCATAGATAATTAGTGGATAATATTTAAAAAATATATAAATCCATGCCTATTCCAAATGTAATGTTTTTTCGAAAAGAGTAAACACAACGAACTAATTTTTTTAACTAATTAAATAATTTTTCTAACGTGGTGCTAGGTACTACAATTTTAGTCCGAAAACTACAATCTTAAAATTAACCTTGTAGGAGCCACTATCTATTTAGCCTTCTTCAATCCATCTTTTGACATAGGCTTCCACCAATATCTTCCACTATTCCATGTCCGTCCCCGTGTTCATCCATCTAGTTCTCGAATATTTCTTCAAATCGTCGGCCCATCTCATTTGGGGTCTCCCCTTACTTCTTTTATTTTCCCAAGGTATCCAGCTTACAATACATTTGTTCCATCAATCGTCTTTCTGTCTAGATATTATGACCGGCAAATTTCCATTTTAATTTTGCTACCTCCTCTGACATCCCTTACTTTTGTTTTATTTCTTATCCATTCATTCCTTTTTCTATCTCTTAGCTTTACATGTTACCTTATCCATTTATGATTTTGTAAGTGTCCAGGTCTGGGATCCATAGGTAAGTCCAGGAAGGATACATTGGTTATACATTTTTGTTTTGAGGTACTGAGGATATTTTTTATTTTTTAATATGTAGCTTAATTTACCGAATGCTGCCAAGGCCAATCTTACTCGTCTTTTAACTTCAGCTGTTCGGTTTTCTTTTTTTAGTTTAATTTGTCCCATGTATATATATTCCTCTACGTGTTCTATTTTCTCTTGATTTATTCTGATCGTGATATCTTCATCTCTGTTTGTTATGATTTTAGTTTTCGTGTAGTTCATACTTAAGCCTATATTGTTTAAGGTCACTATATAACGAAGTTCCTAACTTCGTTATACAGTGACCTTAATATTGTTAGGTGCTATATCCAGTTCTTAGTAAGGCGATATCATCAGCATATTAGGTGGTTCAAGTATTGTCCGTTTACTCTAATGCCTATTTCTTCCCAATCTAAGTTTTTAAAAACATTTTCTAGGGCCTGGTTAAATAACATTTCAAATTCGCAGCAAGACAAAGCTTCACGTAATCAAAATATTAAAAATTTAGTAGCTATATAGTTAAGTGTTTACGTTGCTGAACTGGTCAAAATATCTCTATTAAATCAAATTTTGACGAGGTAGCGAATTTCTAAGGGTTTTTAATTATTTTCAAAAACAAGATTGTAAAGAACAAAGACGTGACGTGGTAGCCTCAAATATCTGTAAAAAAAGATTGTCTTGAAAAATCAGTCTAAGTAATTTATGTAGCATTCCTGGCATAATTTGGGCCCGGAAAAATTAGGTTGGGACCACCTCCTTCATAGAAATTCACGGCAGAAAAATTTTAAATATTTATTTTCAAAAGAAAAATATATGAAAAAAACAATAAAATATATTGAATATTTTTAGCTCCTCAAATTGTTTTTTCCAAAGTAAAATTCATCTAACGCTAACTTCTGAAAACTATTATCCTTGTCGCCATAATTTATAAGTGCATTTTTTTATTTGCTCTAAAACCGAAAAAACTTTTTTATGATTTTATTGTAGATATACAGTACAGTTTCAGTTTCCAGTATCAATTCAAGGAATTGCTTTCGAACGTTGTAAACTCTAAGAAAGCCTTTTAAGGTTACCATTAAAAGTTCTACGATTTCCACTCGAAAATGTTCAAAATGGAATATTGCCCAAACTTTTAAGTATTTGTAATTTTAAAAACATTTTAGACAATACCTAAAAGTTTTATAAAAAGCAAAGTTTGCTAAATAAGGTGTATCGTTAACGTCGAGACGCTAGCGGCATTGACCGTTAATAAATTTTTCCACGAGGGAAATTATATTAATTCTCCATTAAACCCTTACATTCGTTATACAGGATGTCCATTTAAAAAGATCCACCCAGGATTTCTCGAGAACTGCGGAAAATTTTCAAAAATGCGAAGACACGTCGATTTTGTTTACGAGTGGGTCACTTTTTTGCGATTTTGCGACATCTTTGTCATCCCCTAGCAGAGGCGCGTCTCTCCCATTGATTTTGAATGGGGAAACTGGGTCGGGTGATACCTCGTTGGAAAAGTCCTTTAATTGTTTGTTCAAAACTGATTTTATTACCTTCCTAGCCCGCACAGCAATGGATAGAGAAGGTATTGATTTCGACGAAAATTTTTTTTTGAGATAACTCCGAACATGTGTTATTTGGGTGTATTTTGACCTACTATAGCAGTATCGTCGTGACGTCTATCTGTGTGTATGATTTTCATGAAATTTTTAGGTAAAATATTATTCGATACTGTTACGAGCTGATTAGATTTTGGTCGAAATTCATTAATGCTAATGACAGTTTTTTGACAGTTAAAAAGTTTAAAAAATGCTAACTTTTAACGGAGCGTCGCATCAATATGCGGTTTTCGAATAAAGTAGCGCACATTTTTTTCAAAAAACTTGGTAGGAGTTTTCGTTTCGGAGATATTTACAAAAAACTGCTTTTAAGGTTGATATAGCATGGAGTTTACTTGGAGTGTGCTAATGGGTTAGGAAGGCATCATATTCGTCATGGAACCATTTATTTTTTATATCGAACGACCAATTTTCGTGTAATTTGATTTAGAATTTATTATGAGCAATCTGAACTAACCGCATAATTTGACTTAGACTTGCACAACTGCATTATTATCGTTATAAAGACTACGTAATTTATAGGATCATCCCCTATTTCCCTTCTTGTCATCAAATTTGACCATTAACTTCACTTTCTCTTTCTCTTTCTCTTTCTCTTTCTCTTTCTCTTTCTTTTTCTCTTTCTCTTTCTCTTTCTCTTTCTCTTTCTCTTTCTCTTTCTCTTTCTCTTTCTCTTTCTCTTTCTCTTTCTTTTTCTCTTTCTCTTTCTCTTTCTCTTTCTCTTTCTCTTTCTCTTTCTTTTTCTCTTTCTCTTTCTCTTTCTCTTTCTCTTTCTCTTTCTCTTTTTCTTTCTCTTTTTCTTTTTCTTTTTCTTTTTCTTTTTCTTTTTCTTTTTCTTTTTCTTTTTCTTTTTCTTTTTCTTTTTCTTTTTCATTTTCTTTCTCTTTCTCTCCTTTTGTTTCTCTTTCTCTCTCTCTTTTTCTATTAGTTATTCCATTCATTTAAACCAATAAAAAAAAGTACGACGGGTTCCTGAAAAAATTATGTTTTTCAAAAATAATGTAGTAGGTTATTCGGTTTAAACAACTTAAACGCCATTTAAATGACAAATAGCACTCAGGTGCTGCTCTGAAGGATGCATGAAATTCTCTTTAAAAATTACATTTTGGGAGGGTTATCAGGATACTTCGTAGAAATAAAATCAGTTCATTCACAACTAGTAAACGCATCAAAGAAGAGGGAGCAGTTATAGAAAGACACCTTTTTTCTGTTTAATACAATGGCTATGCAATGGTTATAGTGCCCCAGCACTTACTAAATAATACAGTGAAGTGGGTTGAATCCTTGTATTTGTGGTGTGAAGTTCCTTTGGACATTATTATAGAACTAAAGGCGCTTCATAATAATTTATGTTTCTGTTTACTGATATTTTAAAGTGGACATTTTTTATTGTTAGATTGTTCTTGTTTACACTCTTGCCATATAAATGTTATTTTATTATTCCGATATTAAATTACATAGATTTTTAAGTTTATAGTTCGTTGGCCAATCTGTTTGACCGGCGTCGGACAGACAAGCCTTGATTTATTTCTGCAAGAGTGCAGGAAGACCGTCTTTTACTTTCGCATTTTTTGTGATGAAGTGAGTCTTTTTCAGCACGCATCACGTCTTGTGAAGGGTCCATAAGGTTTTTTTAAAAATTAATAAAATTTTAGACTTACTATTATTTTACTGGATTAGTAAAATCGTTGCTTATTTGTGCAGATACTATTTGTGTCCACCAACCCATTTTTGGCCACTTTGACTAAAATGTTATTAAAATAAAATTTTGAGAATAGACGGTTACAAAACGGACCTTTTAATTATTGACACATATACTTTATCGCTCCCTACAAAAGAATCCGGTAATATTTTATGTCAAATTTCAGAGCGCAAGAATTGTAGTGGTTTGATAGTCATTTTTTTTGATACTAGTTTATTTAGGCAATTAAATTTTTTTTCGGAGAATATAAATAAATTTCTAGAGATAAATAAATAAATAATAATAAGAGAAAGTTTTTTAAGAGTTTTGCCGAAACTTGTCATAGATGGCGCTTCGGCGTCTCAGACAAGACGATGCCAGTGTGCAACAACTTGTAATTTACTCGCATTGCACCGCCACGAGTATTTCATATATAGGAGTTGGTTTTGGTTAAAATTGGCTTACCTAGGTTTGCTGTTCTCTACTGATGACGTGAAACACACAGAAACGTACGTCTAGAGATGCAACCTTGTGTAAGTAGGAAAACAACCAAAATCAACTCTTCCCTCTCCTTCTGACACTCGCAAGTTAGGCACACATACCTTTGTGTGAAGTATAAAATTCGTTTTGATTTTTATCGATCCACACACAGCACGTTTTCCATCTTTCTTCTTTGCATTTAATAGAATTGACTAATTTATATACAAACTGAGCGTCGAAAAATACTTAGGAATATCTCGAAATTTTTTCGTAAGGGTTGTGTAACTATAATTGTTGGCATCTGAAAGTTTAGTTTCACATATTGAATATCCATGCTGTCTGTAAATTCAACTCAAATATTTTACGTGATTTTTTTTTTAAGTTCAACTTGTCCCACTGAATCTATTTGTTTTTTTAGCATCTTTGTTAGGGGAGAGGGCCCGTTAGGCCCTTAAACCGGCACTGAAAACGGAATAGTCAGAAGTTGTATACATCTTTTATACCTATAAAAACAGAAAACAAAAAGGGATATAATCCATAACTTTAAATATTTAATTGGTGAATTTTTGTTTCGCCTGAGAGAAAATCTCTGATCTTGCTGCTAAAAAAAAACTCTGTTATTTGGTAGTAGGCAAAATATTAAAAGGTACATAAATATGTGTGCTTATTTCCATATTATCCTGTAGAGAATCTACCACCAGATAAAATTGATACACTCATACAATAATATTGATCATATTGGGTCACGTGATTGTTTTCAGGCGCGTATCACACTGCTTTTTTAGTACATAAAAATGGATTTTTTTGATAATTTATTGATTTTTTAATAGGTATATTTTTTAGTATAGCAAATTGCAGACTGAATGTATTATTGCCTAGATTTATGGATGATTCTGGCTTAAAACTCATTTATTAACATTACTTTTTTTCTGCTAAAAATGTATTGTACCCTATTTCAAGGGATAGAACCCAACTCTTTGATCTGTTTACTGAAAGTACCCCGTACCCTTTCCTGATAGTTTTACAAAACAGCGATAATTCTACAATATTAAACGTTTTTTAAGTGGCCCACAACAGCATAAATAGTGGGCATTTTTCAATTTTTTATTTTCAACTTTTAGGTTTAATTCTTATTTAGCCTTACAAAAAGCACTATCATCGCAGAAATAACATCTTCGATGGCACTATGCATTTACCATTGATTTAGCTTCACCCAAAAAGTACGTTTTCTTCCATTGAGTCAAGGTGGGGGAGGACAGAGGAAAGAAGGAACTAGTAAAAGGAGGAGGCACTAAATACATTTTTTACCGGGACGCGTCAGATGAGCTGAATTTGAGATATGTTGAAGGCCAAACCTTCCTGATATTTTTACCAAGAAAAATTGGGGGGTTCATAGGATTCGTTTTCGAGCTATACTTATTTAAATGCGCGCCACTGAAATATGGAAAAATATGACCTTTTGTAATTTTTTTTTTAAACTTATCGCCAAATAAAAACAAAAAAATGATATTAGTCTTATTTTATTTACAAAAGAGTCCTTTTAGGAATTTTATTAATTTTTAACATATAGTTTGCGTCACATACCTACAGAGTGGCTCAAAATAATTAAAAAAAAATACAGGACAAATACCTGAGATTTATTACGTATAAAGAAAGGGAACTAAAAATGCATAGTCAAAATTAACTTCACTTGCTTTCATGTGAGTCGTTTTAACTATTCTAGAGTGATGTTTGCATATAATAGGGGATGTTATAAGCTAACAGGGTATTTAAAAAAAAAATTAATTCAACGCATGACATATTTACTAATTGTCTACGAAATGTGTTTACTGGGATGCGTCAAATGAGGTGAATTTAAGATATGTTTGAACCTAAACCGTCCCGATGCTTGTTTAAAAAAAAATTGGGGGTCATCGGTTTCGTTTTCGAGCTATAATTATTTAAATGCGCCCAATGGATTATGAAAGAATGTAAGATTTTGTAGTTTTTTGTTATAACTTCTCATGAAAGAAAAATAAAAAACCAATATGAATTTTATTTTGTTGAAAAAAAAAAAGAGTATTTTTAAGTATGTTCTCATTTTTGAAATATAGTTTTCGTCACATATCTACATAGTGGCTCAAACTATGAATAATTGAAATACAATAATAGTAATAGACTTAATGGGTATTTCAAACATTTTTGAAATTCGCATAAACTGTGTACTAATTGCCTATGGAATAGTGTGTGGAAAATGTTTACTGGGATGCGTCAGATGCACTGAATTTGAGATATGTTAGAGCCTAAACCGTCGTAATACTTGTTTCAAGAAAAAATGGGTGGTGATCGATTTTGTTCTCGAGTTATACTTATTTAATGCTAGAATATAGGAAATGTGGGGACAAAAAGACAAAAAGGGGCCTACTCACCCTTTTCCGGGGGTTCTGCCAAAAATGTTCAGAAAGCCTGTGAACAAACTTAATTGACAAAAGTTTAAATATCAACTTTTTTTACTATAAAGAGATAGAAGTTGTAGCGAAAATCCATAAGAGTATAGCTCAAAAACGAAACCGATAACCCCCTCCCCCAATTTTTTTTGAGCAAGTTTCAGGATGGCTCGAGCTCTAACATATCTCAAATTCACCTGATCTGACGCATCCCGTTAAACACACTATTCCGCTACACAGTTAGTACACCTATTATTTGTTTAATTTAAAAAATGTTTGATTTACCCAATAGGTTTACTACATAAACCATTATGTATGTAAATATTACTTTACAATAATTACAACGACTCACATTGAAGCAAATGAATTTATTTTGCCTATGCATTTTTAATTTGATCCCTTTAAGTATATTTAACAAATCCCAGTTATTATTTCTGTATTTCTGTTATTCATATTTTGAGCCACTCTGTAGATATGTGACAAAAACTATTTAAAAAAAAATTTTCAACTAAATAAAATTAATATTGGATTTCTATTTGACGAGAAGTTATAGCAAAAACACTACAAAAAGTCACATTTTTCTTTCTTCCAGTGGCGGATTTAAATAGTTACAGCTCGAAAACGAAACCGATGACACCCAATTTCTTTGAGACGAGTATTTACGGCTTGGGCCCTAACATATTGTTACAAATTTAAGTTATTTAAATTTTATAATTGGAATTTATTTAGGTTTAGTGTAGTATTAGGTTGATTTATCTTAAGGTTGTATTCTTAGTCTAGGTTTTAGTTGCGTTATCTGTGACTTGCGGTCCAAATAATACGAGAACTTTCCGGACGTCCAAGGCTGCCGGAAAGTTCGAGAGAGATGGACGATCCTATATATAGGGCCGGGGTCGTGCACCAGTCAGTCAGTCACAGATAAATTTCTGTAGTGGTCGTGAGATATTAACACGAAGTTAATAGACCGATTATAGTAGTGAATTATCAGCGAGTTATTAGTCAGTTTAAGTGCGTGTTTTTATACATAATTTGTCGAAATAAATTGACGTATCATTTTCAACAATTGCGAGTTTTAATTTGTCGTTGTGAACCCGTAACAATTGGTGTCAGAAGTGGGATTAAAATAAATAAATAGTGCAAAGACTATCCTTACACAGTACCACCGGCTAGGACAATTAAAAAGAAGAACAGTAAGTGATTTTGCCAGAATATTCGGAACTGAATAGTGCAAAGACTACCCTTACATATTACCACCGGATAGGACAATTGGACAGAAAAACAGTAAGTGATTTTTTCCAGAATATTCGAAGAAGTTCGATATTGTTTTATTCAAAAATTAAAAGAGATATTTAAGAACCGACTTCGACATTAACTTTACAGTCCAAAAATTGATAATTAGAGAGATTTTCTAGAATACTTTATACATTCTACGACGTTCTATTCAAAAACTAGAAGAGATATACAAATACCGACTTCGACATTAGATTAGTAATTTTAAAAGTAAGAATCAGAAAGAATTTCTAGAACATTCCATCACTTTCTAGGACGCTCTATTCGAAAACCAGAAGAAATATCCAAAAAGAGACTTCGACATTAGCTTAGTAATTTCAAAAGTAAGAACTAAAAAGAATTTCTAGAAGATTCCATAACATTCTACGACGTTCTATTCAAAAACTAGAAGAGATATAGAAATACCGATTTCGACATTAGTTTAGTTATTTCAAAAGTAAGAATTAGAAAGGATTTCTAGAAGATTCCATAACATTCTACGACGTTCTATTCGAGAACTAGAAGAGATATACAAAAACCGACTGCGACATTAGCTTTATAGCCTAAAAATAGACATTTTTAGTGATTTATCAGGAAGTTGATGCTTACTAGACAAGGATCAGCAAAGATGGAAGATCTAAATAAAATGATGCAGGCTCTAGCAGCTCAAATGGCTCAAAACCAAAACGATATAAAACACACCATGGACGACGTGAGACAGACCATGGAACAAAACCAGAACGATATGAAACAGACATTTGAGCAAAGATTAGATGGCATTCAAGAAAACTTCGATCAAATAAAGAGCAACTCCGAACAGCTGAGAGAAGAGTTTAAGACTGCAACCGAAGACCTTAAGGAAGAAATAACTCAAAGAGTGCATAGCGTGGAACAAAAGGTACAAAATAAATTACAGAATGTAGAAGAAAAGGTACAAAATGTTGAGGAGAAGGTACAAAATGTTGAAGAAAAAGTGGAGAATAAATTACAGAATGTTAGGGAAGCAGTTTTTCAAACTATGGAAGAAAGATTCCAGGACGTCTCAAAACAGCTTATACAGCTTCAAAAAGAACACAACAAAATAAAAGCTCAGGGATGTGTTGTGAATTCCAACCAACACATTAAGCCTCCAAATTTTGATGGTACGTCTTCCTGGTCTACTTACAAACAACAGTTTGAAGCTGCCGCTGCTGCAAATGGTTGGGATGATGACGAAAAAGCTAGAGCTTTGTTAGTAGCTCTGCGAGAACCTGCTCTGGGACTTTTACGGTCCATTCCAGTCGAATAAAAACAGAATTATAACGCTTTAGTGGCAGCGTTAGAAAGAAGGTATGGAGACGAACACTTGCGAAATTTACATTGGTCAGAATTAAATATTCGTCAGCAAAGACCAGGAGAGTCATTACAAGAGTATGAAGCGGATATCAGGAGGCTGATGTACTTGGCTTACCTAGAAATGCCAGAAAATTACAGAGATCCCTTCACGGTAGATCGCTTTATTAACGGCTTGCGAGACACGGACTTAGCAAAATTACTTCGTCGAGAACGCTTCCATAACAGCAGTGAAGTGTTGATTCGAGCCCTTGAAATTGAATCATCAAATAATATGTCCAGGCCAAAAGTAAGAGCTGTTTCAATTCAGGAGGGAGAAGAAATGAGCACTGGAGATGAGGTCAACTTAAAAACGCTAAACCAACTGTTTCAATCACTGATAGAGAAGATTGATTCTTTGAAAGAAAGTAGACGATCCCCTCCAAATGTAAAGTGTTTCAGATGCGGACATACAGGGCATATTCAACGCGATTGTCGTGTCCAAATAAGGTCTCGCTCACCATCTAGTGGGACAGAGTACCGAAGAAGAGATCAGGAAAAACTAAAACTAGTCAACGCAGAGGGGCGGGTGTTGGCTAATGGGAATTTAGCCCCCAAAATTTACTCTATCAAGAGCTTAAAACATACTGCTGACAGTCTTAACATCGACGGACTTATTAATGGAAGAAAAGTTAATATAACAGTAGACACTGGTGCTGCCATATCATTGCTTAAGTTCAAAATTGCAACGAGATATAAAATTCGACCAACAGAAAAGAAAATAACACTTAAGACTGTGATTGGAGAATCCGCCGACGTGTTGGGGCAGACAGACATAGACCTACAGCTGGGGAGGTTGAAGATTCGCCACTCAGTATTAGTTGCAGACATAGAAGACGAATTTATTTTGGGAATGGACCTGATAAGTAAACATGGATTTGCTTTTGGGATTTGGGAACGAAGAGTTCATTTTGTCAAATAGTCACATCAATAAAGAACCAATTAAGGTGGTGGCAGTATGCACAACAAGACTAGTCGATAACAGTGAGACCATAATTTTTGGGAGGCTGGAAAGTAAAACATCAAGCTGCGTCGGACTCATAAGCCAACAAAACACACCCAACACCTACCTCGTTGCAAAATCACTAGTTAAAACCGATAAAGACATCCCGATTAGAGTCGCCAATATTTTCCCAAATAGTGTCAAAATTAATAAGGGGGAGGTGGTAGCATTATTTGAACCAGTACAGAAAGTAACAAGATGTGAAAAACTGGTGCCGCCGATGTTCGACTTGTGCAGCCAGCCAAGGTCCCAAAACAAGGTCCAGAGGTCAAATGAAACAATATAACGTAGGTCTACCATTCGAACGCATTGCTATTGATGTGGCCGGACCATTACCAGAAACTAAAAAGGGCAACAAATACATCCTTGTTGTCATGGATTACTTTAGCAAATGGCCAGAAGTTTTTGCTTTGCCTAACCAAGAGGCCGCTACAGTTGCAGAAGTTCTTGTAAATGATGTTTTCAGCCGATTTGGCATTCCTTTCGAACTACATTCAGATCAAGGAAGAAACTTTGAATCAAAGCTCTTCCAGAATCTCTGTGACCTTTTAGGAATACATAAAACACGGACTACTGCTTTACATCCGCAGTCAGATGGCATGGTTGAAAGATTTAATAAAACAATAGAAGAACATCTTTGCAAAGTTGTTGATGAGCACCAAATAGATTGGGACCAATATATTCCATTGTTTTTGATGGCCTATAGAACCGCCATTCACAATACGACAGGAGCTACTCCATCTAGTATCCTGTTTGGTAGAGAACTGCGTTTACCATGTGATATCATGTTTGGTTCACCTGAAGAAGCACACTTAGAGGTTAATGACTATGTCGAACGTTTAAGGCAAAAGCTGCACGATATCCATGAAGTGGTTAGAGAGCGAATAGAAATAGCCAGTGACCGCATGAAAGCGAGATATGACCTGAAAGCAAACTCCTCAGGGTTCAAAGAAAATGATCAAGTCTGGCTGTACAATCCTCAACGCAAGAAAGGAAGATCACCTAAGTTGACACCACCATGGGAAGGGCCTTATATAGTTGTTAAGAGAATTAATGATGTAGTCTACCGAATCCAGAGAAGCCCGAAGTCCAAGATGAAAGTTGTTCATCTAGACAGACTAAAACCTTACCTGGGAAATGTTGATTGAGACGATCAAACCTGAAGAGGAGGATAGTGTTACAAATTTAAGTTATTTAAATTTTATAATTGGAATTTATTTAGGTTTAGTGTAGTATTAGGTTGATTTATCTTAAGGTTGTATTCTTAGTCTAGGTTTTAGTTGCGTTATCTGTGACTTGCGGTCCAAATAATACGAGAACTTTCCGGATGTCGAAGGCTGCCGGAAAGTTCGAGAGAGACGGACGATCCTATATATAGGGCCGGGGTCGTGAGATATTAACACGAAGTTAATAGACCGATTATAGTAGTGAATTATCAGCGAGTTATTAGTCAGTTTAAGTGCGTGTTTTTGTACATAATTTGTCGAAATAAATTGACGTATCGTTTTCAACAATTGCGAGTTTTAATTTGTCGTTGTGAACCCGTAACAATATCATAAATTCACCTCATTAACGCATCCCGGTAAACACACAATTCCGTAGACAATTAGTAAACGTGTCATGCGTTGAATTAATTTTTTTTTTGAAATACCCTGTTACCTTATAACATAACCTATTATGCAACCATCACTCTAGAATAGTTAAAGCGACTCACATGAAAGCAAGTGAAGTTAATTTTGACCATGCATTTTTAGTTTCCTTTCTTTATATTTAATAAATCTCAGGAATTTTTCCTGAATTTTTTTAAATTATTTTGAGCCACTCTGTAGGTATGTGACGAAAACTATATGGCAAAAACTAATAATATTCTTAAAAGAACTCTTTTACCAATAAAGTAAAGCTAATATCAGTTTTTTATTTTTATTTGGCGATAAGTTATTACAAAAAAACTACAAATGGTCATATTTTTCCATATTTCAGTGGCGCACATTTAAATAAGTATAGCTCGAAAACGAATCCTATGACCCCCCTAATTTTTTTTGGTAAAAATATCAGGAAGGTTTGTCCTTCAACATATCTCAAATTCAGCTCATCTGACGCGTCCCGGTAAACAATGTATTTAGTGCCTCCTCCTTATGTCGAAAAAAATCTTAAAGCATGTGCAGAAAGAACTTTTGAAATCGCTCTATATTTTACAACTATTACTAATAAGGAGGGTGGGGAAAAGAAAGGGAGAGGGAGGAGGAAACTAGTAAAATGATGATGAAAAAAAGTCTTAAAGCGTGGGCAGAAAGAATTTTTGGAAATCACTCTATATTTGTGAAAGCTATTGCAACAACTATTACTAATAAGGAGGGAGAGAGAGGGGAAACACGTAAAAATGATGTCGTAAAAAAAGTCTTAAATCGCGTGCAGATTGAACTTAATATTTGTGAAAGTTATAGCTACAAATATTACTTATAAGAAGGGCGTTGATGAGAGAGGGTGAGGCGGGGGGGGGGGGGGGTGGGATGGGTGAACTAGTAAAATAGTGTTGGAAAAAAAAATCTGAAAGCGTATGAAAAGCAAATTTTTAAAATCGCCCTAAATTTGATAAAATTATGCGAATATGGTTTTTGAATAGGGAGGGGTGAATGACAGGAGGGCACACAAGTGGGACGACTACAAAGTAAGTACAGCAAATTAGAGGACATTTGCAATGGAAGATCAAAGGAATTTCATTAAAATCGCCTGAAATTCAGATAATTGTATGCCTTAAAGCCTACATCATGTGACAAAATGGCGTCTAAAGACCGCCATGTTGATTACTGTTTAAAAATTATAGCATATAGCACCTTCGGGATCGGTAGCAATCCAACGACACCTTTTTTGTCAAAATCGGTTTAGCCGTTTAGCCTCTAACGTGACACAAACATACATATTTACATACATACATATCCCAATCGAATAACATTACCCTTCCTTTCGCCGTGCTGCAGTTGGGTAAAAATACAACTTGGCTCTCTGAAGGTTTTTGTTTTTTTTTTGCGTGTATTGCATTTCAGATTTTAAGGGGGTCTTACCATTACTGCCTAAGGCCCGGTAGGCAATAAAACCGGCGCTGAGAACTACTATCTGGACAACAACGGCTACAAATAGTTCTCAACCCTACGTTTTTAATTTATATTTGAACCAACCCATTTAATATTTAAACCAACAATGAGTCTACTTATTTAAATGTTTGAAAGCATGTGCTTCATATCGGTTGCCAAACTTTTTGAAATTCAAAAAATAAAAGTTTATAGGCTCAGCTAATGGGAAAAATAATAATTATTTATGAGCAGTGTTTTATTGCAGCGAGCGCAACAATTATTGTTTTAAAACCGGCAATTAAAAAAACACAATTTTGGCCACAAGGCGAGGGCAGGAAAGATAATCTACCTAGGAGAAAGAATCAAAATTTAAAAACAAAATTGTGTTATTAATTTTTTAAAGTCATGGAAACCAAGATGAAAACAATATGCTTTTTTGAAGGGGTGAGGAGGGTAATCAGGAACACCTAGAAAATCTCAAAATTATAACTAACTTAGTCAACACAAAGTTTGATTGTACTTAAGTAAAGATCAACCTTTTAATAAACAATAATATAAATTCTGCACCTTAAAATAAAGTTTAGCAAAAAAGTTGACTTTTCCGAATTACCCGACACTGTCGCGTCGGGTAATTAAGAACACAAGGCGGGTAATAAGGAACAATAAAAAATAGTAAGCAAAAAAAGGGGCGGCGGATAAAAGGTCGAAAATCAAAAGGTCGAATGTACAAAAAGTCAAAAATTCAAAAGATCGAGAGTACAATCTAACTTATTTTTTCTGTTGGCTGCGATAAATTTTCTTTAATTTCCATTAGTTTCAATCTGTTAAAGGTAGAAATAAAATTTTGGACCTCCATTGTATTTATTTATTTTAAACACGACGTTTCGTTTTATTTTTTTTAAACACCATAGAAGAACGCATCTACAGGACTTTAAAGAAGTAGGTATGCTGAAAATATCCCGGACGCTGCTAAATCCCGCCTGACTCCACACCACAGTAATGCACCATATTAGCTCACACATATACTATACTATAGTAGTGTGAGCTATGGTGATCCTAATTTTTTCGAGAAAAAAAAAGTTGCTCCGATTTCAAAAATTTTTATATATCTTTACGTTTCAGATGATTTTGAAACTTTTTTGTTGCGCCGTCTGTCTGTCTGTCTGTCTGTCTGTCTGTCTGTATGTCTGTCTGTCTGTATGTCTGTAACGACCAACGCGCATAACTCAAAAACCGCTTGGCCGATTTTAATGAAATTTGGTACCTAGGCTGGGTTTTGGGTCGAGATGGTCCCATTTAAAAATGAACAAAATCCACCGAGCACAAACCAAATAAAAGGGTGGGGGTAGATTTCAAAAATTAGAGTTTATGGGAAAATATGGCGTGTGTGACATCAAACGAAAGGCAATTGAGTCCGGAGTTTAACAAAATACATTTTAGTTTTTGTTTTCTTTAAGGGTGGGGGTAGATTTCAAAAATTTGAGTTTAAGTCAAAACATGGCTTGTGTGGTATCAAACAAAAGGTAATTTAGTCCGGAGTTGAATAAAATATATTTTAGTTTTTAGTTATATTAGCTCACACGTACACTATAACTATAGTACCTAGTGTGAGCTTAGGTGCCCATAGATTGGCAGAGTATTTTTATAGACCACCAAAGATTCATAAGAAGGATATACCACTGTGACAAATTACCAGCTCCAGGGACTCACCGACCAGCACTTTTTCGAGGTTTTTGTTGGACGTAATTCAACCACAACAGGGTGAGTCCGAATCTTTTGTCAAAAACCCGGTACATTTTGTCGAGGTTTTAAAAGGGATCGAATTAGATCCCGACCATACATTTTGATGCAGAAAGTTTGTAGACCAACGTGCCAATAAATGAGTCACTAATTATCGTCAAAAATTTATGAATTACAAACTGATGATACACTCCACGAGAGAACAACGCTATCGGTGGATGGGGTGGTGAAAGATCTCTATAATTAAAAACAAACAAATGTAGCAAATTTTCAAAATCATAATCCGTTGGCTGTTATTAACATTCCATATGTTCAAGGAATTTCAGAAAACATAAGACGAATAGCCAAGCACTATAGTATAAAAACAGTATTTTCATCGGGAAATACGATAAGGAGTTTTGTAACTAAAACAAAACCAGAAAATACCTCAAATAATAACGAATGTATTTACCACATCCCGTGTGAGTGTAGTTAATCATATGTAGGTAAAACGAAACGCCATCATCAGGCTAGGGTAAATGAACATCCAAAAAGTATCCAATTAGAGGATATTGAAAAATCCGGTAATAAATGATTACAGGATTCAGTGGTCAGTAGCTAAAGTTTTGCATCAGGAGTCGCATTGGTGAAAACGAAAGTGTATTGAAGCTGCGTTTATAATGAAGTATAAAGAAGTTTTCAGTCAACCAAGCACGGACATACCAAATATATGGACCGACAATGGAAGTCCGAAATTTTATTTCTACTCAATCATTGTCTACGAGTTTCAAGCAAACTGTTTCTGTATCTGCACTGATCTATATGCAAAATATTATCATTTATTATATTGTAGGGGAACATACCTGCGGGTAATCAGGAACAAGTTTTCCTCGTTACCCGATTTAATTATTTTTTTAGTACTGATATTTTTTGTTTTAATTAATTCTAGAAATATGTATTTTAGGCTAGAGCTGACATGTAGTATGAGTAAATCATATGAAAAATATTTAAATTTAGTTACATTTGTTTAAATACCTTAATTTACGCACAATAAAAATAACAACAATGCTGCGAAAAACCTGTTCAGATCACGCTTGAATTTTAAATGAGGCCAAATTGCTAGCGCTCTGTAACATGGTCAATATTCCAAAGTAAACATGGATTTCCAAACATGTCACTAGCGGTGTAAAATGCGTGTTCACCATTACCCGCTTTTCTTGAATACCCGCCGCTCCCCTGTATCATCTTTTCCATTTCAAAAATATTTTGTGATGGTAAAATTCTTCTTTAAATTAATTTAGCAGCTGCGAGTCTCAATACAATAAAGTTAACAACGTATACCTATATACCTGTAAATGAAAGCCAGGAACTACGCTTTTAACGCTTTTAAATTAAAATGAAATTTTACATAAATAGGAAAAATAAGCTATATCATGTCAACATTTATTTTCACCCTACATACAACCCTGTAAGCAATCCCAGCGTATTATTTTCGTTTAGCCTTTGGCAAATCGTTGAATAGAAAAAAGCAAATAATTTTTTGTGAGTTAGCTTATATGGATGTTTTTAATCTCGTAAACGAAAAGCATGAGAGAGTGTACATTAAAGGTGGTTTGGCAAATAAACTAAGTTGTTTTTGTTTTAATAAATATTCAAAATAGACACTTTTTTTTTAAATATTATGTACTATAACATGCCATATACTACCACAATAGAAGGATAAATCTCCTATTTTTTTTTGTCCAGAAAATTGTTTAGGGATATTGCCCTAACCATGCAAAAAATGGTACGCAGTAATCAACGCAGTAGAATCGAATATATGCTGCTAGCTACACAAGCGCAAGCGCGGATTTAAGTGGTAATTACCCCTCCCTTAGAAAAAGATATATGTACTTTCAGTTACTAACCGGATAATTACCCCCTCCCATAAAAAAATATGTGCGCAAATGATCCCCCTAGATTTTAATCCAGATCCGCGTCTACACAAGCGGCCACGCGCTACACTGGTAACATTAAGGTTAAACCACCCTGTACGTTGGTATTACAAACTAAATAAAATGAATGCTGCTTCCACCCAAGTTTCTAAATAAAATTAAAAAGCTTATAATTAGATTTCAACATAACATGATGACTTGTATGGTGAGTTAAGAATAAGTCAATTTATCCTGAAACCGCAAAAATTTATTGAGGTGTCAAAAGTCAAAGAATAAATACTCATTTTAAAAGATCCGGAAGTGCATTTTAAAATTGTTCCTTTTCATTACCTTTCGAAATGCCAATATCAATCCCATATGTATTAGAATGACTGGCATATTTCAGCCAATTTAATTTCACGTATTTTTTAAAGTGCTATTGAAAGTTAACATCGTAAATTTTCTCAACGAAACAGCGTAGCATTTTTTTTTGGAAAATATTTGCTTAAAACCCTGTTTAAAATTTAAAAAATTTGTCACCTAAATCGTAAAAATTTGCTCATTTAATTTCATTTCGCAATTCATTGCTTGTTTTTTGGATTTCTACCAAGGGCTGCATGGCGTCCTCAAAAAAAAAAAAAAATAATGCTAATTAAAAACAGTCTTGATTTAATTATTTGTTTATTCTATAATTTTCCCTTTTGCCTGGACGCATACCATAACCCTTTTTGCTCGAGGTTACTAGTCACTCATTTAAGTAACTCGAAATGAGGTCACGGTTACTTGGAGAGACCAGTTGTATGACATCACCGGTCAGTGACAGATGATTTTTCTCTAAATTCATTGTAAAATACACTTCAATTTTAAATATTTTGGAATTGACAAGTTTGAAATAAAAACAAACGCACTTAACTTTAAAATTTTGAAGCAGCCACGTCTGCTAAGCTGGTAAGACTGTGGTTACTTGTGACGTCATGGTTAGTGTTACTCAGCGAGGAAAAACCTAAAATAAGTAACCAGGTTACCTGGATACTTGTGGTTACTTCGAGGCAAAAAGGCTTGATGACTAAAGTTCAGATCCAAAACACTGGCTCCGACCGCCTGCCGACACTATTAACACGGATCACCTATAGGTGATCCGTGCTATTAAGTACGAATCGATGAATCGGTAGCCGCTCGACTTTCTCGGGCCGCAAGCCATCTCGCGGCTCATGTTACCAAAGTTTACACATTTAAAATATAAGTTGCTTCACTGAATATTGAGATGAAACGCGTGCCGACGTAGGCTGTCGCTAGTCGTATAGTTTTTGCAAAGTCAGTTGAACAAAGATAAAAGCCGACCATCGGAATATCCTTTAAAGAAAGTGACATGGGCGGCGGTCGATCTACTCATGAAAATTATTTCATTTAATTATGGCGTAAACTAAAAAAATAAAAATAGATATAATAAAATAAAACTTTCTATTCCTACACCTACAGAAACGACACTGATTTATTTTGTAACTCTGCATAATGCCGACTAAAGGGGTCCCGAAAAGAACACCTGAGAGCAATTAAAAGCGCATCTCAAAAAAATCTGCCAATCAGGTGCCGTTCAGCCACCTGGGCTCGGTCGGTCGGAAAACAAATACTTTGTCGTCGGACTGCAAAGAGCCGCGCCTTTTCTTTGTCGGTAGGGTTGAAATTATACCAGGAAGATTTTAATTGAATTTGGATAAATTTTGAAGGGCAGAATGAAGCAAAATTTCATGAAATCGATAGAACCTTGAATTAGGAGTTATTCAAGTGACTTTGCAAAAACTATAACTGCAAAACACGTGTACGATTCGGCGTTGGAAGACGACCGCCAGCTCAAAGATTCAAGACAGTAATCCGATGCAAAACAGGTGTGCGATTCGGCGTTTGATGTCGGGCGCAGCAACTTATATTTTAATTGTGTAAACATTGGCGTTACCAAGGAAACGAGACAGGGGGTGCACACCGCTGTTTTAATGCAATGCAAGGCGCAATTATTTTGTGGCCAGTCTGATTAATATAAGAAGATAATATGTACCGTAGTTTTGTAACTTATTCATATTGTTTTGCATTTCTAGTAGAGTTATAATTTACCGCGAATTTTTATTATCGATCATGATAATGAATTGCGTAAGCAATAGGGACTTATTGCAATAAAGCCAGGCAATAATAGTGCCGGGCACTATTCTGACAGTTTTCCGTTGAAAACTGACAGTTGATCTTTCAAAATTGACATACCAAAGTCGAATTTATAAATCCAGTCATTTATTTTCCATCCATCCAAAGGCCTAATTTTGAAAGAAGACACCTGTTCTTATAATGCGAAACTGTCAGAATAGTGCCCAACACAATTACTGCCTGGCTTTATTGCAATAAGTTCCTATTATTAAAACCATTTTTTCCAGTCTTTCTTCGGAAGATAAAAACAAAATTAAAGAACTGGGTAGACCCTTACCCTTACCGGATCTAAACCTAAGTCAAGTTAGGCAACAAAGGGCACAAAACAAAAATTTTACGCGCCAGTTTTTGAGTGACATAAAAATAACTGGATTTGTGGGTGTGATGTAATCAACCTGTTGTACTGTTTCCCCTAATTGGGCACGAACAGGTGTGAAAAATGTGCATCATATTCCTGAGAAAATTTGAAAACATAAATCTTCCAGAGAACATACGACTTCTTGCACTGGATTTTCATTGTTGAAAAATCCACTACCCCACCCTTAAGCCATTTGCGCTCCCCCAGATTTACAACTTACCGCCACTGAAATCTACCGTTTCTTCAAAAGTATTTATCATAAATAGCTATTAACTTAACAAGTGCAAAAAAAAATATTTTTCACTGCAGTTGCATTGAACTGCGGAAAAAATAGGTTTCTGCAAGCGCTAGGAATAATTTTTTTCTACAAGCGTCAGGAAAACATAACAAAATTAAATTATAAGAAAAATGAACCAAGACATGATCCACATCACGCTACTTTTTCCAAAACAAATTGGATTCGCGAAATTTAACATCTTTACACCATAGCAACCAAGGTATTTCACAGAAAAAATATTTGTACTACCAGAAAAAATAAAAACTAAATAAAATTTAAGTCTCGGTCGCCTAAAATATTATATGTTGTCCTCTGTAGGGGACTATGGAAATAATGTGTATTTTTTTCTTAAAATTTATATGATGTAAGAAATTCATTAAAATTGATCCCTGTTGTGCCAACTTAGATATTGTGCCAATAATAACAAAATAATTATAAATAAATAATTAAACAACTTTACTACTACATAGAACTATTTATTTGCAGTTACTAAGCTACGGTCTTTGGTTTTAACATTATACTTAATTTTATTATTATACAATTATAATTAACTTCCAAGTAAGAGCGAAATTTGTTTTTCCAGTAAGTATATTTTTCAACCGTTTAGCAACAAGGGGTTTGTACCTGCTATTAAGTCATATGGAAGTGCTGATATAAGAATTTTATTTACAGGGTTTTTCCGTTCATTTTTACCAACCAACCTAAGAGTTTTTCGAATAGATACTAAACGATGAGTAATGCGTTTTATGTATTAATTTTGTTAAATTTGCTGGCCAAAATATCTAACTCTTTTAGTAAATGTCGAATTTTGATAGGAGGGATCTTTTTTTAATCAAAACTCGAAACACTCTACATTTTTAGGATTTTGTTTCCTCCTTATTTTAAAAATATAGTGACTATTGTATACCTGTAAAAAATTTTTTGGGTATTTTGAACGGGGTTTTTTTATAAGCGAGTGTCCACTATAAACGGGTTCGCTATATGCGAACTTCACTGTATTTACAGCATTTTCAGATGTAACCTACTAATAACATAAATTATGAATTTTTCAGAATTACTTTATAATAGGTCAATACGTACAGATGGTAAATCGTAAAAATTTACAAAACCACACTTTTTTCTAGAGAGAACGAGAGAAACGAGAATC
Source organism: Aspidapion aeneum (assembly GCA_963576565.1). Classification (NCBI taxonomy): domain Eukaryota; kingdom Metazoa; phylum Arthropoda; class Insecta; order Coleoptera; family Brentidae; genus Aspidapion; species Aspidapion aeneum. Next base: position 38,761,375 of record OY755040.1, read on the forward strand.
TCTTGTCGAGAGGGTCTTTCTCTCTCGTGTCGAGCTTCCATTTGAGAGAAAATATCTCTCTCGTCTCGTCGAGAAAGGGCGAGACGAGACGAGAGGCGAGAATCTCTCGTGTCGTCGGAAACACTAGAGCCGACTAAAGAGGGACATTAGGGCAAACTGCGGCAATTTGTTGCTGTTTTTAGAGTTACAATTTTTGGCCTATGGCAATCCGGTATTCAACGAAGGTTATATTATATTATGCGATAAAGGTATGATAAGACAATGAGAAGTTTCATGGATAAACTGTTGACAAAATGTTTATATTATGTTAATAATTGCCAACGTTCAAAAGGTCAAGCCCTGTACTTTTATCGTTGAAAAAATACGTCCTTTGAGTTCAAAGGCTGCTTAACTTTATTGCATGAGTATTGGCTTGTCGACTTTTCAAGCTTATTTGTCCATTTTTTGATATTCAGAATTCTATTTTGACTTTCTCGGAAATGAATATTGGAGGATGAAGTAAACAACTGCTTATTTCCTTTAAAAAGTACGCAGTAACATTAATCCATTATTCCAAATTAGGACGTGCCGAAATATAACCCTTGGATAAAATAGCGCGTGTAGAAAATATAATTTTTTTAACTAACTTTATAATTTTTCGACTTTAGTTTAGGCAGTTGATAAAAATTTTGTAAAATATAAGTATGTTTGGAGCAAGAAATTATCCCTAATAATGAGCCTATCGACTCCGATATTTTTGCAAATAAATAACGCCAACAATTTTAACATAAGGGATTTATTGAAATAAAATCTGACTTTATTTTAGAGTCGGCTTTATTTTATTTATTTAAAAATAAAGACGCTAACTTTCATTTAATAAAAACAGACACTAATAAATTCGGTTCTCAAACACACAAAGGCCGAATTTTGAAAGAAGACAGCTGTTTTTTATATGTAAATCTGTCACAATACTGCCGATTCTAAAATCAGGTCAGGTTTTATTCCAATAATTATCTAATATCGAAAATTGCGACAAATGCCAATGAAAAGGCTACAAAAACACGAGAGGTATTTGAAGTTCATCTCATCAAACGTTATAGATACCTAATAGGGAGTTTTTGGAAGATTTAAAATTTTTACAGTAATTGTGGTAGTAGTAACCACTATCACTACCACGGTCTACCCTTTTCAGAGTTTTTGGAACGGTTTTCAAACTGTCCACTTGTCAAAGTCAAAATACTGAAACCCAACCTTTGATTTTCGCCTTATTTAACAAAATAAATGTTTATCATGTTGGAAACGAGTGATATGATAATTTATCATTTTTAAGATCCACAAGCCGCAAATAAATTTATAAAATAAAGAGTAAAAAACTACCACTACCACAACGATGTGATCCGTAGCTTACGGCAGTTATTAAGTATAACCATGAAATAACATTACGCTAGTGCACAGACGCAGTGTTTACCACTACCACAACGAAGTGTCAAATAAGCGTTCCCAAGGCTCCCTAATAGTTAACCTATATTTCATATAACGAAGGAGAGGTTTGCACCTACGGAAATCAAATACGTCAAATGTTAGCAATAGTTTCAATGGAAACCAAAACCCCGAAGGCGTTGTTAAGAATAAATCGAATCTCAGTCATTTTATTCCCAGTACTCGTTATATAAAGTGTGGTTCAACTCGACCTTTGACGGACTGACATCGCCACGGATTTTAAAACTAGCGTGCGGAAACAGTCAAAATATTAAAAGTATTTTTCGTACCTTTCTCGATTTACAGCGGCGAATCTAGGAACTTCATTTGGGGGGGTGGGTTTAAATTTTTCGCATTTTCCATAGGGACAATGGAAAAGGATGGGACAATTCGTCGCCGCCTAATAGAGGTGTTAAAAGAGTAACTATTCGTTACTCGAGTACTCGTTTCTGGACAAATAACGGAGTAACGAATACCGATCCGAAAATTAAATGATTACTTTCGTTACTTTGATTACTTTGATTCTTTCGATTCGAAAAAAGGTAACAATAAGAAAATGTAGGAGGTGACAGTCTGGCAATGTTGTTTGTTTGAACGCTTTCAGCCGCTTGTAGTATTGTAGTATCTACAAACTACAAACTGTCCAAACTTTTTGTATATTTTATGAGTTCTCGTCTATGATTGTTATTTTTGTCTCCATTTTTATTTACTAATAGATTTAAAGTATGTACAGTCGAACCTCCATAACTCGAACTTAAAGGGACAACTAAAACAGTTCGAGTTATGGAGAGTTCGAATTATAGAAATTCGAGTTCAACACATATAAAAACTGCAGGGACCACTTAAAAGGTTCGAGTTATAGAGAGGTTCGAGTTAGAGAGGTTCGACTGTATTTCTTTGTATGTAAGGCATTAGATTTTTAAAATAAAGTTGTACACAGAACAGTTCCTACGTAGTTCCTACTTTTATTTTTTTAATTTTAGCCCGCATTTTGAAAATTTCAATTAAATATTTCCATAATATCAACAATAAGAATATACCTTCAAATTAACGACCGACATGACAGTCCCAGAATTTGGCACTAATTGTATGATTGAATTAAATACAGTTACAGTAATCAAAGTAACGATAGTAACAAATATATAAAATGATTACTTAGTAGTCTAGTAACGATTAGTAACGAGTATTCAAAAGTAACGAAAATCAACACCTCTACCGCCTAATCAACGCTGCTAATTTGCCCCCGGGCCAACTCGTGTCGGCGCCGACCTGATTCGCCGCCGGCCCAACTTGCTGTCGACCCGATTTGCCGTCGCGTCAACTTGCTGCCGTGACAACTCGCCTCCGATCGCCGTAGTTTCACTTTGCAATTTAGTCAGGTGTATAGAGTTCTGGTGACAATGCAATTTAAAAATGTTTTATCACAAAAAAATCAAAATGGCGGATCCAAAATGGCGAACTTTTTTATTTACATATGTATGAACCGATGTGAGTGTATTAAATTAGAAAGTTTGAGGTGTCAAACGTCGCTGATTTTGATTTTTGAATTAAACTTGAAATTAATTAAAATGGAAGATTTTTGCATCTACGCTCATAAAGGAAAATATACGCCATTTTGGATCCGCTATTTTAATTTCTCAAAAGTTTAAACTAAAAATCATAATTAACGATATTAACATTAGCTAACTTAACTACTACCGTATTTTTCTGCAAAACACGTTTTTTTTAAACTGCTTGGTTTTCACTCTCTCTAACGTCGATCACAAGGATGCGAATGATCCCCGTCTGGAACACCTCCTGACAATCAGGAACAAGTGATCCATGCCAATCCACGACCGGTTTCGGTCTTTTGGGCCATCATCATGTGAATGTAGGCGATAGCTTCGTGTAGAGCATAAATTGTGTGAAACCAACAGAAACAACTACTCCGAGGGAAAATCAGGAAAAAGTGATCCATGCCAATCCAAGACCGGTTTCGGTCTTTTGGGCCATCATTATTTTTAAAACATCTTTATTGGTGTTTATTTTATTTTAGGATTATGACGACCTCGAATATATGACACGAAAACTAATAGAAGAGTACAATAAGTGGGGACTAGAGGTTAATCTCAATAAGACAGAGTATATGTGTATCGGTGGAATGAAACAGGATCTAATCTTAAATACCAGGCAGCGAATTCAGTCCTGTGATGAGTATAAATACTTAGGTCTAAAAATTTCAGCTGACGGAACACTAGACAAAGCTATAAAAGATCGAAACGTACAAGAAAGAAAAGCAATAACTTTATTAAATGGAATAATTTGGGACCAAAGTATATCAAAACATAACAAAAAGCTTATATATAACACCATTGTAAAAAGTATTATTACATACGGCTCAGAAGTATGGCCAATCAAGGATAGAAGAGAAAAAATGCTTTCCGCTACGGAGATGGACTATTGGAGAAGAGCAGCAGGGAAATCAAAAAGAGAAAGAGTTACAAATCAAAGAATAAGAGAAATTATGACAGTGGGTGAACTTACTTTAGTGGATGGTATAAGAACAAAACAACTGGTGTGGTACGGACATGTACAAAGAATGAATAATGAAAGACTACCTAAACAAATACTACAATGGAAACCAACTGCCCGAAGAAAACGAGGACGGACAAGGAGAAGCTGGAGAGAAGGAATAGACAGTGAAATAAGAATAAGAGGCCTAGATGATGAATTATGGGCAAACAGAAACGAGTGGAGATTGGGTATCGGAAGACGTAGAACGTTGTGAAACCGATAAAAAAATATGTATATTTTATTTTATGCATTTCATTTTCATTTATATATTATACGAAATTCGATAGCCTTGTGCCACGATTTTTTTTACTGACTTAAAATTCTGGCGCTTTCATGTTGTATTGACACGAGCCGCCGTTGCATTAAACACATTAAAGATCCAAATACGTACATATCCGTTTTAATTTTACTTCAAAAATCACAAGCAGCAACCTTTAAGACCCATAATTTATTAAATATCGATTTTTAAAGTAAAAAGTCCGCCATTTTAGATCCGTTATTTTGACTTTTATTTTAAGTTTAATTAAAAAATCATAATTGGCGACCTTAAACTGCAATTATGTCAAAACTAGAAATAAGTATTTTAGGATATAGGTACTTTGGGACGTATATACGTGCCTGCGATTTATGCAGCACAAGTTCCAACTTGACGGTACTGGCTGCTTTTACAATATCTTCTGGAATGTCTTGATCAATATTTTCTAACATTTTTGAAAAACAGAGAAGTCTTGATGATAAGAATCTACAAATATTCTGCAAATTAAGTACACAATTTGTAAAAGTCAGGTTTACAATACATTTTTGTTATCGTCATAATATGTTGACGTTTAAGGCCCAAATAGCTTGCGGTAAAAATTTTCACATTCCGCAGTGTCGTCCCTAAAGTCCCTAAAGTGGTTTCCGCACGCAAATAATTACCTAGAAAGCTGTTTGCCGCACATTCGTTGCAAAAATATTTTAATTTAGGAAAAATTTATAATATTTTATAATTTTTAAACAAGGTTCCATATAACTATCCATCATCTTTAACGATCGACATCGATCAAAATTTTAGGATTTGTTAACATTTATTTTCGTTTCAATACGACATCTTCGATTTAAAATACTCTGCCATTCTATGGGCACCTAAGCTCACACTAGGTACTATAGTTATAGTGTACGTGTGAGTTAATATAATTAAAAACTGAAATAAAACTAAAATGTATTTTGTTTAACTCCAGACTCAATTACCTTTCGTTTGATATCACACACGCTATATTTTCACTTAAACTCTAATTTTTGGCATCTACCCCCACCCCTTTTTTTAAATAAACTAAAATTCATTTTGTTTAACTCCAGACTTAATTACCTTTCGTTTGATATCACAAACGCCATAATTGCACAAACTCTAATTTTTGAAATCTACCCCCACCCTTTTATTTGGCTTGCGTTTGGTGGATTTTGTTAATTTTTAAATGCGACCATCACGGCCCAAGACCCAGCGTAGGTACCAAATTTTATTTAAATCGGACAAGCGGTTTTTGAGTAATGAGGGTTGGTCGTTACAGAAGACATACAGACAGACAGACAGACAGACGGCGCAACAAAAACGTTTCAAAATCATCTGACACGAAAAGATATATCAAAATCGGAGCAACTTTTTTTTTCTCGGAAAAATTAGGATCACCATAGCTTACACTACTATAGTATAGTAGTAGTGTGAGCTAAAATCCTTTGCAACAACCAAGTCCTTTCTAATTAAATAAAAATTGGTAAAAAAACTAAGAAATTTATAATGACGTAAATATTTTTTGTTTTACAAATAATTAAATTAAGACTGAAAATAATCCCCCGGCTTGCCTGGTAAATTTTGATTACTAAAACCTTGTTGTTTTTGAGGCCGTCGTCGTAAAAAACAGTAATTTGTCGAAAATAATACAATCGTAAATAGAATAGACGAAAATAATTTAAACGAAACGAAAAATGTCAAAAATTATATAGTCGAAACGCAAAAGCATTAAAACGGAGTTATATCGAAACACAAAATGGTAGAATCGTAACCTCATATAATGCTCCTGCAAATAAACGCCCTACGTTGCCAAGTGTACCATTACATTACGTAGTAGATCTTGGTTAAACAATTATAATTGTCCTATCAGAATAAAGTGGACTCCAACTTCTTAAATTATAACTCCCCTGTACTTCTTTGGGAGGTCTAAATCGGTGTTAAATGAACCAAACCGGACCAAACTGATTCAAACAAAAACGTATTGCAAAAAAAATCACAAAAAAATTACTTTCTTAGGCTGATTAATGAATGGCCCCTTTGTAAAATTTGCCAGATGTGGCAACATCGCACCTTTTTGCCTTTCGACATAATTACGATTCGCTGCTTTTTCATTTCGATTATTATTTTCGATATATTTGCCGATCGAAAAAATTATGATTCGTCTATATTATTTTCGGCTTTTTTTAATCTATTTTTATCTATTTTATTTCCGACTGTTTTATTTTCGACAAAATTACGGCTCTACGTTTTTTTTTCGACTATTCTAGGTTTCGACAAAAAAAAATTCGATCTTCTTTTACAAAAATAATCCTTTTTGGTTTTTGGAAAACTGTTGGCGTTTTTTAATAATGAACGATTGCACGTAACGGCCTATCTTTATATTACGTAACGTTCTAGGGGTCGCAGAAAGGGGGGAAGGGTTGGCCTTTTCAATGTGTTTTTTCTTGAAAAAGCGTTACGAGGTGGGAGAGATGGTCCAAAATCCTGAATTTTTGCGTTACGTAATTTAAGGACGTTCTCTAACAAGCTAGTGTTTTAAAACCTAAAATTTTATTTGCGTTAACCATTTTGAATTTTAAATTGACCGACATTTTGAAAATAACAGATTCATCAAGATTTAAGTGCCCTTATTAACCATAAACAAAGCCGAAAATGTTTTGGAATTCCGTCTAAGATAAATATTTTTGCAGGTTGGTTATCAGTGGCGAGAGAAAGAGCTAAAAAACTTTACGCGACCAAACGGGAATTCACTACAAAACAAGAAAATCCAGAGAGACAAAGAAAGCCAATAACGGTATTGGCTTGAGGCCATAAAATCAAAAAAACAACCATAAAAAAGACAAAAACAAATACAAAGAAAAATTCGTACAATTCGATCAGCTAGTAATAATTAGATGTAAGGCAAAAAATAAAAGACACGAAAAATCCAATTTTTTTGGTCCTTTTATATTTATAGAAACAAGAAAGCCATAAAATACGTTATAAAATAAAATGAAACGAGATCATTATTTATTTATTTATTCTTGATGTTATTATTTGATTTTATTTATATTGTATTTTTTTTTTAGCTCACACGTATACTACAAGTAGTGTGAGCTATGGTGATCAATGATCATGTCAAAAATTAGAAAAAAAAGTTGCTCCGATTTCAAAAATTTTTAGATATCTTTGCGTTTCAGATGTTTTTGAAACTTTTTTTTTGTCTGTCTGTCTGTATTTCTGTCTCTCTCTCTGTATGTCAGTCTGTAATGAAATTTGGTATCTAGGTTGAGTTTTGGTTCTAGATGGTCCCATTTAAAACCGAATAAAATCCACTAGAGACAAGCCAAAAAAAAAGGTGCAAGTAGATTTAAATAAATGATTCCATGACGGATCTGATACCTTCCTAGCCTATTAGCACACTCCAAGTAACTCCATGCTATACCGGAAAGTTACCATTTTAAAAATTCTTTAACTATCCAAAACCTATATATCATTAGTATTAATGGACTTAAATTCAATCACATGGTGACAGTGTCGAAGACTATTTAAAAAAAAATTCATGAAAATCGGTTCAGCGGTTTAGAAGCTATCGTGTTACGGACAGACATACACACAGACAGACGTCACGCCAATATTGCTGGGATAGGTCAAAATACACCCAAATAACACATTTTCGGCTTTATCTCAAAAAAATTGTTTTCGTCGAAAACAGTACTTCCTCTAGCCATTGTTACGCGGGCTAGGAAGATAATAAATTACACAGGGCACGCTTCCAGGCATAGTCAGATTATTGTTATAATAAAGCCCCTTTAATTTCTGTAAAATATCTGCTTGGAATCTGCAGGAATGACGCCAAAAGAGCAGAAGAGATGATGATACCATGTTGCCATAAAAGCAGGAAAAACAGCTGATCTAGGATTCAACATACAGCACACCTTGAAAAAATCCTATTTGCAAAAAACATCAAACCTAAAACTCTTAGGTGAAATAGTTTTCTATACTGTTATGAGCTGGACATTTTGGTCAAAATTCATCAATGCTATTGACAGTTTTTTGACAGTTAAAAACTTAAAAAACGCTAACCTTTTAACGGAGCATCGCATCAACATGGAATTTTCGAAATATAGTAGACCACATTTTTTTCAAAAATTTGTGTCATTACCAAAAACTACGTAGGAGCTTTCGTTTCGTAGATATTGAAAAAAGGTTGATATACCATGGAGTTAACTTGGAATGTCTTAATGGGATAGGAAGGTACCAGATCCATCATGGATCCATTTGTTTCTGTTGGCTGCGATATATTTTCTTTTAGCTCCAATAGTTTTTATGCTGTTATTATTTTTCCCTTCCAAAAGTTATATCTAATCCACATCTAATCGATCTTACATAAAAAATACTTTTATCAGTTGGACTTTTTTTGCTGGCAATTGCATTCTGTATTTTTCAGCATTTTTACATGGCAAGACTAATGCCGTATTGCCAGAGGCATTTCGCAGACGAGTTTCCGATAGAACTTAACCCTCGACTTAACCCCTTACTTGGCATTTACGGTCGGGATCTCTGGCAATGACCGTTTTAATAAAAGCCACAATTTAATGCAGTTTTGCTCTAGCGATTTCTCAATCCAAGCCAATGTTCTTTACGTGCTTTAACGCTGGAATTAAGATACTGTGTTAAATTAAATAGAGAAATGGCAAGTTTTTTGATTTGCCGGATATATCACACTTTTCTTTATTTAAAGAGTGATGCCTCAAAATCTTTAAACACGTAGCAACACCTGCAGTGAACAAAATCTGCCGGGTATGCTGTGGTATGGTCGTCGGCTTCACATGCAAAAGCTCGCGTCTCGAACAACGATGCAAAAGCAAAAAAAAATCCATTGCCTTGTCGCACAAATCCTTTTCAGCGTTCAACTGCCGTCATCGAATAAGCATGCGATGTAATGCACGCAAAAATATAAGTTGACCTTGAACATCGAGAATATATGCAGGTTTAGTCCAGGAGTCGACACGCAGTCAGCCGAGGAACCAGGGATAATAACCCAGGAGCTTGCTATAAGTGCTATATAGTCGGAACCAGGATAGCGCCAGCATAAATCTCCTACAGTCAACTCACGACGACCACGACTGTTGCGCTGAAAAGGAAAGAAGTCTATCGTCAATAACCAAATTCTCCTCGGACGATAGCGGTGTTAGATAGATGCTGTAGACATGTAGCAGGACCACCTTTCGGAAGGAGTGTAAATGTGTGGGTCCACTGTCTATAATTGCCCTCGACAAAGTCCTCTTAGAGAAAGAAAACATGCATCCTAAGGCGCACGAGCGTCAGTTTGATATGATGTAGTGATGTACGGACAAATCGGGGTTTGCGAAAAGAGCGCGCCGTGTGCCTAGTCGCTAGATTAAAAAAGGTCTCCCCACCACTACTACTACTACTACTAATCCGCGATGCGTAATTGTTTCTATGATTTTAACACGTTCGCTGCACACTCGCTCTATAAGACCAAAAAAATAGTTGTTTTATTTGTCACCATGGTCTATAAGACCAAGAGGAAATTTTGCCACCCTCGCCAACACGGTCTATTGGAACGAGCTAAATATTCAATCCTCTTTCGCCAACTGTTTTATTTTGCATTGGTTTAACGCTGGTAATAGACCGAGTTGGCGCCTGAGGATAGTTGGAACATATCAGTTTGTAAAAAAGTTTATTGTTTTGCTCATTTTATTTTTGAATGTGCTAAAATAGAGAAACAAAATTATTTGACTTAAAATATTATTTATTTTTGAAAAATTCTAAAACCCAAACCTGCAATTCATATTATATTAATGCATAAACAAACGCAGATAACTAAGGAGTTTCATATCTGTGAAACTTATTGAAGCATTCCAGGCAAACTTCCACGCCGCCTCGGTCTATGAGGTCGAGTGACATTTTTGACATGATAATGACATCTACAAACCAACTAAGTGCAGGTGATGTAATAGCAGCTAAAGGACTTTGATAGGGCAAAGCGGCTCCAGGGCAACTTTTTTTTTTGGCCTTTTTTTTTGTGGCGTTAGTGGCATAATTACGAATAACGTGTGGGCAGCGAACGTGTTAAAAAAGGCCAAAACAAAATAATTGTCGTCAATCTTTGCTAAAACAATTTGACCGGGATTAAGGGATGAACGGATTCCTCCGGCTTACCATCCACTAAAAAGAAAATAGGCTCAGAAAATACTGAAGATTGTTAAGTGATTTAGATATCTATGGACATAAATAAAACTTAGTTCTCTAATACAGATTTCAAAATAATAGGTTCTCACTTGTTTGGAAATGTTTTTCTAAATTTGGCTCTTACGGCTGCAATTAAAAAACATTTCCAAACTAGTAAGAACCTTTAATTTTGAAATTTGTCTTAGAGAACTTGGCTTTACTTTTATCTCAAATCCTTTTACGGAATACCATTTTCGCGTACTTGGCTATTTTTACATGAATTGTTTTTGTTATGATTGTAATTACTTAAAAAAAACAATTTATCTGGAAACGTACTATCATCATGCATAAATGAGTTACATATCACGGTTTTTAATTGAAACAGAGTCCCGCTATTTTATAATTGAGATTAAATTACTCGGAATAGCATGGGCGATATCAAAATGCAAATTATATCGTTTGGGTTTAAATTCATTTACTATTGTGACAGACCACAAATTGTTAATTCCTATTTTAAATAAAAAAACGCTGGACATAATAGAAAATCCACGGATACAACGTGTGAAAAAGAAACTTATCGGTAATCAGTATGCAGCTATGTGGCGAAAAGGAAAATAAAATTTAGTTCTTGCTGTGTCAGGAAATCCAATACAACAGGCTCAAAAAGCACACATTAGCAATATAATTCTTTAAACTTCCCTAGTTGATAACACAAGTTATCTCATCTCATCTACAAGATTTCTTGATTGATTTAATTTAACATAAAGCTAATAAGTATGATGAATATCAGTCACTTTTAATTCAAATTAAAAGTGGATTCCCATCCAGTGACGGCTGCTACAGGGAGGGCAACGGGGCAGTGCCCTCCTAAAACTAGGAAACAAACATAATTTTTAAATGATTTATTTAAAAAAAGTTAAATCTTCCCTTACGACATGATTGTCTAGTTCTTTTTATTATCTGTGGTTAGCAACAAGCGATTAATTGGGTGACCTTTTTTAGCGTAAATAATTACAAGCCCGCAGCGCCGCGCGGGACAAGGTTTCAATTTCACCCGTTTTCCAGCGTGGTATGGGTGGATGTTCTCGAACGGGGGCAGGAGGAATATTTGTTTTAGTTGAAGTCCGCCATCATCATCGTGCGGAAACGTCCGTTGCCCTTGCTAGCGTTGCCGGTTCTATCCTTAGTGAAGACGTATGGGTTTGTTTTGATTTTGGGTATGTCAGTAGTAAAAAGTCTTGTCGGTCGACTGTCATTGATTGTTTTTGTTATCGTTTGTTTACAAAATGGAAATAAATACCGACGATTACATAATTAACTCTGCAAATGATAAAAAATCACATGTACAATGCCTATGACCTATGAAAGAGTTGAATGTGAACGCTCCTTTTCAACATTAAAGCGTATAACATTTACGCGAAATACAATGTGTGATAGTAGATTGAAGCCCTTAGCATTGTGTTCTATTAAACGAAAATTGTTGACTACGGACAATTTTAATGAACTTGTCGTGGGGCACTATGCGCGTGTAAAAGAAAGGCGAATGGACTTTATCTATAAACATAACTGCTTGGAAAATACTAAAATAAAATTGTTTCGGTAAGTTTTTTTATCTCATTTTTCATGCAATTTAAAGGTCTGCCCCCACCCCAATTTCCTCATAAAAATCTGGAAATTAAGATTCAACCATTACTAAGGCCTATACTGTTTCCGTTCTTTTTGAAAGAAAGTGTTTTTCTCACGCCTCTATGACTTACACCACTTAAAACTTTTAATGAATTTGACTGGTTCCAACAAACAAAATTTATTAGCTATGGTACATAAGGTACTTAGCAACTTGCAAAGAGAGCAATGCATTTCATAGACTTGGTGCCATTGAGAATATAGACCCCGTATTGTGTAAAAGTATTCTAAAATTCGTAACAGGGCATTTTTCACAAATTTTTCTTCAATCTGAACATTGAAGAATTTTATGAATGAAAGTACCTTTTGCAAGTCACATTACTATCCAACACCTGTACACAATAGTACCACTGCGGGGCGCTCCATTATGCAAAAGTGTCGTTCATTCATTTCTGTAATGGATCTATGGTTAGGGTACTTCAGTACGATAAGAATGGACCTAAGGTGGTGTTCATATTGTAAACGTATTCAAATATTTTTAGACCCTGGAAATGATATGCAGCTCAATTCTATATTGATCTTTTTTAAAAACTTGGTATGAACTAAATCTTTTTTTTTTAAGTTTTGACGAAAAGAACATAGTAATAGTGTCCAAGAAGGAGGAGTTTGGTAATGAAGCCCGTTGTTCACACCGTTATAGGCCAAAGTTCTTGCGAGTAAATTCGTAGATATTTTAACAAAAAGCTGCAAAAAGGGTAGGTATATTTTTTACATTTGGCATGGTGACGGTACGTGGATATTCCCAACTTTTTGCCATTTCTAAAAAATGTGTTTTTTTTTTAACAAGATGTCTTGTTTTGTCCAGTTTTTTTCGTTAATTTCCGAAAAGAAAGACAAAAATGCGTTTTCTTTACTTTTTCGGCCGCCGTCTTTAAAAAGTAAATGATCTGAATTTTCTTTGTACTTTATAATTTAAAACGATTAAAAAAAAAATTTAATTAAATTTTTTGGTTAAAAATTTTGTCAAACCTAAAAAATACTGTTGTTTTTTTATTTTTCAATGCCGCCACTTTGGATTATAATAGAAATATATCACTTATAATAGAATTTTTAAAATACTCAACGGCAACACTAATTTTGTCAAACCAGAATAAAAAAATTACTTTTTTATCTGTATTTCGGCCGCCATCTTGAATGTGAAATAAGAAATTGTAACTTTTTCTAAATCCTTACAAAACCTGATTTACTCTTGTTAAAATCCAGAATTTTGTTTGTAAAAATCAAATAGTAGGTTATGAAAGTATCTTTTATTTTGAACATTTATCAAGCGCCATTTTGGTATCAGTTATGAAACAATTTTTTTAAGTAAGTATAGTATCAAATATAAATATTGCACAAAAATTAAAGGAATTAAAAATATACAAAAATCTATTTTTTTGAAATATAGCCGCCATTTTGTTGTGAAGCGACAGAAGTCAAATTTAAAAAAAAATAAATTGAGTAAGTTCCGCTTAAAGTAAACCCATCAATGAAAATTAATTCAAGTTCAAATTTACTCTAATATTGGTTAACTTTACTTCTTAAAATTACTATCTTTTACCAAACGTTAAACTATACTATTAAATATTTAAATAGCCAGGCGAACCTCAAGGCTTTTAAGACATGCAGTCATAGAACGGTTAATCTGGTTGATGATAGATTGACGTACTTAAAAAACTAGGGCCTAAGACAAAAAGATCATCTTAACGTGGGTCTTAGGTTACGAAAGGATATGAGGCAACCTCCAACCAAGAACTAGCGAGTCATAAAAAAGTAGATGGAAACAAGCTTAATATAGCCAAAGAGATATTGCTCTCGCTATTCTTAGCATTGAGCAAGTTTTATATGTTTTCGCCGATGTGACAACCAACCTGTGAGACAACCAGCGCCGATCTCTTCTACTGAGATTCTGAGAGGGTCAACGCAGAAAACTTAGTGCTATACTTAATGAAAAAGCCCTATCTGTTAAAGGCTGATCCGAGAATTTAAAAATATGTTTTCTATGTCTTCTTCTTGAGGTATAACTTTTATTATTTTATGATTTTAAACTACACTGTAGAAAGATTTTTTTTACAATTTGAAATTTTACAAAATATTTGTGAAATTAACTACATATTATAGAAAGCCTTAATATTCACAAGGTTTTGGTGATTTTATTAATTTTTAGGAAATAGAGATCGTGATAATTCTAAGAAGTTAGGAAAATCACATTTTGTAGCTTGTACTATGCTAGGTATATATAGCTAATGAACTTAATGTCGATGCCTTAAAGCAAAGTCGTTTGTTCTTCCGCCAAATCTGGTGTAAAATTTCACATTCGGTGTTACTCCTCTTCTTTTAACTTTTAATTCACAGGTCACCGGGATTTGCTGCGATCAGGGTAAACCCTTATGTTTCTATTCCTATCCAATCACCTGCTAGAGGTGTTGAAAAAGAAACTATTTGTTACTCGAGTACTTGTCACTCGACAAATAACGGAGTAACCAATACCTATACCCGAAAATTTTATGATTACTTTCGTTACTTTGATTACTTTGATGCCTTAGATTTTTTTTTTATTTGTCTCTATTTTTATTTATTTTTGGATTTGCAGTATGTATTTCTTTATATGTAAGGCATTAGATTTTTAAAACAAAGTTTTACACAAAACAGTTCCTACGTAATTCCTACCTTTATTTTTTTAATTTGAGCCCGCATTTTCAAAATGTCAATTGAATATTTCCATAATATCAACAACAAAAATATACCTACAAGTAAATGATCTTCGAATTAACGACAGTCCGAGAATTTTGCACTAATTGTCTGACTGAATTGAATACAGTTACAGTAATGAAAGTAACGATAGTAACGAATATATAAAATGTATACTTAGTAGTCGAGTAACGATTAGTAACGAGTATTCAAAAGTAACGAAAATCAACACCTCTATCACATGCTAAACTGGTTTTTCTTTTTCTAAGCAGGCTACTCTATGGTCAGTATAGCTTTTTTCCATGTGGTATACCTACAACATTCCGCAGTCTCGTAGTAATAAAATTCAGAGGCTCTTGCAAAAAAATCAACAGATTCTGCAATTGTTGCACAATTTTTTTTTTGGAAATTGAAAAAATATTTGTATATTTAAAATTTTAATTTTTTTGGGTTATTAACTGTTTTTTGAATTTCTCAGACAAATGTAAATTTAATGTAATTTTATGGTATATTTTTATCTTAGGTGATGTAAACTAGAAATGTGTGTGTTTTAGATACAATTTTGCCAGTGCAACATATGAGAAACACAGACAAAGAAAAGAGAGAGAGCAAACATTTCTAATGCGCCTGTCTTCAATCCTTGTATTTCAGGAGTCCGAAACCAGTTTAAGTTTCTTGATGGAACGGAAAACTGACTGTCCGATAACAGTATAACGTCGACCTGGAACGCAAAAAGGATTTTTCGTACCGTTTTATGACTGACGCACACGATGATGGAACGAAGTTAATATGAGAAATATATTAAAACTGTGTCTCATATTTTACCTTCAAAAGTTCAAAAATGAGACAGGTCAGGCGAAGTATGAAAAAGCGATCAAATTCACGTATAAACAGTCGGATCGACGTCTAAACCAAAAATAAGACGTAAAATTGAGACAAAAGTTTTTTTTTACTTAAATACAACAAACAAGTGCAAAAAAAAAACACGACAAAAGTTTCGGTAACGTTTTTAAAATTTTTATACCACAAATAAAGCTATGGATTTTGTTATTTTTATTTATGAACTTATTTTTGATTAAAAAGTAAAATAAATTGTATGCATGTGGTCCTTACAACTGCTGCTATCAGTTTATAACAGAAAATCTATCGGAATTACTAGTATTTTTTATTTAACGGTCTTATTTTTCAACAGGATTTTGGGGATATCACTTTTACACCACTTAACCCTACCTAAAATGAACGGCTAGTAAAAAAGTGAGCGCACCCGTGTTAATAGTTGCTCGAGTATTCACGACAATAGCTGGACAACGGAATTTAAAATGTATTAGTGGACATTTTTTTTGAATAAATGTGTTCTGTGCTCCATGCAGAGTCATTGAAAGAGGAGGAACAGGTAGTCCCAGAAGTCGGTATATCTGTTGTTGTATAAAGTGGAAGGAGTTTTTGTGTCATTCAGTTGATGATACAGGTAGCGTTGGCGGTTACAGGGCGAGCAACCTGAATAACAAAAAACAAAGTAAAAAAAAATAATTTTATAATTTGTTAATTAAAAATCCAACATGTTTTTGATTCTTTCGTATTCTTCTGTGGGTAGCTCGAAAGCTTAACCTCACAGAGATACAAGATATAATGGATTACGGGACTCCTCAGAACATTGCTTGGTTAATGTTCCATCCTTGCTAAGTTAGCTAAAATCATTTATTCCGCAAGAAGCGCCATCTGCCAAAATACGAGAAAAACTGGAACAGAAGCAGGCGAGTAGTAATAATCGATGAAAGTATCGACTGAAAGAGAGAATCCATCACCTGACCTACAGCACACATTGTTTTTTAGATCAGAGTAACGCTGATTGCGTCTATTCCGCCTTTAAGACGTTGGCGTCGCTTTTGTCAGAGGAGCTTAAAGTCAAATACTAACAAACGCAAATCTTGGTCCCCTTAATTAAAAACCACAGTTAAAATATTCATCAGATTACAGGTTATGGCCACTCATATGCTAGTTTTTTAACTAATAAACCACTGTAAGTTCTTTTTTTAATGTTAAATCATTTTTAAAAAACTGTTTTTATTACAAATTTCACGTAGGTTCTTTTAGGCAGGAGAAAAGAAAGTTTCTTTTGAATTCACACAGTTTTTATATTTATTTTCAATATTTTTTTAAAGTAATATGGAATAAAATTTCAAAGAGAGTCTTGTTGTTTATGCAAGGTTTTCCTTTTGAGTCCTGTAAGAAAAATAAATACCTAAATAAATTAAAGTTTTGATAAATAAAATCTATATGTTTGTGGCGGATTAATTTTACAAACACAACTTTTTCTGGGTATTACGCCACTAGTAAGGAAAATTACTTTAAAAAATTATAAAAAGCCACTGCGTTTCTCCTAGAAAAATAAAAATCACTAATTTGTCAGTGGCTTTCTATAAAAATAAATAGTTGCCTAGTAAAATCTAAACCACTTATCTTTTAATTGAATTTGAATACGCTACGTTTCGATTGCCAATCTACAATCGTTTTCAAGCTTTTTATTTATATTTTGTCTCAAAATCTTAAATGTTTCTTGTTCAAATATATTTTTTATTATTATATCGTTGACAAATTGTCAATATTCTGAAGTTTATCAAAAACAATTGACCAATTGTGTTTTGTTTAGATTGGTCAATTGTTTTTGATAAACTTCAGAATATTGACAATTTGTCAACGATATAATAATAAAAAATATATTTGAACAAGAAACATTTAAGATTTTGAGACAAAATATAAATAAAAAGCTTGAAAACGATTGTAGATTGGCAATCGAAACGTAGCGCATTCAAATTCAATTAAAACATAAGTGGTTTAGATTTTACTAGGCAACTATTTATTTTTATAGAAAGCCACTGACAAATTAGTGATTTTTATTTTTCTAGGAGAAACGCAGTGGTTTTTTATAATTTTTTAAAGTAATTTTCCTTACTAGTGGCGTAATACCCAGAAAAAGTTGTGTTTGTAAAGTTTTGATGACACAATTTTTAAGAAACAATCACAATCAAGTGTAACCATAGATAGGTAATTACCAAGTAACATTACAGTAATTACTGTAGTATTACTTGGAAAACATGCAAGCAAAATACGATATTTAAAACCATGTTAATTTAATGTAATGCTATATAATTGATGACGTAAATGATAAACGGGAATAAATCGGACATTAAAGCCTTTAACTTCACAAGTTCAAATGAAAAAGGATAGTTCAGGCCCTACAGGTTCAGATACTGCATTTAGTAAAAGAAGCAACACACTTGGTATGAATAGACATGAGACTATATAATATTTTACGAGGGGAGATCACCATACTTAAACTTGTTTTTTTGCAGTTTTTCATATAATAACTCGAAAACTGTCTACTTTAAAAAGCTTCTCAATTTAATTTTTTAAACCGACAGAATTTACTTGCGAGCGATGTACATGAGCCCTCTAAAAGCAGTCATGCACGTACATTAAGCCTAGCAAAAAACGGGGGAAAATTTAAAAACTGTTTTTTAGTGGTATTTTTTATTCTTAACATATTGCTTGTCTGAAGAAAGTAGTTTTAGTTATGAATCCATTCTATACAGGTTAATCTTTTTAAAATAGCCGCCTTGAAATAAATATAAATGTGTCTTTGGGAATCCTCAAATCCATCAAAAAGTTTGAACATTAAATTTTGTAACTTAGTAAATAATAATTAAGGTTATTAAAACATATTGTAGTTAGTATTGTCTTAAAACTCTATATTTCAAGTTGACATCAATTAAAGTTGAAGATGCCCTTTCTCTCATCCCTAATCAAAAGTGCTCTCTGACAGAATTTTCCTAATTATTTGCAACAATTTAACTTGCTCGAAAACAACTGAAAACCAATTATTGAGGCTGACGAAAACTCCTCTCTGGCGATGTTCAAGACGCCCCCTTACATCACGTGCGCATCTTTTATAGACATTTAGATACATTATTGGTGTAGGTACTGAAAAATGTTTTGGTAATTTTCCATAATATATCATGTAACTTTTACATAACATTTACGGTAAATGTGTTTTTTTCAGTACTGTAGATGTATTTTTCCATTTTTGCCCAACTGCAGCACGGCGAAAGGAAGGGTAATGTTTTTCGTTTGGGATATGTATCTAAGTATGTAAATATGTATGTTTGTGTTACGCTAGAGGCTAAACGGCTAAACCGATTTTGGTATCAAAAAAGGTGTCGTTGAATTGCTACTGATCCCGAAGGTGGTATAGGCTATATATTTTTAAACAGGAACCAACATGGCGGTCTTCAGACGCCATTTTGTCACATGATGTAGGCTTTAAGGCATACATATTCTCTAAATTTCAAGCGATTTTATTGAAATTCCTTTGATCACCCATTGCAAATGTCCTCTAATTTGCTGTAGTTACTTTGTACTCCTCGCTGCTCCCACCCATCTCCCCTCCTGTCATTCCCCCCACCATATTCAAAAATCATATTCGAAAAATTTTATCAAATATAGGGCGATTTCAACAACTCTTTCTGCATACGCTTTTAGATTTTTTTCCCTACACCATTTTACTCGTTCCTCCCCCCTGTCTCTCCCTCCCTCCTCCGCGCCCTCCTTATTAGTAATAGTCACAGCTATAACTTTCACAAATATAAAGCGACTTTAAAAGTTCTTTCTGCACACGTTTTAAGACATTTTTCCAACATCATTTTACTAGTTTCCTCCTCCCTCTCTTCTTCCCTCCCTCCTTATTAGTAATAGTTGTAGCTATACCTTTCTTAAATATAGAGCAATTTCAAAAATTCTTTATGCACACGCTTTCAGACTATTTTCCCAAAATTATTTTACTAGTTTCCTCCTCCCTTTTCATCTTTCCTTTCCACCCTCCTTATTAGTAATAGTTTTAGCTATACCTTTCAAAAATATATAGAGCGATTTCAAAAATTCTTTCTGCACACGCTTTAACATTTTTTTCGACACCGTTACTAGTTTCCTCCTCCCTCTCTCCTCCCACACTTTCACTCAATAAAAGGTAACACCGTTCGCGTCCGTAGAAAATCTACACATACTTTTTGGGTAAAGCTAAATTAATTGTAAATGAATAGTGCTTCTTAAACGGCTAAATAAGAATTAAAACTAAAAGTTGGAAATAAAAAAAACACCCAACTGCTAAATTTACTTGTACTACTAGTCGCAGTTGGATACAAAATCACCTAATAACCTGATTCACGCAAATACAAAACTGTAATATAATTTCGTAGTGCGCTTTGGGCGTCACAACTAAAAGTTAAAGCATGTATGTACATTATAGGTATATCTATCAATTTTGTACTCAACTGCGACTAGTAGTTACAAGTAAATTTAGCAGTTGGGTGTTTTTTTTATTAATTTTTTTTATTATTTACCTGGATTTGTAAATTTTCATTATTCTTAAAAAAATTACAAAATATATCATGTAATTGTACTAAACCTGTAATTACAGTAAAAAACATTGGTTTACAAAACGCTTTTTTCAGTGTGTGGAAAAGACTACAGTGAAGTTCGCATATAGCGAACCCGTTTAACATGAACACTCGCTTATAGCTTATATTTATTTTATTAAATTTTATTGTCTAAATGTCTTATATCTTAAATTATGGCTGAAAAAATTTCCTTTCTATTGATGTAAATCATGGGCGAGTACTCGGGGACCACCCCCTCCCCCAAACCTAAGATTTTTTTCTAGCTATCTCGAAAAAATATTCCTGGGTGCGCCACTCAAAGCAGCTAGGTAGTAAAAGTCGTCAAATAATTGCGTAAAGCTAAAGCACGTATTTTATATATTATACTATCGAATAAAGTTTCGTTTTATCGAAGCCTTTGATCAGCTTTCTCTCAGTTTCTTGATCTTTGCTTTCTTAAATAATGTTTATGTATGTATAGGTACTTAATTTTAATTAAAGTTTCGAAAAGTCATTTATTTAAGTTAAGGTTGCTTGATGTGAAGCAGTAACTTGTAATTATGGGTTAGAGAGGCTGAATTGATATATCGTCTTCTTAACTCATTTTCAGTGTAATTGCAGGAGAACTACCATTAGCAAAACTTGTTGTTAAAAAGCAAAAAATCATAAAAAACCTTTATTGTGCTTGGCCGGGATTTAAACCCGGACCTTTGGCTATGTACGCCAACGCAGCACCAATTGTTCCACCGAAACTATAATAATAAATATAAAAAACTCTACATCACGTTTAGTGTCACAGTGTAGGAAGCTTGTTTCGAGCAAACAAAGTCAACGGATATACGACGCCGACGTGACGGTAATATGATTCTCTTAAAATCTTCTAAATTTGTTCAAGTGCTATATTACATCCAAAATGAGGCTACTGATATTTAAATATCGAAAGACGTTCTTTGTTGTTATAGAAGGAATGTCATATGGGACGGTAACATGAAATCTTCACAGTTTTTATTAAGAATAATGCAGATAAACAACGTTATGTCCGGCAATAAAATCACACTTTATTTCATGCGCAGAGACCACCCAGACGGTGACTTTTCAAAGTAAAGTTGTAATTGAAATATTATACACACAGCCTGACAACTAAAATTCGGGACTTGGTAACATATAAGTGATTTTGTGTTGTAATTTCTCCAAATATAAGGCGCCAACCCTTGATCCAAAAATAAATTAGAGTCAGTATTCCTCAAGTGGAAAAAGAATTGGGCTGAACGACGTCTAATTCTTTTGGGCAATAGGAAATGCTATTATTAATTTAAGACTGAAGTTCTTAGAGTCGTATTAAATTAAGTTTAATTTAATAGCTAATAATAGTTTTATTTTATGTTTACCTTATTCTCGTTTTAAGGAGAAACCATATTTGTAGGAGTAATTACTTTACGGGAGTTTTAAAACACTTGTTAATTTAGATCTATAGCAAATAATTATTAATTCAAGTGTTATCTTACTTTGCTTAAAAACTACTTATATTAAAAGCAAAACGCTTATTCTTCAATTTTGGATTACTTACTATCAATGTGATACAAAGCCTTAAAAATATATCTACTAAATTTATATATTTTTGAAAAAATACAAAAACAAGTTTAAGCTAACAAAATATTGAAGATACAAAACTAAATTTTTAACAAGTATATTTTAAAACAACAATATAGGTAATAAAAATAGTTGCCTAAATAAAAGGTAGGTAATTTAAACAGGTAACTTAGGGTCCATCTCACCGACTTAGCTTAAAGCGTTTCTTAATATAATCATAATGTGACGTAATAAGGAACACTTAAGGCTAAGTAGCGAAAAAAAGAGTCGGTGCGATGGGCTATTAGATTCTTAAAATAATAACTTAAGCAATTTAGGTATTTTTATTAGGCTACACTAAATATCGCAAAGGCTAAAAAACACAAATAGAGCTGTTATCCATTTTAATCTTACCTGATAAATTCCGTAATTTCTTTTTCTTTCTCTGCTTCCATTTCACCACCGAGCGAGAACAAACTAAAAAAAAAAACACCTGCGTGGTACTAATGCCTAAGCCGCTAGACTGAGCTTCTGCCTATGCTTCTGCATTCAACCACGTTTTAACGAGTCAACACGTGCAGCGTGGTTAGAGTTAGTTTAAAACGAAGTCTTGTATATGCAAGAATACAGTTCTCGATATAATCTTAAACATTATTCAAAGTAGATTATTACAACTCGAATTTAGTACGTGTATTTTGACTTCGTTTATAAACAGTTTAATCTTGGAAAAATATTTAGCAAGAGTTTATACATTTCTTGTGTTTTATTATTGTTTCCAGATTAATTTGTTCCTAATCCAATAAAAGTTTATTCTTAAAATAAAATTTAATATGATTTAATGCTACTACTTATTTATGATATTGTGTCGAGAATAATACTTTTTCTTTTAAGCTTATTTACTTTCTAGTTAACTAAAAACGATCATTTTAAGTTAAAATCTTAACTTATTATATCTGTTTAAAACCTAATCAATATCTTATTATATATTTAATAAGAGATTATCAAGCTGCTTTATCGAAAAATAGACTTTTCTTTGTTTAATAAATAAGCGCTTGAATCAATTAAATTAATATTGGTTTAAGTCTATTTATTTAAAAATATATACCTATTTATACTTATTATCGTTGGAGCCTTTTTTTCCGTGCAGATTATGATGAAACCGCTTTGATCATTATAAGTTGAATGAGGGACGTAACATGAAAAACAATACACACGACACGCGTGACGCAGTTATAAAATTCCATGTTTAGAAAAAAAAAATACATAGTCTAATAGTCAGCAAGACTCCAATTCTTTTATCTATACAAAAATTTAGTTCAAATCTTGACAGGTATAGCCGTCATTGTTAAGTACGCCCAAATTATAAGGTTTTTGAAAATGACCTATGAAATTTATTTGAATCACCCTGTAGTTCAATACGTATATATATTTTTGACAGAACATACCAAACCTTTTTCTTTATAAAATCTATAGGATTTCTCTAAAAGTCAATTTTATTGAAATCGGCACTGCCTTTGTAGTAAAAATAAAATTTTCGCCGGGCGTCATTTAGTCTGTAGCAATTCTTTTTTCTACCAAAATGTATAGGTGTACTATGGTGATCAATGAAGTATTCTTTTCCATTATTGCACTGTAATCGTTTATAAGTTATGTTGAATGAATTGAATAGTTTTTTGGGTGAATGAATTGCCAAGTGGAGTGTGAGAAAATCTTGAAGATGTTTTCGGCCTGCCATTAGGTAAAAATGGGTGCGGGAGTAAAAGTGACAAATTTGAAGTAGATTTATGGTTGTTTTAGTGTCTGACATTGCAACTACATGCGAACATTATGTATTTCTGATTTGGGTTTTATAAAAAATTCATATTGGTCATTTTTAAATTTGCGGTTAGAGGAGTTATTTGATTTATCGGCATTTTGAAGATATATATTTTTTTGAAATTTAGTAACCGTTTTCTTAGGGCCAACCTATCATGGTATGATATACCAACCAGCTGGACTAAAGTTAAGGTAGTTCATATACCTAAACCGGGTCGAGAAGATAATACTCCAAAATCGCTTTGTCCCATAAGCGTCACCTCTTTTCTGTTGAAAGCCTTGGAAAAGGTAATAGATGCATACAGTGGCCACCCGCTCAATGCAAACCAATATGCATACCAAGCGGGAAAGTCAACAGACCTAGCTTTAAACAACCTTGTTGGAAAAATCAAGGAAAACCTCGATGCAGAAGGCGTCACAGTGGACATTTTTCTTGATATAGAAGGAGCATTTAACAGTTCACTACTCAATTTCCTCTTTAAATCAGTGTGCGCCCGAGGAATAGAATGCATCACAATTCATCAGGTGCATACTCATAAATCGAGTGATTGAAACAACTCTTAACGATGAGATTGTTGATGATGGTTGTACACAAGGAGGAGTTTTGTCTCCCCTCCTGTGATCTTTACTGTTTGGTTATATTTTTGCCATCTTGGAATCACTGGTTGTCAAGGATTGGGATACGCGGATGACGTAGAAGCAATCATTAGGGATATTCCCGAGACTGAATTCTCTGGAAAGATACAAGAAATTATAAACACGGTAAAAGACGTGTGATAGGGAACAGATGTCTGTAAATCCCAGCAAAACAGTTACTATACCGTTTACCCGTAAAAGAAAGCTGGATTCCCTGACTTCTCCGGAGCCTAATGGTGAAAGAATGTCATTTACAGCAGAGGGGAAGTATTGGGGTGACCCTAGATAAAACTCTTACCTGGAATGCCCATTTGGAAAAGGTAACCCGCAAAGTCACACTGTCCTTATGGACGTGCAAAAGAATTTGCGGAAAAACCTGGGGCAGAAGCCCCAAGCAAATGTATTGGCTATGTATATATTAGTCATCTGATCAATGATTGCATACAGCGCAATAGTCTGGTTCGAGAAGGGACATCAAAGAACCTCGAGGGCTAAACCACCACCTTAGAACGACAGGCCAGTGTTGCTATATGTGATATAATAAGCTCTAGCCCATCGACTGCGCTTGAAGCCTGAATGCTTACTAAACTTTTTCTTAGAGGCGAAGGCACGAAGAGCAACATACAGAATAAGGGCCAAACACCAGGATGACAGGGCAAATAAAGTGATATCAACAGCCCTAATTAGGGTACAAGAGTTGGACGCAATTGTAGGAATGATATTCGACGTCATGCCCAATACGGTGTATAGCAGAAAGCAATACAACATTATCCTCCAGGAGTCGGAAAACTGGTAATAGAACAAGACCAATTTTTCAAATAACGATAGTTTCTGGTATACCGACGGATCCAAAATGGCATTAGGCGTGGGATCTGTAGTTGTTAGTATTCAAAAAAATTCGAGATTAAACATACTCTCTGCCAATATACTATACTATATTTCAGGCCGAACCCGTAGCCATTCAACTGTGTGCCCGGTGGGTTACTGACGACGAATGGACCAACCGGACAGTAAAATGCCCGAATGTAGACTCTGTATGGAAGACGACGAAACAGTCAGACATGTACTGTGCGAATGTCCGGCTATTACACGTTTACATCAGAACACTTTCGGCAAACCTCAGATTGACTCAGAAGATCTGAACAGTGTCTCACCCAAACTGATAGCCAGCCTTTTTGGAGGATTAGGCATACAGTGGTGAGAAACCACTTAAAAGTAAGCCACAATAGACCCACTGGTGGATGCAGTGGAAGGGCTGCAAGGCCCACTCACATATGAATCATCATCATCAACCTTCATCATCTTATTTCTTTTGTGCCACATACATCAATGAGTTTTGACCCCTTTCTTTAATCTTTCTCACTGTCGATCTTCAGATTTATCTTTAACAACTTTTTCTTCCATTTTCTTTACTTCCACGATCCTTAAATATTCCTCAACATCCGTCCGTTATATTTCTTTGGGTGCTGAAATATTTTTCTCTCCATCTGAAGTTATTTTACCGTGGTCCTGTTGTTATGAATTTTATGAATTTGAGCAATCTGAATCTTTATGTAATAATTTATATTCTTGTAGATAACATTATGATTTCTAAATATTTATTTAAAATTATGATTTATTCTAATTCTATATTTCCTAAGCATTGTTTTTTTATATCTTGGAGCCATATGACTGCTGAGCCTTTTTTCTTTCTAATTTTTTTAAATTGTATAAATCAAGTTTAAGTTAAAGATGAAGCTTCCATGGCAAGTTGCAAAGGTTCTTGTGATTCGGAATTTTTGACGTCAATATATATTTTTTTGTCTTTCTTTATTTCTAATTCTATTTTCTTTGCCTCATTATCAATTTTTGTAAAAATCTCCTGAACAACCCTTGCTAATCTTCTTGATTTTACAGTATTTCATTTTAGAATTACGCTACATAGAAAACTTTTTTATTACTAATTAAAAAGTGTTTTTGTGTATTCCAATACTTAAAATCTGGTCATATTTCACGTGAAAAGCAATAAGAAATGCTTTATTGTAAATAAAAAGCATACACAACGATATTAAATTGCAAAATCAAAGAAAGAATAAGGTAGCACCGAAAGGTTTAAAACTTTTTTTTTAATCACTTCAAAAATCAAAACGTACTTAAAAGAAAAATTGTGTACAAGTTTTATGTATTCAAACGTTGAAGTTTGCTAGCTATAAAGAAAGGTGTATTCACGAGATGCATCACCTTCAACCAACTTCGGCAGGAATTGACAAGTTTTAGAGTTCAGGTAAGTTAAACTTCAATGCGATCGATCTCAATTTTGGATCTTGTCAGCTACACGGACGCTAACTTACCACCGTTGCTCCCGTCGGGTTACGCACGATATACGGGTGCTGTAAATCATTTAGGATGTATAGGCTGTGTCAGGTATCGCACAAAACGCTTAAACGTAATTCCATACAGCAATAATAGCAACAGTCGTAAATGCCAGGGAGCATTAACCGCAAATTTTAACAACACCAACATCACTTTCCTTATTTTTTTTATAAAAATTATTTTGACCCGTGGGGAATTTCTTTATCGGCAAATTGAAATTTCAGAGCCAAAACTAATTAAAAACAGCAAGGAAAAGAAAGATTTTGGATTTTGCTTCCTACTTGGCTCCTTCTCCCTGGAAATCTTGGATCAGCCACCGAATGGCAAAAATGCAAAATTATTATAATACGCATTTTACTAATAAGAATTACTAAACATCTTTATTTCGTAATTTCTATCGCTACAAAAACAAAATAGAGATTATTGGTTACTTTAACATAAGAAAAAAAATTGTTGCTTTTTTAAAAATAAATATTACTTAATAAATAAGTTATAACAAAACAAAATTTAATAAATAAAAAGGCCGTAATAATTCTAATATTTAATTATTTTTGCAGAAAAATTGTACAGTTTGCTATTTCTTAATCTTTACCGCTGTTTTTTACAAAGTTAGATAATCTGTGTATTTAAAAGATATATTTCTTGCATGCTGTTTAAAAAGCAAAACTATTTAAAAGCTTCTGTATTTTTTTTGAAGATAGATTTATAAATCATACCGGCAATAACGTATAATACCTCGCTCAAGAAATTCTGTTATATATTTTGACGAAAATATTATATTTTTAGCCTTGAACATAGTTAGATTTGGTCTCTAGAACAAAAAAAAACTCTTAACATCAGTTGCTAATTCCCGCTAGATTCAGTAAGCTCTCGATAGATCCATTTTATTCCTGCAAGATTCAGTTAGCTTCGGCTAGTTCCCATTAATTTCACTTAATTCCCACTAGATTCAGTTAGCTCCCGTTAGTTTGGGAGAGTCTCTAAATTCACCGATGAGCTCATCGATGAGAACAATCGTGTTCCCAAATTCATCGATGAAACACCGATGCATCATGTTTCGGTAGTTCCGATGGACTCCACTTATCCACCAATCGATGCCACCAAAATTCTCCGACTCTGGCAGCCGAGCAGGTGAGCAATTCCATCATTTGTCTGTGATTTGTAATTCGAATCAGCTGTATATTTTTAAATATGAAAATTCGATCCTCGCCCTGTATCTTGATGCCTACAAGAAAAGTTTCCCTCGTTTCTTCCATTTATTTTTTTCTTATGTAACAAAGCTTTCGGAAAAAGCAAAATCTTTTAAGAGAAAAAAAATAGGTTTGGGTTTCATTTTCATATGATTTCAATAGGTTTCTTTTTATTTTTGGATGGCTTATCAGCATGTTACTTGTCATTTGTAAAAAATGTAGATTCCATCGCTGAAAAAAACCAGATGAATTTAGAGACTCTTCCTACCAATTTGTGATTAAGTGTTGACTTTATGCCTGGCAGGTAAGTGTATCAACCTTTCACCACGAAACACATTGTCGCGGACTCCAAAGAAAAGCGCGGTTCCGTCTAGATCAACTGTGGAGGTCATTTATATAAATGGTAAGAAAATTGAAAATTTTACGTTCTTCGTATACTTTATCTTACCCACCTAAAATTATTTTATGCAGACAAGATATAAATTGTGCGTAGTGTTTGCTATAGTATTCTCTATTTATTGAAGAACATTTGAGGAGCAGACTTTCTATATGCATTTTGTCCCTTTTTGTAATTTTGGTAAACAAAAAAGAAACTGAGTTTGACAAGAAATTAACTAAAAGGTTCATAATACACCTAAAATATGGATAAAAAATCATTCAAGGATTATACCTATATACGTCTTCTGTGGCATAATACAGTCGAACCTCTATAACTCGAACCTGAAGGGACAACCAAAACAGTTCGAGTTATGGAGAGTTCGAGTTATAGAAACTTGAGTTACATGGGTTAAAATACATGTGAAAAGTGCAGGGACCGCTTCAAAGGTTCGAGATATAGAGAGGTTCGAGTTATAGAGGTTCGAGTTAGAGAGGTTCGACTGTATTGTTGCTCTATGTATGTAGTTTGCTATGGCATCTTTGGTTAAAAATGTGAAAAAATTGACAAAATGCATTAGAAAGTCTGCTCCTCATTTGTTTGAATAAGTTCAATCACCAAGCTGGTGAAGTCCAAATTAATAATATTTTAACAAAATGCAGGATGAAATTGTGACAGATTTTAGTAATTTAAGAAAACCGTGGTGAATTTGTGACAATGTTTTTATTGTTTGTAGCCATGCAACAATACTACAGAAGGGCGCCAGAGACTCGGCCATATAGAAAATTTATATATGCAATATTACAAAAAAAAATTGTATTGGTTTCAACAAATAAATACCTATTATATTTTATTTAAAAAACAAGAAATTATGTTTGGTGACTTTGTGACAAATTTCTTACAATGGCTTACTCTTAAAAGGATTTAGTTTTTTTAAAATTATACTTGTTTACAATTAATCTAGAACTAAAGTTTCTTTTTGCAATAATCTCGATTTACTAATATTTGGGCATTTATGCTAAGTTTCTTTTGTCACAAACTCACCACATTGTGACAAATATTTTTGAAAACCACGAAAATACGATTTTTGTTTTTTTAATTTTAACACCCTGTATCTCGGAAGCGAAACAATTTTGGACCCTAGCTTTTATCTCTAATTTGGGCCGTAGAATATGTGGTTAAAATATTGACGTCTAATTTCGGGTCACCCTGTATTGGTACGACCCTGTAGTCTTAAAGTTATTAATAACTTAATCAAAAATAAAAATAAAAATATACATCGGGTGTTTTGTTGTTTTTTAAAAATGAAAAATAAAATGTTATCAGAATTTTGCTTTAAGCTCTATATAGCTTCGATCGCTGGAATATTTGTGGAATAAATATGCAATATTAAGAAAACCGCAACCTTATTTGGAAAATCTTTCTCTCTATCAAGCTCGATGCTGTCGGCAATAATAATATATAAAATCGTAATAAAATAAAAACTAAGGCGATTTACCACCATGAACAACAAATGCGTACGTCTTAAATATATCTATACTGGGAAAGGGTCTCTAAAAATAAATGCTACAGCATGAGTAAATTTGGGGAATGAAAAAATACTCTGCCAATATATGGGCCCCTAAGCTCACACTAGGTACTATAGTTATAGTGTTCGTGTGCGCTAATATAACTAAAAACTGAAATATATTTTATTCAACTCCAGACTAAATTACCTTTTGTTTGATACCACACGAGCCATGTTTTGACTTAAACTCAAATTTTTTAAATCTACCCCCACCCTTAAAAAAACAAAAAACTAAAATGTATTTTGTTAAACTCCGGACTCAATTACCTTTCGTTTGATATCACACACGCCATATTTTCACTTAAACTCTAATTTTTAAAATATACCCCCACCCTCTTTTTTTAAATAAATTAAAATGTATTTGGTTTAACTGCAGACTCAATTACCTTTCGTTTGATATCACACACGCCATATTTTCACATAAACTCTAATTTTTAAAATTTACCCCCACCCTTTTATTTGGTTTGTGTTCGGTGGATTTTGTTCATTTTTAAATGGGACCATCTCGACCCAAGACCCAGCCTAGGTACCAAATATCATTAAAATCGGCCAAGCGGTTTTTGAGTTATGTGCGTTGGTCGTTACAGACAGACATACAGACAGACAGAGACATACAGACAGACAGACAGACAGACAGACAGACAGACGGTGCAACAAAAAAGTTTCAAAATCATCTGAAACGCAAAGATATATAAAAATTTTTGAAATCGGCGCAACTTTTTTTTTCTCAAAAAAATTAGGATCAGCATAGCTCACACTACTATAGTATAGTATATGTGTGAGCTAAAAATGATAGTGGGTGCCTCGCTCTCAGCTTACAAACATCCATTATCAGTTACCCTAGGATAAATACATTTGAATTTGTTTCAAAACAAGCCAAGTAAGCCAACTCAAGATAATATATTTGTCTTCTAAAAGTTCCAGAATCCAAAAAACTTAGATTTAAATAAAAATAAGAATTAACCCCAATTTTGACAACGTCAAATCACCGCACTGACAAATTGTCAACGTCATTAGAAAGCATTCTCTTTCAAATTTTATTGAAAGCGTTGGCTTTTTTAATCCAAGCCATACGTTTGGGTTTAATTAAATCATATATGGCGGAACGCTTGTAGCAGTAATTTTACAGTAATTGTTTTAATACGCTATAGCAGTACAGATATATTTAAGATATACGTGACCACAAAGCATCAGCTTCTTTCTCGTGGCGTATACCCTGCTAAGAAGTTACTAATATTGTTTTCGGTCAAAAACCGCTCCTGAGCGACCCGAGATCAATCTTAAAAAAAAATCTGTCTGTTCTGAAAACGAACAGGAATATTGTAATTTGTAGGATGTATTGTTTAAAAATATTTTGTAACACAAGGTTAGTGGTAAAGGCGCGTTCGATTAGTTATTTCTAATGGCACACCCCAATTAGTAATTGGATAAATCACAGATCAATTTGCAGTTGCTCCCACAAGGATCTGCTCCAGCAAGGAGCGATCTTTGAGCAGTTGGGAACAGTGTTGATCGAAAATGGTATAAATTGCATGATTCTTGACGTTTTTTAATTAAATGCTCTCTGCCAGGTTCTTGCTTTTAATGGAAGAGAAGGAACAAGCAATTATTAATATGTGAACATATCTTTTTACTTTATTACTAGAAACATTAAGACAAAGTATAACTTATCAGAGGACGTATCCCAATACGCGTAGAATTCTAGTGGCGCACTTTTAGTTTTGTTGTGGAAGATGTTGTCAGCTATGCACCAAAATCGTAACCGCGAAAACATCGCTATGATCCGTTGATTTGGTAACTATCGTAACACTCAACGGAAAAACGTACATATAATTCACTGACCTTTTTAATACCATCTTAAAATTGCCTAAACTCGTCTTAGTTACGTAAATTTGTAAGGTATTTAAGGAAAAACCTGCAAATAGGATATATTTTTTTTTATATTTGGCATAGTGATACCCAACACCCAAAGCTAAGTTTTTGGTTATCCGATTATCCGGCTTGAGAGTCCAAGATAAAGTTAAGAAAAAAAAATGAATTTCCTGTTTTAGGAGAAATTAAATTAATTTTGATGGATTAACTTTAAACAGAACCAGCTCAATTTAAAGCTGTAAAAAATTTACCACCTGTCACTTTAAAACAAAATAGCGTCTATATTTCGAAAAATGAGTTTTTTTGGTATTCCTTTAACTTTTGTGCAATATTGATTTTTACTGCCTCCTATCAAAGCTATTAACCAGCCCATTAAACCTACAGTAGAAAAAATTAGATTCCCCAGCCGACACAAATATGGCGCTTAATATGTCAAAAATAAAACAGACCTTCATAATTTATAGACCAAATTGGATTTTTACAAAAATAAATTCTGGATTTAATCAAGAGTAACCCAACTTTTGTAAGTACTTATAAAAAGTTACAATTTGACATATAACATTCAAGATTGCGGCTGAAGTTTAGATAAAAAATTATTTCTTCATTATTGTTTAACAGAGCTTGTGATCCGTGATTTCAAAAATTTCATAATAAATTACATATGTCTAAACTAATTTAAGATGGCGGCGTTCAAAACAAAAGAACAACTGTATTTTTTTGGTTTGGTAAATTTTTTGACCAATAATTGTGATTTTGTATTACCCTAGGCAAATCATCGGAATCTGATTACAAATTTTTACATATGGTTTATTTTTTTAAATTAAATACCCTGTTTTTATTTTTTTTTAACAATAGGTCTCCTTTTCTGTTTTCAAAAATATATACTTAATGTGTTGACATTTGACCCAGCCGTTATTGAAATATTTGCATTTTAATGCAATTTTGACAGTACCAACAAACAAAAGGATTACCGCTTTGACAACTGGTTTAAGCACATGCAAAAGTGCATTCATTTTTGTGGAGAATACTTCGAGAAACAATAAAGTATTTAAAACATATGCGAATCCTTTTGGGCAAAATGCAGTACTAGTGCAATTTTTATATTCTTTTGAAAAAACTGGTGCATTTTTTGTATTCTTTTAAGCGTTAGTGGTTTAAAACACAGTTTTGTACTCAGTACATATTTTTGGCACGGGTTCTCCGAGCTCTTGTTGTACTCGTACATTGTCGTATTCTATTGAAATTGCACTTGTGTAATTTATTGACACCACCAAAAGAGTGTCAGTAAATCTAACTTTCCTAAAAAAATCGCTATTTGTAATCTACAAATGTGGGAAATATAAGATTACATTAAAACAGTGAGCGAGACCAGAAGTTTAATTATTTAATGGTGCATAAATTTAGAGATAGGTGAACTGATGCTTTTGGTTTTGTTCCCTATTTTCCAATCATAATGTTGTAGTGGGTTAAGTCATAATTAATAATAAATTAATTATTACTTTTAAAACATATTTTAAAAATATTCAAATTTTCAGGTTTGCTAATTCAAGTCATATAGAATCAAGTGCGATATCCAGAACAAGACAGGGACTCTCCTAACATTAAGCAAATGCAAACATTTTATTATAATTCTTTTAGACCAATTTAAATTTATTTAACTATTCTTTGATTTTTTCAATTTTTTTGTACTGTCTGTATAGAACAATCTATTTTATTTAATAATTTTATTTTTGGTCGTCCACATTTTTTAAAATGTAATATTTTCAAAATTTACTTTTAAATTAAGTTAATTTCTTATTAATTGGTTTGCAAACAAGATCAGCTTGACCTGCATAATTATATTAAATATATTTTCTTTGTTAGAAATCTCAAAAAAAAAAAGAAAATCCAATTTGTGGCCTCAATTACTAAATTTAAAATGTCTTTAAATGTGGTAGTTTACACCAGTTTGTAATTATTACATCAGTTGTAAAGGTAAGTTTGACTTAAACAATTTTAGTTATGTGATTTAAATATTTTACAAACTATGACTTTTAAAGACATTTTAATTTAGTAAATGATGACACAAATGAGTTATTCTTTAAAAACTTTCAACTAATAAGCTTTGAAGCTTGGCTAATTTTAAGTTATTTAGCTAATTTTGAGGTATTTAATTACAATTAAATAATTAACACTGAATAAATAATTTTTAAAATAATTTATTTACCTACAAGAATAAACTTTGGCACTTCAACAGGATATGATAAAAAAATACTTTTTAAATTCCTAATACATTTATACAGTTATCTTTTTACAGTTAAATCAAATATATACATTATTTACATAAAAAATTACAATTAATATTTAATTTTTATCCAAAAATAGAAAAAATTTTGCTGTATCAAAAATATATTGCTACCAATTTCTTTAAATCTTTAAAATTTATCTTTATCACTTTTCAAACTACTGGCAAACATTGGTCATTATCATCCAAATTTGTAACATCAATATCTGGCTCATCACAGCTGGAGGTCGAACCTTTAGGTCTTCTATTATGGCTGGAGCAGGTTCTTAGACAGCTACATTTATGGCCTCCGAAATTAAAACCATCAGCCAGACTTGGTAAATCTTCCTTTTTGTATTTAACGCGTCGGTTTTGAAACCAGATTTTAACTTGTTTTTCTGAAAGTTGTAAGCAAGTTGCTATTTCTATTCTTCTAAGTCTAGATAAATACATGTTTGATGAGAACTCTCTTTCCAATTCCAGTAACTGTGTAGAAGTAAATGCCGTTCTAATGCGTTTACTTGAAGAGTCCTTTGTTGATAAATATTTATCAGAAGAATTGGAACTTTTTCCAGGAGTTGAAGGAGGACTGGGAGTAGAATCCCTTGAATGTGTAGGCGATGATTTAAATACTGGCGAGGAATGTCCACTTGAAATCCTTCGTGGTGAAGGAGTCAAACTTTTTGGAGACAATTGCTGAGGCACAATTGGAGGCACTAACCTTGGAACAGGCCTAAGAGGCACTTGAACCCTTGGATGATGATGCTGATGAGGGTTTAACTGCTGAATTTGTAACATCTGCTGGTGGTGTTGCTGTTGCGCCAAAGACAAAGAAAACAGATAACTACTAATATAGTTTGGTGTGTAAGGCAACATGTTTGGTCTTGTGTCACGTGGCAAACATTGAGGAGGCACTGAGAATTGCGGTGGAAAATTTGAGAATTTTCCTTCACTTGTAAAGTCTTTTGGTGTATTTCCGATTAGGGATTCAACTAAAAAATTTCTTGAGTTATCCATTACGACTTCGCGTTAAAAAGCTACAAACGATGGATGTTTACGATACAAAAACTAAAAGCAAACTAACCTTTCTTTAAAATAGGGTAAGTTTATATAACCCCCTACTTTTCATTCATGCTTTTGTATGACTATAACCATCCCTGCTCTGGTAAATATACGGACATATAGTGTTAACAACCCAAGGATCCATTGTTAGGTCTAGTAAGCCCCACCTTAGGACCGGCCCTTCTCAATGGTTCGTACGGCCCTTTAAGGCCCTAAGCTAATAAGGTAAACAAATGGCATAGTTAGTAAGATTAACCCCTCTGCAAATATTGGCTGTGATGTAAAAAGGGGATTAGGGTGCACGTATTTAATTTGTTATTTTAAAGGCTTGTATGTGACGACGTGAAGCCCCAAACGGCGTTTTAGTTTGGATGAAATGATAATTTGCTGTAAAGAGTTGTAAAAGTGGTTTAAAATGGAACATAATATTTAAAATGGACTCTGATTTAAATAACGATTTCAACCAGCTGCAGCTGCCTGAATTTATTTCGCAAGTTAAGAACGTACGTTTCATTAGTTGCCTTCTGAACTTCTTCGTATTTCCCAAAAAAGTCAATCTTCTGCTATTATGACCGTCAAAGTTAAGATAAAATTAAAAAAGTTTGTTCGACTATTTAAAAAAGTTTAGGGGATCAACGGAGAATATTTTTTTTTATAAAAACTTTTGTCCCCTAATTTATCCCGAATTTATCAGACTCTTTTTAGATGTAAAATCAGATATCTTTTAATAAAAAAAAAGGCTCTAAGTAAAAAAATCTTTTAAAATTTGATAATTAAAGCAGTAACTAATAATTAAAAGCTACACATTACTGACTAAAGTTTTTATCATAAGATGCTACAAAATATTGTAAGTTGTTTTAAATAGAGGGTGTTCTATAATAATCACCTAACTATATTTCTCAAATAAAATTAATTTTAAAAATAAAATCCTTAGCTGCAGTCCATCGTAGTTATGCATGCTCTCCAAAACTCAAAAATAGCCTAATTATAGAGATGAAAATTTTAAAAACAAAAATAGTAAAATTTTACAAAAATTCCAGCTACCAAAAATCTAAAGTCGGCCAATTGTCAACCAGTAGTCGGCCTAGATATTTGATTTGTATTAATCATCACTTTTTATAGGTAGGTAGGTATATCTAGGTAGGTGGGTAATCGTAAAAAAAAAAAAAAATAAATAGGAACAAACTTTCGTATTTACAAAAATCCAAAAAGAATTAAAATATTATAAAAACGTTAAAAAAACATAAGAAAAACAAATAGTTAATTTAAAAAATCTTAAAAAAGGGTAAAAAAGTACAATAAACAAAAACAAGAAAGAAAACAAAATCGAAAAGGAAAACCAAAACAAAACGAAAACAAAAACAAAACAAAAAAAAAATAGACATTTTAAAAAACGAAAACAAAATTCTACATTAAAACGAAAACAAAGGTCATGTGACGCGTTTTCACGCATGCGCAAAAATACAAATATTTATGTTTAATCATATTTAAATGTTTATTTTGTTTTATATCTGTATAAACCCAGCATAAGAAACACTATGATTGAACACTGGTCAAACAAATCCTGAAATTGGTCTGCTCTGAAAGTATTGCAGTTGAGGGGGGCCGACTACTGGTTTTAAAAAAATTATTTAGTCGGCCGCCTGACCGACTAGTGGGGTTTTAGAAATATGCGTTACCAGTAGTTGGGCAACTGATAAAAAACCAGGTTGTGACTATTTTTTTACAATTTTTAGCATTAAATGAGTGCAAAAATACCTCCCAGATGATATGCAATCTAAAATTTAGTAAAGAGAATTTATAGTTCCCTAAAAAATACTATTACCCACACCAACTACATGTAGCAAAATTTCTTACTTTAAACGAATCCAACGTGCACGGTAATTGTAAACTGTCAATTTAAAATGACAGCGTTTTCTGTTTATATCAAAATTCTTGGTATGAAAGAAAAAATTGAATGAAAGTGTATAGGATTAGCACTGAATTATCTCAATATATTATTTTTCTTATGATTTCATGAAAAAACGATGGACGAGTACCGGGTGGGGGCCGACTACTGGCGCATTTACCCTATATCGGCTATAATTTATTAGTGACTAGATGCCAGAATAAGATTTGATTAATAAATGTGGTGGCAAACATAAGTTGTTAAAAATATACTAGGTGTTAAAAATAAAACTGATTTTTTTTATTTCATCAGTCCCTGGTTAACATGGCAAGTTTTTAAAACGTTAAAAAGCTATTAGTTTTTTGAAGAAAATTGTTAGGAAAATTTTTGCCAATCGTAATCAAAATAATCTTATAAATACCACATTAATATCTGTCCAGTGGGTTCTAGGAGACAAATGCACAGACAAAAGGTTCATATTTATTTTGTATCTGCATCGGGGGTGAAGAATATTAAGGTGTAAAACTTTAATATTAGACACTTATTGGAATAAAACCTGACCTTATTTTAAAATCGACCGTATAGTGACAGATTTACATATTAAAAGCAGCTGCTTTCCTTCAAAATTCAGTCTTTGTGTATTTAAGAACCGGATTTATTAGTGTCGGTATTTATTAAATGAAAGTTAGCGACTTTATTTGTAAATTTGGCTTTAGTATGTCAATTTTGAGAGGTCAGCTGGTAGTTTTCTATGTAAATGTGACAAAATGAAGTCGACTCTAAAATAAAGTCTGGTTTTATTCCAATAAGTCCCTATTCACTCTAGGGTTCGGTACCTCTTAAAGTTCACGTGCACTAAATTGCTGGTACGTTCGGACCGTCAAAGATATACTGCCCATTGCATTGGTTTGAAGATCACAGATTACTAGATAAATTATAAGGCGGAAATTTTTTAATAAAAAATTAATTTGATTTCCTGACTAAGTCTCTGACGAAGATTAGGTTCCTAATTTGACCATAATACATCAGATGCCATTTATTCTCTTACTTAAATATTTTTGCGCTTGGGGGCTATTTTCTCTCAAATAAAAGGTAAAACATTCATAAAGGTCCCAAAAAAAACCATGAGAGCATGTGCTGGCCATATTTTATTAAAAAAGCCGCGAAAAATCATAAATTTTGTCGACCAACACTACCACGCGTCGGATTACGACACGTCAGAACGATTTTGTACGAAGGCTCTAAAAACAGATTCTGTTTCCCACATTTTTAGGATACATCAGAACTAACTACGACTTTTCAATGATTCTTTTTGTCTATTTGCTTAATCCACACTATTGTAAAAAGCGAAAATGGTTTGCGTTTGTGTGTAAATTAGTAGGTTATTCCACTTAACTGGTTAACTTGCTTGCAGTCTTTAGGATGTGCTTTTATCATTATAAAAACGCGAATATAAGTATTGTGACCACTTTAAATGGAACTAACTTGCAGGTAGTAATTTGTTTTTACCCAACTGCAGCATGGCACAAGGAAGGGTAATGTTTGTTGCTTGGGATATGTTTGTAAGTATGTATGTTTGTGTCGCGCTAGAGGCTTAACGGCTGAACCGATTTTGACAAGAAATGTGTCATTGGATTGCTACTGATCCGGAAGGTGCTATAGGCTTTTTTTAACAGCAGTCAACATGGCGGTCGCCAGACGTCATTTTGTCACATGATGTAGGCTTTACGGCATAGAAATTCCCTAAATTTCAGGCGATTTTAATGAAATTCCTTTGGTCACCCAATGCAAATCTCCTCTAATTTGCTGTAATTACTTTGTAGTCCTACCTGGTCCCACCCATTTTCCCTTCTGTCATTCCTCCTCACTCTCTTCAAAAAACATATTAATAAATAATAATAAATTAGACGTCTATTTAGCACAATATTTGATACAGTTTTAAGTAGTAATTTAAAATAAGATAACACAAAATAAACGTTCTTTGCTGTTTCCAAAATATACACAAAATTTTTTTTTGTATGGCAGTTTTTGCTCCATTTTTTTCTCGCATTTACTTTTACTAATATCTACGATGCTTTTGATTCACAAAATTGTCCACATCTTCACGAGAAAACCTTTTTAAAAGCCACTCCGATATTTTTTTCTTAAAACTAGCAAAACTTCCAGATGATTTTATGTCCTGTGGGACAATGTTAAAAAGTCTTGGAGTCAGGTATATAAAGCTTCTATGTCCATATGTTTTTTGTCGTATTCGCATAATTGTATCAAATATAGGGCGATTTCAAAAATTATTTCTGCACATACTTTTTTCCAACACCATTTTCTATTCCCTTTTCCTCTCTCCTCCCCACCATCCTTATTACTAATTGTTGTAGTTATAACTTTCACGAATATATAGCGATTTCAAAAACTCCTTCTGCACACGCTTTAAGATATTTTTCAACATATTTTCCCCGTCCCTCTCCCCTCCACACCTTCACTCAATGTTTGTAGAAACGCACCCATCTGCAATATGGGCATAGTTTAATGTTTAAAACAAATATTTAGATAATAATTAGGTGATTTAGTTAAATGAATTGCGTATGTATTACACATCGAATTAAGCACATATTTTCTTGATCCAAACAAAAACAAAGAGAAGGTGAAACTATTCGCTTCCGTAGAAAATCTACTTACCCGTACTTTCCGGGTAACGATAAATAAATAAAAAATGCATAGGGCTTTCTATAAGGCTGAATAAGAACTAAACCTAAAAGTTGCAAATAAAAAAAGCACCCAACTGCTAAATCTACTTGTACCTACTAATCGCAATTGGGTACAAAATTACCCAATAACCTGACTTATGAGCACACACAACTCTATAAGTGTGCTTTGGGCATCAAAACTAAAAGTTAAAACATGCCATACATTATGAGGATATTTCCAAACCGCGGGTTTGATGGGAAGGTTACGTGGTAATTACCCCCCCCCCCAAAAAAATTGACTTTTACTTAAGAAATATTTTACTAAACGCATAATTACCCCGCCCCCATCCATAGAAAAAAAATTATTAAATATTAGTGTTCCCTAAAACCTATCAATTTTGTACCCAACTGCGACTAGTAGATTTAGCAGTTGCGTATTTTTTTTAATTAAAAATGTATTTATTTTAAGAAGAAAAAAGACAGGTCAACTGAGATTTTTAACGGGCTTTCTTTCTATCTGAAGAAACTTTTGGTCGGACACCCGGAAAGGGGTAATAGATAGATAGATAGAATTTCCACACTTGCACACTTGCATTAAAAGGCAAAACAACAGTATATTTTTTGACATACATCAAATTAAAATGTTAAAAATTTTTTGCTTTGGATTTAAAAAAAATAAAACAAATTTTTTGGCATTCTTACAATCTTTTGAATGAGGTACCTCAAGTAAAAAACTGTAAAAATATATTTTTTTTAAATATTTTAATAAATAAAAGTCCTATACTTTCAATAAGTGTAATTCTGATTCTAAAGTCGAGAGTGTTTAGTTACTGGAGTCCAAGTTGCATTAACACAAAAAGTGCATAAACGCCTTTAAGCGACTAGAGTAAAAAGTAGAAAGTTTAGTTCTGGATCTAGTAAAGATTTCATGATTTTTTTAGGGGGTGTGGAATAGAAAATACCACTCAAGAAATCCACTTGTGGGCCAACGTAGTTTCAAGCTGCTGATGCTGGTGTTTTCTAAAGAATTTATGACCTTTCTAAGTGCGCTTTTTGTGGCAAACTAAATAGGTGTAAATAAATGAAAATGAGTGGCTCGAACGGTCAGAAAAAAATCGGATAATAGTATAATAAACGAACACACATCAACGGCAAAAATAAATTAATAATGCTTGGATAAATTTCCTCTTTTACAAAAATCCAATAAAACTAATAAAAGGGCAACTAGAATATTTATCTCTATTTAACAAGAAGACAAGCAATCAATTTTTAAGTTAAACTTTTAGTACATTTTTAATACAAATCACTTAATTATCTGCAAAATTCAACAGCATTTTCTTTTTTGTTTAAAAACTTATTTTTAACGCCCAGTTTTTTTGTTGTCTACGTTTTTGCGTTTTTGCGTTACAACACAACCAAGCGACAAGTGGGAGTCGAACCCATAAGCTAAAGACGCCGTGATCGATGCAGTCCCGTTGAATAAATGCTGCTAGCTAGCAGCGATACATCCAAATCACAAACAGTACGACACAAGCGGCCACGCGCTCCAGAATATTTTCATCACAGAAGGATACCACGGATCCCTTTGTTAGGTGATCCGTGAGGATACTAGGATACCTACTGAATACATCGGCAGTGTTCCTGTTTATTTGGGAATGTCAGTAGATAATGATTTAACTCTACTTATGTTTTTAGTTTTACAGAGATATTTGTTGTGCATACTGTTGTTGAGCTAACGTTAAAATATGAAAAGGTACTTATAATAAAAATCGGTTACAAATTTAATATAAAAAATATTTTACGTATTTTGCCCATACGCACGGCAAATAAAGAAATTGTACGCGCGAGTGATACTCTTTGTATTCCTAGAGTCCACCTGGTCCTAAGGGAGCGTTCGGGCGTAAAATTGGTAGAAAATTGGTGAAAAAATATGCCTTTTTTGGTAGAATTCACCCCGAAAAGGCTAATAAAATATATGTTGCGTTTTATCACGGTTTGGACCGAGGTTTGGACCCACCCAAAGAGCTATGCTGGTCCATTAAGCACTTTGAAGTCCTTGGAGGTTCCTTGGATTTTGGATTTTATAAGATTTGCCTAAAAAAAAATCTATTGAGTTTTAATTTGAAAAAACAGTGGCAACATTGATTTTTAATGGCTTACAACTACAAAAATTCTGGAAGCAAAAATATACTAAAATTCATTATTTATTAAAAAGTTATTTATATTTAAATATAAAGTTAATGCCCCACAAATGCTCTGTGTTATTAATTTTCCAAAACAAAAATTAATGCGTCCATGAAATTGCATATTCAGCTGAAAAATTATAAATTGTTTTTTGTTTTATTGAAATTTTTGATAATTTTTGGTGGTTGACGATTTAAAGAATCTGATTTCTTATATCTGCTTCTTCTTTTTAAATAAGTACTGATCAATCACTCTATGTACCAATTAGCAAATTTAAAGCATGCATTTTCGTTGTGTAGAAAATGTATTTATCTCAAATCTGACAACTTTGCTTGCTGTACGGTCAAATAATGCTTTGTCGCTGAAAAAAAACATGACAGAAAAACTTTGTTAATATTCGAAACGCGTTTTAACAATAGTTTTAGTTTCGCTGTCAAGAATTCCAAAAAAATTAAATCCTACTTGAAGAACAAATTTCCTCATTGTAAGTTATTTAGGTACTCGATTCTGTATATACTACTCAAAAGGCGATTTGTCACACAAAATATTTTCGCGACCGTGCTTGTAACCAGAGTGGGGAAAACGTCACCAGCCAGCTGTTTTGTTTTGGGTATTCCTTGAAATTTATGGGATTCGTATTTCGTAAATTATCTAATGAATTCTACCAAGTCATTCCATTGATGTTATCGACGCTCACTGACTCTGCTGGTCGGTGAGCAATCTTCAAAATCAGCTGTTTTTTGTTTCTTTTTTTACCTAGGTCTCATTTTTATAAATCATTATAAATGAGACATTCAGTTAATTTTGGTATCATCAGACAGCGAAATGTCATAATTGAAGTTCCCGTACTCATGTACAACTGACTCTGATTGGTCAGAAAGTTACCAGGTAACCTATCCTCTACAGACCTTGGTACAGCAGGGTCTCTTTCAGACAGAATGAAATAAAATAAAAAAAATGTGAGGTTACAAATTTTTCGCTGGTTATCGGAATCACCGAACGAAAATGCCAAATGAACTTCATACGTCAAAAAACTGATGTAACCGATGATCAATATTAGATAAATTTTCCAACAAACATCAACTTAAAAAAAATGTCTTTTTGTTGTAATGTAAAGTCATTGCCAGCAGCTAGTAACGGTGAAGTACAACGTTAGAAGTGCTTTAGTAGCACCGCGGTGTCACACCGGCCTATATTAGGCCAGCAGGATTTTTTTTTCAATACAAAAAGGTTTGTATTTGTTAAGCAATGCATTTTTTCAAAAATTGTTGATACAAAAAACATTTTCTTTTAAAATTTTTCAAAATCCTTTTTTTGTGCATTAATTTATAATAATTTTGTTTTGATTTCTTAGATATACTTTTTTTGCCTACCTACTTGCCAAGTTTAATTATTAAATATTAACTATGTTGTAACATCTTAAAGACGCCACGTCACCCACCTCTCATATTTATGGAAAAAAATATTTGATCCTTATAAGGTTCTTTAATATTCCTTATTTCCATATCAGATGAGGATATTTCCAAAGATTATGGACCATTCCACACCGCATCGGCCTCATTTAAAAACAAATAAAATCAGTCACTACATATGCTTGACATTCTTCATTGTACAGGGTGATTTTTTTATAATTGCAAGATCGCTATAACTCGGTTATTATTGGGAGTAGAAAGTTCAAACAAAAACTGTTCGGTTTGGTAAATTATGGCCACCTTAGACCCACCATTAGTATTTTTTTATAGGTTATAATATACAGGGAGCGACAATCAGATCAATTTTTTTAAAGGGAACACCCTATATATTTTTATATTTTTAAATTCCGCAAAAAATTAGCTTTACAAATTTATGTAACACTATGGCTCTATCTTTGTTAGTTTTCGAGATATTGACGATTGAAATTCCGAAAATTAGCAAATTTTAAATAGGTATAACGTAAATGCACCCGAATCCGTCCACCTTCCCAATTTCGGTCAACGCACTTAATACACGATATTTTCTGCACACCTAACGTTACGTCTTCGAAACATTAGAATTTAGGATCTGACATCCCCTCTCCGGCCATGCACCTGTACGAAACTCTAAAACATTTCGCTGTATTAGTTCAATTAAAACAATTGTGGCAACATGTACTAATTTAGTCTATTTAAGCTTTCAAAAAAGTTAATTCGCGATAAATACAAAAAGTGAATTTTTCAGAGAAAAAACAAATTTCAGGTAAGTTTTACATTATTTTTTAAAATTGAGTATGTCTTAGGCATTAACTAATTAACTTTTTTGTGTAAAAAATGTAAAAATAAACGTTTTATATGAGATTTTACCGCGGACGGAATAGGAAGATAGCAAAAAAAACCTTTCTCCTGATTCCGTCCACGCGGCCGGAATCAGGATTTTACAAGGCCTAGTGAATTTTTTTATATTTTTTACAATTGATCAGTTAAACAAAAAATAATAAAGTTAATAAAATTTAGAACTATTGCTCTTTTTGCTAACCTAATTCCGTCCTAGTGTTTTTGTAATATATTTTGTTTTTGCGAGCCTAAACATACGGTAAATTGGTTTTTGAAAATAATTCTTTGGGTAATATTTTAATCATTAATAAGTCTTGAAATAACTATTTTTTGTTTAAATTAACTTCATTTATTCAACAATTGCTATAAACTAGAATGTTTTAAAGCGATTTTTGGTAAAATTGAAATTATTCCACAAGAACGCATCAGAAATATGGTAAAAATACAAAAAAATCGGAATTGGGAGCCTTGTATCAAAATGGAGCCTAAATCCGTCCTATGTTTTTTATATAGAGGTGTATGTTTTACTTTTAGCTTCATAATGTCAGACGTTGGCAGAAAGAATTTACAATATCCGAAAGAAAACCCTCAAAATGCTTTACTGGCAAGAAGAAAAAGAAAAAAAAAGAAA
Organism: Aspidapion aeneum; assembly: GCA_963576565.1. NCBI lineage: Eukaryota > Metazoa > Arthropoda > Insecta > Coleoptera > Brentidae > Aspidapion > Aspidapion aeneum. Next base: position 38,805,993 of record OY755040.1, read on the forward strand.
ACGATAAAATCGAAAGAATGCAAAAGATAAATAAAAAAAAGGAAGAGATTGCAGAAAAGAAAACAAACAAGAAAAGGGCAAAAAAAGCAAATGCAGTTCTGTAACCAGAGAATCAACAAGAAAATTTTGGGTCAAATGAGATATGCTACAAAAATGATGAGTTTGTTATTTTTCGTTACGATGATGAGTATTTTCCCGGAATAGTACTTGAACAAAATAAAGATGTTGTACGCATAAAAGCTATGAGAGCAATTGGAAAATTTTGGAAATGGCTTTAAGACGATGATATCTTGGTATATCCATGTGAGGATGTAATTTTAAAAATACCTGCACATACACAAATATCCAACAGAGGAATCTACAGTGTTCCAGAAATGGATGATATTTCCAAAAAAGGTTTTTTGCTTTACAATAAAATTGTTTATAATATTAAGTTTTGGTAATATTTTTTCTAAATGTTTATAGCTTTAAGTTTTTCTTAATGTTCAGTATTAAAAAGTATTTCTTAATAATTCAATAAACTAATATAATAATAAAATGTTATTAATAATTAAATATGAAAGTTAAAATTTGATGCTGATCTAAAAAGAACGGAAAACAGTAATTTGTATCCAAACCAACATGCGTTAAATCCATAGGACGGAATAGGGGGTCCTGACGGGCGGAATTAGAGAAATAATTAATATGGCGGATGGATTAAGGGGATTTAAGGTTTTTCTAGATGTGAGTATTTTATATATTTTTTTTCTTATCAAATCAGTCTATTTTTTAAAATTAAAAAAAAAATACGTTAATTTAATTAGTTTTTTGTAAATTAAAACTTTTTGAAGGCGCGACATATATTTTCTTCTGTATCTTTTTGTCAGATTTTCTTATATGTGTTATTAGTGGACGGAATTTGGTGCTTTTACGTTACGGTGCGGAGTATTTAACGTATAGACTGTAAATAACAAACTAAGACAATATTGACTGACAGTTTGTATATAATAATCAAACGTGAAATTTCGTACCCGTGAATTTAAAAATCAAACAAGTTTCATGGCTAATCGGGCAAAAAGGAGTTTTTTGTTTCTCTCATATTTAAATAATCATCTTTGTCAGTTTTCAATGTCATTAGGTATCCACACAACTTAATATTGTTTGTGACTTGTCACAGGAAATATTCCGCACCGTATTTAAAATTTGCTAATTTTCGGAATTTCAATCGTCAATATCTCGAAAACTAACAAAGATAGAGCCATAGTATTACATATATCTGTAAAGCTAATTTTTTGCGGAACTTAAAAATACAAAAATATATAGGGTGTTCCTTTTAAAAAAATTGATCTGATTGTCGCCCCCTGTATATTATAACCTATAAAAAAATACTAATGGTGGGCCTAAAGTGGCCATAATTTACCAAACCGAATAGTTTTTGCTTGAACTTTCTACTCCCAATAATAACCGAGTTATAGCGATCTTGCAATTATAAAAAATCACCCTGTACCTATAAGGTATTGACTAGTGTTTGCCATCTAGTGGCAAGGTCAGCCAACATCAACTTGTTGGAACTTTACTATTATCTTGTTTATTCTAGAGTCAGTATGTCAGAGTATGTCTCATTTATAAAAAATATTCTAGGATTAATCAAGAAAGAAGTTTGGATATAATAATCTGCCGTTTCTAATCTGAAACTCAGCTTATTTATAAAAGTATCAAATTATTTAATCATTTGTCAAAATTACAAAACTTTTCGCCACTCTGTCACAGGTATTTTAGTCACCAAAGCTCTCTACAGTATCTCTGAATACTATGAAACTAGATTTTAAATATAATATAGGTAGTACTAAAGTAATTTTATTTTATGATGGCGGTTGCAAATGAGGTTTTTAGTGGTGTTCAGTCAGATATCTTGAATGTGAATCTCAAACAATTAAAAACTCTACTATAAGTGTGATAATAAAAAGTTCCTTTATAGAGGTTATATAGGTAATGTGCTTTTAAAGTATGTATAGTTTTTCACCTCTAGAATGTGTATGTGCTTTTGTAGGTTAGTTGTTTTTTTTCTTTGCAGGCTAGGTTCTAGTTTGTATTTTTTTTTGTAACTTTACATGTAATTACCATTGGTGTTTGTAAAGTGATCCAATAAATAAATAAATAAAATAAAATTAGCACTGTGGTTTAAAAAAACTTCTCTTATTGTTGAATTTGTTGAGTTTTGTCAGGGGCGGATCTAGGAACTTCATTTGGGGGGGGGGGGGTTAAATATCATAATAAATTATTGCATAAAACTATTTTACATAGTGACCAGGACGTGTATTGTGTGTGCCAGTTGTGATTTGGGGGAGGAAATTTCTCCCTTTTTCCCCTCCCGTAGATACGCGGCTGGTTTTGTAGGGATTGTTGATTTTGTATAGATTTCATGTAGAGTCTTATATAGATATAACAGACATTTTTTAATTATATATAGTATAATTAGTGAGATTTTTATATAAAGTAAGAAATTTTATCAAGGACAAATAGTTTTATTATATTATAGTCTTAATGTGTATCTCTTGTGTGTCTTTTTATTTATATAAAAGTAATGAATCTGTTTTAGTTTTTGAGATCTTGACTCCAATAGAAAATTTTAGAAATTTATAAAGGTAAAAAACTTTTAACAATTTTATTTTATTAAATAATGTAGTTTTAGTGATTTAAGGAAAAACACCCTTAGCCCGCGAGTGGTGACCTAAGATGTTTGACAGAAGGATTTTCATTTTGCATTTTTTTTTGTTTAATTATTAATTATTAATTATTAATTTAATAAAATATGCTAAATTTATGAATTAAATAGTTATTGGAACCTCGGTTGAAACACATATGTGTATACCGGACTGTTGGACCGATGTCACCTAAGTTGTGATTATTTTTAGGGTCAACGCTGGAGGGTTGAAGACATTTTTAATTATTTTGACTTGTCCTTTTACACAGGACTATTAGGTACCTTGTTAAAAAGTAGCTATAAATTGTTTAAAAAGTTAAAGAATGGATCATCAACACTGCGGTCAGTGAACTGTACAGCTAGCGCCAGCAGCCGCCCCGAAATGGCGCGGAATGTAATACAAGCTCGCTATAATACAACTGCCCACTTTCTACGTAAGTCAAAATTCTTATGTTCACTGTCCGTGAGTTCGCGGCGTTTTATTGAAGCCGTTAACCTTATGTGACGTTCAAATGTCAACAGTGTCAAGTATCGTTGGTCATCGGCCGTTTGTTTTTGGCACGACCAAAACCCATCTAATAAATGAGACGAAACGCTATCATGTAGCAGATGTAAAAAAGCACTAGTGATCCCAATATTCTGTTTCGAATCGTGGGTACACACAATCATACACATTTTACAAATGCGCGTGACTAACTGGTAACGTTCTAGTCCTTCAGTTCATTCAAGATTCACGCTCACAAGGGCCCTCTACAAACCCTCAGGTATTTAACACAAAGGGCCTATGGTTTCGATATTTCTCTGGCAGCTATTATTTGTCATTATTATATTTTGTCTATTATTCTATAACTGTTGCAATATGCCTCTTCATAATTTGTCCCGTATCTAAACCGTTTTAGTAAAAGTAATGATGTTCGGGGTTTTGCCCGCTCTTTGACGAGTATTTACCTTCGCACCGCAATTATACACTTCATAAAATGTATTGTTGTGTAGTGTATTTTCTGGAAGGAACATCTTGTAGTGTAAAATGTTAAAGATTTTTACAGCAAAGAAAGAATTTTGCGCAAAAAAATATATATATATAAAGATATATTATGACATTTCCGCATATGTAAATTACAAATATTTTTACATTATAGGGTAAACTGCCCCAATCGTTGGCAGTTTAAGAGCTGTTTCATTTTTGAATAAAGTTTTCACACCTTTATATAACTTTTTTTTAATTTTAGGCTACTGTTTCGGAATACCCAAAAGTTCTACTTTCCAGCTGTTTATCGATTTTTAGTAAATAGTAACCCGTCTTCATCAAAATATAGGAAAAATGAAAAAATGAACAAAGTCCCTATCGTTGGCACCTTAAGCGTATTATTGGCACCCATATTTGACCTATTATTGGCACCCATAAAAATAAAAAAAATTGCAGTTTTGTAATAAAAATGTGTATTTTTTATCCCTCATTTTGAGGCTAAAAGTGTCCCTTTTTATACCCGGGATAAAAAGTGACAAATCAGGGTTAAAAAAATCTGGATAATAATTGACATATCATGTATAAAATATAAAAATTGGTATCAAAAGTAACTCATCAAAGATAGAAGAGTAAAAATTAAAAAGAAAATCAACCTAAAACCACTAAAAAAATAGGAAAAAACTGAAAATAAATTAAAAAGTGCTAAAAATAGCGTACAGACCTCGTGATAAAAGGGTCTTTTTATGCCTCGAAGAATTGTAGACAAACTTTTCGTTTCGGAATATAAAAGATAAAAATCAATATCACAATCAAAATTTCGAGAGCAATTTCGAGATCGATTTATATTAGATTTTGATTTTAATTTAAGGCATTTATGGCCCTATAGAAAAGGGCAACATACAGAGAAGATTTTAGTCTGGTGATGGTTGTCGAAACGTTGTTATTTAGTTTTTTACAATAATTGTGCAATAATTTATTTAATATAAAATACAATTTCAATGGTCAGGATTATTTTTAATATTTATTTTTATTTTTATCTGTACAAACCCAGTATTAGGATGCTAATGTTGCTGGATAAAGTGCATGCCAACAAAGGGGAAACTAACAAAATTTTGAAACCACTAGTTGGCATCCTAAAATTTCCAAAAAATTATAAAAGAATTAGTGGTAATATTAAAAATAGACAGATTTGGGACCTTTAAACTAATATAATCATTACGAAATACACTCCACTAAAACAATATATTTTAACAAAAAACAGTAAAAGATCATACGGTTTTAGTCAGAAATATTAATTTGATATCGGCACATTAAGACTGGGAAACAAAATATTAAAATCTAAACCGCTTTAAACTAAAAATATTTTTTATTTGTGAAACCTATTTTTAATTAAAATTTTTTATTAACAAGCGTTTTTCTACGCCAGATAAATAAACAATACAAGTTTTGTTTAGAGTGCCAACATTAGGAAACACAGTTTCTTTAGAAGTCCCTTTATTGACAGGGGGTGCCAATAGATGGATTACCCCATAATTTAAAACCTCCTTTTTTTTGGAAATATTTAAAAAAAACAAAAAATAATAATTATAAATTACCCTTAAACTATTGGCCTAACTGTCTTCGGCTTAAAGTTTTAATTGGTTAGTTCCTAACACTTTAATATAAAAAATTATTCAAGAGTGTTCCTTAATAAAATGGCTTTTTTTACCTTATTTTTTGCATTCATCGTACTGCACCTCTTTTGTTAACGTTTTAAGCCAGACTTATTGTTAAAACACTGTGGTTTATTTATTGCAATGTAAAGCAATGTTGTCAAGTTAAAAATTTTTAATTACCGAAAAGAAATTTCTTACTGAAACCTTAGTTTTAAAAAAAAATTAAATGAGGTGCCAACAATAGGCTGAGTGCCAGCAATAGGCAAGTTTACCCTATCTAAAACATTTATCTCAATAGATATCAAAATATGATAAATACAAAAGTTTCATAAATTTTTATGAAGATTCAGAATCTTTGGGTCAGAATGTCATATATCTTTATCGAAATTTAAAACACCCTCTATATTCAAATACCAAATTGCAAATAATGCAAGGACCTAAAACTATAAACAACAGGTGAAATTAAAGAAAGAAAAATAAGAAAAAGTTTTTCTGTCTTCGTCCGGGACTCGAACCCGGAACCTCTTGCTCTGTACGCAAACGTTCTAAGCATTGAACTACCGAAGACCATACATACATTTTTGGAAAACTTCCATCTATGCAGGGTATTAACTCGACCAAGTCATCCAACTGATACAGAGCAAGAGGTTCCGGGTTCGAGTCCCGGCCGAAGCCCTTATTTTTCTTTCTTTAATTTCACCTGTTGTTTATATCCTCTATATTATTTTAGATTTTTACAGATCTATTCTTCCTGATTTCAAAAATATACAGGGTGTCCCATAACTTGGGTGCCATAGGCCAACAGGCCAATAAAAATTATTTTGAAAAAAATTAGCCGGTCAATTTTTTTAGAAAAAACTATTTTTTTGGTATAAACTTTTATAAATGCCATATTTTTAAACGCAATGTTTTTTACCTTTCTAGCTCGCACAGCAATGGCTAGAGAAAGTATTGTTTTCTACGAAAATGTTTTTTTTGAGATAACGCAGAAAATGTATTATTTGGGTGTATTTTGAACTATTCTAGTAATATCGTCCTGATCTCTGTCTGTGTGTGTGTGTGTGTATTTTTTTTCTGTCCGTAACACGATAGCTTCAAAACCGCTTAACCGATTTTCATAAAATTATCTAACGAGCTCATTAGATTATATAGTTTTTGATACTTAAAAAATTTTAAAAATGCTATTTTTTTAATGGAACATGGAGGCTAGCTAGGAAGGTATCAGATCCTTCATAGATCCATTTACTAATATTTTTTGTTAATAAAAGCAAGTCTCTAGTCGAGATAATTAAAATAAATAAATAAAATAATAATATATTATTGATATTTTTTAATAGAATAAGTAAGCAAAAATTATTTGGAGGTTATTTTGACAGCCTGTATCTCATTTCCTCTCGTGACTTTGGCATTGGACCGACGATGTAGCAAATAAGTCTAATCTCTGACATTTAGCACCATGGGCAAAAATGCGCCACAGGTGACCATCATCAAAAATCAAGTGGATAATTTAAAAAATAAATGGTTCGGTAGCTGGCCTATTAGCACACTTTAAGTGAAGCCATGATATATCATCCTCGAAAACCGTTTTTGTAAATATCTTAGAATCTAAAGCTCGTACAAAGTTTATGGTTATAAAGCGAATTATTAAGCAAAATATGATCTACTATATTCCGAAAAACGCATATTGACGCGATGCTCCGTTAAAAAGTTAGCAATTTTTGTATTTTTAATTGTCGAAAAACTGTCATTAGCATTAATTTCGACCCAAATCTAATCAGCTCTTTAGAGTATCGAACACTATTTCACCTGAAAATTGTATGGAAATCAGTTTAGCGGCTTAGGAGCTATCGTGTTACTTAGAGACATACACACACACACACGCACACAGACAGACATCACGTCGATATTCCTAAAATAGGTCAAAATACAACTCATTTTCGGCGTTATCTTAGAATAAATTTTGCTGTGCGGGCTAGGAAGGTAAAAACTAAAAAGTTGTGCAACATGCAAATTATGTAAGAGATTACGATTCATCCACTTGGATTTTGCCCACTTTTTATGTGATTAAGCAAATTTAGGGACTTATTTATATTATTAAATAGTAGTTTTTCCAGAAAAAAAAACTCATATTGCAAAAATCGTTATTTCTTTTCCATCACAAAAAATTTTAAGTTAAATTAAGGGCCCCTTGAGGCTGCGGGCAATAGGCTAGTGCCTATAACCCGGCGCTGAATTCTTACTTCTATGTAAAGTATCATATACTCTTAATTAATGTACATAATACTATACGTACACCCTCAACAACAGATTCACTCATGTTTGCAATCTGAATGACATGTTAAAATGGTAATAACATAGTGTAACATAATACGATCGGTAGACACAATATGCCTTTTACTACGATAGCTAATAATAATATGGGTAAATATAATAGCAAAGAAGGTAATAATAGCACTCTATGATACGCCTGGTCAATATTGGTAAAGGTGCATTAAAGCTAAATGTTTTATAGAAATCGGAAAAATGCTAACTACCCATAAAAGCTTTGTGCATCAATTTTGAAAAAGAAAACAAAAGTAAGTAATTCAAATTCCTATTGGCTAATCTATTGCTGTACTTTCGTGGGAATTAAGTTCATTTTGCAAAAGATTTCAATTCAAAAGTATTTGCAATATACAAAATGATTTAAATCATCGCCTTAAGGCCGCTTGACATGGTGCATGACGCGCTGCAAATATTTGCAAGCAAAAAATTTCGGTCAAATTGTTGCCTGCAAAAAATCTTCTTTTCGTTTGACATTGTGCATGGCCATGCATGGATTCCCCAGAATCTAGGTAAAAATTCCCCAGTTTGCATGCAAAAAAATGGCACCGGACCGATAAAAATGGATTGCCTGCAACAATCAGCTGGATTTGTACTGCGCATGCACCTGAGCAAAATTTCATGCATTTGCCTGCAAATTTTATTGCCATGCACCATGTCAAGCGGCCTTTAATACATAACTATCACTTACAAAATTAAGTTTTTACAGGAGAACATTTTTTTAGTTTGACTTTTGGCGAGTCGAGGTATCACCGCTTAAGTCGGTCGGGCGGATGGTGGGGATATTTTATCACTTAGACATCCAATATTTCTGTATCCTATAAAGCGCGCTTGAAGCTATACTTTTCCGCAAAAAAAAAAACGAAAAATGGGAAAACGGGACATAGAATATTAATAGTTCTTCATTAAAGCGACGAAATATAAATCCGATACTAAACATTTTTAGTATAGTAGTCCAAATAAGAATACTGTTTTTCCATAATAACGGAATCAAGTTAAGGTATGCTATATGGCCTGTTCGTGGTATCAAAAAGAAGTTGGCAACTTGGCAAATCGACCAATAATAATTAAATATTAAAAAAGGTATGCGGTGACTGTCATCAACATTTTATTCAGGCTGCACACAATACATGAGTACGAAACTAGCATCCCCATATAACTAAATAGATAAACACCTTAAACTAATTAGAAAAAAGAACTTTGGGAAAGAAAATTGTCTTAAACTAAAACTAAACATCACAATTACGATATAAATAATTTTTTTAAACGAACCTTTTAGCAGCTTAACTACACTGAAAATATATCTGATTATATTGTTAGTTAGTCCTACAATATGGAAAATCAAAAAATTGTCTATTTCTTGTAATTCGCAGACCCAATCTAGAAACTAAAGGGGAATCTACTTGGTTGTTGATTATTTCATGGAGAGGTCTGTTATAGTTCGCTTGGATTTGAAGGTAATAATTTTATACTTAGATCGAATATTAGGGTAATTATGATTTTCGACAGGGGTGTGTGTTTTGTAGCCGAGATATTTAAGAAATTTGTTTTGTACACTCTCTAAACGTTTAATGTAAATTTGGTATTTCGGATTTGAAACCACTGAAGCAAATGAAAGTTTGCAGTTTGCTATGCACAAAAGCGTTGTATGTACATACAAGGAGACAAGGGCACTGGTATTAGTGAATTCTTTTGTACATATTTTAATAAAATCCATCATTCTGATGGATTCACATAGTTTTTTCAATGTTTGCTTTAAAAATCAATTTTTCATCCAGAATTACTTCCAGGTCACTTATCTCCTGCACCTGCTATAAATATTCGTTGTTAAGTTTGTATATACAGGGTGTTTCAAAATTCAATATCATAAATTCAGTGTTAAATTACTTAAGTAATTTCAAGACAAAACTTCCATATAAACATACGTCCACAAACACCTTGTTTCCGAGATACAGTGTGTTTAATTTTTTTTAGTTTGTTGTTTATATCTCATACAGTTTATGAGATGTTGGTCACAAATTTGGCACGTATATTTAGTTATAGGCACTACACTATTAGACATGCGAAATAATAGTACAAACCTACAGGGCGATAATTTTTCGGGGGTCATGTCGCCTTTCCCCCGGATTGTTTTTTGTTGTAAGCCACTGATAGATTTTAAAATGAGAAATAAAATCCTTGTTTTATTTGCAAACTTGTTTGTATTTTGCAATTTTTTTGCAACTTTAACCGTGATACAGGAAATCGCTGCTACCAAAGGCGGCTATTATAAGAGAAAAAAAATGCTCCATCGTGGTATGGCGAGTATATCAAAATAAACAAATTAATTAAAACTTCTTTGTTCTGTCTAATATAGTAGTGCCTATATGTAAATATACATGCCAAATTTAAGCTAAATATCTCAAAAACTGCAGGAACTATAAAAAAGCAAAATTTTAATACCCTGTATTTTGAAAACTAAGCGTTTGCTATGTTTATATGAACTTTTTGTCTTGAAATCACTCAAGGAATTTAATATAAAAATTATATTATTGAATTTTTAAACACTCTGTATAATCTACCTTGTTTACCCTTTTCGAAAATGAAACACGAGAGCACTTTGAGGTTTTAGAAAGAGGTTGTTTTCTTTGCAGTAGTTTTCAAAGCGATTAAGATCTTCCTGAAGCTTTTGGCAGTCATCCTGGGACTTTATTTTTTTGTATGTTTTACATCGTCCGCAAAAACCAAAAATTTGCTGTGCAGCATTCTTTCATTGTGTTAATATAAATTACAAAAAAGAGGACCAAGATGACTACCCTGCGGAACTACTGAAGTTACTGAAATGGGTTCTGATTGATGTCCAGCCACTACTACTGTACTTTATCTGTCTAAAATATAAGAACTAGTCAGCCGAACAAGAGCTGCATTCACCCCGACATCGGCAAGCCTATTCAACAATATTTGGTGATCAATCTTGTCAAAAGTCTTGCTGAAGTCGGTGTGTACCGCGTCCACGTTTATTTTATAAAATAAACAAAAACGATTAAAGATAAAGAAATTCGCACCCAATTATAGGTGTGCCCCGACACCACCTAATTTTTCTGAAATTCTGATATGTTATCGAATCATATTAGGACATCATAAAAACCTGGGTTAGAATATGGGGGCTCCAGGGGTTTCGACCCAGAAGCTACGAAGGTAAAAAAATTAAGCTGATTAACTTTTTTTACTAACCTAAAACTATTTCGAGATCTGTTTTAAGTTTTGACTGCAAATAGAAATATTCCATATGAACCTTGGAGGTTACGTTTTTCTAAAGTTTATTTTCTGTGATTTGCTTATATTTATTTAACAGAACTACAAACTAATTATTATTATAACGTAGCGTAGGGTGCCCCATAATAAGGGCTTGTTCTTAAATTACGTATTGCAATACTACTACCCGTCTTTCTTTAAATTCTTGAAAGTAACATAAGGCTGTCCCTCTTAGAGCGTATAGTAATTTAAGAAAAAACCCTAAGACCTGTTGCCTTAGACTCATTTACAGTATTATTATAATTTATTGTTAATTCATTATATTAATTAGTAGAATTAAATAATAAAATAAAGTTATATTTGTACTGCAATAACTTTAGTGCTGTTCCGCTGTAAAGTAAGGATTCCCTCCACGGTAGCTCACGATGAAGGCGCGGCGATTTATTTGTCTACCACTGGCTTGATACAGATCCGTATTACTGATATTCCAACCAGTGGTAAACAAATTATTCGCCGCAACTTAGTCCTAACGAACCGTGGAGGGAATCCTAGCCTAAAGCCGGTCTCCCATTTTCGTGTATTTGGCAAAATATTTGTCAATTGACCATATTTGGCAAGTAGTGGAAGTGGTATATTCGGACACCTAATAGATGGTAGATGGTTGCGGCCCGCATTACGATTAAAACAGGGTGGGAGCTGGGAGTGCATACCACTGTTTTAATGCAAAGAAATGCGCAATTATTAAACGGTAGACTTGTCAATATGTTATGGGTCCGTCTGATTAATATTAACATAATAATACAGGAGTTTCCTACTTTATTTAAATGGTTTTGCTTTTTTATTTGTGTTATAATTTACCGCAAATGTACATTATCTATCTTGATAATTATAGTTGATATTGTATTAAAGTGGCACCGCGTCATAGCTATGGTAAACCAAATTTTGCGGCAAAATCTAAGTAAAGAAGCCTTAAAAAAATTAGTGTTTCACTTTGTACATGCAGTGTGCCGCACGGGGTTTAATGTTCGAAAGATAAAACACTAAGACCTTTTAAAGGAGAGCCCAAATAGATACTTACCTAATAAATAAAGATCCGAAACATAAAAGAGGATCCAAAATTAAAATAAAATGTGAGCAAATATTGATTTGATTGCAAAAACGGTAATTTGTTTTGTAAAAAGCTCCGTCATAATTTGTTTGACATGCCGTCAAAGCTCGGCTCACCGCTAAATCAATAACGTGTTAGTATAGTTTTTGCAAAGTCAGTTGAACAAAGATAAAAGCTGACCATCGGCATATCATTTATAGAAAGTGACATGGGCGGCGGTAGATATATTCATGAAAATTATTTCATTTAATTATGGCGTAAACTAAGGAAATAAAAATAGATAATAAAACTTTATATTCCTACACCTACAGGAACGACACTGATTTATTTTCTAACTCTGCATACTGCCGACTAAAGGGGTCCCGAAAGCACACCCGAAAGCAATTAAAAGCGCATCTCAAAAAAATCTGCAAATCAGGTGCCGTTCATCCACCTAGGCTCGGTCGGTCGGAAAACAAATACTTTGTGGTCGAACCGCAAAGATCCGCGCCTCTTCTATGTCGGGAGGGTTGAAATTATACCAGGAAGATTTTATATGAATTTGGATAACTTTTGAAGGAAAGAATGAAGCAAAATTTCATGAAATCGATAGAACTCCGTATTAGGAGTTATTCAAGTGACTTTGCATAAACTATAACAACCAGATAAGAGTATATATGTTCCTTTCTAGTGAAATCGTTTAGAAGAAGACGTCAATAAAAAGCAAGTAAAATAGTAAGCTAATGACTAATTAGTGCAGTGCCTTATTTTGGGAATCAATATCAATAAAAAAATTAAAGGAATTGCGTGCCACTGTAAGTACCCCTCTACTCCCTTCCCGCCAATCAAGGTTTTGATGACGCGGTGTCACTTTAATACAACATCAACTATAGGTGTGTCATTAATATTATTTAAAGCAATATTTCCAGTCTTTCTTTGGAAAATAAAATTAAAATTAAAGAACTGGGTTGGCCCTTACCAGATCTAAACCTAACTCAAATTAGTCAAAGAACGACTCAAAACAGAAGTTTCACGCGTCATTTTTTAAGAGACATCTATAAGAAAAATAACGGGATTTACGTGTGTGATTTAACCAACCTGTTTCCCATGTGTGTTGTTCTCTAATGCAGAATTGACCCTGGTTGGCTACAAACAGGAGTGAAAGATTTGCACCTCCTGAGAAAATGTTCCGGAGAACAAATAAATTCTTGCACTGGATTTGCATTGTTAGGTAAAACGAATACAGTTAAGTGCTGCTTGAAAAATCCATTACCCGCATTCTAAAGAACCGAACCGAACCCCCCCCCCATCTTTACAACTCACGGGCTGCCACTGCTCTTAAGCATTCACACACGCGTTCAGGCACTCACGATATAGAGCGTATGCTCTAAAACTACGTGTGAATACGCTAAAACCTGTATGTGTATGTATCTTTTTTTGTGGAAGTTAGGGTGATCAAGTAAGCTAACCTTGTATACTCCTCTCTTTTTGAAGGGAAATATTAGGGACCAACCTAAGCTAACTTATAAAAATTATTATAATCATGGACCGCTCATAATCCATACTTACCACTACACATTCTAATAAATTATATACCGGGTGGGCCAAAAAAACCGGACAATTTTTTTTAAATTATTACTTTGAATTATACCATCGATTTTAATGAGACAAACTGCGCTTGGCAGAGAATTAATTCGAGTTTTGAATAAATATATTTTTTTGTCTCTCTCAAAATGCCATGCCATGACGGACGAAATTAAATTGTTCCCTTCAAAGATGCTCGTTTTTTTCTTGTGTTGCGAACTTGTTTTAATTATTTTTTTTAAATCAGTAAAGACGCTGCATTCTTGCCACGCACAACAAGGTACGAATCAGCAGCAAAATCGGTTCGGTGATTCTAACAAAAAATGTTTTTTTTTCAACCATTATTTTGAATATTCTACAATTGCCTTGCCAATCATATCTGCACTTATTTTCTTATAAATTCATTACTACTAAACCGATTTTGATGAAATAAAACTTCCTGGTGACAATTGATTGCATTTTAAGGACCATGATCAAAATTTATCGCCATCTTGAAATTTAAGATGGCGGACAAGATCATACTTGATTCTTAAAAATAGCGTGTTTATTCTTATTTTTTGAACATGTTTTAGTTTTTATTTTAATTTGTAGAAAAACACTATTTTTTTTCCGCACAACGAGGCACAAATTCGTAAAATCAGTCTGATGGTTCTCAAAAAATGTATTTTTGTTTCAGCCATTGTTTTACAGATTATACGATTGTATTGCCAATCCTGTCTGCATTCATTTCCTTATAAACTAATTATTACTGAACCGATCTAAGTGAAAAAAAAATCAGGGTGAGAATTGATGGTTCTTTAAAAATTTTGATCGAAATTTCCCGCCATCTTAAAAGTTAAGATGTCGGACAGAATCATACTTGTTCCTTCAAAAGGCACGTTTATTCTTATTTTTCAAAAATGTTTTAGTTGTTTTTTTACAATTATAGAAAAGCACTACCTACTGTTCTCCCGCTTAACAAGGTACAAAGTAATAAAATCGGTGAAGTGGTTCTCACAATATCTGATTTTGTTTTAACCATTGTTTTACAAATTAAACGATTGCATTGAGAATCCTGCCTGCATTCAGTTTCTTATAAATTCATTATTACTGAACCAATTTAAGTTATTGATCTGATTGATCTTTAAAGTTTTTATTTCACTAAAATCGGTTTAGTAATAATGAATTTATAAAGAAATTAATGCAGACAGGATTGGCAATGCAATTGTATAATTTGCAAAACTATTTTTATTTTATTAATTTGTACCTCTTTATAAGGGAGAAGAGTAGTGTTTTCCAATAAATTAAAAAAAAAAAAAAACATTTTCGGAAAATAAGAATAAACAAGCCATTTTGAAGAAACAAATATGATTCTGCCCGACATCTCTAATTCTAAGATGACGGCAAATTTTGATTACAATCTTGAAAGAAGAATCAATTCTCACCATGTTTTTTTTTACTTCACTAAAATCGCTTTAGTAATAACGAATTTATAAGGAAATTAATGCAGACAGGATTGATAATGCAATCGTATAATCTGTAAAACAATGGTTAAAACAAAAATAGATTTTTTGGGAACCATTATACCGATTTTACAAATGTGTAGCTCGTTGTATGGGGCAAAAGTAGTGCTTTTCCATAAATTAAAAAAAATCAAACATTTTCGGAAAATAAGAATAAACACGCCATTTTGAAGAATCAGACGGCGCTAAACTTTGATCATGATTTAAAAAAAAATCAATTCTAATCAGGATGTTTTCTATTTCATTAAAATCGGTTTAGTAGTAATAAATTTATAAGGAAAATAAATGCAGGCATGATTGGCAAGGCAATCGTATAATATGCAAAACAATGGTTGAAACAAAAATATATTTTTTAGAACCACTGAACCGATTTTGCTGATTCATACCTTGTTGTGCGTGGCAAGAAGGCACCTTTTTTTACTAATCAAAAAAATATATTCAGACATGTTTGCAACACAAGAATAAACGAGCATCTTTGAAAGGTACATTTTAATTTTGTTCGTCATCTTGGAGTTCGAGATGTGAGCAAAAAAATTAATTTAGTCACCCGGTTTTATTGCATGTTTTTTCTGTAACTTGAAAATTCTCATTTATGTTTCCTTTGTGCGTATTTTTATTTTATTTAGTTTTTTTTTTAATCAATAAAGAACACTAAACCAATATCTAACAATTTTGAAAGGAATTATTGCCGTCTTACTCTGTCTGATTTGTCTAAATGCATTATTCCACATGCCATAATTAGAGTCAGCTACACAAAGTCATGACTTTCAAATTTTGTATCCATTAATCAACGAACAATCAATGAATTTTAGATAAAGCTTTCATGTACGGCTTTTCCACTCACACGCCGTCAAAGCCACTTACGGCTACAGTTTCGCAACATACGGTCAACGGGCCCACGAAATTAAATGCTTGCTGAATCGACAGTTTACTTCAATTTAACTAATGAAATATTTTGAGTATCATTTAATGAATTACAACCATCTAACTATCGATTATTTTAAATAATTACTAGAATCAGGGCCGTCGTAATGAGTGGAGTAGGGGTGCGGCAACTCGAGTTTGGGGGCGGCCGACCGGTTTTTTTTAAGCAGCCGCCATGTTGTGCCCCCAGACTTACTTTTGATTCAAAGATTTAACATGTATGTTAATATTTTGAGGCTTAGTATTTCGAAAACTAATCACTTTAACATGTATGTTAATTTTTTGAGGCTTAATATTTCGAAAACTAATAAAAGAAATTCTGTAATTTCTTTTGTCTTACCTAGTTAAAGATATTGTATAGCAAAATCGAAATAGTGTTAAATAATTTAAGAAAATGAACGAAATGGAAAAAACTTGGTTAATTTTTGAAAATTTTGTTCTTAAAGAATTCTTAGGCAATGTTATTTTATCGGTATTTTGTTTAAAAATTTTAAAGCTTAAAAATAAGGGTTGCAGATGTGTGTGCAAAGGGGATGGGACAAATCGCCGCGGCCGATTCGCCGCAGCCGATTCGCTGCCGCCGATTCGCCGCGTGCAATTCGCCGCCGGCCGATTCGCCGCGGGGACAATTCGCCGCAAAACGATGTTTTATGATATTATACCAATGGCAATTATTTAAACAGTTATATTTTGCTTGACTTCATCAATATATTTGTTTATTTGTTTGATCATAACTTTTTCAAACTTTTATTTGGTGGTTAGTATAATACAATTCAACATTTTTTTTATTAGAAAAATAAATAAAATGGCGGATTTTCCTATTTATGAACCGATTTGCATCAAACTCGGAACTTTGAGATCTTTCAGGTCGCTGATTATTATTTTTAACCTAATTTTAAAAAATCAAAATGGCGGTTCCACAATGGCGCACTTTCTTATTTATAAACCGATTTGCCTTAAACTTAAAACATTGCGGCGCTTAAGGCAACTTAATACAATTTTTGACTTAAATTTTAAAAAAATTAAAATGGCAGTTCCACAATGGCGCACTTTCTTGTTTATAAACTGATTTGCCTCAAAATTGGGGGGGGGGGCTGATGCCTCTGGGGGGCTGAAGCCTTATGATGGCGAATATTATACTCTTTAATTTTTTTATTCATGAAATATTTGAAAAATATCTAAAAAAATCTTAGACTTGTCGGTCCTAGGCCCGAGGAATCCGCCATTTTCAGGTTTCAAAATTTAAGTCAAAAATTGTATTGAGTTACCTTATAGGCGCCCGGATGTTTCAAGTTTAAGGCAAATCGGTTTATTAATGAGAAAGTGCGCCATTGTGGATGCACCATTTTGATTTTTTTAAGTTTATGTTAGAAATCATAATTAACGACCTGAAACACCCCAAAGTTCAGAATTTGATGCATATCGGTTCAAAAATGGGAAAATCTGCCATTTCGTATCCGCCATTTTGATTTTTTTAAATTTAAGTCAAAAGTTGTATTAAGTTACTAAAACGCCGCGATGTTTCAAGTTTGAGGCAAATCGGTTTATAAATGAGAAAGTGCGCCATTGTGGAACCGCCATTTTGATTTTTTAAAAGTTTAAGTTAGAAATCATAATCAGGGACCTAAAACACCCCCAAAATTCCAAATTTAATGCATATTGGTTCATAAATGGGAAAATCCGCCATTTCGGATCCGCCATTTTGTTTTTTTTAAGTTTAATTTAGAAATCATAATTAGCGACCTGAAACACCCCAAAGTTCCGAGTTTGATGCATATCGGTTCATAAATGGGAAAATCCGCCATTTTGGATCCGCCATTTTATTTATTTTTCTAATAAAAAAAATTGTTGAATTGTATGCTAATCTCAAATACCTAGTTGAAAAACTTTCAAAAATGTTATGATCAAACAAATAAACAAATATATTATATAAAGTCAAGCTAAATAAAACTGTTTAAACAATTGCCAATGATAAAAGCATAAAATAAAAAATCTCGCGGCAAATTGTCCCCGCGGCGATTCGGCCGGCGGCGAATTGCCCCGCGGCGAATCGGCCGCGGCGAATTGGCTGCGGCGAATTGGCTGCGGCGAATTGTCCCCTACCCGTGTGCAAATATAAATGATCGCACTGTACCTAACTAGTGTAAACCTAACGCAGAGCGACAAAATTTGGTAAGCTTTTAAACATTGGCAATTGGCAAATTACACTGAAATGTGCTCTTGGCAAAAATTTGTTGAAACGTTACATTTGACTGTTGTAGGTTTTCGACTATTTAAAGACGCAATTTAAAAAGGACTTAAAAACTTTTGACAGGGTTTATTAGCTTATATTATATTGGAGCATCTGTTCGAGCGTCAAGCATTGTAAGACTAAAACGACTTCATAATATGTGACATTTTTCAATGTATCACTTTTTGTGTCATTGGCATGTTTTTAGGGGTTTTTAGAAAAACTTAGAAATTACTAAACCGATTTTTTTTAAACCAAATGAGTTAGATATTACCAATTTTAAGCTCATATATCTCTAATATGAGGTATAATATGCAACTTTAAAAGTGCCGTTTTTCAAAAACACAAGGTTAGTGTTCGACTTTGTCATATCTGGATGAAATGTTCGGTTCGGTTCGGGATTACAATTTTCGGTTTTTTAAATAAAAATCTAAACTCTCTAAGATATGGCCATTCAAGGTTTAGCCGAATAACGCTTATATCACAAAAACACTAAACCTATCTAAATTTGGTTTTTGTTTTTTTAAGACGATCATTAGAAAAATTTCAACGTTTTTATAGCGGTTTAATTAAATTTTAAACTATTTTATGACAATATTAAATAAAAGGAGAGGAAGTATTAAAAACAAGATTAAAAAAATATATTTTACTTTTTTATGCTACTATCATTCTTTTGACAATTATTATTTTTGAAGGAAGTTCACGAGGTATAAAGTCTAACAAAAAAGTTTCACGGGCAAGACCTCAGAGGTAAAGGTAGCTACGGGGACGCGTTTCTGCCTCATTAGGCTTCATTCAGCCCGAGCATAACCATAAAATGGAAGGAGATGAAATGATGATGTGGGTAACTGAAAAGGAAATATGAAATATGGTGTTTACTGAGGAGAGACCGTGAAACTTTTTTGTTAAGACTTTATACCTCGTGAACTTCCTTCAAATTTAAAAAAATTATTATTTTGTTTTTTGGCACCCGCTGGCAACGTTTATGTACAGGAATAACACAAAAAAATGCATTGGTAGAAAAGCGAAGGGTGGGCGGCACTTTCCCCGTCTTGCTCCGGGCGGCCACTAGTCTAGCGACGGCCCTGCTAGACTGCAGGAGAAATTTTGATCTAGGGTAATATAGGGACAAATAAATGATTTTTTGGAATAATTTCAGCGTAACTTCTTGTATTTTACTCAGTTTTTTGTTTTAGCTCACACATATACTATACTATAGTAGTGTGAGCTATGGTGATCCTAATTTTTTCGAGAAAAAAAAAGTTGCTCCGATTTCAAAAATTTTTATATATCTTTGCGTTTCAGATGATTTTCGAACTTTTTTGTTGCGCCGTCTGTCTGTCTGTCTGTCTGTCTGTCTGTCTGTCTGTCTGTCTGTCTGTCTGTCTGTCTGTCTGTATGTCTGTCTGTATGTCTGTCTGTATGTCTGTCTGTATGTCTGTATGTCTGTCTGTATGTCTGTCTGTATGTCTGTCTGTCTGTCTGTATGTCTGTCTGTATGTCTGTCTGTATGTCTGTCTGTATGTCTGTATGTCTGTATGTCTGTCTGTCTGTAACGACCAACGCGCATAACTCAAAAACCGCTTGGCCGATTTTAATGAAATTTGGTACCAAGGCTGAGTTTTGGGTCGAGATGGTCCCGTTTAAAAATGAACGAAATCCACCGAACACAAACCAAATAAAAGAGTGGGTGGGGGGTAGATTTCAAAAATTAGAGTTTATGTGAAATTATGGCGTGTGTGATATCAAATGAAAGGTAATTGAGTCTGGAGTTAAACAAAATACATTTTAATTTATTTTTAAAAAAGGGTGGGGGTATATTTCAAAAATTAGAAGTTAAGTGAAAATATGGCGTGTGTGATATCAAACGAAAGGTAATTGAGTCCATAGTTTAACAAAATACATTTTAATTTTTGTTTTTTTAAAGGGAGGGGGGTAGATTTTAAAAATTTGAGTTTTTTTTTTTTTTTTTTTTTTTTTTTTTTTTTTTTACGGTTAAGCGCACTCGCAAGGAGGTCCCTATCACGCTCGAGAAGCGGCCAGTGCGCGGAAATGTTGGTGTGTGTTGGTTTTGAAACGGTTCAGGTTGTAACCTGCAGGGAAAACTGTCGCAGGGAGTTTATTCCACAGCGATGCTGTTCTCCAGAGATATGAATTCTGATATAATGAGGTTCTTGGTGCCTCTATTTTGACAGTAAATTGATGGTTACCGTCTGTTTGACGTGTTCGCCTAGTAGGTGCTACTCCCGGGGGGATCATACGTGCCAACTCTTCAGAGCATTTTCCGTGATAATACCTGTAGAAGAGAGATAGATCGCCCACAATTCTTCGATGTTCGAGACTATCCAAACTACGGGTAAGTGCGGGGTCATTGATCAGCTTGATAGCTCGTTTTTGCACGGTGTTCAAAAGCATTAAGGTATGTTTGGGTGCCGCACTCCATATATGTGAGCAGTACTCCATAGTTGGTCGAATCTGGGCTTTGTAGAGTGTCAGCAGTTGGCTTGGTGTATACAGATGTCTTGTACGAAATAGCACCCCAAGCTTTTGGGACGCCCTTTTAGCTATATCTGCCACGTGACTGTGCCAAGACATATTGGTCTCTGCAGTAACTCCTAAGATGTTCAACTGGCTCTGCAATGTGACAGCACTTCCAGATAGCATGATGTTTGGCTCACCGGTACTGGTCTTTTTTGAAAACAGGGCTGCTTGGGTTTTCTGCGCGTTGAACTGTACAAGGTTTTTGTTGCCCCAGTCCTCTATTATCTCCAGGTCGTTATTTATCTGCGATATTTGAGTTTGTCTAAGATGATGGAATTCACGTGCGGATAGACACTGAGTGGGTGGTATGACTGAGGAGACTACATTGCCATCATCTGCAAAGCAATAAAGTGGATTTACTGTTTTATCTATGAGGTCATTTATGTAAATCAGAAAAAGTGTTGGCGAAAGGATTGCTCCCTGTGGCACACCAGCATTTATTTGGTAAGAGTTGGAGTTCCGGCCATCCAGTGCAACATAAATGGATCTATCCTTAAGGTAACTTTCAAACCAAGTGCAAAGTTTCGGCGACAATCCCATTGCTTTAAGCTTGTTGAGCAGATTTTCATGCCAGACTTTATCGAATGCTTTTGATATATCTAAGGCAATTGTTCTTGTTTCGCCCCGTAACTCAATCGCTTTTTGCCATAAATGAGTGACGTATGTAAGTAAATCGCCAGTTGACCTATATTTTCGAAATCCGTATTGCTTGTCGTTGATAAGTTTGTACTTTTCCAAGTACTTGGTTAGGTGATTGTTCACAACTCTTTCCATTACTTTTGATATCACCGGAAGTAGAGCAATTGGTCTATAGTTTAACGGATCTGTCTTTTTTCCTTTCTTTGGAATAGGTTGTACTGCGGCAGACTTCCATGATGATGGATATACTCCTTGCCTGTAAGATAAATTGAATAATTTAGCGAAAGTTGGGGTGAGTTCGTTAGCACAATTTTTGAGTACTATCGCGGGAATGCCATCTGGACCCATTGCTTTGTTTGTATCCAACTTTTTAAGGGATTTTCGTATTTCTCTGTGACAAAAGGGTACCTCTGGCATACTGTGGGAAACCCTTTCAATGAACGGTGGAGTTTTTCCATTTGGCACTGTTAGGTTTGAGTTGGAGGAAAAGATTTTAGCCAGCATATTGGCTTTTTCCTCTGATGTTGTGGCTGAGTGAGTATTTTTATCTGTAAGTGGTGGTATGGATGACTTGGTGAAGTTTGATCCAACGGCTTTTGCAAGACCAAAAGTACCTAGAACTACTTGGACAATTCAGCAACCTGTTTTTTATTCTTTGATTGTATGTTTCTTTGGCGGCGTCAATAGTAATTTTGCAACTATTTCTGGCTTCTATAAATTCTGTGTGGTTTTGAGCGGTTTGTTGTCGTTTCCAAAGGTTATATGCTCTGTGTTTTTTCTGTACAGCCGTTTGACACTGGCTGTTGAACCAAGGTTTTGCATTAGCTCTGCTTTTTATTGTATGTGGGATATATGCATCCATTCCAGATAAGATTACTTTTGTTATTTCATTACAGCAAATAGTGGGATCAGCTGTTTTAAAGCAAACTTCTTGCCATGGAAAATCCAGGTAAAACTGTTTAAGGTCATTCCATTTTGCCGATTTATAGTGCCACATTTTACGAGGAAGTGATTGTTGGCTTGGCGGTATGAACATTTCGCACTTTGTTCTTATAAGTTTATGATCGGATGAACCAAGTGGGGGATTTACTTGAATTGTGTACAAGTCAGGATTTGTAGTTAGGAACAAGTCTAAAAGCGCTGCAAATTCACCCCTTTCTGAGATACGGGTAGGTTCATCGACAAGCTGCGTTAGACCACAACTTATGGCAAAAGCTTCTGCTTCCCTGCCTTCATTATCTGTTTTGTTGTGGTGTTTTAGCCAGGGTATATTGTGGACGTTGAAATCGCCTAAAAAAACACATGGCTTGTGTGGTATCAAACAAAAGGTAATTTAGTCTGGAGTCGAATAAAATATATTTCAGTTTTAAGTTATATTATCTCACACGTACACTATAACTATAGTACCTAATGTGAGCTTAGGGGCCCATATATTGGCAGAGTATTTTTTTATTATGTACTAGGTGGGCCAAAAACTCCAAACACAATGTTTTTCGTTATAACTTTGGAACGATACCACCAATTTTAATAGAACGAACTGCACTTTAGAGAAAATTTATCAGGCTTTTGAATAGAAATATTTTTTGTCATCCGTCTTCAAATTCAAGAATTAAATTTGACTATTTGAAGAGGCTCAATTATTTAATAATAATGAGGTACCAATCATTACAATTGGTTTAGTGGCTCCCGAAAAATTAAATATTCAATATAAATTCATTTTTACTGAACCGACTTTACTAAAAGAAAACGAATCATTAATTACTCTTCAAAACCCATTATCAAAATTTGCCGCCGTCTTCAAATGCAAGATGGTAGGCAGAATCAGAACCTCTAATAAAACTCGTTTATTTCTTAAAAAGATTTTAAACTTTTTAGCTCACACATATACTATACTATAGTAGTGTGAGCTATGGTGATCCTAATTTTTTCGAGCAAAAAAAAGTTGCTCCGATTTCAAAAATTTCTATATATCTTTGCGTTTCAGATGATTTTGAAACTTTTTTGTTGCGCCGTCTGTCTGTCTGTCTGTCTGTCTGTATGTCTGTCTGTCTGTCTGTCTGTATGTCTGTAACGACCAACGCGCATAACTCAAAACCCGCTTGGCCGATTTTGGTCGAGATGGTCCCATTTAAAAATGAACAAAATCCACCGAACACAAACCAAATAAAAGGGTGGGGGTAGATTTCAAAAATTAGAGTTTATGTGAAAATATGGCGTGTGTGATATCAAACGAAAGGTAATTGAGTCTGGAATTAAACAAAATACATTTTAATTTATTTAAAAAAAGGGTGGGGGTATATTTCAAAAATTAGAGTTTAAATGAAAATATGGCCTGTGTGATATCAAACGAAAGGTAATTGAGTCCGGAGTTTAACAAAATACATTTTAGTTTTTGTTTTTTTTAAGGGTGGGGGTAGATATCAAAAATTTGAGATTAAGGCAAAACATGGCTTGTGGTATCAAAGAAAAGGTAATTTGTTCTGGAGTTGAATAAAATATATTTCAGTTTTTAGTTATATTAGCTCACACGTACACTATAACTATAGTAGCTAGTGTGAGCTTAGGGGCCCATATATTGGCAGAGTATTTTTAATTCATATGAAAACTCTGTTTCGGCCGGGCACAATGAGAATTATTGAACTCGTTTTATTTTTTCCCGAAATATAGATTTTTGGTTTAACTATTACTTTACAGATGATTTCATTGCTTTGTCCCTGCATGAACTAAATCATTATTACTAAGTCGACTATAATGAAAAACAAAAAATTCAAAATACAAAAAACGTCTAAAGTCCAATTTTAAAGATTATTATCAATAATTACACAATTCCTAGATATGCAACCCAACAAACTTAATAACAGCAGGAACTATATGGATATACAGCAGAGCCATCTGTCCGCTACTGGTATTAAATTTGTTGGGTTGCATATCTAGAGGTTGTGTAATCATTGTTATGATGTAAGACTCGTTTTGCGCGGAGGTCCTAGATAAATTATAAAAATTCAAAAATCAGCTCGTAACACATGAAAAAGCAATCTTTTATTGAAAGTCAAATTCAAATTAAACCGTCATATGGGATTCCAAGATGAAGGCAAATTTTAATTGTGATCTTTACAGAACAATCAATTTTTGCCATGTTTCCTGTTATTTTGAACAAAATTTTTTTTTTCTCCTTTGACTCATAGGTGATGGAGCGTGGCGGAAATCGGAAATAGGGCTTTTATGCAAATTCATAAAACAAGATGAAATAATCTCCGAAACATAGAATAAATAAATGAGTGAGTCTCTTTTAAAGTTCAATTCTGCCCGTTACTTTCAATTTATTGGTAGTGAACAAAAAAATAGCTTAAAAAAGGCCTGATAAATTGCCTGCAAAATGCAGTTTTTTGCATTAAAATCGGTGGTCGAAATCGAAGGTTATAATGAAAAACCTTTTGTCCGGTTTTTTTGACCCAGCCGGTACACAGTTTAAATTTACTGTGGTATAGATTTTTAGCAAATTCTGATTGGTTGCCAGATTTTTTAGAGACTATCTATCTATTTAGCCTTCTTCGATCCATCTTTTGACATGGGCCTCACCTAACATCTTCCACTCTTCTCTATCTGTCGCCGTGTTCATCCATCTAACCCCTGCATGTTTCTTCAAATCGTCCGCCGTTAAATTTGCATTTTCTCCTCTGACGTCCCTTACTTTTATTTTATTTCTAATCCATTCTTTCCTTTTTCTATCTGCTTAATATTGAACATTTGTCTTTCCATTGATCTTTGGGCTTTTGTTACCTTATCCATATTTGATTTAAAGACTACTTTTTTAAATTTTATATCTGTTTAAAGCTTACCCTTAGTTTACCAGTGCCGCGCCGAGGAATTTTTTGTAATTTTCACAGATTTATATTATAACTTTTTATTTTCTATGTTGAAAATATCCCAAAGTTTAACTACTGTTAAAAAAGACAAAATGATTTTTTGCTTTATCTTAAATTTGAAGCTCTTGTAAAAACTTTGTTGAACAAATACATATTAAGTTATTCCAAGTTGCAGATTTTCTAGAGGAGAAGCTTAATTTCCTTTAAAATAAGTTGATAAAAAAAGCAGATTCTGAAAGATAAGAATACACCAGGAAGCAACCAGACAACCAATGATTTAGGAAAAGAGTGTATATGATAATATCCGTGATATGATGTCACGTTTTAAATTTTGGCCTTCTAGGCAAAATTTAAGCAGTTTATAAGTTTTCTTATATGAAACATGCCACTGTGAAAATCAGATTTCAGTCGTTTCTGTTTAGTGAAGTAGCAATCTCTAGAAAACTATCGGTTTAATCAATTAATAATAATAAAATCGAAACACAAAAAAAATCGTAGTTTAAATTTCCGTTTTTTTATACTTTTATTACTGAACCCCATTTTTTCTATTAATCTCTACTATTATTATCCATCAAATTATGGAAGCTTTAGAAACCTACACCCAACTAATACCCGTAACAATAATTCACTAATCCGATCAAAGGACAAAAAAAGACCGAAATGTGCCGAAAATTACACCAATATTGAATGCATTACCAAGTTGCATTGTCCTTTATAAAATCCAGGATTAGGGAATATGTATTTATTTATTATATGTGCAATTTAGTTTATTTCAAAATTTAAAAACTAAAATATATGTGATACATTTCACTTTTTGATTACACAATTTACTTACATGTTTATATTGCTAAAAAAGCTATTTCTTTAAAATAAGTCATACATCCAGGGTCTGTGCAGCTTTGGGCTTTGTCGCTCTAAGGCTAATTTACTTAAGAGTCTTGATTGTTAGAGTAGGGGAGAGAAAGGGGGCCTTATTACCAGACGGGACATATGTAACGGCACTTGCAATAAGGCAGAAGGAATGTTAAAGGTGACTTACAACCAGACTAGTGCACGTGCTGTAAGTCGGAAGTAAGAACTCTCATAACCAGGCTAGGCACTTGCCACGAGTTTTGAGTAAAATACCTGTAACCAGATGAAGCACCTGCTAGCTATAGGTTTAAGTAAGAACTATACAGGGTGTTTTAGTTATTGCGAAAAAATGATAGAGGTTGTAGAGGGCATCAAAATGAACAATTTTGCCTTATAAACCCCTGTTCAGAAATAAGCCGTTTGGGCTGCAGCAAAAAAAAAAGATCAGTTTCTTGGAACAGCTTACCTACAGTAATTGCTCAAAGTGTCCTTCACCTTGCTCAATACACAGCTGAGCACGATTGTTCAATGATCGACGAACTCTGCCCTCTACATTTTGTCGCAATAATTATGGAACACCCTGTATAGTAACCAGAGGGTGCACTTGCTACTATAAAGTTAAAGCATATTGTCGGAATGCAGTCTCAGACTCTGCTAGCAGGTATTCTAGGCTAGAGTCCCTGTATGTTGACATATTTGGATATATTAATATACCCAAATATCTCAACATACATACAGGGACTCTATTCTAGACTGGGTACAACAGTGAGAAACAACAATCAGTTTGAATCTGATTTATTAATTACCAATTTTCTGTTTATATATACAATAAGCTTATTACCTAAATTCCATTTGCGTCATTACACTGTTTAATATATCGTATTTACATTACATATATGTAATTCTAATAATAATTATCTACATATTTATACATATCTTAAAGAAATAAGTATATGAAAATAATTATTGGATTTAATGGTAATGCAATGAAACTAATGAATAACTATCTGGATAACCGAGTACAATATGTAAAAATTGAGGATCAATTAAGTAATGCAGAAAAACTAAAATGAGCGTCCCTCAAGGAACTGTGTTAGGCCCAACTCTATTTTTGATATATATCAATGGCATTTTTTCATTAAATACACAAGGCGAAATAGGTTCTTTTTTGTGATGATACTGTTGTTAAGTATACTGCAGAAATATGGCAAGAACTAAAAATAACTGTAGAAAATGATTTCCCAAAAATTTAAAAATGGTTTGATCTCATGAAATTGTCTATCAATTTTGAAAAAACTAAATTTTTGGCTTTTTGTTGCGATAAAAGAAGAAAACCACCATTTTATGAACTCACCATTAGCGGCCCTTCAAGTATATTCAAAATAAAAGGAGTAAATAGTATAAAATACTTAGGGGTTGAAATTGACATGTACATGAAGTGGAATTATCACATAAAAAATACCATTACGAAGCTCATGTCAATCATTTACAAATTTAAAATGCTTAAACAAATTCTTAGTTATAAACAGTTAAAAATGGTTTACTTCGCCATGATAGATAGTATACTACTATATGGACTATCAGGTTGGGAAGGAGCCTATAATTGCTATATAAAAAACTTGGAAATAACACAAAAAATTTTTCCCAAGTGACACCTTGTATAAAGAGAGTAAAATCATGGACCTATGTCAAAGCTATATTAACAAAATAATTATATTACAACATAAAAACAAAGAAACTCTACCACAAATACAACACAGATATCCCACTAGACACAAACTAGAAAGAACAATACAAACACTAAAAGCTTTAAAAAAAAATTGGTCAGAGAAGTTTTAGTTATAATGTCCCTAGAGCTTATAGCCTGTTATATAATAACCTAAAAACAATGGAAAATTTAAAAAAAACTAAAAAAGCCTTTTTTAAAATTATGTTCAGTTAAATTATGGAGTAGCCTGTAAATTGAAAGAAGATGTAATGTTGCTCTACTTTATTGTATTTATATTGGTATACATTTAAGATGTAACTACTTGGGTGGGTAAAAAAAAACAAAGAAAAAAGAATATTATTTTTTTTCAAAAATGATTTTTTTTGTAATTAAGAAAAAACTAAAGACCCCACGCACAAGCTGCAGCAGTGGTTTAAGTGGGGAATTTTTTATATCCAATAATAGGTACATGATATGTAAACTTTTTAAAGATTTTTGGAAAATAAAATTATGTTATGTTATGTTATAATAAGATGTTTCATTTTGGATAAATGGACTTTCTGCCGCCTCTCAAGTTGTCGACTTTAAGGACTGGAGATCGAATTCTTCGGGTGTCTCTGGACTCTTTATCTGCTCTCTAGCAAGCTTTCTTCGTTCTCTAAAAAATTTATTGGTTCTCCAAACTGTTGTGTTGTGATGATTATACTAATGTGATTTCTAATGCTTCGCCATGTATTTTCATGTAGTTCAATTTGTAAGGCAATACAAATTGAATACTTTTTGCCTAACAGTTCGTTGAAGTCATCCGAAACACCAATTACTGATTCAGATGACTGATGCTGTCGATAATGTATATATTTCGTGGGTTTTTTTGGAGTAGCTGGCTAGGCTGCGATTTTACACACGTTTAGCTGTTAAGGTTACTTGTTTGGTTTTAACGATGCAGCCGGGAGACATGCTCAGAATTGCTGTTGCTTTAATAGCAACAGGGTTTTTAATTAAACCTATGTCACGGGACTTTATAAAAACAAATAAAAAGTATAAAATAATAAAATATTATAATAATTTTGGATAGATATATAGATGAAAAAGCAAAATAAATCGAAAAGGACGTTAGAATCTTTTAGACATATTAAGAATGACTTCCAATGAAGTTCTTTGTTGGAAGCTCGTAGACAATTATTAAGTAAATATAGAATTTGGACTTCCATTGTCTTTATTATTTTATTTAACACGACGTTTCGGTTAGTATCTCTAATCGTTTTACAAACAGCTAACTCACAACAGTTTACACTTGAAAACGGTTAGAGATACTAACCGAAACATCGTGTTCAAAACAAATAAAGACAATGGAAGTCTGAAATTTTATTTCTACTTAATCATTGTCAAGAATTCTATCTATCTATTTAGCCATCTTCAATCGATTTTTGGAGATAGGCCTCCCCCAATATTTTCCATTCTTCTCTGTCGGTCGCTGTTTTCATCCATCTACCCACGTATTTCTTCAAATCGTTCGCGCATCTCATTTGGGATCTTCCCCTACTTGTTTTATTTTCCCAAAGTCTCAAGTTTACAATATATTTGTTCCATCGATCGTCTTTCTCTCTGATATTATGACCGGCAAATTTGCATTATAATTTTGCTACTTCTCCTCTGACATCCCTTACTTTTGTTTTATATCTTATCAATTAATTCCTTTTTCTATCTGTTAGCTTTACATGTAGCATTTGTATTTCCATTGATTTTTGGGCTTACGTTACCTTCTTCATGTTTGATTTTGTAAGTGTCCAGGTCTGGGATCCATAGGTAAGTGCAGGAAGGATACATTGGTTATACACTTTCGTTTTGAGGTACTGAGGATATTTTTTATTTTTTATTATGTAGCTTAATTTACCGAATGCTGCCCAGGCATATCTTAGTCGTCTCTTGATTTTGGTTTTCTTTTTTTAGTTTCATAATTTGTCCCAGGTAATTCCTCTGCTTGTTCTATTTACTTTGGTTTATTCTGATGGTTTTAGTTTTAGTGTAGTTCATATGTAAGCCTATAATTTTAGCTGCTGTATCCAGTTCTTCCAGCGTTTTTATCGGTTCTCCTTTTGTGTCTGTTATTAAGGCGATGTCATCAGCATATCTCAGGTGGTTCAAGTATTGTCCACTTACTTGGTGCCTATAGTGTTCAAAAATTATCAAATAATATTATCAAAAAGAAGCGATATTAACATTAAATGTATTGTTTAAAGAAAAACCAAAAGAAGGCAAAGACAAAGATGTTGACCTTAACTCTGGACAAAAAGGTCACGTATCTGTCCCATTGGAGGGTAAAATCACTGCAAAAAAAGGGCAAATCGGCCTTTTTTCTGTGTGCTTTGGTACAGCGCTCGCGACACGTCAATCTTGATAAAGATTAATGCCAATTCGATTGATTTTCAACGACCGGCGACCGTCAAAAATTTTTAAGCTTTTCATAGGACTACAGACCATATACTTATGAAAGTGAAATAATCGATGACCAAGGCTGTTGCGAAAAATATGTTCGTCATAAACAGAGATTTATCAGTTGATGAACAAAAATTTTGTGTTATAGACCCCCTTCCATAATGAAGATTTTTCGAAATCCCCCTGTGGCTTAAAACCGCAAAACTCTGTACAAAATGTTCATGAAAAGAAACATATTTCAAGGTTAAAAAAACATTTTATAAAAATATATTTAGAATAAAGTTTCTATAGGACAGTTCGTTACTTTAGGAAATAAAATGTTCCTTTACACCAGTATTTACTAAGACCTTAAGACTTAGCATTATAGACCGGGTTTCAAATCAAGTCTATAGACTTGATACCGACTGGTTTAAGTGTTTTTTTTTAATACTCAAATAACTGCAAAGATTTGGTTCATCCTAATGTGCAATATGATATTCAGCATTTCTCAGTGAGTTTCATCTCACATAAATTCAAATTAACTTTAGAAATAAAGAAAAACCCATAAAAATTTTGTAACGAAATATCGTTTTTTGGAAATATAGTCCGTTCAGTCGTAAGATTCTCGTTAAAATTAGTCTCAAATTGTAGTACCACCCCTGAGGGGTGATTTAAAGTTCGAAAAACAATAGAAATAATCCGTGACTGACAAAAAAAATTATATACAAAAATATTCAAAGCTAAATAATACATAAATAACTTAAACTATTATGCATGCATTACCGTATTAAATACGTATCAATATTTAAATACTGTAAAAAGAACAAGATTTATTAGAATCCCTTTTCAATTACACATTCACCAAAACAATCGAACATCGGTTAAATAGTCGCTAACTTGTCTAAAAAATTAACGTAAAATATAGCGGACAGCTGACACTGACTTACCACGTCTTCTTTGGAGAGACGTTTGGAGGTTTAAATATGGCTACCATTTTTAAACCAAAATATTTTTTTATTTTTATTTATTTATAACCTTTGTTAGGAAATAATGTCTTTGTTACAACGAAAAAAGATGACTCATATCGCAAGGTATTTATGAACAATTTATATAAATACTAAAAACCATTGCATCCAAGGGAAAAATTAGTTAAACCGTCAACAAAAATGTAGACTTTTAAACCTAGGATTGTAGCACTTAGCACTGTAGGCCCTTTAGTAAATACTCGTGTTAAAGTTTTTTATTAAGAATTTCGTTATGTAAGAGTTTAAAGGGAGTCTCACTTATTACTTGAGGTAATACCAAGTGTTACAAAAATATCGTGAATTAAAAAAAAAAATTATGTTCGTTTGTTTTTTTTAGTATCTTAAAATGCGCTTGGATCCTCAAATGAACATACAAAATCACTTCATATTCAGCTTTACTTTCAGCTACACTGGCCGTAATAATTTTTAAAAAATTCTCACTGTAGATAATGAGACCAAATATTTGCCAAAAGTTGCCATTGTTATCATTTTTATATTAAACTAAAGGGCCACTACGCTCTGTACGCTAATTCCAACACTCCAAGAACTATCGCTATTTTTTTAACGACTACGTGTTTTGAACTGCAGTGATATCCTTCGAAAATTATCATTGGAATAATTATATTTTCTAATAATTATATGATTAAATACTCTCTGTTGCTTTAGATTGGGTTATGTGTTCGATTTTCGTAAGAGGATTATCTACGTGGAGGACTATTTTGAAAAAAAAATACGGGCGGAAAATCGCATAAAAATCATATAAATAAAGGTAAATACCTGGATATAAGTTTGAAAGAAAAATATATGCATGAACAGGCGGTAAAAGGCACTTTAGTCACCACCGAAAAAAATTAATTTTATCAAAATAACAACCTGTAAAAATAAAACAGAAAAGTAAAGCGTAAGGTAAAGGAAACAAATTTTAGCACCGCCTAAAACCATTATCGTAAGGCTTTTGTTTCCTTGTTTAATTTCCCATTTTATACTTTCAAATAAAGCTACATAATAAAAGTGTTATAAGCCATATCCAAAGCTTTATAAACGCTATATAAACCACGTACAGTTTTACATAAAAAAGTATTACAGGCCTACCTAGAATGTCAACTATTCCCATATAGAAAATAATATAATTTTCTTTTTTCAAATAAAATATATTTTTTCTATAAGCGTGCGGAAAAGTCCACTTTTCCGCACGCATTTTAGTGTGGAAAGTGCCACTTTTCCGCACTAGTGCGGAAAAATATTTTTTCCGCACTAGTGCGGAAAAGTAAATTTGTTGCGATTTTGAGGTGTTCTATAACATTTAGACCGTTCAAAATACATTTGTATCTTTCCTAGCACACGAAATATCCTAAAAATATTCAAATTGACTAAAATTCTGCTATATTTTCAATATTTTCGATAAAATAAATTTTTCAGTAAAATAGGTTCAAATTATAAGATTTAAACCTCCCCGGTATAAATATCGTCATTGTCAATGTCAAACAACAATGAACACTAGTGGTTTTAGAGTTGGCATCTTAAATCACCATAGCAACAAAGTACAAACAAACTGTCAAAACAAAGCCAATTTTGCAGATACAAGCGTCTTTTGAATTTTTCAAACAAAAAAATCAGATTTTCAATGGATTCTTCGGACGAAGATCTACCCCAGTCAGTTCTAGAAGCCGCTAGAATGTGAATAATAATAATTGATTTGATTAAAACGTTTTGAATATAAATAATTTTCTGATTAATTTTTAGTTTTTTCCTCACGCTTATAGAAAAAATAGTGTACCTAACTCGTGCGTAAAGTGTCTTTTCCGCACTTGATTGCTGGCCAAACTCTGCAATCGCGTGCGGAAAAGAGGCACTATCCGCACTAGTTAGGTAAACTACTATTTTGTTTATTTAACGATATAAACTTAACTATAAATTGTAATAACTTTAAAAATACTACTTAGACGATTAACAAACACCGCGCTGTGCGTGACCAAAGGATTTTAATATTTTTAGTTTCTCTCTTACAAAATATTACACAGCATATTAAGCTAATTTGGTTACGAATTTCTTCAAATACCAAAAAATACGACACCAAAAAAAACTTTATGATTTACTCTGAAATTACTCACTTATTATTCTAACTTTAAGTAAAAACATATATATTATTTAGGGAAAAACTAATTTTTGGGAAAAAACTCTCCAAAGGAAATTAAGAAAAAAATTAATGGACCCATGACGGATCCTTTCTAGCTAGCCTATTAGCACACTTCAAATGAAGCCATGATATATCAGCCTTGAAAACAGTTTTTTGTAAATATCTTAGAAACTAAAGCTGTGATGAAGTTTTTGGAGAAAGTTTGAGCAAAATGTAGTCTACTATATTTCGAAAACACCATATTGATACGATGCTCCGTTAAAAAGTTATCATTTTTAAAATTTTATAATTGTCAAAAAACTGTCACTAGCATAAACGGATTTTAACTAAAATCTAATCAGCTCGTTAAAGTGTCGAACACTATTTTACCTGAAAATTTTATGAGAATCGGTTTAGCGGTTTAGGGAACATTCTTAAATTACGTAACGCAAAAATTCAGGATTTTTGACCCTCTCTCCCTCCCCCCTCTCCCCCTCGAAAGGAATTTTCAATAGAAAACACATTAAAAAACCATTAAGTGTAAGGCAAGGCCCCTAGAGCGTTACGTAATTTAACGACAGACCCTTAGGAGCTATCGAGCTATAGAGACATCACGACGATATTACTAAGATACGTCAAAATACACCCAAATAATACGTTTTCGATCTCAAAAAGAAATTGTCGAAAATAATACCTTCTCTAGCCATTGCTACGCGGGCTAGTAAGGTAATAATCAAAGAAGAAAGTGAAACCAAAGCCAATAATTTATTTCTTATTTTAATATATTTGTTATGTAAAACTTTTCTTTATTGGAAATAAATATATAACATAACATAACATAACAATTACCTAATAGGCACTTATTGCAGCAAAGTCAGATTAATAGTGACAGGCAGTATTTAGACAATTTCACATTACATCTTCTTTCACAATTAGGCCTTTGTATATTATAACAACCGGAATTAATATTGCCGCCTTTATTAAAGGAAAATAAACGAACTAATTTTTAAGTTCGACTTTGTTATGTCCATTTTAAAAGATCAACTGTCAGTATTCGATTCAAAACTGTCAGAATACTACCTGGCTTTACTGCATTAGGTCCCTTTTTTTAAAATGAATGTTTTTCAGGCTTTATATTTTACTTCAAAATAAACATGTTTTTATACGCATTTGGCTGATTTTATTATACCATTAGTAATAACACTTTAAAGCTTAGTGAATTAAAAACGAGAAATAACACACCTTGAATATTTCTTTTTTTTGGGAAAATATTTTTGAGATTAAAAAAAAATATTATTCCTACGACCACATATTATTATGAAAATTATGGTTTTCACACGATTTGCCTTCTCACAAAACGTTATAAATTCCACAGTGCAGTGGTTTGATTATTTAAAAAACCTTATTAGTAACTAATAGCAGTAAAAATGCAGTTATAGATTAACAATCAAAGTTGCGCGAACTTTCAAAACCACAGAATATCATCGAAGAGTAGAAAAAAAAATATCCATTATTTTTGCCTATCTATAAAGGCCTATCCAGTTACATATATAGAAATCATTGACTTCAACTGACGAGCCGTCACTATGTTAACCTAACCTAGCTTTGTTCAAACCATAATTGGCAGCCAATGTGCCGCGCATAACAGTTTGACAGTTGGATCAGTCAAAAAATCCCTTATAAAAAATAGAAGAGGGAGGCGACTGAAAGGCAACTAGGCATAATTCCCCTTAATTCTGAAACTATAATTGCATATCTGACTATTTGGGAAATAATTACTTAGTATGTTAGTTTTAATGTAGGAATATTAAATGTTAGTTAAATAAAATGACTGGATGATACTAATAAAACCAATTTTTTAATCTGAAAAAAAACTACATTTTTTAAGATTGTTAATCAAACTATTTTTAACCAAGTACAAAAGGAAACTTTATAGGGGTATAGTCAACAACGGACACCGGTGGTTCGGAAAAAGGTGTTTCCATCCTCAGCGTGGCTTGCCTGACACAAAGTAGAACAAACTGACTACAAGATACAAGGTAAATCAAAAAGAATGGAAAAATAGGTAAAACCTATTTTTCATTCTACGAGTGAACGATAGCGAACCAAGGAAACTATGTCCATGGCGGAACGTAAACGTCCACCGGTCTATAAGGAAGAAAGACTTTTCGTCACAGTTCAACCAGACCATGCTATCCTATATGAACCGATACCGTGGAGACGATGATAGCATGATCTGGTTGAACTGTGACGAAAAGTATTTCTTCCTTATAGACCGGTGGAAGTTTACGTCCCGCCATGGACATAGTTTCCTTGGTTCGCTATCGTTCACTCGTAAACCTATTTTTCCATTATTTTTGATTTAAACTATTTTTAGCTTATTGCTTGGTCAAAAATTACTATTTAGGTCACAGACAAACAGACACAAAAATAAATTTTGGAACGAAATTATTGCTTTACGTCAAGAAAAAAACAAATACCCCGGTTTTAACCTATTTATTTAAACTAATAAATTTATTAATTACAGACTTGAGGGCACTTAATGATTTTAGCACTATTTAGCAATAAATATTGCTATGAATACCTTTTGGGAATCTAGCTATTATGCATGTACTAAAATTGGAGATAACAAGAAAGATAAATACAATTCTTTATTTTAATAAAACACCAATTTTATCTCAAAACTGTTTAAAAATTAAATTTTCTTTTCCTGATTGAACAAGCATTTGCACCCAAATTAGAATTTATCGGCATTTTTTAATAGAGTTTTGGCAAGAGCTTAAACGTTCAGTGACCAAAATTTACAATCCAATTCTGCTGCAGAGGGGGGTGCATATCATTTCCCGCTGCGTATTATTACCTTTAAATAAATGTTGCTTAGTGGTAGCTTTAAAAAAAACCAAAGACGATTATTGTATAATTTAAAATTAAAATTTCGACTAGTTTACAAGTTATTTTTTGAAAGAGCCTGTGAATTTTTGCCTTTTAATAATAGTGCAGGCGCTGGAGGTAGTTGGGTATGCAAAATATGAGGACCGCAATTTGACAATGGTTTCTAGCTAAGAATAGATCACAGATTAACGATCTAGATGTTGCCAAGTCAGTCTTTGGTCCAATTTTTTTATCCTCCCCCCCCATTATAGTTTTGTAAAAATTTTGCTAAATTGACGTCATAAAGCCACAATGTTACAAAAATGCGCATTAAAAATGTAAAATCTAATCTTAAAATAAAATTTTAAATTTTAGCTGCAAAAACCCCAAAAAACCCCCGAGAGCCCCCAAAATCTGAAATATTTTGGTTTTCTCCAAATTTTTTTAAAAACCAAGATTCTTAGGGAAAAATATATTTTCACTTTTATTGTAGACAAAAAAATTTCGTTTGCAACAATAAAGTGGTGTACGACCAATCACAAACTCTCCAGAGGCGTTCGTTTATTGAGGTGTTAATTGTGTTCTATATTAGACTATAGGCAATCAAATTTCCTTTTAAACTATGTATAACAGGGCAAGATTGGTTTTATTTGTAACAATATATGCGCGTCCGTAAATTAAATCAATTTTGAAAAATCACTAAAATAAAACCATTTTTTTTATTCAATTTTCTCAAAAACTAAGCTTTTTGGGATAAAAATTATTTTACAATATTGTAGAAAATGAAATTTGCTATTTAATAGTGTATAAGTTAGTGCAATCAGAGTAATAATAAACTCTCTAGCAGTGTCCGTTTTTTGAGAAAATTTAAAAAAATTAAAATCTTAAAGACCAAGCCTTGTTTCAAAAATTATGTTTCACAGTCGAATATAGACAATCAAATTTCTTTTTAAACGCTGTAATACAAAGTAAGATTTGTCTTCAGATTAAAACTACAGGCGTCCGTAAATAATATAAATTTTTACAAATCACCAAACAAATTAATTCTGTTACAGGTTTTATCCAATTTTCTCAGAAACTGAGATCCCTGATAGATCTGAAACCTTCCTAGCCCATTTGCACACTTCGAGTAAACTTCATGCTATATTAACCTTGAAAACAGTTTTTTGTAAATATCTCCGAAACAAAAGCCCGTCCGAAGTTTTTGGTAATTACTCAAATTTTTGAAAAATATGTGGGCTACTATATTCTGAAAACCGCATATTGATGCAACGCTCCGGTTAAAAGTTAGCAATTTTCAAATTTTTTAACTGTCAAAAAACTGTCATTGGCATTAATTGAATTTAACCAAAATCTTATCAGCTCATTGCAGCGTCGAGCTCTATTTTACCTGAAAATTCCATTAAAATCGGTTTATCGCACGGTAAAAAATTTTGTCTACAATGAAAACGTTCTTTTATTAAATAAATTATTTTGCCTTAAAACAATTTGTTTTGAATTCAAATATTTCTTTTTAATTCAACGCAGTGTTTAATTTTGAAATGAGACTTTATTTTTCTTCTTTAATTATTTTGATTCAGTATACTTCATTTTGTAACAAAGCAAATAGTCTTCATATAAGTAATATTTTGCTTCCAGGGAAAACGGTGCCTTAGATTAATTCATTTCCAATTTATAATAAAACAATTTCTGTTTCACATTAAAATAAAAAGCAAGACATTTTTTGTGCTATATCAAGGAAATATTCTCTTGGTGAATAGAAAAGCACAAATTATTTTACTTCAAAGCAATTTGCTTTGATCTAAGACAATTTTTTTACCGTGCGGTTTAGGAGCTATCGTGTTACGGACAGATATACATACACACACACACACACAATATTGCTAGGATAGGTCAAAATACACCCAAACAGCACATTTTCGGCGTTATCTCAAAAAAAAAAAATTTCGTCGAAACTAATACATTCTCTAGCCATTGCTGCGCGGGCTAGGAAGGTAAAAATGTGTTAAATACTTTATTGTAGAAAATAAAATTCCCTTTTTAACGATATAAAGATCCTCAGGAAAAGAGTGCACACTTCAAAAAGCGCACGTGGATAAACGCGAGCACCGAAATGGCGCACCTGGAAAATAGCGCACATATTAAAACAGTGCACAATGAAATAAAGTTAAGCTTCTAGAATTCGAATGTTCCTTGTAAAAAAGTAACATGTAAGATTATTATTAAAACTTTCATAAAATTTTGTGTTTTAAAAAACCTAAAATTTTGAAAATCTATGAAAACTTACACCGGCATACGAAATAAAAACGTGGTCTGTACCTTTGATGAGGCGTACCTATCTATATGTATAAGTTCTTCGGTGCGCTGAATCCGAATGCGAGGTTCATTTTGACCGTACAACATAAAACTTTGAGAAAATTAAATAAAAAAGTTGAAATTTTTCGTACACAAATAAGTTAACAACAGCTGAAAATTTCAAAAAATGCAGTTAAAAAAATGTATAAAAAAATAGCGCACCGAAAAACATATAGATGGGTACATACTAGATAGGTCTCGTCAATTGTTCAGACCACTACTTCTTGATTTTGTGTACATACGGGTGCTAATATTGCGAATTTTTTCGTATGATCTTTTGTCCGATGCGCATATTTCTTCTGCGTTTTTTTTCTATGCGCTTATTATCGGGAATCTAATAAAGCCGAACCGAACCCCCCCTCCCCCCCGAACCGAACCGATCCGAACCCCCCCCCCCGTAGAACCACACACAAATTTCACCCGATTTTCCCAAAAAATAAATAAATCTTACTATGTAGTACAGCATTTAAAAGAAAATTTCATTGTCTACAAATGACTATCAAGCACAATTTTTGATAGAGGGCTTGTTTTTTGAGGTAATCGGGTAAAACTTGTGAAAAACATGTGCTTCTTTTAAAAAAATTTTACATTTTCTCATTAAACGGACGCCGCTGGAAAGTTTGGTATTGGTGTGACCAAATTTTTTCCTAAAAAGCCTTTTGAGAAATATATAAAAATAAATAAATAATTAAGTTTAATGATTTTTCAAAATTGATATAATCTACGAACGCCCCTAAATTGTCATAAATGAAACTAATCTTACTTTATGGTACATCATTTAAAAGGAATTTCATTCAGAATCGGGAAAAACATGTAATAAATGTTTGCCCGCAGGTAGAAAAAACGATAACTGCAGTGGACTGTATGTATTTTAATTAAATGAAGCGCGAACAAACATAAATATATTGATATGAAATCACGAAATAATTAAGGTCCATAGGTTAATTGTTGGTACCACACAACGGAAATCAGAAACAAAGCACTCACCAGTTTGCAGCCAATTTCTCCACGTTCTAGGGGACCCTTTCTGGATCTAATGATGGCACCACGTAGCTGAAGGGCTGAAGTTTCTAGTTCTATGCTTCAGTACACCAAAATCGAGCACTTTCAAGTGTAGAAATTTTTAAATGTTGGAGAAAGTAAATTAACACGCCATTTTCTCGAGGCGGTAGAAAAGGATCTCACTGATTGTTGGTGCGCATGTCAAAATGCGCGAAAATGTACTCTGTCCGTCATCCAATTGTGTGGTTTTAAAATTTACAAACAACCGCGAAATTTAGCGGGAGCAAACAATAAATATGTTTCTTTTTTTATTTTTTTTACATTACCTCAATAAACAGACGCTGCTACAGAGTTTGTCATTGGTCGTACCCCACTGGCCTATACATCGTTAAAAAGTAAATCTGAGGGCACGGCAGTGCCTCGCCAAGTTCGCGCGCCGGCCGTAACCATCTTTTCTTGAAACATTTCAGCCGATATTTGAACCACCTAAAACTCTACTTCGGAATGAGCTACGAATCTCAAGCTTTGCACAGTCGTAGACCTCCATGGAGTTAACAGCGCCTCCAAGTTTCATGGAATTCCGTAAAGCAGTAAAGTAGTTACGAAATTTCAAAAAACGTCGAAACTGACTTACTCACTCACTCACTCATTTATAGATCATCAATATTCTACTGTACTTCCAGACATGCTACAAAGCTGAAATTTGACAGACTGATAGAAATTATGACCAAACCACTCAAAAAACTTTAAAATTTTAATTTGCTCCCCTTATCTATACATTTAAAGTTATAAAAGTAACATCGCCCACTTCCAGAGTTGAGCTTTGGCGGACTGATAGGAACTATAATAAAACTATGGGAAAAAATCAAAAAACCCCAACATTTTAATTTACTTCCATCTCCTATAAATGTAAATTTATGTGAAACTAACATTGCCCACTTCCAGAAACGCTAGAGAGCTGAGCATTGGAATGCTGATAGAAATTATGATAAAACCATGGGAAAAAATTTAAAAAGTCCAATATTTTCATTTACTCTCCTCCCCTATAAATGCAAAGTTATGTAAAAGTAACATTACCCACTTTCAGAAACGCTAGAGAGCTGAGCATTGGAAGACTGATAAGAACTATGATAAAACCATAGGAAAAAATTTAAAAACCCGACAATTTTGATTTATTTCCCTTCTCTATACATGTAAAGTTATGTAAAAATAACATTGTGCACTTTCAGAAACGCTAGAGAGCTAAAAAAAATTAAAAAACCTCAAAAATTTAAGTAAGGCATTGCAAAAGTTTTGAACAGTATTCCGCATATTTTACTACTTTAAAAATTAAGTATTATCCAATTCCTTAAAAAAAGAAGTGAAATCATAACAAAAACATTTCATGTAAAAAAAAGCCAAGTACGGCAAAATCGCATTCTGTAGAAAGAATTGAGATAAAAGTAAAGCCAAGTTCTTCAATACAAATTGCAAAAAGAAAGGTTCTTACTAGTTTGGAAATATTTTTCTAAACTTTGCTATTACGGCTGTAAATGACTCTTAGGCACAGTGCTAAATTGAACATAAAGAAGTTTGGCTGTAATAGCAAAGTTTAAAAAAACATTTCCAAACTAGTAAGAACCTTTTATTTTGAAATTTGTATTGAAGAACTTGGATAAGTATTATCCAATTCCTTAAAAAAAGAAGTATTATCCAATTCCTTAAAAAAAGAAGTGAAAAAATCATAACAAAAACATTTCATGTAAAAAAAAGCCAAGTACGCGAAAATCGCATTCTGTAGAAAGAATTGAGATAAAAGTAAAGCCAAGTTCTTCAATACAAATTGCAAAAAGAAAGGTTCTTACTAGTTTGGAAATATTTTTCTAAACTATGCTATTACGGCTGTAAATGACTCTTAGGCACAGTGCTAAATTGAACATAAAGAAGTTTGGCTGTAATAGCAAAGTTTAAAAAAACATTTTCAAACTAGTAAGAACCTTTCATTTTGAAATTTGTATTGGAGAACTTGGCTTTACTTTTATCTCAATTATTTTTACGGAATGCCATTTTCGCGTACTTGGCTTTTTTTACATGGAATGTTTTTGTTATGGTATTATTGTCTATAATAAAGGTAAAAACATCTCTCTTTTTAAGAAAATTTAAAGAAAACCTAAAAATCTCATATTTTGGGGGTCTAAGGGGTTTTTGGGGCTTTTTGCAGTCAAACTAATATAATTTTATATTTAGGTTAGATTTGATTAGTTAGATTCTCTGTCGTTGTGGCTTTAGCGCGGTAACTTCCAAATCGTTAATCTGTGACATATTCTCAGCTAGAATCCATTGTCAAACTGCGGTGCTCATATTTTGCAGACTCAACTACCTCCAGCGCCTGCACTAGAAGATATTTTAAATGAATAATTCTTCCCTATTAGATGGATTGTCTATAAATAGATTATAAGAGCGTCAGGTTGCGAAAATAAAAATAAACCTTTCTCTCTTTTAAAATAATGAATTTTCTCTAAGCCGACTTATTAATTCTGCGAAAGCCGCACTCAAACATTTTTCTTTTTCCGCTTGTTTAGGACTTTTCAAATTGGAAGCTTGTTTCGCCTTTTTTATTAATTTGATGCTTTCGCCAGGGCGACGGCTACTAGTACAATTAATTTTCGAGGAAAGCAGGAATTGCCCCAATTTCTAACCATCAACAAAATTAAGTTTGGTACAATATAAAACCTCTTTAGCTTAAAAGTAAAATGTAAGGAAATTTTTTACTGTTAGAAAAATAAATTCCTAAACTAAAAGAAAGAAAGATATCTCTTTATTCAAGGAACTACCTGAACAAATACAGTTAAATGCATTTTGTTAATCAAAAACCTAGAAAGCCGCCGCGGTTGCCACATCGACGCCACTCGAACTTTCCGCCGCTTCAACTCGCTGCCAAGCCATTCCGCCGTCGATCCAAGTAGCCGCCACCGATCCAACTCGCCGTCGCCGATCCATATTGCCGCCGCCGATCTAACTCACCGCCGCCATAATTTTAGTTTGCAATTTTATTTAATAAGGGGTCTTAATTTTGTCTCTTTTTAAAAGGTCGAAATCGATGATAAGCTAACCCTTGTTAATTGATCGCAAACTTATAAGGCTTTTATGGAAAGCAGTTTTTCGCAAAAACTGCAAAAAAAAAATGTTTATTATACGAAATAACAGCTAACCCAAAACTTAAGATGCGAAAATGAAAATATAGTTGAAATAAATAATACGGTGACAACAGCTATGACCAAAGTAGAAAAAGATAACGTACAAAAAGGTAAAAAAAAAAAAAAATGTATATCAAGAGAAATAAAGAAACTAATGGAAAAAAGGCGGGAACCTTGAGAAAGAAGACAAAAAATCAATATAATAAAACCCTAAAATAATTGATAAAATAAAATGAACAACCCAACAATACCAAAATAATCGTAATCAATGACTTGGAAGAACAAGCAAAAGAAACTACTAAAACTACACAAGATGATGAACCTACCACCCCTACTCCCAAAAGACCCCACCAGAAATTGTAACACCTACCAATACTGACGAGACCCATGAAGTAAGCTTTACACTGCCTGAAGTGAGAAAATCTAAAAAACAAAAATCGGCACCCTTACCTGCGACTTTTACCCTAAATGAAGCTGAAAGCCTATTCGCTCCAGCAAAAGCCTTTATAGAGAATGACCTTAACTCTTGTGTAAAATATAACGAACTGTTAGACTTACATGTAAATATACATGGCATCCAGAACCCAATTAGTATTGTACAAGATTATACCACAAATTTCCTGGCTTTAATAGAAATGCTTAAGCAAATCTACCCGCATTTAACAGCAAGAAGCGCTAAAACTAAAATCACAAAGTTAAGAAAGAAACTCACCATTCATGTCGAAGGGCTCACGTCCGACAGTGACTCGTCAC
The DNA here is from genome assembly GCA_963576565.1 of Aspidapion aeneum. NCBI lineage: Eukaryota > Metazoa > Arthropoda > Insecta > Coleoptera > Brentidae > Aspidapion > Aspidapion aeneum. The sequence continues at coordinate 38,849,500 of OY755040.1, forward strand.
AGGCTTAAAACCAATTATATGATACACCAAATTAAATAATGGAGACAAAAAACTATAGCCAAAATAAGCATCATAACCATTCGATTTTACAGTGGAATCTTAATGGGTATTTTAAACACCTGGAAATGCTGCAATACTTAATTAGACCGAAAACCCGAGCATTATATTTCTTCAGGAAACAAACTTCAATCAAAATAAAGAACATTTTTTGAAACGATTTAATGGTTTTTTTCGTAATAGAATAGACAGGGATAGAGCTAGTGGAGGGGTTGCTATTTACATTGAAAAATCTTTAAATGCAATAGAGCTGAACGTAACATCAAATCTTGAAGTAGTAGCCGTATCTGTAGAACTAAAATCAAGAATTACTATATGTAACATTTACATACCTCCGAACAAAGATTTCACGACGCAGGATTTATCCAACATCTATAACCAATTACCCTCTCCGAGAATAGTAGTTGGCGACTTTAACTGCCACCATATTGAGTGGGGCAATAAAAGTACTAGAGGTAAAAATCTTCTAAACTCTCTAGACAATGCACAATTATTGCTACTAAATGATGGCAAAAGTACTCGGTTTAATTTAACCACCGGAAATCACTCGACATTAGACCTGACTATATGTGATCCCAACATCGCAATTAATTTAGAATGGAAAGTCTTGCCCGACTTATATCAGAGCGACCACTACCCCTTGATTACTAAAATGCTAATGGAAACCTATTCAGAAAACCAAATTGAAAAATGGAATCTAAAACAACCTGACTGGGACAAGTATCAGAGTATAGCTGAAAATGCAATACCTGATTTAATACTATCAGAAGACATTGAGCAATGCTTGGAGAATTTCATAACCATTTTAGTACAAGCCGCAGAGAAGTCCATGGGCAAAAAGGTTTATTTAACGAAACGAAACCCCGTTCCTTGGTGGAATGAAGAATGCGACAAGGCTATCAAAAAATGCAAATCTGCATTTAACCATTATAAACGCCATAAGACGCAGGAAAACCAAATAGAATTTAAAAAACTGAGAGCAAAAGCGCGTTTTATAACCAAAAAGTCTAAAAAAGAATCTTGGACCCTTTTTGTCACATTAATTACTTCAAGGACATCATCAAGTGAAGTATGGAATAAAGTCAAAAATCATTCTATTTCGATCACAAAATTAACCGGACAAGGAAAAACTCTGACGGACAGCAAAGACATTGTCAACATATTGGCGGAAACATATAAAAGATATTCCAGCAATGACCAATTAAATCCTGCTTTTGCTGCGTTCAAACAGCAATAAGAAACTCTACAACCTATCAATATTTGTCATCAAGAGAACCCTTTAAATGACCCGATTTGCGAATCTGAATTAAATGATGTCCTAAACATATTTAAAAATTCCTGCCCAGGTCCTGATAAAATACCTGCCCCTTTTTTACCAACCTCCCAGAAAATGCTAAAAAGAGTCTCCTTAAAATCTACAACATTGTTTGGACGGAAAATAAATTTCCACGAATTTGGTCAAAAGCAATTGTCTTGCCGATTCTAAAAGAAGGCAAAAACGCTAGTGAGCCCGAGTCCTACAGACCAATATCATTGAAATGTATTTTATGCAAATGTCTTGAAAAAATAGTCAATAATCGATTAGTGTGGCACCTGGAAGAACAAGGCCATCTTTCTCCTGAACAAAGTGGTTTCCGTAAAGGAAGATCCACTCAAGATAACATAGTAGACCTGGAATCAGAAATTCATAATAGCTTTCTTAACAAGCAGAAATGCTTAGCAGTATTTTTTGATATTAAAAGGGCATATGATTCAGCATGGAAACATAAAATCCTAAAACAACTGCTCTCATGGAATATAATAGGTCGTATGGCACACTTCATCAAAAATTTTTTAAATAATAGAACATTCCAAGTGTCTATCAATGGAACAGATGAAAAAGATCAAGTTAACGGTACTCCTTAAGGGTCTGTGATTAGTGTCACGCTTTTCCTGGCGGCAATCAATAACCTAATTGAATTTGTGAAAGCTCCCGTCAAGGCGAGAGTTTTTGTTGATGATCTAGTCTTAATACTGAAGGGAAAAGTCATCCAATCGATGCAGCAGATCATGCAAATACAAATTTGCCAACTATAGAGCTGGTCGTTGACTTTAGGTTTTACTTTTTCGGCTGAAAAAACCAAATTCATCTTATTTTCAAAGAAAAATGTAGCTATCAACCCTAGACTAGAACTTTATAATACTGAACTAACATGCGAAAAATCTATACGGTCCCTTGGAATGATATTTGACTCCAAACTAAATTGGGTAGAACACATTAAAAAAGTGGTTACCTCATGCCAAAATGGCCTAAATCTATTGAAAATCCTAGCCAATACCTCTTGGGGAGCTGATACTACAATTTTGTTACGAATATACCGTGCCTTGATTAGATCCAAAATTGATTATGGATGCATAGCATATGACTCAGCAACAAATCATGTCTTAAAGCTTCTTGATACTATTCATAATTCAGGAATACGAACTGCACTTGGAGCATTTTACACGAGTCCGATCGATAGTCTCTTATGCGAAGCCGGGGAACCCCCTCTTCGATATCGAAGAATGTACTTAAGTCTTTCTTACGCTACAGCTGTTGCCAACAACCATAACATGCCAGTAATAAACAATATTTTTAATCAGAACTTCAGACAAAATTACTTTCAAAAACCGAGAGCAACAACCGCATTTCACGAGAGACTAAATAAATATCTGGACAGGATTCAAGAAAATTTTCCAAAATTTTTCGAACCCCCACAATAATAAAACCCACCATGGAAAATATCGAATTTAACTTACAATACGGAACTTACAAAGTATGACAAAACCTCAACCAATCCTCTACTGATTCGAAAGGAGTTCCAAATGATCATTAGTAAGTTTAACGCGTATCATCATTTATACACCGATGCGTCAAAAACAGAGTGGGACACAACGGCAGCTGTTGTTCACGAAAGAGGCTCCAAAGCCTATAAACTAAACAAGAACTCAAGTATATTCACAGCGGAACTCTATGCAATTTATCAAGCTTTGGTACACATCGAAGAAAATAATTTCCAAAAGTCAATTATAGTGTCGGACTCACTAAGCTCAATCAATGCCCTCAAGCCAATTTTCAGCAATAATCCTATAACGCAAAATATAAAGAAGATCCTTTTCAAAATGCAGGAGGAACTCAAAATAGTAACTTTAATATGGGTGCCCTCACATGTTGGCATATCGGGAAACGAAAACGCTGATAAGTCCGCCAAATCGGCTGCAGAAGATCCCAATTGTGTGGTAGTGCGCGATAGCTTTAAAAGTGATTTTAAGGCATATGTTAAACACTGTATGTATAGCCTATGGCAACAAGAGTGGACTGAACATACGAACTCTAAACTACATCCTATCAAACCAAACGTCCGACCTTGGCATGGATTAGTTCAAAGTAGAAAAACACAAGTGCTATTGTGTCGTCTTCGCATTGGTCATACAAAGCTGACCCATCAATATCTGCTTAACAGAGAGGATCCTCCTGTATGTGAATGCAGTGAAAGACTTACAGCGAAACACATCTTAACTTCTCCATCGTGTCGTAAATTTGAGGGAGGACCGCCAGAGGTTACACAAGCTTCATAACCAACTAGGAAAAACTCTGTAAAATAACGCTGAATCTGTCGAACATCTAATTAACTTTTTAAAAGACTGTAACATATACTATAAAATTTAAATGTACCTAAAATTGTTGCGCTAATAACCCTAGGTAGTTGATGCGCATTGCTCTTTAAATAAAAAAAATAAAAAAATAAAAGAAAGAGCCAAGAAATAAAAGTTAAGAGAGTTAAAGAAAATAACAGAAATATGAAATGTCTAAGGCCGACTCTAGGTAGATATAAAATAATTAAAATAAAGGATATGCATGAAATAGAAACTAACGTTAAAGTGGATTAAAAAACAAGGAAAATTTAGTGGCATATATATTTTATTTTTCTTATTTTTCCTTGCCCTTATGCTACTAAATTCTCGTCGTTGTTTAATTTATATCTAGGGCGCTGAAACTAACCTTTGTTAAAGAGGATATTATAAGTATCACACAACTACTCTATACAGAATTATACCAAATAAAAAGGAAACCATCTCGTGAAAACATGAGGAAACTCCAAACATAAATAAAAAACATAAACTTAGAGCTACAACCTGAAAAAAGCAAAGCAGAAATAAAGAGAGCATTACAGAAAGTAGAATGTAACAAATCACCTGGAAGATGGAGTATTGGCAAAAATGCTCAAGTACGATGGTAAAGCCGTCGTTAATACCTTCCATATTCTCCTGAACAAAATACTAAAAGCATGGAAGGTATCTTGATCAAAAACCAAGTCATATACACCACGGTGCGGCACGCACGGTAGATTTGCTAAATAAGGACACTAAGTTTGGATAGTAAACGAAGATATTTCGTTTATTTGGCTCCTTTTATATTAAATAAAAGTCGATAACTCGACCGAAACGCATTTTTGCTAAAAAGGCAAACAGTATTTGGACAAATAAAGTCAATATAGGAATACGCCAAGCAAAGTAAAGTGCTGTCGTTAAGTTTTGACAGGTAATTTTTTGTCCTAAACGAACTTGTCAGAACACTGCTTGGCCGATATGTTTTTTGTGAGATAAAGATATTTTTTTAAATTTTGGTTAACGGTTACTAAAATTTACTTTTATCATTTTGTAGTTGACAACAAATAAAATGACCCTTATGCCAGTAGTTGCGATTTTGATTTCATGAAATAACCAATCTGAACACAGGTCCTTATTTTTGATATTACCCTAAATGAATTTTTCATAACAGTTTCAAAATGAAGCCGATAAGCTGACAAAAATTGTCTCACTTCTTTTTTTTTTTATGATGATTGGACCATAGTCACGGACTTTTAATTTTAAAATGAATAACCTACGCTTCCTATAACAAACCACTGCACTATGCGCTTAACGTTGTGTATCTTATTTTGGTGTTCTGGTAAGGAAGTTTGGATCAGGTTTGAAATTTTTTTCTTTCTCAAATTTCTTATTTTGTTCCATCGACGTTTTGACTGGTTTACAATTTGATATGTTTTTTCGTCCGATTCTTAGTCCCAAAATGGTGTTCACAGCTCCCTTATCTTTCATCTCAAATTTTGAGATAAGCTGTTTCTTCAGATTAGATTTTTGGGTGTGATCATTACAGAATATTTAAATATCAACGTATAATTTCAAAATCAGTAGTTTGTCGCCATCTTTCTTGAAGTAGACACATGGTTCATTTTCCAGCCGTCTTAGTCCAAGATTATTGCTCTTGGTGCCTGTTTTAGACCCTAGAGTGAATTTTTCAGTAGGCATACCTTCGATTGTTGATTTTGTTGGACAAAACCTTCAGATTGCTTCATATACACGGTTTCTTTAAGATCGTCATTTAAAAATGCAGTTTTGACATCCATTTGATCAATTTGGCTGCTAGCTCAAGTAACATTCTTAGAGTTAAATGTCGCACTACTGGAGAAAATGTTTCATCGTAGTCTACACCAAATTTTAGCGTAAAACATTTAGCAACAAGGCTTGGTATCTTTCAGAGTTTTCATCATTATCTGGTTTAACTTTAAAAACCCATTTGCAATCAATAGCCTTTTTGCCTTTAGGTAATTCGACTAATGACTCATTGCCAAGTTCCATTTTTCTGAAGGGCAACAAATTCTTTTTCCATTGCATTATGCCACATTTTACTTTCTATATTAGACAGTGCTTCCTGGACTGTAATTGGTTCTACAAAATGTGCTTGGTATACAACATAGTCTGGGAAATCATTCTCAGTTCGGTTACGTAGAGGATATCTAGAACTAGTAGACGGTTCTTCACTGGCAGGTGCAACGTGAACTTAAAAATCGTCATCTTGTTCTTACAAATTATCTTCGGGAAGAGTATTTTGATTGTTCTCTATTATCTCGTTTTGCTGAACTTCATCAAAAGTCAGAGGCACTTCCACTTTGACATTTTGTTGCGGTGCTCTGATTTGGATTTTTGTATTTTCAAAATAGGTTTGATTTTTATAAATACAACATCTCTTCCTTTGTTCGGTTCACACCCTCAAGGTTCCCGGGAAAGAATTCATGCGCTATTTTTTGTCGTTGCGCTTTTGTTACATTGCACTTTTGTTACTCGCGCGTTCTACAGAGTCATTTTGTTATTATTGCAAAAGACAAATTTTTGTTGACAAGCATTTCGTATTTTGACTTATGAGGGCCCCAAAAAGTTGTTTGCCCCGGGGTCCCATGACTTCTAACTACGCCCTTGCCATTATATTCATATACGCTTTTCCGGAAAATGTTTAGACTCTTTCTAAACGTTTTTAGACTTTTTTTGAACACTTTGAGGCAAGGGCATCACCAGTCGGTAAAATAGGGGGCAGCATATAAGAACTAAAGAAAAAAATAACAGTAGTTTTTAATTTTTTAAAAATTAGAAACGAACAAATGTCGGTAATTACATAATGTTTTTTGCGAATTCCTTGGTCACTTTGTTGATAAAATTGTCATTAGGGGGGCACAGCAGCCGGACCGTGGCCCTGTCTGGCAACGTCCTTGTCTCCAGACTTTTTAAAAATATTTTAAGATTCATCATTCTACACTGTTCCAATACATTTTTAGACTTCTCCTAAACATTTTTTTAGACTTTTATTGAATTTTTTAAGAGTATTCCTGAATACTTCCAGACTTCTCTAGAACTTTTCGCATTTTTCCGGAACTTTTCCAGACTTCTTCAAGACGTTTTGTATACATTTCCAGAACTTTACATAAAAGCAAAAGAGGGTGGAGTTAGTTAACCTAATTTTTGTTAAAAATTAAATTTTCAATTTATTACGTAACTCTAGCTGCTGTACTGTATATTTTCATTTAAAAAAAAATTATATTTTCTTTAAAAATTAAAAAAAAAAATCAAAACATCGCGTTTTTTGAGTTTTTTCAAAAACATATATATTTTTTAATTGAATACCCTGTATTTTATTTTTTTTTTTGATAAGTGCTTTATACAAAGGACAGGGTGTTTTAAAAAAAAATATATTTTTTTTAACTCGAAAATGCGATGCTTGATTTTTTTTAATTTCAGTGCCTTAAACAGCATCAAGAATTCTACTAGTTTGCCAATATAATCTATTTTCTATCTTTAATAGTAACATAATTAGCAGTGGTGGACACTTAACTTGGAACACCCTATACAGCATAAAATTTAATGACAGTTGGTTTAATGCTGGTTAAAAACGGTTCATTAGTTTTCGAGATATTTAAGTTTTTTAAAAGTAATGTATCATAAGAAAGTAGTAAAAATTACTTGGGAAATACTAGGAAATACTAGGAAATACCAGGAAGTATCAGGAAATACTAGGGAATACCGGAAAGTACTTGGGAAATACTAGGAAGTACTGGGAAATACTAGGAAATACAATTGAAATTCGAGGAAATACTGGGAAATACCAGGAAATACCTATTTCCTTTTGGTGTACAGAAATCGGCGATCGAGCCACCCCTCGAGTTTTTATCAAGTTTTATTTATTTATTTTATGCAGCATAACACTACTGTAAAATGTAAATGTCAACTTGATATATAATAAATATATACTGCTTAAAATAAAAAACGAGTTTCTTCGGCCCGGGGCTGGTTGACGCACCCTGACATCCATCTTTAAAAAACAAACTATACATAAACTGTTGGTAAAAAAAAATTTTTTTGTCTAATCTAAAAGATAAAACATTAAGCTTTCCTATTTGGTATCAAAAGCACACCAAAACCTAATAATGTATTAGCTAAAAATAAAAATACAAAAAGTGCCTCAACCAGCCCCGGGCTCCCCTACAGACCACATTTTATTTCGTGTGCTGGTCTAAGCTTTCATGGATTTTCAAAATTTTAAGTTTTTTAAAACACAAATATGTATGTACAGTGAAGTTCGCAAATAGCGAACCCGTTTATAATGAATGAACCCCGCCCCGTTCAAAATACCCAAATGTTTTTTTACTTAGGTATACAAAAGTCCATATGTCTTCTTATAGTAAACCTCGGATGTAGCGAACCAGTTTCCGTGCAATCTTCGAGTTCACTATATCCGGAGTTAACGGTATTCTTTTTTTAATTTCAAAATTTTATGAAAGTTTTAATATAAATATTCTATTTTTTTATGGCGAAATGGTCTAACAACTTAACCTGTTACTTTTTTACATGGATCATTCAAATTCTAGAAGATTAACTTGATTTCATTGTGCACTGTTTTACTATGTGCGCTATTTTCCGTGTGCACTTTTTCGGTGTGCGCTTTTATCCACGTGCACTTTTTGACGTGTGCGCTCTTTCCTTATGAGAATCTTGTGTGTTGTGAAGTCCGTGATCATAGGGCATATTTTATTTCGCAAAAATAAAAAACGACCCCGACTAAAATAAATGTAATTATATAAATTATTTGAATTAAAAATCTTCCCATTGCATTATCTCAAAAAAGAAGTTCTAACATTTTAGAACTAGGTGTTTGAAACTTTATTAAAAAGGAATATTGCGAGGATATTGTCAAAACATTAACTGAAAAAAGTTGCTCAGAACTTTTATCTTTCGATTTAGTATCTTTACTCAATATATCAGGAGTTACGAATCGCTTTGAAGTTGATTGAATGATTATTCTTGTCCCTTCTCCAGCTCCTTCGATCCTGACAATCTTCTTGTGTCAGGTTTTTTTGACTCATTGATCTTTATATTGACTGTTGCCATTCCAGTTTAGGACGCCCTCTTTTTCTGCGCCCTATTGGTTGCCACCTGCTTTGGTAATCTTGTCTTTCGTCGTTTATTTGTTGTACATGGCCGTAGCATATCTGTTGTCTTTTAGTAATGTCATCCGTTATGCTTCCCTCGATTCCCATTCTTTCTTTTATGATCTCATTTCTTATACAATCTGTTCTAGATATTCTCATTGATCTTCTTATTGGATCCATTTCGACACGTTCCATTTTTTTTGTATTTTTCTGTTACGCGACAAGTGTCTTTCAATATAACAGCGTGCTTTCCACCTTTATTTCATATATGTTAAATTTTATATTCCTTATTTTCTCTTTGCTTTATAAAATACTGTTAAAACATTCAATAACCTTTTTTGCTTTTACTACACTTTTTCCAGTTCTTTACAGTCTGTTTCTCTTTTATCAAATGGGACACCCAAGAATACATACCCATTTCATAGAGATATTGTTTGATATACATAGGTACTGTGTCTTGTGCCCGTTCACTGTTAACACCCACTTTTGGTATTCTTCCCTTAACTTTCTCATCATATACTCCATGCCTTCTTCCATTATCAGCTACAATTACTTGGTCGTCAGCAAACTGCAGTGTGTATATGATAAATCGGTTGGTAAGTTATATTCCCATGCCGTTTACTTTACGTTTCCAGTGTTTTAGAGCTACTGCGATATAATATATTTTCAAAAGAACTGGAGAGATACAACATCCCTGTCTTAAGCTTTTCGTTACAAGGAATTCTTTTGAAAGTCAATTTCCAATTTTAGTGTTAGGTTTTGTCCCTTTGTATAGTTCTTTTATCGCTTTTATGTATGTTTGATTGATATTAGTTTGCTCTAACACGATCCATAATTTTTCTACTGGAAAGGTATCATATGTTTTTGTAGGTCCACAAAGGTAACATGAGTCTCTATATTTATAGGCACTCCTTTTCTTAATTACTTGTTTAAGACAAAAAACATTATCACTACAAGATCTGCCTGCACGAAACTCACTGTGCTCTTCTTCTTCTTGTTCATAAAAATCATTATCTATGAGATCTCTGAGAATCCCACCGTGCAATCTACTTAGAGTACTGGTTACTAAAATTCCTCCGTAGTTGTTGCAATACAGCTTGTTTCATTTTTTATGTATTGAGGATATGAATGTAATTTTCCAATCATTAGGTACTGGATATCCGTTTAGGCATGATTGATAATATAATGTGAGATTTTCTATTAGTTTCTCTGATCCGTATTTAAGTATTTTAGCGTATATTCCCCTAGGTCCGCTTTGTTTTCCGAATTTAAGCTTTTAAATACTATTCTTTATCATTTCTTTTCCGATGATTACTTCCTCTCCATGTACTTCTATGTCTCTCCTCGGAGAGGCTGAAAGATATTCAGGTCTCGTTTCCCGCAGAAGTTCCTTGTAGTGTTCTGTCCATTGTTCTGGTTTGATGATCTGAATGTTTACTTTTTGTTTTGTTGGGTTTTTTATCGTAAAAATGAATTTCCATTCTTCGGAACGCTCGAACATTTTATTTTTTTCCGTGCGTATCAAATTTCTTAGCTGTCTTCTGGACTGTCTTATAGAATACAAGGAAACATCCTCCTACTTTTTCCAACGGAGTCCTTTTTCCCACTGACCCATTGTTAAATCATTAATATAGTAACATTTTTCTAATCGCTTTGGGCAAATTAATTGCATGTTTTTGACAATACGTACTAAATTGGGGTGTTAACACCCCGCTAACACACTTAACGTTTCCTGTGTATGTATCGCTGGAGGCAATTACATTTCCACAAGTCACGTGTCACACGGCTGTAGTCCGCTACAGCTAACGTATGTCGTAATTTAAATTTCCACAAAACACGTTAATTATCAATGGAGCTTTTGGATCCATCCAAGTTATTTTCTATTTAAAAATTATATCAGCAAAAAGTCTTCTTGATCATTCTTGTAGGTTTCTAGCTCATAGCGATTTAGTTAAGATACTGTCTTCATAGAGTAGCTTCGTTTCCATTACTGGACATCTAAGCATTCTGGACTCCATAATAGGGAAACTTTGATAGGGATTCAAAGAGCATTTATTGTTTTTTAAGCACCTCGAAGTGAATTTATAAAGCTAATAAAACCTTACCTGACAATCAGATATTAGGGAATAATAGCCTCAGCGGAATGGGACAACTGGGCGCCGGGCCAAATCGGGGCTGGGCTAAAAAAATTTTTTTTGATAAAATGTGCAAATGAAAAACAAAATAGATATATTATTTATACAAAAACATCTTTAAAAAATTATTTAGGCAATTTTTTTGAATTTTGGTTTTGTTAAGTATAAAGTTAAATCCATTAAGTCGAGTGTTGAAATATGGTAGGTGTAGTGTTTGGTACCCTGTTAACACTACAATTTTCGTTTATTACTACAACAATGGCGGATCCAAATGGCAGATTTCTTTATTTTTATACCGAATTGTCTGAAATTTGGAAATTTGAAGTGCCTGAGATCACTTAATACAGTTTTATCGTCAAAATTAAAAAAATTAATATGGCGGATTTTCTTATTTACTAACCGATTTGTCTCAAACTTGAAATGTTACATTCTTTAAGGTCATTTAACACAATTTTTTTTGTCTGACTTTTTAAATTACCGGGGAATTTTTTTCTATCAAAATTTATCATGTAAAGGTATCAGACAAAAAAGTTTGTTAAATATGTACATATATAGATAGAGGTTAGGTTTACAATTTTTTTATGTATGATTCGAACTGGTTTTTCTAATTTTCAATAAGGAAGTGTTTTATTTTCCAAAGCGGCAATTTAAAAGTCCCTGATATTTAGCGGGTTGGTGGTTTTTTTTTTCTAAAAATGTTTTTATTTGCAACTTTTAGGTTTTATTCTTATTCACTCATAAAAATCACTGTGCATTTATCATTCATTTATACGTTCCCCGGGAAGTACGTGTAGATTTTCTACAGATGCGAACAGTGTTACCTTTCGTTAAGTGAAGGTAAAGGAGAGGGGGTGGAGAAACTAGTAAAATGGTGTTGAAAAAAATCTTGTAGCGTGTGCAGAAAGAATCTTTGAAATCGTTCTATATTTGCGAAAGAAAGAGAGGGAGGGGGGAACTAGTAAAATGGTGTGTTAAAAAAATCTTACAGTGTGCGCAGAAGGAATTTATGAAATTGGCCTATATTTGATAAAATTATGCTAATATGGTTTTGAAGAGGGTGGGGGGGGGGGGAGAATGACAGGAGTGACATGGGTGGAAACAGGGAGGACTATAAAGTATTTACAGCAAATTAGAGGACATTTTCAATGGGTAATCATAAGAATTTCATAAAAATCGCCCAAGATTTAGGTAACTTTTATGACTTGAAGCCTACATCAAGATGTGACAAAGTGGCCTGTGACAACCGCCATGTTGACTCCTGTTTAAAAAAATACAGCCTATCAAACCTTTGGGATCAGTAGCAATTTAACGATACCTTTGTTGTCAAAATCGGCTCAGACGTTTTGCCTCTAGCGCGACGCAAAGATACATATATACATACATACATACATTCATACATACATACATATATCAAGCGAAAAAAACATCCCCCTTCCATTCGCAGTGCTGCAGTTGAGTAAAAACACCAAACAATGGGACCAATATATCTCGAAGTAAGGTACATTTACACTAAAATAAATGGATCCATGACGGATCTGACACCTTCCTAGCTAACACTTCAAGTACAGCCATGATAATATATTAGCCTTCAAAACAGTTATTCGTAAATACCTCAGAAACTAAAGCTTTTACAAAGTTTTCGGTTAAAACTCGAACTATTGAGCAAAATATAGTCTACTATATTCTGAAAACAGTGTATTGATACGATGCCCCGTTAAAAAGTTTTTTTAACTGTCAAAAAATTAGCATTAATGGATTTTGACCAAAATCTAATCAGCTCGTAAGAGTATCGAACACTATTTTACCTAAAAATTTTATGAAAATCGGTTAAGCGGCTTAGGAGCTATCATGCTACGGACAGAAATAATATACACACACAAACACACAGACTGCCATCACGACGATATTGCTAGGATAGGTCAAAATATACCCAAATAACACACTTTTGGCATTATCTGATTTTTTTTTGCAAGTATGGTAAAAACTAAAGAGCGGATTGAAACAATCATTATAAATGAGAATCTATTAATCATGGATTGAAAAATCAAAGAAAATAAGACACTACTTGGTAAGTTGATGGATTTCCTCTAATTGTGCTGCCCAATACTTAAAATAAGTTACTAGCGTACCACGCGTCCTAAACTGCGGGGGTCTTGTTGTCGTTAACGCTTTAATTCGAATCGAATCAGTCGATTTTATTGCATCCGTTCAAAAGATAGAAAATTTCGCCTTTAATTGTATAAATTAACAAAAGTTCATCAATGTGTGAGAACGATTTTTTCATTGGAAAATAAATTCAAACAACTGAGTAAAAAAAATTGAAGATTAATAGAAAAATGTTGGGCAGATGTTTGACTATGACCAATGATAATTTTTACCTTCCTAGCCTGCGTGGCAATGGCTAGAGAAATTATTTTCGACGAAAAAACATTTTTTTTGAGATAACGTCGAAAATGTGTTATTTGGGTGTTATACCTAAGGGGGATCAAGAGGAATAAATCGCCCCCCCCTCCCCGAAATTGTTAGGACTTATAAATAATAAAATATTTAGGAGTGATAAGTACTAGATATATGGGCAATTCGCATTTTTTATGGCAAATTGACTCTGATTTTATAGATTTTTGCTTCTATTTTCTAAAAAAAATAAAATTCTTTCCACATCTTTCTTTAATTTCTAAAAAATACTTACCTACTGCTTGATATTCTTCAAAAAATCAATAATTTTATTCATGAACAGTTTTTAAATAATATCCATTGAATTGTAGGTAATCTAAGATTTGAGCAGCAGCTGAAAAATAGCTTCACTTTTTTGTGTTTTTAAACTTCATTTTTGCCTAGCCAAAGATAATTTTTGCTTGGCAAAAATCTGACAATCAAGCATGGTTGTCGAAAAAAAAGTTTTTTTATTCTCACTTTTGATGCCGTCCATAATTAGTTAGTCCATAGTGAAATTTATTTCTAGTTTGTTTTTATTAAATAAAACCAAATATTTTTAGTACTTAGACAATAGTTTTGCTAGTTTCATGAACTTTTTTATTTAGTTTTACAAAATTCAATTTTTTACCGTATTTAAATTTTTTATAATCAAAACCTCAAACACTATTTAATTTTTTATTGGTTTTTTAAATTAGTTAGAAGTTCAATGAACCTACCTAGTAAATAGTTTTGCACTTGAATTTATTCTTTAGCTTTTGAGAAAATCGTCATTAATTAGGCGTGTGCCAAAATGGAGGTATCATTTTTTGCTCATTAATTAAAGTAACTTAGTATTTACATATTGGAAACTTGACGTTCAACAAAAATAAAGCTTTCCTAATACCCAAAACAACTAGGGACTGGGCTTGCTGGAGTCATTTTTTTTTATTCAGAAAATTAAAGATCAGTAAAATTTATCTTTTTTAGGACAGATTAGAAAGAGAAAATCACACTTCTGTAAACCGAACCCAACCATCCGAATACAATACCACAAAATATATTAAAATCGGCGTTAAATAAAATTTCTTGCAACCATTTTTGTAATAACTCAAAATACTGTTAGAACTTTGGTTTTTGAGATATTTAAAAACACACGCAAAATTTTAAAGCAATATTTTTCACTCAACCTGAACTATGAACTATTTCCTCAATTTCAATATTTTTTAGGATGGTATTAGATCCGTTATACTCCGTTTATGTGATTTAATCCACGATTAACATTAATATTGATAAAGGGACACAATTATTGACAAAGTTTTTTACGGACTTCTTTGGTTGATAGCTTTCTTAAAAGGTTTGGTGTCAGCAAAAAGTATAAAACATGCTAGAATAATTCCCAAAATAGAACGCAAACTTTCTAAAATTCTATTTCAAACTTCTTATCCCCCCGCAAAACGTTTTCCTGGTTACGGCCCTGCAATGCCATGAAAATATTCGTAAGATAAGATATACTCCATATCATAATTTTTGAGATAACTTTTTGACATTTGTCAGCTGTTTGCCATAACAAATAGCATAGGCCAACGAAAAAAAGTTGTAAAAAGTTGTCCCAAAAAAAATGATATAAACTTTAGTTATTGGAAAAAATAACAGAGGTGGAGTCAACACAAAAACAAATCACAAAAAATGCGTATCACGTGACTGTAACAAACCTTTTTTGTTTTC
Source organism: Aspidapion aeneum (assembly GCA_963576565.1). Lineage (NCBI taxonomy): Eukaryota > Metazoa > Arthropoda > Insecta > Coleoptera > Brentidae > Aspidapion > Aspidapion aeneum. The sequence continues at coordinate 38,864,609 of OY755040.1, forward strand.
TCTCTACCATTACTTTATGCTACTAGAAAGATGCATAAAATGCTACAAATGAAACCCCAATGAAAAAAAAACTTTTATTGCACTTATCTAGCTTTTTCATTTATAGCTGAATATTTATATCAAAACTTAATCAAATTCCCTACATTATCTAACAAGAATATATTGGCTGACAGAAAATTAAAGATTGGTAGATATTTATTTGCTAACATGACAACGAAATTCTTTTGACCAAAATCCAATATACAAAAGGTTTGCCGTGACACACCCAGGGGTCGTGTTTAGGGTTGGGATGACACCCCTTGTCACATAATACAACATTTTCAAAGGTAAAATTCGCATCTAATCATTTCAAATGGCTTCGCGTATTCGTTATATTTGCTACATTTGTCCGAATACGGCAAATAGCGCTAAAAGCAAACACACTGAAAGAAAGCGCACATGGTAAAACAGCGCAGATAAATCAAACGAAGAAAAGTTTTGACGTATGAAAGAATCATAATGAAATAAATGTCTTTAGATTTAGAATGGTACTGTTACAGGTTACATGATCATCTTAATTTTGTTCACAAAAATAGGGTAGTATACAAGGTGTGGAACTTAAGGACCATACGACAACTTTCTCAAGATACAGAGCATAAAATTTGGCGATTTTTACGCTTTTTTGATAATAACTTTCGTGTATTAGAACAAGAGCAATAAATGGAAATAAAAAAAATAAATAAATTATGCGTTCAATTTTTTTTCAGGAAAAAATATTTTGGAACAAACTTTTATAATGCCATATTAAACAAAATGTTTTTCTTGTTATTTTTTATTTAAAAAATAAGTCTCTACGAAGACATATTAATAAAATATCATTGATATTTAAAAAAAAATAAGTAAGCATAAATTAAAATTTTGTAATTTTTTATACCTTTGTAGATGTTATTTTGATAGTCGATATCTTTTTAACTTGTAATTTTATCAAAACAGGAAATAACATATTTTTGGATCACAACTATAGCCAAGTATTTATTTGACTGTGAAAAATTTTGTGTTGATCGACTCCCATGTTATATAAACTGTTCTATCAGAAATAATCTCCTCAATCACCTGTTGCACTATGGCTCCTAAGTTATGGGACACACAAATTTTTAACATATGTAAGTTTCAAAAAATTTTAGAATTTTGAAAGTATTTGAAATTTTTTTAGAATTTTCAAAATATTTAAAATTTTTTATTGAAATTCATAAAAACTTTAACAATATTATCATTTTAAAACTATTTTTTGTTTAAAACCTCTTATGATTCACGTCTAGGTTCATAATTATTCTAAGAGCACAAATGGGCCACTAGACTAGTATTATTGGTAGGTCGCAGGCCTAGAGTAAGATATCGTCGTAGGTAATGTTTACACCGGCACATAAAATAAAAAAGTGATGAATATTTGATCCAACCCATTTATACGGATCCTTATAATAAAACCCCGTACGTTGCAATTTTTCGCGCAGACACAAAAAATGCGAAAACCGCTGAAAAAATTATAGATATTTTTTTGAATGATGTCAACGTTGTTTGATAAAGAAGCTCTCCGAAGTAAATTTATTTGATGGCTTTGAAAATGTACCATTGTCGCAACTTCACCGTGAAATATTGCAATAATTTGATGAAGTTTTTTGGAATTTATTCGAAATTTTGGGAGTGTACGGGCATAACAAACCCTGTATTTTCACTTTTTTCCACAGGCGATTTCTTCCATGAGTGACTTTCTGATAAAGCAAGTCAACAAAAATACAATTTTTTTCATCCTTTAACTTAGGGTGTTAGCTAGCCGCCTCCAGTAACATAAAAACTAATTTTAGTCTATAGGAAATCGTGTATAATAGAGATGGGTATGTAGATTTTATGCGTTCTTTTTATTTGCTCTGGTTTCTTTTCAAAGTTTTTGGATTTTTTGTTTCTCCTACACACAGTATAAATTCACTTTTATTAAATCAGTTAGGAAATAAAACATCAAAATTAAATTCAAACAATTCTTATGTTTTTTTAGGTAACTTATGTTTATATAATGAATAAAGAATTGCTGAAAAAAACTTTTCCAGTTATAGGTTATCAAATACATATACATATACATTAACATGTTCAACCAAAAATAGGAAATAAATGTGCCAAATAACGTATTAACCGACTTATTATTGTTATATGAGACAAAATTATTAGAGACAGTAGAAAGTGGCTTGCAAGCAAGTTTTGGAATTTATGAATAAAAACACAATTTTGGTAGCACAAAAATAAGGATTAACAAAAAAATTTATAAGTGAATTAGCGGTTCAGTATATAATGGAAGATTAAAGAAGGTTATTTGAAATAAATTACATAGCTATTGGGATATTCTCATAGATTTTTAAAGACGGTTTGAGAAAATTTACAGAACAGGACCAATAGGAATTACGAGGAATAGTTTCGGAATTGTTTCAAAATTATCTATTTAACAGGAAACGATGTGCCATTATATAACAAACAACCTATACAAGTACTATCATAAAAAAAGTAGATTGAGGCCATTATTATTATTTCTCTACATAAAAGATCTACCACCAATTTTAAAAAACTATTTTATTCACGTATTTGCCTATGATACGTAAATTTATTTAAAGGGCAATTCTTTAGATCATATTATTCATTTAGTAAATTCTGACCTAAAATTAGTTGTAAAGTGGATAAACACAAACAAATTACTTTAAGTAAATTTCAATAAAAAATGCATGACGATTATTTTGAAACGAAATCCTTAAAACGGTCAAACATTAAAAATAATGGAATTACCTATTTAAATAACTAGGAACTATATTAGACTCAAAATTAAAGTTAATATTATGCTACGATAATATAATTTTCCCAGTGGTTTTGAAATGGTAACACTTTTTATTCAGCTAAAAAAACTACAAATTTTTGGTATGTCAAAAAAAATATTGTCAAAGATTATTATATCTTATAATATTTGTATTTATATTTACAAAATTAATAATAACTGACCACCAGAGTCATTAAAACAATTTATGAATCTGAATTCTAATCTATCATACTTACAATACGCGGTTTAAAAAATGTTTTCATTTAAACAATACCTCATAATTAGTTGTTCAAAATTCAAGTTTTGCAACATGTTTAAGTGAAAAAAAATTTAAAATTTTTTATTTTCAATTCAAGTAGTATTAGTTTAGATTTATTTATTTATTTCTTTTGTTAATTGTCTAAATGTTAAGTTTAATTTTTAGCTTACTTATTTAAGAAAAGATTGTAGCAAAAATGCCAAATAAAAGCTTAAAAAACAAAAGAACAAACAAAAAAATAACCCGTTTGTTGGGTTATTTTAGAAGGAAAATAATTATTGTAGACCTTCAGGGGAGAGTTGAGTAATGGTGCGCAGTTCAGTGAAAGCCTTGTTTCTGTCGAGGGGATCATAACTAATACAATTTCAAAAACAGCTTTAGATGCTCCATTTATGCTACTTTATATACATAAAACAATATTTGGAAAAAATATTAACATAAAATAGTTAAAACAAAAAAAACGAAAAACATTTTTGAGGACAACTACCCACTCCGTCGGGTAATTATGCGCATATAGTAGGTAATGCTACACGATATGCTTAAATACATAAAAGAATGACAAAAATTTGTATAACAATATTTATTTACTAACATCAAGTCAAATTTGTTTTATAAGGAGTGTCTGTGCCAGTGCATTCTGCGTAATTCCATGTGGCACAGAAAATACAGAGGTACCATGGATCTTCATTTTGTCAATATCTTTCCACAAACATAATATTTAACTAGGTTGTGTAAAGCCAGAGCTTCAATATTTTCATCAAGTTGGCGGTCATAAGAAATAATAAAGTTGGTTCGGTTCAAAAAAACAAGAAGGCCTAGAAAAAATTTGTTAACGTCATTCAATTGGCCGTAGTTGCTTCTACAAAACTACAAAATTTCATTAAATTTCTGTGCAAGATGGCGGCGACATTACAATTTTTCAAAAAACACAATTTTTCGTTTTTGCTCAATATTTTAGTAACCCCTGTAGATATCTTTAATATTGATACAGCACCTGATTGGACTTAGAATATAGGGCAACTTTTATCTTTTTTAAACAAACTCGTATCTCTTACCGTTTTCGAAATCCCTATGTAGTTGCTTTTGTCTGGGACACACCCTGTATATTTCCTACTATTTAATTACACGGCAGAATCTTATGCACTAATGCGCATGATTTTTCATTTCTGTTGAATAAAATTTTCACCGCCCTATTTTTCGGCACCAAAATTAATAACATATTGGGCATAAATTTAAAACACACTCTTATAAGGGTCGTATGGAATCTGGCATCGCTTCCGATTAGGGATAGCCGGATCAGCGTATTTTTAAGAACAGGTACAAACTGTTCCGGTTCCAGAAAAAATCTGTTCCAAAAATTCTGCTCCTGTTCCGAACTTAAAAATAAAAAAGTTTTCTCGTTTCCTGCTTCTTCTTTTTTCGATTTGATAATTTGATTACCCCTAGTCCGACTAGTGACTAGTGATCACTATACCGTAGCGAAAGGGAAAGCGAGGTTGTGCACTCGCTACTTCAGACTTCAGTTCAGTGCCAGAGACTGTTCTCGAAAGCAGGGATGATTCTTCGGAGAACACAGCTAACTGCCAAAAAAATAGTGTTTGTTATGTATGTACAATTTATAATAATACTTATATAAATATTAATATTGATTCTTTTTACTTATATATTTTTTTATTGCTATTTCTTATAACACATGCAATGTTCCAACTTTAGTTATTATTTCTGTTCTCCGAGATTTAAAAAAAAACTGTTCCGACAAAACGAAACAACTTGAAAAACATGTTCCGAGCAAAAACCTGTTCTGAAATGAACAGGTACGGAGCCCATACTTATTCCAATCGTAGAATCATCTCATTGAGTGCGTCGTAGGAGATAGCACTTGTCACATTATCCGCAAATTCCGCGAAACTTAAAATAACTTGATGTGGAGGGTTGCCCACCTTTCCCAACCCTTCTCTAATAATTGCTAGTTTCGTAAAAAAGGAAACCAATACCTATATATTTTTTTGTAGCAATCTTGCCCTATAGGTTAATATTTTCTCTTTCCCGTTTGTAGTATCATGATGCTTTTGATATTCCTGCAAGTCTTCTTATTGTAATGATAATAAGGACCTTATTGACAATTGCACAAATAATTCAAATAATTGTGAGTATGGAGCCCTAAGAGTGGGTATTATCATTACAACGAAAACCAATATGTGAGAAAGATGATGCGTCATTAGCGAGAATTTATTGGATAGAAATAATTTTTTGAATTTTTGATTTTAATTATCATATTTATGATTGTTGTTTTTTTAATTTATTCAAAGCCCACAAAAGCATTGGCTACAAAAGGTAATGATTTTGTCACAAAATGTTTTTTACTCTCATGTTGCCACAATTTCCTCAATAGAAAACAATTATAACATTTAGTTATTTTTAATGTAATATATGACTTTCCAAAATTGTAAATTTTTAATGTCTAAACTAAAATGAAAAAAATAGCTTAATATGGCACACGGTGTATATTAAGTACCTTGACCTTTCAACCGTCTCTTCAAAACTAGTAAATATTTTTACCTACTCGCGCACACTGTGCGGTAATAGTTATTTAAACAACAAGGTTTGAAAACGACTCTTTGCACACGATCGAGACAGTTTGGTCGAGGGAGTGTGCAAAGAGGTTTTCAAACGAGTTTTTTACAATATTTTTTATACGACTGCTAATAAAGAAAGAAAAATCAAATTTTAATTTAACTTGTTTTTATTTCCGACATTTTTACAACAAAACTTTAAAAATTCAACAATTTTTTGACGTATCTAATCAACAAAACATACGAGCAGTGACGGTTGCTACGGAACTAAGCCAACTTATATTGATGGGTGACAACAACAAAAATCACAATGACGGGAGACCCGTATGCAGAAATGCACACAGCGTGCGCAAAATGCAATTTTCAGATCGTGTTCTCCGTGCACAAAACCCCTTTTTACAAGACAGTCGTATAAAAAGTTACTTTACCGCACGCGTACCACTTAGAAACCTTAGCAACGCATCAATAAGACAGCTTCAATATTTGTTTACATTTCAATTTTATCTAATCTGACATGTTTATTTATAAATTACATTCAATTTTTTGAAAAAAAAAAGGTACTCATAGGTAAAATATTGTGCCTAACACATGCGCAAAGTGTCTTTACCACCCTTGACGGCTTGAGCGAACTCCGCTCCGCGTCGTTTGGCCAACTGCCGTCGCGTGCTGTAAAGTATCACTTTCTGCATTTGTTAGGTAAATAACTATAAAATACACCCGTTTATTAGTCTACATTTACTCAACGAAATAAAAGTTAAATATTTTTTTCTCAAACGAATGCTACACTAAATAAATAAAATAGCATCTTTCAAAAAATGGTCTACTATAATCAGAAACAAAAACTAAAATCCTTAACAAATTTTATTTGAATAGTGTTAATTAAGATACAACTTAGAAAACTTTTGGAAAAACGTGCTTTTGAGAAGTTTTTCTTTACTCCTTTTTTAACAAAAACTTCTGTGACAGAGTACAGAGAAGTAAGTTAAGATACAAAAACCCATTAGATGAAAACTTTTCCTTAAGAAATTAGAAGTATTCCCACACAATGCCAGAAAAAATTTATGGATCCATGATTGATCTAATACCTTCCCAGCCCATTAGTACACACAGTTTTTTCTAAATATAGTAGAAACGCAAGCTTCTACGAAGTTTTTAGTTATAACAAAAATTATTGAGAAAAATATGTTCTACTATATTTCAAAAATTGCTTATGGATGCGATGCTCCGTTAAAAAGTAAGCATATTTTCAATTTTTAAACTGTCAAATACTGTCATTAGCATTAATTTTTAGTCGAAATGCAATCGGTTTGTTACAGTATCGAAGACTATTTTATCTGAAAATTTCGTGCCAATGTGTTTAGCGGTTTAGTGGCTATCCTGTTACGGATAGACATACACACACAGATCTCACCAAGATATTGCTAAAATAGATCACAAGACATCCAAATAACTCATCATCGGCGTTATCTGAAAAAAAAATCTTCGAAAAAAATACCTTCTCTAGCCATTGCTGCACGGACTAGGAAGGTAAATAGTCAGTGTTTGTAAGGTCTTTTAAAAAATCCATTAAATTATATTTTTTCCATTTTTGGCTAAAAATGCGTGCTAAATATCAAGGCAGACCCAACGATTATAAACACACAGGATTGCTTATTTCCATTTAACTCTATGTTAGCGTCGCTCAGCGAGACGAACAGTGTATGCTTACGCCCCCAGCGGACCAGTTGCTTTGTTTATATTGAGAGTTCGTGTGATTTTAAGGTGTTTTTGACGTTTTTACCTTCGTTTTTTTGCGTTTTTTCAGTTATTTGACGGTGTGGTTGACTTTAGGAGGTAAATCTGAGGGCACGGCAGTACCTCGCCAAGTTCACGCGCCGTACCATCTTTTCTTGAAACATTTCAGCCGATATTTGACCTATCTAAAACTCTACTTCGGAATGAGCTACGAATCTCAAACTTTGCACAGTCGTAGATCTCCATGGAGTTAGCAATCCCTTCATGTTTAGTTTCATGGAATTATCAAAAGTACTGAAGTAGTTACGAAAGTTCAAAAAACGTCAAAATTGTCACTTACTCACTCACTCATGTATAGATCATCAAAATTCTACTGTACTTCCAGACATGCTACAAAGCTGAAATTTGGCAGACTGATAGAAATTATGACCAAACCCCTGAAAAAAATCAAAAAGCCTCAAAATTCTAATTTACTTCCCTCCCCTATACATGTGAAGTTATGTAAAAGTAACATTGCTTACTTCCAGATATGGCAGACTGATAGGAACTATGATAAAACTATAGAAAAAAATTTAAAAACCCCAAAATTATAATTTACTTTCCTCCCCTATAAATGTAAAGTAATGTAAAAGTAACATTGCCCACTTCCGGACATGCTAGAGAGCTGAGCTTTGAAAGGCCGACAGTAACTATGATAAAACTATAGAAAAAAAATTAAAACATCCCAAAATTCTAATTTACTTCCCTCCCTATAAATGTTAAGTTGTGTAAAAGTAACATTGACCACTTCCAGAAACGCTCGAGAGCTGAGATTTGGAAGGCCGATAGGAAATATGATAAAACTATAAAAGAAAATTTAAAAACCCCAAAGTTTAATTAACTTCCCTCCCCTATAAATGTAAAGTTATGTAAATTGGCATTGTCCACTTCCAGAAATACTAGAGGCTGAGCTTTGGAAGACTTATGAAAATCTATTGATTTAAACCATAAAAAGTTGAAAAACACATCTTATGTGGCTGTTTTCTCCAAAAACTGACTGGTTTTTAATATAATAAATATTGCAATTTTAGATCTGAAATATCAAATAAACACCTTTTTGTTACTACATAATATAAGTGTATTTTATTATATCCGCAACAAAAACTCTATTCTAAAACTTTCAACTATTTAAAATAGAAACTCCAACATATCGTCTGGTAGGAAAATTCAGCTCTCAGAGCAAACTCTTGATTTATCAAATCATATGTTTTGAATGAATGAAATTATTAATTATATTTACTATCATGAATAAAAATATTGTTTGCAAATAAGCAAGAAAAAAGCGGGAAAAAATTACGATTGCAATGTGTATTAAATGAAGCGTGCTGAGCAGAGGTCCACTAGTGACGTAAGCAAGGCGCCACCTAGCGCTGAAAGATTCGAGCTAATAAGCAATACTGTGTGTTTATAATCGTTGGGCAGACCCAACCTAGGCATATAGGTGACTTAACCTAACCCAATAAACTTGCATTTTTTTTTTTTTTGCTAAATTCCTAGAAAATACTAATCAGTGTTTTCGGGGTCTTTTAAAAAACCTATTAAATTTTCTATCTTTGTTCTTTTTGGCTGTCGGGCTGTAAAACAAGACCAATCCAACCTAGAGATATGGACTGGTATGGGAAAATTCTTAAATAACGTAACGTAAAAATTCAAGATATCTGAACCCTCGCAGTATACAAAAAGAAATAAAAAAGCAATTAAAAGCAATAACACTAAAAAATATGTACAGGGTGTCCAAAATTCGAAGCTTTTGGGGGCTTTAGGAGAGGAGGAGAGATCGAAAAAAACCTACTCCCACTTGCGAGCCTCAATTTTCAAAAGATTTAAAGGTGAACACCGCATCTTGATATTGCAAGCTGTTTGCAAAAGGCAGCTTTCTCAAAACCCTTTTGAGAAGTCTGTATTTTGGGAGGGGGCCTATTACTTTTTTATTTATGAAAATTTTATATTGGTGTAAAGCAATTTTTTCTAGCTTTTTCAACAGATAATCCAACTGGCACAAAGATTGTCACTTTTAGTTTTTGAGATATTACATAAAGTTGTTAATTTTAAATTATCTGACGAAACTGTGGAACAACTAAACGTAAAAACAAAATATTTGTTTAATAAGTTTTTAGTGTACATTTGTAAATGTTGTAGCCCTAAAATTATTTCTTAAAATTATTTGTCATTAGTTAAATACAATGAATAATTTTCTAACCATTTTTTGGTTCAGCAAACAATTTTGTATACGCCAATAAAATAAAATTGTATAAAACGGTAACCACTAATTTTAAAAGTAATATCATACCAAAAAATTAACAACATGCACAGGGGCGGATCAAGTAATATCATTTGCTAGTCTTCAAAAAAATTTTAGGGCTATTCTGTTTGTCAAAACTGAATAAAATTTTATAATTTTGGATTTTGGGAAGGGAAATTTTCCCTTTCACCCCACCTCGTAGATCCGCTCCTGTCATAAAAAACAATTAATAACTTCTAAGCTATTAAAAATCGAATTACAATATATGTACTTATATGGTTATTCTTAACACCTCAACCCCATCAACTCACTCAGTTTGATATATGGCATGTGGGGCACCTTGAATAGATATATTTTTTAATATAAACAGTTTATTTTCATCAAACTGGGTATTTCATTCAAAAAAATTGCATAAAAACACAAGAACTAATTTTGTACCGTTTTTTAATACGAATACTTCTATGTGCATTGGTAGAATAGACCACGACCGCTTGCTAGATGCTTGCATGTGTACTTTCAGAACAACCACAAACGAGAGAGGGAAAGAAACAGGAAAATAATTGACGTAACTAGAAAAGAGAAACAATGGCGCATGCGCATTTTAAAATATGAGTACGCGTTTCCTGTGCTCAGCCGCCTTTTATTTTTACTGTAGAGACCTTTTTCTTTTTAGACAATCATGCAAGCGTGGATCTGGATTAAATTCTAGGGGGGGCGGGGGTAATAGTCGATGAGAAAATTATTTTTGATATATAGTTTTTTTTTCTAGGGGGTAATTCTCCTATTTCCCTTTAATTATTAACAAAAAGCGCATATCTTTTTTTGTGGGAGGGTTATTACCACGTTACCCCCCCCCCCCTCAAATCTGCGCTTGCAATGATGGCCTTTTATAACACTTCAAAAGCATTTTGGTTGCAAGAATTCGTACAAGGGAGCACAAATAATCCGTTTTCCTGAATACATGGGAAGCAGTGTGAACATAGCGGTGACGTGACCAGACTTTCTACTACCGAAATGCACAAATGAATTTAGACAACTGCAGGCGTTCGTTGCAGGAAATAAACAGAGTTGTTGGGTGCAGTATAGTGTAAGGGGTTCATTAAGAAAATACGGATGATAACGAGACTTCTAGATTGCTGAATCGTTTTAGATATTTACCTAACTAGTGCGGAAAGTAATACTTTTAAGCACGCGACGGCAGTTGCCCGAACGATGCTTTGCGGAGTTCGGGCACGCCGTCAAGGGCGGAAAAGGCACTTTCCGCAAGAGTTAGGTACAAAATTTTTCCTAGTTGCATAAAAAGCTTGGTTTTACATTTTATTATATTATATACCCCATTAAAACAGATAAAAACCAATTTTGTTTCCATTTTTAATTTAATAGAGTTTATAAATGGGTCAATAAGTCTAATTAGGCCCAAAACTCAATTTGAAATTTAGCGTGCGTAAAAGTATTTATACGCACGCTAATTTATAATTAAAGTTTTATATAAATTGCACTCTATATAAGCTGACAGTCGATTTTTTCTGCTTATTGGAGGTGTCCGCTTATGAGAGAAAACTGCGAAAATTCAAATTTCTTTCACGTAAACTAAGAAGTTTTTTACTAGGCACTATTTGCAAGAGATCTATTACTACCCAATTGAACAATAAAAATAAATAAAATACAGCAGTCCCGCCCTCGCCGAATAAAATATGTTGTGAATACGACAGAAGTATTTAGTCTCCGTATTAAAACGAAAAGAGGTAATTCCCCGGCTGCAGAGTGCGTTGTTGCCAATATACTACATAATATTTGTGCCCATGTTGTGCAGCGCTCCGTCCCGTTGTCAAAGGTTTGCGTCCGGTTAAGGGAGGCTTCAAAATTTTTTAACCAAAAAAAATTGTCCGCGTCTGGTTATTGGAGTGTCCGGTTATAGGAGTGAATTTTACATGTAAAGAAATAGGGAAAAGCGTGGTTCCAAAAAAGTTGTCCGCCTAAAGAGAGTATCCGGTAAATAGAGGTGTCCGCAAGGAGAAGTTTTACTGTATTACTTTTAAAACAATGAGGGACAGTGGCGGATCCAAGATTTCCGGAGGGGAGAGGCCAAAGTCGCAGCAAACATCAAAATATTTTTGAAGTGTAAACTTCTTTAGGCGTTTTTGTGGGTAGTGAATTGAACTGAGCCGTCAGGCTCGGCTATGTAACGCTCATTCGGGTGAATTCGGCTCAAGTCAACTAACTGTGAGAGGAACATTCAGCGAGGGTAGGGGACAATTCGCCGCGGCCGATTCGCCGCAAACGATTCGCCGCGGTCGATTCGCCGCAAACGATTCGCCGCGTGCCGATTCGCCGCGGGCCGATTCGCCGCGGGTACAATTCGCCGCGGGGACAATTTGCCGCGAGATTTTTTGTTTTATGATATTATCATTTTTTATTTAGCTTGACTTCATATAATATAGTTTTTATTTCTCTGATCATAACTTTTTTCAAACTTTTTCCAACTAGGTATTTGGTGGTTAGTATTCCACTAAAATTTTTTATTTTTTTTGAAAAATAAATAAAATGGCGGATCCAAAATGGTGGATTTTCCCATTTATGAACTAATATGCATCAAACTCGAAAGTTTGCGATATTTCAGGTCGCTGATTATTATTTTTAACTTAAACTAAAAAAAATCAAAATGGCGGATCAAAAATGGCGGACTTTTTCATTTATGAACCAATATACATCAAATTTAAAACTTTAAGGTGTTTTAGGTAGCTGATTACGACTTCTAACTTAAACTTAAAAAAAAAATCAAAATGGCGGATCCAAAATAGCGGACTTTCCCATTTATGAACCAATATGCTTCAAATTCGGAATTTTGAGGTCTTTCAGGTCGCTGATTATGATTTCTAACTTAAACTTAAAAAAAACAAAATGGACTCTCCAAAATGGTGGATTTTCCCATTTATAAACCGATTTGCATTAAACTCGGAACTTGGCTATCTTTAAGGTCGCTGATTATTATTTTTTACTAAAACTAAAAAAAATCAAAATGGCGGATCCAAAATGGCGGCTTTTCTCATGTATGAACCAATATGCATCAAATTCGGGACTATGCGATCTTTTAGGTTGCTGATAAATATTTTTCACTTAAATTTAAAAAAAAAACAAAATGGCGGATCTAAAATGGCGGACTTTTTCCATTTATAAAACGATTTGCATCAAACTGGGATCCTTTTTTAAAACCTAGGTCGAAAATTGGAGCTAGTGAATGACCTTAAACACTGCAAAGTTTCAAGTTTGAGTCATCCGCCATTTTCATGTTTTTTAATTTTAGTCAAAAATTGAATTTAGTTACTTTAAGCGCCGCGATGTTTCAAGTTTGAGTCAAATCGGTTTATAAATAACAAAGTGCGCCATTGTAGATCTGCCATTTTAATTTTTTTTAAGGTTTAAGTTAGAAAATAAATCATAATTAGCGACCTGAAACACCCCAAAGTTCCGAATTTGATGCATATTGGTTCATAAATGGAAAAGTCCGCCATTTTGAATCCGTCATTTTATTTCGTTTTAAATTTAAGTTAAAAATAATAATCAGCGACCTTAAAGATCGCAAAGTTCCGAGTTTGATGCAAATCGGTTCAAAAATGGGAAAGTCCGCCATTTTGAATCCGCCATTTTGATTTTTTTAAAGTTTAAGTTAGAAGTCATAATCAGCGACCTAAAACACCCTAAAGTTACGAATTTCATGCTTATTGGTTCATAAATGGGAAAATCCACCATTTTGGATCCGCCATTTTATTTATTAAATTTTTTTTTTTTTTTATTGAATACTAACCACCAAATACCTAGTTGGAAAAGTTTGAAAAAAGTTATGATCAGACAAATAATAAAAAAAATATATTATATGAAGTCAAGCTAAATAATAAATGATAATGTCATAAAACAAAAAATCTCGCGGCGAATTGTCCCCGCGGCGAATCGACCGGCGGCGAATTGTCTCCGCGGCGAATCGGCCGCGGCGAATTGTCCCATGCCCTTCAGCGATCATCAGATGCAGATGAAGGATTGAAGTTTACACTTCTGCCGTGTGGTCTTAAGCACACACAACTTTATTTTATTAGCGTTTGTTGATAGATCTGAGGTGGGAAATTTAGTATCCAAAGGAGATTTATTTCTTTATATTTTTATTTAATTTTATTATTTTTCAAAAATTAAGTAGAATTTGTGATAATAAATTAAACAATAAGTTATATGTCTTTAGGGTGGGGACCCTCTAACCCCCCCTGGATCCGCCACTGATGGGGAAAGGTACACTCACAACTACATAATGGTAACCTAGCCTAAAATATAGGGTGGGTCAAAAAAACAGTAAATTTTTCGGCTGTAGTTTTTTTACCCTTTTATTTGAGTCTCGAAAGCTCGGGCTTGAGACTATACGAATTTTTTGTCAAATTTAACATTTCTATAAAGTCCAAAATGTCAAAGTTTTAAAATTTAGCCATTTTTCAAACCCCTCGCCAAGGTTTTTGCTGCCACTGTACTCAATTTTAAACATTGACCAAAAAAGTCACCATATCTTTGCAGTGCCCAAAAAAACAATTGGTTAAGGAATAATAAAATTGTGAATTAACCAATTAGGTACTGATTCAACCCTTTGTGTAACGTAGGTAAAAAAAGCGGTTGTTTTTGTTCTCTTTGAATTTATTAAAGATTAGATAAGTCAGAGGTTTTAGATAATATTGACCTGTCACGGCTCATGCTACCGGCGAGGTTTTTCTGCTTCAACTGACGAATAATGCTCTAAGAGTTCTAGGACGCAACAAGTTTTAAAAGAGAATGACGTTTATACCGGTGTTTATCAAGGACTATAGACATAATAACTGCTTAGTTTCATTTAACCTGTGTTAGCAAATTGTGCAGGGTGAGGAGAGCGGCGTGACGTCACCACTGGTGCTAAATCCTTTGTTTGCGTTCGTTGTATATGATGGATGCTATTCGTATTTTCAAAAGAGTTTTGTTGATATTTCGTTGAATCGTTTGTGTTTTTTGAAGAACGTTTGTTTACAGGGTAAAAAAAAATAACCACGATTTTCTCAGCAAATGGGCTTCTTGATTAATATTATCTATCAAGAAAATTACAAAAGATTGTGAATTGAAAAGGAATATTTTTGTAACTACTATCTAAATATTATTATTTATATTAATATTTTTAATTTATTGTATGTATCTGTAGTTTTCTGCTTTTTTGTAAAAATGTAATAATAAATACTTTTTTTATGTTCTATATTCTCGTTTTTTAATTATCTAATTAATAATCTCTTAACATGCTTTAAAAAGCGGTTGTAATATTTTAACTATACATTATGTGCATTTTTTCTCTTTGTTTTTTGTCTATTTGTTAAGAACAATATTTGTGCTTTTCCTTTTTTAAATAAATCAATAAATTTTTCGTCTACCTATATTTCCGTTTTTAATTATTATCGCAAAATAACTTTTTTACATACTCTTAAAACAA
The DNA here is from genome assembly GCA_963576565.1 of Aspidapion aeneum. NCBI lineage: Eukaryota > Metazoa > Arthropoda > Insecta > Coleoptera > Brentidae > Aspidapion > Aspidapion aeneum. The sequence continues at coordinate 38,879,774 of OY755040.1, forward strand.
TTGGACAAATTATACAGGGTGTCCCATAGCTTGGAGGCCATAGTGCAGCAGATGATAGAGGTGAGAGAGATTATTTCCGAAAAAAAAGTTTATATAACATGGGGTCAACACATATCTGTTTTTAAGATATAGGATTTTTAATGTTAGAGGAGTGGGGGAAAAAGGGTTTTGCAAAAAAAAAGAAAATCTATCACAGACAGCTGAATACTCAGCTAATTGTGATTCAAAAATGTGATACTGCTTTTTTTAATAAAGTTACAAGTTAAGAAGATACAGGCTGTCAAAATTACCCCGAAAAATGTATAAAAAATATATTTTTTTTTTAAATTAATTTTTGCTTACTTATTCTTTTAAAAAATATCAATAATATTTTATTTATTATTATGTATCGCTAAAGGCTTGTTTTTATTAACAAAAAAAAAACATTGCGTTTAATATGGCATTTATAAAAGTTTATACCAAAAAATTGTTTTTTCTAAAAAAATTGACCGACTAATTTTTTTCAAAATAAGTTTTATTTCAGTTTATTGATCTTGTTCTGATACACGACTTTACCCAATTTCATGTTTTAAGTTTAAAAAATTGCTAACTTTGATGCTCTGTATCCCTACAAAGAAAGAGTTTTGACCCATGCATTATAGGAACGTTTTTATCAGACATGACCTCCTCTATCACCTGTTGGCCTATGGCCCCTAAGTTATGAAACACCTTTTTTTTTTCACTTGAAGTACTTAAATTTAATTTATTTAATAGATATTTCAAATATAAAATCATTTATTATCACTGTAAAGACAATATTTTTAAATGTACAATGCCTCAATTTTGCATAAAATTTAATTTGCATAAAGAAAATAGCTCTAAAAACACATAAAATTCAATATAACGATGGGCGCGCTTTCTGCCCTGCACAAGTGGTGACGTAACAGCGAGTTTGACCTTGAACATCGATTGCAGAAAGATTCGGCAAACTGAGCAATCCTGTCTATAGTTGATGTTCTATTTATGTGGCACCGCGTCATAGCTATGGTAAACCAAATTCTGCGGCAAAATCTAAGTAAAGAAGCCTTAAAAAATTAGTGTTTCACTTTGTACATGCAGTGTGCCGCTCGGGACTTAATGTTTGAAGGATAAAACACTACGAGATTTTAAAAGAGAGATGAAATAGGTACTTACCTGATAAATAAAGATCCGAAACATTAAAGAGGATCCAAAATTATATTAAAATGTGCGCAAATATTGATTTAGTTGCAAAGACAGTAATTTGTTTTGTGGAAAGCTCCGTCATAACTTGTTTGACATACAGTCAAAACAACAACGAATAGAAAACGTCAAAGCCCTGCTAAATCAATAATATGTTCGTAACAACCAGATAATAATATATATGTTCCTTTCTAATGAAATCGTTTAGAAAAAAACATCAATAAAAAGCAAGTAAAATAGTAAGCTAATGACTAATTAGTGCAGTGCCTCATTTTGGGAATCAATATCAATAAAAATATTAAACGAAGTGCGTGCCACTGTATGTACCCCTCTACTCCCTGCCCGGCCATCAATGTTTTGATGACGCGGTGTCACTTTAATACAACATCAACTATAGTGTATAGTCGTTGAGTGTTTATAATGTAGCGCTTCACCTCGCCTGCGGCACGCGCCATCGCTGATATTGACATGTAAATGTCAACGAATCCCATTAGCACCACGCTAACTGATGATGTTAGCAGGGTGTTTTTGATTTTATAAGCACACGAGCTTTAGCTATTATACCTATACTAATACTGAACTCAACGGAACGCTCTAAAAGTCATGAGTCATGAATAAAGCTTATTGGTGTTAATTTTTTGCAAATTATAGGACTGTATTTTTTTTGTAAAATGTGCCGCTAAGTAGATTCAAGACATAAATAAAATTCTAACAAAAACAATTGAGATAAAAGTATAACCAAATTTTCCAATACACATTTCAAAATTTAGGGTTCTTGCTAGTTTGGATATTTTTTGATAAACTTTGCAATTACAGCCAAACTTGTTTAGGTTCCATTTAGCACTGTGCCTAAGAGTCCATTTGCAGCTGATCGCTTCTATCCCTGCTAGGTATTTGAGTATATGAATTTTCAGTTTTTTATATAAATTATTAGAATTTTTATTCTAAGAAATAAAATTTTCTGTAGTATAGTTGCCTGGCTTTAAGAAGCTCTTATGCTCTACATCAATAATTCCTACCAGCGAATTAAAGCAACCGACTGTTGGCGGATTTGCGTGCAGCTTTTACTTATAGTTGAGATCAATTTGTCATTCATTATAACTTTTGAACTATATCATCGATTTTAATGGGACAAATTGGACTTGATAGAGAATTAGAGTATGCACACAGTGACGTGACGGTGCTTCGCCTGTACGTACCTACAGTGTGAAGCACGCCTTAATCGTAGGCGACCGTGGAGGGAATCTCAGATTAAGAGGAAGCTCTATGTATGGCATATAATGAGCGTACAAGTATTTTGAAATAACAATTTTATGACTATTTAATATTTTTTAGAAAAAAAAGATATCCTAAGTGTGTTTAAGTCCTCAATAAGAAAAATAAACCTCAACCCTTAAAAAACGTGCCTAGATTGCCTAATTTTTAGTCATTTTTTAATATATTCCACTTATCGCAATGGGGTTTTAAATGTGCGGTGCCTTTAAGTGACAAAAGACTTTTTAAAAATTTGCAAAGATCTGCCCAAAAAAGTGTCATTTCAAAACCCTTATGATTAGATTTTTGCCTACAATATTTGGTATTTTTATTCCAATATAACTCGGTACTACCTCCGTCTCCGCTTCCACAGAAAAAGCGGCTTCAAGAAATTTTAATTATTTTATTGTTCCCCTTTAAATTAAATACTTTTCCTATAAAAGAGTTATTTCAAAATTCTGACGCGCTCATTACCTGCAATACACAGAGCTTACATTTTTATATTTTGCCAAAAGCGTTTTGCAGTTTTACCTTGAGTAGAGTTGCATAGTGTTTGCACTCCAGGCTAGTTTACTTTAAAAAAGTATTATTGTTAGATTCACCCAGGCCACTATGGTAAATTATGAAAACCAGAAATTATCGGTTTAATTTTATTTTATGAAAAATAAATGTATTTACTATAATTTTTAAAAACTTAAACTTTTTTATTTTTGCTTAAATTGTCTATAAATTATTTAGTATTTATCTTATTTAAAGAATGAGAGGCATATTTTTAAATTTTTGTTACCAGTTTTTTACTTGTAGGTTTGGTTTTACTTACTTATTTTAAGCATAGTGGCTCCATCTTAGTTGTAATTATTATAAACGTGTTGTCTAATTTAAAAATCGATAATTTCGAAACTTCAAATGCCAGTTTATCTTTTACCATGGGGTCAACAGTTTTATCGATTTTCGCATAAAGACTCCCTCTTTCAAGGGGTTTCGAAACCCTTGCAAATATATTTTTTGCCTACCTACAGTATTTAATATTTTTATTCTGATATAATCCGGCACCGCTACCGTCTCCACAGACTTCAAGAAATTTTAATTATTATATAGTTCCCCTTTTTATTAAATACTTTTCCCATAACAGGGGTATTTCAAAACCCTTACGCGCTTATTATATGCCATAAGCAGAGCGCCCTCTTGAGCCAATTAAAACAACTTTAGGTTTTGCCAAAAGCGTTCCGTAGTTTTACCTTAAGTAGAGTTTTACAGAGTTTGAAAATGTTTTATTGTTAAATCTACCCAGGCCAGTATGGTAAATTATGAAAACCAGAAAGTTACGGCTTAATTTTATTTTATGAAAAATAAATGTATGTAATTATAATTTTCAAAACCCAAAGGCAATTTTTAAAATTTTTGTAACATCAGAGATTTTTACTTATAGGTTTGGTTTTATTTATTTTAAGCATGGTTGCTCCATCTCAGTTATAATTTTTAAAGCTTATTGTCTAGTTTAAAAATCGATAAATTCGAAACTCCTAATAATTTATCTTTTGCCATGGGCTCAACAGTTTTATTGATTTTCGCATAAAGGCTCCCTTTTTCGAGAATGGCTCCAGCTATCGTCAATTATAATCAACTGAACAATGATTGTTTCTAGGGTCACTGCATCACGAAGACGTATGTTTCTCCGTAAGTTTTTATCGATTTTCGTATTAAAACCTTCTGTTAAGAATAACCAATGATTATGCAAGTAGATATGTAGTTCAACAAACTTCATAACAACAGCGGACAGATGGCTCTGCCGTATATTTATGTATCCGCTAAAGACAAAAACATTTTAATAACGGCAAAATAATATTTAATTTAAAAACAACATTAGGTTGGATGTTAGTTCCAACGTCATATTTATAGTGAAAAAGCAGCTTTATAACACGTTTTCTGACGTTAGAAAAATACTATTATGTTTATATAACATTGAAAAAAAACAAAATCTTTTTTTTTTGTTTTTCAAACGTTAAAAAAATACTTATTTTTAACAGTGAAAAAGAAATGTTTTTCTAATATTAAAAAATAAATGGTTTTTTAACATTGAAAAAATATTTTTTTCAAATATCTCCAAAAATAAGGTGCTCAAGTGAATAGACGCCTTGTTGAACTGAATGCTCGTTTTAAGTTCCCACTCTGATCGGAAGGTTCTGCTTATCACGGGTCCATGCATGTTGCTGTTAGCCACGCCTTTAAAGCACGTACATATAAGTCTCGAAGGGAGGCAGAATTGATATGCCCAGCTACGAGGCCGAAAGCGTATATTAATGTGTACGTGCCTTAAAGAGCGGCGGCTGATTGGCCGCGGCGAATTTTCGCATTCCTTGTCTGATTACATATAACGTTGGTATGCGATATTCCAGACACAACCATTTTTTTTTAATTAATCATTTCTTACCTTATTTTGTGGTGCTTTATTTTAATCACAGCATATCTATTAGTTGTTCTTTAACTAGACCATCTTTTCCACACATCCAAATATGCATTTACTCTCATTATTAATACTTGTGCTTTTAATTTGCGACGTCTGTTTTTACAAAAGGCAAATATTTTAACCAAAATAACACAAAGCATCTCTCTTAGTGACTCGTATCAACATGCAGCGAAACGCAATTAAAAATGGCGATGGCCATGCAGTTCTGGTAGTGGAACTAAAGCAGGGCCCTCTATAGTTTTATTTTTTTTAATGTTGAAAAAACAAAAATTTCATTAGCTTCATATATCTTAACGTTATAAATGAGATCTAAGAAAAACATTATAAATATTAATAGAATTATGGTTCTTTAAATTTTGTTTTCTTAATGTTATTAATAAATATATTTTTGTGAATGCTTTTACATAAAATTTAAGTTAGGATTTTCTACATGTCAAAAGCTGATTTAATTTAAACACAAATTTGGGGTGGAAAAAAAACGTTTTTTTTAAACATTTATTTAATGTTTTTTTACGATTTTGTGCTTAGTGGATAGTTCCAATGATGACACAGCAGAGTCATCTATCCGCTGCTGTTATTAAGTTTTTTGGGTTGCAAATCTATATGTGTAATCAGTGGAATAACACCATCATTTTGAAATAGGGTCAAATGATTTACCTACAAAACCTATTAATATGCCTTTAAACTTTTTTTGCCATATTTTCTTACTGGATGCCGAGAGATGACCCTGCCTATTTCTTTTTTAAACAACAGTAGATACAGAGTGAGTTGAAACAAAATTTCCACCTCGCATCGTCTTTTTTTTAATTTAAAAACGACGCACACAGGCGGGTTTGATTGGAAACCTGGCCAAAACCCTGTTATATTAATTGGTCGAAAGAAGATAAAAATGTTATTGTACTATTTACTAATACCCATAGAAGGCCATGACAAAGTGCGGTCCTTAGAAAATTGAACTTTAACGTTCGAAGGTGGCGTCAAATTCCGTTAGCAACAGTTTTGAAATCACAACATCATTTTGGTCAAACTTTGGTAAGTATATTAATACCTGCCATTAAGTTGTATAAGGCACAGAAAGGACCTTAGAGACGGAAAGACAAGGCACTTTATGTTGACCCTATCCAATTTGGTTTCTATGGGCGGGTATTTCTTTTACAATAAAAAAAGAGATAGACATTATTGAACATATGAAACGGACAAAGATAGGCTGATTTTGCATGATAATAATACCCTAGATAATACATGGGTACTTTTATCTCTTTCACATTGACGGCATAAGTGCGACAGAAAAGCAGCTGGGTAATTTTAATCCACCTGCTGTATTTTGAGTGATTCAACCTGCTTGTCGTTTTATACAGGGAAAATTGATAGAAAATGTTGACTGAGTACGAAAATAATTTTTTTTGAATTTCGTGCGGGAATATTACAAAAAGAAATCTTAAAAACGTTTAAAAACAAGTTTAGAAGTAACTAGTTGAGTTCAACCATGGTGCGAATTTGTTTTTTGTGCAAAAGAAGAAAAAAAATCGATGAAAAATCAACATTTCATGGGTAAGTCGTCTTGACGGATAGCTTTTGGTAAAAAACGAGAAAGTTCAGTAGCGTCACGATGGATAGTTTTTTCTGTGCCGTGCGATTTTACCCTCACTTATTTTAGTTCAGAAAGTGTTACTTCCCCGCACTAAGATTATTTTTTAATAATAATTTGTCCTGAAATGTGTTGCAGTCTAGAAAGCGCGGGGGGGGGGGGGGGTAACGGGGTAATTACCCCCCTAGAAAAAAAAATGCACTTTTTCCTAATAAAATAAGGGAAAACAGGAGAATTACCCCCCCCCCCCTTAGAAAAAAAAATTATATTACAAAAAAAAATTTCGTCGACTATTACCCCCCTTAGATTTTGACCCAGATCCGCGCTTGCAGTCTAGGACAACTGGGCGTCGGACTAAAATATTTTTTCTTGAAAAAATGTGCAGATGAAAAACAAAATAGATATATTATTATTTATGCAAAAACATCCTTTACATAATATTCTTGAAATTTGTTTTTATTAGAGTTAAATCCATTAAGTCGAGTGTTGAAATTTTCGTAGGTGTAGAGTTCTGGCACGGATCACCTAGGTAATCCGTGGTTCTGGTAACCTAATAACATAAAATTTACGTTTTTGATTACAAGAATGATGGATCCAAAATGGCGGATTTCTTTATTTTTAAACCGATTTGTCTTAAACTTAAAAGTTTGCAGTGTTTGGGATCACTTAATACAGTTTTACCCTCAAATTAAAATAGCGGATCCAAAATGGCGGTCTTTTTTATTTATGCATCGATATGTATCGAATATGGAACTTGGCGGTGTTTCAAGTCGCTGATTATAATATTTGACTCAAACTCATAAAAAATTCAAAATGGTGGATTTCTTTATGTTTAAACGGATTTATCTCAAACTTGAAAGTTTGCAGTGCTTGAGATCACTTAATACGGGTTTATACTCAAACTGAAAAAAATTAAATGGCGGATCCAAAATGGCGGACTTTCTTATTGATGCATCGATATGTATCAAATATGGAACTTGGCGGTGTTTCAAGCCGCTGATTACGATTTTTGACTCAAACTCATGAAAAACTCAAAATGACGGATTTCTTCATTTTTAAACCGATTTGTCTCAAGTGTCTCAAACTTGAAAGTTTGCACTGTTTAAGATCAGTTAATAAAATTTGGGACTCACACTTGCAAATGGCAGACCTTTCAATTTATGAATCGATATATATCAAATTTAAAACTTGGCGGTGTAGAAAGCCGCTGATTGTATTGACTCGAATTTAAAGCTTAATACAAAATATGACTCAAGTTTAAAGAAAGATATGATTTTGATTTTGATTTTTTTTATGAGTTTAAGTCAAAAATGATAATCAACAAAGTCCACCATTTTGGATCCGCCATTTTAAATTATTTATGAGTTTGAGTAAAAAATTATAATCAGTGCCAATTTTTATATTTAATACATATCGGTGCATAGATAAACACATCCGACATTTTTTATCTGTCATTTGAAATTAAGTGCTTTCAAGCACTGCAAGCTTTCAAGTTTGAGACAAATCGGTTTAAAAATAAAAAACTCCGCCATTTTGATTTTTTTATGATTTTGAGTCAAAAATAAATATTCAGCGACTTGAAATACTGCCGAGTTTTATATTTGATAAATATTGGTGCATAAATAAGAAAATACGCCATTTTGGATCCGGCATTTTAATTTGTTTAAGTTTCAGGATAAAACTGTATTAAGTGATCTCAAACACTTCAAACTTTCAAGTTTGAGACAGATCGGTTTAAAAATAAAGAAATCCACCATTTTGGATTCGCATTGGATTTTAGCATGAATGCAAACGAATACGCGGCTTAAGGTCCCGCGGCTAACCATTCGCGGTGAATTGTCGCATTCCCTGTCTGATTACCTATAACGTTGGTATGCGATATTTCAAACAAAACCATTGTTTTTCTTTTGTTTACTTTCTTACCTTAGGTTGTTGTGCATACACATTTGTTGCTCTTTAACTATACCATCTTTCCCACACAACTGGAGTAATATTCCTATCCAAATATGTATTCACTATCATTATTAATATTTGTGCTTTTAATTTGCCATGTTTGTTTCTACAAAAGGTAAATATTCTAACCAAAATTGCACAAAGCGTATCTGCTATCGACTCGGATGAACTCGCAGCGAAATGCAACTAACCATGGTGATGGCCCCTTCTGGTAGTGGAAATATGCGGCAGCGCCCTCTATAGTATCATTTTTTTAATGTTTAAAAAACAAAACATTTATTAGCTTCATATATCTTAAATTCAACGTTAGAAATGAGATCTAGGAAAAACATAAAAATAACTATATATTGATGGTATTATTTTTAAAGTTAGTGAAATTATGGTTTTTTTAATGCTGGTTTCTTAACGTTATTAAGAAATATAATTTTAGTAATGCTTTTGCATGAAATTTTCGTTAGGATTTTCTACATGCTTTTTTAATGTCAAAAGTTGACTTTATTTGAACACAAATTTGTGTTAGAAAATTTTTTTTTCAACATTTATTTATCGTTTTTTACGATTTTGTGCCTAGTGGGCTACACCTACCAAATTTCAAAACTCGACTTAATAGATTTTGAAATTTTTGTATAAATAAATAACATATTTATTTTGTTTTTTATCTGCACATTTTATCGAAAAAATATAGTCCGGCGCCGAGTTGGCCCGGCGCCCTATTGGCGGCGTCGAGTTGGCCCGGCGCCCAGTTGGCGCCGCCCAGTTGTCACATTCCGAATTGAAATTTTAGTTCCGAAATTTAATCTGACTCCAGCATAACTTGTAGTCCACCCAAGAAAAGAAGAGTTGAAGAAGACACTTGTACAAAGAATGAAAATATTTTACATTTGTAAGATGAAAACAATAATTTTAATACATCCACATTTTTTACTGAAGAGAATTTTGTGAACACAGTATACACATGTAAGTATTCTTTAACAACCGAACCGAACCGACCCGACCAGAAAATTGTTGATACGAAATGCTAGTGAAATCCAAAATTTTTATTTTTCGCCCCCACTGACCTTTTTTATCCAAGACAAGCCAATAGAAATATTTTTGCGATGTTGCACGAGTCCGGAGCTACGAAACCAAAATTCTATTTTTATCCCTGTCTTGCTCATTAAATTCTTACTTGCATGTGTCCAATTGCGATAAAAGCTTTATATAATGGCAATTTAGGTCCATGCCGGGTCTACCCGTAGGGTATAGTCATTGATTTGAAGTTAATGGGTATAGTCAATGATACCTGCACATTTATTTATAGCAATGATTACACAAATAGATATGCAACCCAACAAAATTAATAACAGCAGCAGACAGATGGCTTTGCCATGTTATCATTGGAATTTACGGCAGAGCCATCTGTCCGTTGCTGTTATTAAATTCGTTAGGTTACATATCTATTTGTGTTACCACTGTTCTTAGATAGCCTGAAGTAATTTTTTTTTACGCTTTCATGTGAAGGTAGAGGAAAGGTGCCTATCATTGGATACTTTTTTGTACAGAAGTATGTGTTGGCAAACAATTACGTAACTTATATTTTTCAATATCTTGAAATGCCAAATGTCAAACTTAATTCTTTCTGAGATAGATAAAAATATAATTTGGAATACAAAAATCACCATTTTAGAAATGGTGTCCTAGTATCGGATAGTAGGTAGTCCCAATATCGCAAATGTCCGATGTTTGGAACCCATAGTAAAGTTAGAGCTTTTTTTATTATACTTTTTAATCAGTTAAAACCAGACACCAGCATAATCTTTTTGCAATACAAAAATAATTTGTCAACGCTTAAAACTAAAAACAAAATTGGGAAACCCGTAGTGTCCGATATTAGGGCATACGTTATATGTGAGGTTATCAACCTTTTTTGAAAAGACAAAACTGCACTAAACCTAATAAATTATACATCAAATAAAACCTTACAATATTTTTAATCAAATGATGTAAATCAAATTAATAATTTTTCTTACCTTCTAAGAATAGATTGCCTATAATCAGCAACGGTAAAATTTTCATGCACTATGATTTCACGTAAACAACTGAACAGCAAATAAAAACTTACCGCAGAAATCTGTAATTTATGTAGAATCTGTACAGCTTGGTGTAGCATCGGTACATGCACACGCAGGTTGATCGGACCAGTAGTTTAGGAAATACTTACTCTATTAGTTAAATAACATAAGGTTAGACTGAAGAGGTATATGTTGCCTTATTTAACATAAAATTTGTTATAAGTTGCTTCTTCATTTTGAGTTATAGTGTGTCTTTTTTTTGCGATAAAAAGTGTCAACTTCAACATGCTTTACTTTACCTAAATAATTAAATAATTTTTATGTGCCAATGTTTGCCTTTATCTTAATTATCTGCAAAGGTTTCATAGGCGGCTTAATATTGTTTTAGGATTTTTTAAAATTTAATTATGTAGAAATATAATTATACAAAAATGAATTTTTAACCAAAAATTGCTATTCGAGTATTACAGAGGATATAACTTCATAATATTTGCGCTCTTTTTAATATTCTTCTTAAATTATATTTTATTTTGAAGCCTAAACAATTCTGCTACCTAATTCTACAACTACAACTAACGAAAATGTTGATTAAAAGAAGTTTGAAGTAAATTTCAAGTTCTAGAAATTGGTTGTTTAGGTCATCCAATATACATATAATTTTTATAAAATCTATTTAGGGTTTGAATTTTTCTTTAAGAATTTAATTAAAAATTTTAATTATTTTCTGAAACCTGTTTGGTGTTCTTTAATAGCTTTACAGCATGGGCGCACTCAGGGGTCCTGAATAAAAAAATCATATAGCATAAAATAAGGCACCATGAGGTCTCGCCCCCCTCCAAAACTCTTGCCCCCCATATTTCTGGGTGCGCCACTGTTTAATGTACAATAAAAAATAAATTGAGTTACAAAAAAGTAGGTCTTTTCTTTTGGCAAATACTCAAAGTGTGTAGTTTAACAGATTATTTCGAAGGATTAAAATAAATGTTTTTGTGTGAGACTACGTAAGAATACAGATTTTATATTTTCGCTGTGTGTATAACTGTATGTAATATTTACTTTCCTCGCGATGCACACAAAATTTTTTTTAATGCTATCAAAATATAATCTGTATAGGATACGAATTTTGTATTCTAAAATATTTTTAAAAGACCTTGTTTATAAAAACATAACAATAAACACCTGTATCTCTGCAAGTTTATATTAATCTAACGGCTTTATTAAAAAGGTTATAGAGCATAAACCTGTGAATTTATTGAGAGACTATTGGTAACGACAAAAAGTTTTTATGTTGGTTCGGTTTGGTTCAGTTCGGTTTTTTTTTTTGATGGAATCACAAACCAATTTTCAGTCTTTTTTGTGAGCAATCCTTTACGAAATCATTGTTTATGAACTTTTAGTATTTTTTTAACATACTTTAATGCAGCTGAAATAATTTCAATTTCCGTAATTTAATTTAAATCGTCTTTATTAGCTCATCAATGTAATTTACATATAACAAAATAAATATTCCTAATGTAACAAGTTTACTGCATATTATAAACTAAGAGCACAAAACAATAAATTGAGCCTGAGGCGAAGAACTATTTATGGGTTTAGGCCAGACTTGCAATAAAACCCGCCTGTGTGCGACGCGACGTCGACGGTTCAGTTAGTAAGTAAGTCTAACCGTTTTCAAGTGTAAACTAAATAATCCACTACTTGGTGTCCTCTACATGTTTGGTATGTCTGTATCCTGTATCTGATTGACTAAAAACTTTTTTATTCTACATTATAAATACAGCTTCAATAAAATTTCGTTTTCCCCAATGTGACGACCTAAATTTCTATATACATTATCAGCCTTGGTGTTGTAGCCAAGATCAGTGGCGGATCTAGGATTTACGAGGGAAGGGTACCAAAACCCAAAATATTTTTTTTTGCTGTTTTTAGATCTGAACTCTCAATTTGCGATTATTGAACGATAAAATTTTTGAAAAATATGGTTGTATTTTTGAAAAATCTGGCAATACAGATATCTTTTATAAGAAACTGTGGTTTCTGTATTTCTTGGTTTTTAATCAGAATTTAAAAATAAGTTTTGTCTGGGAAATGGGGGCCCCTGAATCTCCCAAGAATACTCCGATTTTTGCTGCAAACCATTTTTTTTTAAGTACGCACTCTTAGTAAATCAAAAATTAATCCAAACGATTACTGCTAATTCATAAAATAGACAGCGCATTAAGATTTTTTATGCATTTTTTAAGCACAAGAAAATTCTTAAAATTATTTCTTAATGGGTATCTCTCTCTTTCTCTCTCTATTTCTCTCAGCCGGCCGCCACTTTAACGGTCAGGCTTTAAGTCCCTTAGCCTCCCCCTAATCCACCACTGCTGAGAAAGAGTGTTAGTCTATATATATTGCTTACGTTAGTATTTTTTATGTTGGCTGGGAATGAAATGTTTATATACAGTCTACTCCGGTTATAACGTACCTGGGTTATAACGTACTTTCGTTTATTACGTACACGGTTTACCCGTATATTTTTACACCATATCTAAAATGTTTATTTGAATAGATAGAAGTTTCATATTTTTTTACGAAGTTTTAGAATTTTTAAGTCGGAATGTCAGAAAAAAATTCTAAATGTCAAAATTTGACAGGTCGATGGTTTTTTGCATATTATTTTAGATATTTATAGATTATTTATTCCTGATTTTAAAAATATATATTTTATTCATTAGTTTTGGTGATATATGCGCTTAAATGTTTAAAATACTTAAATTGATCTCCTTAAAGCATCAAGGCAGCCATGAAAAAGACGATCGCATTTACACAAAAAGTGATGCTGTTGCTTTTGCAAGGTATATAATTAATTAATATTTACTAATGTGTGGCGTCACAAGCCAGTAAAAACAAAAATTATGCAATTTTTCGTGAAAGAAAAAAATATTTATTACTTCATTTTTAATTTTCTATATAGCCTCCTTGATTATTAATACCATTTTGAATAATTCTTACAAATTTTCTGTGGATAGCTTGAAAGATAAAGTTTGCAAAATTTTCGTTAAGATCAACAATTGTTTGCTCTATTGTGTGTTGTAAAATTTGAAATGTTTGCGGCCTGTATAATACACCTTATTTTTTAGGTAGCCCCACAAAAAAAAAATCAAGGGGCTATTTGCTGGCCATAATATTGTGCCGTATGTTCCTATCCAATACATATATCTATTATTTAAAAAATTCGTTACTGGTTGCGAGCTACAGATGCATTTTCATTATTTGAGTAAAATAATTTAATAATATCCAGTTTTTCTTCGTCGGTAAAAATTATCCTTAACCACTCTTAAATGAATTTGACAAGGTGACAAAACAATAGCATCACTTTTGTGTCAATGCGATTGTTTTTTTCATGGCTTTCTTGATGTTTTAAAAAGTACCAATTTAAGTTTTTTATACTTTAAACGCATATATCTCCAAAACTATTAAACGAAATAATTCCAGCATATATATTTTTGAAATCAGAAAGAAAGGCTCTATAAAAATCTGAAATAAGATATAGGGTGTTTTCTTTAAAAAAACCATCGACCTGTCAAATTTTGACATCTACAATTTTTTTTTGACATTTATTATGAAACTTTTGTATTTTACATATTTTGATATCTATTCAAATAAACGTTTTTGATATGGTGTAAAAATATACGGGAAAACCCTACAGATTTCATTGGTCCGGCCATAATATTCTTCTTTTTAATTGTGTTGTTTATAACGTACGTCCGCTTATAAAGTACATATTTTCTGGTCCCTTGAGGGTATGTTATAAGGGCCTGTCCTTAAATTACGTAACGCTCTAGGGGGGGAGGGGGGGTTTGGCCTTGCGTTATACTCAACGTTTTTTAATGTGTTTTTCTTGAAAATGCGTTACAAGGGGTGGCAAAAATCCTAAATTTTTGCGTTACGTAATTTAAGGACGTTCTCTAACCGGAGTACACTGTATTACTTTCGTCACTCGGTAATAATAAATATCATACAACGGCCTATATGTCACCGGCCCATACTGCAGCGGTCCATATGACACCGGCTTATATGGCACCAGCCCATAAGGCATCGGTCCACCGGGAATTTTTTTTCCTATATGGCTCATCCACCCTTGTTTTAGACCGTTAAGTCTTGTGACCATTTGACCAATTATGATCCAAGTTGAATGATATTCATTATACCCTAATTGGGTACTTTTTATGTAGATATCTTTACTATAACCTGAAGAGGGTGTTTCTTTTCTCCTACATATAATTTACCACACTGAAACAAGATTTGGTAAATGCATTCCTTATTATTCACGGGATTCAGGGGTTTCGTTTTATAGTTACAAAACTCCATATCATATTTCCCGATGATAATACTATTTTAATGTTTAAGTGTTTGTGTACTTTATGTTTCTAGTTTCTGACCCTGCCTAGTTTTTATTACAGTTTTTGTATAAATAAATTCAAAAATCTAATAAAAATACAAACACCAAGCGGTTCAGTTTTTAATAAAGGATAAATGAGTCGTCACTGTATTAATAATATTTTATTAAATTTTTGCAATATAAACATTTCTAATTAACAACAAAGGTAGGAACCAAGAAAGATCAAATTTCAAATAAAATTAAAACAAAAAGTGCACCACGATATTTCTAAAATATACTTACATTATTTACAATAAATAAACTAAAATAAAACCTATATTTAATTATCTAGAAAAGTCTTAAGTGCATACAGACAAGGCCTACGAAGTGCAATGATTGAGATTTAGCGATGGTTACCGAATGTTCTTTGGCCTTCGAAGAAACCTCCAGAATACATTCGCGTCTCACAAAATACCGATGTGCAAATGTATGAAGAAGTTTTTATTGTTTGTAAAAACATTCTTTATCGCTCGTTTGTTCGTTTACTGGCAGTAGGGGAAAGTAGGGCAGGTTGAAACACAGGGCACGTTGAAACAGTTCAAATTTCTCTGTTACGTAACCAATTTTAATGGCGTGATTTTTAATTTGGAAACCAGCTGGGCTGTTCCAATAGCCACGTTAATTTCATAGCTAGTTTAAAACTATTCGCATTACAGTGAACATATATGAATTTTAAGACAACAAAAGTAAATTTTAAAAAAATTCAATTAAAGAAAACAATGTATTGTTTAGACTATTATATTTCTTTATTAACTTTACTAGAAATGTGTCCTAGTAAGTATGACGTCTGTAACTGGTACGGAATAATTTAATCCAAGGCCAAAAAAAAATACAGGCCATGACCCTGAAAATACTCTGCCAATATATGGGCCCCTAAGCTCACACTAGGTACTATAGTTATAGTTTACGTGTGAGCTAATATAACTAAAAACTAAAATATATTTTATTCAACTCCAGACTAAATTACCTTTTGTTTGATACCACACAAGCCATGTTTTGACTTAAACTCAAATTTTTGAAATCCACCCCCACCCTTAAAAAAACAAAAACTAAAATGTATTTTGTTGAACTCCGGACTTAATTACCTTTCGTTTGATATCACACACGCCATATTTTCACTTAAACTCTAATTTTTGAAATATACCCCCACCCTTTTTTTTTAAATAAATTAAAATGTATTTTGTTTAACTCCAGACTCAATTACCTTTCGTTTGATATCACACACGCCATATTTTCACATAAACTCTAATTTTTGAAATCTATCCCCACCCTTTTATTTGGTTTGTGTTCGGTGGATTTTGTTCATTTTTAAATGGGACCATCTCGACCCAAGACCCAGCCCAGGTGCCAAATTTCATTAAAATCGGCCAAGCGGTTTTTGAGTTATGCGCGTTGGTCGTTACAGACAGACATACAGACACACAATAAGACATACAGACAGACAGACGGCGCAACAAAAAAGTTTCAAAATCATCTGAAACGCAAAGATATATAAAAATTTTTGAAATCGGAGCAACTTTTTTTTCTCGAAAAAATTAGGATCACCATAGCTCACACTACTATAGTATAGTATATGTGTGAGCTAAAATCAGTTGTTCTCGGGGGGCTGACTTTTACATTGGGTCTTATGTTTTTTTATGAAATTTTCAAAATGGCAAAAGATTTTAAAGAAATTTTAGTGAAACATTCTTAGACACCATCCCAATATTCCCCCAAACTTTTGTAAGGATGAAAGATGATTAGAAGGTTAAAACCTTCAAGATTTAGCATTCCATATTTTTAGTTCAAATTACCCGCCATGTACCGCATGCCAACTGTTATATTTGACATGTATGTGACTGTCATCTGTGTTTGCCATGGCTTTTGTTTATTTGTTTGTATTGTAAAATTTTTTCGATTTTTTTCCAAAAATACCAGCGTTAATCCTTTTAAAACAAAATTACACAACAAAAAAATCATTTTTTGATGTAATTTTTGTAAAAACATGTAAATAAATATATTTAAGTTTTAAAAGTCTGTTAAGTGCCGAATATAAACAAATAGATGTAGGTAATCCGATTACTTTCCACGCGGAATCGAACACATTCGCTTCTGTTTTAAATTTTGTGTGAGCTAATGAAGCGGCAACAAAAAAATTGAGGATTACCATATATAAAAAAAAAATTGTTCTTCAAGAATATAGTAAAAACAATATCAAAACCGGATTTATTAAAAAAAAATCTAATATTCATGAACTGTCATTCCTAATTCAATACTTTAAAGACCATTAGCTGTGTCGTGACGTGACCATCAAAAAAAATTAGCCCCCGATGTGACGCCAACAAAGTGAAAGATCGTGGCTCGTCCGTTTCGATAGCACCTAGTAGATTGAAACAAAACAAATGGAGTAGGTTGACACACATCATCTGTTTCTTTTGGGGTTAAAAGGCATCAACTTTATCGAAACTGAATCTTCAGTACCCACTAGTTTTTATGCTGTCCATTTTTTCAATATTGACGTGCGTTATTATTAGGTAATTTATTTTTAAATCTTTCCTGTTTATACATGTTTCAACTCACCCCATCGGAGGTAAAGTTACTAGATCACGAAGTTCCTTCTAACAAGGAACTTCTTGATCTAGTGACCTTAATAGAAGGGGACAACAATAATAAACACTTTTTAATAGTCAGAAAATTAAATTAATTTAGTTTTCTGCAAGAGGAATAAATTTCAAGCGCTTTACTTGTAGGCTTTGACCAATATCTAAAAATGTATTTTTTGTTTCAACCAGCCCCACATTTCCCCACCGTTTATACCACATTCGAGAATTCCATTCTCTTCTTTTAATGATACCGACACTTTAGAAATTATGAGCGCATCGCCAGCAAACCTTCGTTGGCCATCGCTGGACCGTCCAAAACAAACGAAAAATATGTGAATGAACTCATGCGTTGGCCCTCGTTGCCTTGTCTGTACGTATCTTATAATTGAACGATTAATGACTACAATAAGGCCAGTATTATATAAAAATAGTCTTTTGACAAAAACGTAGAAATATATGCTGCGAATTTATGGGCACACGAATTTAATCCTCTCCTTTTTTTTGTCTTGTCCGGTAGATTTTATTCATTTTTAAATAGGACCGTCTAAAGCCAAAACCCAACCCAGGCACAAAGATTCTTTTAAAATCGGGCAAGCAGTTTTTTAGTTATGCGCGTTGGTCGGTACAGGCAGATATCCATACATACAGACAGACAGACAGACGGCGCGACAAAAAAGTTTCAAAATCATATGAAGCGCAAAGATATATAAAAAAATTTGAAGTCAGAGCAACTTTTTTTCTGACACAATTTTTGACACGTTCACCATAGCTCACACTACCACAGCCATAGGATACGTGTGAGCCAATAAATACAAAATATTTCACTGTACAGAGTGACACAAATTTGATGTTTTTGGGGGTTTTCAGGTATTCCAAGAGGAGATAGAAAAAAACTGACCCCTACTCGAGCCTTGATTTTAAAAAATTACACTCAATATATTTTTTAAATTTAATGAATGTTGGATGTTTTTCCTCACTGACTAACTATGATGTCACAAGTAACAACATAGGGAAACTAGAGACCCTGTATGTATGACATATGTTAAAGAAATGAAGACGCGACAAACTTAATAACGTCAAAGTTATTTTAGTCAAAATCAAAGTAGGGAGATATCGGTCCTCTATACTCTAGCATTATTTAGAAAGCACCTTCTGTACTTGTTAATTCATAAACGTTGGAAATAAACGATTTGTAAAAAAACATGTACTAGGGTGGTGGACAAACATGTTTTTTTATAACTTACATGATGGTTGATGTCACCGAACCGAACCCAACCGAACCGAACCGAACCGAACCGAACCGAACCGAACCGAACCGAACCGAACCGAACCGAACCGAACCGAACCGAACCGAACCGAACCGAACCGAACCGAACCGAACCGAACCGAACCGAACCGAACCGAACCGAACCGAACCGAACCGAACCGAACCGAACCGAACCGAACCGAACCGAACCGAACCGAACCGAACCGAACCGAACCGAACCGAACCGAACCGAACCGAACCGAACCGAACCGAACCGAACCGAACCGAACCGAACCGAACCGAACCGAACCGAACCAAACCGAACCGAACCGAACCGAACCGAACCGAACCGAACCGAACCGAACCGAACCGAACCGAACCGAACCGAACCGAACCGAACCGAGCGAACCGAACCGAACCGAACCGAACCGAACCGAACCGAACCGAACTTAAATTATTTTAGTGAATTGAAAAAACTTGACAAGAAACTTACATAAACAAAAAATGTGAGTTTTAGTGTCTTTGATGGGTTTGTCGCGTCTTTATTTCTTTGAAATATGTCGTACATACAGGGCCTTTAAGTGAAACCAGACTAGCAGACGTGGTTGCTTGAAAAGTTTAATATTACTGACTGATGTTTCCTTCAAGGAACCTTGACGTTTTTTGAGTTACTAAAATAGGTGCGACAAATAACCTTGAGAAAAAAGCTTTAAAAAGTAAGCCCTCTTCAATTGATCGGAGTAATGTTGAAGATGGGCAGCCATTACCTCGGATGGCTTAGAGGGCTAGCACTCCGCCAATCTTCTCCGATAATCTATATTTTTTAAAATATACGGTCAAATGTTTTTTTTTTTAATTAAAAATATTTTTTGCCAAAAAAATGTTTGGTCTAATACTGGACAAACTGAATTATAAAATATATAGTAACTATAAAACTAATTAAGCAATTAAATACTAAACATACACTTAATTTAATTCTTTTAAATGGAAATGCCCAAATTTTTACAAGTCTTTAGTAATCAATTAAATAATATAATATTTTTTATATTTTATTATACCTATTAGTGAGTACTGAATAGTAACGGTCGAAAGTTTTATTTTAAGTATAGAAATACTTTAATTAATTACAAAATATACGATTTAAGACATCTACAAAATATTTATTTTTAATTTTTAGTGATAAGGATCTTATGTACTTTTGTCTTATGATAAAAGTTTGTATTTTAAATAAATATGTAATAGAAAGTTTGGTAAAAACTAAACCCTGTTTCTAAAAAAATAATACTGCTAAAATTACTTAAAATCTTTGGTGATTAAATCCCGGTAAATTATTCGCCCAGTCAAATGTTATTCAAAAAGAGGTCAAACTCTTTCCATTCAGGAACATTGTTTAAATGTCGCCCCTATCCTGCATATTCCAATTGATTGGACTATGACAATTTACCTATTGTAACGTTATTTAAATGTGAACTGCCAAACATTTTCAAGATTATAATAGACGCTAACTTACAAAATAAAAAAATAAAGCCCTTTTTATGTTTACTGGGGATTTATCAATTCCTAATCGTGTCACTACTGTTACATTCCATCTCAGTAAAATCGAACTCATCATCATCATCTGCAAATTTCAATTCATCTAAAATATTTTTGTCATTGCACGGAGATTTTTCAACTTTTGTTTCCTTCTCCATGTACTCTGAACTATGTCCTCGTTTGTCCTTATCTTTTATTCTATTTTGAAACTCATGTAGTTGAATATTTTCTACTAGGTCTTTTTTGTTATCATTGACTAAGGCTTGAGATTGACAAAGGTATCTGTTATCTTTAATATTGTTTTGAATTTTGGTGATTCCGCTGGAATGAACGAGTGGATGAATTCTCTTCTTATGTTTTAGTAACGGCGAGCATTTCACACTTTCTTCAGGCCTTGTAATGTTTGCAGTGTTTCGAGGTAATAAAGTAACGTCTTCATCAGAGTTTATTATTTTCTCTTGACTTTTATTTATTTTATTTTTAAAATAATTATTTTCTCTATGTAATAATTGCTCCTCTTCGGGAGATTCTTGGTTTGAACCTGGATCAATGTACAATTTTGATTTAAGGTCATTCAGTTCATAACTTTCATAATCTTCCGATGGTAATATTTCACCTGACTCATCCAAAGGTGGTATCCAAACTAAAAATGCTGGGTCCATGCCTAAAAATAATAAGTAATTGGTGTACTCGTATAATCTCCATATCATAATTTTTGAGATAACTTTTTGACATTCATCAGCTGTTTACCATAACAAATAGCATAGGCCAACGAAAAAAAGTAGTGAAAAGTTGTCTCAAAAATAATGATATGGAGATTAAGTCACATTAAATGCCATTAGCTCGATAATTTTCAGGTGTTTACCCTACATACATTATTCCAAATAACATTATTCGAAATTAAAAATAATTCGCTCAATATCCCTAAGAAGGGCATGTATAAAGGGAATACATATGACTGTCGTAGCAAAGAAAAACTTTACATCAGGACGACATTGTAAGAGGTAAAAAATACGATTTTTCAGAGAAAAAATAGATGATCAGGAAGGAGACGATTAGGAAGAAAACAAAACTTTTGCCCCACGCCAAGAATTAAATCTCAGAGTGCAGGATATGACTTTGACCAAAGCTACCCATTTCTGCTTTTTCTACCCGCTATTCTCAACAAGTGTTATTTTGAACCAGTACGGTGCGAAAGTATATATTAATTAAAATTTGGTAATAATTATATTTACCTAAGTAGGATCCAGGGACTGCTCCTGCGTTTGACACATTATAATCATAATAGTCCATCTCCAGGTCCGTATCTTGCCCTGAAATGGAAAAATCCGAACCCGATGGCCCGGCTAGTAGTAGTCTTGCTCGATTCTTTTTGTCTTTTGTTGCTTTGGCATTGGTAGCTCTTATCGAAGCTGTCGATATCATGCTTGATGCCGAGGAATAGCGACCCTAAAAAATATATTAAAGATTATTATTAAAACGCGTGTTCCTGAATAAAGTAGAAAATCAAAATCTTATTTAAAACAACCAAACAGAGATGATTGATCTAATATTCTTCCAAGGGAAAAATAATTTTTCAAACAATAACTTTTTTTCTAGAAATCTTAGTGGACTAAAAAGTTTTACTATTTCTGGAACCTATTCTTAAAACCCCTAAAACTAGCCTTATTTTTAATCCTACTTGGATAAAACACTATTTTACCTGAAAATATTCTTATTATCGGTTTACTAGTTTAAAGCATTCGATATTCGCGTATTATTCGGATGGTAAAAATATGATTTTTTAAATTTTACATTGGACTTCAACTTGTGATTATTAGTATGCTTAAAAAGTGCTCTGGTGAAGTTAGCATTTAAAGAAAGCTATCAGCAAATCAAAGGTAATATTGTAAACATTGTTGTTAATAGCAGCAAATTATTAGAGGAAAAGAGTTTCAATAAGGCACTTTATGGGACCCCTTGAATCATAATTTTAAAGATTATTATTATAACATTTTGCATTACTTATAAGAATATTTATAAAAATAACTGCTTAGCAGAAAATGTTGTATAAAAAATAGCTTAGTTGGTAGTTTTTACGATATATTTGTATTGTTCAGTAATAAATATAACCAAAGTACTAAAATTTAAGTTATGGTGAGAAAGGTCAAAAGATAAAAAAATTTCTATTACATTTTTCACTATAACACTTTTTTTTGAAAGAAAGGGTGTTACAATTAACAGTTTTTTGCGATTTTTCATTATAAATTTCTAAAAAATTACAATTAGCAGACAATTAACATTTTGTAGAAGTATGCATAACAATAAAGATACACAGTAACAATTGAACGCTAAAATTAGTTAGGTTTAAAAAAAATATATAAAAGTTTTCCAAAACTCTTTTTTAATTCAACAAATAAAAAAAATATTACTAACTGTTTTCTGTAATTAAGGGTCCATAAATTTTTTTCCCGAAAATTATTTCCTATTTTGAGCTACTTTGGTGTTTAATGTAACAATTAGTTACACAACCCCACAAAAGACAAAAAATTTAAGATCCGTAGGACAGGTTTTATTATCAATATCGATGGTTGAAAGGCGAAAGGGGATAAGCGACAGTTTTCAAACTTTACAGCAGGGCCAATTAAAGTCTATATTTTGTCGCTTAATTAAAAAAAAACCAGAATCCATTATTTTTTTATTTGACTACAAAAATATCATTGTAGAAGCCTGAATAATAGCTCACTCGACGCAGAAAAAAAAACTTTGGTGCTTAAAACACTATTTCAAATAATGTGTCGCTTATAACCTTTTACCTTTCAACCCTGGAAATGTATTTTTCGACGCTGAGTAGAAATCTAAGATCACAAAAGTAGCTAGATATCTGGAATTATCCAGACTATGGCCCACATGATTTATTTTTTGCGAACAACAAATTATAAATTTAAAAGCAATTTAAAAAAAACAAAATTTTCTTTCTGGCAAAAATTACACTAGGGTCAAGTGGTGCAAAAACGAGACGATAGAAATTTTATTTAATTTCAAAAACAAGAAATTCCATTTTTTCCAGTAAAGTGCGATAATTAATAATAATTAAAATAATAAATAACATTAAAATTACCCATCGAAAAAAATTATAGAATTTGGCTCTTTAATTTGGAAACTCTTCCTGTTGTATGAGAGTACGCGATCGTAGAACCTCGGAAAATATCGCATTAAACAATAAACAAAACTGTGAAATTAAAATAATAAATCTTTACTTTTTGCCCAGCAAGTAAGCCGCATAGCAAAGTGGCAAAAACGAGACACCAGCGCATTACAAAACGAGACCAAACGATTTTATCTTAACCTTTAACACTAAAAAGGAACAAGTTTTTTAAAGCAATGCTTTATGATTGACAAAATGATACTGTCACTGGCAGAAATTTATAGTAAGAATTATTTCTGAGCAATATTTATTTTCTATCAACTTTTAAAAATTCACCTTTTAATTATTTTGAGTAATAAGTATTTTACTTTACCTCCTAAAATCCAGGTCAAATCTTCTTTTTTAATACGTTTTAGAATTAAATATGCTTTACTTAATTAAGTTTAATTTTAGTTTAATACCAACATATTTTTGCATTTGTTTAAGTTATATATTTAAAAAACATTTTTCAATTTAATGCCCTAAATATGTTTTTTAACCCATCAAAGATTTTTAACTCTTCCAAATATGTTTTAAAGCCCTTTCAGTGTGCCTTGTTTTCATAGCCTATACTGTCTTATACAGGGTGTTCCATTACTTAGTCGCCATAGTGAAGGAGGTGATAGAGGAGGTTATGTCCGAGAAAAAAGTTTATATAACATGGGGTCAACAAACATCTGTTTTTAAGATACAGGATTTTTAATGTTCAGAGGAGAGGTGTGGGGGGAAAAATAGTTTTTCAAAAAAAGAAAATCTGTCACAGCCATCTGAATACACAGCTAATTGTGATTCAAAAATGTAGTATCTGAGGGCACGGCAGTGCCTCGCCAAGTTCGCGCGCCGTAACCATCTTTTCTGGAAAGATTTCAGCCGATATTTGACCTATCTAAAACTCTACTTCGGAATGAGCTACGAATCTCAAACTTTGCACAGTCGTAGATCTAGCAAAGTTTAAAAAAATATTTCCAAACTAGTAAGAACCTTTCATTTTGAAATTTGTATTGGAGAACTTGGCTTTACTTTTATCTCAATTCTTTTTACGGAATGCCATTTTCGCGTACTTGGCCTTTTTTTACATGAAATGTTTTTGTTGTGTTCCCTTTTTTGAAAAAATTACAATTTGAGGACATACAAGCTGTCAAAATAACCTCCAAAAATGTATAAAAAAATTTTTTTCTTAAAAAAAATAATTTTTTCCTACTTATTCTTTTAAAAAATATCAATCATATTTTAATATTATGTCTTGCTAGAGATTTGTTTTTATTAACAAAAAATATTAAAAAAAACATTGCGTTTAATATGGTATTCATAAAAGTATATACCAAAAAAATAGTTTTTTCTAAAAAAAAACTGGCCGACTAATTTTTTTAAAAATTATTTTTATTTTAATTTATTGCTCTTGTTCTAATACACGACTTCGCCCAATTTCATATTTTAAGTGAGTATTTTTAAAAAGTGATTATTAAAAAAGTTTAAAAAATCGCCAACTTTGATGCTCTGTATCTCGTCAAAGAAAGAGTTTTGACCCACGCATTATAGGAACTTTTTTATCAGACATGACCTCTATCACCTGTTGACCTATGGCCCCTAAGTTATGGGACACCCTGTATAACCTCAGTAGTAAAATACATTTTCTCATTTTTGGCTCAACCAGTGGATAAAAATGAGACATTCTTTTTTTTCTGGACACATATTTCACTGCCTGGTATATCACATGGCTTTATGCATAGAGACAGGAGCGGATCTAGAAGCCTCATTTGGGGTGGGGGAAAATTTCATAATAAATATACTATTTTACATAGTGACCAGGACGTGTATTCTGTGTGTCAGTATTAGATTTGGGGGGGGGGGGGGGGAATTTCCTCTTTTTCCCCTCCCATAGATCCGCGCCTGATAGAGATAAACGTAAAAAAGCCTTTATGTCGATCTGGTTAAAAAAAATAAAAGATTTAAAATTTGAATCGTTTTTTACACCACGACCCTTAATGCACAGATGTTTAATGATTTCTTTGTTTCCATAGCTGATGAAATTATAGCAAACTACAGCTACAAATTGCGTTTTTACTGACTATCGAACAGGAGAGTACTCAGGAAATTAATGTTGTTTCCATGAGGTCAATCAAAAAAATGTCTTAGACAAAATTTCGTGCTTAAAAAATAGCTATAGTAGAGATTGCTATGATATGAACATAAGTTATTAAGCATCTAAAACTAATATTAAGTCACCCATTAACAATACTAATTAACCACTGTATCCGAGCAAATCACTTTCCTTCAGTCCTTAAATTGGCAAAGTTTGTACCTATTTTTAAAATAAGGGAGACCCCGAGGATCAATCCAATTATAGACCAATATCGCTATTGCCAATAATTTCAAAAATTTTTGAGTCTATTTTAAAAGATCAAATGAATGATTACTTTGAAAAGAATGGTATATTCACTCAAAGCCAATTTGGTTTCCGCAATAAAAGGTCAACAACACTTGCCATTGATCGGCTGACTAAATTTGTTTCAGAAGGCTTTGAGCAGAAGCCGGATACCTATGCCTCTTTTCTGGACCTGACAAAGGCGTTTGACTGCATATCTTTTGAAATTCTTTACGAAAAACTAATTCATTATAATTTTGATACAGGTAGTGTTGCCCTTCTCGGGTCCTATTTGGAGGAGGGGAGCAGTATGTGTTCTTTAATAATCAGCACTCAAAAAAACCGAGGATACAGCGGGGAGTCCCTCAAGGCTCTGTGCTGGGTTCCCTGTTATTTCTTATCTACATTAATGATCTGCCAAATGTTAGTAGTATCTTGGATCTGCTCATCATCTTGTTTGCTGATGACACCACTACACTACAGCAATATTATCCATCTGATCCTATAGAACAACTTATCCAAGACAAACAAACACAGATAGAAAGCTGGTTCCTAGCTAATAGCCTCAGTCTGAACAGCGCTAAAACCCAAAATATCAATTTTTCCTTGCGAGCATCTCCATCGCCATTACGAAGTGATGAATCAGTCAAGTTCCTCGGTGTACACATTGATGTCGGAGTGATTTGGGAGTTCCACATTAATAATCTTTCTTTTAAACTATCCAAAATAACATTCCTTGTTAGAAGCTTATCAATAAATTTATCCAAAGATACACTCTTAACGGCATATCATGGTTATTTCTGTTCTACCATGTCATATGCGATTCTAAACTGGAGTCATTCAACTAACTCTTTACAAATTTTTAAACTTCAAAAACGCTGTGTAAGAATCATTGCAGGTATAAAATACCGTGATTGTTGCCGAGATAGTTTTAGAAGACTGAGATTGGTTACACTACCTTGTATGTTCATAATTTAGTGTCTAACTTTTGTAAAACAGAACATTGATAGCTTTAGAACACATAGGGATATACATCCATGTTTTACAAGAAATTAAGAAAATTTGGTTCCCAGCTATCACAGACTACAAAAAACCAGAAGAGGTACTGATTACTATGGCATAAAGCTATCTAATGTTCTGCCAGATGAGGTTAAAGCCCTCCAGATTGAATCCTTTAAGAAAAAAATGAAAAATTACCTTATACAAAATGTTTTTTACTCTCTCGAGGAATATCTTCAAAGCAACTTTAACATGTAATGTTGGTTCCAAAAATGTATACAATGTTATTTATACTATGTACTTTAGAAAATTGTACCTTAGTTTGAATAAGATTTTTAGATTCTAAATATTATTTTTTTTAGAAATCACTAGGTTCTATTGTTTTATATCTACTTTACTATTTTGACTTGTAAAAGCACATTTGTGTAGTACTTTATCAATAAATAAACTAAACTATCTGATCCGTCACTCGAAAAGCATTTTAAATGCCTTTTAAACAAGCCATACACCACTACATTGCTGTAAGTAATTCTCGTGTTACCTGAGTTTATTAAACAGAGAGGGCCAATAGAATGTCTTATCAAAACCTTTCCTTAAAAATCAAATTAAACAAAGTAAATATTGCAAGTATATTTCGCATTTCTCACATATTTTAGATCGAAGCGATTTTCAAAAGTTTGCAATTGGTCAAAGCGTGTGATGTGGATGGTCACATTGTTCAAAACCCAGAATAGCCACGCAGAAGTGCAAGAGACTTACTTTTCACCCACAGAAATACCAAAACACATGCATTAAAAAAAAACTTAAATAAAAAGCAAAATTAATTATTTAAATCCATAGTTATTCATTGATAAAAAAATGTGATGTGTAGGTTAAAAATTTTAAAAAACCAGCACTAAAAGCCAAACAAAAAAT
This sequence comes from Aspidapion aeneum, assembly GCA_963576565.1. Taxonomy (NCBI): domain Eukaryota; kingdom Metazoa; phylum Arthropoda; class Insecta; order Coleoptera; family Brentidae; genus Aspidapion; species Aspidapion aeneum. Next base: position 38,907,519 of record OY755040.1, read on the forward strand.
GTATACTTCACCATGTCACTTTTAGCGCACGTATCAGAGTCTGTCTCACAGCTATTGGTGCCTACGTTTGTCATCTGCACGTTGCTCAGTTTCCTGAAAACTTCCTTTTTGGCCAGTTTCTTGTGTAGGTCTTTCTCAGTGGATCTGTCTTTCTCACTTGCTGATGTAGAAGGTCTTCTTATCAGCCTAAAGTAAAACAAATTGCTACCAAAAATATTTAAAATCACTAAAATTTCTTTGATCGTTAATGTACAAGACGTCATATTAAATTAGAAAAAAAGTATTAAAAAGGATATTGCGAAAAAATAAGTATGTGCGCGAATCCTCAATAAGGGGATATTAGTTGCTCGTATACTACTCGGGGAGTTTCGGCTTTGTTGGGAATTCTTCGGTACGAGCGTAACCAGTGTTAAGGGACGATGAATGGTGATGATGATGTCTGAAAAAGGAAACGTAAAACGTGGACATTTACTGAAAACAGATCAACTGCCGAATTGCAGTATATGTCACGGCAGCCTTATTGAGAAGCGATTGGAGACCGAAAATCTCGATTTTGAATAACATCAACAAGTTTTAAGTAGGGGAAATTTAAAAAAAACTGATTTGATCTCAATTTGCTTTTTTTACTTACCATCCCTTTGTTGTCACACCAAAGTGTCCAGGGTATTAATTTATAAACTTAAAATTTTGTAAAAGTTTACTCTGATATATGTTGAAGAAGCCTATTGTTTTTCAGCTAGATCGAAAAATTTTTTATCATAAAGTAAAATTGGAACGAATTTTCATTTTTTCATTTATCAGATCATTATTCCAACACTATTTAACAGATTTTAATTTTGTAACATTGTAGACCCAAAAAAGTGCAGGTCACTGTAGATTTGGCTTTCAAAATTATTTTTTGATACTTTAGTTTTGAGGATTTTTTAAAAACTATGAACGATTTGTGAATTCGAGAAATATTTTTGCCCCTATATTTCTTGACAGTTCTTGCTATATTTTTAACATAATACCAAAATATTTAAAAAAATAATAATTTTCTGGGTCATACCGTTTTTGAGCTTGAAAAAAATATATTAAAAAACATGTTATTTTCGCTGTGATTTTTGTAAAAATGCGATATTTTTAAACTATAGGACCACATTTCACAAAAATTGTACTTCTCAATACACCAAACCTTGTTACATAAAATTCAGCTAATACTTTGACTTTGAATGTAGAAGGCGCTGGTGCAGTGAACTTAACATTCGAAAAAATAAATGCAATATTATTTAATTTAATTTCTTAAAGAAAAGAAAATAATCTAGAAACTGATATTTGTCATGTTTAAGTTACAAAAAATTCCAGGTTCTTAGGTTTATTTTTTCTTATTTACCATGCACAAAATACATACAAAACAATAACAAAATTTTACAAATTGGTAAAAATTGCAATTGTTTGGGAGCGATGAGTTTGGAGAACAATAAGTGATCCAGAAAATCTAGCTTTTTTAAGTTTCTTCGAAAAATATTCAAAAAGTCGCAAAAACTTCAAATACTTTTATACAAAAATTGTGATATCGTCAAAACCGTACATCAGAGTTTGACAAGAGCTACACCATTAAATTTTTCAAACTTTTCTTTATAATAATATTTAAACAGTTATAGCTTTAATATAGAGGGCACTAATATAGCGCTTAACATTGTAACAGAGGGTATAAATTAAAAGTTTTCTAAAATAAATTAATGCGCCAACGCCTTAATAAACCAGGTAGCTACATTTTAAAGAGGTAAAGAAAATATGTAGAATGTCACTTGTAATTTTTAGTTCAGTGTCCAATGCAAGTTCCTAGATTAATCCATTACATACCGTAACAAGCAAAATATTTGACAAAACATTAAAAATAGTATATTAAACGCCAATGCAATGATACAAGTGACATTGGCATTGTTTCCTAAGCAAAGTGTTAATTATGTAAGAATAAAATCATTCGTAAGGGGCTTACCTATATATAAGTAATGGGTCATTATTAAAAAACCTTGCAAACTACTTCTAAACTTAGTAACAATTTATAACGTACTTTTATTTCATTTATGGTGAGATCATAAACTTTAGAAGCTTTTAATAAAGTCGGTATAAAATCCCAAAATAATCCTCCAAATGTTATTGTACGATAACAATAAAAAAATTGTCAGACCTCTTTTTATAAATAATTGAATACAAAATCTCGCCGCAGGTCAGAGGCGGCTTAGCGAACATCAATGCTGCAACAGTTTTAAAAGTGTTTGGGTATAAAACAACTGCGAAGCATATTTGTTAATAAATTCGTTTGCAAAGCAAATATTTTTAACACAAGTTTGCGAAGCCAAGCAGATGTTTTCAAATCATCATTTAAAAGAAAATCAATCTTTTAGGATGTATAAATTTTTTCACTTGTATATTCGTGTTTTCACAGGAGTAATTAAGTAAATAGTATAGCGATGCTAGATCTCACCATTTATTACATATACTATCTGAAACAAATTATTGTAAGCTTATTAAAAAAGGCTTTTTAGCTAAATGGAATCAAAGATATATAAAAAAGACTATATATTTGCATAAACGAAAAAAAGGTTGTTAAAATTCCTTTTGTTTTCTAGTTCTTTTCAAAATATAAAAACCAATAGGGGAACGTCACATCGATTTAATTTTATTTTAGCAAATAATTTAAAAAAACCTTAGTTAATTTAAAGAATAAATAATGACCGAGGGGTTGAAAACTTCTTATCTAAAACAAATTCCAAACGAACCTTCTAACATAAATAAACGCTGGAAATATTGAGGAAGGTTCCAAATGTTTGAAGACCTCTGTCAAGCTATTAAAACCTTTTCAATAAATACAAATTTTCTTGATAAAAAAACTTTACTCAGATTTACCATTGATAACGGGTACTCCAAGATTCTCGTTTAAAGCCTTTACTTTTTTTTATGTGACTATCTACAAATCGTCGTGCTACATAAACTTGGTTATAAAAATTAAATTTTAAGTATCATAAAACAATAAAGCTTGCAGTGCTTAATACGAAACCATTTCAAATTCATTGACTTCAGCGGCCTCTTTCGATTAGCATAAAAAATTCTCCCCGGGGAGTAAAAGTTCATCTTAATCCAAAGTTACTATTGGTTAGTTTGTAGTATCTGACTGTAAACTGATGCGAAAAGTATCAGTTTCGGTAGAAAATTTACCATAACTGTCCTACTGCATTGCAATAGAAAAACTGGAACTGGAGTAAGCAACCTTGGATTAAGGTACTCTTTGATGATTTACTGTGGTTTTAAAAGTTTGCGGACGTTTGATTGAAACTCGTTAAATTTTTGCCTGGGTTCCCATACGTAATGTATGACCCTGGCCGGTCTAGTTGCTTGGTATGTAATTCATTGACTCTTAGTCCCCAGGGAGCATTTACAGAATCGACTACCAGGTCTCCTGGATAATTGAACTATCTGATATTTCCTACAATTAATATTTGCATGTTTCAGCGACGATATTTTATAAATCATATTACCTGAAATGCTGATGAAGTTCTGGCGAGGTTAATGGACTTGGAGTCGGCGTAACTTCATCTGTTTCCGAAGTTGCTAAAGTCGGAATAGTGGAAGGTGGTGAAATGTCATTTTGCGCTGTCAGTGTCGCAGTACTTGTGCCTAAAGAAGATTCTTCCTCTTTGCTAAAAATATTAAAGAATAAGAGTTATATATATCCAGAAAACTAACTTGATATGATACTTAACGGAAATATACAGCATGAGGGATCCCCTATAAGCTATAGGGATCATGAAAAATTATTACTATATGAAAGATAAGAACAACTGCATATGTATAAAATATGTAGTATGTAAGAAAAAAGAATAAAAGATTACAGGCGGTTACGCCCATTGTTTCCGCATAGCCAGACCCACCGCCAATACCTGTCCACTTTGCATCTCGAGGGTAGAAAATCCTGATGCCGTTTGTTTTCCCTTGCGCGGCGATCTTTTCATTCAGCTCGTAAAGAAATTCGATCCAGGGTAGTTGTATATAAAATATCGGAAATGTATACGATCACTACTTAATGTCTAATACTTTTTTTTTCAAGCTTATTCTTTTTATAATATTTATTGCCATGTCTACCACCAACTAAAGTTTATGGCTTTCCCAGCGAAACAAATAAGAAAGGGGACTGTTTTAAAAGCACATTCTTTCATCTTGATTTAAAAACTACTTAACGAATTAAATTTTTAAAAATACCACCGCTCTGTGCTCAACATTATCCGGGCCTGTAATAAAATTCAGTTCGGACATAACTTAGCATTTCAGGTGTCACTGATTGCAGAGTAGTGATTATTTTTGCCCGAAGTTCATCCAAAGTGTAGCTCTTATAGGGACAGGCAAATAAATTTGGGTTTTTGCATAGCCCTATAAAAAAAATCATTGGTGCCAATTCTGGTGATCTCGGAGGCCCGCAGTACCTTGCCTGCTTGCAATAAGTCGCCTTGGAAAAGTTTAGCTTTGACAGGCAAAGTGTCATGAGCTGGGTAACCATTTTCCATAAGCCAAATTTGGTTAAAATCAACATTTGGCACAAGCAACAGAGCTAAATAATTTCTTCTAAAAAGAACCAATGGTATTGTCACCCGAAATCTCATACCAGAGTTTTTTTGTGGATACTGGGCCTGTTCTGTAGTATGCTAATGTTTATTTCTCCATGACCAGAACGAACAATCCTTGAAGGCCATAAATTGAAATCGAACTTTCGACTGTAGAATAAACATTTTTAATAAACTTTTCATCCTGATTCGCTTTTTCAAGCATGATTTCACAAAACTACGTTCTTCGAAACTGATCTGGAAAAACTGCGTTTTTTTACTTTAAAACTCCGGTACCTATGTCGTTTCAAAATGTTTCGGGCGGTTAAGGGTCAAATATCATCGACCCCATCATTGGCAATTGCCCTACTAAAACAGGAAGACAAAGCTTCTGGAAATGCCTCTCCACCACTGCGTTTATGATTAAAAATTGACACACCCTGTTCGTTGGATCGGTCACTATTTTTTGGACACAAATAAATTTGTCATATCTTGACAGCTATTGCCCCCGAAATACCACTGAATCATTTGTACTTTTTCCTGAACGCTAAATAAATTAGCACCATGGCTTCAGCTAGAATTACAATACCCACTTCTCATCTGTTTCGGTGCATACGACGGAATGACGAAAAGCTTCGTGAAGACGAGAGGTATTCCCCTACTGTGCCACTACTAGCCGGAATATGGGTCTAAAACAGCGAAAAATATTTCAAGAAACCGCCCAAAATATATTTTTCTCTCTTTTACTTCTCTCTTCTTACATATATCAAGCAAAGCAAGCAGTCTATGATCCCTATAACATTACTACTATGTCGGTTTAGAACGTTTTTCTACTTTTTCCGATGCCTATTCTCCACCTTCGATCCTGACAATAATCTTCTGTCAGGTTTTTTTGACTCATTGTTCTTTGGATTGACTGTTGTCATACTAGTTTAGGACCCCCACTTTTTGTGCGCCCTTTTGGTTGCCATTCTAGGTAAGGACACTCATCATAAAGGCAAGTGCTTGACGATGAGTGACCTTAATTCTAGGACCTGCTTTGGTAATCTTCCGTCGTTCATCCATTGTACATGGCCGTACCATATCAGTTGTCGTTTAGTGATGTCATCCGTTATGCTTCTCTTGATTCCCATTCTTTCTTTTATAATCTCATTTCTTATATGATATGTTCTAGATATTCTCATTGATCTTCTTAGTGCATCCATTTCGACACTTTCCATCTTTGTTTTGTAATTACAAAAATACAAAACAAAGGTGAGTCTACGTAACCCTCTTTAATAGTTGTTAAGAAACGATTATACATTAAAAAATGGATTAGGCTAGAAAGAGAGGACAAAATAATTTGAACTGCAAGATAGGAAAGACAAATTGTCTCTTGATAAAACCTTTAGAATAGCTATCACGGTTACTTACGCTAGAGTTACTTCATCTGCTTCCTCATCACAATTCACCGACTCTCTTAATCTTACATGCTTATTTCGTCCTTTTTTCAGACGTAACGGTGTTAACTTGGTTAAAGATATAACTTCTGAAAGTAGAGTTGCGTTGGATTGGGCTCTGCGTTGGAGTGGGAGACTTGAAGTTGATGCTTAAATTTTATCAAAAAAAGAGTGATTAATTTAAATGGTGTTTTAAATTGCATCTAGAAATGGTCAACAATACACAAAATTTACCTCCTAAAGATTCTTGATCCTCTGCTTCGGCAATCTGGTACTTTCTGTATCTACACAAGTACTGGCTTCCGAGTAAAATTGTAGCCACAACAAGACCAAACAAGAAAAAGATGGCAGCAATGTGAACTGAATGAAGTTTGTAGACCACTTTTGGAATCAAACCGACTTTGCTTTGGGCTACGATTGGGTGTTCTGTATTATTTTGGTAACGTTTTTCTAAAAAGAAATATATAGGCATTAAAATTATTTATTACCTCATTCAAGGTAATAGCCAGCCTATTTAGAGACATAAAGAGGTGGTAAGAGCATTAGTCCGAACTGTACACCCTAGACACGTTGGAAATGGGGTAAAAGCCTAAAAATTTGTACACATATTCTGTAAAAAATACAAAATTTCTGACCTGCAGCACACTTGCTTTGCTTCACAGTGGAAGGAGTAAGGGAAATTTTTAAAAAAATTACGGAAAAAAATTGTCAAAATTTGGGTTATTCCCATTTAGTCAAGATTATACTCGTTTTTATATAACTTGTATTCAATAATTTCAAAAAAAATGCTTTGAAGGTCATTTGACTTTACGCGACCTTGAAAAGTTAAGATATATTGACCAAAACACAGTTCTTGAGTATTTTGATTAAAAAATTCACCAAAATTCGAGGATTATCAAAAGCAAAGCAGAAAAATTTTGGGCTATAAACAAGACCTTTAGAAATAACCAGTAAAATTTTTGTACCGTTTAAAGATTTTTAAGAAATGCCCCAAAGAAAAAGACATATGCCGAGAGCCCAACATTGGTGCTTGCTACTTCCATACCAATTGAGTGAAAATTACTAAGTTCGAAAAGAACTTTAAGGAGGTCAAGTCTAATATTAAAAAAAAAAAATTGATTTACATATCATTTTTTACAAGATTGCGGCCAATTTATGAAGAAAACAAATTTTGACCAATGGACAGTAGATTCTTAATGTCGTAAAACGGCAGAATTAAAAAAAATATTGGTACATACTTGACCTTGTTTGACCTTGAAAAAATCACCTTATATTGAAAAAATTCAATTTTTTCGTTTTTTTTTCATATTTTTACTGCGGTTACATTTAAAAATTTAAAAAAAAAGAATACTTGGCAGGGCTAAGGAAGCCCTAAGGCAAACCTCCCCATTTTTTTATCTAGCGACATTAGTTCAGGAGTTATGCCCAATTAAGATTGGCTTATATTAGAAAAAATTATGTCATGCAAAAAAGTGTTCCAAATTGAAAAGGTTGATCTATCATTTCCAGGATGGAGGGGAAAAATATTCTTAATGGCTGATTTTAATTAGGTGTAAAAATATATGTAGATATGATCAAAATGTTCCAGATATCATGTAATAAATATAGGTGTCTTAATAATATTTTTTAAATACTCGAATTTTGGGAATTTTTTGTATCAAAATACTCAAGAATCGTATTTTTTCGAATAAATCTTATTTTTTAAGGCCGTGTTTTAAGGTCATTTGACATTAAAACCCTTTTTTTAAATCACCGAATACAAGTGTTATGAAAACGAGTATATTCTTGACTATATGGGTATAAGCTATTTTTTAACCATTTTTTCCTGCCATTTTTTAAAATTCCCCTACCCCTTACACGGTGAAGCAAAATAAAAGTACTGTGGGCCAACATTTTTTTATTTTTCCACAGAATATGTGTACAAATTTTCATGCTTTTGACCCCATTTCCCACGTAGCTGGGGGAAATAGGGCTTGTACAGCTCGGGCTACATAATAAAAGGTGAGCTATAATAGACCCATTAGAGATCGCCAGTTAAGGGCGGAGAAGCTCACTCACTCGTGAATCATTTCATCATTCAAAATAAAAAAAATATCAAACGTGGAATTTCGTTCCCGTGAATTTAAAAATCAAACAAGTTTCGTGGCTAATCGGGCAAAAAGGAGTTTTTTTGTTTCCCTTATATTTTTCCGTGGGTAGCCTGAAAGCTTAACCTCACGGGGTCCAAGATCTAATGGACACCTAATAAGTGTTGACAGTTAACCGTTTCGTCCTTATGGGACTCCTCAGAACACTGCTGGTCAATGTGACAAATCTTGCGAAGTTAATCAGATGGTTTTGTCTCTAATTAAATGTAATTAGTGAGCGAACTATAGCAAGAGGCGCCATCTACCGAGATACGAGAGAAACAAAAAACCAAAAGCAGGCGAACACTGCTATACAATATCAATCAATGAAAAGATCGAATGCAAATAAAAGAAAACAACTTATAGTCCGTGACCTACGACAGCTCTTTGTCTTTCAGGCCGGATCAACACAGATTGCATTTTTACCCGTCTTCAAGACAGTGAGCGTCAATCAACGGAATTTTTAAGCCATAATACTAACAAACGTGGAATTTCGTACCCGTGAATTTAAAAATCAAACAAGTTTCGTTGCAAATCGGGCAAAAAGGAGTTTTTTTGTTTCCCCTGTATTTTTCCGTGGGTAGCCTGAAAGCTTAACCTCACGGGGGTCCAAGATCTAATGGACACCTAATAAGTGTTGACAGTTAACCGTTTCGTCCTTATGGGACTCCTCAGAACACTGCTGGTCAATGTGACAAATCTTGCGAAGTTAATCAGATGATTTTGTCTCTAATTAAATGTAATTAGTGAGCGAACTATAGCAAGAGGCGCCATCTACCGAGATACGAGAGAAACAAAAAACCAAAAGCAGGCGAACACTGCTATACAATATCGATCAATGAAAAGATCGAATGCAAATAAAAGAAAACAACTTATAGTCCGTGACCTACGACAGCTCTTTGTCTTTCAGGCCGGATCAACACAGATTGCATTTTTACCCGTCTTCAAGACAGTGAGCGTCAATCAACGGAATTTTTAAGCCATAATACTAACAAACGTGGAATTTCGTACCCGTGAATTTAAAAATCAAACAAGTTTGTGGCTAATCGGACAAAAAGGAGTTTTTTTGTTTCCCTTATATTTTTCCGTGGGTAGCCTGAAAGCTTAACCTCACGGGGGTCCAAGATCTAATGGACACCTAATAAGTGTTGACAGTTAACCGTTTCGTTCTTATGGGACTCCTCAGAACACTGCTGGTCAATGTGACAAATCTTGCGAAGTAAATCAGATGGTTTTGTCTCTAATTAAATGTAATTAGTGAGCCAACTATAGCAAGAGGCGCCATCTACCGAGATACGAGAGAAACAAAAAACCAAAAGCAAGCGAACACTGCTATACAATATCGATCAATGAAAAGATCGAATGCAAATAAAAGAAAACAACTTATAGTCCGTGACCTACGACAGCTCTTTGTCTTTCAGGCCGGATCAACACAGATTGCAGTTTTACCCGTCTTCAAGACAGTGAGCGTCAATCAACGGAATTTTTAAGCCATAATACTAACAAACGTGGAATTTCGTACCCGTGAATTTAAAAATCTAACAAGTCTCTTGGCTAATCGGGCAAAAAGGAGTTTTTTTGTTCCCTTTATATTTTTCCGTGGGTAGCCTGAAAGCTTAACCTCACGGGGGTCCAAGATCTAATGGACACCTAATAAGTGTTGACAGTTAACCGTTTCGTCCTTATGGGACTCCTCAGAACACTGCTGGTCAATGAGACAAATCTTGCGAAGTTAATCAGATGGTTTTGTCTCTAATTAAATGTAATTAGTGAGCGAACTATAGCAAGAGGCGCCATCTACCGAGATACAAGAGAAACAAAAATCCAAAAGCAGGCGAACACTGCTATACAATATCGATCAATGAAAAGATCGAATGCAAATAAAAGAAAACAACTTATAGTCCGTGACCTACGACAGCTCTTTGTCTTTCAGGCCGGATCAACACAGATTGCATTTTTACCCGTCTTCAAGACAGTGAGCGTCAATCAACGGAATTTTTAAGCCATAATACTAACAAACGTGGAATTTCGTACCCGTGAATTTAAAAATCAAACAAGTTTCGTGGCTAATCGGGCAAAAAGGAGTTTTTTTGTTTCCCTTATATTTTTCCGTGGGTAGCCTAAAAGCTTAACCTCGCGGGGGTCCAAGATCTAATGGACACCTAATAAGTGTTGACAGTTAACCGTTTCGTCCTTATGGGACTCCTCAGAACACTGCTGGTCAATGTGACAAATCTTGCGAAGTTAATCAGATGGTTTTGTCTCTAATTAAATGTAATTAGTGAGCGAACTATAGCAAGAGGCGCCATCTACCGAGATACGAGAGAAACAAAAAACCAAAAGCAGGCGAACACTGCTATACAATATCGATCAATGAAAAGATCGAATGCAAATAAAAGAAAACAACTTATAGTCCGTGACCTACGACAGCTCTTTGTCTTTCAGGCCGGATCAACACAGATTGCATTTTTACCCGTCTTCAAGACAGTGAGCGTCAATCAACGGAATTTTTAAGCCATAATACTAACAAACGTGGAATTTCGTACCCGTGAATTTAAAAATCAAACAAGTTTGTGGCTAATCGGACAAAAAGGAGTTTTTTTGTTTCCCTTATATTTTTCCGTGGGTAGCCTGAAAGCTTAACCTCACGGGGGTTCAAGATCTAATGGACACCTAATAAGTGTTGACAGTTAACCGTTTCGTTCTTATGGGACTCGTCAGAACACTGCTGGTCAATGTGACAAATCTTGCGAAGTAAATCAGATGGTTTTGTCTCTAATTAAATGTAATTAGTGAGCGAACTATAGCAAGAGGCGCCATCTACCGAGATACGAGAGAAACAAAAAACCAAATGCAAGCGAACACTGCTATACAATATCGATCAATGAAAAGATCGAATGCAAATAAAAGAAAACAACTTATAGTCCGTGACCTACGACAGCTCTTTGTCTTTCAGGCCGGATCAACACAGATTGCATTTTTACCCGTCTTCAAGACAGTGAGCGTCAATCAACGGAATTTTTAAGCCATAATACTAACAAACGTGGAATTTCGTACCCGTGAATTTAAAAATCAAACAAGTTTGTGGCTAATCGGACAAAAAGGAGTTTTTTTGTTTCCCTTATATTTTTCCGTGGGTAGCCTGAAAGCTTAACCTCACGGGGGTCCAAGATCTAATGGACACCTAATAAGTGTTGACAGTTAACCGTTTCGTTCTTATGGGACTCCTCAGAACACTGCTGGTCAATGTGACAAATCTTGCGAAGTTAATCAGATGGTTTTGTCTCTAATTAAATGTAATTAGTGAGCGGACTATAGCAAGAGGCGCCATCTACCGAGATACGAGAGAAACAAAAAACCAAAAGCAAGCGAACACTGCTATACAATATCGATCAATGAAAAGATCGAATGCAAATAAAAGAAAACAACTTATAGTCCGTGACCTACGACAGCTCTTTGTCTTTCAGGCCGGATCAACACAGATTGCATTTTTACCCGTCTTCAAGACAGTGAGCGTCTATCAACGGAATTTTTAAGCCATAATACTAACAAACGTGGAATTTCGTACCCGTGAAATTAAAAATCTAACAAGTTTCGTGGCTAATCGGGCAAAAAGGAGTTTTTTTGTTTCCCTTATATTTTTCCGTGGGTAGCCTGAAAGCCTAACCTCACGGGGGTCCAAGATCTAATGGACACCTAATAAGTGTTGACAGTTAACCGTTTCGTCCTTATGGGACTCCTCAGAACACTGCTGGTTAATGTGACAAATCTTGCGAAGTTAATCAGATGGTTTTGTCTCTAATTAAATGTAATTAATGAGCGAACTATAGCAAGAGGCGCCATCTACCGAGATACGAGAGAAACAAAAAACCAAAAGCAGGCGAACACTGCTATACAATATCGATCAATGAAAAGATCGAATGCAAATAAAAGAAAACAACTTATAGTCCGTGACCTACGACAGCTCTTTGTCTTTCAGGCCGGATCAACACAGATTGCATTTTTACCCGTCTTCAAGACAGTGAGCGTCAATCAACGGAATTTTTAAGCCATTATACTAACAAACGTGGAATTTCGTACCCGTGAATTTAAAAATCAAACAAGTTTGTGGCTAATCGGACAAAACAAACGTGGAATTTCGTTGTTAGTATTATGGCTTAAAAATTCCGTTGATTGACGCTCACTGTCTTGAAGACGGGTAAAAATGCAATCTGTGTTGATCCAGCCTGAAAGACAAAGAGCTGTCGTAGGTTACGGACTATAAGTTGTTTTCTTTTATTTGCATTCGATCTTTTAATTGATCGATATTGTATAGCAGTGTTCGCCTGCTTTTAGTTTTTTGTTTCTCTCGTATCTCGGTAGATGGCGCCTCTTGCTATAGTTCGCTCACTAATTACATTTAATTAGAGACAAAACCATCTGATTAACTTCGCAAGATTTGACACATTGACCAGCAGTGTTCTGAGGAGTCCCATAAGGACGAAACGGTTAACTGTCAACACTTATTAGGTGTCCATTAGATCTTGGACCCCCGTGAGGTTAAGCTTTCAGGCTACCCACGGAAAAATATAAGGGAAACAAAATAACTCCTTTTTGCCCGATTAGCCACGAAACTTGTTTGATATTTAAAAAAAAAATCGACTGTCGTTTTCAAATTATAACATCTTTTAATATTAAATTTAAATAGAAAGCTGCATGTGTAGAGGTAGCATCCTCAAGCAGGTGTTTGTTCAATTTTCAGGGGGCGAAAGTCTAGTCCATACGGTACTATTTTTTTAACAAAACCTAATTTTGGCTGTTACAGGCTAAAAAAAAATTTTTTTAAAGATTTTCGAAGCTTTTTAAATTTTAATTTTATTTAGGTCTGAATCCACCTAAGGTTGCCAATTAATCAATAAAAAGCAAAAAAATTTTGACACATGAAATGTCTTCGCGGTATCGTGTCTCTAGAGGTTTGTCCAGTTTTTAAATTGAAATATTGAAATTGATGGACCTAATAACTAAAAGTTATCTTTTATAAAAAGTTTCTAGATTTGTAAGTGAGTTTTGTTTTATTTTATCTATAAAATATTAAATAAAAAGTTAAATAAAAAATAAAATAAATTGTCACAAAAAATCTGTCCCAGGTGGTAACAGCCAATTTTTCCGCAAAGAAAATTAATTTCACGTGGCAACTTTAAGTCTAAAGAGAAGTAGTGGGTTATAGAGGACTGCGACGAACAATGTCGGAGAATTTTTGAATTATTGTTAATAAATCGTTTAATGTCTGAAAAATAAAAATTTGTCGATTTGACGCATATGATGTATTTCTTTCTGTAACGTGAATTTATTATTTTACGTATAACTTGATTAAGATAATAAAGTCAAAAATTTCCTAAATAAAACCAAACTGAAATACAAAATTGTGATAAGATATTGTTGGCATTTTTAAGTAATTTTGCATAAAAATATTTCTGCCGTTTAAATATTGGGATTTTATTGCTTGAATAAAGCAGTCAAACATTCACATTTTTCAAAATCTGTATATAGTCGATTTCTAGCAATTTTAGAATAAATTTGAGTGAGCCATTCACAAAAAGGACAAGTAAACTGACAATGTCAATTCCACGCTTTTGTTTTTCCATGTTTAAGTAAATTTCATGAGTTGCTGTGCTACCATCAAATAATTACTATGATATTATTTTTGTAACTTTAACGTTTTTTACTTTAATCTTTTAATTAACATTTCAAAAAAGATAAACTAAGAATTGTTCAACTAGTGTGTCTTGCAATTTTTAATCTATATTACGTTGGACATTTCCAGGTTCGGACTATTTTCTTTAAAATATTAAATAATTTTTTTCACCTTAAATCAAAAAAAATATTAAAGTTTTATCATTTTAAGATAATAATAGCATGAAATCAATCAAAATAGTAATAAAAACAATCCAGGTCCGTATTTAATTTTTTTATGATAATTACCATATCTCAAAAACTAAACAATGTTTTAAAAAACTGGCAACGTCATTATTTTGCCCTAAAAAAACTACTACAAAAAGGTTTTTACAGAATAAAAATATCTTGCAAAATAAGCGAGATACAAGGAATTATTAAAAATGCAATTTTTTCAAAAACTCCCTGTATTGGCGAAATCACCGGGTATAGCAAAAATGTGATTAGATCAATTTTAAGGGCTCAAAAAAAAGCACGGTAAGTTTCAATCAGAAAATCGATATGTTTAATAACAACCGAGATTCCCATTTAATCCCATCGAAAATGGGACACGCTGTACTACAGAACACCTCTTAGACCCACAGAAATTTTATAGGGCATGTTATCTACAATACTACAAAGCGGTGTAGTGCCTAGTAGGCATTGAGCCAGGAACTGCTTTTTGGGGCTTTAAATTTGATTGTGAGTAATAAAGAAAATTAAATTGTGTATTACGAACTTACTGATTTGTGTTGATTGAGCCAGAAATCCACCTCCGCAAGCTTGTCCACCCATAAAAACTTCATCTGTGTAAAATTCCAGGAGTAAGTTTGGACCCGTCGAATTAACAATGGATGGGGGTGCATCGGGTTCACCTATGATAAATAGAATAGAAAGAGCTTCCATGCAGAATTACTCTAAATATAATGTACAAAAAAAGAAGGGTGATATTTTTTATTTAAACTTAAGCTGCTCAAAACTAAATAGGGTTGTGCGCACTATTTTCAAGAATAATTAATAACTTGATAAGTATAAAACATTTTTTCTTAAAATTAACAGTATTAAATATGGAATAAAAATACCTTTTAAACAAGGTATCACTCGACTACTTTTCATTAAAAAATTTAAAGGTGTCAGTGACCTTAAGGCAACATTACGGTAATAAGGTGTACACTAAAAAGTAACTGCAATGTAACCATTAATTATATGTTTTACTTCAATTCAATATCTGAAACTGCTGAAGAATAAGAGGAGTTGCAAACACTATAAACATAAACACACATAACTCCATGAGTATTAAACCGATTTTATAACTTTTTATTTTTTTGAATAGAGAATCAAAATACCTTTTAAACAATGTATCACACGACCACTCTTCTCATTTACCTGGGGTTAGTTTTCGACAAGAAACTAACCTGGAATGACCAGGTATCGAACGCACTTCAAAAAGCAAGGGGAGCGCACAGTAGGCTATACCCCTTGTTAAATGCCAGGAGCACTCTACACCGGAGAGTAAAATTACAAATATGGAGACAAATCGTTCGCCCCCATACTAACGTATGCAGCCCCATGCTGGAATAAGGTATGCAAAACACAAATGGGAAGGGTACAAAGCTTTCAAAGTAGAGTCGTAAGACAAAAAGGGAGCTCAACATTGAGGATATCTCAGAAACGATCCAGCAGCAGAAGGATCGTTTCATGAGACGGGTCGAGGGGCATCAAAACCCCGTGGTACAGGATGCGTTCCTGTACCGGCCCGGAGATAGGCCAGGGACCTACAAAAGGCCCCTGGATTTCTAACAAAGTTGCACCACAAGGGCGCCAAATTGAGGTTTTAAAGCTCAGGTAAATCCACATGGAAAAGTACAGACTAAAAATGAAAGAGGTACATACCTATCATGCACAAGCATTATATCTTAGTAGTAGTAGTCTTCTCATTTAAGAATTTAAAGTTATTAGTGACCTTATGATCTTAGGCTCACACGACGGATCAAAGCAATACGTCAGAAAGTAGTGAAGTTGATACCATATCGTGGGCTGAATGCAATAGTTGGGTAACTCGATTTGTGTAGTTTTGAGAAAATCGATAAAATTTAATTGGTAGTATAAAAGGAGTCGCCTGGAGACGGGTTGGTTTGCACAATGTGCGATAATTTTTATTTTTAGGGTTTACACAGTTGTCTTCTTTTGTAAAATAAAAAGATCAGAAAATATAGAAAAACATACGGGTGTCTAAAGTTATCTACTTATAGCTCCAAAAAAGTTTACATGTTTGAATTGTCTACTTTTTACATTTGCAGATAGACGTCGCCAGTTTAGAATAACGTATTATCCAGCTTTTGCATTCGATAACGCTTGATTTCCTTTATATGAAAAAGAAGATAACTCAAAATCACGAAATTTCGAGTTACCCAACTATTGCATTCAGCCCACGGTATAACATGCTTTTTGTTTTAAGTTGATATCTCATTCCGTTCAAAAGTTAACAGGGGTGGGGGGAATTTTACGTCTGCACTGTATAAATAACCCATACAATTTTTGTGTATAGTTAATGCTACAAAAGTTAAAGCAAAAGTTTATGAAAAAACATGAAAAAAATCGCAATATTCGATTTATAACGACACACAGGCGCTCTTTAATTTTGAGGCAAACACCCTGCCACTTAAAAGTGTGTGATTTATTTCCACTCGAATTGAAGTAGTCTAAAACTACCTTCATAATTTTTTTTTGTGTAAAAAGTCTACTTTCTTAAATGTTGTTCTATTGCAAACAAAAACTTTATTAACAGTTTTTCTGTAAAACTAATTTTGCCAAAGTTGTGAAAAAACATGAAAAAAGCCGCCATCTTGGATTTATGACGTCACACCGGCCCTCCTACTTAAATTGGAGGCAAACACCCGGTGACTTAAAATTGTGTGATCTATTACCAATCTATCTAGCGTAGTTTACAAAACGTTCCAAAACTATCCCACGGTATGGTATACCATAGTATCTCAACTAAAAACTACAGAATGCCAAACAGTTTTTTGAATGGAACCTCTAAAATATCTCCATGTGGATTACCATATTTATTTTGTATGATAATAAAGCTAAAATTTTAAATTTGACCTACTTAAATACCGCAGGAAACGCAGAACCTATATAAAAAAAACTGACAAAACACTTTGCACATTAACAAGGGATGGATTATTAACAAAGTCCAATTTTATATAAATTAATAGCTACAATTTTAATACATTTAGCAGTAATGTTAAAAAATCATTGACTGATTGATTAATAAAATATTACAACCGCTCACCTTTAAGATCTGCTAAGAGATTTGAAGAGAGGGATTTTCCGTCTCGCACTTTTAGCCATTGATTTCCGCATGGAAGATAAAACTGTTCTACTTGGAATTGAACAATGGAGTAAGGATCAGCCTGTCAAGAAATATTAAGTTATTGAATGTAATAAAATAATTTTTAAATCTCTGTTGTTAAATAGGTTTTTTTCTATTTGTTCGAAGGATTCTTAAAACTAAGACGGCAGATTATTTGTCTCATGGAAATAAGAAGTAATGAGAACAAAGCGTTTGCGGTCTCCCATTTTCCCAAGACAGGGTTATCCATTATTTTTAAACTGGTATTTTTACACATATAGGAAAATGGTTTAGGCGGAAATAAAAAAGAAACGTTTATAGATCTCAAAGTGACATATAAATTTCTAGATTGCCTACCCTTTCCTGAGTAATGTATTGAATTAAACTGTCCACAATAGAATAATGGTTGAAAACGATGCGTCGCCGTCGCACCAACCTCGAAATCTTGACGCCTAAGAACATAGTTCCTACAAAGGAGCTAAATTGGACACCCAATATTCTATCATATATATCCCTAACGGTGGCCTTCGTTTAATATAACCGTTATTTTTTAAGGTAAGTTTTGTCTTGTTTTTTGAATGCAGTCGAATTTTTTACTAAAATTCGGTAGTTTGGTGTAAAAAGCCATAAATCTAATAAAAATATATACACAAATATAAATAAAAAGTTGAAGGACTGTTAAACTACTAACTTAACATTAGTGTTTATCCTGATTGTTCTCAAATCTATCACTTTTGCCCTGGAAGTCCCCTTTATCGTTATTGAAAATAACGGTAACAGCCGTCAAATTTCCTGTTATTTTAACTGACGCAAAAATATCCTATTGTCTTTTCACAAAACCGGGCAAAACCATTATAAAGGACAATATTGTCTTGTTTTGTGGTGTAAAAAAGGTCAGGTAGAAAGCAAGGCACGTGTTGGACCCTAGATTAGGATTGTTTACTATTAATTGACCACGAGGATAGGTTTTCACCAATTTTGACCCATGCCCACGCAACTTATGCAGAAGAAGGACGAGAGCTAATTTAAGAAAGAAATACACATTTTAATATTTTTATTTATTATTGGTTCAAAAAGTTTTACTTGTTCCCGCAATTAAAAAAATCGGATTCGTGTTTAAGAAAGATTTGCTGTATACTGCACCCACATAGCACAATCACGTGTTTGACATGTAAAAAACGCCTGACAAAAAAGCATTGATTTTAAAAGCTGCTAGAAAAAAAAGTTTATTTCATATATGAAATTAAGTTTAATAGGTCCATTAATGTTATAAAGAATAACGTTGCTAAAAACGGCGTTGTAATAACGCAATTATCAAATCATAATAGCAATGTTTTCCGTTGTTTTGAAGTGTAGTATTTTCTAAGTAGATTTTTATTAGCGTCAAAATCACATTAGGCTCACGCCTTTTCTACACGAATTTTAAAACGCGACTTGCATGGCTTTTCTACTAAATGTTTTTAAGATTTTACTAAAAGCAGCGCCACCTATTGGCAAAAACCAGTTAGTGCACTGATCCCCGATACTTCACGATCACGACGCATCAGTTATGAACCTGATAAAAACAAATTAATATTGTTTGGAAGTGTTTAGTGTTGAAAAATCTTGTTTAGCTTTTAAAGAAAACATAAGGTATGTATAGAGATTTTGTCTTGCCTTGAGCGCCATATTTTAAAATTGTCTAGAAGTGTTGTAATCTTAAACTAGTGAACTTTTTGAACTTTCTTTCGCGTTACTTTTAATATGTGGCAGAAGAAGGCGCAGAAAGTTATTACTTTTAACAAGTTTTATCTATAAGGCTTGTAGAAGAGGCTTTCGCGCCATTTTTTATTAAACAACATATGGAGAAAATACGTGACAAAATAAAACGCAAAAAGTTAGTAGGTAGAGAAAAGACTTTACATACACAGCACCAGAAACTTCAGCAAAAATTACATTTTTTTTAGTTTGATTCCTCCTTATTTTTAAGTTATCTTTAAGTATGTAGATTTAACAAAACAAATATTACATGGTATGAGGTTGTTTTCTAGTAAAAAAATAACGTTATTATTTTTGTTCACGTTAATTTAACGTTGATGTGATTTTTGTGCTATGGGGGCATATAGCAACACCAACTCTGCTCTTCTTTGGTTGCTTAAAATGCGCTACAGAGATTGCAATGAAGGACGCTTCAATTGTATTCCAGTAGCAGGACCGCTCTTGTTTACTAAAGCAACACACAAGTCGACCCTTTTTAGCTCACACATATACTATACTATAGTAGTGTGAGCTATGGTGATCCTAATTTTTTCGAGAAAAAAAAAGTTGCTCCGATTTCAAAATTTTTTATATATCTTTGCGTTTCAGATGATTTTGAAACTTTTTTAGTTGCGCCGTCTGTCTGTCTGTCTGTCTGTCTGTCTGTCTGTCTGTCTGTCTGTCTGTCTGTCTGTCTGTCTGTCTGTCTGTCTGTCTGTATGTCTGTCTGTCTGTATGTCTGTAACGACCAACGCGCATAACTCAAAAACCGCTTGGCCGATTTTAATGAAATTTGGTACCTAGGCTGGGTCTTTGGTCGAGATGGTCCCATTTAAAAATGAACAAAATCCACCGAACAGAAACCAAATAAAAGGGTGGGGGTAGATTTCAAAAATTAGAGTTTATGTGAAAATATGGCGTGTGTGATATCAAACGAAAGGTAATTGAGTCTGCAGTTAAACAAAATACATTTTAATTTATTTAAAAAAAAGGGTGGGGGTATATTTTAAAAATTAGAGTTTAAGTGAAAATATGGCGTGTGTGATATCAAACGAAAGGTAATTGAGTCCGGAGTTTAACAAAATACATTTTAGTTTTTTGTTTTTTTTAAGGGTGGGGGTAGATTTCAAAAATTTGAGTTTAAGTCAAAACATGGCTTGTGTGGTATCAAACAAAAGGTAATTTAGTCTGGAGTTAAATAAAATATATTTCAGTTTTTAGTTATATTAGCTCACATGTACACTATAACTATAGTACCTAGTGTGAGCTTAGGGGCCCATATATTGGCAGAGTTTTTTTATGATATTGTCCTTTATGATATTATCCTTTGTTTTCGTCTGGTTTTGAGAAAAGATATGGCACGATTTTTTTGATATTTATGAAGATGAGTGGCGATTGGGTTGTCAAATCAGTTTGATGCATTTTAAAGTCTAATTTATTATTATAAAATTGTGTTTCTGCCCTTTAACCAATTTAATATTTTGGATTCTAAAATAGCACAATTTTTATGTGACAGCTTTCAAATTATCTACTAATATTTATAAGAATTTAAAACCCAACGTATAAAAAACTTTTGTTTTAGAAGCGTTGTTGGTTGTTGGTTAAATTATTTCAGTGGCCAAATGTTTATCACCGCAGTAAAAAAAGACACAAACGTCCCCTTTGGGTCGCTTTCGTCTCGTAAAATCTCGTTTAAGTGAGGCAATCTAATAGATAAATCCCTTTGTGTCAATTTCTTGGAAAAGATATTAACACTGTCTCCAAAAAGGGGCAACTCAGACTGTAAATAGACAAATAGGAAATACGCAATTTTTCCATACCTAGCCTGAAAACCAATGGCTAGTGAAGGCATTATTTGCCCCGATTTTTTAAAAGATATAACAGAGGTTGGTTTTGACACGCACATTTCTGTAAACGTAAATTTTATATTGAAAATACAGTTAGAAAAACGTTTTGTGTAAATTATTTCGTTTTGTCCTAACTTTTTCTGAGGGCACGGCAGTGCCTCGCCAAGTTCGCGCGCCGTACGATCTTTTCCTAAAACATTTCAGCCGATATTTGACCTATCTAAAAATCTACTTCGGAATGAACTACGAATCTCAAACTTTGCGCAGTCGTACACCTTCATAGAGTTAACAACCCCTCCAAGTTTCATGGAATTCCATAAAGTAGTAAAGTAGTTACGAAATTTCAAAAAACGTCGAAATTGCCACTCACTCACTCACTCATGCATAGATCATCAAAATTCCACTGTACTTCCAGACATGCTACAAAGCTGAAATTTGGCAGACCGATAGAAATTATGACTAAACTCCTGGAAAATGTTTAAAAAAACATTTCCAAACTAGGAAGAACCTTTCATTTTGAAAATTGTATTAAAGAACTTGGCTTTACTTTTATCTCAATTCTTTTTACAGAATACTACTTTGGCGTACTTGGCTTTTTTTACATGAAATGTTTTTGTTATGATATAATATAAAATAAGTATCAGGATGGCGACTTTAAATTAAACGGCCTCTGGCGATTCAAAAACCCGTAAACTGAGTTTTTTCAAAGGCCCTCCGGCCACGGTACTATGTCCATTCAAATACATCTTTGTTTTTTCAGAGGGAGCGACCCCACTACTTGTATTAACTCAATCGAAAACTTATTAGTCGGGCAGTCAAATTTGAAATACTCAATTTTTGGGTGATTTTGATATAATTTGGCATGCTGTTTAAAGACTCCATACGAAGTTAGGAAAAAAGAATGCTTTGCTCGGCGTCGCATTATAGGTAGCGTGGCGACGCGACGCCCTAAAGCTTAAGATGGATAGTAACCTACTTTTTGTCAAATATCTCAAAAACGGTAATATGTGGAACAAGTTTGCTTTCACAGTGATGCATCCAGTTCGTGTACCTTTCTACCGCTCTATAACAATATCAACAAATATTTTGAGTTTTTTCAATAAAAACTGTATAAATTAGATTTTCACCAAAATTTAAGTTTGTAATTTTAAAAATTTTTAGATTATTTGGCTCTCTCCAAAACATTTTAGTGGTTATTTTAATTTGGTATAAAAATTATTGTATTTTTTGGGTTGGCCTATCACAGTGTGCTAAAAAATATCAAAATTAGCAATATCTCGTTTTATAAAAAATTTGTAGTTATTTAGTTATTTCAAAAAATCTGGAT
Source organism: Aspidapion aeneum (assembly GCA_963576565.1). Classification (NCBI taxonomy): domain Eukaryota; kingdom Metazoa; phylum Arthropoda; class Insecta; order Coleoptera; family Brentidae; genus Aspidapion; species Aspidapion aeneum. The sequence continues at coordinate 38,929,624 of OY755040.1, forward strand.
CAATTTCACGTCACATTTTAAAGCGTCGTAATTTCTTATTTTTTAAACATTTTTCAACTTCAATAATTGAAAGCGGATAAAAAGAAACAATAGTGAACCTCTGAACGTGATCAAAATAAACAAAAACTGCAGAATTTTTTGAATTGCCACTTTTAAGATCAGGACCTGGATACGTCGTCATTTTTAAAAAAATTTAACGGAGAACCGAACCTCTTTCGGATATTAAAAAACTTTGAAAAACTAATGAGAAAACCGATATAAGCGTCGGAAAAAGTAAAATGTAAGACATCCTTATTACCTGAATTAGCCAAAAAGTTCTTCCAGGACAACTCTGCGCAGATGTTGCCAATAACCTGCGTGGCTTGAATTCGCCTAGATGAACTACGCAGCCGCAGCGACATAAGGGGCCTACTTCCTCTTGCACTTCGGGCATTTCCGCTGCGATGACGTCACTGCCATATACAGATCCAGCGTAAAAGCATTCCCAGCTGGTACCCAGGCCCGTACCGCATTTTTCCGTCTCTGTTGAATTTCCCTGCAAACCAGTAAGTGTGCTATAAAGTAAACTTATTACAGTTGGCGTTTTTACCAATCATTTGATAAGGATCTTCTAGGCACTGTAATAAGACACAATGTAAAAACCGATCCACCCAGTGTAAATCTGACGGGGTGCATACCTAAAAAAACATGCGGCGCAGGCGACTTTTTTTTTTTGAAGGTCAGGCCCAAATTTTTGGGCAATAAGGCGCTGAATGTGACGTAGCACGGCACCCCGACACAAATTATGATTCCGGAACGTACCACCAACTAATCTAATCGTGTTATTGACTGAACTTACACACATTATTATCCGATTATTCACCATCTCTTTTTAAACTAATGTATTAGTAAGGGCGCTTAATAATATTAAACAAACATGAGTTTAATAACAAAACAGTGGTCTACTCGTTTTATTTACTAAACTCACACATTATCATTCAGCTACTTACTCTCCCTTTTTAACTCAAAGTAGTGGGACGGGCGCACTCAATCTAAAACAGTCATGCCATTTTGACAATCAACGTCAATCGATTTTCTGATGCACACAGTGGGCTCGCGGACCTAATTTTTGGCCAAAAAGGGTTAAACTAAAAACATACCGAAACTTCTTAACACCTTTACTAAAAAGAGTAGATAGTCCAGCAGGCCTTGCAAAAGCTATGATTTAATTGACGTAACTCAGTTATTTTTTAGAAGTGTCATTTTTTCTTTCAAAGGAACGCGTTAAAGTACCATATTTGTATGGCGGTTTGATCCAGATTTTAAGTCATTTTACGACAATATTTTATGTTGTATAAAATTCGCATAAAATAAAACTTGTAAGAAGAGGTAGGGGAAAGAGGGGCAAAATGAGTTTTGCGGGTAAAATGGGATATCGCAGTTTTAAGTAAATTGCGCAAAAATAAAACCTTCCAATATTAGATGTTTTATCCTTATGACTGGTTCAACTCTCTGCAATATGATTGGTGCCGGTCGATTGAGCTTAAGTTCGTTTACGCTCAACATGTGATGTTCTGCGCTGTTTATTGTTAAAATAGCTTGCGCTTTTTGTGATGGTAAGTACATTTTTTACAGACTTTTTAAAATTTTGTTTACAGTGAACAATTGGTTAACTATGTATTATTATTCATAATTAAACGCATCGCCTGTAAAATTAGTCTTTTACTCGGTGGTTTGGGCCAAAACGGGGTTTTTTCATGGGGGCAAAATGGGGTACCTTGTTCCTTTGCCCAAAAAAAAAAATTGTTTTTTGAAAGCATCACTCAAAGTCGTATTTTATGTTGTCCTTGCAAAAAATTGGCGCAAAATTCGTGTAGGAAAGTCGACAGCGATGACTTGGTCGCTGTTTATTTATAAATTTTGTAGTTACTAAATTTAATTATTATAAATGTATTTACATTATATTACAACTTTTTATTTTGTAAATAAGTATTTTTAACTTGTTTAGTATTTTAATAAATAAAACTAGTAAATAAAAATATTGATTTTAAATTACACAAACGTCCGCCCGTTTCGCCACCCCATTTTACCAAAGACAACTTTTACAAAAATAAAAATAAAATTATGATGGAGTTCTAAATAGTTTAAACTGAAAACTAAAACATAAAGATAGCGTATCTAGCCAACCTAATTCCAAATGACGAACGCAATGGTGACCATTTAATAGGAGAAAAAAGCCTATAAAATTAAGTATCCCATTTCACCCCCCTTTCCCCTAATTAGACTAGAAACTATCTACATTTTGATTCCAATTTTGATGTGCAAACAGCTCAGACAATGGTTTTTGCGTGGAATTTCTGAAATTATATAAAAAAATTTCTTATAAATGTTGGGCAAATATTTTGCTTCCCTCATCAACCATGTTTTTAAAATTTTTATTTTTATAAAGAGTATATATACATATTTTTCAAAAATTGTACTTCAAAATCTGCTGCCACAATGAAAGATATTATTAGTTTACTAAAAATGGATTTCTTCGAGAAAAACTCAAACTCAAAAAAAAGCATGTCAGCTTTTGTCTATTATTTTTAGAGCACTTTAGGCTAAATAGAACGAATAAACATAGAAAAATATATATTAATATAAAATATAAATAATGTATAAAGAAATAAAAAGTTAAAAAAATAATAAAAATTATGTTCAGTTTCAAAAATCAAATAAAAAGATGGTCACTCCATAATAAAAACCAACTGCAATATCTCAAAAACAGGTGGATTGTTTATGAAAGAAAAAATAGGTCAAAACTTTTAAGGTAAACGGTTCTATTTCAAATCATCAGCAGTTTACCAAACCTGACTTTTAACAAACTAGTATAAAAAAGTGGACGCTTTAAAAATATTTATTTGGTTGGACTTAAAAACAAATTTTTCTAGAAAAATCAATCTTATGTGATTATGCAGTGGTTAAACTTGCAGGTTCTTATCCGTTGCAAAGTCAGGGTTACGTTCGAATAGTCTATAGGATAAAGATTTTGGGTTCGCCGTGCAAGTTTTTTTTTGTTTGAGTTAAAAATAATAACAAGCGACGTTAAACACCGCAGAGTTCCAGATTTAATACATATCGGTTCATAAATGTAAAAGTTCTGCATTTCGGATCCGCCAGGATGATATTTTTTCTACGTTTAACTCATGAATCTTAATTATCGGCTTTATACACCCCAAAGTTCCAATTTTGATACATATCAGTTCATAAATAGAAAACTCTGCCCTTTTGGATCTGTCATGTAATTTTTAAGTTTGATTTTCTAATGATACGACTTTAAACACGCCAGAGTTACAAATTTGAAACCTATTGGTAAATAAGTTTTTTTAAATGTAAGTCAAAAATCATATTTAGCGACTAATAACACTAAATTTCATATTAATAATAATGAACCGGTTCATAAATAGGAAACTTCGCCATTTTGGATTCGCCATTTTGATTCATAATTACTTCTTTCTCATTTCAAAACAAAATATTGTTACAAAACCTATTTTTCTAATTTTGGTCAAAAATCAGATCCGGGAGCCCACTGTGCAGCGCAATTGGACAGCAATAAAAAATAAGCTGTGCATTAAAAAAAGATGCAAATGAGTATGTTCCAAAATTACAATTTATGTCGGGGTGCTAATGTCAACCTACGTCACGAGTCAGCGCCTAATTAGAGCAAATAATTTTAAAAAATTAGAAATTTAGATATTATTATTGTTTTTATAAATAAATAGTAAATGTATCAAACCTAGTTTTTATATTTTACAAACACGTTTTGTATTAAAACAGAGGCGTCTATACCAGTGGCGGCGCGTGGTAAAAAGCTTTGGGAGTGCACACCAAAAAAATAATAAAAAATTGCCTATTATTATTAAAAATATAAATAAATAATAAATGTATCATACCCAGTTTACATATTTTCTCTTTTAATCGCAAAGATAAAAATTTAATTGCCTTTGAATATTGCACGCTAATGCTATCAGAATTAGAAACTTCCGCCAATGTCGTAAATACCAAATCGTCGAAATCAAAACAATCTGCCAGCGCCTGACCGATAATGCCAAATTAGTGGTGTTCAAATACCTCGATACTTTAATATCTGATACATGGGCGGATTCGAAGTAATCGACTCCTTCGACGCCAAATACTCGTTACTCGAATCCCGAATGGGACCGAAGCCGAAGTGTTACTTTCGTATCAATTGTATCGGCATCGACCGTATGATTAACGAGTTTGGAGTACTTGTAATCATTTGGACCGATATTTATGTAGTTAAATTATTAAATGAACTATTGCGTATACGTATACGATTGACAACATAGAAAATCTCAGTATTTATTGGATTTACCGATAATATAATGATTACTTAGTACCGAATACAAAAATCTGATACTCGAATAGGAAGTATCAGTATCTACGCGATACTTGGAAAAGTAATCGTTGCACATCGCTATGCCAAATTGTCTAAGCGCACTAATTAAAAGTGCCCGTGAGCTGCTCTAAAATACAACGCGAACCGTGGTCGCGGGGGGCGTCGAGGCTAGTTTTTGTACAAGGCACTGCCGATAGAAGGTTCAGATTCTATGTACTGTAAAATTCTATTGGGACATGTCGTCCTCTCTTTCTATATTTCGTAATTAGAATGCGACATAACATCTACGGTGCAAAAAAAAGTGAATAATTAGATTCGAACTAACTATATAGCGCATCCGCCATGCACCGCAGTTGGTTTGAACACGAGTACAAACACATACATACCGGGTGTTAATTTGTAGGTAATATTCCAGTCTTTAGTGAATTCCGTTTGGGGTAATTATTAATTAAATTAAAGAATGATAAAATTTTAATATTTTTTTGAGTAAAATTTGGGAGTGCACGTGCACATGTGCACTTATGGAGAAACCGCCACTGGTCTATACTATTTTGAAATAAATTCTTTAATAACCAATTCATTGAACTTTGGAATTTCTTAAATCATTTTTTTCTTAATAGATAACATTGCGGGCAGTTAATCTATTCTTACCCATTGTGCTTCTAAGGCAAGTTTTAATTCTCTTTAGGGCAGAGAAACAACGTTCTGCTTCTGCAGTTGCCATAGGCATCGTCACCACTGCTTTCAGCAAGCTAATGCTATCAGAATTAGAAACATTCGCCATTCTCGTAACTACATAATCGACTAAATCAAAACAATATGGCCCGACCGTTTGATAACGTCAAGTTGTCTCGGTGCACTAATTTAAGGTGCTCATGAGCTACCTTTAACAGCCAACGGTAACTCTAGACGCGCGTGGTATCACGGGAGTGCGGGCGGCATCGATCGCCGCAATTGATTTAAAAGAGCACTAACCGAAGTTAGGCCCAGATTCTGTGTACTGTAAATTTTTTTAAGGACATGTCATCCTCTCTTTTTATATGTCGTAATTAGAATGTGACATAACATCTACGGTGCACAGAATTTGGGTCGAGTGAAGCGCGGCGGCAGCGGGCCTACGCATCCACCATATACTCTTTTGAATATGAATACAAACACATACATACCGGGTATTAATTTCTAGTTAGTATTCAAGTGTGGTGAATTCCTATTTGGAGTTTATTGATATCAAATTTTAATATTTTTTTAACTAAAAAATGGGTCCACCATTAACGACTGATATTTTCAATGTCAAGGCCTCGGTTAAATATATTTGTATATAGAATCGGTTTTACCATATACATAATATTCTAATACTCACGGTAACTGCCCATTCATGATGCAAACATGAGGGCCTTGGGGTCTTTAAGCAAAAAAGACCTGATTGGTTGCTTTCAAAGACATATGTATATTATTTCCATATAGTACGTATTATTGCAATACTTGAAATAGCAATATTTGAAATAGCAATATCAATGGGTATAAGTCTATCTTCTTGCGGTCCTTAAGATAGAATGTCCTGATTGGTTATACTTTTACGCATGAATATTATTTTATTCTTGTATTCGTTACGTCATATCATCGGCGTACAGTTGATATCTATGTAAACTTGGTATCTTTGCTTTTTTCGTTTCTTTATTTCTGAATGTTTGCATCAAATGCCAACCATTGTGGAAATAGGTAACAGGGAGTATTGGAATATTACGTATATGGTTTTTACATGGGTCTTATTGGAGGATTAAGGCATTTTTCCAAAAGCGTATTTGTAATCCCTCTAAAACAACCGCTAGAAAGTCTAATACACCTTTGCAAAAATAAAAAAATTGCAAATTTTTATTTACAATTTATGTACTATCTAAATTTTTTCCGAATTTTTTTAATTCTAAGCATAAGATCATATGTTAAAAGATCATTCTGGTTAAAAGGTTAAAAATATGTACAGGGTGTCCCATTTTTGATGTTACCGAATGGAAAACTCATTTAATTTAAAAGATAGAGGATTGAGGATTTCACATTACTGTCCTCAAATTTTGACACAAGAAATTATGCCAAACGTTTTTTTCTAGCCCTTGTAGTTTTGGGGTATTAGGGCAGATATTTCCATTCTGTTAAAACGTCTTTACAGAAAGTTGACTCTGTCAATAAAATGACGTTAAATTTTTGGTCCGAATCAAATCCGAGATTTCAGAAAAAAATTAAGAAAAAAAATACGAACCTGGATTTTTTTTTTAAATGTTTTTACTTGAGGACCTAATGGAAATTAAAATATTTAAAAGAAAATCTAGGTCCGTATTTAACTTGTTAATTTCTTTTCTGAAATCTCGTCACTTTATTGCCAGGATCATCTTTCTGTAGAGAAGTTTTAACAAAATGGAAATATCTTCACTGATAACAAAGATATGGCAGATTTTTAGTATTCCGAATTTTTTAATTTTTCCACGTAGATCCAAAACTGCAAAGGCTGGAAAAAAACTTTTGTCATATTTTTTTAGGTCTCGAAAGAATACCGCACCCGTTAACACAGGCTTTATGGGAAATTTTTGGCTCGGTGGAATTGGCTATAATTTTATAATGTTATAGTAAGATATGTAACTAAAAAAAATGTAAGTAAAGTAAAGTTTTTCTATGTACAGTTTTTGAGATGATATAAACGATCAAAATTCGTTAAATGGTCGTTTTTGGGTATGTTCTAATAATAATAACTCTTACATATTGACCGAAAAAAATTAATTGACCATAAAAATGACTTGGTAAAGGTCTGAGGACAGTCACTTATGATGTCATTCTTGTCAATTTATTAAATAATATACGGGAGATAGTCAAAAAAACATTTTTTTTATATCTGCACTATTACCGAATTTTATAACTAGGACATTTTATTTTGGCACAGATTAATAGTTTTATATATTTAAAGAAAAAAAATATTTGTATTTTTGATTGTCCCCACTTTTATAGATATTAATTTTTTTATTGCATATATTTTTTCTTACTAAATAAAATTGACTTTAGATGTGTTAAGCTATTTTCCGTATGACAAAAATTAGTTTGTTAAATATTTTGTAATAAAATACAGCTCAAAGAATATTTTTATATTATAAAAAAAAATCCTATCGCTTTTGGTTGCAACTGAGACTAGTAGTTACAAGTAGATTAAGCAGTTGGGTGTTTTTTTATTGATTTTTTATTTCCTCCTAACTTGTAGGTTTATTTCTTATTCAGCCTCATAAAAAGCACTATGCATTTACCATTCATTTAGCGTTACCCAAAAAGTACGTGTAGATTTTCTACGGACGCGAAGAGTGTTACCTTCCATTCAGTATAGGTGGGGGAGGAGAGAGGGAGGAAGGAACTAGTAAAATGTAAAGTCACTATATCACAAAGTTCCTTTTAAGGAACTTCGTGATATAGTGACTTTGGTAAACTGGTGTTGAAAAAATCTTAAAGCGTGTGCAGAAAGAATTTTTCAAATCGCTCTATATTTGTGAAAGTTATGGCTACAACTATTACTAACAAGGAGGGTAGAGAGGAGAAAGGGAGAGGGAGGGGAAACTAGTAAAATAGTGTTGGAAAAATTCTTAAAGCGTTTACAGAAAAAAAATTTGAAATCGCTCTATATTTGATAAAATTATGCGAATATGGTTTTTAAGAGGGTGGGGGGAATGACAGGATGGGAAATGGGTGGGAGCAGGGAGGACTACAAAGTAACTACAGCAAATTAGAGGACATTTGCAATGAGTTATCAAGGGCATTTTATTAAAATCGCCTGAAATTTAGTTAATTTGTATGCCTTCAAGCCGACATCATGTGACAAAATGGCATCTGACGACCGTTATATTGACTCCTGTTTTAAAAAATATAGACATAGCACCTTCGGGATCAGTGGCTATTTAACGACTCCTACTCCAAATATACACATGAGCGCACCCAGAAGGGGCCTTGGGGTGCGCCCCCATCCCCCAAGCCTTTGAATTTTTTTGATATTGTTTACATATTTTATGAATTAACACAAAAAAATAGCATGAAATACGACATCATGAGGCGTCGGTCCCCCCAAAAGCCTCGCCTACCCCCTCGCCCACAAAACATATTTCTGGTTGCGCCACTGATACATATTTACATATATACATATCCCAAGCAAAAAACATTACCCTTCCCTTCGCCGTGCTGCAGTTGGGTAATAAGGTGACATTAAAAATGTGGGCGAGTATACATACTAATGGCACGCTTATTAAATCAATACGTTCAAGCCCTATAGCAACAGTATAATATACAAAAATTGATTGTACCAAATCTTTTTGATTAGAATTTCTTCAGTGCATTAGACGGGGTTTCCAGCTTATCACAAATGTCACCCAAAAAGGAGAAAAAATCCAAGAAAGGAGGCAAAGGGAAGAAGAAGAAAACAGAAGAAGATCCGAATGCATTGACAGAGGTAAGTATATAATAATAGATCTGTATTGCCTTTTCTTATAAAATATTTTTTGTCAATTGAAAAATAAGTCTGTTTCTGAAAGTGGAGTTTGCTAAATATTAAGGATATGTTTTAAGTCTAAAGAGCCTTATCACTTATCATTACCTAAAATAAGGTAAACAAATAATTACAGTTATACAAAGTAATCTTAAGGGTTCATGTCAATGTACTTATGCAAGGGCGTATCCACCCCATAATAGAAGGGGGGACATGTTTCTGCCTTCTTAACTCAAACAAATTCCAAATCTCGTTAAATGTCATTGTCTGATTTTGAAAATTTTGGCAAGGGGGCGGCAGCTGCCCCTTCTTTCTCCCACTCTGGATAAGCCCTTGTTACTTATGACAATTTTACATAAAATAACAATTATAATTTTAAAAGTAACCATTTAGTGATGACCAATTTTGGTAGATATTTTTCATTTCTTCTTAGGTGGACTATAACACTCGTATAAAGATTTAAATCGGACTGGTCGAGACAGACAATAAACATGACAATCAAAAAATCCCCTTCGCTCGCAGACTTTATTTAAATATCTTTACAGGCGTGGAACTACGGGAGAGGAAAAAGGAAAAATCCCCCCCCCAAATCTCAAACTATATTAAGTTTTTAAACACAGAATACATGCATCTCCTGCCCTCATCCCAAATAAAGTTTTGGGAAGCTTAAATCAAAATAATCGCCTTGTTACTTTTTTCGCTAAAATAATGATGATTGAATTAATTTTCATACATGATTGATCACGATTGATTGATTGATAATTCATACATGCTCAACCCTGAAAATCGTTTTGTCAGAAATATCAAATATTTAGGGTTATATTGTTGTTAGTGTTTTTGGAAACTTAGTAAACATGCCGCCTAAAAAAGCCAAAAAGCCAAAGAAAGAAAAAAAGAAGAAAAAAACAGTAGATCCAAATGCATTGACAGAGGTAGGCGTACCTATTATCTAAAAAAACTAAAGATGTCTTTTTTTAATAAATTTTAGTACCACCAATACACTTTTAACTTGAATCGGTAATTTTTTACCGATTAGCGTCAAACTTGGTATTTGGGCCTAGTTAGGTCTTTTAACACAATTAATAGCAAACATATGGCATCTAATATTATGTATGTATATTATTTAAAATTCAAAACATGATATACAGGGTGTTCCTAATTTAATGGTACATCCGAAAGTAGGCGATTATTTGTCTCGGGTAAAAAACAGCGCTGAACAAAATAGCGTGAAACAAAATGGCGCGGGACAAAATAGCGCTGCGACAAAATAGCTTTGCGACTAAACAGCGCTGGACAAAATGGTCTGGGACAAAATAGCGTGAGACAAAACGGCGCATGATAAAATGGCGCCGGTACGAAATAGCGCCGGTACAAAATAGCGCAAAAATGGAAAAAAAAACTTAGACCTACACTTTTTTATCGAATGATATTTTAATTGGAAACATTTTTATCGAATAACGTCTTTATCGGATGATATTTTGTTCGAAAACAATTTTTATCGAAAACACATTCTCGAATTACATTAAACAAGATAGCGACAATCAAAATAGGGATGTATCAAAATACCAAATCAAACCAAACCGAACCGGATCAAACCAATCCCAACCATATTTTGACCATGCGCTATTTTAGCTACAAGCATATTTAAAAAAAAAATTCCCTGCCTTCTTTCCTGGGATCCTAGAGGGCGTGAATCCGAATTGAACCGAACCGAGTTTGGTTCGGTTCAGTTCGGTTCGGATTCACACCCTCTAGGATCCCGGAAGAGAACTGAACCGAACCGAGTTTGGTTCAAAATCCATTATTGCTAATGACTTTTTAACGGAGCATCGTATCAATATACTGTTTCCGGAATATAGTAGACTATATTTTGCTCAATAATTCCTGTTATAACCAAAAACTTCGTAGGAGCTTTAGTTTCTGAGATATTTACAAAAAACTGTTTTCCAGGCTAATATATTATCATGGCTTCACTTGAAGTGTGATAATGGGCTAGCTAGGAAGGTCTCAGATCCGTCATGGATCCATTTATTTCTTTTTGTTCTGGAAAATTAAAATAAATTTAGAATTAATGTGATTATTATAATTTTTCTGAACTATGATTGCCTTTCAACACTATCATTGAACGTTTCTATGATTGCTGTATCAACCTCTTTGGTGATGCTTGAGATTTAGGTCTGCACGCCGAAGAGGCCTTGATAATGGAGCCATGCTCCGAAACGAGTCGGCCTAATTGACCAAAACAAAAAAATAAAGACATTAAATACCTGAAAAAACAATCCTTTTCCTTTCCGAAAAATTAGGATGTCTTTTCTGAAGTTTTCTACAGATTAATGTAACCAATTTTTATAGGTAGATAAAACTTTCTACGAGCTAACAATCGCCGATCTTAATCGCAAACTTGCTAGATTACGCTCACTAACTCAAGAACTCGAGCAAAAAAATGAAGAGCTAGAATCTGAAAAGAACCAACTAGATGAAGACCGAGCAGATATTATTACTTATCTTAAACGAATGCTGCAAGAAAAAACAGCAGAAATCAATGAGTTAGAAGAACGAATTATTGGTTTGCAAGAACAAAGACAGAGTGAGACTGAACAATTTGAAGCAAAAATTGAGGAGCTGGAACAAGAGTATAAGACTATGCATGAGCAATTGACCTCAGACAATAAGCTTTTGGAAGGTATACTTTCTAACTTTTCTAACAAAATAAGAAAAAAAGTTCATATAGAATGGGGGTCAAAACACGTTTGTTTTTGAGATCAAAAAACGACTTTTTAAACTTTTTTGGTTATAACTTCTTTTAGAAACAAAGCAAAAATATAAAATTTGGAAAAGTCGTGTATCAAAATAGTAACAGGATTGAGATATAAAAAAAATTAGAAAAAATTAATAAGGGAATTTTTTTTTTAAAGAAAAACTTTTTTTTTGGTTATAAATTTTATAAATAGAAACAAGTCTCTAGGTAGACATAACAATAACATATTATTAATATTTAATATCACCCACCAAAATATTGTAAGTCATACCGTTTAGACCCTATAGAATTTATTAGTTCTTTTTTTTTAATTTGTAACCTTCTTGTTTAAAAAGTTTTTAAAAATCTTACTTATTTTTCCTTTAAAAATTAGATTGTTTACTTTGGATATATATTTTGAAAAACAAGCAAATAAGTATAGAACTTTTACTTTTTAGGAAAGCTAAATTCTTTGGAAGAATTTCGCTCGCAACGAGACGATCTGATGAAAAAATTCGAACAGCAGGAAAAAACGATGGAATCTCAGGAAAAACGGCATGCCAGGGAAATGTATGAAATCGAACGAAAGTTTATAATAAGCAAAGATAAACTTAAAAAGGATATGGAAGCCAGATTGCTTCAATTATCCACGGAATTTCACGATGCTTCGGAAGTTAGAATTGCTGCGACGACACACAAAGTACGATTAAAAAATAATACAAATATAGTCAAAATTAAAAAAATTGTATTTAAAAAATAAAAATGTCTAATATAAAATGCCATTGAATACAGAAGGAAAAAATTATATTTATTTTTATAATTTTTTCAGGTAATAAGAGAAAATATAGTAGTAAATAATGAATTAGATGCAATGCTAATAACTCACCAAAAACTCTACAAAGATCATCAAATTCTCAAGAATAGAAATAATACATTGAGGCAAGAAGCTGAATTACACGAAGCTGAAAAGAATAAGGCCTTGTCTAAGGTCAGAGTTCAGTTGAAAGTTATTGAGAACGTTACATCAAATTACAAGTACGTTTATTGTTTTCTTATAAATACATTTTAATTTTATTTATTTTTATAATACAAGGAGTTTTAAGTACAAGTTAACCGACGTGTATTGTTGGCGCAAATTTGTAAAAACGCTCGAACACGTCGATTTTGGTTTTCGAAAAGAAACTCTTTTTGGCAATTTTGAACTTTTGTGATTTCTTGTTTTAAAGGCTTCTTGAATGTCTTTACAACTGTGGAAAGCCTCGAAAATATATTATTTAGTTTTTAAGATATTTACTATTTATAAAAAAAGTTCTTTATGCACATATGTCCATGTCTACATCGATTTAATGGTGGGTGTGCTTTCGGGCTGTTCGGCCGTCGTCGTTGGAAATTCGTTCTCGACGTTTCGCCATCTGTTTGTCGGTTTCTCGAAAACTGGTGGTCTTGACTTGAATTTTTCGGATTTGATTTTTATTTTATCATTCCATGTAAAATTTGAAAATTTGAAAGCAAATATCTCAAAAACTAATCTATTGATTTTCGAAATTTTTACACGGTTTTAAAGATATTCAAAAGAACTTCAAAAGAAGGTATCACTAAACCCACTTTCCCTATTCAAAATATAGGGGTAAAGTATACCCCTCGAAGTTGGTGCGCGCTACAAAAATTTCAAGATAGCCAAAAGGTGTCCTTCTCGCAAACAAAATCGACGTGTCCGAGCGTTTCTCCAAATTCACACAAAAAATACCAAAAAACACGTCTGTTACCTTTTAGTTGGAACACCCTGTATTATTGCAAGGTAATAGAAATTGGATAAAATAAAAAATAAAACTTGTGTAAAACCAGAGCCAAATGGATAAGTTTAATCAGTTTTTGGTAAAATCTATTTAATTTTAGACATATCAAGAAAAAACTGAAAACATATAAGCAGTTTGAAGAGGAAGTGCGTGAATCAAGAAATGTAATTCGCAACTGTCAGGATAACAACAAGACATTTGATTACAAAATAAAATTGCTCGAGCAAAACATTCACAAACTTAGTTGCGACAAAACTGCGTTACAGACTGATGTGTTGTATCTTAGAGAGGAGAACGAAAGATTAAATGACATTTTAATGGGTGGTGTGAGTTGCATTAGGGAGGCATTGGCAATTAAATCGGAAAGTGATCTACCACTTAGAACTTCTAAGCGTGAAGATTTGTTGAACACACTGTTTACTTTGCTTAGTAAAGGTAAGTTATTATTATTTAAAATGTTTTTTGTCTTAAACAAGTAATTTAGAAAAGGAGTGTCAGAAATATAGAGACTCGTGTGACCTGTGTGGACAAATAGCGTATGATAACGTTCCAGTAGAAAAATTACGGTCAGTGTTAGAGCAAACTAATTTCAATCATACATACATAAAAGCGATAAAAGAGCTATAAAAGGGTCAAAATCTAAAACTAAAATTGGAAATCGACTTTTAAAAGGATTACTGATAACAAAAGGCAGACAGGGATGTTGTATCTCTTTAACTCTTTTTAAAATATATATCGCAATATGTCTAAAAAACCGAAAACCTAAAATTCAACTTAACGACCGATTTACCATATACACACTACAGTTTGCTAACGACCAAGCAATTATAGCTACTGATAAAGAAGACATGAAGTATATTTTGTGAAAGTTAACGGAAGAATACCAAAAGTTGGGGTTAACAGGTGAGTTAGAACTAGACAATGGACAAACACTATCTCCATAAAATGAGTATGTATACTTGAGTGTCACATTTGATAAGACAGGAATAGACTGTAGAGAGCTGGAAAAAAGATTATTAAAAGTAATGGGTGTCTTAAGAGTATTTTATGGAGAGGTAAAAAAGAATGTCAAATTTAACATATGTGGAACAATGGTGAAAACCGCGCGGTTGTAAATAGAGACTTGTCGCGTAACAGAAAAATACAAAGCAAAAATGGACAGTTTCGAAATAGATGCAATAAGTACATCAATAAGAATATCTAGAACAGATCATAAAAGAAAGAATGGGAATCGAGGGAAGCCTAACGTATGACATCAATAAAAGACAACTGATATGGTACGGGCATGTAAAACGACAAAAGATTACCAACGCAGGTCCTAGAATGGCAACCAATAGGGCGACAAAAAAGAGAGCGTCATAAACTGAAATGGCAACAGTCAATTCAAAGATCAATGAGTAAAAAAAAACTGACAGAAGATGATTGTCAATATTGGAGGAGGTGGAGAATAGGCGTCGGACAACGTAGAAAGACGTTCTAAACCGACGTAGTACTATATTTATTTAATATTTGTGTAAATCAAGAATTTTTCAATTGTTAATTTTTTACAACTAATGATTTTGTGCCGCTGTACACACGGAAAAATCGCTAGTAAGCGGAATAATTATATTTTAATTGCAAAACCTTATAAATCTCGGCTTTTTTACTAAACCCATAGGCTAAAATAGTATAATTTCCTATTTTTAAAATTTTCTTGGGTTGGTCTATATAGGTATACATTTTGTTCACTTATTATAAAAGATTGAAATAAAATCCGGCAAAGTTAGGAACACAATTTTTATTTTCTTTAATACCTACCTTGTATATGTTGCAATTAATTAATCAAATTATACATTCCAAGAGTATTAATATTTATGAACAAAACTTTGTAAAGTATACAGGATGAATGGCGTCAAATAACACTTTTTTTTAAATAAATTACTCTACCATTTAAATTAACGACTGGGATGTCCGAAACGGTAAAACATACAATTTTGTAAAACGGAAAAAAAGTGGCGCTATTTTGATCTCAATCAAATGCTGTATTCAAATAAATTAAAAATAACCTTTGCTATCAATTCTTATTTATTAATTGCTCCATATTTTGAAAATCTCTAAAAATATCTTTAATTCCCATACAGTACCTGATTAAGTTCTGAATAGCACGACCACTTTTTTCCATTTAACCAAAACGTATTTCTTACCGATTCCGAAATGCCTATAAGACCCTATCTAGCTACTTTTATCTGAAACACCCCGTATTTTATTATACAGTGAAACCTCTCCTTGCGGACACCTCTATTAAGCGGACACTCCCTTTAGGCGGACAAATTTGTTGCCACCACGCTTTTGCCTATGTCTTTACATGTAAAATTCCCTCCTATAACCGGACACTCTAACAACCGGACGCGGACAATTTTTTTTGGTAAAAAAATTCTGAAGCCTCCCTTAACCGGACGCGAACCTCTGAAAACTGGACGGAGCGCTGCACGACATGGGCATAAATATTATGTAGTATGTTGGCAACAAGGCACTCTGCAGCCGGGGAATTACGTCTTTCCGTTCTAATGCGGAGACGAAATACATCTGTCGTATTTACAACATTATTTGATTCAGCGGGACTGCTGTGTTTATTGTTCAGTTGGGTAATAATAGATCTCTTTGAAATGGCGCCTAGTAAATAACTTTTTATTTTAAGTGGAAAAATGGAAATTGTTAAAGTTTCATGGAAGGAACATCTACCATCACAATTTTAATGTCGGAAAATCTTAGGTAGAGGAAATTGTTAATAAATATATATCTAAATTTCGCAGTTACCTCTCTTAAGCGGACACCTCCAATAAGCGGACAAAATCGACGGAACCGTGAGTGTCCGCTTATGGGAGGTTTCACTGTATTTAGAAATTAAAATTAATGACTTAGCTAACACTCCCCACTTTATTTCCCGCTTTCTCTAAAAAGGCAAAAAAGGGCACTCCAATTTTTTCATATTTTATTCCATAAGAACTAAGCTAACAAATGGTAAAAAAATGTGATTTAACTCGGCAGAACTTGTTTTCGGCAGTCTGTGGTATTCCAAAACTTAAAATAAAAACAAATTTAAATGCAACACTTCTTAAATATCAACATATTTTTTTTAATACAGATTTATAACCTACTTAACTTATACGTTAAAATTCATGGCCACAAATTCTTACTGAAAATACTGTCACTCGACAATTTTATCCGAACATTTCAAAAAAAAACTAACGTTTTGTCATTGCCAGGACAATATCTTCCAAGTTTTTGTTTTCAAAGCTTACTACATTAAAACTACTATTCCAATTTGGGATGTGAAATTAAAGCTCTTTAACTCGATTGTTGTCAACTTTATAATGTATTGCGCACTAATTTTGGGTGTTCGATACACCGACGAACTTGAGAGGGTTCAGGTTGGTTTTTCTAAAAGGTTATTATCACTACCAAAAAGCACACCTGATGAAACTGGCAGTGTCAATTTGGAGCTCACAGTTTTTAAACTTTGCCTAGGCTGGTTGGAAAATTTATTTAAAATGACTGCAGATAGATACCCAAATATTTGTTTTTACGTCTTTTGCAACTCCATCAAAATGCTGATTCTAGGTATGACTGGGTTTCCCAACTAAAACCCATGTTTGCAAATATTTACTCTTTGGACATATGGGATTCGTTAAACTTCCAAGTCTTAAAACACGACAGAGAAAGGTTGATAACTCGATATTAGTCATTCCTTTACGAAAAAGACGTTCAAGAATTAAACGAATCTAGATATTCTGACTATTACAAATTCTTTGAAATTAACTATGTGTTAACTCCAAGCTGCAATATGCGTTACCCATGTACGCCATCAAAATTTTTGCTCAACTTCGACTTTCATCTAAATTTTCTCTTAGACTTATTTATAATCGTTTTCTTTATAAAAATAAACCAAAACTAGCTATGTACTGTCTATAATATGCAAACAAATGAAACGTTGTACGATATTCTTGTTGAATGTCCGTTGTACGAGTTCCTCCGCTACCCTGCAATTAGCGCCTTCCAAACGGAGCCAAACAGACTATTTTACTTGATGGAGGCTAATACTGAAAAACACATTATATTCTCTTTTTTTAAATGTAACTTAAGATTTCAAATTGCTGCCTCCATCAGAAGTACAAATCTATTTTGGCTGTTTATATTTAAGTTTGGCTTTTTCTTTTAACCTTTTTCTTTACTTATAATTTTTTTCTTATTTAAATCTCTTACGTTACTCTTCTTTTTTTGAGATTAAAATTTTGCTAAACTTTAAGCCATATCTTACTCACCACGAAAATTTTGTTATTACTAACCAATTATTAGCTGTAAGTACTTACCTTTATATATCATAAAACTGAACCCTTGTTATATGTATTTTATACATTAGAAACAATAAATTAAATAGAAAAATAATAAAAAAACTACTATTTAAAAAAAAACAAAAGTGGGCAGTCCCTAGCTATCTAGGGAAAGAGAATTTCGTCAAAAATATATATTATTTAAAAAACAGTTGCAAAATCGAATATTGTTCCGCTAACTAGCGATTCTATATATGCGCTGATTCTATTTTATCTAATTTTCAGATATTTTTTTGCCACCTTTAATTTACAATCACTGAGTTTCAGGTCATGAGCGACAAGCTAAAAGAGCCTCACTTGAAACTGTTGGATCAATTGATGAAATGTATAAGGTTGGAGATCTAGGCTTTATTCCGAAGCCTGTCGAGCCTAGATCAATAGCTCCTACTCGCAAGCATGTAGAACTTCAAACAGGTACCATTAATCTTTAAAGAAAATTCAAATATTTTTAACCGTAGAACTTGTTAATTATTGAATGTCCTCGGTATACTTTACTATTTGAATATCCCTTGTAGTTCTTTAGTTCGAAATTCCACTGTACGCGGCGCTAGAGTAGTATTATTGATTTTACTTATGACAAGGATAGGTACAACTGTTTTTGTAATGTAATAGTGAGAGTTCCGTTTTTCTGATTGAAATAAATCGTTTATAATTTCTAAAAACTTTTCTTGTTATTTTTACCCAAAAACTAAAGTAAAATAACAGGTTATGGGCCCAGTCCATGCCTGAAAGGATAAAGTATCGGGTGGTGAATGCTTTTTGGGTAAAAAACAGTGAAGAAATAGTAGAAAAGTTAGAGTGAAAATTGTGAGGTTAGAAATTATCGAAAACGTGAAAAATCCAGAAAAACATGTCGCAGTTACAACCTTTTCCACAGCTGACAAGCACAAATTACTCAAATTGGAAATTTCGCTTAGAAATTTTACTAGGCAAGGAAGGAGTGAAAGACGTACTTACCACAACAAGAGAAGCCTACAATGAGCTAAGTACCAAAGATAAAGAGTTGTACGATAGAAGAGAAACCAAGGCAAAATGTTTGATTGTGCAGTGTATGACTGATAAACATTTGGAATACATTAAAGATGCGAAAACAGCCCAAGAAATGTTGACTTCACTCAAAAATGTTTTTGAGAGAAAAAGCCCACTGACAAAGTTATATATCATGAAGAAATTATTTAAATTGAAATGCACCTCAGACTTGCAAGAACACTTCATGACAGTTGAAAGTTTATTACGAGAACTGGAAAGTGCAGGGGCACAACTTGACGAAAGTGATAAAGTTTGTTACTTACTTTTGACAATGTCAGAAAAGTATGATACAGTAATCACAGCTATAGAGACTATCAACACAACAATAACATTAGAATTTGTCAAAAGTAGACTTTTGGATGCAGAATTGAAGCTTAAAGAGAATAGTAATACTGAAGACAATCAAAGTTCAGCATTTTATTCAAAAAAACCTCAACATTATAAATGTTATGGATGTGGAGGTGACCACTTTCTACGAGATTGTCCAAATTTGTTCTTTGGAAGGTGAAGCAGCATGAACTCAGCAAATTCAAGAGGTCAAAATTTCACACGAGGATATTATCCAAGAAGACGAGGTGGCAGAAACTACAGAAGAGGTGAAAGAGGTGGCAGAGAAGCAAATCTGAGTACTGAAGCAAGAAATGAAGAAGAAGTTTCGTTTATTTCCGAAGTCTTAGCGGTAGGAGGTATGAAACTAAGCTCAAATCATTCAGAAGTTGACTTCGTCCTTGATTGCGGAGCGACTGAACACCTGGTGACTGAAGAAATGGAGAAAGTCATGACAAACGTAAGAAACTTGGAAAAAGAGATGAGAATTAGGGTGGCGAACGGTGAGCGCATGGTTGTCAAGAAAAAAGGTAATTTAAAGCTAGTTTATAACGACATAAAAATAAACTTGGAAGCTTTGATTGTACCAAAATTAACAAACAATCTATTGTCAGTAAAGAAAATAAATGAGAAAGGAAATAAAGTTCTTTTTGAGAAAGACAAGGCAACAATAACAAGCATGAGTGAGAAAAACATAGATTGCAAGACAATAGGCAACTTATATGTAGCAAGTTTTGATCTAACCGATGAACAATGCAATTTTGTATCGGGAGACACATGGCACAAACGTTTGGGGCATCTATCGGAAGGATATATGAAAAAGATGCAACTACCGACACCAACTAAAGTATGCGGACCTTGTCAAGAAGGAAAGGCAACCAGACAACCTTTTGAAAACCAAAGTTTACCAAGATCAAGAAAAATAGGTGAATTTTTACACTCAGACATAGGTGGACCAATGCACATTGCAACCTTGAACGAAGAAAAATACTATCAGACTATTATTGATGATAATTCACACTTCATGACTGTTTACTTGCTCAAAAGAAAAAGTGAAGCACAAGTAAATTTAATGAATTATGTCAGAGAAATGAAAGCGAAAGGTTACACATGTTCAAGATTGCGAGTCGACAATGGTGGAGAATACACCTCAGCAGAACTCAAAAACTTTTGTAAACAAAAAGGTATAAGAATTGAGTATACAGTACCATATACTCCTCAACAAAATGGAGTGAGTGAGAGAGCCAATAGAACACTTTTAGACAAAGTAAGAGCTATGTTTGCTGAAACAAATCTACCTAAATATCTTTGGGGTGAAGCGATTCGCACAGCTGCATATCAACTGAATAGATCACCAACATCAGCTTTACAGGGTGAGACACCTGCAAAAATATTTTTTGGCAAAACAGATTTAAAAAAGTTAAGAATATTTGGAAGCAAAGCATGGGCTCTAAAACTACCCAACATAGGAGATAAATTACAGACAAGAGCTTTATCATTAAGAATGGTAGGATACAGTCCAAATGGTTACAGACTTTGGAATCCTATGAATGATGAAATTGTTATCTCAAGAGATGTTAGATTCGATGAAAGTGACACAAAATATGAAAAAGGACAGAATGAGAACCAAGAGCGAAAGTATGTGCTAGAAGAAGAAGAAAAATACAAAGAACCCACAGATCAGGACAAAGAAAAGAAGAGAGACAAACATGAAGAAAATACAAATAACGACATTGAAAATGAAGAAAATTTAGAATCAAATAAAAGACAACTAAAAACACCATCAAGATTTACAGATTACGAGCTGTATTATACAGCAAGTTGTCTTCTAACAGAAATAAGAGAACCTAAAGACTATAATGAAGCAGTAAAAATGGGACAAGAATGGCAAGATGCTATTGACAAAGAGTTACAGGCACATGAACAATACGGCACTTGGGAGCCAGCTATCTTACCAAAAGGAAAAACTGCCATAGATACACGTTGGATTTTTAGAACCAAACAGAATAACGTAAAAAAGGCAAGATTAGTAGCCAAAAGGTATCAAGAAGATTATCACTACAATGTTTATGCACCTGTGGCAAGATACCAAACAATACGAATGTTCATGTCGCATGCTTTCCAAAACAACTGGGAAATAACACAACTTGATATTCCCACAGCCTTCCTGAATGGAAATCTCAACATAGACATATACATAAAAATCCCAGAAGGTGTTAAAACGAACAAAAATTTTGATTCGTTGAAATTAAAAAAAGCATTATATGGTTTACGAGAAGCCCCCAGAATGTGGAACGAAAGATTTCAAGAATTCACAGAGAAACACAACTTAAAAAGATCAGGCAACGATTTTTGTTTATACACTGGAGAAAATGTTTACCTACTTCTTTGGGTAGATGACATCATAGTAATGGGACCCAAAAGCCAAGAAATTGTAAGACAATTAGAAATTGAATTTAATGCCAAAAACCTAGGAAACTTGAGAAATTTTTTAGGAATGGAAATAACCTATAAAACTGGCAACATGGCAATAAGCCAAAGAACACTGATTGAGAAAATGATTAAAAAGTTCAATATGCAAGACTGCAAATCTGCTAAAACACCCATGGAACCTAATTTTCAAGTTGAAGATCAAGAAGTTCTTAAAGATGTACCCTATAGAGAATTAATAGGTTCACTTTTATATTTAGCAACAATCAGTAGACCTGATATCTCATACTCAGTTATTTTTCTAAGTAGATTCTTAGATAAACCGACTCAGCAGTTATGGCAAGCAGCAAAAAGAGTATTGCGATACTTAAAACAAACCATAGACTACAAGATGACGTACACTGTAAGTGAAAATGAACCACAACTTACAGCATATTCAGATGCAGATTGGGGCAGCAATCATCTAGATCGAAAAAGCATAAGTGGCTCAGCTGTATTTTACAACAAAAATTTAGTTTCCTGGATGTCAAAGAAACAAAATGTAGTTGCACAATCAAGTTTTGAATCAGAATATTTAGCCAGCGTAATGTCAACCAGCGAGATACTTTATTTGCAAGGAATTTGCAATGACTTTAAAATTCAAAAAGTTGATTCATTATTACTGATTGACAATCAAAGTGCATTACATGCTATAGAAAGCTTTGAAAACAGCAAACGATCAAAGCATATCGACATTAAAGCACACTTTATTAAAGATGTTGTAGCTAAAGGATACGTAAAAGTCAAATATGTACCTACAGAAGAAAATGTTGCAGATATTTTTACTAAACCACTTGCAACAGAAAAATTTCAGAAATTCAGAGACATGTTGAATATTAAAATTCAGTTTTACCTTAAGTGAAATGTTATTTTTTAATTAGGTCAAGTTAACTTTTGCAATTTAAAATTTTTTTGAAATGTTTAAATTGAAGGGGGGTGTTAATTATTGAATGTCCTCGGTATACTTTACTATTTGAATATCCCTTGTAGTTCTTTAGTTCGAAATTCCACTGTACGCGGCGCTAGAGTAGTATTATTGATTTTACTTATGACAAGGATAGGTACAACTGTTTTTGTAATGTAATAGTGAGAGTTCCGTTTTTCTGATTGAAATAAATCGTTTATAATTTCTAAAAACGTTTCTTGTTATTTTTACCCAAAAACTAAAGTAAAATAACAGAACTTTACCCTTTATCTAAATTAATTTATTTTAGCAATGTATTAGTATTCGTATTCTTGGCCCTAGAATTACCAATTTCATAGGTTTTTTTATTATTTTTTTAGGTCCAAGTTTCGATGACTTCTTAGTCTATGGCGTAGTTGAGAAGCCGCCAAAAAAAAGTTATGCTGACAGACGAGACAGCGAGCTAGAAATATACTCTGATGAAGGACAGGTAACCATGCAAAACAAATATTTTGCTGACTTTCTTCCCTCTTTGGAGTTACAAGCTCTGGTGAACTTTATTCCATGACCATATGCAGGAGGGCATTTGCTCCCCCTTAATGTTAATAATAATTTAATAATTTCCTAATTTCCCAACAAAGCAATCAATCAACCATATATATATATATATATATATATATATATATTTGGATTTTCTTTTTTCTTGAACCATATATTTAATATTTTTTAGGTTTGTAGGTTTCTTGAGAATGTGGTTCATTAATCAACTAGCAACTTTTAATTTACATTTATTAACGTTTCGGTCTAAAGACCTTCTTCAGAACATTCATACGTTCACAATTTCACATTACATTAATCAAAACGACATACAAAAAACACAATTTCACATTACATTAATCAAAACGACATACAAAAAACACAAGTTCAAGTTTTTTGTATGTCGTTTTGATTAATGTAATGTGAAATTGTGAATGTATGAATGTTCTGAAGAAGGTCTTTAGACCGAAACGTTAATAAATGTAAATTAAAAGTTGCTAGTTGATTAATGAACCACATTCCCAAGAAACCTACAAACCAAAAATATATATATATATATATATATATATATATATATATATATACGGTATATACTGTAAAGTATATAATTCGGTTTTTCGTGAATCAGTTTTACGAAGAAAGTATGGTCAAAATATTTATCTACTTTGTGAGATACGATGGTCTTAAAAATTCAAAACTATTGCTGTACTTAAAATGAACTTTTTAAAACACCATTAAAACCCTTTAGAAACAGAAGACGGTCAATTTTGCAAGTAGAAAGGTTGCATTTCAGTTTTACAGTGCTTTAACACGGCCGGTATTTATTATTTCCCTGTGCCTGATAGCAAAGTATTCTGTGCTTTTAACACCTGTGGCAATATCCTGCAATATAAAAGTTTATTGCAATGTGGAAATCATATTAAGGAGTATTAGATCTAATTAACCATCATCGCAAATCTGCAGTAGCAGTCATAAACACTATCTTAGCTGAAGCCAGCACACATGCCGAAAACCTTTGAATAGAATTACAGGTGCCAAGAATAGTTGGGCGATAGCAAAATCGTATGAACGGTCAGCAAATAACCCACCAGAGTAAAGTTTTTATTAATACCTTATTTGGCGCCTCTAATAATTTCTTTAAAGCATCGCTTTTTCGTTGAAAACTTACCAGCTTTCGAACTATTGGCACTACTTGTACAAATTTTGGAAGTACCAGAGGTTGTAAAGCAATCGAAAATTTTTTTCCATCAACAAAAATTGTGCTATATATTTTGCTAGGCTTGCCGTAAAATACCAAATCTTGGTGGTTAACATCAACAATGACAGAGGAAATATTAAGCTGTTTGTGCAGGCCGGGTGTACACCGGAAATTAGTTTCAGAAAAAAATAAACTTGTGGCATAAGAGGTTTTAAGCATGTTTGCTAAAAATCCCATAACTTTTGCTTTACTGTTATAGTAAAGATTTTAAAAAATGATGTGGATGTATGTTCGTATTTTGTTTTTCTTTTGTTTATATCAATAAATACCTATTTTATTTTTAACTTTTTGTATTCCCCCCTTTATGTTTAATGCTGTTTAATATATAAATTTTTTTATATATCGTTGCGTTTCAGATGATTTTGAAACTTTTTTGTCGCCCGTCTGTCTGTCTGTGTATATGTCTGTATATCTGTCTGTATGTCTGTCTATATGTATATCTGTCTACATGTATGTCTGTCTCTCTGTAACGACCAACGCGCATAACTCAAAAACCGCTTGCCCGATTTGACAGATATTAGGTACCTAGGCTGGGTCTTGGATCGAGATGGTCCCATTTAAAAATAAACAAAATTTACCGAACGCAAGCCAAATAAACGTGTGTGACATCAACCGAAAGGTAATTGAGTCTGGAATATATTTTAGTTTATTTAAAAAAAAAGGGTGGGTGTAGATTTCAAAAATTAGAGTTTAAGTAAAAATATGGCGTGCATGATATCAAACGGAAAGTAATTGACTCTACATTACTTAAAAAAAAAGGGTGGGATAGTTTTCAAAAATTAGAGTTTAAGTCAAAACATGGCTTGTGTGGTATCAAACGAAACGTAAATAAGTCTGGAGTTGAATAAAATATATATCAATTTTTAGTTATATAAGCTAACACGTACATTATAACTTTAGTACCTAGTGTGAGCTTAGGTGCCGATATATTGGCAGAGTATTCTTACAGAATCTTTTCTATATCTCTTATTCTTTTGCGTCTACTACCGTCCCTAGAAAAAAAGCCGCATGTAGAAATTTTACCTTTTAAGAAAAACTTGTTTAAATTTAGATACTGTTTTATTGTCGTATAGCTTTGAATTAAAAAGTGAAAAAGTTTTATTATATTTGATAAAAAAAGTAAAACTTTAAACCCGTTTTACTCAAAATGTAAAGTTTCTACATGCAGTTTTCTTCTTCGAGTCAGTAGTGAAGGTGTAGACTTATTTATAATGTCTCCCAAGTGTGAAAATATGTGCATTCGTTCAGGGTTATTATCACTTACCTGTAAATTTGTAGCATCTCTTTGCAAAACACTAATCTTGTATTTCAGAACAGTAAGCCCATAGTAACCTTATGAAAGCGCACGTCTTTAGTTTTAAAGATTGGGAGCACAAAATATTTTTTTAAATAATTTGAGTACTAAACTTTAGGAGGAAGTACTTGAAGAACACGTAGAAGAGGAAGAAAAAGAAAGTATTCTTTTCTATAGTGAAATGATAGATGAGGAAGAGGAAGAAGAAGACAAAAGTATAGAATTTGATCCTTTTGCAGAAGAAGAGGAAATAGAAGAAGAAGATATGTCTATGATAGGTATAATATTATATCTTTTAATAACAAGGTGTATCTAAACTATAAACTGTTTTTAGGTGGTCAAAGCAAAAAGTCCGTAGGTGAAACAGAAAAGGGCAGCAAGATTGCTTTAACTCCGAAATCATCGAAAGTAAAAGAGGCTGTTACAACTAATCCTGAGGTGGATCGCAAAATTTCCTTTTTAGAACCTTCTTCGAAAAGCAAAGAAAAAGTCGTTTCCAAAGAAAAATCATCTTCAACATCTATTGAAAAAAGAGCTTCTTTAAAGACTGAATCTGATGGAAAATTAAAATCCGATGATCAAGAATTATAATAAATTATTAAAATAATTATTGCGATTTTTATTTACAATACACAATGAGCAAATCTTCTTAAAATGTAAAAATTGAATGTATTTATATTTTACAAAACTTTTGTAAAAGTTACTCCTAATACAAGCAGAAATAATCTTTAGATATTTTTTTAAAAAACTGCAATTAGGTCCTCGTCGTTTGAAGATTTCAAAAAGTAAAAGGTATTAAAATTTAGCCCGTTACAAATAAAAGTTAAATTAACACGTCCTAAAACTACACAAAACTTTTCCAACTTAACAAAACGTATATACTAAAAATCATAATCATTTTATATTTCCCTTTTAGACATCATCATCACCAAAGGTATATGATATAAATGTACAAGGCAGCACTCACGATTCCTAGATGAAAGAATTGCAATAGGACAGGGGGTATCACATAAAATAAAGAATAACTTGTCTAAACAACTTTCATTCCAAGGCAAGCAAACCTTTTAAATGTGCCTTACGTTTTTATATTTGTTTGCTAAACTCTGGATTGTGTTTTTAAAACACTGATTCAAGCATTTACCGCACCACTCATTTTCTTATGAATTATTCGATCATACATTATTTTTTTATCAACTGTTATTAAAATACCTCTAGATAAACATATTTTAAACATACAATCCCAACTAACGCAAGCAGCTGTAAATAACAAGATTGTACATTTTTTAAATTTTGAAATTAATTTTGTTTTGGTAAAAAATTTAATAGCAAAAAAATGTCATACGTTTTACAGTTTGTCTAAAATAAGCAGATTTTCATAAAAATTTCTTGAAGCAGTAAATTCTCTAATTTTTGGTATACTGCTGAATATTTAAAAATTTTAAATAAACGGGTAAAGATTTTACCTGTTTTTAAAATTATTTTATTACGAAATACCCAGTAAAACTTTGTAAGGTTAAACTAAAATAAATATTTTATAAACAATCTTCGTAGAGCTTACCTCACAAAACTTAGCACCATATCTTGGAGGTGGTGAATCACATACTCGGTACCTGGATCTGGTTCCTCCAATACAAGTGCTTGAGCAAGTACTCCATGGGCTCCATTTACCCCAGCCTCCACTCTCTAGCTCTAAAAGAAAAAAAAATCATTTACAAACAAAACAACTTGCGAACCCAAAGTTAAATTTTGCGCTAGCATCCTTTCTTATTTTTTAGTACATGTTGTTTGTATATTTTTTAATTTAAGTTTTTTGCACGTTTGAATTCAATTATAGTATTTATATTTTTAACTTTTTTGATTCTCGTAGAAAAAAAAATGTTTCCAGTACATTACTCATCTTTCCACACTCAAAGTAAAGCTTATTCAATCCCTGCTACACACCGCGTCATTAGTATAACTAAAAAAAACACCAAAACCAAAAAAAAGTTCAAAAATAAGTACTATATATAGTATAGTGTGAAAAATAGCGTACAACTTCGTGATAAAAGTGTATTTTAATTCCTCGACGACTGGTAGCCCCTCTTTTCGGTCGGGCTATAAATTTATGGTACATAATATACAAATGTAAATGTCTTTACTAACATAAAACCACTTTAAAAATTCTTTTATATATGTTGCAATATGTTGCTTACCCGTAACTGCAGCTGTTGGAACGCAATCCATTCTGACGTCATCAACTGCCCCAGAAATGGACTGGCTGACGTAGACGAAACAATATTCGACGTAGTGCTCTGTAAATAGATCGCAGTCGAACAGTAGACTGTGTTGACCTCTGAAAACAAACAAGGGTACAAGGGTATTGATAGCAAATAACAAAAATTGCAATTTTTGATTTAGCTTTTACCAGTTAGCATATACAGAGTGGCCCAGAATGAAGTTCAAATGCAAGATGTAGAAAGTATTCTCATTATAAAATTAAAAGCCGCGTTTCGCTAAATGTTATGGTTTTTAAGTTTATTTTTTTAAATAATTCTGCTTGTCCCTTTCTTTCTTTTTTAGGTTATCGCAACCGTTTCTGTTTATTCATTTTATTGTAAAATAACCGCTTTTTTCTGACTTCTGTAGTCCTGAATTTATGATTATTTATAATTTAAGTCCTTAACGGTCCACATTCTTACAAGAAAACGACTTTTACAAAAAAACGAATGGGCTTATCCACTTATACTAATAAATTTCTGTGTTACGTTTGTTTATAATATTTGGGGGAATGGATCTTGATTTATCGTGTTCTAGACAGACAGATACCACTACAGAATTTAATGCACAAATCAAAAAAATATAAACTAATCATAAAGAAGAAAGGGAAGAAGCAGAGAAATATTCCAATGTCTTACCTGACAACCTTCTGCTCTGTGACGTATTCTAAAGTACTTGGAGGCGCTAGAGACGCGACGTTAGCCCTAAGTCTTCCATAGAGCCGCACCCGATCGCCGGAAAGTAGTATACACGAGGGGTATTGAAACAATACTTTGATGCCTCCCCCATGAGGATCGCAGGGGAAGATGGAGCGAGCGTGGACGTTGAAGACAAATTGCTCGCTCCAGTCTGCCTATAATTTTTAATAAAGACTTTAGCTTTTAAAGTATGGCGTAGGTTTAGGGCAATTAAAATTATAAAATAGAGTGATATCTAATCCTAAAACTAAATTTAAATAGAATGCCTACTGCTTGCGACAAAATAGTACAACCAGACAAGAAAAAATGTTGAGATCCTAAGGCAGATGATAGGCCATGGTATAGTAGTCGGCTTCACATCCAGAAGGTACCAGGTTCGCGTCTCGAATAACGATGCAAAAACAAAAAAAAAGTCTGCCCTGCCTCTTACTTTCTTTTCAGCGTTCAACAGTCGTCATCGAATTAGCGTACGATGCGATGTACGCAAAATTTCAGTTGACCTTGAAGATCGAGAGTATACGCAAGTGTAGTCCAGGAGCCGATACGCAGCCAGCCGAGGAACCAGGAATAAAAACCCAGGAGCCTGGTATACGTGCTATATAGTCGGGACCAGGATAGCGCCAGCTTAATTCCATTACAGTCAACTAACGGCAGATTTGCTGAAAAGCAAAGAAATCTGTCGTCTATAACCAAGTTCTGCTGGGACGATAGCGATGTTAGATAGATGCAAGTCTAACATGTAGCAGGACCACCTTTCGAAAGGGGTGTACAAGCGTGGGTTCACTGTGTATAATTGTTACGCAGTAAGATCCATGCCCTCGACAAAGAGTTGCCAGGCAAAATTAAGTCCTTTTAGAGAAAGAAAACTTGAAACCTAAGGCGCACGTGCATCAGTTTGGTATATGGTGTACGGACAAATTGGGGTTTGAGAAAAGGGTACCCCCTGTGCATAGTGACTAGACCAAAAATGATCTCCGCACCGCTACTACTACTACTTGTAAGGCTGATGACGATATTCTTATGTATTTTTCGATACTAAATCCAAAATTGGGTTAAAAAACCTAGGAGTCTGATATCTTTCCAGTGGGTCAAATCATATAAAATTATTAAAAAGAAAAAGAGAATTGACAGACGGTCAAAGGGATAAAAAATCCCATATTGTAAAAATTTATAATCTGTAGTTTCTTTTAATCTATTAAAAAAAAAACTAAAAACAAACAATTTGGCTCTTGTACCAAACTAAATTAAGATATCTCGAGAAATACTTACGCCACGGTAGCGATATATAAATCTGTTATACCGTAAAACGAGGTTACTTTGCGCCCCCTGGTCCTACTTGGCTCCATTGCGAAAAAAAGTTCTTAGATATTCCACATTATTATTCTGCGCATGCACCACAATGCCACAACGCGTGAATTATCCGTTGCGAATTTGACTTTTCAAAGACGCGGTAGCCGTTGTTTTCCGCTTAGTCGTCTCGAGTTAATACCAGAGTGAAGTGCAGCTTGAAATTCCTTTAAAATTTGACCTCGAAAAATTTGGTGTCTACTGCAGTTATCGATTTCTATGCAATAAAAACTTAAAAAACCAATATTTGAAAATTTTTTATTCACAATTTTGAATGTTTGGGTAAAAGCTAACTCAATATTGGGTGTAGTTTGCGCCAACATATAAAACACCAATGTTTTTTTTCATATTTTATAAAGTGGGGCAAAGTAACCTCGGACTATGGGAAACTTTGCTCCACTTTTCAAGTTAAAAAAATATTTATAATACTAAGTATTTTGTAATAAAAATGTCCTTTGTTTATTACCTATACCATTTGTTTTTCATTAAAACCAAAAAAACATTTTTTATGGTATAATTTGTGGTTATTTCTTTGAATTTTTCGAATTAACTCAAAAAAGTGGAGCAAAGTAACATTGTTTTACGGTACCTTATTAAAATCGTATAATAAATGGCTGTCAAATGAGCTATATTTGAATACTCTCGTGTAAGTAGTTCTTAAGTTATTTAAATTTACTTTGGTATGTGTTTGTCCCAAATTGTCGGATTTTAATTTAAAAAAAATAATAATCATGATCTGTCCTACACATCTCGACATTTTTACCTTCCTAGCTCGCGAAGCAATGGCTAGAGAAGTTACTATGTTCGACGAAAATTTTTTTATTGAAGTTTTAATAATATCGTGATCTGTCCTATGGATTTTGGCATTTATAGCTTCCTAGCTCACGCAGCAATAGTTAAAGAAGCTATTATGTCCGACGAACATTTTGGTTTGAGATAACTCTGAAAATGTGTTATTTGAATGTATGACAGTTTTTTGTCAGTTCAAAAACTGAAAATATGCCAATTTCTTAACGGAGCCTAGCATCAATATTCAATTTTTGGAATGTAGTAAAACCCGTTTTTCTCAGTAATAATGTTTTTTACTAAAGACTTCGTAGGAGCATCAATTTCTGAGATATTTATAATAACCAAAAGAACCAAAAATTTGTATTTTTTGACTTTCAAAATTTACCACAACCACAAAACTTGTGGAATTTTATTTCACTTAAAGCTGAAAACTAAATAGATTTTTAATTTGAATAATTATTTCCATTACCAAACTTTTTGGGTATAGGTGCAAATATTTTGAAAGCAAGCTCGCTTTTCGTTGTTAAAATATCTTCACTGTTTTCAACAAACTTTGCACGGAAACTTTATAATAACTTTCCAATTTTTCTTAATAAACTTTTACTAACCCAAAAACTAATCAGCGAATACCATATATTTAATAAATGTACCTGCAGGCAAATAAAGACAACATATTCGTTATAAAGTTATAAAGTTTGGTCAGAATTTAGGGCAGCGCCGCGCGGCGGCATCCCAAATGTTTTGGCTTGAACATACATATGACAGTTAACCATAAACTGATATGTATCTATGAGGATTTTTCAATTAAGTAGGTACAGAGTGAGGCAAAAAAAAACTGACAAAATGTTTTTTATTATAACTTTAAGTATTCCATTGATCTAATTGGAATAAACTGCGCTTTGTTGGAAATTGATTAAGCTTTTGAGCAAAAATATTTCTTGTCGGGCATCTTAGATTTCAAATGACAAACAGAATCAAATTTAACCTTTTGTTTATTTATGTTTCAGACATGTTTAAGAACGTTTCTTGATTTTGTAAAAAAGTCCTATTTTGACCACGCCTCACAAGGTATGAATTATAACCGTTATTTTACCAATTATAGAATTGCCGTGTTAGTGTTGTCTGCATTCATTTCGGAATAAATGAACTCTTACTAAACGGATTTTAATGAGTTAAAAAATATTGTACTAAGAGTCGACCGATCTTCTAAAATAATTAAAATAAAGGCCAGGCAGGTTGCTACAAGAAATCGATAGTATAGTTCAAAAGTTTTTTCCGGGTTTTGGGAATACCAGGTACATTTATTCTCTAAAAAATTAAAATGCAGGAATATTTTTAATTTCAACCATGATTAGACAATAAAAAATGTGAAAATAAATAATAAAAAACTTTTAAAGTTCATATATTTTTTATGTTTGTTCATGTTTTATACTAATTGTTACTGAAAAGACGAGACTTTATCTTTTAAATATAAGGCCCGGCCGATCAAAATTAAAAGATATTTAAACCTGAGAGAGCGCGTTTTTAAAAGGTTAGGTTTTTTAATTCATTTGGCTTTAGAACGTTATAAGCTTTAGGTGAGGCAAGTGCGAATTTGAGGAAAGGTAGCTTGGTAATTAGCCCTCCCCTTCCCAGCAAGAAACATTTTGACTTTTAGGTAATAAATATCGGGCTCACCGTATAACTACACTCACCTAGAAAAAAAATAATTACATAAATATTGTTTCCATCGACAATTACCCGCCCTAGATTTTGGCTCAGATTCGCGCTAGAGGCAAAGATAAATCAGATAATTATTTATTTTGATTTTTTATAATAATTTGTTTATTAGTTTTTCTTCTTCGTTTTCTCTTTTTGAGTAATCTTTGGTTTTGATCCACCATGCATCTAAACCTCCTTATTTAGCCCTCGCTCTAATATTGCAAATATTTCAACCACATTTGGACCAAATGACACCAAATTACATATTTTTGAAATCAGAAAAAGGAGACCTTACTATAACTATATATCAAAAATTTGAAAAGTATTTGCATTGCATGCTTATTTACATTTTATTGAATATACGAATATACAATTAATTTGTTAAATCGCCAGCATTACCTGATTGTTTTGGTTTTTTGACTTACCAATACAGGGTGTTCGGCACATGAGCCGTCAAAATTTTGTGGGATATTGTTGGGTTCATTTGCTACCTTTTCAACCTTGGAACTTGGGTCCTTAGAGTCACGGCTAAAGAGATATGAATTTTTTAATTTTTTTTCTCAAATTACCAAAATAGCAAAATAGTAGGTGTATCTTTTCTCGAGTTTTTATTATCATATGCTGTCATAGGCTTTTTGAAAATTTACAAAAAAAGAGACTCGCTAATATAAGCAGTAGAAGTAGCAGTGGGGAGACCATTTTTGGTCTAGGGACTAGTCACAGGCGCGCCCTTTTCGAATACCCCGATTTGTCCGTAGACGTGCCCCTTACGATGCAAGTTTTCTTTCTCTAACAGGGCCTAATTTTGCCTGACACCTCTTTGTCAAGGGCACGGATCTTGATACTACGTAGCAAGTACACAATGAACCGTGGATCCACAAATTTACGCCCTTTCCGAAAGGTGGTCATGCTACATGTTAGACTTGTATCTATCTAACATCGCTATCGTCGTTTATTGTCAGCGCAATAGTCGTGGTTGTCGTGAGTTGACTTTAGGAGATTTATGCTGGCGTCATCATGGTACCGACTATAGCACATATAGAAGGTTCCTGTCAGTGGCGGTTTCTCCATAAGTGCACATGTGCAGGTGCACTCCCAAATTTTACTTAAAAAAATATTAAACTTTGATCATTCCTTAATTTAATTCAAAATTATCCCAAAAGAAATTCACTAAAGACTGGAATATACTCTAGGAATTAATACCTGATGTATGTGTTTGTATTCGTGTTCACAACATTGTTCAAACCCTCCATATACGGAAGACTACGTATATGCAAAGAACGCTTTTATTTACTGGAACGAAATTCTATGCACCCTAGATGTTATGTTGCATGCTTATTACGAAATATAGAAAGAGAGGACGAAATGTTTCAATAGAATTTTACAGTACATAGAATCTGAACCTTCCTTCTGCACGGCGCATATACCCAAGACTAGCCTCAATGCCGCCCGCACCCCCGTGATGACCCATGCGTCGTCGGTTCGCGTTGCATGTTAGAGCAGATAAGCGGTACTTTTAATTCGTGCACTTAGTAGTTGTGTGTGCAACGATTTCTTTTGCAAGTATCGAATAGATACTGATACTTCCTATTCGAGTATCAGATATTTTGTATTCGGTACGAAGTAATCATTATATTATATAATACTGAGTAGAGTTAAAATTTTAAGTACTAAGTGTGCAAAAATATTGATGTTTTACATGTTTGTAGTTTTTGAAGTGTAAACTTCTTTAGGCGCGTTTAGCAGTTTTGGTGGGTAGTGAATTCAACTGAGCCGTCAAGCTCGGCTATGTAAAGCTCATTCGGGTGAAATCGGCTCGAGTCGACTAACTGTGAGAAACATTCAGCGAGCGATATGATGATGCAGATGAAGGCCAGTACACAGAAGAGTTCGGTTCGGTCCGCTTTGCAGAATATGTTATGGGCCAGTATTATTAATTTCGCTTTGTTGTTTACACTTCTGCCGTGTGGTCTTAAGCACACACAATTTTTTTTTATTACGAAAATGTAGATATATTAATCAGGGGAATTTTGACAATTGCGGAAGTTTCTAATTCTGATAGCATTAGCGTGCAATATTTAAATAAATTTTCATCTTTGCCATTAGAGAAGAAAATAAACTAGGTGTGATAATTTATTATTTATATATAAAAACAATAATAATAGGTAGGGTAAACTTGCCTATTAATGGCACCTAATTTTGTTTTCCTATAAAATAAGCTTTCAGACAATACTTTTGCCTAAAGAAATATTTTTGTAAAATCTGACAACAATGCTTGACATCATAGCGGAGCAACCTTCCGCTTTCTGTCATCAGTCTGGCTTCAAACGGCGGCGGCAGAGAACGTGCGCGATGCCTAAGAAAAATAAGATAAGAAATTGTGATTTTGTTAAGGGATACTCTAGAATGATTTCTGGTTAGGTTAGGTTAGGGACTAAGTAATTAAAATTTCAAAGTACAAGACAGATAGGTTAATAATTTTTGAATGTTTTTAGATTGTTTTTGTTAAATTTTTTAAGATATTTTGCAAAAAAAAGGGGGTGCCAATAAAGGGAATTTTAAAATGTAAGGTAACCCATTTATTGGCACTTTGTGTCAATATAGCGGCCCCTAAAAAGATAGGCTTTCTTAATGTTGGCACTCTTGAAAAATATATTAATTTTTATTAATTTGACATTTGAGAATGGTTCAAAAGCGCTAAATTAACTAAAATAGTAATATGTGCAAATGAAAATTAATATTAGAACTAAATTGGTAACATTTTTGTATTTTGTTTTTTACTTTTACAGTACCGGTGTAAATTTAGTTTTTTTTACTAAAACAATTTGTAATTGCTACTGATTTTCTTACTGTTCATTTTGACGTACTTTATAAAGTACTTGACTATATATCTAAAAATATCCTAAATTTGTTAAATTGTAAATAAAATTGTGTTTTCCAGTTTCCCCATTATTGGCATGCACATTTTGAAACAAAACAATTACCTAGGTAATTATTGAACTTAATTTTTGTATTTTTCAGGTGTCCTCAAAAAAGACAAAAAATGGTAGGAGAACTCAGTTTTCTGAAGAGTCACTTCAAAAGGCTTTGGCGGAAATTAAATGTGGAGCACCGAAAAAATCTACTGCAATTAAATATGGTATTCCAAGAGGAACATTGCAGTTTAGATTGGGAGATAAATTCAAAAAAATTGAAAAAGGGCCACCTAAAATTTTAACAAAAGAAGAAGAAACGAAATTAGAAAACTGGATTATTGACAGCCAAAGAAAGGGATTTCCCAGAAGAAAAATCGATGTACAAGTAACTGTCCAACAGTTTTAAAATGCAAACTCCCGAGAAACCAAATTTGCTGACAATTATCCAGGAGACAAATGGTATAAAAACTTTTTGAAAAGACATTTTTTTTTTTTTTTTTTTTTTTTTTTTTTTTTTTTACAGGTATGCGCACTCGCAAGGAGATCCCTATCACGCTCGATAAGCGGCAAGTGCGCGGAAATGTTGGTGTGTGTTGGTTTTGAAACGGTTCAGGTTGTAAACTGCAGGGAAAACTGTCGCAGGTAGTTTATTCCACAGCGATGCTGTTCTCCAGAGATATGAATTCTGATATAATGAGGTTCTTGGTGCCTCTATTTTGACAGTAAATTGATGGTTACCGTCTGTTTGACGTGTTCGCCTAGTAGGTGCTACTCCCGGGGGATCATACGTGCCAACTCTTTAGAGCATTTTCCGTGATAATACCTGTAGAAGAGAGAGAGATCGCCCACAGTTCTTCGATGTTCGAGACTATCCAAGCTACGGGTAAGTGCGGGGTCATTGATCAGCTTGATTCACTTCACACAGCTTCACTAACAGAAAGGAAACCTGAAGCAGTAACAGCAGCTTCCGCAAATGTAGCCGAGCAAGATGTAAGAAAGTGGTTTTCGGACATTGAAGCGTATTTCGTGGAAAAAGGAATAGAAGATATTTTGCAGGACCCAACTAGAATTTATAATGGGGATGAAACCAATTTTTATTATTGTCCTACAGATCTAGGGAAAGTAATTGCCCCAAAAGGCACTAAAAACGTTTATGATGTGGATCAGTTAGATGCCAAACAAAATTTAACGGTAATGTTCACGTTTTCTGCAGCAGGAAAAACGACTCCACCTATGATAATTTATCCCAATAAAAGACTACCCCAGTCGGTCAAAGACAGCGTTCCAGGAGATTGGTTTTATGCTTTAACTGACAATAACTGGATGAAGTGTGACACTTTTCTATATTATCTAGAGCATGTACTACATCCAAGTCTAGTTAAATCTGGTGTCACTTTCCCCATAGCGTTTTTGTTGATGGTCACAAAACCCATGTTACTTACGACGTTAGTAACTTATGCAGTAGGCTTTAAATTGTTTTGGTAGCTTTATACCCGAATTCAACTCGTGTACTCCAGCCGGCAGACGTGGCAAGCTTTAGACCTTTGAAAAATTTGTGGCGCTATGGGGTCTTAAATTGGCGAAGACAGCATCCCTATGCAAAATTGGAAAAGTCAGATTTTGCACCTATACTCAAGGATGCAGTTATAAAACTCTCCAGTACATCTATCTCTAATGGGTTTAGGGCTTGTGGATTATTCCCGTGGAACGCAGATGCTTTGGATTATTCAAAATGCATAGGCAAAAAAAATAATGACACTCAACCTGAAATTCAAACCCCAGATATTGAGATTAAAGAAAAAAATATTTCAATATCGTTTGAAAAGCTTAAGGATCTACTTGGCAAAGAAAAATGCAGAGAACTAGAAAATCTGACTGTAAGTGTGATAGAAGACGAAAACCTCAACTTTATGAAAAAGATTTATGACTATTTTGGCGATAGCGTTACCAAGGATGAACATGTCTCAGATTCCTTTGTGGCTATTAATGAAGAAAATGATTTGTCGGCTATTTCTGAAGAAATTGATTTGCCAGCTATTAATGAAGGAAATAATTTAGTATAAATGACGAAAGTGATTTGCCAGATTTTACAGAGCAAGAAATAGCAGAAATGCCCATCATCGTGGATGAAGGCAGCAATATTTTAAAGGAGCTAGATATTTTGGAAAACCAGATTCACGAAATTGACATTGACAAGTTTTTACCATGTGCTAAAACGCCGGAACGCAAAGGGCTTAAAGATATTAAAAGAAATCCATTTGTGATATCCTCTTCTGGATTTAAAAAAGTAATTGAAGAAAAAGTGGAACGCAAGAAACAAGAAGAACTTGAGAAAGAGGTGAAGAAACAAGAGAGGCTCGAGAAAAAAATGGGTAAGAGTACGAACAGTAAAAGCAAAGACAATAAACAAAATAAATGTCAAAAGGAAAACAAAATAAAAATTTTTAAGACAGCTACAAAAAGAAAGTTACAAACTGATAAAATACAACCAAAAGTGACAGAAGGAAATGTTTTTGAAGAAGAAATGCAAGATCATGTTAGATGGATGCCAGATGGAATGTCAATAAGTAAATGGATCGACTAAGAATAATCTGAAAGAACAATACTTCGATCCGAAAGACGCTTTTTGGTCGCCTGTCAATAAAGTGATTCAAGAACAGTCCACATCACAATCACACACGCATGTTCGAAAAATATTTACGACTCCTGTGAAGGTAGTAGATACTCAGGGTGTGTTAAAACTATCTCTGGTAAAAATGCAAGATAATGTTAAAGTGGAGCGAGCTTTATGCCTTTTTGTGTTAGAAATATTACTGAAACTTAAACAGGCATTAACTGTCTAACATGCAATAAAACGTACCACATTGTGTACCTTGAGAAAAAACAAATTTTTAAATAATTCTTTAAATGTAGCTCATGTGTTGCCTTACATAAGTAAATAATAACTTATTTTGTTTTTAGTATAGAACTTATTTTGTTTTTTGTTTTAAACTATTTATTAGTGTATACATAGTTATAGTTACCTACGTTTAGATATATATTATAACTCTATGTGTACCTGCTCTCTTTGTACCTAAATTTAAGAAAAAAACAGTATTTGTGTACTTCAGTATTTGTGTACTTCAGTATTTTATGCAATGCTTTAGTGTTTTGGTTAATAAACGTTTTTTTTAATTCAGCGGTAACTTACCTATCTACATAAATGATCATTATATTCATCAATGCCAATATAAGGCATAATATGGGTGTCAACAATAGGCTGAAGGTGCCAATAATAGGCATAATATAGGTGCCAACAAAAGGCTAAAGGTGCCAATAATGGGAACCATGTCCACTTTTTATATTTATGTGTAATTTAGTGAAAAAGACATTTAAATCCCAAAAATTATTACATTTTTCAAAAATAGAAACCCCCAGGTGAAATTAAGAGTAATTTCAATTAAGAAAAAATATTTTTTAGATGCAAAAACTTCATTCAAATGTTAGTAAGCTCTTAA
Source organism: Aspidapion aeneum (assembly GCA_963576565.1). Classification (NCBI taxonomy): domain Eukaryota; kingdom Metazoa; phylum Arthropoda; class Insecta; order Coleoptera; family Brentidae; genus Aspidapion; species Aspidapion aeneum. The sequence goes on from OY755040.1 coordinate 38,968,436, forward strand.
GGTGCCAACGATAGGGCAGTTTACCCTAGGTAACTAATATCTAACTAAATATCCCATTTTTTAATTATTTGCTCTAAATTATATGATATGACGACCCACTCGAAGGCCCAAAAAGTTTGCGTGGCACTGAAAAAAGATTTTCGCCTGCGCCGCAATTTTTATTTTTAGTTTTTGGTTTGCACCCCCAAAGCTTTTTATCACGCGCCGCCACTGGTTCCTGTGTTATTAATCCTGGTTACTCGGCTGGTTGCGTGTTGGCTTCTGGACTACACCTGTGTATATCCTCGATGTTTAAGGTCAACTTATATTTTGTGTAGATCGCACGCCAATTCGATGACGACTGTTGAACGCCGAAAAGAAAGCGGGCGGCAGGGCGATAAGATTTTTTTTGCATCGTTGTTTCGAGACGAGAAAATTGTAACTTCTGCATATAAAGCCGTCGACAATACCACAGCAAGCTGCCTCCTGATTCGCAAATATTAGATTTCTCAAAAAAAAAAATTGTAGAATCTACGTTGTCATCCCTTTTTGAGATTTACATAAAGAGAGGTTCATTTAGAGACAGGACCATTCTAGATACATAAGTTTTAAAAATATTATTTTTAACAAACGACCTTCGGAGATCTTTAAGATATATTTATTTTTATGTCAATGTGTACGATCGACCTACTTTAAAATGAGCCTGTTCTTTATGTTCCAGTTAATAGACGACATCGGTTCATCGATTATTATCGCGGGTAAAGATTTCCCTTTTTTCACATGCTATATGAATGAGATATGTTTAGTATAAAATTGTAAAGTTTTGTTAAGTTTTACTTTAGTTATAAAAATAACAAAACAGGCGCTTTTGAAGAGTAAAAAGCCCTTTCTTTTTAAAAGATAATTTAAGCATGCAGCATTTATTGAAAGAGCAGCGAATTGTTCTAAATTTTACCGAAACTATTTAAAACGAAATCTTCTTTCTGAACTTCATTAATCAAACTTTTCCTTTACGTAACTAATAACTGAACTTCCCCTTTTAATGAAAAAGATCCATTATTAAGCAGGGGTAATTAACGAACGAATTTTTCTTCTGCCGGGCTTCTTTTTTTTTTCATTATCGTTCATAAAAACAAAATCCGTGTTGAGGAAAACGGAAGAAAAATGATTTTTTAACTGTTAATAATTTTCTTAATAAATTTCGTTCAAATAACAGAAATAAAACTAGACTTTTTATGAGAAAACCTTCAGCTGTAAAAAGTAACTTTATATTATTTCGTACTGCGATTTTAACTTGTTTTATTGAGAAAAGATTACTTCGCATGACCTGTTTTAATAAGAATATATTTTCATAAAAAAATTAACACTAATACTATAACATTAAAGAAATTATACCTACTAAAGTATGCTCAGCACATCGTTAAGCCAATTCTTTTAGCAAATTATATTTCACTGCTAAAAAATATTTTTTTTTTCTCATAGACGACTTTTATAATATTTGAGCGGTTTTCAGATAATTTTTTGTAATAAATCTCAGAAAATATTTTAACATTTTTTAGAAGGTTAGCTTTGAAGGTACTTTCTTAGAACAGTGTCAATTTTTTTACACTGTAATGGCATTTTTCTTTAGTAGTATGGAGTAATTCAGGACAAAAATACTTCTAGCTTTGGCTTCTACAAAATTTTATGCGTTATTTTAAAAATCAGCACAAGAATTATTGCTCTATTATTGCTGTAATATCAGGAAATTTGAGTCTCTGTTTATATTATTCGATTATTTATTAACGAAAATTGGGTTCTGGGACTTCCAAGTTTTCTGATGATTGTGCGAATGCAAGTTGGGTACGCCTATCATGTGAACTAAGTTTATCTAATAACAGAATTCTTGTAAAGTGCTGATTTTTAGAATTGGGCTTACGAGTTTATAGAAGAAATGGCGGTCCAAGAATCCTTACAGAAGTTGTGAAAATATTTCATACATGTTTTTGCAATGTTTAAATCCATTGGATCTACTGAAATCTGCTTTAAACTTGTCAATATATTGCCAGATTTAAGAAGACATTTTTGCATATAAATTAGACATGTTTTCTCCTAAAATGTATTAAAATCGGATGAACATTGGTTAATTAGGAAAAAGGTTTCCTATTCTGTATATTTACCTTTACATATGCTGCAGTCCTGGGTAAACCTGGATCCAAATTTGTGGGTCTTAAAATAAGCGAGTAGTGACCTGCTCTGCCAAAAAGTTCACAGCTAAGCTTAAAAATCTTCTTGCCGGGGAGTCCCCGCACTTGTTCGGAATACAAGATCTAAAAACAGAAACAAAATATGAATATCTGCAAAAAAGTCGCACTAAGCTGTGTTACACCTGGCGGTCGGACTCGTTATAAAACAATACAAACAGTCCGAAGAATCCTAATGCTCCAATGCACTTACAATACAAAATATTGGTACAACGTCCAGCTGGAACGCAAAAAAGTTTGCTAGTCCAATGTCCAGGTGGAACAAAGCTAACATTTAATTAATTTTCCCTGTTGCGGTAGGTCTGAAAAACTCTTAATTCAATTCTAGAGAGTAAAAACCAGTTTTCCAACTCATTGCTTATGGCTTGACTAATCTCCGATGGCGCGTGGTTCGTACAAACGCCGATGCATGTGGGAAAGTATTACTTTTTAAACTTGACTATTTTTTACCTGATGATCGGTCTTATTGACCGGCGCATCCACCAAATTAGCACTAGTATCACAGGTAAGTAAAGAGTGGCCACAGTAGTGTAGTTCCAGCCAGAATTCTGGTAGAGCCGAAGGCGGAGTACCATGTTCTGGAATGCACACCACCTTCAATAAAAAAATAACTTTATTTCTAGAAGACAATATGAGGCTCAACTTAATATTATAAAATTTGATTGGAAAATAAATAAAAAAAGGATGCAGTCATAAATTGCGTTTATCGTCCGATGGTGATAATGATAGTTTAATATCGTCTTATGTTTTAATAGTGGACAGTGATATATATAATAGAACCAAGCGCGGATTTGAGGGGGGGTTAACGGGGTAATTAGCCCCCCTAGAAGAAAAAAAATGCACTTTTTCCTAATAGTTAAAGGGAAAACAAGACCCCTCCCTAGAAAAAAAAATTATATTGCTAAAAAAATTACGTCGACTATTACCCCCCCCCACCCCTAGTTTTTAACCCATATCCGCGTTTGAATAGAACTAGGAATATATATAAATTTAGCTTCAACCATAAGCCAGATGTCAATAAGGTCACTGAGTTCTAGGATTTAACCAAGCCGAACATAGTTTTTTATTAAAGTATCATGATTTTAGTTTTAATATTTAAAAAGTTTTACAGAAAAGCTAGTGGCTATGGCCCCTTAATTGAATTTTTTGGTAAGCAAATAATATATCCTAATCCTAAGCTTGAAAACTGGAAAAATGTCATTTTCCAAAATAAATCATACAATGGAAAATAGCATTTCCCACACTCATAATTTGTGGGATGTTAAATGATGCATTCGTTTTACTTTACTTTAAGTCAACTTTACCTAAATCAAGAGACAGCAATTTCAGAATTTGTGAATTATTATTTTATTTAAACAAGAACACATAAAATTTAATTTTTTAGTAAAATTACTAAAAGCATACTCTACAGAACAACTCTATTCAGTTATTTTAGACTAACCTCAGGAAATGTTAGTATGGCAGTAACCGGGCTCTCTGGATATGTCTGCACATACTCCGGCGTCACAGTCAGCTGTGGCATTGGCCATCGCACGTCAAGTGTCCTCACTATCGTATTTTCAGACGTGGAAGCGACTGAAGACTGGTTTGGTGAGTTACTGCTTGAGAACCCTGTAGAAAAACACGAGTCAATAAATATTCATAATTTTATTTTAAAACCGCAACTTTAACACAAGTAGTAAAGGTATAAAGTAGATAGTGGCTCTTTTTAAAATTATGAATTAGGCCTATTAAAATACGTTGTCACGCAAAAACCGCTGCCTTTAAAGTAAATCTTGTATTTCTTAGTAGAATGTAAACATTGTTTTGTTGTTAGCTTGATTAAGACAGAGTGTTTTGAAAAAACTCTTTTATGGGAAAAGTATTTAAAATAAAGGAAGAGAGCGTATTATTTAAATAAAAAAAATTTATATTGTAGGCAGAAATATAATTGTGAGGGTTTAGAAATAAAACTTTTTTGGGCAGAGTTTCGCAAATTTTTAAAAAAATCTTTTTCGCAATTTTAAGGCGAGGCTTAAATGCATCGCACATCTAAAACCTTATTGCAATAAGCAAAACGGATCTAGACAAAATACTGTATCAAAAATTACTAAAAATTAGGTAATCTAGGCACGTTTTTTGAGGGTTGAGGTTCATTTTTTTACCCAACTGCAGCACAGCGAAAGGAAGGGTAATGTTTTTCGCTTGAAATATGTATGTATGTAAGTCGCAATCTTGTTGGATTGCTACTGATCCCGTAGGTGCTATAGGCTATATTTTTTTAAGCAGGAATCAACATTGTCACATGTTGTAGGCTTTAAGCTATACAAATTACCTAAATTTCAAATCAGTCAAATTTTAATGAAATTCCCTTGATTACCCATTGCAAATGTCTAATTTGATGTAATTGCTTTGTAGTCCTCCCTGCTCCTACCCATCTCCCCTTCTGTTATTCCCCCCACTCTCTTCAAAAACCATATTCGCATAACTTTATCAAGTATAAGGCGATTTCAAAAATTATTTCAGCACATGCTTTAAGATTTCTTTTGCAACACTATTTTACTATTGCCCCACTCCCTTTCCGTTTATCCTCCCCACTCTCCTTATTAGTAATAGTTGTAGTTGTAACTTTCACAAATCTAGAGCGATTTCAAAAATTTTCAAAGATTTTTTTAAACATTATTTTACGAGTTCCCCCTCCCTCTCCCCTCCCCACCTTTACTAAATGTTTGTAAAAACGCACCTATCTACCCTTTGGGCATAGTTCAATGTTTGACACTGATTTGCATGATTTAGGTAATTTAGTTAAATGAATTGCATGAGCATTGAATTAAGCACATCAATTCGTGATCCAAAAAAAAAAAAAGGAAAGTAAAACTGCTCGCGTCCGTAGAAGGTCTACACGTACTTTCCGGGTAACGCTAAATGAATGATAAATGAATAGTGATTTATATAGGGCTGAATAATAATTAAACCTACAATTTGGAAATAAAAAAAAAGTTTAATAAAAAAAACACCCAACTGCTAAATCTACTTGTACCTACTAGTCGCAGTTGGGTACAAAATTACCCAATAACCTGATTCATGAACATACAAAACTGTATAATTGCGTAAGTGCGCTTTGCGAATCAAAACTAAAAGTTGAAACATGTCGTACATTGTAGGTATACCCAACCACGGGTTTGATGGGGGGGTAACTTGGTAATTACCCCCCATCCTACAAAAAAATATAGACTTTTAGTTAAAAACTATGGACTAACCGCATAATTAGCCCCCCCATAGAAAAAAATTATGAAGTACTAGTGTGTCAGTCGACCAGTACCGCCCCCTAGATTTTGGCCCAAATCCGTGTTTGGGTATACCTATCAATTTTGTACCCAACTGCGACTAGTAGGTACAAGTAAATTTAGCGGGTGGCGGAACAAAGATCGAAAGACAAAAGATCGAATACAAAAGATCATAAAACAAAAGATCAGAAAGGCAAAAGATCGAAAATACAAGAGATCGAAAAACAAAAGATCGAAAGACAAAAGATCGAAAATACAGAAGATCTAAAAACAAAAGATCGAAAAGGCAAAAGATCGAAAAACAAAAGATCGAAAAACAAAAGATCGAAAATACACAAGATCGAAAGTACAAAAGATCGAAAGACAAAAGATCGAAAGGCAAAAGATTGTAAAACAAAATATCAGAAGACAAAAGATCGAAAAAAAATCGCGATGTACAAAATAACATCAGAAGACAAAAGATCGAAAAAAAATCGCGATATACAAAATAACGCGTATCATGTTTGCTTAGGTATATTCACATAAACAGTATAGGCAAGGTCAGGTAAGATAAAATTACCTAACCGTTAAATAATCCAATAGCTTGCCATACTTAGCAAATAAAGGGGTCTCTTTTTCAATTATATAAAAAAAAAAAAATTCCTGATTTCTTTCCCGGGATCCTTGAGGGTGTGTAGCCAAACGGAACCGAACCGAACCGAACCAAAACGAACCGAACCGGTTCGATTTGGTTCGGTTTGATTTTACACCCTGTAGGATCCCGGGAAACGTCAGCCTATAGTCGAACCGGTTCGGTTCGGTTCAGTTTAGTTACACACCCTCTAGGATTCCGGAAAAGAAATCAGGAAAGTTTTTTTTAAAACTATTTAATAGCGATATTTTAAAACGCGCTATTTTGTCTTTTGATCAGTCTCTTTTTAACTTTAACTTTAAAACTGTATTTACCAAGAATATATTTTCAATCATATTTTTTCAACAAAAAACTTTTCTGATTTCTTTCCCGGGATTCTAGAGGGTGTGTATCCAAACCGAACCGAACCGAACTAAACCGAACCCAACCGAACAGAACCGAACCGAATTCAAAAATATGTTAGAAAGAGACCCCATAGTCGAACCGGCTCGGTTCGGTTCGATTTAGTTACACTTCCTCTAGGATCCAGGAAAACAAATCAGGAAAGTTTTTTTTTTAAACTATGTAGTAGCAATATTTTGAAACGCGCTATTTTGATACGCGCTATTTTGATCTTTTGTCTTTCGTTCTTTAGTACTTTCGATCTTTTGTACTTTCGATCTTTTGTCTTTCGATCTTTTGTTTTTCGATCTTTTGTATTTTCGATCTTTTTCATTTTCGATCTTTTGTGTTTCGATCTTTTGTATTTCATTTTGTAGTTCGATCTTTTGTTTTTCGATATTTTGTGGTTTTGATCTTTTGTCTTTTCGACCTTTTTTATTTAGATCTTTTGTCTTTTCGATCTTTTGTTTTTCGATTTTTGTATTCTATCTTTTGACTTTCGATCTTTTGTCTTTCGATCTTTTGTCTTTCGATCTTTGTTTTGCCACCCAGATTTAGCAGTTGGGTGTTTTTTTATTTATTTAAGATTTAAATGCGCGCCAAGGGATGCTATCCTCTACTATTTGTCAAAAGTTTTATCAAAAAATATTATTCCTTTCGATAAAAGTGTTATTTTAAAACCATTATTTCAAAACCATTACACGCTCATTATATGCCATATGCAGAGCTCCCTCTTAAGCTCTTTATAAGTTTAGCCTACGCGGTACGTTACGGTGCTTCACAATAAGTTTGTTAAATTGTGTACTAAAAGGAAACTGGATCAAAGTGATTTCTGCGCCATTATGAATTTTAAGAAGGCCGTGAAAAAAGGAAACCCAATACTAATCAAAGAAGTGCGAATCAAAGTTTTTGATAATTGATTTTATAAAATAAACAATAAAAAAATACTCTGCCAATATATGGGCCCCTAACCTCACACTAGGTACTATAGTTATAGTTTACGTGTGAGCTAATATAACTAAAAACTGAAATATATTTTATTCAACTCCGGACTCAATTACCTTTCGTTTGATATCACACACGCCATATTTTCACTTAAACTCTAATTTTTGAAATATACCCCCACCCTATTGTTAAAATAAATTAAAATGTATTTTGTTTAACTCCAGACTCAATTACCTTTCGTTTGATATCACACACGCCATATTTGCACATAAACTCTAATTTTTTAAATCTACCCCCACCCTTTTATTCGGTTTATGTTTAGTGGATTTTGTTCATTTTTAAATGGGACGATCTCGACCCAAGACCCAGCCCAGGTACCAAATTTCATTAAAATCGGACAGACAGACAGACAGACAGACAGACAGACAGACAGACAGACAGACAGACAGACAGACAGACAGACAGACAGACAGACAGACAGACAGACAGACAGACAGACAGACAGACAGACAGACAGACAGACAGACAGACAGACAGACAGACAGACAGACAGACAGACAGACAGACAGACAGACAGACAGACAGACAGACAGACAGACAGACAGACAGACAGACAGACAGACAGACAGACAGACAGACAGACAGACAGACAGACAGACAGACAGACAGACAGACAGACAGACAGACAGACAGACAGACAGACAGACAGACAGACAGACAGACAGACAGACAGACAGACAGACAGACAGACAGACAGACAGACAGACAGACAGACAGACAGACAGACAGACAGACAGACAGACAGACAGACAGACAGACAGACAGACAGACAGACAGACAGACAGACAGACAGACAGACAGACAGACAGACAGACAGACAGACAGACAGACAGACAGACAGACAGACAGACAGACAGACAGACAGACAGACAGACAGACAGACAGACAGACAGACAGACAGACAGACAGACAGACAGACAGACAGACAGACAGACAGACAGACAGACAGACAGACAGACAGACAGACAGACAGACAGACAGACAGACAGACAGACAGACAGACAGACAGACAGACAGACAGACAGACAGACAGACAGACAGACAGACAGACAGACAGACAGACAGACAGACAGACAGACAGACAGACAGACAGACAGACAGACAGACAGACAGACAGACAGACAGACAGACAGACAGACAGACAGACAGACAGACAGACAGACAGACAGACAGACAGACAGACAGACAGACAGACAGACAGACAGACAGACAGACAGACAGACAGACAGACAGACAGACAGACAGACAGACAGACAGACAGACAGACAGACAGACAGACAGACAGACAGACAGACAGACAGACAGACAGACAGACAGACAGACAGACAGACAGACAGACAGACAGACAGACAGACAGACAGACAGACAGACAGACAGACAGACAGACAGACAGACAGACAGACAGACAGACAGACAGACAGACAGACGGCGCAACAAGAAAGTTTCAAAATCATCTGAAACGCAAAGATATATAAAAAATTTTGAAATCGGAGCAACTTTTTTTTCTCGAAAAAATTAGGATCACCATAGCTCACACTACTATAGTATAGTATATGTGTGAGCTAAAAACAGAAATCTTTTATTGTTGCAGTATCTAAAATATTTCTGCCTGAGACTCGTATTTTTAAAGGTTTTATTATTTTTATTAAATTTTATATTATTCCTCTATGGAGAACAAAGTTAATAGAAAACAAATAAGTTTCTCAACTGGAACTTTCCACCCTAAAGCGTTTGCACAAATCAATTCATGCATGATGGCAACAAAGTTAATAAAAAGAGTGAGATTCTAAATCAAACTAGGACGCGAAAAGTAAATTATAACAACCCTATCAAAAATGCGCCATCTCGTTTAAAAAAAAATATTGTGTGTGTTTAAGACCACACGGCAGAAGTGTAAACTTCAACAAGGCGAAATTAATAATATTGGCCCATAACATATTATGCAAAGCGGACCGAACCGAACTCTTCTGGCTGGCTCATCTGCATCATCATATCACTCGCTGAATGTTTCTCACAGTTAGTCGACTCGAGCCGATTTCACCCGAATGAGCGTTACATAGCCGAGCCTGACGGCTCAGTTCAATGCACTACCCACAAAAACTGCTAAACGCGCCTAAAGAAGTTTTCTGCGGACTATGAAACATCACTTTCTAGTGAAATCTGATGAACTTTCACCAGTTTAAAATACATATATTTAAACTGTTTAAAGTTCATGAAATTATACCAGAAATTGGTCTTTTATAATCCGCAGAAAATACGAGATCTCATGAACTTTACGAGTTATTGTTAGCATATTAATACGGACATATCCGCGTTAAATCTGTCGAAAGTCTAGAAGATTTTACCATAAATTTGATGCAAGCTACACATCAAATTCCTAGCAGATTTTACGTACTTTCATCAGTTTTTAAAAGCACTTTGATACGGACATATCTGCGTAAAATCTGTCGAAAGTACACGAGGTTTCACAAGAAATTGGTCTTATGATCCACATCAAATTCCTAGCAGATCTCGCGAACTTCAACGAGTAACGTGTCATTCGCAGAAGATACTTACGAGATCTTAAGAACTTTCACCGGTTTTTGTCAGCATATTATTACGTGCATATCCGCGTTAAATCTGTCAAAAGTTGTAATTGGCGTCAAATGCATTTCATGTCTCGCAAATATTTTCGAGTTTTTTATTCGTAGATCTTGACTACTAACCTGAACTACGCTGTTGCCTAATTTGAACGTAATACTGTCCACCTTTAGAAAAGTATCCGCACTGAATAGTTGCTATGGTCAGATTTCGTTTTAATGCACTGGCTTCGGGATAAACTGGAAAGGTTGTCAGGGCTTGGGCAACATTTCCTAAAAAAAAATAATATAGTCATAGCGGTACATGAAAACATTTTTTAAAAAAACAGGGATGGACAATGTGACAATAGTAACAGAAATATACTTATAAATATGTATGAATTTTTGTTAATCCTTTTGGGAAGTTTAATGTTTAAATTTTTAACTTAGTAAAGCTTTTATAAACGACGATAGAATTTAGTAAGGTAACGGTAGAATAGCCACCATTGTGTTTACCATTTGCTCAATAGTATTAAAAATTTCCAATAAATTTTTCTGGTACACTTTTTTAAAGAATTTACCACTACCTACATAGACTGACAATGACAATAAATTTGACAGCTTTAAAGGTTTGCAAATGATCTTAAATCGGATCGCTATCAGTAACTATTAGTATATAATATCAAACAAAACGAATAATAGAATCATATATATATATATATACATATATATATATATATATATATATATATATATATAATAAAACTTTTCATAGGCTAAACTTGTTATTTAGCAGTATTTTATTTTAAGTTATTTAGTTTTATTTTATTATTATCTCACAAACAAAAAGTTTCAAAGAAATATAAGTAAAATATCGCAAATTGCGAACACTATCAAAATAAAAAAGTTAAAATAGGTTAGGCATAAGAAATATAAAAGAACACACAGACCTTAAGAGATGTCCTGTAGCAAAAAATTTAGGAAGAAGCCTAGAGAACGATGGTTTATACTGCCCAGCAAATCAAAATAGAACTGACAAGATATTCGCCAAGGTATGAAGTTACCTAATAAGCACCACAAGAAACAGGAAGTTTTCTAGATAATGATTCAGAGGGGTAATTGAGTCATGCCACACATACCTACGTAATAAATAGGAGAAAGTTTTAGGGTCCCGCAGAAAAAAAAATCTGCGGTTTTTGCCGATTTTTTCTAGAGTGTGCAAAAATTTGCTTAAAAGATGGGAATTTTATTTAATTGTACGTTAATCAAAAAATTATTCCTGTAGACGAATTTTGCTTCATCTCAAAGTTGACTTGCGCGGTTTACAGGGTAGAACCCAAAACACATATTTTGTATAAGAGTAAAGTACCCTGATTTATATACATAGAAAAAAATTGTTGAATATACATTATTGGATTAAAAACTTTGTTCAGATACGAAGGAAATGATGATTTTTAAAGGATTTTTTTATTCTGGTGGAAGTATAATACATTTGCAAAATATTTATTATTAAAGAAAATGTTAAAATTCTCAAAGTCGTTATAGCATGCTAAACCTAAATATAACTCTTAATTCTAAATAAAATTTGTGTACAGGTTTCTTCGATCTAATTAAGTATTGGTATTTTCCTCATATGCAAAAAGTGTGTTTTGTGTCCTATCCTCTATACTGTGCAAGTCAGCTTAGATCTGATAGGTGTTAAATAGGCTTTAGGATTAGCATAACTAACTTGCTGAAAGCATTTTTCGGTTAACGTGCCATTAAAAAATCCCCATTTGTTGAGAAAATTTTCGCACACCCTGTATATTTAGAGGTACCCACTTATAGCAGTTTTATTTAATCCACGAATTGAGGTCATCTACCACATTTTATGCCAATACCACTTAAATTGCCGCAGACAAAAATTTAACATTTTAAGTAAGTAGAAAGAAACCTCACTGTTTTCCGATCTTGAGCAAAGTAATTACCAAATCAGCGCCTTCTTGTGTACCTTAGTGTTAGGAAAAGGTAATAGTAGTAGCATGTCTGAAAAACAAAATCTGTCCTGCACTTTTGATTTTGTATAAGGTACATTCGATTTTCTAAACCTTTTTTTAAAAGTTGACTGTATGATGAAAGTTTCAAAAAAACCTATAACGGTCTAAGCGACTTTTACATTTATAAGAGAGAAAAACTTAAGCTTAATACGAACCTTCTAGTCTCGATAATTGGACCACAAGAGGAAGAAACGATGATGATACGATGCTTATATTGAGGTTTCCACTAAGAGCGATATGTGATGGTGGAGTGATAATTTCTACATTGGGAATTGAATTTTGGCCTAAAAAATAAAATGTTTAGTAGTTAGTAAAAATATTTGTTATAAAAAACTGGTAAAATTTTAATAATTCAAGATCGTGTATTGTTACTGATCGTGTAAAGCCGCATAAATTTTCGAAAAATTTTAAAATATTATAATACTTGTATAAGGTACAAATTAAGTAATATGTAAATTGTCCAAATTCTAATATTATAGATGTGGAGAAAAATAGTTTTTAAGTATTAAGAATTCAGAAAATCGCGAATACTACCAAAAAAAGATTACCGACTATGCAAATTTTCAATTATCAATACATTAACTGCGCAAATTAAGAACCGGGGAAACTTTTACTGCACAATAATTATTTACGGCGGGCGAGGGCGCACCAAATCGTCACAAAAAGGTACATTAAATAAGCCATAAGATACTTAATATTGTGTTGCTTACAACATGCCACAGCAACAACTGATGGGAAATTCTTTTGGGAAAAAAGTGCAACACTGGTGCGCCACTAGTACGGTTTTCGTATTCTTTTGGGAAAAGTAGTGAAATTTTTTGTATTCTTTTGAACCACTGACAAGCCCAGTGTTGCACTCAGTGCACATTTTTTGGCACGGGCTCTCCGAGCTCGTGTTGCAATAGTGCACTTTTGTATTCTTTTGAAACTGCACTGGGGCAATTTTTTGACAGCACCAAAACAGTGTCAGTGGACCACGAGTGGCCCACTAACTTTCACAAAAGAATTCGCTATGACAAAATTCTTCATGTGTAGAAAAATCTATTGTGTTGGCTTATATTTAATTGACTTAAGTACCTGTATATCAAAGTTTATCACGATTGATTGAAATGAACAAATTAGGAAAATTTGATATCCATACCTTCATCGCATGGTTGACCAATAAATATTTAAATGAAATAGGTACTCGTTTCTTAAAGACACCAAATAATATTAATTTTTGATAATATGTTAGGGTCAAATGCGTCTATAAATTTGATTAGCTAAAACCTATAAACTAGCAAGCATTCACTCTGTGTTTACATTAATTAACCTAAATATTTTTGTATTTTGTAGTAATAATTTAGTTCTATAAATCTGTAGCTATTTAGCAAAAGTTGATAGCTTTCCTTTTCGCATTTTTACCTTCCTAGCACGCATAGCAATGGCTAGAGAAGGTATTGTTTTCGAACAATTTTTTTTTCAGATAACGCCGAAAATGTGTTATTTGGGTGTATTTTGACCTACCCTAGCAGTATCGTCGTGATGCTTGTCTGTGTGTGTGTGTGTGTATGTAACTCTGTCCGTAACATGATAGCTCCTAAACCGCTCAACCGATTTTCATGAAATTTTTAGGTAAAATAGTATTTGATGCTGTAACGAGCTGATTAGATTTTAAGAGTTTTAAAAATGCTAAGTTTTTAACGGGGCGTTGCATCAATATGTGGTTGTCGGAGTATTAGAGCGCACATTTTATTCAAAAATGTGTGTTATAACCAAAAACTTGGTAGGAGCTTTCGTTTCAGAGATATTTACAAAAAACTGTTTTTAAGGTTTATATAGCATGGAGTTTACTTGGGGTGTGCTAATGGGTTAGGAAGGTATCAGATCCGTCATGGATCTATTTATTTGTAATACCTTTGGTAGATAAAAGAAGTTTAGTGGAAAAACTTTTATTTAAAAAAATAGTGACAAAATCTAGAAATGCAAAAAAGTGAGTTATCAACTCAAATTTAAGTCCCTGGCCCGATGTCTCTCTGGGTGCATTACTCGTTTTGACATAACTTTTATTGGTCTAAGACGTCAAAATTTAAATTATTCGTTTTTAGAAAATATTTCAAAAATTAAAGCTCTACGTGATTTTTTTTTATATTTTGCTAATTAAAATGCTTCAGAGTCATAGGCATATATAAAATTACAAAAATTGACAAATGGTTTAAGATATATAAAGGCAGATTATAAATATGACCAGCTAAATATCAAATAAAAAATTCAAAGGTCCCATCTGTAACACAGGGACATAATCTGTAACACCGAAAAACAGTTTTACCGAATGGGACAATTTGTATTCCTGATGGGACAATTTCTTTACACAAATCTTTAGCGCAACTTTTTTTAAAAGTTATTTTCAAGATTTGAACGGTTTTGAGTTTATTTCTTTAACAATAACTACAGTCAAGTTGCGAGAAAACTATAAATTTTTATTTCTCAATTTCATTCAATTCATCGCGGTCCTGTATAACCCATTATTTCTGTTCATACTAAAAGTATGTGGCCTTAAAAAAATTTTAAAAAAATGTGGGCGCCAATTTGTGGCCTTAAAAAAAGTTGTGTGACATTTGTGGCAGCTTAATGACGTCGCCGCCATTTTGTGACACTGAAACCCACTGAATAATTAAACAAATATCTGGAAGCAGAACTGTATTTTCCAGCTAGGTAAAACATTGATATGCCCGGTAACTTTTATACAGTGGAGAAGGGGGGGTTCAGAAATAAGAAAATTTTAAGTGCGCCACATTATTTAATATCAATGTTTTACAAAGAAGATCTTAAATAAAATACAGTCCAACCCAAACGTTGTAGCCAAACAATGAAATTCTATACTTCCGAGGCTTCCAGAGTATTTGAGTAATTAAGAATAACCAAAAAAAAAATAAACAGAATAAAATTCTAAAAGATTGAATTAAGATGACAAAACTAGAAGCACTTTACAGGTAGATGGACTCCTTTAACAGGTCATAGTGTACCTACACCTGAGTCAGTAGTGTGAGACTCGGTTATATAAATGATTGGAAAAAAATAAATATACTTCCAAAGTTATTCTGTCATAGGGGAGATCTGGACCAAATATCCGCTGTCATCATTCTACGCTAGGTCGAATGAGACAGACAGCAACCCAGTCCGAGATCTACCCCATGAGGTAAAACAGTGTAAAGAAACTGCTAAAAAAAAAATATAATCTCATCTCTCTTTTGTCTCCGCAAAGTTGGTCATCGGGTTGTACAAATAACACAAGAAAAATTAGTTCATCTTGTTTATTTTAATGGTAAAATCAGATAAAATTGCCGGAAGCATAAAAAAATAAATGAAATGGATGAAAACAAGGGCCAAAATAGCAAGGCACTTTAAATATGACAGTAAAATTATCTTAAATAAATGAAATGAAGGAAAACAAGTCAATGTAGTAAATATGCCGCAAAACCAGGGTTATGACGTCATACCTTATCTTGCGTTTACAAGAAATGTTGAAATTATACTGTGAAAAAAATTATATATGAAAAGATTACGTCTAAATTATATTGTTATAAAAAAAAAAATATAGTTAAGACTTGCTCCTACCTTGGTCCTTGATTATTGTATGGGTAAATAAAAAAAAATATATTTTATTTTGTAAACCTGGAGTTCTGCTGTCCAGACATTCCTCTAAAACATGGTGTTCTCCTGCTACTTCGGGTCTCGTTCTGCCCGCGCCTCCCCTAGTGCTCGCTTAGCACATCATGCTGGGCATTACAGGGTCTTCAATCTGTTGCTGGATCCTTGCCCGAGCATAAAACCCTGTGGAAAATGAAATGTTTCAGTTTCCTGGAATTCGTCAATTTTGCACGAAGTTCCCCTACACAGTAACTTAAATCGAGAACCCCATGTCGACTCAATAAAATAAAGCAAATTTAAACAGATGAACTAAAATAACTCTAACGTACCTTTCCCAGGGTACAACTGGCTACACCTGGCTTCACACCAGCGTCCAGCCCCAAATGTCGGTGGAATGGACGGGCTGTAGACAAAGGAGAAAAACAATATATAGTTTTTATCCAACACGTGGTTAAATGAAAAATATAAAAAAAACGCCAACAATTCCCCACGTCTTTTGTCAAAAAAAAATACATTTCACACGAAAAGTAATTACAATTTAGGAGGCAAATATTATCTGGAAGAGTACTCAAATAATAAAAAAAAATGAAAAAAAAAAAATAAAATCGAACTTACCAATGCTCTTCCCCGTACAAAATGGCGTGGGCCGACTTAAATTCCCCTCAAAAGGGTGCGAGCGTCACTCCAAATTACGCCTGGACACGACGGACTCACTCCTCACAGCCTCTGGGATATCTCCTACAGTTCGCTGCAGTGCCAAACCAAAAACAATGGCGATCCCAGAGCCTGTTGTCGACCCAACCAAATTTGTTAGCAAAGAGAGACCAAGCACTTCGTCGAGAATACCAGAATAATGCAGTGGCCGGAAACCGTTTTGTAAATTTGGTGGGGAGTGGGGACGGTAAAACGCAATAGTACCAACCTAATCTTCCCGGTGAAATTCAAATAAAGGATGCAAACCTATTTATAAAAAACTTTTCCGCCAAAAATAAATCTCTACATTCAGTGGCAAGCCTGGAAGGAAAACCCGGGGTTTTCAAAGTAACCAATGAGGAGATACCGCATAGTTCTATACAGGTATATAGGGGCAGCACCGACCAAGGGGATAGGAAGTACGTAAAACAAACCTTGAGGTGTTGTCGGATCTATTTCCACGGTTGAAATTTTTATAACAAGGACGTCGAGACACCCTCCATACACATTATTAATATTCGAACACTCAACCAATTCCCACATGAGCAAAGCTATACTAAGTGTAGAATTTAGTTGTATTTTAGCTACAGTTTCAGTCACAAGTTTCCTTTGCTCTTTATATATGTTTTCTCTAAGATTCATATGGTTTGACGCCATTCTTGTAAAACATTTCTACTGTAATAAAGTTGTTTCTGAACCTGAACCCAAAAATACATACTGAACTACTGCTAAGAAGCTCGGCACAAGAGTGTTCAGATGCTAACTCACACGACTTCGTTTATTCTTCCAGTCTTGGTTTTTATCCCTCGTTTATCTCCCATTTACAAAAGTGCATAACTCGTATTTATTTTATCCTTTCCCTATCAAATTAATAAAGATATCAAAGTGGCGGAGCCTCGGTTGTTCCTGGTCGACCCAAATATGTTTTTGCACTATCAAAACTAGTTAATCCGTGAAGGATATGAGGTTCGGATTGTCCCAAAATCCTCGAAATAAACGTAAGGGAATGAAATGTTCATCTAAATGTTTCCTTCCTGTTACTGAAACCATTTGTGATGCGGCAACGCCGCCATTCCCCAGCATAACAGCTGTTTAACTTTATGAACGTCAAGTGAATCACAAAATTCCACAGATAAAAACAAAACAATCAAAATTTTTATGTGATTTTTCCCGAAGTCTGTGATCTTAAATTCCAATTACGATGTCCAGATAATGCGATGTGCGTAGTGTCCACAGTAATTCGATGGAATGCCTCCTTTTAAGGTAACTTCCTAGACCCTATATAACCTCCAAACCTAGCTCTATAAAATACCCTTACTTGTGTACAGAAAGACGAATCAAAGAGCCTTGATTATTTACCTAAATAAACAAATATGTAACGCTGCTTTAAACGAAAAAATGACACGTTACAAGTATGTTGGTTGTTACCGCATGGGACAAATTTCTTGTGCTAAGTTATTTTATTTCTTATTTCAGTTTCTATGTATAAAATATACGAAAACCTGTATCTTTAAAAATCTACGAACATCAAATATTTATAAAAGGTTACGTTACGGACAGGACATTTTTATGTTTTAAAAAAGAATTATGCTTATTAATTACTGATGGAACAATTTCTTTACATTTTAACATTTTTCGGCCAAGCCAAATCGGAACTTTTTTTTAGGTTATTTTTAAGATTTGAACGGTTTTGACTTTATTACTTTAACAATTCACACTACAGAAAGGACATGTCCATTTGCCCCAAAACTATAAATTTTAATTTTTCAAACCCAAAATGATTCATTATCTTTACTTCATATAACACATAACTTCTGTTCATACTAAAGCTCTAAGTTGATTGTTACCGCATGGGACAGATTTCTTGTGACAAGTTATTTTATTTTCTATTTCAGTCTCTATCTATAAAATATTCGAAAACATATATCTTTACAAATTTACAAACATAAAATTTTTATAAAAGGTAACTATCAGTTATTAGCTTCATCAATTTGAAGGCAATGTTTGTATTGAAAAACTAGACAAACCTCTAGTGGCACGTTACGGACAGGACATTTTCATGTTTTAAAAAAACTTATGCTATCTACTAATTAATTGGCGACTTTAAATGGTTTCTCACCTAAAGTGATTCGTATTCTTCATAATAAAATTTAAAAACTTTAGATATACATTAAATAAATATTTTTTACCTTCCTATTATTTTCAACGAAAAATAACGCCGAAAATGTGTTGTTTGGGTGTATTTTGAACTATCTTAGCAATATCGTCGTGATGTCTGTCTATGTGTGTGTGTCTAGGTGTGTGTATGTGTGTATGTCTGTCCGCAACACGATAGCTCCTAAAACGCAAAACCGATTTTCATAAAATGTTTAGGTAAAATAGCGTTTGACATTAATGCTAATGACAGATTTTTGATGTTTATTTTTTTTTAAATGCTTACTTTTTAACGCAGAATCTCAATAATATGCGGATTTTGCAATATAGTAGAAGGTTTTATTTCCGAGATATTTACAAGAAACTGTTTTCAAGGCTGATAGTACAGCCATGAAAGTGTTTTCAAGGCTGATCATGAAGTTCACTTGAACTGTGCTAATTATAGCTAGGAAGGTATCGGTTCCACCATGAATCCATTTATTTTTACCTTCCCAGCCGTTGTAAAAATGGATAGAAAAGGTATTATTTTCGTAAAAAAAAAATTTTTAGATAACGCCGAAAATATGTTATTTGGCTGTATTTTGACCTATCTTAGCAATATCGTCGTAATGTCTATCTGTGTGTGTGTGTGTGTGTGGGTATGTGTGTGTATATTATTTCTGTCCGTAACGTAACGATATCTCCTAAACCGCTAAAACAATTTTTATAAAATTTTCAGGCAAAATAGTGTTGGGCACTCTTACCAGCTGATTAGATTTTGGTTACAATCCATTAGTGCTAGTGACAGTTTTTTGACAATATATATTTTTTTTATTACTAATTTTTTAACTGAGAATTATATCAATATGCAATATTCGGAGTAAAGTAGAATACATTTTTCTCAATAATTTGCGTTATAACCAAAAACTTCGTAAGAGCTTTAGTTTCTGAGATATTTACAAAAAGCTGATATGTCATGGCTTCACTTGAAGTGTGGTAATAGGCTAGCTAGGAAGGTATCAGATCCGTCATGGATCCATTTAGTTTTGGTTTTTGACATCCAAAAATGTAGTACTTGGTTAAAGTATAGTTTAGTTTGATACAATTATTAATTTTTTCTGTGTAGACTATAGGTAGTAAAAATTCTCTTTTAAAAACACTTCTCTCATAATTTCAGTTATCCAATAAATCAATGTTTTTGTTGAAAAGTGTACTATACACAAGAGGCAAACGAAAAGCTGCGAAAGTGTCCTCATAAATTTTCGACTAATGGAATAAAAAAGTTTTAGTATACCTACCTACCCGATTACAAAGTGAATTTATGAAGATAAACACATCGACAACAGTAGTAAGGGTGGAAAATTTTAATCAAGAATTTCGTTTTAAAATGCATGTACAGCTGATTTCAAAAAAATCTGATACGACTGGAAAAACTCGTTTTTATTTTAAGCAGTATACAAATATATTATATCGGGTTGACTTTTACATTTTACAGTAGTATTATGACTACCAATAAGCGGAATGTTTTTCCTTTTGCATGTTTATAACATGTTTATAACGCGCTTTTTTTATACACACTAGAAAATATAAAAATGGTAAGTATCCGTTTGGTTTTCACTTTCTCCAACGTCGATCACAGGGATACGAGTGATCCCCGTCTGGAACACGTCCTGATAATCAGGAACAAGTGATCCATGCCAATCCACGATCGGACTGGTTTCGACCCTTTGGGCCATCCTCAGGTGAATGTAGGCGATAGCTCCGTGTAGAGCATAAGTTTTGTGAAACCAACATTATTCCCTCGGAGTAATTGTTTCTGTTGGTTTCACAAAAGTAGGTATCCGCTTCATTCTTCACTCACTGCAGCTAATTATAGAAGCATTTAAGTCAAATTGGTCATAAATTGACGAATTGACCAAAATAAATGAACTGATTTAAATCCTCGAGTATTATAGCATAATGATTAGCTTAGTTATTTCACTTACAGCCCACCGTAAACACAAATAACAAATTTCATAAAAAAGATAGTCAACATCAGGACTTGAATATCTTTATTAGCTTTGATTAATAAAACATTTGAAAAGTAAATGCGATCTTTTTTGCTGCAGTTCGGCACCTAAGATTTGATGATTGAATTCTATGGTAACTGGGTGCTTGACTGCCTGGAAATTCCGCAAAAATTCTTGCATTC
Organism: Aspidapion aeneum; assembly: GCA_963576565.1. Lineage (NCBI taxonomy): Eukaryota > Metazoa > Arthropoda > Insecta > Coleoptera > Brentidae > Aspidapion > Aspidapion aeneum. Next base: position 38,989,182 of record OY755040.1, read on the forward strand.
CTTGCTCTCTTGAGAGGGTCATTTTACAGTACTCAAAGTAGCGTCTGATTCTCCCGAACTTGACTTACTTTTGCCAGATCATGCTTATTTCGTTGTAGGTGATTGTTCTTTTATCCATTTTTTATTTATAGAACAAAATGTTATTCAGCTTACGTTAAAATGCTCGGCTACCGCTGGAAAGGACAACAATTTCCAGTAAAAATTTTAACTGTTAGCTCTTTGGTCGTATGTTAAACGATTTAAGATTAAATACCATGTTTATCTGAGAGCACGGCAGTGCCTCGCCAAGTTCGCGCGCCGTACCATCTTTTCTTGAAACATTTCAGCCGATAATTGACCTATCTAAAATTCTACTTCGGAATCATGAAGTTAACAACCCCTCCAAGTTTCATTAAAACGTTTAAAAAACATTTCCAAACTAGTAAGGACCATTCGTTTTGAAATTTGTATTGGAGAACTTGGCTTTGCTTTTATCTCAATTCTTTTTACGAAATACCATTTTCGGGTACTTTTTTATACATGAAATGTTTTTGTTATGATATATTTATTATTTTGTAACTGATGACATTGTAATTATTTTTTAACTTTTCATTGACGGTTTTGATATTGTTAAAATACCGACGAAATTTTAATTTGCTTCCCTCCCCTACAAATGTAAAATTATGTAAAAGTAACATTGCCCACTTCCAGAAACGCTAAACTTAGCTTTGGAAAGCCGATAGGAACCATGATAAAACTATAGAAAAAAATTAAGAGAACCATAAATAAAAAAACCTCCCCTTCCTATAAATGTAAAGTTATAATAGTAACAATGCCCACCAAACTATAATAAAACTATAGGAAAAAATTTAAAAACACCAAAACTTTAATTTGCTTCCGTTTCGTCTAAATGTAAAGTTCTGTAATAAAAAAACATTGCGCACTTCATGGAACGCTAGAGAGCTTTAGAATGCTGATAGAAACTGTGATAAAACTATAGGAAAATTAAAAACCTCAAAATTTTTAATCAGGCATTGCGAAAGTTTTGAATAATATTCCGCATATTTTACTACTTTAAAACTTAAAGATTATCCAAATCCTTTAAAAAATGGAGTGAAATCATAACTAAAACATATTTTGTAAAAAAAAACCAAGTACGCGGAAATGGTATTCCGTAAAAAGAATTGAGATAAAAGTAAAGCCAAGTTCTCCAATACAAAATTCAAAATGAAAGGTTGTTACTAGTTTCGAAATGTTTTTCTAAACTGTTGTACATTTGTTTGTACATGGTTCTTATTGTTTTTATTTTATTTTTAACATCCGGTGTAGTTAGACCGTCTATTTCCATTTCCCGCGCCATCACATTCTCTGGCATCTTTATTTTTGTAACTATATAGTCAAGACTATGATATAGTTCTATAAATTTAAACATGACACCCTCTGATCACTTTAAATTCATTCTTTTAATCGTACAATAATTATTTTTTGTTATAATATTATTACTCAACAAAACAAAACAACAAAACTGCTGAAAGCGAAGAGCTGCAGAGTGCAAATAGCACGAAATTACATGATTCAGTCTGAAAAAATATTGATGATTCATAACTTGAACGATAAAGTTTGAATGGTTCAAACTTTTGTACAATCGACAAAATTTGTCTGATTAAAGTTGAAACATAATACTCTCACAGTTGTCTTTATTCAATTTTAGTTGATCGACCAAAGTTGATCTACTAGAACCGATTCGTGAGAACGCGCCTTTAGGCACAGTGCCAAATTAAACATAAAGAAGTTTAGACGTGCAAAGTTAAAAAAAAAAACATTTCCAAACTAGTAAGAACCTTTCATTTTGAAATTGGTTTACTTTTTATTTACCTACTGTAAGCGCGGTTTTGTTCTTTGGCGCTGTTTTGCTACGAGGTCACGAAAATATAATCAATGAAAAAAATATTCTGAAGTGTTTATTACATTAATTGTTGTACATTAAATCAATGAACTTCCGTTCAATGCCTTAAAATCGTAAATTTTGTTTTTAAGGTGTATGTAAAACAAAAGACACGAAAGAAATAAAATAATCAACCTACAATTATATTTCAACTAGAAGTGTACCGGCATAATGCATTTCCTCAAGTAGGTTATTAAACTCAAAGGAATAATTGGAGGAGCACAAGACAAGGGATAAATTGTCCAGGAATCAGGAATTCTCTCATTTTGCAACTACGAGAGCCTTTGGGAAGAGGCGCTAGAGATAAAGGCTGCCACAGTGCGGTTGTGGTAAGAATATTTCCACAGATTTTACAAACTAACAGAAGAGGAATATACCAACAGAGTTGAGAATTCTGAAGTTCAAAAAGATACTACTACCATGAATTTTGGGGAGGGAAACAAAATAGTTTATATCAGGTTCTTAACTTCTTTATTATATAAAGGTTCTTAACTTCTTTATTATATAAAGAAGTTAAGAACCTGATATAAACTATTTTGTTTCCCTCCCCACAATTCATGATGTCTCTTCTGAAGTTTTCTACAAATACTACTACCATGTCAGTTTAGAACGTTTTTCTACGTTGTCCGACACCTATTCTCCAACCCCTTCGATCCTGACAATCATCTCCTGTCTGGTATTTTGACTCATTGACCCTTGAATTGACTGCTGCCATTCTAGTTTAGGAAGTCCTCTTTTCTGCGCCCTATTGGTTGCCATTCTAGGACCTGCTTTGGTAACCTTTAGTGATGTCATCCATTATGCTTCTCTCTGTTCCCATTCTTTCTTTTATGATCTCATGTCTTGATCTGTTCTAGACATTCTCATTGATCTTTTTATTGCGTCCATTTCGACACATTTTTGTTTTGTATTTTTCCTTTATGTGACAAGTCTCTATTCCACACAACAGCGTGCTTTTTACCGCTGTTTCATATATGTTAAACTTTACATTATTTTTTAACTCTGTGTTCCATAAAATACTGTTAAGACATTCAATAACCTTTTTTGCTTTTACTATACTTTTTTTCAGTTCTTTAGTCTGTTCCTGTCTTATCAAATGTGACACCCAGGTATACATACTCATTGCATGGAGATATTGTTTGTCCATTGTCTAGTCCTAACTCACTTGATTCGTTTCCAATACATAAGTACTGTGTCTTGTCTACGTTCACTGTTAACCTCCACTTTTGGTATTCTCCCGTTAACTTTCTTATCATATACTCCATGTATCCTTTATTAAAAGATGCTGTTCCTTAAACGACTCTTGAATCAGATATAGTAAAAACTAGTTAATTGATTTTATACCTATTAAGTTTGTAAAATTAGCATCAGAAATCAAAGCTGTTAAGCTCTTGAGATCTTTCCAATACAGGTTTACTTTTTTTAATATTCATAGTACCCTTAAATATTTCAAAAAGTTTTTAATATTAAATTTTTGCAGGATTTGTGGACATAACCGCGCGGCCAAACCCACGCCAGAACGCAACCGCGTGGAACCAAAACTGCCCCGGACAAAAACCGCGCAAAGCAAAACAGCGGCTAGGGACAAAACTGCGCTAAACCAAAATCGCCCGTAGCAAAACAGCGCCAAAGAACAAAATCGCGCTTAAAGTAGGTAAATAAAAAGTAAACCAATTTCAGAACCGCGCAAAGCGTTACCTAATATGAACAGATTGTTAGTTTCATAAAAAACGCATATAATATTTTTTCCCTATATCAAACCTTTTGGGTTTTTTTTTTTAAGTGTATACTAATACATACACCAGCGAATAATCTATAGCGAATAGTGGGGTCTCCATTTTTTTCAATAAAACTCTGCATTTATCCTGGCATTGAAAAACCTAAATTTCTAAAATTGCATCGCTTAGTATCCAGTTCGGCTGTCCCAAAGAAAAACAGTAATTGACAATAGGAAAAGATTATGGAATAAACTATGTCATAGAGATTTAGTATATAGTTTCGTACTTGGTCTGTGCCTCAATATAAATTTTATATTTATGTATAGACAATGTATACCATGATTTTTTCTTAATTTCAATTACTGTGTTTTTCCTTGGGACAGCCGAGTTCCTTTGGTAAAATTATTTCGGCCCCATATATTTTCTATTGGGTTGAGATGCGTGCTGTTGGATGCCCAAAGGAGAGTCTCAGTATTATTGTTTTGTAACCACTGGCGAGTAACATAAGCAGTGTGCATGGGACAGTTGTCCTACTGATAAACGATTACGTTGGTTTCATCAAACATCTGCACAGATGGTAACATAACATCTCTACATAAAACGTTCACTGTTGAATTTTCCTTCGATTTGCCAAAATATACCCCAGCCTCAAGCGCTAAACCAACCTCACATATTTAAAGAAAAAATTTTAATTTGGTTTTTGTATTCTGGATTAAATCTAGACTTTTGTGGAAGATACACTAAAATTCTTCTGCTACTCCAAGATGACTGAAATATATTTTCATCTATGAAAACCACCCTCTTCCAGAAGTCATTATCATGAAGAACATTATTTAGTGTAAAAATTACCCTACCCTGTTCTTGTTCTTCCGGTAAAAAGGTATTTTTAGCAGTAACTTGACTCAAAATTTCAAATTTTTTAATCCTTTTGTTAATAGTTAATAAGGAACCTGGAAATAGCGTTACATTTACTGCTTCAACCGAGGTTGCAAAATGAATTTGACTGATGTGGTCGATAAGCCTTTTATCTTGTAACTCGTAACTACAGTCTTTCGTCCTGATCTATGTTTTCTATCCGTCGAATTATTTTGTATCCCGCGCTTTTTCCATTAATCGTATTATCGTCATTTTATCAACCACAAATTGAGTGGTCACGTTCCTTATATACCAGCCGTCTTGTTGCCTGCATAAATTATTGTGAAAACCAGTTTGATGCAAAAGGTCAGTTATTTTTAACAAGTGAATGGAATGCATACACTATTAGAAATCTAATCTTTACGGGGTACGGAAAATGCAGGTATGCCTTTTTTATAAAAGGAAGAGTACATCTGTAGAAGATTTAAAATTACTACGGAATTATTGACTTTATAAATTATTGTAAAAATCAGGTTGATGCAAAACGTCAGTTATTTTTAACTAGTGAATGGAATGCATACATTATTAGATATATAAATTTTGCGGGATTGGGAAAATGCATATATGAGTTTTTTATGAAAGGAAGAGTACATCTATAGGAGATTTAAAATTACTGCCGTCAGTATATCAGTAGTCAAATATCCATATGCTTTTTTCTCATCTGTGACTGGCATCATTTATGAGCATCGATGAGCAAAAGTGGGCAACGCAAAAGTGGCGTACAAGGACCGCTTTTATAAAACGGTGGCCCGACGTCCAATATCGTCGAACTCTATATATGTATGAGCCCTTTGGAATTTCCTGGGCGCTGTCGTCTAAAAATGTGATGTTGGAATTTTAAATCTATGACCCCTTTCATTGTTTATACTCATTTATTTACCAAACTAAACTATATAAAGCAAACAATAAAATGTTGTTTTTGTTAAGGACAAAATAGAAATGTGTAGTGGGCATGATAAATAATATAAACAATAAGAATAGCGCTTCATACACAAATATCCTTCAGGTTTATCCCGGCACATGGTATGGGGCGGTTAGTACTTGCGAAAAAACGGTATGACAAACTTTGTGTTTTTTTGGAAACTACACTGTGACAATTTTTTGTACATAGTGCTAACTTCTCTTGTTATTGTGTTTTCGTGTGGTTAGTTTAATAAAAAACAATTATTTCTTATGAAAACAAAAAGGTATGTGCTATATTTTAAATCGTTATTTTATTCCTTTGTACGTTTACTAAATATTTTAAAATGTCATATTTGGGTATTTACATATTTTTTTTACTGTCTTTTAGTTGGTTGTTTGGTCCTGTTGGGCTATATTTTTTTAATAGACTTGGAACTTAGCCTTACGCTAATCATGTCTTACAGCAAAATTTTCCTCAATGTCCACCATTGTGAATTTTACGCATTCAAAGCAGTCTGATATGTTATTTTAACATCTTAAAATTCTTTTTTATACGACTGTCTTGTAAAAGGGGGTTTTGCGCACGGAGAAGACGATCTGAAAATGGCATTTTGCGCACGCTGTGTGCAAAACGTTTTGCACACGGTTATGTCATTTTTGCGCACGCCTATGTCATTTCTGCAGACGGGTCTCCCGTCATTGTGATTTTTGTTGTTGTCAACCATCAATATAAGTTGGCTTAGTTCCGTAGCAACCGTCACTGCCCGTATGTTTTGTTGATTAGATACGTCAAAAAATTGTTGAATTTTTAAAGTTTTGTTGTAAAAATGTCGGAAATAAAAACAAGTTAAATTAAAATTAGATTTTTCTTTCTTTATTAGCAGTCGTATAAAAAATATTGTAAAAAACTCGTTTGAAAACCTCTTTGCACACTCCCTTGACTTGTACCACCGATACCAAAGTGTCTCGATCGTGTGCAAAGAGTCGTTTTCAAACCTTGTTGTTTAAATAACTATTTTACATCAATAATCGGATTAAAATAAACTTTTATATGGTTATTCTGATAGCAAGCGACTTCCCTGATCATCTAACTCCGTTTGATCCATGACTTGTATAAATCTCTATTAACAAATTTTTTTAAATAAATAGCTTGTTTTCACCAAACATTATAATTCATTCAAAGAATAGCAAAAAGCGAAACAAATAAGTTTGTCCCGTTTTGTTATATAAATATTCCTGTGTGCGGTGAACACAAATATTCCTGTGGACGGGGCCACAAGCGCGCTCGCCAATCATTCGGCGAACGGCTCGCGGAATTTACCCCGTTTAAATTAGTGTTTTGTTCACAGAAAAATTCTTTTTGTTTGAAACTCGTAGACAATGATTGTGTAGAAATAACATTTCGGACTTCCATTGTCTTTATTTAAAAAAGATTTGCCCTTATCTTTTTTTGATGTTCTTGTCAAACGATTAGACAGAAACATTCAAACCACTGTATATAGGAAACCTACACACACGGGACAGTACCTAAATTTTAAGTCTAATCATTCTGTTGCAACAAAACAAGGAGTTATAAGAAGTTTGTATTTAAGAGCCGTAAATATTTGTAGTTATAATGAAGAATTAACCACAAAAATTAACAACAATAAAAAGTACTTACAACAGAATGGTTATTCCGAGAAATTAATAAACTCAACGATATTTAAAATTAAAAACAAACTAAATGTACCAAATTCTCAAAATAATAATCCGTTAGGTGTTATTAACATTCCATATGTTCAAGGGATTTCAGAAAACATAAGATGAATAGCTAAACACTATAATATAAAAACAGTATTTTCTTCGGGAAATACGATAAGAAGTTTTGTAGATTGAGATTACCAAATCCCGTGTGAGTGTGGTAAATCATATGTAATTGAAACGAAACGCCCTCTTCAGGTTAGAGTAAATGAACATCTAAAAAGTACCCAATAAGGGGATATTGAAAAATCCGGTTTAGCAGATCATGCATGGTCAAATGATCACAGGATTCAGTGGTCAGAAGCTAAAGTTTTACATAAGCGAAAACGAAAGTTTATTGAAGCTGCGTTTATAATGCAGAATAAAGAAGTTCTCTGTCAACCAAGCACGGACATACCAAACATATGGAAATCACTCCTTAAGGAAAACAGGTGTCTTAGGATTAAAAAGGGGGCGGGCCGTCACACCTGACTGCACACCAAGTAGTATAAGTAGTAGCCTAGAGACTAGATTGTTTAGTTTACATTTGATAACGGTTAGAGATACTTACTAACCAAAACGTCGTGTTTTAAAATAAATAAAGACAAGTCCGAAATGTTATTTCTAGAAAAATTCTTGTACTGAAAAACCAATTACTTTTGCTAATTGATTGTCACTTATTGTTGTAATTCTAAAAAGTAATGTTATTTATAAAAAGAGATCTTTAAGTTATTAAAATGCTGATGGATAATATGATCTGGATCGTATGGTCTAAAAAAAAGCTTTTTGATTATATCAAGGGAACTGTTTTTAGTTAAAGAGAGATAAAGGTTTGACGTAATACTATTAACGCAAGCAATGTATTTATATAATAGAGAATTATTGAAATAAAGCCAGGCTATAATAGTGCCAGGCACAATTTTGACACCTTCTTATTGTAATATCACACGGTAAAAAAAATTCTCTTAGATCAAAGCAAATTGCTTTGAAGTAAAATAATTTGTGCTTTCCTATTCACCAAGAGAATATTTTCTTGATATAGCACAAAAAATGTCTTGCCTTTTATTTTAATGTGAAAAAATTGTTTTATTATAAGTTAGAAGTGAATTAATATAAGGCACCGTTTTCTCTAGAAGAAAAATATTACTTATATGAAGACAATTTGCTTTGTTACAAAATGGAGTATACTGAATCAAAACAATTAAAGAAGAAATATAAAGTCTCAATTCAAGATTAAACGCTGCGTTGAACTAAAAAAAAATATTTTAATTCAAAACAAATTGTTTTAAAGTAAAAAAATTTATTGAAGAAAAGAAAGTGTTTTCGTTGTAGACAAAATTTTTTACCGTGCAGCAGTGAGCTTTCAACAGCCTTTGTGAGCCTTTGTTACTATATGAACCGGAATAAATAGTGCTTTCTTTTATTAATTGAATATAAACGACGAAACTTTTAACTGTCAGTTGTCAATGTGAATGTGTCAAAATTGTGACTTGTTTTGAATGTCACATTTTCTGCGCTAAGGTAACTGACAGAAAAAAAGATCCTCTACTCTTAAAGAAATCCTTTTTAAATATAGGTTTGATGTTCTCTTAAATTTTTTAACAAATTTAATAAAAAAAACTACATAAAATCACATTAGTTTGTTTTTATACATTATTTTTTGAAAACAAGTATTAACTGTAATTAATGAACCACCAATAATTGGTAGTGGTTTTGAGTGCGGTAAAGTAAGGACTGCCCTGAATGCGGTAAAGTACAACTCTCCACACTCAAACGGGTGCAGTAAAGTATACTTTATCACATTCGTAGATGGTATTAAGTAAAAATAAAAAACCTTTAATATAATGACACTTAGTTATCGAGTTAATCACTGCAGATAATAAACTAATAACCAAAAGTAATTAGTTAACTTATTGAGGCATGAAAACCGTACTGTATAATGACAAGAATTAATAACAAAAAGTTATTGGACTAGTAACTTAAAATTTTAAATTAATAACCAAAAATAATTAATCAACTTTTTTTATACCTAAACCATACTTTATAAAGACACTATTTACCGACATACGGTTATTGGACCAAGCACTTAAAATCTGACATTCTATCTATCTACCTATTTAGCCTTCTTCAATCCATCTTTGGACATACGCCTCCCCCAATATTTTCCACTCTTCTCTGTCTGACACCGTGTCCATCCATCTAGTTCCCGCGTGTTTCTTCAAATCGTCCGCTCATCTCATTTGGGGTCTTCCCCTACTTCTTTTATTTTCCCAAGGTCTCAAGTTTACAATACATTTGTTCCATCGATCGTCTTTCTGTATGATATTATGACCGGCAAATTTCTTTTTTAATTTTGCCACTTCTCCTCTGACATCCCTTACTTTTGTTTTATTTTTTATCCATTCATTCTTTTTTCTATCTGTCAGCTTTACATGTAACATTTGTTTTTCCATTGATCTTTGGGCTTTTGTTACCTTATACATGTTTGATTTTGTAAGTGTCCAGGTTTGGGGTCCATAGGTAAATATAGGAAGGATACATTGATTATTCACTTTTGTTTTGAGGTACTGAGGATATTTTTTATTTCTTAATATGTAGCTTAATTTACCGAATGGTGCCCAGGCCAATCTTACTCGTCTCTTGATTTCAGCTGTTTGGTTTTCTTTTTTCAGTTTAATAATTTATCCCATATTCCTCTACTTGTATTTTATTTTGGTTTATAAGGACCGTAATATCTACATCTGTGTTTGTTATGATTTTTTAGTTTTAGTGTAGTTCAAATTTAAGCCTATATTTTTAGCTGCTGTATCCAGTTCTTCCAGCATTTTTATCAGTTCTTCTTTCTTGTCTGTTATTAAGGCGATATCATCAGCATATCTTAGGTGGACCAAGATTTGTCCGTTTACTTTGATGCCTATTTTTTCCCAATCTAAGCTTTGAAAAACATCTTTTAGGGCCTGGTTAAATAATTTAGGGAATACTGTCTCTTCTTATGGGGATTGGCCTGGTTCCTTTGTGGATTTTTGATGTTGTTGCTCCGCTATATATTATTGGCTATTAAGTCTGTCTATCTGTGATCTATTCGGCTACTAATTAAAGATGTTTTGCTGCGCAGTGTTCAATGCTATCGAAAGCTTTTTCGAAGTCTATAAAAGCAATATATATATAGTGGAATGTTATATTCATTGGCTCGTTCTATTAGGATTTTCATGGTTAATGAGTGGTTAACTGTACTGACACTTTTTCTAAAGCCTTCTTGTTCCTTTGATAGATATCCGTCAAATTTTGCTGTTGTTAATATTTTCGTGAAAAGCTTTTAATAAATTACATTGAGGAGTGTTATAGCTCGATAGTTTTTTAGGTCTGCTCTATCGCCTTTCTTGTGTAGAATAATGGTTATGGATTCTTTCTAGTGGTTTGGGATTATTTTTTCTTTTAGTATTTTATTCCGGAAAATATGGAGGGTATTAACTACAGCTTTATCAGAGTACTTGATCATTTCTGTCGTTACTCCGTCTTTTCCAGGTGATTTGTTATTTTTAATTTTCTTTAATGTAATTTTCTTATGCTTTATTTCCGCTTTGCGTATTTCCGGTTGTAGCTCTAAGTTTATGTTCTTTATTTTTGTTTGGAGTCTCTTCATGGTCTCTCGTGATTGTTCCCTTTCTGTTTGGTATAATTCTGTATAAAATTATTGTTGTATTTCTGACATTAATAATCCGAAATAATTGTCTAACTTCTCCATGCCTGAAAACCATACTTTAAAGGCCTTTATTTGATAACATTTTTTTATTAAATTCATGTCAATGTTATAATTTTTGGTATTTGAAAGTAAGTAGGATGCTTTGAAAAATTTAGTACGTTTTGTAATTAAAACGATCTTTTATGTATTAAACAATTTCTTGCAATCACAATTTGCTGTACGGCTGAAGAACAATGACGTAAATAATTGTTAAATAATTTTTATAGTTTTGGGAACAGAAATTTTTTCTGTGTTCGCCGTTGGGCTCAATGTTCGTCGAATATGCAGGTCCGTACGAGGCTTAAGAACCCTCTTGCGCACATACATGTTAGAAATAACAATCATTGCATTACATCCAACCCTAACGTTCGAATATGGCAAAGTTTGGCAGTTAAATTTAATGCTTATAGGTACAGCAATCAAACGAATCTAGCTTAAGAAGTCATTAGAAAAAGCAACATATTGAGGATGACATGCATTTTGATAAGGTTCAATATAAAACACACTAACGCTTGTTTCTCATTATTACTTTCGACTAAAATTTACTTAAATACAATGTTTTACTAACATTGCGTATATGTTTGGAAAACCCGTCTAGAGAGCCATTATGCTTCTTGGACATTATCACTTTCAAAACCCTGTATTTCAAAAACTGGTCATTAATTTGAGTTGGGCCCCTAAGAACTTTTGATAAGAAAGGATCATTCTACAACATATCAAAATTTCATGAAGTTTGACGGTCCACAGAAATCCCATAAGAGGTGTGCCTTTGTATTTAACTGAATCGTATACGACACTAATGAGACTAAATGCGAGTTTGCCAAATACAAAAACACAAACATAAACCACAAACAAGATTTTACCACAGGTCGTAAAGTAAAGTTAACAGATGCAGAAATTGTTTTCACTGCCCTAGACGGCTTGACCGAAATTCACTTTTCGAACTTGTAAGGTAAGTAGTTTCTGAACAACATCATTTACATTTTTATTTACAACTAAAACTAAATAATATAAATTAAATTTAATTAAATAATTTAAAATCGCATATTTCTTAAAATAAGAGATAAGTTTGTACCTAGCGTATTTAGTTTACAAAAATTTGCCATTCTGTTTCAGAAAACATTATATAAAATCCTTTTGTTTTTGGTTTTCTACCTTGCGGGGTTTAGAACATCCCAATTTAAAATTAAAATCCCACAAATCTGACATCTGGAGTGCTCCTCCGTGTTTAAAGTTTTGCATAAAATTTACATTAAAGGATGTAAAGTATCACATAAAAATAAATTATTTTGACTGAATGATCGAGAAGGTATCAGTTGCGGATTTAGGATGTCCAGGGGGGAGAGGCCAGAGATCTGTATATAGGACTTGTAGATAAATTGCACTGTAGATTTGCGCTTTAAATTTTGTGATAAAAATGTTTAAATAAAAAAAAACACCCAACTGTTAAATCTACTTGTATCTACTAGTCGCAGTTAGGTACAAAATTGGTAGATATGCCTATAATCTACATCTACCTTTTTCATGGCCTCAACAACTGGGGTTCCCTGGTGGTCCAGAAAGGAGATTGTCTGGAATTTAACGGTGTCAGGTGTGGACTGTATAAAGTTAAGGGAATAAGGTCATAGGCTAAGCTGGTACAAGGGATTCTGAAATGGTCTAGTTTACCTTCTAGGTTAGTGTAGCAATAAACAAATGTATGTAAGGTAAAAATAATGCATTTTCACTTACCATTTTTATACAGGAAGTGGAACTCATGGGAGGACGCGCTGTTAAACCGTAGTTTTTGCACCCCACATTCCTGTGGTAGGAGAGTCGCTAACACGCGTGTATACTCGTTCGAAGGCGAAACGGTTCTCTCTGATGCTGCAGCAGGTATCGCTACTGCGTTCGTTCTCCCACATGTCGCCCAGTGGCGTCGTTAATCCATAGGCGTAGGAGAAAAGGAATAAGTAGGAAGGAATGAGATTACGAAGGTCCATATTAAAGGAACTAGGAACCTTAGTAATTCAAAATGCATTTTATGTAAAGTAAATTAATTATAGCAAATTGTAATATTTGCCTTTAAAACCGCGGGAGTTTCAAATGCAAATAACCCAGTAATTTTAAGTACTTAATTAGTTAATTAATACTAAATAAACAAAAAATAGAAAATGCTCTAGTGAATCACCAAATAGCCTAATTCGAACCAATTTGGTAAATTATAGTAAAAAGAACATATTTACAAAAAGGAAGGCGGGACGAACCATTTCCCACCCCCCTGAGAATGCCCAGGGGCATTTCAGAGAGTTTAATTTGTAGGCAGGGCGCATAGTTTTACCAAAGGCCGTTTGTAGGTACCTTTAGTAGTCTTTACAATAGCAACCCGTGGAACATTATCAGAACCTTTAATAAGGTCTTCAATGCGGCCTAGGGGCCAATCCAATGGAGTGGAATTTTCATCTTTGATCAGTACCATAGTACCAATATCAATGGAAGCAAGAGGTTGGTGCCATTTGGCTCGCTGTTGCAAAGTGTGCAAATATTCGCGATGCCAGCGAATCCAAAAATCGCGGTGCATTCTTTGCAACAGTTGCCACCTGGACAGCCTGTTTAACGCAATATCGCAGTAGTTTGGATCGGGTATTGTACCTGGAGGCCTCAAATTTAAAAAATTATTAGGAGTCAAGACCGCCAGATCAGTAGGATCGGTGCTTAAGGCACATAAAGGACGTGAGTTCATTATGGCTTCAACTTGGGTTAAAACCGTATTTAATTCCTCATAGGTGAGTATTTGATTTCCAACTACCCTGTGAAGATGAGTCTTTAAAGATTTAATGTTTGATTCCCAAATGCCTCCCATGTGGGGAGCAGCAGGTGGGTTAAAAGACCAAACTATACCTTCCCCCTTCACGCAATCAGAAAAAATTTGTCGCAAGTATTTTTCAGAGGCCACGAAGTTGGTCCCGCAGTCTGAAGAGATCTTTGAGCATAGTCCTCTTCTAGCTATGAAGCGGCGCAGAGCAGCCAGAAAGGCTTCTGATGTCATATCAGAGACTAACTCTAAATGCACGGCTTTAACAGCGCAACAGATAAATAAACAGACATATGCTTTCATGGTTTTTGCACCTCTGGTCCGACCAAGAGTAATCGTGAACGGACCACAAAAATCTATACCTACATTTTCGAACACCTTTGCTTCGGAAACTCTAAATTTCGGTAGGTTACCCATAGGGGGTTGAAGGGAGTTAGGTTTAGTTTTCCAGCAAGTATGGCAAGAACTTAAAACTTTTCTCACTACCTTTTTAGCAGACAATACCCAGAAGTTTTGCATTAGTAAAAAAGTTGTGGTCTGTATACCACAATGAAGATTGCTGCGATGCAAATCTAAAATCAGTAATTCAGTGAATTTTGCACTAGAAGGCAAAAGAATTGGAAATTTTTTATCGTATGATAAATTTGAATGGCATAAACGGCCTCCAACACGAAGCAAATCGTAGCTTTCATTATGCAAAAATGGACATAATTTTTGAAAAGCTTTTGGAAGCTGTTTCTTATCTTTTAGTAATTCAATTTCTTTTTGGAAAGAAAAAGATTGTACGCATTTCGAAATAAAAAGTAAGCTTTTGTAGTAATCCTGATTTGTAAGGTAATCAGTAGCAAAATTGTATGAGGGATTTTTAAACTTTTGTAACCCTCGCAAAAAGTAAGCAACTATTCTCTTAATTTTAAAAAGAGAACTGTATTTTTCAAACAAGTTGTTTACATAATATTCAACTGTTTGTTCGCAAGTAAAAACGTTAAAAATATTTTTTCGCTGTTCTTCCAAAACTGCATTCCCATCGTAAGTAACTGTCATAAAATCCCAAGTATTTGTAGGTTGGTTTAGAAAAGAAGGCCCTTCTAACCAAAAATAAAATCTTTGTAAATCAGAGGGATACATTTCCCTAGTACCGCAGTCAGCAGGATTTTGTTCAGTAGGAACATAATGCCAAAACTCAGGGCTAATTCTTCCTTGTATATAGGCAGTTCTATTCGAAACAAATGTTTTAAATTTGTGAGGAGATCCCTGAATCCAAGATAAGGTCACTGTGCTATCAGTAAAAGCAAGAATTTTATCAAATTTAATTTTTTCCGAGAACGTTTCTAGTAAAAAATCCATTAATTTAGCCAACAAAACAGCTCCTAAAAGCTCTAGTCTTGGTAAAGTTAGTTTACGACGCAACGGTGCGACTCTAGATTTACTACAAACAAAAAAAACTTTAATGTTTCCATCAGAATAAAAAATTCGAATATAAGCGACAGCACAATAGGCCCGTTCTGAACTATCGCAAAATCCTACTAGCTGGATTTGACTAGCATTAGGCAAAATTATTTGACGAGGAATTTTAACAGAATGCAAAAACTTTAATTCATTTTTAAATTTTTCCCATTTAAAAACAATTTCCGGACTGACAGGGTCGTCCCAGTTTAAGTCTTCTGCCCAGCAGTATTGAACAATTAATTTTAAAATTAAAACTATTGGCGCCAAAAAAGACAGAGGGTCGTAAATGCGGGCCAAATTACTTAAAATTGTTCTTTTAGTGCATGTTTGGAGAGAACAGTCGAAAGTATAAAAAAATTCATCAGTATGAGGGTTCCAATTTAAACCGAGAATTTTCAAAGTTGAATTTTCAGCATCTAAATCGAGAGAAAGAGCCTTCATCGAAATGTGTGACTCAGGAAGATCGGATAGTAACTCGGGACAATTGCTCGCCCATTTACGCAATTCGAATCCACCTCGGCTAAGTAGCTCGATTAATTGATTTTTCATCTCAGTGGCCTTAAAAAAGTCATCACTTCCCGAAATCACATCATCGACAAAAACTGCCTCCTCAATGATTTTTGAGGCAAGAGGAAGGTCCTCATGCTCTCTAGCAAGTTGCAGCAAAGTTCTGATAGCCAAAAAGGGGCTACAAGAGACCCCGAATAAAACTCTATTTATTTCGAAGTCTTGAATAGGCTGGTTAGGATCAAACCTCCAAACTATTCTTTGAAAATTAGTTTGACTAGGGTCAACTAAAATCATCCTGTACATTTGACGGATGTCGCAACAAAAGCAAAATTTATGCAAACGATAAAGTAATAAAATTTTTTGTACGTCCCTTTGTAAAGGGGGCCCAGTATAAACAGCGTTGTTGAGCGAGATTTTGCCAGGGGCGTGCATGCTCGCATCAAAAACCACCCTCAGGGGGGTGCTAGTAGAATCTTTTTTAAACACCGCATGGTGTGCAATATAAAAATGATTTGAAATTTCGGTCGGCAAAGGTGCAGAAACCGGTTGCATATGATTATTATCTAAATAATCTTGTAAAACAGAGCTGTAGGCAGCATAAAAATCAGGGTTTTGTAGCAATTTCTTCTCAAGGGAGAAAAAACGACGTACGGCAATGGATCGAGTGTCGCCAAAATCTGGAGCAGTAACTTTAAATGGTAAAGATACAATATATCTCCCCTCCTCATTTTTTGAGGTAGTTTTCAAAAAATAATTTTCGCAAAACTCATCTTCGGGGTCAATGGCCTTGACATTAGGTATGTCATCTATTTGCCAAAATCGTTGTAGATTTTTATCTAAATTGACAAAAGAATCGTTCATTGACGTAGTAAAAAATGTTTTAATTTGATTTGTAGTTGAAGGTGAAAGTGAAAGATTGCCCATTATTCCCCAACCAAAAATAGTATTAATGCAGACGGGGTTGTTGGGTCCCGTAGACAAACGACCATCTAGCAAAATGTAAGGGTACACATCGCCGCCCAACAATAAATCAATTTTATCGCTTTTATTAAAGCCTGGGTCAGCTAGTTCTAAGTTGGCGAGAAAAGGAAAACTTTTAATCGAAAATGAGGAATGAGGTAAATCACTACAAATTTTATCGAGTATTATCGCATCAAAATTAAAAACAAAATTATTATCACGCAAAGAGGATATATTGCAATTAATTCCAGATTTTGCCGAAGTTGTCATTCGATCTAAGCTTTGTAGAGTCATGGCGATATTAAATTTAGGAAGGCCCAAACTATCAGCACATGACTTAGATATAAATGAAGATTGAGCACCAGAGTCACAGATGGCGCGCACTGTGTGCCAATTTTGAAAAACATCCTGTATTTGTATTAAAGCGGTACAGAGAAGTACTTCGCGATCATTTAAAGACCTACCAGTAACAATGGTGTTAGTGGTTCTATTAAATTCGGTAGCCACGGGGCTCCTCGGGGGTTGCACTGCAGAAGTAGAGGGGCTACTCGCAGAACTAGGTGTAGAATTAATAGGAAAAAAATGTAAGAGACTGTGATGAAATTGGCCACAATGTAAACATCTTTTTTCTGATTTGCATTGCTGGGGTAAATTATGCTTTGAGGCCAAACAGTTGACACACGCTTTATGCTGTTTAACAATCTCAAAACGTTGCTGGGGAGTTTTCGCCAAAAAATTAGGACATCTGTATATTATATGATCGCCACTTTTACAGAGAAAACAAAAATTTTGAGGGTTTGGAGTATTATTTAAGCCACTTTGGCCATTTGGAGACTGGGAGGCATTTTTGGAGGCTCTCTGAGTATTAGCAAACAAAGCAGATCGATTTTGAAACTTTGCTTGATTTTTCTGACTTGAAATTGACAAATCTTTATTTTTTAAGTAATCTTGAGTTTGTTGTATTTGTTCCAACGCAATGCAATGGCTAGAAACAACAGCACGAATTTTATCATAAGAGGGGATCTCATTGGAGCAATAATTTTGCTCAAATGCCTTGCGCGTGGTTGGGTCCAACCTATCCAAGAGCATTTGTGCCATAATATAATCCCAAAACTCCGTTTTAAAACCCATGACTTTTAAAGCACTTAAGGTTTTCGAAAAACAATCAAGCAAATTCCTCAAATTCGTAGCATTCTCTTTAGTAAGAGGAGAGAAGCCTTCAATTGCCTTCCAGTGAAGGTAAGCTTGTAATCGTTTATTTGTATACCTATCCACCAAGGTGTGGTAGGCATTTAAATAATTTTCAGCAAGGATAGGAATGTCAGAAATGACATCCAGGGCAGGGCCCTTTAAATTAGAAAAAAGCAAATTGAATTTTTCAAAGTTTCCCAGCGACCTATTATTGTGCACGGTAGCATTAAAGGCTTGCAAAAAGGTTGGAAACTCCTTAAATTCCCCTTGAAAAAGAGGTATTTTTATCCTAGGCAGTAAACCATGCTGGTCTGTGGAGGCACAGGGACTGCCCATGGGATTTATCGTACTGCTCAAAAGCCCTCCATCTTCAAAGGGTAGTTCGAAAAGTTCGTAAAATATAGTGGAAATCTCGTCACAGCGTTTGCAAAAGTCCATAGACACTTTGTTTTCTACTACTAAGCGATCCTCATCAGAGGCTACCAACGTCAACAAAGTATTATGGTGCTTTTCAAAATCTTTTTTGATTTTTGACAATGTCCGAAATTTGACTTTAAAGCCGCTGTGATAGGCAGGGTCAATTTTTGCGAGGGTCGCGGATTCAATGATCAAATTTAGCTGTGAAATCGCACTATAGCGCAAGGCTTTAGCCTTTAAAATTTTATCCGAACTAGACATGATTTAAAAAAAAATCCAAAAAATAATTGACAAAAATTAGGTAAACTGAAAAAAAAATCAAAATTTGGACACCCTGTATAAATATTAATGTCCTACGTTTAATTACAATAATCAAACTATAAGCGCACAAAAGTAAAGAAAATACCCGATGCAAACTAATGATAACAAAAAAACTTGTGTATAAGTTTTTTATCTTCGCCTCGCGAATTCAAATAAGTAGGTACCTACTATGTATTAAATTTAAAAATAAATACCTACAAATCAAAAGCATTTAATTTGGTAAAACTATTTATCTGCCTTTACACGAAAACAAATTCTCAAGTTAAGAATTAAATTTCCTTCAAAATTTATTATGCACGCAAAAAATGGATACAATCATAGCCATTTGCAGACAGATATTATAATAGTAAATTAGAAATAGATATATTCATAGCAATTTTTACGCAAAAACGAATATAGTAAAGCATCCGCAATCGGATATAGTCATAGCAATTTGCAATAAGCAAAAATGAATATGGCAATTTGGAGATTTTTTTCGAGCAAATTGGATATAATTATAGCAATCCACAAATGTGAAGGCACAACGGCTAAAATAATAGCACTTTGCAGACACTATTTTAAACTATTTCCAGTGACAAACAAAAAAACACCCAAATTCCATACGGTTTTTTTTTTTTTTACAAAAAAGAAACGAAAAAACTTGATTTATTCGAAACAAAAAAAAGCATAGTAGTTTACAGATTTTATCTGTGTTTGGTTTTTCGCATGAAAAGGCTAAATTTATTGTTAAAAATATTTAATTTTTACACAAAAAAAATCGCAAAATGTATTTTAGAAACCTAGGGGTTTTCTAAAGTAGGCATGTAAGAAAAACAAGGGTTTTTCTTGCATTTGTTTTTACACAAAAAAAAAATCGCAAAATGTATTTTAGAAACCTAGGGGTTTTCTAAAGTAGGCATGTAAGAAAAACAAGGGTTTTTCTTGCATTTGAAACCAGTAAAAAAGGCATTTAGGAAAAACAAGGGTTTTTCTTGCATTTGAAACCAGTAAAAAAAAAACTAACCTAAAAAGGCAAAAAAACGATTCCAGAAATCCGGGTCGCTAAGGATCAAAAATGGGGTTCCCTGGTGGTCCAGAAAGGAGATTGTCTGGAATTTAACGGTGTCAGGTGTGGACTGTATAAAGTTAAGGGAATAAGGTCATAGGCTAAGCTGGTACAAGGGATTCTGAAATGGTCTAGTTTACCTTCTAGGTTAGTGTAGCAATAAACAAATGTATGTAAGGTAAAAATAATGCATTTTCACTTACCATTTTTATACAGGAAGTGGAACTCATGGGAGGACGCGCTGTTAAACCGTAGTTTTTGCACCCCACATTCCTGTGGTAGGAGAGTCGCTAACACGCGTGTATACTCGTTCGAAGGCGAAACGGTTCTCTCTGATGCTGCAGCAGGTATCGCTACTGCGTTCGTTCTCCCACATGTCGCCCAGTGGCGTCGTTAATCCATAGGCGTAGGAGAAAAGGAATAAGTAGGAAGGAATGAGATTACGAAGGTCCATATTAAAGGAACTAGGAACCTTAGTAATTCAAAATGCATTTTATGTAAAGTAAATTAATTATAGCAAATTGTAATATTTGCCTTTAAAACCGCGGGAGTTTCAAATGCAAATAACCCAGTAATTTTAAGTACTTAATTAGTTAATTAATACTAAATAAACAAAAAATAGAAAATGCTCTAGTGAATCACCAAATAGCCTAATTCGAACCAATTTGGTAAATTATAGTAAAAAGAACATATTTACAAAAAGGAAGGCGGGACGAACCAACAACAAACGATTTGTTTTTTCAATAAGTTAATGACATAAATAAATAACTTTATTTATATTATATATGATTTTTTAATTTCAAAATAACTTGGTTAAATTTATTTTACTGCGAGTTAGTGGTTTATGTGGCGAATTCCAACCTACACGTCTTTTTAATCAGTGTCTGATCAACGATTGCGTGAAGCGTTTTCAACTTAAAAGCAATTTCACACCACTCTAGATAGAATTTTATGTAAGCTTTTAGAGCTAATAGGTCTTAATTAATACGTTACATTGATTAGCAACTAAATATCTAATGCTAGTTTCTTCTGTGTGTTTAGAAGTTTTAATATCTTTTCTGTTTTATTTAGGTTTGTTTGTTTGGAACTTGTTTTGAAAGTGAAATGTTTCAATTATGGTTACCATAAAAATAATGCGTTCTTATACTCCAGTTAGCTAAACTTAAAATACAAGGCTGCATTATCGTTATATCCGAACTTAGATAATCAAAAAGAGTTTTGCTATATAGGGTGTCCCAGAACTAATGGTACATAGTTAAACTGTAGATTCCCTGGGTCAAAATATTACGATTTAGCCATACTTACCTTAGTCCAAAAGTTCGTACTAACCGAGATACAGGGTGTTAAACTTTATTTTTTTCAATTCGATTTTCTTTAATAACTTTTTTACTAATTAATATTTTTGCAAAAAAAAAAACAGCGTGTAAGTTTTTTTGAAATTGGCAAGACGATTCCGTTGAAAATTTTGATGTAGAGTGTACAGGGTGTTCCCTGGACCACTAGCATTGCATTAAAATCAGTGCCATTTTTTTGTGCCTCGGTGTATACCAGTTTTTATGTAAAATAATGGTTTTCCTATCCTTTTTATGTAAAAAAGTTATACTGTTTTAAAGTCGCTCAGAGCAACGGTTTTTGAAATTTTTGCATTTAAAGTTTTAATTGCATGTGAGTGATATTACAAACACAACTTTTTCTGGGTATTACGCCACTAGTAAGGAAAAATTATTTTAAAAAATTAAAAAACCACTGCGTTTCTCCTAGAAAAATAAAAATCACTAATTTGTCAGTGGCTTTCTATAAAAATAAATAATTGCCTAGTAAAACCTAAACCACTTATCTTTTAATTGAATTTGAATACGCAAGTACTATGGACGTACATGGTACAGTACCTAAATTGTACGTACCCTAGACGTACATTGTACGTACATAGGAAATCAAATTATAATAAACTACTACTACGACTAGGTCCATTTAAAACCATTCCGGCTATCTGAACATTCCAACTTTAGAGTGGATTGTCCAATTTAACCTCAAGGGTCGAAGTCTCTTTAGGTCTAAAGTTTGTTTTGCTTTATTTAGTATTTAAGTAATATATCTCCAACAATGCCGTTAAATGTTAAACTAGTGTACGCCGTCTATTAGCAAAATTCGTTAATGAATGTTCGGAAGCGCCTCCCTAAAATGAACGTAAAATGTACGTACTATGTACGTACATAGTATTCGTACTATGTACGTACATACTTGTACGTACTATCTACGTACCTAGTGTACGTACGATGTATGTCCACAGTACTATTGGTCCCAAGAATTACCGACGTAAAATGTACGTAGTTAGTGGACGTACTATGTCCGTACACAATTCTACGTACATAATACGTACTTTATTGGTCCCGCGACGTACCGTCCTAAAATGGACATAAAATATACGTCCCGGGACGAAGTTTGCTGTCTGGTTGGTGTCCTAGACCATAGTACATCAATTGAAACATAAAAACTTATAAGTATTGGTATAAGGTTTTATTAACCATGTCTTTAAGAAGATCATCCTGTACAAATTTTAAATGTTGAGAAACGACATTATAAATAAAACTTTTTGACAATCTTTGTGCGGTTTGTCCCTTTTAAACGCCGTACCAAGTCCCAGAACGCCACGATGCTTGAAAGGAAACACACTCGTGTTTCAGTGGCGTATTAAGAAAAATGTTTTTTGGGTGGGTTGTTAACTTTTCCTATACCGCGTGAACAAGTCCACATCTAAAGAGCTTAATTTCTATAAGAGGACAGAAAACAAATAGTGTGTAGCATGTATTAATAAGAGACCGCGATACGCACGATTTCCGTAGCAAGCATTCCAGCGTTGCCAAAGGTACCAACTTGAAACAATTGTTTGGGGCGAAAATTATTACTTCACGAAAATGAATAACTAGAATAACATTTTAAAATTCTACTTGTTTGTAAAAGTAAGTGAAAATTCTTATTGTAATTATTTACTTTTTAATTGAAATAATTTATTTAATTAATTAAATTATTTACTCTAAGGAACGCCGAATTTTAAGGTATTATTCTGGTTGTGTATGACCCCGTTTGGGTTACTGTCCGTTTTTCAAAAAGTTTTATCGAAAACCTAATTTCGAATGACACTTTTTTTTCGTAACAATTATAAATGTTTTTTTCGAATGACATTTTTTTCGAAAAAAAAAAATTTAATAATATTTTTTGCAAATGACATTTTTTTTTCAAATTGTGTTTTTCATTTGAAAAATTATTTCCTTAAGGTAGCATTCCTGTCCTCTTTTGGAAGATTAAAATCGGATTTATCCTAACCCTCTTAAATTGATGGCAAGCATATCCTAACCTGTCCACTGGGGACATTTTTTTTTACGAAATAGGTCAGGGTACGTTTGCTATCAATTGACAAAGGTTCGGATTGGTTAACACCGATTTAGAACTCTGAAAAGTAAGACAGGAAAAAATCTATATTAAGGGAAAATTTTCGAAAAAAAACGTCTTTCAAAAAAAGCATTTTCGGAAATATGTCATGCAAAAAGAATGTTTTTTTTTTAAATATATTTTTGCAGAAAACTTTATTTATAAAAAATGTAATTCGAAAAAACGTAATTCAAAATAACTGTTACGAAAACTGTCGTTCGAAATTTTAGGTTTTTGATAAAATGTCTTCGAACATCGTGATTTCGGAAAACGGACAGCGACCCACACCGTTTAATGAATGTATTTAAATAAATCTTAGTAAGTTGACCTTTCGCAAATCGAGTAGCGGTATACTGATATTTTCACTAATCTGGCAACGCCGGTTTCACGCTTTTCTGTTCTCTCATCCAATCCTTATGGCCCACAGAAAAATCCTACCCTAGATAAGAAGGCTGGCCACGCTATACATATAACTAAATTTGTTGGTGCAGGCTTTCAGAATACTTTTGGTAATTCTAAGGTTTTAGGGGGAAAGACCACCCAATGTCACAACCGGCTTAATTAGTGTAGTGTAGAGTTTTTTTTTGAGAGATCCTGTAGAATCCTTGACTTGAGCATTTTTTGATGAGCGTAAAAGAATTTGTTTTCGTGGATTATTATCTGGTTTATTTCCTCTAAAAGTTTTTTTTTCTATCTTTGCTTCGAAAAATAGAAACTTTTCCACCTGCTCGAAACTATGACTAATTACCTGAAAATTATGAGCATATCTCTCGTTGTTGCTTGGGAAGTTAATGTATTTAGTTTTGGACTCGTTTATTTTCAATCCTAGTTTTTTAGCTTCTATATCAAGTTCTTTTTTTCTAGAACTCCAGAGTCTAGTCCGAATTTTTTCTTAATCCGAGACGACCTCTCTTGTTTAAAATTTATTTATGTAACTAGGTCTTAAAGGCTGCATTAAAATAAAAACTTGGGATTACGGCTATTTCGCGTCGAGACGAGGATGCAAAAAAAGTATTTTATGACCATGATGCATACAATCATTTATGCAGACCAGAATAGTATATTACATAACAAGAGAAGAAAGTGACAAATAATACACGAGCGTAAATGTTATGAACGAGGCGCTAGCCGAGTGAAACAACGCGCGAGTGTAAGAAAGTTAGAGGTACTTTCTATTAAGCTGTTTATGCTATTTGTCCTACGAACACTGTTGAACTATACCAATTTTTGAAAAAATTGGTTTTTAATTTTGCACAAATCAAATAAAACTGATTTTCTTCACATGTGCGGAAAAGTAGTTTGCAACATATGTACAGATAAGTATGGTGTGCTTATGTGCGGAGAAATTTCTGCTCGGGGATGAAACTTAACGTTTTCTGAGGATGCAAATCTTGAGAAATCCATCATTTTCATATGTGGTCGTAGGAAGAACCTATTTTCGCACCTCAAACCGCGGACGCACTGGAGAAACAAATCGTTTCGCTCAAATTATTTGGTACTTCATAAATTCCTAAGATTTTGAACTCAGATCATAATTTTCAAAAACACACACGCCTTTTAAGTGAAAAGCAAGAGCCATTTAGATAAAAGCACAGTTCTTCTTCCAAAATATATGTTTACTTTAGAAAACCATGATGTTCTTGGTTCAAAATCATAGGTATTTGCACACATATTGAATACGAAAGCAATTATCCCAAACGAATTGTTCTTTAAAACCGTTAATTACATAAATAAATATTACCGGGTGGACCAACCGGACAATTTTTAATTTTAACTTTTGAACCATACTATCGATTTTAATGGGACAAACTGCACTTGGTAGAGAATTAATTAGAGCTTTAAATAAATCCATTTTGATGATGGCGGACGAAATAAAATTATATCCTTCAAAGATGCTCGTTTCGGTTCGGTTCGGTTCGGTTCGGTTCTCTTGAGAACATGTTTTAATAACTTTTTTAAAGCACTAAAAAAGCAGCATTCTTGCCACGCAAAACGATACAAATCAGCAAAATTGATTTGAAGGTTCTAAAATAAAATATTTTTGTTTTAACCATTGTTTTGCATATTATACGATTGCCTTGCCAATCATATCTGCATTTATTTTTTTTCTCTGTGTTTGAAACTGATTTGTTCTGAAAGTAAAACTTTGAATGTTCCAATTATGGTTAGATATCATAAAAATAATGTGTTCTTTAACTCCAGTTAGCTAAACTTAAAATACGAGGCTGCATTATCGTTATACTAGAACTTAGTTAATAAAAAAGAGTTTTGCCTTATAGCGAACTCCGTTTGAATCACTTTTGTTTTCACACAATTTTTATGAATTTTAGGAAAAGCTGGCTAGTTGTGTTTGATTTGTTGTTAAGAAATTTTAACTTTTGCACAAATATGTTTGATAAAGTAAACAGCGCCAGCGCATGGTATTTTGTTTTGGAATACCGAAAGCGGTTATGAGCATTGAGTTTTAGAATTTAACCTGCATCCAAAGTAATGCGCCCGTTAGTTAAAAGGCCGCCATAACATAAAGAAACAATGCATTTATGACTGCATATCTTAACTAACGGGGGCAGAGTAGGAAATGCTTGTTTCCTTTTAAATATTATGGTGTCCTAGACAATAGAACATCAATTGAAACATAAAAACTTATAAGTATTGGCAAAAGGTTTTATTTACCATGTCTTTAAGAACATCATCCTGTACAAAATTTTAATTTTGAGAATTTGTATATGATGACCCAACATTCCAAACAAAATTATAAACAAAACTTTTTGACAATCTTTGTGCAATTTGTCCCTTTCAACTGCTGTACCCTGTACCATGGTCCAGAAAGCCACGATGCTTGAAAGGAATCACACTCGTGTTGCAGTGGCGTACTTAGAAAAAGTTTGGGGGGGGGGCAACTTTTTCTATACATATAATTCAATATGTTGGTCAAGGCTTGCAGAATTTTTGTGGTGATTCTAAGGTCTTAGGGGGGGAGCGTGCATAGGCCCCCTCCTTTAAATACGTCACAGACCTTAGAATTATTACGATTCAAAGTTTCATTTGAAGATCTTAAAATTTTTGGGCAGGATAAAGTTGGGTCGTGTATATGGCTTTCCTGTACCTCACAAGCCGCGTCTGGTATTATCGTAGACTACTTAACTTTTACGATGGTACAGAGGAATAAATATATAATATTTAGAAAGAGAGGATCAAGATTTACTTTTTTATAGTTTATCTTTTGCTCACAGTAAATTTTAAGTGTTCTACTAAATCATATTTAAAAGTTGTATTTTAATTCCTAGGGACGTACATTTTATGTACATTTTACGTTGGTAAGTCTTGGGACCAATAAAGTACTTACTATGTACGTACAAATTTGTACGAACATAGCACGTACGCTAGCTACGTACATATTAGGTTCATTTTAGAGATGCACTTCCGAACATTCGTCAACGGATTTTGCTAATAGATGGCGTACACTAGTTAACATTTAACGACGTTATTATTAGAGATATATAAGTTAAACATTAGTTCGAGCAAGACAAACTTTAAACCTATCGAGACCTCGAGTCTTGAGAAAAAACTGCACGATCCACTCTAAAGAAGGAATGTTCAGGAAGCTACAATAGTTTTAAATGATACAGTCGGAAACTTTTTAAATTCCCGGCGTGAAAGTAAAAAATATTCCTATTTGAAACTAGAAAAACCAGTTTGAACGAAACAAAAATAAATGGGTCCATAATGGATCTGATACCTTTCTAGCTAACTTCCAGTGAAACTTTGAAAAAGTCGTAAAAACAGTTTGGGATAATTGCTTTCGTATTCAATATGTGTGCAAATACCTATGATTTTGAACCAAGAACATCATGGTTTTCTAAAAAAAACATATATTTTGGAAGAAGATCTGTGCTTTTATCTAAATGGCTTTTGCTTGTCACTTAAAAGGCGTGTTTGTTTTTGAAAATTATGATCTGAGTTCAAAATCTTAGGAATTTATGAAGTACCAAATAATTTAAGCGAAACGATTTGTTTCTCCAGTGCGTCCGCGATTTGAGGCGCGAAAATAGGTTTTTCCTATGACCACATATCAAAATGATAGATTTCTCAAGATTTGCATCCTCAGAAAACGTTAAGTTTCATCCCCGAGCAGAAATTTCTCCGCACATATGCACACCATACTTATCTGTACATATGTTGCAAAGTACTTTTCCGCACATGTGAAGAAAATTAGTTTTATTTGATTTGTGCAAAATTAAAAACCAATTTTTTCAAAAATTAGTATAGTTCAACACTGTTCGTAGGACAAATAGCATAAACAGCTTAATAGAAAGTACCTAACTTTCTTACACTCGCGTGTTGTTTCACTCGGCTAGCGCCTCCTTCATAACATTTACGCTCGTGTATTATTTGTCATTTTCTTCTCTTGTTATGTAATATACTATTCTGGTCTACATAAATGATTGTATGCATCATGGTCATAAAATACTTTTTTTGCATCCTCGTCTCGACGCGAAATAGCCTTCGTCTAATCGTAATATCAAGTTTTTATTTTAATGCAGCCTTTAAGACCTAGTTACATAAATACATTTTAAACAAGAGAGGTCGACTCGGATTAAGAATAAATTCGGACTAGACTCTGGAGTTTTAGAAAAAAAGAGCTTGATATAGAAGCTAAAAAACTAGGATTGAAAATAAATGAGTCAAAAACTAAATACGTTAACTTCCCAAGCAACAACGAGAGATATGCTCATAATTTTCAGGTAATTAGTCATAGTTTCGAGCAAGTGGAAAAGTTTCTATTTTTCGAAGCAAAGATAGAAAAAAAAACTTTTTGAGGAAATAAACCAGATAATAATCCACGAAAACAAATTCTTTTACGCTCATCAAAAAATGCTCAAGTCAAGGATTCTACAGGATCTGTCAAAAAAAACTCTACACTACAATAATTAAGCCGGTTGTGACATTGGGTGGCCCTTCCCCCAAAGATCTTAGAATTACCAAAAGTATTCTGAAAGCCTCCACCAACAAATTTAGTTATATGTATAGCGTGGCCAGCCTTCTTATCTAGGGTAGGATTTTTCTGTGGGCCATAAGGATTGGATGAGAGAACAGAAAAGCGTGGAACCGGCGTTGCCAGATTAGTGAAAATATCAGTATACCGCTACTCGATTTGCGAAAGGTCAACTTACTAAGTTTTATTTAAATACATTCATTAAACGGTGTGGGTCGCTGTCCGTTTTCCGAAATCACGATGTTCGAAGACATTTAATCAAAAACCTAAAATTTCGAATGACAGTTTTCGTAACAGTTATTTTGAATTACGTTTTTTCGAATTACATTTTTTATAAATAAAGTTTGAACGAAAGCAAAATAAATGGGTCTAATGGATCTGATACCTGTCTAGCTAACTTCCAGTAAAACTTTGAAAAAGTCATAAAAACTGTTTTTTATAAATATCTCGGAAACTAAAGCTAAAACACAAATTATTGAGCAAAATGTTGTCTACTATATTCCGAAAACCCCATATTGATGCGATGCTCCGTTAAAATATTAGCATTTTTTACATTTTTAATAAAATAAATCAATTTTGACCAAAATAAAATCAGCTCGTTAGAGCGTCGAACACTATTTTACCTAAAATTTTTATGAAAATCGGTTCAGCGGTTTAGGAGCTATCGTGATACGGACAGAAAAAAAATACACACACACACACAACAGACAGAAATCACGACGATATTGCTAGGATAGATCAAAATACATCCAAATAACACATTTTCGACGTTATCTAAAAAAATTTTTCGAAAACAATACCTTCTCTAGCCATTGCTGCGCGGGCTAGGAAGGTAAAGATAGTGAACCTTACCTCGTCTGTGTACATACATATTTAAAAACTATTTTTTCTGTTTTCTTTGAATAATATATTTTAACAGAAAAAAATACACCGGCAATTTAAAATGTCCCTGACTGTACCTATTAGTCCTAATCCCACACTTTATTTTAATTTTATTTTATGTCCTATGTACGTACGTACGTTTACAAAATACGTCGATTGTACGTACATAGTACGTACAAATCGAAGGGAAATAATATTGGCTATAGTTACGTCCCTACGGCGTATATGTATACGTAAGTCCAAAAATGTACGTACTATTTACGTACAGTGGGTACGTTGCAGAGTTACGTATTTGGGCTGTATGTGTAATAACTGATTAAATTACCCCTCACCACGCATTTTAAAGCTACTACAATTTAATAATTGATAAAATAAAACAATTTAAAAAAATTCTAAATCAAATTTTTGATGTCAATTTTTTCGTAAAAATCAGGAGTGGAGTTAATTCGGTTTTTTGGCTAATGTTAGTTTATACATATGGTTTTACATTGCTCATTTATAAGAATAAGGTAATTTAAGATCCTTTTCTAAAATGACAGAAAAACAAATTATAATAGCCATAAGACCTTAAGATCGATGAACAAATCTCACCCTTCGTGCATTTAAAAAGACAAATTATTCAGTATTTGTCAAACTGAAACTCTGTATAGCTTGATTACATTTGAATATCTTTTGGAGGGGAGATCGAGAACGAAATTTTAAAACGAATTTCGTTCTATAAACAGAAATGAGAAAATACAACAATATTTCTTTCACTTTTTATGCTTTATATCCCCTAGAGGCAATATATTATATTATTTCAATAGATCCCTTCGTTGTTTCTTTTGTGATTCGATGGTAGCCATCTTGTTACTTCCATATTTTCAGTCAGCTTCTACAGCTTATGCTGCTTGAGTTGACCTTTTTTCATTTGTAGCAGAAAATCTTCTGTACCAATATGAGATTTGACAACCATATTTTGACGCTGCCATCCAGACTGTATATTTTAAACAGTCGCCATCCTCCATGTCGTCTTCATTCGTTAATTGCATCCTGTGCAATGGTACTCTTAGCTGACCATGTAAACCTGTAAATAGACCAACCATTATACGAATTTCCTATCTTGTAAGCCATATGAGTTTCCTATCTCTTATCTCACAGGGTTTAATATTTAACTCTTTGGAATAGGCTAGTTCTGAAAGGTTTATCTAGTAGTGTTGTTGCAAGGCATCTTTCACCCGTCCTAAAATCGGTCTTGGCAACGTTGCTTGCAAAGCCTACTGCTGGCTTAAGCTCGAAAAATTAGCAGAGGCTGCTGCTCTAGCGATCCGCTCGGGACCTATTAACTTTATAACCCAAGTGGTCTGAACTTCATATAAGTGATAACTTCTTTGCTCGTTCCAGTGCATTTAGTCTGCCCTGCAGCCCCTAATCGCACTCGAAGAGAACCTGAAAACGCTGGGTTAATGTAGAAAAGAGAGAGTTGGTAAAAGACATTTTTTTAAATAAAACGGAACCTTCTAGACTGGGCCGATGAAATTCAAGCTTGTTTATCTTTAATATAAGGAATGTATCACATTAAGAAGCATAGCGCGAAAAATACGCTTCATAGGCCGCCAGCTTTAAAGCTTTTATTTTTGGCGAAGTTATCGGGCCGTAAATTGGCACAACAAAAACTTTTTGATATCAACCTTATAAAAGTTAGGGCTTAGATCTACCGGGGGGCAATTTTTTTGTATTATAGCTTTTGAACTATACAATCGATTTTAATGGGACAAACTGCAGTTGGCAGAGAATTAATCATAGTTTTTACTAAATATATGTTTTGTCGGCCATCTGAAAATCCAAGATGGCGGACGAAATTAAAATGTACCCTTCAAAGATGCTCGTTTATTCTTGTGTTGCGAACATGTTTTAATTATTTTTTTTAATCAGTAAAAAGCTGCATTTTTGCCACGCGCAACAAGGTAAGAGTCAGCAAAATCGGTTTAGTGGTTTTAAAAAAATATATTTTTGTTTCAACGATTGTTTTGCATATTATACGATTGCCTTGCCAATCATGCCTGCATTAATTTCCTTATAAATTCATTACTACTAAACCGATTTTGATAAAAGGAAAAACATCCTGGTAAGAATTGGTTTCTTTTTAAAGAACATGAGCAAAGTTTATCGCCAGCTTAAAATTTATAA
The DNA here is from genome assembly GCA_963576565.1 of Aspidapion aeneum. Taxonomy (NCBI): domain Eukaryota; kingdom Metazoa; phylum Arthropoda; class Insecta; order Coleoptera; family Brentidae; genus Aspidapion; species Aspidapion aeneum. The sequence goes on from OY755040.1 coordinate 39,020,266, forward strand.
TAATGGACAGAATCATACTTGATTCTTCAAAATGACGTGTTTATTCTTATTTTCCGAAAACGTTTTAGTTTTTTTTTTTTTTAATTTACAGAAAAATGTTTTTCTGTAAATTATTTGCCTCACACAACGAGGTTCAAATTAGTCAATGGTTCCCGAAAAATTAAAAAAAAACTATTATTGTTTTAACCATTATTTTACAGATTATACAATTTCATTGCCAATCCTATCTGCATTAATTTCTTTATGAATTCGTTATTATTAAACCAATTTTAGTGAAATAAAAAAATCATGGAATCGATTGCTCTTTAAAGATTGTAATCAAAATTTTCCACCATCTTAGAATTTAAGATGTCGGACAAAGTCACACTTGATGCAATGCAATCAAATAATTTGTAAAACAATTGTTAAAACAAAATAAGAGTTTTTAAAAACCGCTTCACCAATTTTAGTACTTTGTACCTTGTTAAGCGGGAGAAAAGTAGTGCTTTTCTTTAAATAAAAAAAAACTAAAACCTTTTCGGAAAATGAGAGTAAAGTGGCCCCTTTGAAGGGTCAAGTATTATTCTGTCCGACATCTTAACTTTAAAGATGGCGGCAATCTTCGAATTAAACCTATAAAAATCAATCAATTTTCACCATGATTTTTTTTATTTCACTTAGATCGGTTCAGTAATAATGAGTTTATAAGGAAATTAATGCAGACAGGATTGGCAATGCAATCGTATAACCTGTAAAACAATGGCTGATACAAAAACAGATTTATGAGAACTACCGCACCGCGTTTACTAATTTGTACCTCGTGTGAAAGAAAAGTGCTTTTCTATACTACTACTATGTCGGTTTAGAACGTTTTTCTACGTTGTCCGACGCCTATTCTCCACCTCCTTCGATCCTGACAATCATCCTCTGTCAGATTCTTTTGACTCATTGAAAAAGTCGTAGGTGGGAACCGGGTGTAAGACTACGTGAAACGCAAGTCAGAGTCGCGGCTCAAGTAGTGAAGTAGACGCGGCGAGAGTTGATGCCACGCACGTCATCAATTTTATCTTGCTATTGGTACTTGCGGTCGGATAGTGCCGTGCGAAATAAATTACACATAATAATTTGTTAAACTAATTCCCAATATAAAACACGACGAAACAGTCAATCACAAGCTAGAGGCGGCCAGTATATCCCCCTCAGCCGTGACGTGGGTGACTTCAACTATCGCCTCGCGAACTCTACGTCGTAAGAATTGTCACTGCTTTGGACTAGTTTTTGTTTGATTATGATATATTATTGTTAAGTGACTAATTGTTACCCTAAAAAAACAGTGGTCTGGTATTTTTAGTTGCCCAACGAACAATGAAAGAAAGTAAGCATTAATCGAAAATGATTAGAAAAGATAGTGTTGTATAGTTTAAATTATTATTCCTATAGGTATTCTAGTGACCGAAAACCTATTGCCTATCAACAAATTTACTTTTCATTATAAAATAACAACACTGAAAAATACCTAACAAGAAAATTAAAAAAGGACAGATACTAACTTATTAAAAAAATAAACCTCACCAACTAAGATAGTTTAAAGATAAGTAAACAATAATGAAGTCATTAAAAACGGATATTGTCAAATTTATAAGTACTTATAATACAAGCCGGGTATATTAATTTGCACAAACGGCAACAGTAAACATCGCAACAAAACTTAAATTATTAAAAACCGATTTCGGCCTGCCTTTATGTGATGTTTGCAAAAATTAGTCGGAATTAAATGATTTGAAAAATCAGAAAAGCCTCTAAATATGATAGCTTATGCCTCAGGCAACAAAATTTTCGGGGGTCTCTGCGGCTGCGTCAGATAAAACTATAGTAATTTTTTTTTACTGCCCTGGAAAATATTTGGCTTATGAAACTGGTATAGGTGAGCAATTGAAAAAGATTTATAACAACATTTAAATCCCACACACTTGTAAAAATTTGCCAATAAACCACACCCATTTTTAAGCAATTTGTAGAAATTTAAATATATATATATATATATATATATATATATATATATATATATATATATATATATATATATTGTCGGGTACGATTTTGTGTGTGTAAAATAAATATAAAACTGATTTAAAAACGTTAAAAACTTTAATGAATGAAAATTAAAAAAACGTTAACTTAACCATAATAACAAACTGCAAAATATTATTCAAATAAAAAAATCTTATGCTTCTTTACTAACAATTAATTAAAAGGTTCTAGTATAAGTTCAACAAAACTTAGAATGTGACTACCCACTTGTCTTCTCAAAGTTTAGGTTTTTATTAGAGGTAGGTTGGACTTAAGTAATCCATTATTCCCTCCTTGAAGAGCTTGGAGGTACCAAGTCAGTGGCGTTGCTGATATTCCTTAAGTTTACTTTACATTCTAGCTAGTGAGCAAAACAAGAAAACCTAAACAAAAACAAAGATAAAATGATATTTTAGAAACAACATTTTCTTATCTTACAGTTTTTCCACAGCCAATCACGTTGAAGGGAAAACCCTCTCTCTACTTGAGGTTACCTCTTGCCTAACCATTACAACTTCCACGCTTAACTTTTCAGCAGTTTTTCTCGCATTGTGGTAGGCCGCACGTAGACGTTTAGCATTGTGGAGGGAGGAGGAACCACATTCTTATCACTGCAAAACCATGTTTCACGCCTTTCATTTTTCCAGGCTTTGGCAGTGGCACAGTCAAGGGTAATTTACATTCTTGACAATATATTTTAGTATACAAGAAAGTTGCCTAATTTTTTTAATTATTTTTAAAACAATATAAAATAAAACGATATAAATTTGAGGCGCTATCTGTTTTTAAATTTTTGATTTTTTTTTAATCTTTTGGAGCATTTAGTAAAAAGAAATATCTTAAAAAACAAATATCTCAAGAAATTTATTTTTATTTATTTATTTATCTACCGCTTTCGGTCTACCACAATTTCAGGAAACGCGTCGGCACACGAGCGCCGTCCTCAAGTGACACTACTGTTTTCCTTGTACGATGGCCGAACGATAAATTTAAATGCGGTTTGCCTTTGTAAACGTTGGTTGGCTAAGCACCCTGTGCAGGTATTTTTTAATTGTAAATATAGCCCTGAATAATAAAAACAAGCAAATATAGCTTTAATAAAATAAAAACTGAGAGCGCCTGTATTAAAGTTAAGTTTTCTTCAGTCCTTAGAGTTTGTTTAGATATTTTTCATATATTTTATGAATAAAAACAAAAAAAATAGAATGAAATACGACAGTGGGTTTGGTTCGGACAAAAAACTACTATTTTCTACGAGCTTGCGGAAAGTGTCACTTTTCCGCACGCATTTTAGCTTTGAAAGTGCCACTTTGTCACGCTGAATGAGGAAAACTACTTTTTCGCACGCTTTTAAAAACTTAAGAATCGGTACGTTAATATTACTTTTTCGGTGTCCTTAACTATCCAAACCATCAAATAGTTTTTAAGGCTTGCCTCGTTCCTTCCATATCCTCGTAGAGCGCGTGAGAGCGCCTGTTTCAAGGTAAGTTTTAGGGTCGTCACACTGCGATGCCCACCATGGGTACCGGCCCCATTGGAACAGCTGATGATCCCATTCAAGCTAGTTGGTCAGCCTCCTGGGTTCCAAGAATGCCCTCATGTCCGGGAACCCAGAAGAGATCAACCTTGTTGTATCCTGTCAGGGTTTTTAGTACATCCCTACACTCAGCTACTAAGTAAGTCAAATGGGGCGTAATTGGTCAGCCACCCCATTTACTCATCGGTCGAGTTCCGTGTATTCGCCTCTTACGACAGGCCTAGGAGTTACCCTGATGTTATTCTTATCTCCGGACACGATACGGATATAAAGATGGAATTGGTTCAGTTTGGTTTGTAAACGAAAGGCTCTCCAAAATTGCAAGACGAAGAGAAATAAAATACCACAATGGAAACGATAGAGATGATGTTACTGACCAAAAGCTCTCCCGGGGGAGGCTGAATTGAGGCCTGGGCTTCCCCCCAGGCCCAAGACGTTTATTAGATATTTTCCACATATTTCATCAATAAAAACTAAAAATAGCATGAAATACTACATCATGGGGTCTCGCCCCCCCACCCCAAGACAAATTTATGGGTGTTCTACCGTTACCAGCGCCGTAGCAAGGGCGAAATTTATTGTAGGCACACAAGAAATATCGCGAAAAACTACTACAAAATGAAGAGGGGATGGGGGTGTAAGATGGCTTAACTCACCTTAAGATGAAGGAAAAATTTGCAAATGACTAGACTAGAAAGTTGACAAAAAATAAAATTGCGCTTTAGGCGAAAGTTTTAGAAAAAGTTAAAAAAAACTCCTGAAGGAATGAAAAAAATTGTGACGTAAAATTTGTTTACATAGCGAAAAAAATAGTGTAAGCGAATATTTTAGAAATATTATTTTTTTTTATTGGTCGAAACGAAAATTTTTATTAAACAAGAAAAAAAAAAGTAGAGTAGTTAGAGTATCGAATCATGAAAAAGGGCACCGCAGGCCATAACTTTTTGGGAAAAATGGTGCCAAATGCAAAAGTTTTGGTTGCTTTCAAAATTATAACGTCGCGATTGGTGACTTCGCCCCTCAAAAATTATGCAAATTTTTTTATTTTTTTGAGGGTCTAATTTTAATTATTCATTTTAGCGCCCCCTGATGCTTGGCGCCTTAGACAAAAGCTCACGCGGCTTACGCCTAGACACGGCATTAGATACTTATTGGAGTAAAACCTGACTTTATTTTAAAATCGACCCTATGGTGACAGATTTACATATAAAAAGCAGCTGCTCTGCTTCAAAATTTTGCCTTTGTGTATTTAAAAAACGGATTTATTAGTGTCGGTATTTAATAAATGAAATTTAGCGTCTGTATTATTAAATTTGGCTTTGGTATGTTAACTTCGAGAGGTCAGCTGTTAGTTTTCTGTGCAAATGTGTCAGAATAAAGTCGACTCTTAAATAAAGTCAGGTTTTATTCCAATAAGTCTCTATTGACTGTTAACAAATATTATTGAGAGCAGAAAAACTGTAATTTAGCCAGGACATTTTCTGTAATGAAAGCATGTGGTTACGCTTGCATTTGGCGGGCGAGTTTTCTGGATAATGGGCTGTAAATGATGGGCAAAATCATTTTAGTTCTTGGCATTACCTTTTGTTAGGCTGTAATGGATTTCGTTTGAAATATAAAATTAAAAAAATAATCTAAAATTGCCAATATTGCATTACATATTGCATATGTATGGTACCTACTTTACTGGAAGGATTTTGTTGTAGTAACTTTACTTAATTGCGACCAGAAACGAAAAAAAAAAAAGAGAAACAATACTATTATATTTTGATCCTGCTTTTTAATTTTTTTAGTGTACTTAGTAGATATAATCTTGATTAGAGAAGGAATTAGTAGTTTTTTGTAAATCGGTTCAGCGGTTTAGGAGCTATTATGTTACGGACAGAAAAAATATACACACACACACATACACACACGCAGACATCAAGACGATATTGCTAAGATAGGTCAAAATACACCCAAACAACACATTTTTGGCATTATCTAAAAAAAAAAATTTCGTCAAAAATAATACCTTCTCTAGTCATTGCTATGCGGACTAGGAAAATTGTCGTAGAAACATTCCTTCTGTAACCAGTGCAGCGCGGGCTATGAAGGTAAAAAGAGGCTGAATTCTTTAAGCTACCTTTTAAACGAAAAGTATATTAATAAAATTAATAAAGTACTACCACTTGTAAACACACTTCTCTCCTTAAATCTTCCCGATATAACTAGTGATCAAAAAACGTTTATAAAACTTACCCGTTTCAACATATGTACACAGATGAAACAGCAATAAAAATAAAGGAAAATTCATCCATTCCAAAAAACTGTCCATTTTGGATTGATGCTACTTAATTCCGGATCTTAATAAGAGCCCTCTTTTCTTGGAAATGTGGATACTCATTCTTTGTGTAGTATTCCAAGTCATTGCCGTGTAATGAATCTCTGAAACAAAATTGGAATAATAATAATATAAAAAAATCAAAGGGTAGTTTCAGTCGAGGGGTGGCTCGATATTTCTTTTTGGTGTACACACAGGCTAGGGGAAATATAGGAAATACTTGGAAATACGTGGAAGTACTTTCGAAATACTAGGAAATACCTTGGAAATTTGGGCAAATACTGGGAAATATACTGAGAACTATCGTATGTATTTCCTTTTGGTGTACAAAAAATTGACGATCGAGTCACCCTTCGATTTCAGTGCCCTTAACAAATTTAAACGAAAGTGTTCATGGGTTACAATAAAAGAAAAATAAGATAAATGAAAAAATATTTACTTCAGCTGTGATTTAAACCATGAACCTCCAGAGCCTGATAAACCTAATATCTTCAGAACTAAAAGAAATAAAGAATAAAATTAAGACAAAGCCAAAAATTTAATTTTTTTGATCCAAATAAATAAAACTTTTTTTGTTGGAAAAAATATTATTATCTTGTATATTTTGTAGTTTACTAGTTGTATTTATTTTAAATTTTTATCCCTTTTCAAAATAGTTACCTATCGGAAACTGGTTTCAACAGAATTTCTTACGGACCTTTACTAAACCTACTACTATGTTTGGTTTATTATTTACACCACCAACCTATTATATTATAGCGAAATTAAAAATTCTTTCTTAATGGCAGATATTTTTAATTAATGAATGACGGACTATCATTCCAATAATAGTTGGGAATTTCCAATAGATGCATTCTCAAAATTTTGCTGACATTAAAGTCATCTTGTATGCAAGTTAATGCAATGCACCAAATTACAAAAAATTCCAATATTTGAAAAAGTCAAGTTTTTAAAAGCCAAACCTAATGTTCGGTTTGATGTATCTTCTAAAAACCCATAATCTTCGAGAACGGAAAGAATTTTACCTTTCCCTTTCTTAGTCTATATCCAACAAATATTTACTGTGGATTTGATCTTTAAAAAAACTTAAAAATTACATCTTTATTTTGGTATACAGGATTGGTGTACATATTTTGTTTGGTGGTATGTATAGTGTTTATTGGGAGATTTATGTTTGTTTTTTTTACAATTACCTCTAAAATAGTTTATTACATAACAAGAGGAAAATGTGACAAATTTCACACGAGCGTGAATGTTGTGAACCAGTCGCTAGCCGAGTGAAAAAGGACGCGAGTGTAAAAAAGTTACTTTTTATCGGGTTGTGTAAGCTATTTTTCCTACGGACACTGATCAACTATATTAATTTTTGGAAAAATTTATCTTTTATTTGGCACAAATGCAATGAAGCTGTTGTTCCGCTCATTCGTGGAAAATTACATCACAACATAATATGTGCAAAAAAGTACGGTGACAGTTAACGTAAGCGTACACTTCTTCAATATTCAAAGGTTTCTGCACACGGGTGAAATTTAACATTTTCTGAGGTTGCTAATTGTGTGAAATCCATCATTTTTATATGTGGTCGTAAAAAAATAAGTTTTTGACACGCTAGACAACTTTTCAAAATGACGTTTTGCACAGAGCGTGTGCAACAGTTATTCGCAGCCAAGCCTTATAGGAAGCGAAGCCAACGTCGGGCTTTCTACTTTTTGGTTATTATTTTTACATGTTTTCCTCGGTTTCGCATTGGCAGTTCGGTTTTATTTTCAAGATGTTGTTTTACACAGTATAAAGTTACCTAAACTATATATATATTTATGTAATTAGAATTAAAAAGTTATGCTGCAATCTATCTTGAAACTGTATCATTATTAAATAGATCTTTAGACTGTGTTAAAACCACATTTTTAAAATAAGAACGAGCCGCCAGTGCGAAGCCGAGGAAAATATGTCAAAAATTATAACCCAAAAATAGAAAATAAAAGTCAGGCTTAGCTACCTGTAAAGCTTGCTTTACGATGACCTTAATCCGCATGTTACTAATTAGTCCTGTCATCCAAAGGTGACAACATATTTGTTTATGTTTCTAATAAATTAATTGTATATTAAACAGCATTGAGAACGATTCTTTGCACACAGTCGAGATAAATTGGTTGATTGAGCCAAACTCGAGGTCTACAAGTGGACCGAGTGTGCAAAGAGGTTTTCAAACGAGTCTTTTAGTAAACTTTTTATACGACTACAAATAAAAAATGCTATAATCGTACTTTAACACACATTTTTAACATATCCATAGTCAATAAAGCAAACCGATTACAGTTGTGGATCTTCGCCCACTTGCGATATTTCACATTTTAACAGGGTATAGTTTAATTAAACATAGTAAATTAAAGAAACGTGCACAAAGATTATATGAAATTGTGCAAAGATTTTGCACACACTAAAATGTTAGGTCAATTATGTACCTAGTTGCTTCGATTGTAGTTGCAGAAAAAAATATTGTAACAAACTCGTTTGAAGTTCCTTTTTCACAACTTGCTCGACTTGTGAACCTCGCCTACGGTTTGGTCCAACAAACAGTCTCACCCTGAAAAAAATCGTTTTTGAGGCTTTTCGTTTAAATTACTATTGATGTTTTAAAATGCATGCTTTTTAATGCAACCTATTCAAAAAAGAGGAAGTGGTGCCAAGCGCTTTGTTGCATCAAATCAAACGCTCGAGCCTGTAAACACTCTCAGTGATTGCTTTTGCTAGCTACCTTCCTCATATGCTATAGTTGAAGGTAAGTAGTAATTTTTATTATTTAACAATCCATAAACACTATGAAAAGACAGTAAAATTTACTGGGTTCCTATAGAAATAGAAAAAGGAAAAGAAGGGCTGCAATGCCAATCCCTATCCAATTTAGCATATAATTTACTGTTCCTAAAGCCGTGTTCTGCCAAACCAAAAAGTAACTTGCATCTCGGGTGTTTACTTTATGCAATTAAGTAGAAAAAGTTGCACCTACTCAAAATGGTTCTAGTTTTTTTTAGAAAGTGACAGTAATATTGGGCAATTTTTAGTGACATATTTGTTACCAACCTAAATATTTTTATTGATCAACCTGTACATTAGAACACAGTGTGTCCAAAAACTAAAAACCCTATTAATTGAGCGGCCATTTTTAAAGATGGAGGCCAAACGACCATGAGTTCGACCACTTGACCAAACTTTTTTTATATACCTATGTACGTTTAACAAGGTCACACGTGACCGTAGCGAGCGCCTGGACTTATTAGAAAAATTGCAAAAAATCAGCAAGGGTTTATATAAATATGGCTCTGAAGTCAGTATTCAAAATGTGCAATTAGTTTTTCGAACAATTTTTATGTAACCTATATTTAATTCAGGCACACTGTGAGAACCAGCGCAGTTAAATGGACACATTTGCCATTTTTAAAAATTTACAATAAAGCAAAATACATTGCCAAAATTTTATCAATTTTAAAAATTATTTGCAATCCGCAGAGGGAGATAGATAACTGGCAAATTCTTACAAAGGTTATCATTTAAATTAAATCAAAAGAAGCAAGTTTGCATTTCTTTTGCTTCTGGATATATTTCACTGCTTCCACACAAATTGTCCAAATGTTTTATGTCATTAGGAGATGCAATAATATGTCTACGGACATGGTTAAGGTCCCGCAGTGTCTTAAATTTCTATTGGCTTCTCGATAATTATTTGGCTCTATAATGCTTTTATATAACTAGCAATATTCTTACTTATTAAGATTCTCGGTAAAATGACCAAAATAAAAAATATCTTTATGGGCGAATCTTCAAAGAGCTGATATTACTAGCTCTTATACTATCTGAAAATTTCGGACTTTGCCTTGTTGGCTGACGTCACTTTATCCTGGAAGCCTTGTTGGCTACTAATATTTTCCTTTTGAGAATTTGCCGATTCACCTACAAACTTATTCTTAATTGTTAATCTGTGAATTTTCCCATTTCTTAATGCTTGAATCGTTATAAAACTAAAAATTTTAGTTCGAAAAAAGTTGTTTGTGTTTCTTCTTACTTTTTATACTAGCTCCCTTTGAGTCATTAGCCTTTGCTCTTGCAAATTGCTTTTGGGGGTGTTTTTCTTTTGTTTCCTGATTTTTTGTGTTGCCTCTGGAGTCAAGTGGGCAAATAATAGTCGGTATAAAGACACACCCTTGCAATATAGATTTTAGAACAATAACGCCATATACACATGGTGCTTTTATACCAAATGATTGACAAAAATCATTGCTTTTGTTTTAATTAAACAAAAAAATAAAAATAAAAAACATCAAGAATGAAACCTTGCGAACTTGATATAATGTTCGATTAGAGATATTTTTCTTAAAGATGCTTCAGATTAGATTCAGATAATTAGTATTGGCACATGTTACGATAATAGTTGAATTGACATATTATTCAAAATTAAAGGTTTCGTGGTATAGTACAAAACTGTTAGTTTGGTTTGGTTTGATCACTGTTTGGCCTTTTTATGAAATGGTTTGATATACTATTAATATTGTTTATACAGTATATGGGGTGTCACATTAAGGATGACAGCCGGATTAATCTCAGAAACTACTACAGTTATAAAAAACCTCTTTACGAATTCTTCCAACTAAAATATTTTGGTGTTGCTCCAGCTAGGGGGCAGTAGTTACATCTCTCTGCTGGAAAAATTGTATTTTTTGACGAATCTCTATGATTCATACCCTAATTCAACCAAATAAGTATTCCTGTTAAAATTCTGCACAATTGGGACCTCTAAAAAAATATGCCTTTACATCACTTCATATAAAAAGGGAATAAAAATATCACTAAACTACTTCTTCTTATTTATTTGACTTGACTTGAACCTAGGAAATGCAAATATTCTTGTCCAAAGTTTTTTTTTGAAAAAGGAAATTTTTAGATAGTAACAAACCTGAGAACTTAAATTTCTTAAAAAAATTAGTTACCCACAATCCCATCAATATGTTTGCGAAATGATGTTGGGAGAGAAATCATCAATATTTGGTTTCATTTTTAAGATATTTAAAAATAACATTTTATATGTGTATTTTGTGGTAACACGTAGCTTTGTTTAGATATATTACCTTCCTAGCCCGCGCAGCAATTGCTAGAGAAGGTATTGTTTTCTACAAAAAATTATTTTGAGATAACCCCGAAAATTGACCTATCCTAGCAATATCGTCGTGATGTCTGTCTGTGTGTGTATGTCTGTCCGTAGTCACGATAGCTTCTAAACCGCTTAACTGATCTTCATGAAATTATAAGGTAAAATAGTGTTTGATACTTTTACGAACTGATTATATTTTGGTCAAAATTCATGAATGCTAATGACAGTTAAGAATTGAAAAAAATGTCTACTTTTTAATGACGCGGCGCATCAATATGCGATTCTCGGAATGTAGTGGTGTATATTTTTCTCAAAAATTTGTGTTATAACCAAAAAGTTCATAGGAGCTTTCGATTTGGAGATATTTACAAAAAACTGTTTTTAAGGTTGATATAGCATGGAATGTACTTTAAGTGTGGTAATTGGCTAGAAAGGTATCATACATTTTGGAACACTAAAACATTTTAATCTAAAAATAAAATCCAATTTATAATAATGTTTGACAATTATTGATGTTTATTTATTTTTAATTTTGATGAGAGTACACAAACGTCAAATTATATTACATAGATTCAGAGGTGTTTAAGTAATTTTTTTGTTTTTTTTTGTTTATAAATTAGTTTTTTGAAAAACTACTTATTTAAAAAGCATTTTTTTTAAACCATTTTTTGTTGGCCTATTTTTTTGAAAAATGTTAATGGTCCAGACACCGGTTAGAATATGTTTGCGAGGAAAGGTGAGCACTGATTTAAGAAAAAATCAGTTAGGTAAGATTAAAAGTTAAAAATATATTCTCGCGGCAAATCGGACCTTGGCGAATGAGCCCACGGCGAATCGGCGGCGTCGAATTGTCCCCTAGTAAAAGGAAAAGTATGATCAGGTCTATACATTTTTTTAAATATCTTAAAAATTAGGTTAAATCTAGAAATGCCGTAAGTAACTTATTAACCAAATATTATTTAGCAACTTCAAGTAAAAATATTAATGGGTCTGTATCTAAATTTTTTCAGAAATGATTTCCAGGATTGGTATTCTTTAATAGTTTTCTCTATGGCATAACTACAATATTGGACAAAAAAGTTCATTTGCATTTTTTTAGACTTAAGACTGGACTTACTCGTTAATCAAAGTTTCGTGGCTAATCGGGCAAAAATGAGTTTTTGTTTCTCTCATATTTTTCCGTAGGTAGCTTGAAAGCTTAACCTCACGGGGGTTCAAGATCTAATGGACACCTAATAAGTGTTGACAGTTAACTGTTTCGTCCTTATGGGACTCCTCAGAACACTTCTAGGTCGATGTGACAATTCTTGCGAAGTTAATTAGACGGTTTTGTCTCTAATCATAAGTAAATAGTGAGAAAACTATCGCAAAAAGCGCCACCTACCGAGATGCGAGAGAAACAAAAAACAAAAGCAGGCGAAAAACTGCTATACATATCAATCAATGAAAAAATCGAATACAAATTAAAGAAAATAAACTATAGTCCGTGACCTACGACAGCTCTTCTGTCTTTCAGGCCGGATCAACGCATATTGCATTTTTACCCGTCATCAAGACAATTGAGCGTCAATCAACGGAATTTTTAAGCCAAATAATACTAACAAACGTGTATTTTCGTACCTATGAATTTAAAAATCAAACAAGTTTCGTGGGTAATCGGGCAAAAATAAGTTTTTGTTTCTATCATATTTTTCCGTGGGTAGCTTGAGAGCTTAACCTCACGGGGGTCCAAGATCTAATGGACACCTAATAAGTGTTGACAGTTAACTGTTTCGTCCTTATGGGACTCCTCAGAACACTGCTAGGTCGATGTGACAATTCTTGTGAAGTTAATCAGACGGTTTTGTCTCTAATCATAAACAAAAATGAGAAAACTATCGCAAGACGCGCCATCTACCGAGATACGAGAGAAACAAAAACAAAAGCAGGCGAAAAACTGCTATACATATCGATCAATGAAAAGATCGAATACAAATAAAAGAAAACAAACTATAGTCCGTGGCCAACGACAGCTATTCTGTCTTTCAGGCCGGATCAACGCATATTGCATTTTTACCCGTCATCAAGACACATGAGCATCAATCAACGGAATTTTTAAGCCAAATAATACTAACAAACGTGGAATTTCTCGTTAAGTTAACTCGTCGAAGCATGGGCGTAGCCAGGGTCTCGCTCAGGGTGGGGCAAAAAAGCAACAAAATGTACAATCAAATATTATTACTAAATGAGGTAAAGCCAGAATGGGGCAAATGACAAGCCAGGGTGGGGCAAGTGCCCCACTCTGCCCCACCCCGACTACGCTCATGCGTCGAAGTAATTATTTTTTAAAGAAAAAGTGATATTTTCATTTCCTCCATGTTGTATATGAGGGGCCCAAATTATGCAGAATTTTTCAAGGAATACAAATGTGCTATAATTTAAGTTACTGCCCCTAGCAGGGAGCTACAGGAACAACAATATTTTAGATAAATTCGCAAAGCCCGATTTGGTTATATTTGTTTTCGAAGTCATAGCTGTAGTAGGTGCTGGGATAAATATGACTGCCATAAGTCATAGCTGTAGTAGGTGCTGGGATAAATATGACTGCCATTAACAGAGGCAGATCTAGGGACTTTATTGAGGGGGGGGGGTAAATATTATAATAAATATTTCATACAACTATATTACATATAGTAACCAGGAGGTGTATTCTGTGCGTCAAAACTAAATAAAGTTTGAGATTTGAGGGGGGGATATTTCCCCTTTTTCCCCTTTTTCCCCTCCCGTAGGTCGTGTATAGTAAGTACTTTGTTATTTTTTTTTACCACCAGGTTCTAGCATTTTGTATGTAACTAAAGCCACTGATTAACCTATTTTATTGCAGACAAGTAATTTAATAAAGAGAAAGAGATCGGTTCATTCTATTGTTTAACGTAAAAGCCAACAGCAAAATTAATTAAAATTGAATCAAATATCACAATAAAATGAAAATTAAATTGCACAATCTAAATTTCTGCATCGCTACACAACGCCTAAACATATATGGTTACATGATGATGATGTACTAAATTTGAGTTTAAAATAATCATGACAGATAAATGCATTCTGGACACTGAAAAGAACCATCCTTTGAGACAAACGCATTTTATAGAATGTAAAACACCTAAAATATTGTACTGAAAAAATCATGGTTTTTAGTACCATTTAAAAGAAGAACTGTGCTCTTATCTCAAATGCCTGTTCTGTTTTTTTTTGGTAGTTTCTCTTGTATTTTACTAGCTGGCGCTACTTGTAGAAGCTTGCTACGTTTTGCTTGAGACAGCATCGCTCTTATAGATAGCTTAAGATGACATTTATAAACTGTTTTCTGAGCCTCGTGAGAGTGTCACATTAACCATGCAGTGTTCTAAAGAGTCTCTTTATGTCAATTCGGTTCGGTTCGGTTCGGTTTATTCCGCCGACCGACACCAACAAAATATGCATTGACTCGACCTGAGAATATATACTCTCATTTACACAATGAGCGGATTTTTAAGCGAACATTATGAAATAGATAAATACACACATACAGAGAAAACTCCCGCACGTTGGTCTGCGAGAATAACAAACTTATATGCTCACTTAATATGTGCTTGATATTGCTATTTTGTTATGTATGCTTCACGAAATGAAAGTTACAGTGGGTATTAGAGTATGATGTAAATTACGGGTCACTGCCGACTAAGAGTACCCATGCACAGAATGGGAGTAACAGAAGAGACCGAATGTAGACTCTGTATGGAGGATGATGAAACAGTTAGACATATACTGTGCGAATGTCCGGCTATTGCACGTTTGCGTCAGAACACTTTCGGTAAACCTCAGATTGATTCAGAAGATCTGAACAGTGTCTCACCTAAACTGATAGCTAACCTTTTTGGAGGATTAGGCCTACAGTGGTGAGAAACCACTCAAAAGTGAGCCACAATAGACCCACTAGTGGTCGCAGTGGAAGGGCTGCAAGGCCCACTCATATATGAATCATCAATCATCATCATGATGTAAATGGACCTGACAGACAAAGCTATGTCATTTTCGGAGGGCACATTTTCACGTTTTATTGATTGCCTGCCTATTGTTTTGTTTTTCTTTGATAGTTTCTCTTATGTTTTGGTAGATGATGTTAAGTTATGTTCTACTTTGGGCAGCATATCTCTTGTAAATATCGCAAGATGAAATTCATAAACCGTCTGCTAAGCCTTGCAGGGGAGTCACATTAACCATGCAGTGCTATGACGAGTCCCTTTATTCATATTTCGGTTTGGTTGGCCTATGCATCAAAGGCCATCTAGCCACAGTCTGCAACTTAATGCTCTGATTTCTGATTTGGAAAACCACAACACACTCACATTCATACACATATAGACCCCCATGGTAGGCAATTTTCTTTTCTCATTGAGGATTTAATTTTACCTGATGCTCTTTGTCGAATACAGGGGTCTTTATCATGCTAGCGCCATCTACGCTCTTAACACAGAACCACCGGCTTAACGTGACTTCCGAACCACGGTCTTGTATTCTTCATCAACTTTGCCTTCTTCGTTGATGCCCAAACTTCGCCCGAGACAGGCTTTACCCCAACTTCCAGTAAATCTGTGTTCACAAACGGAGAGTAGGTTCGAGTTTGTAGTGGCAGTCATGGGATTCGAACCACACACCCTCTGATTGGCAATCGGACACTTCGCCCACTGAACCAATCAGGACCGACGAGTCCCTTTAGGACCAAGGAGTTAATTGTCAACACTTAATAGCTATCAATTTATCGCCCGTGAGTGTACAGCTTTCGAACTGCTTACGAAAAAATGCAAGAGAGACAAAACATTTATTTAGCTGATTAGCCACGATAACTGACTTATTTATTTGTCTAGTAATATAAAGCCTGTTTAACCCCGTTCTGGTTTTTGGCATCTTTCAAATTTTAACATGTTGGGGTTGATCGGATAGATTTGTTTTATAATAATCTTATGCCACATGTTGTTATACATATTTGTTTTGTAAAGAATCAATCATTTTACCTTTACCATTTTCGAGAATTCAAACAGTTCCCACATAAAAACCTAGTAATTGCCAGTTCAGTCTGCTACTCGTAGATATAGGCAGTGATATATAGAAACATAAATATATGATTAAACTTAATCAATCTTCGCATACAGCATGGTTAAAAGCTATAGGATTCATAGACTGCTTGCTGTGCTTAATGTGTGTAAAAGAAAAGTTAAAGAGAGAAAAAATTTAATTTGGGCGGTGACTTGAAATATTTTTCGCTATTTTAGACCCGTATTCAGGCTGGTAGTGGGAAAGTAGGGGAATACATTATGACCTCTCGTCTTCTCGAAGTTTTGCGTCATTGCCTCGTGTGCAGCTAAATAGGTGAGAACTGGGTATTGGTTTTTTAAGCAAATTCCAGCTCAAGCCATGACAAAAAGTACAGATGAATTAATGTTTTTTCAGGGAAAATAGGAGTCAAGATGTGGCAAATCAATTTGTTGTCTCGTTTAAAGGAAGGGATATTTTAAGCTTAACACGGTCCAAAAAATAGTGACCCAATTCCAACGAACAGGTTGTGTCAATTTTAGCCACAAATTCAGTAGTGGGGAGGCACCTCATGTTCGTGAAATGGGAGAGGAGCTATTATTTGTGCCTACTTTGCATCCCTGTTCTAGTAAGGCAATTGCCAATGATGTGGGCGATGATATTTCACCCTATACCGATACCGTCCAAAACATTTTTTGAAACAACATGGGTAACGGAGTTTAAAGTAAAGAAAATGCAAGAAACTCTTCCAGATGATCAGTTCTGGAGAATAAAGTTTTGTGAAACCATGGTTGAAAAAACGAATCAAAATAAAAATTTCATTAAAAATATTTATTTTACAGACGAAAGGCCGTCACAATCCTTCCGTTGTTCGTTACTGCAGAACGGACCTAGTATCCCAGATTTTGGGTGACAATATCATTGGTCCTTATTTCATCAATAGTAATTTACGAGTGAAACATTATTTAGCTCTGTTGCAGGACCATGTTCACTTTAACCAAATTTGGTTTATGCAACTGAATTTTATAACAGGCTCGGATACTGTTTAGCACAGAGCGGTAGTATTTTTGAGAATTTAATTCCTTAGGTAGTTATTAAATCAACATGAAATAATATGCTTTTAAAACAGACCCCTCTCTTATTTGTTTCGCTGGGCAAACCATAAATTTTGTGTTTCTGGTAGACACGGCAATAAATATTATAAAAAAAAGAACAAGCTTGAAAGAAAATATTATACGTTACGTAGTTATCGACTAAATTTCCGATAATGTATGTACAACTGCTTTCCATTTTTTTTACGAACTCTCAAAAAATAAGATCGTCGTGCTAGGAGGAAACAGTCGGTGCCTTAAATTTCCTCCCTCTACTTTACCGGGGCGCATAGAGGACAGCTATTGGTTGTGGGTCTGGCTATCCTAAAACAATCGGCGTAACCACGTGTAAACTTTTATCCTTTTTTATAACATACTGCATATTTTATGCATATGCAGTTGTTCTTATCTTACATTCAGTAATAATTTTCATAATTTTTCTAGCATTTAACGATGCTGTATACTTTTCATATCTACCATTTTTTCTGACGTAGTACTTTGTCTAACATGTTTTGATTCAGTTCTGCCTGACTAATAATCCGAAAATACCAATTTTTAGTGAATATTTATTTAAACATTTTTATTTAACTTACAAAATGCGAAAATTTTTCGTTATTACCGACAAACTATTCTTTATAACCCTTGAAACTTTTTACGCTAAAAATCTTTGTATAATACCAGTTTTTAACGACAACGCTTTACTGCGACCTCTCCAACGTTATATTAAAATCCCCATGTAAAAGAGAACAAAGACATGAATTTAAACCCTCCCCAGCAGTAAGCAAATACTTGATAATGAAGCCCCAAAAGAAGTGACACTAATTAGCTGATTATCTACTTTGAAAGGCAACGGTCCAAAGAAACAATAAACCTATGGAGCTCGGCGAAACGCCGTAAAAGCCTTATATTCCTGTTTAGCTTAATATATTTTTGAACCTAATGATATACAAATAACATAAATATTGTGAACAGCTTTAGGAAATTTTATTATTGTCGTCTAAAATATTTCAAAAAATTCTTTTAATGTTGTTCTTCGCATTACCTTTCCGGGGCACAGAGAGAAAAGGTGTTGGCTGTAGGTCTGGCTATCCTGAAACAATGGGCGTAACCACGTGTAAACTTTTGTAATTTTTTCTAACAATATATATATAAACACTCAAAGATAACGCCTCAGCTTGCGGAATCTTGCTTGACCTTTCAAAAGCTTTTGATACAATCAACCACACAATACTCTTAAAAAAGCTTGAAGCCTACGGTTGTGGCCAATTAAAATGCGTTGTGTGACATTTGTGGCAACCTAAAAGACGTTGCCGCCATTTTGTGACACTGTAAATAGAACCATAACGCTGCGCCAATTTTTGACACAAAAAAAAAATGACTGAATAATTAAACAAATATCGGGAAGCAGAACTGTATTTTCCAGCTAGGTAAAACATTGATATGCCCGGTAACTTTTATACAGTGGAGAAGGGGGGGGGGGGGTTCAGAAATAAGAAAATTTTAAGCACCACAGTGTTTTAATATCAATGTTTTACAAAGAAGATCTTAATTAAAATACAGTTCAACCCAAACGTTGTAGCCAAACAATGAAACTCTACCTACTTCCGAGGCGTCCAGAGTATTTGTGTAATTAAAAAAAAAGCAAAAAAAATTGACTAATAAACAAAATAAAATTCTAAAAGATTCCTAAAGGAATCAAAATGACACGAATAGAAAGTTCTTTATAGGTAGATGCACATTTCCAACAGGTCACAGTGTACCTACAATTGAGTCAGTAGCGTAAGACTCAATTATACACATGACTGTAAAAAAAACTATACTTCCAAAATCATTCCATCATAGGGGAGATCTGGACCAAATATCTGCTGTCATCATTCTACGTTGGGTAGCATGAGACAGACAGCAACCCAGTCCGAGATCTACCCCATGAGGTAAAGCAATGTAAAGAAACCGCTAAAAAATATAACCTCATCTCTCTTTTGTCTCTGCAAAGTTGGTTCACTGGATTGTACAAATAACACAAAGATTTAGTTCATCTTGTTTATTTTAAAGGTAAAACTGGAAAAAATACTGGAGACATGAAATATGCAAAAAAAAATGAAATAAGTTCGGGCCAAAGTAGCAAGGTACTCCAAATTTCACAAGAGAAACTGTCTTAAATAAATGAGATGAAGGAAAACAAGTCAACTTAGTAAATACTCCGCAAAATTGTGGTTATGACGTCATACATTTACCTTGCGTTTACACGAAATGTTAAATTATACTATAAAGTTTATGAAAAAAAATTATATCTAAAAAATCGCTGCTTGCGTGAAATTGAAGAAAACTCCTACCTTGGTCCTTGATTATTTAATGGTTAAAGAAGAGGGTGTTTTGATTTGTAAACCTGGAAGTTCCCAAACATCTTCCTGGCAACTCCGGGTTCTGCTCTGGTCGGGCCTTCCCTTGGTTGCTTAGCACAAAAACGTGGTTTGAAAAAAAAACTCCAAAAATTCCCCACGTCTTTTGTCGAAAAAGTACATTTCACACGAAAAATAATTACAATTTGGGAGGCAAATATTGTCTTGAAGAATTAAAAAAAAATAAAAAAAAATCGAACTTACAACGCTTATTTCCCGTAGAGATGGCGTAGGCCGCCTTAAATCCCTCTCAGAGGATGTGAGCGTCACTTAAGATTCGCCTAAACAACGACGGCTCACAGTTATACCGTCTTTGGTATAATCTGCAACTACTGCAGTGCCAATAAGTGCCAATAACCACAAAAACAATGGCGACACCAATAGACGGCCACCAGCCCCGCCAAAATTCTTTAGGAAAGAGGAAAGACACTTTGTCAAGAACACAAAAAAATGAAGTTGCCGGAAATCGTTCGTAGATCTGGTGGGGACAGTACAACGTACCAACCATATTTTCCCGGTTAAACTCAAATAAGGATGCCATTTATAAAAAAAAACGCTCTCGCCGAAAAATCCCTAACTCCGGTTTGCGAGACTGGAGAAAAAAACCGCGGTTTTCAAACTAACCAATGATGAAATACACTAATACTTCCGTACCCTGCCCATGAGGTGTTGTCGGATCTATTTCCACGGTTGAAATTTTTATAAAAGGACATCGAGACACCCTCCATACATAGACCGAACATTTACCTACCGGACCCCCGCCAGCATAGCAAGTAGAAGGAAAATAACCAGCCGGACTATAACAAGCTCAGCATTGAAACCATCAACTGTAAAATCAATTACTGGAGATCAGAGCATGCATCAAACCCAAGAATATTCGAACATTCAACCAATTCCCATATGAGTAAAGCTATACTAAGTGTAGAATTTAGTTGTATTTTAGTTACAGTTTTAGTCAAAAGTTTCCTTTGCTCTTAATATATGTTTTCTTTAAGATTTATATGGTTTGACGCCATTTTTGTAAAACATTTCTACATTAATAAAGTTGTTTCTGAACTTGAACCTAAAATACACATTGAACTACTGCTCAAACCCGGCCTAAGAGTGTTCAGATGTTAAGTTTGCTCACCACTAGCTAGCCCTACACAACCTTCCAATCCGACTGAGTTAGCTATTAACTTTATTTAACTATAATTATATATAAATTTATATAATATAAAAATACGATTTTGTTTATTCTTTTAGTCCTGGTTTTTATCCCTCGTTTATCTCCCATTTACAAAAGTGCATAACTCGTATTTATTTTATCTTCTCCTTATCAAATTAATAAAGATATCAAAGGGGGCGGAGCCTCGGTTGTGCCTGGTAAAACCGTGGACCTAAATATGTTTTCGTGCTATAAAAACTAGTTAATTCGTGAAGAAAAAGAGGTTTTGGAAGCATCATTGTCCTAATATCCTCGAAAATAAACATAAGCGAATGAAATGTTCATCTAAATGTTTTCTTCCTGTTACTGAAACCATTTGTGATGCGGCAACGCCGCCATGCCCCAGCAGAACAGCTAATTCTTCGTGAACGTCAAAGAAAATTACGAAATTTTACAGATAAACAAAACAATCGAAAGTTTTTATGTGATTTTTCCCGAAACCTGTGATCTCAAATTCCGATTAGAATGCCCAAATAATACGATGTGTGCAGTGTCCACAGTAATTCGATGGAATGCCTCCTTCATAAGGTAACTTTCTGAACACTATATAACCTCAAAACCTAGCTCTATAAATTACCCTTAATGTGTGTATAGAAAAATGAATCGAATAGTTTTGGTTATTTACATAAATAAAACAAATATGTAACGTTTGCCTTAAACGTAAAAATGACCCGTTACACGGTGTTAGGGGAATTCCTCTTCATTTATTTAAATCTTATTTATCGGGGAGAACGCAAAAAACAGTAATTCTGACAATGGAACTTTTGAGTCAGAAACAAATAACATTAGTATCGGCGTACCTCAGGGAAGTATCTTAAGTGCACTGTTTTTTGTAATATATCTTAATGACATGGATACACTATTTAATAAACCCGATATAAACATAAATTACGCCGACGATACAAATGTTGTTGTTCCAGTATAAAAAGGCGAAAATCTCGAGGAAAGATGCTTGGATGTGCTTAAAGACACCAAAGACTGGTTAGACTGCAATCAATTGCTTTTGAACGAAGAAAAAAAATCATAGTATATAGTAATCAAAGAACTACTCAATGCAAATCTGTAACATTTCAAAACAAAGAAATTAAGTTTGTTAAAAAAGCAACGGTGCTTGGACTTACTTTTGATAATAGTTTGAATTACTCAGACACATTCAGACTCTGTGTGCAAAGCTGGGTCGATCAAGCTATGCTATAATAGTTGGCAAAAATTGTGGGGTATAGTACTGCCCTTAGGACCATGCATTACGGTATCTTTTATTCACACCTTCGATATGGTATATTGCTCTGGGGTAGTAGTGGCCATACATATAAGGTATTCGTCCAACAAAAAAAGATCATGCGCATTATGTTTTCGTTAAAGTATGATGAAAGTTGTAGAGGCACTTTTAGCCGGAACCGGTATCTGACAGTTTATGTTTACGAATGTCTTACGCACGTTTGGAAACATTTTTCGTGATTTGAGTCCCTTATGCCAAGTCACAATTATTATACCCGAAACTGTGACCGAAAAAATTTTCTTTATCATCCTGTACATAGGTTGAAATCAACAGAAAAGGGACCTGAATATGGGGCCATTGAGTTTTATAATAAGCTTCCAGACAAAGTGAAAGAAAGTGAAAGTTTTAAAGTTTTTAAAAGGATATGTTTTGATTTAATTTGTGAAATCGAACCATATACATTCGAGGAATTTTTAAACTAGGCCATGTTTAATCTACTCATTTTGTAATCAGAACCTTTATGTACTTTATACAATATCTTACTTAAAACCTACCTCTTAAAACTTATCTTTATTTTATTTTTATTTTGTTTTTGTTTTAAATGTATTGTTTGTGAAATTCAATAGTTATTTGTTGTTCTTTCATTCTTGTATGTATTGTTAAGTAGTTAAAAAGAATATGCTTTTTTTCTATCTACATTGTGACAACTATGTTAAACATTATGTTATATAGTATATTTTGTTCCTTTTTTTTCTAGCAAATAGTTGACGCACCATATCTTTATAAATTGTATTTGTATAATTAACAGTGGCGCACCCAGGAATGTGTCTTGGGGGGGCCCGCGGCCTCTTGGGGGAGCCCGAAGCCTCATGATGTCAAATTTTAAGCTATTTTTTGTGTTTTATTATGAAATCTGTAGAAAATATGTAAAAAAATCTAAGGCTTGGGGGGCCCGGACCTCGCCCCCCCCCTGGGTGCGCCCATGTAATTAATATGGTATTATAAAATCTATCTACATTCAGTTATAATTTCCCATGAATCCCATAGCATTTAACAATGCTGTATAGTTTTTTATATAGTGATTTTTCTAACGTAATACTTTATCTAACATATTTTGAGTCAGTTCTGCCTGACTAATAATCGGAAAATACCTATTTCTAGTAAATATTTATTTAAAGATTTACATTTTACTTACATAATGCGAAAGTATATGGTTATTACCGACAAAACTTTTTTTTAAACCTCAAAACTTTCTACGCTAGAAAACTTTGTACAATACAAGTTTACGACAACGTTTTACTGCGATCTCTCCGATTTTATATTGAAATCACAATGTAAAAGAGAACCAAGATATGAATTTAAAGTTTAATCCCTCCGCAGCAATAAGCAAACACTTGATAATGAAGCCCCAAAAGAAGTGACACTAATCAACTGATTATCTACTTCGAAAGACAATGGTCCAAAGAAATAATAAACTTATGGAGCTCGGAGAAATGCCGTGGAAGCTTTATAATCCTGTTTAGCTTGATATATTTTTGAGCCTAATGAGATACAAAATACGTTAATAAATATTTTGAACAGCTTTAGGAAATTTTTTAAATGTGGTCCAAAAATTTTCAAGGTATACCGCTTTAGATACCAAGTTCTACTTATTTATTCGGGTGGTTTTAATGTTGTTTGAAGGCTTTCGAGAATTTGGTTCTCATTTGAGCTAATCTTAAAATGAACGAAAATACTAATATTTCAACATTTTAAAGATTTCAATAAATGTATTTATTTTTTAACTGTCATGTCATGTGCACTCAACGTACACATTAATAGGCAGTGGCGTATTTAGAAAAAGGTTTGGGGGGCTTTTTCTGCCTAAAATTTCAAGATCTTGAAATGAACCTTTGAAATTTTTGTAGCAATTCTATAATCTTAGGGTGGCCCCTATATAATATGGTGCTGCAATTAGGTATTTACGTTACTAGACCGAAAATGTAAACTTTAAGGTCGACCCTGGAAAGCAGCAGGCGAGACCTGGGAAACGTAAGGAGACCTGTTAAGTCAGTTTTCGGTCGTGAACCGTATGTATTTTTTTTAAGCGACATAAAAGACTGCAAGCACATTTAATACGTAAATATTAATTTTTTAAACCGATATAAATCAATACAATAGCTAGTAATTTATAACCAATAGTTTTTTATCGTTATTGGCGATTTTCCGCGTTTGGATTAAGTTTCAACATTAAAAAAAAACTGTCACAAGCACTGTCTAAATGACATAAATCATGGCAACCTTGCCTTAAAAAGGAACCATGTTTTTCGTTTCATCTGCCTGCCTTTTGTTTTTACTCTGATAGTTTCTTTTGTATTCGATAGATGTCGCCAATTCTTGGAAAAGCATACGGTATCGCAGGCAATATTTATCATTTCTCTTAACAATATCCTAAGATGAGATGTATATACCGTCTCTCTAGCTTTGCAAAGGTGCCAGTTTGACCATGCAGTGTTCTAAAGAGTCCCTTAAGGACGAAACAGTAAACTGTCATTACTTAATAGGTGAGCTGCTTATGAAAAAATACAAGATACATTTTTTTGGCCTCTTGGTTTTTTACCCTGTTGGGACCGAAAAGTTCTCCAAAAGTAAGTTTTAGTTTTCCTGCCTGGAAAGTGAAATTTTCCGTATAAAAGATAGTGCCAAAAGTGTTTGTTTTACGACTGATTACAAAAAATTCTTTTCTACACTGCAGACACCACACTGAGGCCCCTTGTACACTCGCCCACTTTTTCATTGTCATTTTGTTTTTCATGCCAAATTAGAATAAATAAAAGAGGTTGTTTGGAACCACGCATGGTTTAAAATAAGTATTTATGATTTACTAAATGATTTTCTTTAGCAGTTTTTAAGGCCAGTTCCGGGCTTCCAAGATGAGTTTAGTGAATTTTAAGTTGACATAAAAAAGTGGACAACTGTACTAGCAAGAAGTTGTTGCTTCACGTAGACACGGCACGGCAGTGCCTCGCCAAGTTCGCGCTGCCGTACCATCTTTTCTTGAAACATTTCAGCCCATATTTGATCTATTTAAAACTCTACATCGGAATGAGCTACGAATCTGCACAGTCGTAAATCTTCATAGAGTTAACAACCCCTCCAAGTTTAAAAAAAAAAAAAACGTCGAAATTACCACTCACTAACTCACTCATTCATGTATAGGTCATCAAAATTCTACTGTACTTCCAGGCATGCTACATAGCTGAAATTTGGCTAACTGATAGAAATTATGATCAAACCCCTGGAAAAAATCAAAAAACCTCAAAATTGTAATTTTCTCCCCTCCCCTATACATGTAAGGTTATGTAAAAGAACATTGCCCACCTACAAAAATGCTAGACAGCTGAGCTTTGGCAGACTAATAGGAACTATGATAAAACTGTAGGAAAAAATTAAAACACTCCAAAATTCTGATTTACTTCCCTCCCCTATAAAGTTAGAGTTATAAAAAAGTAACATTGCCCACTTTTGCAAGGCCGATAGTAACTATGATGAAACTATAAGAAAAAATTTAAAAACACGAAAATTTTAATTTGCTTCCCTCCCCTATATATGTAAAGTTATGTTAAATTAACATTGTCCACTTTCAGAAACGCTAGAGAGCTGAGCTTTGGAAGGCTAATAGGAACTATGATAAGACCCTGGAAAAAAATTAAAAAACCTCAAAATTTTAAGTAAGGCATTACAAAAGTTTTGAACAATATTTCGCATATTTAACTACTTTAAAAATTAGATATTATCCAATTCCTTTAAAAAAGAAGTGAAATCATAACAAAAACATTTTATGTAAAAAAAGCCAAGTAGTCGAAAATGGCATTCCGTAAAAAGAATTGAGATAAAAGTAAAGCCAAGTTCTCCAAAACAAATTTTAAAATGAAAGGTTCTTACATGTTTGAAAATATTTTTCTAAACTTGCTAATTTGAACATAATAAAATGGAGGTTTCGAAAAAAATAGAGTTTTCAGTGTTTTCTGCTCATCTGTCGTCACAGAACCAGAACAAGCATTTGGAACAGAACAATAAAACCACGACTACACGCTGAAAAACTCCACTGAAAACATGACATCAAAAATATTGTCTATTACCGAAAACAAGGTGAAAAATAAAAATGCTTTTCCCGGTGTAAGCTTGAAGGAATGTTTCCATAAATATTAAGTATTAAATAGTTTCTTTTGTTAAGGCGTTAATAGAATATTATACATTTAATTAAGAAAATCGAGTTAAATTATAATTTGATTTTTCTGGTCTTTGTTTATTTGCATTCGTATAAAAAGTATCGTAAACAATCGTTTGAGAACCTCTTTGCATACTCCAAACTGTCTCGATCGTGTGCAAAGAGTCGTTTTTAAACCTTGTTGTTTAAATAGTTTATAGATATAGCCAGATAGTTTTTCAAAGTCTTTACTTTCCCATAGTCTGCTTATAAAATTGCGGCGACCGGTTTCGGGATAGCTCCCATCCTCAGGGGAGACTACATTTAAGCAAACGTTTCTTTTACAAATTTTGTCAAATTTGGTTAATCAATATGATATTATAGCACTTGTATAAAAGCATCCTTAAGTATCTTATGAACAATGAGTACTATTTACCAAAAAAAAAACAAAGTCATAAAAAATATAAAAATATAAAAGGAATTATAAATAGTACTCATTGTTCATAAGATACTTAAGGATGCTTTTATAAAAGTGCTATAATATCAAACTAATTAACCAAATTTGACAAAATTTGTAGAAGAAACGTTTTCTTAGTTGAACGGACTGTGGGAAAATAAAGACTTTAAAAAACTATCCGGCTATTCTATAACAATCCCACATAATGGATACAGAGGAAGATCTATTATTATTCTCTCCAATTTAGATTGTTTTGGCTAATACTGACAGTATTTTACAGTCACCTACAAAAATATTAATAATTAATTATTTTAAGTATAATCGGCAGATTTAGAAATATACCCGAAGCGGAAGCCTAGAAACAAAGCAACAGGTTATTTCTTTTGCCCAGGAGCAACAGCTTCTTTGCCGCCTCAAAAGCTGTCTTTCGGTTTTTTCCTAACAATTTGCTCTATTTTCGTGTCACGTATCACAATCTCGTTTCCAGTAAATTATCCTTCAACCTTAAAAGGCGGATTTTCTTGATTGTTTGAAAATATGCTTTTATCTTGTTTGTAATAAAAAATGATTTATTTTTGCGTGTTATCAATTTATTTCAATACATATTATATTATCTCAAAGCATTTAACTTCGCGATGTGTGCTTTAAATAATATTTTATTGTTCTTCTACTATTTTAAAACAAAAAAGTGTTTTCAAAACAAGAGTTTTCTTGAATATAATAATTTACTACTTATAGAAAAATCATTCTTAGAAATCAAGAAAGAATTACTCTAAAAAAATTACTAACTATGTTGAAGAACTACTAACCTTCTTGATCGGGCAAAATAAAATGTTTTAAATCAAGATAATAATTGGGTCATTCCACACGGTAAAATAAATTGTTTTGGATTAAAGCAAATTGCTTTGAAGTAAAATAATTTGTGCTTTCCTATTCACCAAGAGAATATTTTGTTGATATAGCATTAAAACTGAATTAATCTAAGGCACCGTTTTCTCTGGAAGCAAAATATTACTTATATGAATACAATTTGCGTCGTTACAAAACGGAGTATACTGGAACAAAACAATTAAAAAAGAAAAATAAAGTCTCATTTCGTTCGAACTAAAAAGAAATATTTTAATTCAAAACAAATTGTTTTAAGGTAAAACAATTTATTCAAGAAAAGAATGTGTTTTCATTGTAGAGAAAAATTTTTACCGTGCACTCTTTTAATCAAGGCATTGCTTGTCTTGAATAAAATACATTATTTTCTTAATTAGAAAGCTATACTTTCTTGAATCAAGAAAAAAATAAGAATTTTTACTTTACTTTACTTTACTTTCTCATACTAAAACAAGTATTTTTCATGACATTCAGTTTTGATTAGGAATTTATATAACAATTGGAGAATTAAATAATAATAACAATAATATTGCAAAACTTCTTTTTCATCAACATTTCTTAATAAAAAAAACACTAATTTTCTTGAAATATGATTCAAAATGTTGTCTTCTTTTGGTTGGTGCATGCTAAATCATATTTATTGATATAGCCTTTGCAATAGGCAGTTACACTTTTGTGACTTTTACATTAAACAAACATATTTCCTAACCAGAAATATATTTATGTCATGTTGGTATAAAATTAAACATAAAACTGTCATTGTCCCTTAATGAAAAGATACTGACTGCAGTGGTGCACCCAGGAATATGTCTTGGGAGGGGCCCGAGGCCTCTTGGAGGGGGCCCGAAGCCTCATGATGTCGAATTTTAAGCTATTTTTTGTGTTTTTTCATGAAATATGTGGAAAATATGTAAAAAAATCCAAGGCTGGCCTGGGTACGCCCATGCTGACTGTAGGTTAACAAAAAAAACGCACAGACAAAAGTTATCGGGCCCCCCCGAAGCTAACATTTTTGTAGAAAGTTTTCACGTCTTGCATGAATATAAACATAAAATTGCATAAAATACATGGGGTCTCGCGATCCCCTAAAACTGTATTTGGCCCATCCCGGAATTTTTTTCTATATACGCCACTGGTACCTGCTTATGGCAAGAACTATAACAGGTTTGTTTTCTTTTGATATATTTCACTAAAAACTTTAAAATTTTAATTGAATGTTCAATCCAGTGCAGTTTAAGTTTCTTAAATTAATATTCTTGGGAGATATTTTTAATTTTCATAGGGCGTTTTTATAGTCCCTTCTTTGTTTTTATTGAAACAATTTACATAAAAACTTGTCTTGATAGAATAATGTTTAATAATTTTTTGTAAATATAATTTTTGATGCTTTTCGGTTAAAAATCTTGAAAATAGAGCTTCCGCACGGTATAGTTTTTTCTGTGTACAAAACCAATTTTAAAGTTTTTTTAGTGCTTTACCCAGGGACAGATCTAGGAACTTTATTTGGGGGGGGGGGGGATTTCATGATAAATATTGTATAAACCTATTTTGCATAGTGACCATAGTTCTATGTGTCAAAACTAAATATAGTATTAGATTTTGAAGGGGGAAATTTCCCCTTTTTCCAGTCCTGTAGATCCGCGCCTGTTTGCCTAGCCTAACAACTAAATAGACAAACAAGGTATACAAATGAAAACCAAAACAATGAAAACAACAGGAGTAATTCGTGCAAAAAGTTTGCGGTTAGAGCTTATGCCTTTTGTTGCTTCACAACACAAAGTTCCAATTAAACTTTGGCAATTTGACCCACAAAAAGATTTAAATTAGGAAAACTTTGCGCCTTAAGTTAATCCAGCTTTCGTAATTTGAAATCAAATGAAAATCTTAATTTTGTATTTATCTGCAAGAACATTTCATAACATAAAAACTCTATTATATTAACCATTTTCGGTCATATGATAACTTGAGGACAAACGATAAATTGGATTATCTTCAAATTGAGCTTGAGCAATTTATTTTTTCTAAAGGTATGAAAGCGAAACAGACTTCCGATCTTTCACTCAAAGCGGATAATTATAGAAATACCTCTTTGGTCCTCAGTGTACGTTAAATGACGTCAACCGAAAATAGTAAACTAAGCAAGAAAAACTCTTTTGAATTCCTGCTAAAAAAAGTCTATACCGTCCTTCTAATATAGGTTTCAAATCAGGAACCAATTGCAGCCGCGGCATGTACTGCAGGCAAGGTGAATAGGTACGTTATAAACACAACACCAGTATACAATTTATTCTCTTTTAAAGCTTGTTGCGCTATAGAACTCCTAGAACATGGTAGACTAGTTGTTATAGGCACCACTACATAATTTTCTGATAGTAGACATATTTTTTCCAATATCCATGAACGCGACACATTTCGGCTTAAAAAGCCATCCTCAGAGGTTCTTAAAGTGGAAAAAAAAAATAAAAAATTAAATATTAGCTTTTGTTTTATATCCAATTTAAAAATATCAATTTTCAAAGCACTAGAAAAATTTATATTAATTAAAAAAATACTTATTTATAATACTAAATCTGTTGTAGTTCCATTTCTAAGGTTAAAATAAAACAATAATACTAAGTTATTACATTTTTTTTGTCTCAGTTGCCTACTTGGAAGTTTCTCAAGCAAATATTTGGAAAACAAACAATTAATATTATGCCACCATTATCAGTTTTTCGTATTTATGGTAGCATCTAAGAAGAACCTAAGGCAAACACAATATGATGTTAATGAAAAAATACAAATATACCTTAGTAAAGTCCTTATTAATCACAATTAAATAAAACATTAAACATTTAAAAAGTAAAATAATAAAATCTAATAGGATTGAGGACATTTTAACAACTATTTATACCTACCCAAACAACCTCAAATCAAATTAAAATCCTAATAATGAAATTATGTTGAAGAACCAAAAAAAATTTGTGAACTATTTGTTTTTTTACAAAACTCCCAAAAAGATTGGGTTAAAAAAATACCAAAATGTCAAGATAATTAAAAATAGGAAAATTATTTTTTATTTTGTGTTAAATTGTATTTTAAAATTTCATATTAATAACAAAAATGGTTGAAGGCAACCCATTGACTTAGATTTTTTTATCTGATTACAGTTGACCAGTCAGGTTCAATCACCTTTTAAATTCTGTAGGTAACCTGTGTAAACGTATAAAGAACTTGGGTAGATTAGAAATAATAATCAAGCATAATTTAACCAGCTAAGTTTTTGAATTTCTCAAACTGTCAGAACTTTGTGAAGTACGGACGGTTTTCGTTAAAATAGCTAACAGCTTATCTATCTTTTTAGATGGTTTTTATTCATGCAAAAAAAAATTATAAAATCATTGTTCCTAAAAATATAAAATTTAGGATAAAACTACCCTTCCTTTTTGCAACCTTTGTTACGGGCATCAACTTAAAAATTAGACTGGCTCCTTAAGAACTTGAAGAACTTTAACTTTTAAACTGGTATCTATAAGGTCCTTTATAGATTCTCCTCACATTAAGAAACCTTTGATCACCTTTAGGAAATAAGTGACCTGTGAAACTAGGCCAAATGTTTCACTAAATAATTCAGGGTAGTTTAATAGTGTAAAACTAGGATAGTTGAAGAGAGAGAGGCAATTACCATAATTTTGATTATTAGAAAATTGTCCGTTTGTTATAATATTTTCTCATTATCCTTAAGTAATAATATTAAGAATTGGGCACACTTTGTCCAAAATTTTGTTATTCGAAAGAGGCTGTTAAATATATTTTTTATTTTCCATCCATCCCTCGCGTTACTACCAGTACATTTAAACCAAAACTTTGTTATGTATTAGTATACGGGGTGTCCCCGACCACCCGTCCACCCCTTTTAAAACATAGGGGATGGATTTTTTCAATAATCTAAAAAATGATTGTAGCCATATCGAGTACACTCTTTTATTTGGTGGTATTTTTAAATTCCGGCGCCGACCGGAAGTGGCCTATTCAGGTCTAAAGTCCATTTTTTGAATAGGGATGCAAGGGCGGATCCAGAGGTGATTCTCGGGGGGGGGGGGGGGGGGGCACTTTAGGTGACAGTCTCTGTTGGTAAAAAACGGTATATCTTTTTTTAAGCAGCATTTTATTGAATTAGTCAGTGGTTGTAATTTTAATAGACACTTTCATGCGCCGCAGGCAAAAATTTTGAATTTTTATTAGCAAATACATTACTTTTTACTCATTTTTTGTGTAATCAAAAAATTCTCGGGGGGGCAAGTGGCCCTAGTGCCCCCCCTGGATCCGCCACTGTAGGGATGGGCATAATTTTGCAACGTATTCGGATTCGACGCAAGAAAATATGTACCTTTTATTTGAAATATTTTTTTCTTAAACGTATTTTAAAAAAAATATATTGTTGTATTTAGGGGTGAAGGTGGTTTCAATATTTTGCATAACGATGGCCTAACTGCAATGCAATATATGCGTATCTAACATTTTGATAATTTTTAGATTATTTGTGATTTAGGAAAAATGGGCTGCCTACTTTCATGGTGTACTTATAATGATATAAGACAATTCGTGGGAATTACAAATATAGCAATGATATGCTTTTATAGCCAATAAACCTATATGTGTTACCTAAACTGTTTTTCGCTTCCCCTGTAAAGTTGCATTTTTTCAGATATTGCAGTTAGACCATCGATAAATTAAAAACTAT
This sequence comes from Aspidapion aeneum, assembly GCA_963576565.1. Classification (NCBI taxonomy): domain Eukaryota; kingdom Metazoa; phylum Arthropoda; class Insecta; order Coleoptera; family Brentidae; genus Aspidapion; species Aspidapion aeneum. Next base: position 39,052,543 of record OY755040.1, read on the forward strand.
GTCCCTAAAACCTAAAAATGTTCTGCTAAAAAGTTATTTGGTGATTCTAGACTCTTTAGCATAAAGCAGTTTCTTTGTTAAGAAATTTCTTTAAATGTTAAATAAGAGAAATACTAAATTATTTTCTGTCACCCAGACCAAAAAAAGTGTAGCAATTAAATTAAATAATTTTTTTAATGAAAAGCTTTATTTATACAAATTAAATAACACAATTAACAATTTCCTTCATTATTATTTTGAGCTGTTGATGTAATTAAATATGAATAATAAGTTAATAAGATTTTAATTGTTTCTAGTTAACTTAAAACTTAGTAGTCAAAAGTGTCTTCAAACACCTGATATATTGACATAATTAACACAACTAGACTAATACCACTTTATGGAATTATGTTAATTTTAATTTTTATTGTTTTTACTTTTTTTTAATTAAATATCAACTTAACCTAGACTAAAGCCTCAGCCCCCCTTCCTTATATACGCCACTGCATTTATATATTCTAGATATAAAATGTCATCCCATTGATTGACAGTTTTTCATATTTAGGGTTGATCTTTTACTCCAAATCTGTCTTGACAAGTAATTTTTTATTCCCTAGGTATTAAAAGTGTCAAACAGTGACCTCTTTAGTCCCTAGAGTGCATCAGAAAATGCACAGCAATAAATACACTGGCATCCAATATTAAACAAAATATTTACAGCATTTTCTTTACCGATTTAAAACTTCTTAATGCAAAAGAAGATAAAAGTGATTTCGAGGAATCATCATTTGGCAATATTAATTTTTAAAAGCGTCAAGGTAGGCGCCAACAAATACAAAATGGGTATTGCACGGCTGTTGCCAAGTTTTAATTAAATTATAAAAGTTTTGTCATCAATTTCGACGCTTTTGTCCAAATGGATTTGCAAAATGGAATTTATGAATTGTATAAAACATAATATTGTTTTGAGTTTATTATGCAAATGAGAATTATAATTTACAAACCATAAATGGTTACAATTTCGCAAAACTAAAACCATGCAAACGGAATTTGGTAATAAATTAGGGAAATGACAAATGTATCTATAGGGGGACTCCGCTAATCCCAAATAATTTAAATTAACTTTATATTAATGAAATTTTTTGTTTTTTTTTTTAATTATAAGGTATTAAAATTCACAATTTTTTTTAATTTTTAAAGGTTTTTAAAAAGTTAAATTTAGAACAGGACATAGATTAGGAAAAGAAGACAATAAATTTATTCCTACAACTATGTTAAACACGATCATAATTAAATTTTAAATTATGCGGAGTAAAAATGAATCACGCTATATAATTTAGCAAATATTTAAAGTTTATCTGGTACTAAATAAATAATAATAACTAGTTAATAATAAAATATGAATAGTCAAAACAGTTCGTGAGAAAATTGCTTTAAAGGATGAAAATCTAACAAAACAAAAAACAGGTGTTTGACCTTTTTTCAGCATTTTAAACTAAAAGAGGATGGTGTCTTATTTTAAAGCCTGCGAATATTAAAAAAAAATAGAATTACACTACATCGTTTATGGATTAATCACATAATAACCTTGCAACGGCGTATACACAACCCCACTAACCAAATTAGGAATCGGCAAAAATCCACCTGGAATAGGTGCTCCCTGAGGAAAACCTTGCGGTAAACCATTTGGATTTGGGGCGTTTGCCCCAGGCGTGGGCTCGACAGGTTCTGAATCTGGATTAATTTGCCCTTTAAAACCGTTATCTATGCCTCCAGCATTTCCATTACCGGGTTGATTAGGAAAGTTTGGAAAATATGGCGGGTTGACTCGGTTGACCCCGCAAAATGGACAGTACAAAGGATTTGGAGTTGTGGAAACTTCTTCTCTATCTGTGTTGTCCCCGTCTCTCGCATCGGGTTTAATGTCATTGAAATTATCTGGAACAATTTTTAGATCTTGTCTTTTTTCTTCTACTAAAATCTCTGGCTGTAGAATTTCTTTCCCAACTACTACATACTCTGGTTGTACCTCAGCAACCAGAGGTAATGTTGGGTCTTCAACATAAACAAACACTTCGCCTGGATCTTCAGCAACTAATGCTGTTTCTGGTAAATCTAAAGGAGCAAAATCTTGATCAGCTGTGTTTCTTACTTGCACATTTTGATACTGATTGGGCAAATTAACTTCGAAAGAATAAGAACTCCCGTTTACCACTACTATTGCAATCGATAACGTCACAAACACAAAATTTAATAAACCAATTCTTATTAAGGACATGGTATCGATGTTGACTAATATCAATTTGATTGCTCAATAATAGAATATTTTTGTGTGTTTACATTTTTATACGTATGAATTAATTTTAAGGATTAAACATAGAATGTGGTGCAAAATATTAATAAGCTTGGTTTTCATATTTAATTGGGGTTTATGCGTGACTTTGCAGTTTAGTAGGGTATTAAAGGATAAACTTTTTTAGATTTGTACAATTTTCCTTAAACTTTGTTTTTATTTGGCGATTCTTTAACTAGATAACCTCTTGTATTTAATTTTTTTAAAAGGATTAGTAAGATATTTTTAACATTTATTTAGTTCTTTTGGAATTTTTTAAGCTTAAAGTTTTCAGTAAAAACAAGGATAAACTTGTTTGACTTAGCAAGTACGTGAGTTGTAAAAAAATAAGTTTATGAATTTAGCAAAGAAGGTGAGAACTAGCAATAAACAGAGATGTATCAAATGCCCAGTTGCGTAGAAACTTAGCCCTGCGTCCATGTTTCAAAACTAACCTCTGCGCCACTTTTGACTAATCTAACTGGTCCTAACCTGAATCATAAAGGATGTTCCATGTGGAGCTTGTTTTTTGTTAGCTTTAGGTTTAAACAGACACTTGTTTTAAATATTTCGCCAACCAATTATATTCAAAATTAAATGGATCCACAATGGATCTGACACCCCTCTAGCCCAATAGCACACTACAAGTGAACTCCACGCTGTATTAGCCTTGAAAACAGTTTATGTAAATATCCCAGAAATCGAAGCTCCTACGAAGTTTTTAGTAATAATATAAATTTTTAAGAAAAACGTGTTCTACTATGCACTGAAAATTGCATATTGATGCAATGCTCCGTTCAGAAGTTAGCATATTTTATTAAATTTTATTATATTTACAAAAACCTGTCATTAACATTAATGGATTTTAACAAAAATCTAACCCGCTCTTTACAGTATTGTGGATTAACCTGAATATTTCATAAAAACGGTTCAGCGGTGTAGGAGCAGTCGCGTTACAGACAGTCATACACACACAAACACGGACAGACATCACGATAATATTGCTAAGGTCAAAATAACATATTTTCTTCCTTATCTGAAAAAAAAATTGTCGAAAATAACACCTTTTCTAGCCACTATGCGGGCTAGGAATGGTAACATACGGAAAACCGTCTGGTCCGCCACTGCAAAGCCGAGCTTTTAAAAGTAGTATCATTGGTCATGTTCTGTGTCAGTATTCTTGAAATCTCTTCGAGCGAGTACTCCCCAGGGAGTGAAGACGAGTAAGCACTCCCTCGTTTCTCACCGTATTGCATAAATGCAGTACCTATTCTTGGTTTGGGGAATACGTGAAAAGTGATATGAAATGGGCGCAACTTTGCGATATTTCAGGTAACAGCACACAATTTCGACCAATAAAAATTCAAAAAATTCTGACAGACAACTAACCAAATAGAGTTATGTGGTTAAAGGGAAGTAACCCCTATTTTTCTTTCCTTGATTTTTTGTTTGTCGGGATTGTGAAAAATGAGTTATATAAATGTAGCCCAAAAATATTTAATGGTGGAGTCTATCAAGGCACGGCCTGAGATGGAGGCCAAAAAATTTATTCTAACATTTACGAAACAAACAGGAAGAAAACTTACACATTACCACAACAAATATTTTTAGGTTAGGTCCCAGTTTTTAATAAAAGTCACCACGTCAACACCTATCGAGATCTCCCCCATGTGGGGGTTTATTCTTTAAATGCTCTCTAGGAAGTAAATGTTCTCTTCAATTCACCGTTACCATTGGTCAGTTTATAGTGTCTGACTTTAAACTGACGCGGAAGGGATCATTTTCGAGAGAACATTTGACATGCTCTCCTGGTCTGCAATAGGAGAATTTTGAAGGGAGATTTCTTATTGAAAACATTCACACAAAATGTCATTACTATTAAGTTTATGTCATCTGATATTGGCCAATAATAACCGTGAACGCAAGAGAACATTTACTTCCTAGAGAGCATTTAAAGAATTAACCCCATGAAGTCGCCAAAATGTCACATGTTTTTCGGGTGAGAGTTTCAAGAATACGATTGGAGGAATAACGTCGACTTTCGCTCGTATTTCAAAAAGTATTCGCTGGAGGAGATTTCAAGCATAACTACACTGTTACCAAAAAAATTAACATATTCGTCCAACAAAAACACAAAAATATTTTAATAACGTTAGTATAATGAATAATTCAAAAACATAACGTTAAACGTAATATTCGTAGTAAAGAATACCCCTAATTAATTTAACTTAACATACAAGGCAAAATCCAAAAAAAACCAAACAAGAGATATTTCACAGAGTTTTTGATAATATCTGCCTCCTTCTAGACAAAATAGAAAACTTAGTGGCCGATATTTTGATGACTTTATGCAAAATATTCCAAGCACATGCAAGAACAAGGCTGCTTGGCTGTTTGAATTTTAAATAAGGATAAACATTTTGAGCATCATATGCACTAAATAATATAATATTATACTTGTAGAATAGTAAAGTCATTCTTGTATAGGCTTTACATTCTGCCCAAGGATAATAGGCCAAATATAAAGCGACAAATTAAAAATGGCCGCCGAACGGTGGTATGCCTCTGTGTTACATGTTGGACATTGGGTTCAAAATTGTAATCATTTTCCTGTGATAAAAATTATAGTGTTACATTTATAAATAGTTGTTGTATTTCGTTTTAAGAAAGTTTTTTGAAAATATTTGTCCGTACAATTATGAAACAGGCTGAAATTAAAGAGTTCTTAAATTGACAAAATTCAAGGAGAATTTATACTATATTATAAATTATGTAACACAAAACTTTCTAGGCTTTTTATTATCTTTTTAGATAAGGTATTAGGGTAAAAGGTGCTTTATATTTGCTATATATTTTCATAGTCGTTATTATGCTATTGGTGCGTTTACACCTATACAGGGTGGTCCAATAAGGCTGACCACCGGATTTATCTCCGAAACTATCGCTACGACTTTGAGAACAAAATTGTTATCATAAAATCGTGTCTTGCGCGTTCACCTAAAATGTTTTTGTTTCTGTAGCTCCCCGCTAGGGGCCAGTAATCACATCTTCCAACTGGAAAAATTGCATTTTTGGATAAAACACTATGATTAACACACACAAATTATACCATATTCATATTCCCTGAACAATTTTGCATAATTTGGACCGCTCGCCTGTACCTCTATGTCACTTCCCCACTGGGAGGCAATAAAAATGTCACTGTTTATTAAAAAATTAATTACTCCTAATGAGTAACTAAACCTGATCTTATTATTTATTTGGGTTATTACGAGAAGCCTAAAAATGCAAATCTTCTTGGCTTTTTGTTTGAGTTTGTATTTTTTCGAAAGAGGAAATTTTTAAAAAATATCAAACCTAAAAACTTAAATTTCTTTAAAAATTTAGATACAAACATATGAATATTTTTACTTGGGTTTATTAAGTAATATTTATTTATTAAGTTACTGAAACTCGCATTTTAAGTTTTAACTTAGTTTCACAGATATTTAAGAAATAAGTTTTCTAAACGTGACCTTACTTTATATATTTTATAAATCCGGTGGTCAGCCTTATTGGACCACCCTGTATAGAGAATACCATGTTTTTTTAAAGATTTTTTTTTATAAAAGGTCCATAAAAAATCGCCCAGAAACACCCGCAAAACTGTTTAGATAATCTAATAAAGGTAGATGAATACCATCATAATCTCAAAAAGTTGGCTGCCCCTAGCTGCCACCTTTTCAGAAAATATCGATTTAATTTGGCGTATACTTTAAAAATCAAGAATTTTGTGGGAAAATACTACGAATTAATACAAAAAAATCATAATGATTAAGTCGACTTCAATTATTTTAATTTTTTGTGTTTTAAATTCCGTTTAATGAATTTTACTTTAATACGTTAGGTTTCAAACTTGCTACATAGAAGGGGAGGGGGGGGTAGAGTGTTAACATAATATGTAATTTAAAAAACTTAATAATTTCATTGCTTAATAAACTCCAATCCCTAAAAAAATATTAACAAAAAACCTACTAGGCCATGGATCACCTACGGTACACAAATGTCTTCCTTTTTGTGTGTTAGATCAGAAAGTAAAAGAATAGTTTAAAATAATGGATTTAGAAAATTTAACAAATTATTCAGTTTTCAAAATTTTGAATGAAAATAATGTTCTTTCTTGTGATCATAAGAAAGCTATAGAATGTTTACTTCACCGATTAAATATTTCAGAAAAAGACCTTGCTCCATTTTCTGAAAAATTAGGTTTGAAGTTATGTAACAAACTATATTCTAAATGGAATGCTTCTTCCTGAACATCGTCAAAACTTTTTCAACAAAATGCCTTATGGTTAAGTCAATCATTTTCCGTAAATAAAAGAAATAAAGAGCAATATTCTGCTTGATTAGAAGATCCATTGCCTTCTATTTCACGATCATTTTTAAGTTTACCGTCAGAAAAAAAGGAAAAGTACCTCACAGAATACCCGCAGGACCATATCAAAGTTGTTGCAAAATAGCCTAATATTAAAATTTGTCCACCATCTTGAATATTTATGAAATATCAGTTGTGACTTACCAAAATGACTACAATAATTATGAAAATTGAAGAATTTTTGTTAAAGAAATGAGCAATTTTCAAAGACTCATTTTTGGTGACCACCCTATATAATAAATTATTAATTTATAAAAAAAATATTTTTTATAATAAAACTTAAAGCTCCTCCTTTTCAAAAAATCTAATACGAAAAAATTAGATGATATTTAAGTAAAGTTATGGGCATTTTCAAAAAATATGTTTTTGTAAATCATACTATACATGGGCCGCCCTAAATATGGTTTAAATTATGCAAAGCAACTAATTTTTTCAAATATAACGCGTCACTTTTTATACAATATTACGGTGTATAAAAGTCATTACTAAATTTTCCAGATTGAAAGTACCAAGTAAAAGCCTCATGTCCAACCGTTCCCATAAGCCCGTTCCTCTGTGCGCCGTCCCGGCCTTTTTAACCATTGACAATTCGATCTCTGGTATAGAAATGTCAAGGACTTGTCAACCACTGTTATTATGTATTTATTTTTCTGCCAGTTTTTTTTTATAAATTTGGGATGAAATCTAATTGTTAAAAAACTATTGGTTTTCAAACATTATTTTCCATTAGGACAGGAAAAGTTTGAAAATGTCTTAATTTTTAACAAAGACACAACAAAAATAACAACAACTGACAGTCTCCGCCATTGTGACAAAGGCGAGATAAAATCAAAGTATAAGTAGGTTTGGTTAGGCTGCCTACAGGTGGCTTCCCACGGCCTCTCAGAGGGTCGCCTGAGGTAGCGCGAGGAGGTGCGACGAATCCGTGGCGAGTCGGTAACTTCAAAAGCGCGAACTGGCGCGGCTCGTTCATCACCAAACCCGAGCACCAGTAAACACAAAAATATGTAAACAGCTGATTTGGAAAGGTACATGGCCACAAACACGCCGTGGGAAGAGTTTCGCCTGAAGTCCGTTCCGATCTACGCGCCGCCCGTTCCCCCGTCCCGGTGCGGCCTGGCCTATAAAATTACGGGCCGTGGGACGCCACCTTACCAGTGCCCAACTATTTTTACCACGTTTTCAATGATAATGCCAAACGCATGAAGTTGATTTATAAGGCACTATAAAATTTAGAATAAAATAATTTAAAACACACAATTTTATTCTCGGTTTTATAATAAACCCATGACAACTTGTTTAGCAAAATAGTTTATGCATTAAATTGTCGTAATAATAAATTGATGCTAGCATCAATCTCTATTATCGGCAAATGGTTGTTGGATATTGTTGCAATAACGACATATTGAACAGATTTTGGTTAAAACTGTAATTAGTTATGTCAGGACTGGACATTTTCATGAATTCTTTATTATGTTTCTATGATATACATACAGTATTGCACTCTTATTTTCTAAAAAAAACATATCATATCAAAAACATTTCATTTGAAAAAAAGCCACGTACGCGAAAATGGTATTTCGTAAAAAGAATTAAGATAAAAGTTAAATGTTTTTAAAGTTTTTGCAAAGTCAGTTGAACAAAGGTTAAAGCCGACCATCGGCATATCCTTTAAAGAAAGTGACATGGGCGGCGGTAGATATACTCATGAAAATTATTCCATTTAATTATTGCGTAAACTAATGAAATAAAAATACATAATAAAACTTTCTATTCCTACACCTACATAAACGACACTGATTTTTCTAACTCTGCATACTGCCGACTAAAGGGGTCCCGAAAAGAACACCTGAAAGCAATTAAAAGCGCATCTCAAAAAAAATCTGCCAATCAGATGCCGTGTATCCACCTGTGCTGGGTCGGTCAGAAAACAAATACTTTGTGCGTGGACCGCAAAGAGTCGCGCCTTTTCTCTATCGGTAGGGTTGAAATTATACCAGGAAGATTTTATATGAATTTGGATAACTTTTGAAGGGCAGATTGAAGCACAATTTCATGAAATCGATAGAACCCCGTTTAGGAGCATTTCAGGTGACTTTGCAAAAACTATACTAATTTGGATTTTTTTTTTAACTTTGCTATTAGTATGACTGTTTTATATACATTTTTTTTAATTTCCTCTTTATTTGAATTTTTTTTATTTGATCATTTTAAAATGTTTTAAACAAACTACTAAGATAAAAATATATTATTAAAGCAAAAAATTTTATAAAAAAATACAAAGAATATAAAGAAATAAAAGAAGAGAGTGTTTATTCTGGTTCGTCTTATAGTACACCAAAAGGCTAATATTTCTGTGATCTTACAATCAATAACTGTCAAGATATTGCCTGGCACTATTGCGGCATTAATCTTTATTTCAATAATTTCCCATTATTATGTCAATTGGTCTTTACTTGCATGCATGCAGTCCTGCAATGGTAGTGGATATATAAAGATTATTTCCTTAATAATTCATAGACTAGAATTTATTTAACCCTTTCCGGATGGCTGCCGTACCCTTCACGACAGTAACTTTTTGGCAGACGGACGGCTGTGACCTCTTGACGACACCTGTTCATTTTATTTCTGGACGGCTGCCGTTTTCTTGGAGACATATATTTTTTTTGCATTGGCTCACGGATGGGTGTCGGAACGTTTATGACAGTATTTGCTTGTCAGACGGACGAGCGTCGTCTATTCAAGACACCATCGCCTATAAGCGACAACTGGCAACGTGGCAAAGTCGTGTAAAGTAATAACGGTCGCGTCTGGCCACATGTGTTTCTGGCGCCAGCACAGAAGAGTTCGGTTCGGTCCGCTTAATATGTTATAGGCGCCAGTTCGCTTCAGCATGGCATGGTAGTAGCAGCAGGTCTTTCCTGAACCAAAGAATAAAAATATTTTTTTATTAGTAAATAATAATAAGAATAAGTACCTAAATTTTTTATGGTTTCTTGCGTTTACTTTATCTCTAATCAAGATAATTCTTTAATCATCTATCTATATCAAGAATATTTTTTAGTTTACTTTATCTCTAAGCTCAATAAAATCTTCATTTGAATAAATATCTTCAGTTTTTGTAAATTTTTTCCTATAGTGTCGTCCATTTACGACAGCCGCCTGTGTGCAAAAAATCCCATCCCTGTGCCAAAAAGTTGGGAAGGAGCGCCGCCGGCGCCGTCCCGAAAGTTAATTTATGATTTTTCGTCAGGCTTATTTAAGCTAATCGACAAAATGAATTGTAATTTGTATTGCGGTGTTAAAACTAATTGTATTTTGTCTCTATTTTTCTAGTACTATTTCGATCTCAGCAAGCAGTATTTGTTGGGTTAAACAAGGAGTCCATGGAAAATTTTACCCTTTTAGCAGTAAAACCATTAATTTATTTATCGTATTTATAATTTATACCTACTCAAAAATGTCCATTAAAATCAGAATGTGCTATCCCTATTTCTGCATATCTAGCTAAAGACGTCAAAATTGTCAAAATCAGCTTACAGAGCCATTCGTATCTCGAACTAACTTATCGAACAGTTAATAATTAGCAAGCCGATCTCACTCATGTAGTTTAGTACAAAGCAGGATTTATGTTTGGCCCGTAGCAGACTTATGTAATATGTCGGCTACAGCTATTTTCTTGCAGTAGATGCACTATTACAAGCTTTCATTGTGTATATACAATAAAACAAACAAACACGAATATGATCACTAAGCACTTTTGTTTACATCGGTCGACCGATATAATGAAAAAATGGACCAGACCGATCATCCGTTACGGTTTATCGGTCCCATGTGAAGCAAGCGTTATAGGTAGACAAAAAGAATAGCTCTTTATTAAGGAGAAGTCCAAAGTAAATTTAGGTACTATTAACGGTATGTCACCTTAATAAATAAAGATAGAGAGATCCTGTATACGACATATTTTTACGAAAGAGAGACGCCACAAACTGGTGGACAAACCCATCACTAAAATAATTTAAATTGTCAGCGGTGAGTGATATTAATCATCATGCAACATCATCAAATATGTTTCTCCGTATGCTTCCTAAACAAAAGACATTGATTAACCTAACCTTAGGTAATCATATTTTTAGAAAACATATCGTCGCCCAGATCCTAAAACCTCGTATCTCAAAATCAGTTTCATTAAGTAATATGAATTCATATTTTATCAATTCCAAACCTAGTTACTTGATTAGGTAACAAAGTGTAAAGTATAAAAAGCTGCAAAAACGGTTCATTTTTTTTATATTTGGCATGGTAGTAGCTAACATCAAAAGCTAAATTTTCAATCGAGGATCACCTGATTTCCAGCATCGGAATCAAAGATGGCGGCTGCCAAAGTTAAGAAAAAAAAATGAATTCCCTGTTTTAAGACAAATTAAATTAATTTTGATAAACTTACTTTAAGTGAGACCTACTTAATTCAAAAATGTAAAAAAAAGTTACACCTGTCACTTTAAAACAAAATGGTGGCTATATTTAAAAAAAAATCGTTTTTCTTCAATATTTTATTTATTTTTTGCGCGATATTTATTTTTAATACCTCATATTAAAGCCACTGACCAGCTCTTTAAACCTAATGAAAAAAAGTTATTAGTTTCTCAGCCGACACAAAGATGGCGTTTAATATGTCAAAAATAAAAGAGACCTTTATAACCTGTAGAACAAATTAAATAAAAAAAAAATTTTTTTTGGATTTTATCAATAGTAAGCCAAGTTTTGTAAAAATTTCAAAAAAATTTAAATTTGACGTTAAAAATTTTAAGATGGCGGCCGAAGTTCAGATAAAAAAGTTATTTTTTTGTTCTTGTTTGGCTGAACTAGTACTGCCGTGTAATATATCGATTTATACTAAATAAGGGTCGCCGATTTTAAATATTTTATCATAAATGACACATGTCTATTATTAATAAAGATGGCGGCGTTCAAAATAAAAAAACAACATTATCTTCTTGGTTCGGTAATTTTTTTTACGAAGATATGTAGTTTTATATTACTCTTAATTAGTTTAAAGTCATAATATACAAAAATAATATAATTTTTTTTATTTTTTAAAGATGGCGGTCAAAAAAGTTAAAAAAAACATTTTTGTTTATTTTTTCGAAATTTAACAAAAAAAACTGGCAAAAACAAGACTTCTCGGTAAACAAAACACAGATATTTTAAAAATGTCAAAAAAGTTGACATATATCACGTACCGGGTGATTTGATTGAATTGACCATATTTTACTTAATAGCTATCTCCGTTAAATTAATCTAACAGTAATGTTTAAATAAGCAAAGTTAAATAATTTTTTCTAAATCATCAGAATATGATGTCAAAAATGACATATGTCATACACTTGTCAAACTTTTGACATATGGTTTATTTTTTTAAATAAAACACCCTGTATATAATTTTTTTAGTTGATAAGACTCGTTTTCCTGATTTCAAAAATATATATTTTGACATTTAGACCAGCCGTTATTGAAATATTTGCATTTTAATAAACTAAATAAACAATACGGATGTTGTCATTTTGATAATGAATATAATTTTTAAAATGCAAATATTTCAACAACGGCTGGACTAAATGTCAATATATTATATATTTTTGAAATCAGAAAAAGGAGCCCTATCAATTAAAGATATTATATACAGGGTGTTTTATTTAAAAAAATAAACCATATGTCAATAGTTTGACAAGTGTATGACATAATGTCATTTTTGACATAAGATTCTGATGATTTAGAAAAAATTATTTAACTTTGCTAATTTAAACGTTACTGTTAGATCAATATTAACGAAGATAGCTATTAAGTAAAATATGTCAATTTATTCAAATCACCCGGCACGTGACATATGTCAACTTTTTTGACATATTTAAAACATTTGTGTTTTGTTTAACGAGATGTCTTAGTTTTCTCAGTTTTTTTTGTTAAATTTTGATTACACAATATATTACACGACAATACTAGTTGTGTCAAACAAGAACAAAAAAATTATTTTTTTATCTGAACTTCGGCCGCCATCTTAAAATGTTAAATGTCAAATTGTAACTTTTTATAAATTTGTACAAAATCTGGTTTACTACTGATAAAATCCAAAAAAATTTTTGGTAAAAATTTAATTTGGTCTACTGGTTGTAGCCTGTTTTATTTTTGACAAATTAAGCCCCATCCTTGTGTCGGCTGGGAAACTTATCATTTAATTTAAGCAGGTTTAAAGAACTGGTCAGTAGCTTTAATATGAGGTATTAAAAATAAATATCGCACAAAAAATAAAGAAAATATCGAAGAAAAACGATTTTTTTTAAATATAGCCGCCATTTTGTTTTGCAGTGACAGGTGTAAGTTTTTTTTTACATTTTTACATTGAGTATATCCCACTCAAAGTAAATTTATCAAAATTAATTTAATTCCTCTTAAAACAAGGAAATCATTTTTTTTTTCTTAACTTTGGCAGCCGCCATCTTGGATTCTGAGGCCGGAAAATCGGGGATCCTCGAATGAAAATTTAGCTTTTGGTGTTAGGTACTACTATGCCAAACATAAAAAAATATACCCTTTTTGCAGCTTTATTTTACAAATTTACTCTACTAGCATGCGCTGCGCTAAATATTCCTCGTATCTCGCGAACCGAATAAGTCATCTATCAAAACCTCATATTTCTCATTTTCTGAAAATTGTGGTTTTTTGAGTACCAGCGTTTAACATCTGAGCGACGATATAGAACTACGAAAGCATTACAGACAAAATATATTTTAATAAAGATTGCGATACTATTTTGAATTTTATTTTAAAAGAATCGTGGGCATATTAACATTTTTTTCCTACGGCACAAACTCATATTGTTAGACCCATGAACCACGTAGAGCGTAGAGCTAGCTACGAAATCTAGAGAAAAACAATGAAAATACAACGGAAAAAGTTAGTGGCATTAGGGCAAGGAACAAATGATTAAACCCAAAAAACAAAACTCACTTAGACGACGTAACCAACCAATACATAAGTGCAAAAACCACAATAAAAATCCGTTAATTTGTTTAACTTTGTGTGTGTTAGGTTTTTGTATCTTGTTTGTAACATAGAGTAGATATTTTGTTTTTGATAATAAAAATAATTGTATGTGTTTAAAACCACACGGCAGAAGTGTAAACTTCAACAAGGCGAAATTAATAATATTGGCCTATAACATATTCTGCAAAGCGGACCGAATCGAACTCTTCTGTGTACTGGCCTTCATCTGCATCATCATATCGCTCACTGAATATTTCTCACAGTTAGACGACTCGAACCGATTTCACCCGAATGGGCGTTACATAGCCGAGCCTGACGGCTCAGTTCAATTCACTACCCACATAAACTGCTAAACGCGCCTAAAGTTTACACTTCAACAAGTAAATAATAATATATTTTTTTTATTTTGCTCCAACAAAAATGAGTAGCACGTGTAAAATTGCGTAAAATTTTTGGAGTGAAAAGTGGTATAATCTAAGGCACTATCAAACTAGCCTTTTTAAAAAAAGAGCATTTCATACAATGTTTTGTTTGCTAAGTCTTTTGGAAATGCTAACACTGGCGAAACTATTTATACCATTTGTAGGATTGTGTTGTGTAGTCTATTATTTTAAACGACATTTGACTAGCTATAAAACTACTGATTGTTTATCAAATATATATGGAAAAGTTATCTGGTCCTCCCAATATGAAATTTTATCAGTATAATTAAGGGAGTTCAGAGAAAATTTTTAAAAGCCATGCATTTTATAAAGTTTGGGTTCATATATGATATGTGATAACGACATCTTTTTAGAAATATTTATTAGATTAGCACTAAACCAAAAAAGGACGATTTTTTTTAACAACAATGTATACAATTCTTAAAGGAGATGTTGATTGCTATTAACAACTTCATTTTGTCACAAACGAATCAATTCAGGGTCAAAAAGTATATTTTACTTATCTTATCCACGAACTAATCAATTTAAAAGCTCTCCTATTTACAATGTATGCAACTTATTTAACAAATATGCTTTAGATATAAACAACAAGTGAAATTAAAGAAAGAAAAATAAGAAATAAGTTTTCTGCTTCGGCCGGGACTTGAACATCCCCGAACATAATTATCAAATACCAAATTGCAAAGCAATTTGGTATTATTTAAAAGGTGATCTCATGCTTTCAGACGTTGATTTTTTACGTCTAATTTGAGTTATCACACCTTTGACAGTGGGAACAGCGGCGTAGCGTGAGGGGGGCGCGGGGGGTTCCTGGCCCCCCCGCCTCATGGAACCTGGCGCCCCATGGGCACTCTAAGCTTTATTAAGTAGTAAAAATTAAAAATTGGTACAATCGTAAAAAAATAATTCCTTGAGCAACTTATTATTTAGAGAGTTAAGCAATATTACGCATCTTTCAGGCAGTGTAGAAATTATACAATTATACAAGCGCCCGGGGGCGCCCAAATGAAGAATTAAAAATAAATTAGCCCCAAAAATGTTCGCTTATAATTTTTCTTGGTTCTTACCAACAAATTTTTTCTGACGCCATTTTTTCCAAAAAAGATAATGTTTCTAAAATGTTCGTCTGCGACGCCCTTTTTTCGTTAAATCTACAAGTTTTCTATTGCGGTGCCAACTTTGTTAATATACTTAATTTTTTGAAAATTTTCTGTGTTGATTTAATTTTTTTTAAAATTTTTGCCTACAACGCATTTTTTTAAAATTTTTTAGTGGTTTTTTTTTAGTTTAGCCGTTTTTGCCGCAAAGTATTATTATTTTTAATTTTCGTGGAGTAAAGGTTTAGGTAAGGGAGCGCCAAATTTATTGTTTGCCTACAAAAAAATACCTAGCTACGGAACTAGCTAACTGCGGCCCTTAAATACCTTTGAAACTAACCAAAACTTATGTATTTGGTCCCATTTTTCCCGAAAATTTTGGAGCCTTCTTTTGTTCAATAATTTTAGTTTTCTAAAATGTTTGTTTTCATTTTTGACACCATTTTTTCGAAAAAGTACTTGATTTTTCAAAAATTTTCGCCTGCGGCATAATTTTTTTGCACATATCTAGAAAAAAATTTTTTCGGTACGATTTTTTCCAAAAAGTACTAGGTGTAAAGTGTTTTTGTTTTTTTTCCAAAAAACTAAATATTAACCCGCTGGGGTATCGGCAGCGTACCATTTAAATTCGACACCATTTTAATATAACCATAAGCAATTTAATTAATTAGAATAAAAAAAAGTAGGAAGCTATTTTAATTTGATACTTATTTCTACGTAACAAAAAATTGGCGCCCTTTTGATCCTCTGCCCCCTCCGCCCTTTGAACCACGCTACGAAGCTGAGTGGGAAAGAAGAATTAAAGAGATCAGTTGGATGACTTGGTCGAGTTAAAACCCTGAGAATTTCTCGTTCTTGTATTGAGACATCGCAGCCTGCATAGATGGAAGTTTTACGAAAATTTATGTATGGCTTCGGTAGTTCAATGCTTAGAATGCTTGCCTAGAGAGCAAGAGATCCCGGGTTCGAGTCCCGGCCAAAGCAGAAAACATTTTCCTTATTTTTCTTTCTTTAATTTTACTTGTTGTTTATAGTTTTAGGTGATAGCTCCCGCTAAATTTCGCGGTTGTTTTTAAATTTTAAAACCCCACAATTGGATGAAGGACAGAGTACATTTTTCGCGCATTTGACATGCGCACCAAGAATCGGAGAGATCCTTTCTACCGCCTCGAGAAAAATGGCGTGTTAATTACTTTCTCCAACTATTACAAATTTCTACACTTGAAAGAGCTCGATTTTGGTGTACTGAAGCATAGAACTAGAAACTTTAGCCCTTCAGCTACGTGGTGCCATCATTAGATCCGGACAGGGGCCCCTGGAACGTGGAGAAATTGGCTGCAAACTGGTGAGTACTTTGTTTCTGATTTCCGTTGTGTGGGTACCAGCAATTAACCTATGGACCTTTAATTATTTCGTGATTTCGTATCAATATAATTATGTTTGTTCGCGCTTTCATTTAACAAAATATATACAGTCCATTGCAGTTATCGTTTTTCTAACTGCGGGCATACATAAAGTGGTTCCTCCGAACCGAATAAATAAATTAAATCCATTCGACGGTATTTTAAGTCAGTCAGCCATTTTCACATTTTCGCCGTGATCACACGGCCTTGAATTTTGCCAATCGTATTGAACCGTAGATTTTCGTTCGACCTTCGGTTTCCGGCGCAATTCACCTATTTTCGGTCCGCTGCTATGGTAACGCAGGGTTTACCGCGTGGTCACTTCAGTAAACAAAAATCGTTATTAGATTTGTTCCATACCATTTCGATATTAAATCATTTTTCATCAATTGCGATAAATTAGTGCATATTTTCGACAATTCGTCATTTTTCTATTTCAGAAGCATTAAGTTAGCGTTAATTGTATATTTACTGACAATTTCGTCATTTCAAAGGTAAAATCATGTCTATCAAAAAAGCCGTGCAAAAACGCAAGGGTTTTTTATCTGCGATCACCGAGTGTTATGTGTTTTCACAAACCGCGGCAACCGACGCAAAAGCGAGAAACGAGTTTCAAGTGAGGTATTCCGACTTGGATGAAACCTTCGATAAATGCATGCTGGCACATAATGATGTCATTATGCTGATAGACGACTCGGATGACGAGGAGTTTAAAACGCAAGATGCGATCCTTTCAGAAGCTCGTAAATAATTTTATGCGTGTAAGGGGGTTTACTCTGAAATATTTCCGGTTGAGGCCCCATCCTTTTCGGGACCGTATGTTCGTCAAAACGAATCTGAAACTCCAAAACTCAAAGAGTTAGGTATTCCCATATTTCGACGTGGGATAAAAAATTATGGCCAAGCTTTTTCGATCTTTTTAATAACATTATAGATCAAAATCAAAGTCTAAGTAACGTTCGAAAACTTCAATAGTTATTTTCATATCTCGAGGATGAGCCTTTAAAATTGATATCAGGGATTAGCTTACCTGATCAAAATTATAAAATTGCTTACGACAAATTAGTCAATAGATATCAAAACAAGCGAGACCTCGCAAATAATGCTTTAAGCACAATTATGAACTCTACATTAAAAAACGAGTCAGCTAAAGAATTGCGTAATTTATTTGACACCATTTTAGAATCCCTAAAAATTTTAAAAACACTTAGCTTTGACGTTGACAGTTGGGACTTTATTATTTTTTTCATTCTGTTAGAAAAATTGGATATTCCGACGCGTTCAAATTTCGAAATGAGTCACGCCAATACTAATACCGAAATTCCCACTTTTCAGTCACTTTTTCAATTTCTAGAAAAAAGATGTAAAGTTTTGGAATCACTTCCTCAATCAACAGCACTTAAAAAGGTGCCTACCTATCAAAAATCAAATTCTATGCCAAATCAGTTTGGGCAAAAGCCTACCTATAAATCACCCAATTCGCCTTTTATAGGACTGGCTGGCACCTCAACTAATTCAAGTACGGGTATAAAATGTAATCAAGGTCACGTGCTTTCGAAATGTCAAACATTTCTTGACCTCTTGCCTATCGAGCGCCTATCTTTCGTCCAAGGCGAACAGGTCACTCCTTTACTTAATTTCGAAGCAATTGTTGTTCCACAACCATGTTCCAATATGCCTACATTCACTTTGAACGATAATCAGTGGAAACACTTGGAAAACCTTAAACTTGCCGACCCATCTTATTTTAAATCTAGACCTGTGGACCTAGTTATTGGTTGCGATCTATTCGCACAGATATTCAAGGAGGGGTTCTTGGACAAATAGGGCAACCTTCAGCCCTTGAAACCATCTTTGGCTGGGTCGTCATGGGAAAAGTGGACGAAGTAGGTAGTCTTACGGAACGAACCAGTTGTTTTTTAACGAGTCATTCACCTCCTTTGGAGGTCATTATCCCTAGGTTTTGGGAAATCGAACATTTGCCTAAAAAACAAATCTTATCAAAGGAAGAAAAACAAGCGGAATCAATTTTTACTGCGAGTGTCGTACGGCAACCGAGCGGTAGATTCATGGTAGATCTTCCGTTTAAAGATAAAATAAACCCTGACCTAGGAAATACTTATCCGCAAGCTTATCGTAGATTTTTACTTCTAGAAAACAGATTACTTAAAAATCCTGATCTGTACACTGCCTAATCAAGTTTCATGCAAGATTATATCGATTCTAATCACATGAGTCTAGTTTTATCTAGTCAACCAAAAGTCGACGTATCATGTTTTTTGGCACATCATTGCGTACTAAAGCCGTTACGTTTCGTCTTAATCCTATTGCCTACATTGCTGATATCAAACAGATGTTTCGTCAAGTCCTTATCAATCCTTATCACCGTCCTTATCAAAGGATATTGTGGAGGTTTTCTCCACAGGACCCACTTTCAGGGTGGGAACTTTCTACTGTCACTTTTGGCATGACATGCTCACACTTTCTAGCCATGCGTACATTAAGTGAGCTGGCAGAGAGAGAAAAGGAACGTTTTTCTATGGCTAGTAGTGTTCTAAAAACGTCAATTTACATCAACGATATCATGGGAACTAGCCCTTCGCTTTCTGAAGCCCTTTCCCTACAGATGGAACTCAATGATTTGTTGAAGTCGGGAGGATTCGAACTTAAAAAATAGGCAAGCAATTGTCCTGAGTTATTGGCAACATTGCCAGAATTCGATCGTCAAATGCCTCTCTCTTTTGACAAGGATCAACCACACTTTATCAAAGTTTTAGGCCTTCAATGGCATCCAAAAAACGAAATTTTTTCTTATCAATGCCGAATGAAGGACAAACCCCCAACTAAACGTTCTATTTTATCTATCATAGGAACAATCTTCGATCCCTTAGGTTTTCTTTGTCCCTTGTTGCTACAAGCAAAATTTATTTTGCAACAGTTGTGGATATCGAAAATAGGCTGGGACGAAGAACCAGATTCTTCCATCATCGACTCTTGGAACAAACTTCGTTCTGAATTCCCGCTTTTTTCCAATTTTCAATTACCCCGACAAATCAAACTGTCTAAAACTAATACCTGTCAAATCATCGGCTTCTGTGATGCTTCAATTCGAGGTTACGCAGGCGTCGTATATTTTCGCGTAGAGGAGGAAAACAATATATCTGTTTCTCTCATATCTGCAAAATCTAGAGTCGCGCCTATAAAGTCACAAACTTTGGCTAGGCTAGAACTCCTAGGCGCATTTCTTTTAAGCGAATTAATTGATTTCGTCTTATCTAGCTATGAAGGAAAAATAACTTTTACAAATATCGTTAATTTCTGCGATTCGCAAGTCGTATTGCACTGGCTTTCATCCCCTCCTAATCGCTGGCAAACCTTTGTTGGAAATCAAGTCAGTAGAATCCAAGAAATCATTCCCTCAAACTCATGGCGCTACATTCCTTCTGCTTTAAATGCAGCCGATATTGCGTCACGAGGGGCCAACCCCTCACAGCTCATTTCACATGACATGTGGTGGAACGCACCGTCGTTTTTGTGGTCTCCCGAAAACGAATTGCCCGATTTTCATAAATCAAAAATGCCGATTGATTTCGGAGATATTAATCTGGTGGAAAAGCCAAAGGCCGTTGCAATGCGATAATTGACGTTAACTTCTTAGATCAGCTTCTTATCAAAAATTCATCTATATCAAAAATTCAACGTATCATTTGTTATGTCATTCGAATAGTTAACCTTTTTCAAAACAATTCCTATCAAAAACCCACTAATCCACCGGACCAAAAAATTATTTTTGAAAATATTGTTTTTCCTACCACCGGTGAGATGCAAAGTGCGTTATACCTTCTTATCAAACGCGTTCAAGGTTCTTGTTTTTCTGAGCTTTTTTCCGCGTTATCTAAGGATAAACCAATACCGAAACCTTTTCAAAAACTTTCACCTTTTCTTGATGAAAATAATATCATTAGAGTCGGTGGCAGATTACAAAAATCTGACCTTTTGTCTTATTCTGCAAAACACACCGTCTTACTTTCGAGTAACCATCGTTTAACTACTCTTCTTATCGAGTCCACTCATCGACAATACCTTTATCCTGGGTTTAAAACATTACATAATCTGCTTTTACAGCAATTTTGGATATTATCTGCCAGACGGGCAATTTAAAGAACCATATCCAAGTGCTTGCAATGTTTTAGAATCAACCTTAAACCCTATAGACCGCCCATAATGAGTTCTCTTCCCGATCATCGAATCAATCGACTTAAACCTTTTTCGAGTGTAGCTATCGACTTTTGTGGACCTTTCTTTGTGATTCCTCATCGTTACCGTGGTTGTAAAGCTTTCAAATAGTACGTCTGTGTGTTTGCCTGTACGGCCACACATTGCGTGCATTTGGAATTAACCATGGAACTGTCCACCGAAGGGTTTGTGGGTGCATTCCATCGATTCATTTCCAGACGTGGAAGCGTGACCCAATGCTGGTCAGATCAGGGCAGTAATTTTTTAGGGTTTCGTAACTTGATTACGCAAGAAGTGCGTCCACCAGACTTTCTATTCGTTGGCATCTGGGACCCCCTCTCAGTCCACATTTCAATGGCCTGGCAGAAGCCGGCGTCAAAAGTTTTAAAACTCACTTTGTTCGAGTTGTCGGCGACCAGAAGTTGTCCATCATGGAAATGTCCACCCTTACATGTCGCATAGAAGCTGTACTTAATAGTCGCCCTTTATCTCCTGCCTCTTCAGACCCACACGATCTTCAACCTCTTACCCCTGGGCATTTTTTGACCCTTGAACCCCTTAATTCAGAAATTCCGGAGTCAGATTTGTCCGAGGTTCCCCTAAATCGGCTCTCGAGATGGCAACTAATCCAAAAACTACATAATGATTTTTGGAAAAGGTATTCTGTAGAGTATTTGCATATGCTACAACAGCGACAAAAGTGGGCTGATTCGTCCCCAAATATCAAATTAAATGATTTGGTTATCATAACGAGTCAAGTGCGTGTAGCGACGGTACGAACGGCTACCGGTGTTTACAAGCGGCCAGTTGTAAAACTGTGCCTCTTGCCGAATTAAAACTAATTTTCATTTTTCTACCTATTGTAGTCGATTATTACAATAGGTAATTCTTTATTATTTTTTTTTGAATTTTGGTTTGTTTGTTTTGCCTTTTTTGGGTTTTTGTTATCTATAACTAAACTTACGCTACTTATCTGTTTTTCATTCATTTATATTTATCGGTCGATCATTTTTCTTATATCTATATCTGTCCGGCTGATATTCTAAAATTGTGTGTTTTGGAGGGCAGTTATGTTAGCTCCCGCTAAATTTCGCGGTTGTTTTTAAATTTTAAAACCACACAATTGGATGGACAGAGTACATTTTTCGCGCATTTGACATGCGCACCAAGAATCAGAGAGATCCTTTCTACCGCCTCGAGAAAAATGGCGTGTTAATTACTTTCTCCAACTATTACAAATTTCTACACTTGAAAGTGCTCGATTTTGGTGTACTGAAGCATAGAACTAGAAACCCTTCAGCTACGTGGTGCCATCATTAGATCCGGACAGGGGCCCCTGGAACGTGGAGAAATTGGCTGCAAACTGGTGAGTACTTTGTTTCTGATTTCCGTTGTGTGGGTACCAGCAATTAACCTATGGACCTTTAAGTATTTCGTGATTTCGTATCAATATAATTATGTTTGTTCGCGCTTTCATTTAATAAAATATATGCAGTCCATTGCAGTTATCGTTTTTCTAACTGCGGGCAAAACATTAGGTCCTTGCATTATTTTGCAATTTGGTATTTGAAATGCTTTAGATGTTATTCACAATTTTAGCTATAAATAATTTTTTTAAAATTATGGATCTAAAAGTGCGCAATAGTTAATTTATGCCCATCAAGTCACGAATAAGTAAGTGGCGACTCGTGAGGTAGTGCCACGGAGCCATGGCACTACCGTACTTTTCTGCAAAAACTTTTTTTTTTCATTTTAAAACACCTTTATTGGTTTTTATTTTATTTTATGCATTTCTTTTTTATTTATATATTATATGAAATTCAGTAGCTCTGTGCAATGCAGAGATTCATACTTCGACTCGATGCGACGGACGGCGACCGACTGAAACCCAAAGCAACTCGCGGCTACAGACTAAAATGCACTCTGGCTCCTTCGATTTCGAGGTTATGTTTAAATTGTTTTGTTTTTGTTCAAATAGCCTGGGACTGTTTAACGTTTGTAGTCCCTTCCAGTTTTAAAAATTAGTCCGTGTTTTATATTTATCGTGTAGTTAGTTCGGTCAAATTTATTTTGTGTTATTGTTTCAATTCATATAAAAATACATCGACCTAAAAATATGGAATGTAACGAGTGCACTCAAGAGATCAGTTTTTCTTCCAAGTCTAATTTAAGAGCTCATTTAAAAAAATTTCATCCAGGTAAATTTTTGACCCTGATGCTTTTTATTATTTATTATTATCACACATATACCATACTATATGGTGATCCTAATTTTTTCGATGCTCCGATGTCAAAATTTTTATATATCTTTGCGTTTCAGATGATTTTGAAACTTTTTTGTTGCGCTGTCTCTCCGTCTGTCTGTCTGTAAGGACCAACGCGCATAACTCAAAAACTGCTTGCCCGATTTCAATGATATTTTGACTTCAAAAATTAGAGTTTAAGTGAAAATATGGCATGTGTGATATCAAACGAAAGGTAATTGAGTCAGGAGTTAAACAAAATAAATTTTAGGCAAAAAAAAGGGTGGGGGTAGATTTCAAAAAATAGAGTTTAATTTAAAACATGGCTTGTGTGGTATCAAACGAAAGGTAATTTAGTCTGGAGTTGAGCCTAAGCCAGAAAAGACAATTGTAATAGCAAATCAATTGTTACATTCTTGATTGCTAAAAATAATAAAAACCTAATAGAGTAAATACCTAGAAGAATAATTTATTTTTGCATCTGCCCACTTGTTATTTTTGTGTTTCCCAAAATCTGTTTTTGAGTTCAGCTAATAGCTTAAACATTTCACATTTTGTTTATTTATGTTTTATATCGAATCTTCATTATAAATGTGATTTAATTATATAGTACCAAATTTTTTATAAATCCTAAACCTCAAAAAGATTTAGCCTGGATTCCTATAGTTCGGAGCCTAAGCCACTTTTGTCTGCATTTTTGGGTACCGTAATGATACTTGGTACGAATATAGTACAACACTATAGTATTATTTTATTGGCTGAACTGAATACCGGGTGTCCCATTTAAAATACTCTGCCAATCTATGGGCACCTTAGCTCACACTAGGTACTATAGTTATAGTGTACGTGTGAGCTAATATAACTAAAAACTGAAATATATTTTATTGAACTCCGGACTCAATTACCTTTCGTTTGATACCACACAAACCATGTTTTGACTTAAACTTTAATTTTTCAAATCTACCCCCACCTTTTTTTTTAAACTAAAATGTATTTTGTTTAACTCCAGACTCAATTACCTTTCGTTTGATATCACACATGCCATATTTCCACATAAACATTAATTTTTTTAATTTACCCTCACCCTTTTTTTTAAGTAAAATGTATTTTATTTAACTCCAGATGCAATTACCTTTCGTTTGATATCACACACCACATATTTTTACATAAACTCTAAATTTTGAAATATACCCCCACCCTTTTATTTGGCTTGAGTTTGGTGGATTTTGTTCATTTTTAAATGGGACCATGTCGACCCAAAACCCAGCACAGGTACCAAATTTCATTAAAATCGGGCAAGCGGTTTTTGAGTTATGCGCGTTGGTCGTTACAGACAGACATACAGACAGACAGACAGACAGACAGACAGACGGCGCAACAAAAAAGTTTCAAAATCATCTGAAACGCAAAGATATATAAAAATTTTTGAAATCGGAGCAACTTTTTTTTTCTCGAAAAAATTAGGATCACTATAGCTCACACTACTATAGTATAGTAGTAGTGTGAGCTAAAAATGTGTTTTTTTTAACAAAACTCTAGGTGAGTTTTTTCGTCATTTGATTTTCTTTTCGTTCATCGCCATCGAAATCAGAGAAAAAAATACCACAACTTTGTCTATTTAACCGACCTTGTAGCCCTAATATTAACGAAGTAAGTAATAGTGGCGACTTAACTCTTAACACCCTCTACATTATAATTCAAAAATTCCAGAAACTTCATTTTTACTTAATTTATCAAATTTTATTAAGTTAGGTTTGATTAGGTGTTTTTAATATTCTCTCACGTAGATCTCAGAACAGGTACATATTAGGTTTCAGTTTTTGATATATCATGTGAACAGTTTGACGTTTTTATATCTGTACTCGTTACTTTTGCTCCCTCCCCTGAAAAAAACCGTTTTCAAAACTTTACTTTTTGTAAATTTTTTGGATTTACAAGCTATAAGGTGAAACAAACAAAAAACTGTACGCGAAATGAGTTTCATATTTAATTTATATATTTTTTCTTGCCCACCTCAAGTACGCCCCTGTATCTGGGCCCTGCACTGGGTTCCATCGGAGCACCTCTTCGAAAATGGCATCTCTAGGTGTCTACTACCTCTGTGCCAAATTTTATTACGGTACGGAAAAATGCAGACAAACCCCAAAATTTCCCTCTTAGGTCCCGAACTACTACAAATTTTAAAAATATACGTTCAAATTAACCCGCGGAATCGAAGGAGCCAGAGTGCATTTTAGTCTGTAGCCGCGAGTCCCAAAGCACCGATTAACACGCTGCCACTTTTCTCTTAACTCCTTCGAATAAAGATAGATTTTATCTGCAGCCTATATGAGCGACAGTGATAGGGCCATTATTGGACATTTTGGCGTTGTTTAAATAGGAAAAATCAAAGAAATTTAGTGCCTCGCACAGGCCATCAGTCGTATTCAGAGACAAAAAAGAGACTGCCGAAAAGATAGGGCCGCGCAGCCAACAAGTTCCAGTAGCGCACAGCGCTGCAATCGCGGACTATGTTTCTTTTTGTATTTAAAACTAATTTTATTCTGTTCGATTGGGGTCGTTCATAAATTACGTAAAACTTTGAGAAAATTGTCTATCACATAACGCTTAGTATTTTCCTAATGCCATTTGTTTAATGCTGCCAGTTATTTTTCTTTTCTTGAATTTTTTGGAAAACCAACCTTAAAGTTTGTTTTGATATTTTGGGCTTTCTGCAAAAACCTTCAAAAACGAAAGTCCTGTTTGGGAAAAATTCCGATCAGGTGATAATTTCTCCCTTTGTTGAAAGTTATTTTTTTTTTGATCACCTGATCATTTTTGGTAAGATCATGCGCGGTTTTTGCTCACGCTCGGAGTTTGAAGCGCCACCCGGTGTGTGACAGGGGAATGAAGAAAAACCACTTCCGCCAAAAAACTAAAAGAAGTCACACGTGTTTTCGGGTTGAAGACCGAAATTCCAGTCGCAAGAATTCAATGAAATTTTGGGATTGCTGCAGAATTACAGAAGGTAAGCTTCTAGCGTGTTGCCGATTTTTTCCTTTGTTTTTTAGTTTAATAGACTCTGTTTTCCCAGTCGGGGCGAATTTAACTTTGGGGTTATTTTTTTGGGATATCTCTAGTTTTTCTCCCCTTCAGGGCTCAGATCTCTACCAATTGTTGTTAGAAATGGTTTACTATGTTGAATTGAATTGAATAAATCTTTATTAGCAAATCATGCTATTTCAAGTTACAAACATAATTATAAAAAATACATTTAAATGTTAATACATACACCAGTATTTCTATAACAAAACAAATCCAAACTTATAATACTAATAACTATTTACTTCTTATTATTACATAATGGATAATATATCTCTGGAGAACAGCATTGCTGTGGAATAAGCTTCCTGCGACACTTTTCCCTGCAGGTTACAATCTGAACCGTTTCAAAACCAACATACACCAACATTTCCGCGCACTTGCCGCTTCTCGAGCGTGATAGTGATCTCCTTGCGAGTGCGCACCGTAAAAAAAAAATTATTGAAATAAAGCCAGGTTAAATAACAGCAATTTTTATTCAACTGAATTAGGATATAAGTCATTGTTTTATAAAGGAATCAGATTGTATAACAAATTACCATTAGACATTAAAAATTGCAAATCAAATAATATGTTTAAGAGAAAACTTAAGAAGTACTTGTTGCCTAGTCAGCCTGAATGTTTTTGTAAACCACCCTTGGTACTATATTATATTATATTATATTTTATTATTTTAGTCTCCATAGTATTTTTTTGGTGTGTTTTAGTATAGTGACCTTTTCTCATAAAGAAAGATGGCATTAATGTTTTTTTTAGGATAGGATTAAAAACATTTTACAGTACAGTATAAGTACTTGATAAAGCTGTGTGTTACTAGATTATTCTTTTAGTAGGTAGGTGATCCGTGGTATAGGTATAGTTAGTTCTGTTGGGAATGATACAGGAATGTGCTTGTAATGGTTTTTCAGTATTATTAGAGAATTATTGAAATATAGCCAGGCTATAATTGTGCCAGGCACAATTTTGACACCTTCACATTGTAACATCAGCTGTGATCTTTCAACACATGGTCTTTGTTTACTATATGAACCGGAATAAATAGTGCCTACTTTTATTAATTAAAAATAAACGACGATAGTTTTAAATTCGACTTTGGTATGAAGTTTGAACGATTAACTGTCAGTTTTCAATGTAAATGTGTTAAAATAGTGCCTGGCACAATTATAGTATTTATAGCCTGGCTATATTTCTCTAATAATACCGAAAATGCATTCCCAACAGAACTAACTATACCTACCTACTAAAATAATAATCTAGTAACACACAGCTTTCTCAAGTACTTACACTGTACTGTAAAATGTTTTTAATCCTATCCTTAAAAAAAACATTGCTACCATATTTCTTTATGAGAAAAGGTTACTGTACTAAAATACACCAAAAAAATAATATAGAGACTAAAATAAAAAATTATAATATAATATAATATAATATGATACCAAGGGTTTACTTAAACAATCAGGCTGACCAGTGGCGTATATATGCCCGCCCCCCCCAAGCTATGATTTTTTTAGATATTTTCCACATATTTCATAAATACAAATATAAAATAGTATAAAATACTTCTTTATAAGGTCTGCCCCCCCCCGAAACTTTTTTCTATATACGCCACTGAGGCTGACTAGGCAACAAGTACTTCTTTTTTTTTTCTCTTAAACATATTATTTGATTTGCAATTTTTAATGTCTAATGGTAATTTGTTATACAATCTGATTCCTTTATAAAACAATGACCCCTGACCGCGGAAAAAATATCACCCTGTAGTTTTTCCTAATATTTGACATGCTTAATAATGTATGCCTTGTAACAAAACAACAACAACATGTTCCAGATTTGAGCTAAATATCATCATCATTTTTGGGCGTGGAGCATGGATCTTATAAGTTACGCCCTTTACAGTCCATTTCAATTATTTCAGCGGATTTTTTGATAAATTTTGAGTCATTGCAAGGCAAAATTCGGGTGGGCTTGGGTAAGTTTCTTAAAAAACCATTGAACTAGAAACCCCACACATAGTAGTAGTCGGTATGTTTTTAATGAGTTATAGGTAAACATTTGGGAGCAACCAGTGGCAGATTCCGGGGTGAACCGAAACGAACCCCCCCCCCCCCCCCCCTCCCAGATATATAACTTATTTTCTAGTTTAGCAGCATCACGCATTTAAAATTTTTCACAAATTCTACTTAATTTCTTTATATTCGCCTACGGCGTCATAACTTTCCTTAAGATACTAAATGTCACTGAGGTGTGACAATCAAAAACCGCTAATAAAAAATATTTTGATGTTCGCTGCCACTTTAGTCCCTCGCCGCCGGAAATCCTAAAGCCGCCGCTGGGGGCAACACCCGAATTTTTTTTTACTGACTCAAAATTCTCGCACTACCATGTTGTTTTGACACGAGTCGGCGCTGGAATAAGTCTTATTATAAGTAATTATGTAATTTGGTTTGTCCGTAACACGATAGCTCCTAAACTACTGAACCGAGTTTTATAAAATTAGGTAAAGTAGTGTTCGACACTCTAACGAGCTGATTAGATTTCTGAAAATGCTATTTTTTTAGCGAAACATCCCATTACTATGCGGTTTTCGGAATATAGCTCAATAATTTGTGTTATAACAAAAAACTTAATAGGAGCTTAAGTTTCTGAGATATCTACAAAAAACTGTTTTCAAGGCTCATTGTTTCCCTTGAAGTGTGCTAACAGACTAGCTAGGAAGGTATCAGATCCGTTAGGATCTATTTATTTAAGATAACAAATCTTTAGGCTATACATTTTTACTACGTTCGAAGGAAATTATCTTAACAAGAATGCCTTGCCGAGTTGATTTTTGTTTTCGGTAATGAAGCACCACATCAGTTTCTCGTTGGTACCAAGAATTCAAACGTGGACGGATCAGCATTAGTCTTGGCGACGATTCAAGTCCAGGTGCACGAAAAACGGACCCAGGAAAACATGCTCATCACGGAAGATCAGGCGATTGAGGCTTTATTGGGGATTTCAAATAACTCAATTCAAAAAATTTAGCATGAAGAATTAGGGGTAAGAAAATTAGTTTCTCGCTGGATACCACTTGTGTTAATCGAAAAACAGAAATAAGCTAGGGTCAATTCATGTCAGAAAACTCTAGACTGCTTTGAGGCAGGAAACTCAAAAAACGTGTACAGCATTGTGAAATAAATTGTTTGGGTGGTCCAAGATGAAGAAAAGCCAACAAAATTCATCCATTTTCGATGTGGTCGCGACTTTTGTATCAAAAGCAAGTCATGTAGCAAAAATTTCTCTGGAAGATCAAAGGACTGTTACTGCTTTAAAAAACGAACCTCGAACGACGCATCATCCTCTACCAACACAGTGCAAGTTCGCACAAAGCACAAAAAACATTGAATTTTTTACCCAAAAAAATGTCGAATTGTTGGAACATTTCCCATACAGTCACGATCTAAGTCCTAACGATTTCTATACCTTTCCGAAAATCAAGAATGGACTGCGTTGTCAAAGATTTCAGTCCCTAGAGGAAGAAGTCGACGCCTTCAAGAATGCAATTTTGACAGTTCCCACAAACAAGTAGAATAAGGCGTTGACTGTGACCTACCACGGCACCCCTACACAAAATAGGATTCCCGAACGTACCGCCATCTAATCTAATCGTGTCATTGACTGAACTTACACATTATTATCCGATTATTTACCATCTCTTTTTAAATTAATGTTTTAGTAAGGGCGCCTAAACAAACAGTGGTCTACTCGTTTTATTTACTAAACTCACACATTGTCATCCAGCTACTTACTCTCTCTTTTTAACTCAAATTAGTGGGACGGGCGGACCCAATCTAAAACTGTCTTGGGATTAGTTTGCAAATAGAAGTACTTATAAGATGTCATTTTGACAATCAATGTCAATCGTCGTTCTTCCATCAGCACACAGTGGGCTCGCGGACCTGATTTTTCGCCAAAAAGGGTTAAATTAAATAGATACTGAAACTTTTGAACATCCTTACTAATAAAGAGTAGATAGTCCAGTAGGCCTTGAAAAAACTATTATTTGATTAACGCAACTTTCAAAACTGTCATGTTTCCTTTCAGCGGAACGCGTGAAAGTACTATATTTGCATGGCGATTTGATCCAGATTTAAAGTCATTTTACGACAATATTTTATGTTGCATAAAATTCTCATAAAATAAATCTTGTAGAGGGAGGTAAGTGGATTTTATCCCTGTTAATTTTGATTTCAATTTTGATGTCTAGACAGGCATGGTAATGTTTTTTGCTTGGGATTTTTGAAATTCTATAAAAATATAGATTTCTTATAAATGTTGGACAAAAATTTTGCTTCAGTCATCAGTCATTTTGAAATTTGCTGCCACAAGTTGCCCATATGAAAGATATTATTAATTTACTAAAAAGGGATTTCTTCGAGAAAAGTTATCCGTCCCGTCTTAACAAAAGTGCTTGTTTAGTATTTTTAAAACACTTTAGGCTAACTTAAATAAATAAAAATAAAAAAATTATATATTAATAAAAAATACAAATAATGTAAAGAATATTCAAAAAATAAAAAGTTAAAAATAAAGAAAATTGAAATGTTTAAAAATCAAATAAAAAGAAGGCCACTCCATAAAAAATAGAAACTAAAAAATCTCAAAAACCAAAAATTACAGATGAAGTTGACTTTAACAGGTGGATTGTTTATAAAAAAAAGGTAAAAAACCTTTTAAGGTAAACGGTTCTATTTTAAATCATCAGCAGTTTACCAAACCTAACTTATAATAAACTAATATAAAAACGTGGACACTTTAAAAATATTTATTTTGTTGGACTTAAAAACAAATTTTTCTAGAAAAAGCATTCTTAATTAATTGTGCAGTAGTTAAACTTGCAGGTTCTTATCCGCTACAAAGTCAGGGTTAGGTTCGTATTATTTTCTAGTTTTTGGACAGCCAAAGAATAATATTGTTTAACTCTTTTTAATATTTTAAATTTTTAGTTTGGTTTTTAGATTTATTATTATGGAAACTTTTCATCGTCTTCAATGCAGCTTTGTTACACGATGAGCTCAATTTAACCTTAAACAACCCCATGTACCAAGTTTGAAACAAATCGATTTATAAATAGTCTATTGGATAAGGATTTTGGGTCCGCCGTGCTAGTTTTGTTTGTTTGAGTAAAAAATTATAATAAGTGACGTTAAACACCGTAGAGTTCCAAATTTAATTCATATCGGTTCATAAATGTAAACGGGCTCCATTTCCGATCCGCCATTTATTTTTTTTAGGTTTGAGTCAGAAATCTTAATTATCAGCTTTATACACTCCAAAGCTCCAATTTTGATACATATCGGTTCATAAATAGAAAACTCTCCCCTTTTGGATCTGCCATATAATTTGTTTAAAGTTTGACTTCATAATTCGTTATTATTATTAGTTCATTATAAATATTGTTACAAAACCTATTTTTCTAATTTTGGTCAAAAATTAGGTCCGGGAGCACATTGTGCAGCTCTATAAGTTGTACAGCAATAAAAAAATTAGCTGTGCTTTAAAAAGAGATGCAAATGAGTATGTTCAAAAATTACAATTTATGTCGGGGCGCAGTTTTTTTTGTGACGTCACGAGTCAGCGCCTAATTACAGCTTTGACAACTGGTGTGAGCGCATATAAAAGTGCATTAGTTTTCGTGGAGAATACTTCGAGAAATAATAAAGTCTACCTACTGTTTTATTTTAGCTGTATATGCAAAACTTAAAAGCAACCCTGGTTTTGTACCATAGAATTTTTGCTAAAGAAAAAGTTATTAGTAATATCATAATTTCAGAGTGATACCATATGTTGTTTGCAGTTAGTTATAGTAAGTGGATATACCAAAATAGGTATTTGTTAATAATTGGGCCGTTATACAAGATAAATACAGTTAGTGAACATTGAGTATACGAGCCATAATATTCTACGGTAAATGGGCGGCCATTACCGAGGGATTTGCGCCGCTTTCAAATCGGAAATCTGGAAAATTTGGAAATCCATATGGATTCCAAATAGTTTGTGTTAACTGCAATATGATAGCCAATTTAATACCAGCCGGTATTATAGGAGTCGGTATTTTATCCTACAGGTTCATACAATATTATGTTGTTTGTGCTCTACTGTGTTTTTTTATGCTTGACTTAAAAATTGTCACAAGTCACCAATGTTTGAATTTTGAGATAAATCGGTTTATAAAAATAGCAAAGCCTCATCTTGAATCCGAATTTTAAATTTTGTTGAAAAAAAATGTATAATAATAAATTGTTTTGTCACTGGAACACTAGACATATACAAAATTTTTCGCACTCTTGTAATGAAAACAAGCAAATAAACTTTTGGCCTCGGTTTCACTTTTATCTCTTGATATATAACATCTTATGAGTGTCTAGCACATTCGAAAAAATTTTAAAAAGGTATGACAAGAACAACAGTTATTTAACTATGTGTAACTCTTTGTATTCAGTCAATCCAAAGACCAATAAGTCAAAAAAAACCTGACAGATGATTGTCAGGATCGAAGGAGGTGGAGAATAGGCTTAGGATGACGTAGAAAAACGTTCTAAACCAACATAGTAGGAGTAGATTTAGTTAAATGAATGGGTGATTAAGACCTAAATGTTCAAAATAAAAAAAAATTCAATAAAAAAAACACCCAACTGCTAAACTTACTGCACCTACTATTCGCATTTGGGTACAAAATTACCCAATAACCTGATTCATGAAAATACAAAATTGTATAATTTCGTAAGTGCGCTTTGGGCATCAAAATTATAAGTTGAAGCATGTCGAATATTATACCTATCAATTTTGTACCCAACTGTGCCTTGTAGGTACAAGCATATTTGGCAGTTAGGTGTTTTTTATTATTTTAAAATTTCGCCTCTTGGTTATACGAGCTTACTTTAATAAATGCTCTTGGTCTTGGAATCAGAATCTAAACACTAACAAATGTCTGGCGGAAATTCCGCAGATATAATTTTTTCAATAAAGTTTGACACTTTTAATTTTGGGCAGCTGACTTATTAGTTTGAAACTTAGCACTCGCCCCGTCAAACAAATCCACCCTTAGTTCTTCAAATATCCAGGAAAGATACTAGGACAGTCTTTAGTTCCTCAACTTCACTTTGTTTTTCAACAGCGCTTCAACCTAATTATACTGTATGAAATAACCTGTCAGACGAACTCATCTTTGACCCTTAAAATCCAAAGATTTTCCCGCAAATTAATTTGAAAAATATGTACTTATGTATATTGAAGCACAGTTTATATGCGCGCACCCAGGTGGTCTACGAAGCCCCCACCCCAAGGCTTGAGCCTAAGCCTAAGATTTTATTAGATATTTTTCACAAATTTTATTAATTGAAATAATAACAAAAAATACAGCATCATGGAGTCCCTCTCTTCTAAGACATATTCCTGGCTGCTCTGCAGAAGGTTTTCCTTTAATAACGCCTTAACTCAATGATGCATGCATAAACAAGGCCAACACAAAAATAGAGGCCACGACCCTGAAAAAATCAGCTGTTCTCCCGGGGCTGATTTTTACATTGGGTCTTATGGGAGGTCAGATGTTTTTTTATGATATTTTCAAAATAGCACTACAGATTTCGGCGAAATTTCAGTGAAATATTCTCAGAGCCCATCCCCATATTCCACCAAACTTTTGTAAGGATGGATTAAAAGGTTAAAATCTTCAAAATTTAGCATTCCTTATTTTGAATTCAAATTACCCGCCATGTACCGCATGCCAACTGTTAAATTTGCCATGTATTTGACTTTGTCATCTGTGTTTGTCACATTCGCTTCTATTTTAAATTTAATTTTAGTGTGAGCTTATGAAGCGGCTCTAAAAAATTAAGGATTACTATACATTAAAAAAAAATTGTTCTTCAAGAATATAGTAACAACAATCTTAAAACCGGCTTTATTTTTAACAAAATCAAATATTCTTGAACCGTCATTCCAACTTCAATATTTTTAAAAACAATCAGCTGTGTAGTGACGCAACCATCAAAAAAAAATCAGCCCCGGATGTGACGTCAACAAAGTGGAAGATCGTGGCCCGTCCGTTTTGATAGCCCTGGCATAAATTGACCTCTCAAATGAACCTACCCGCCGCACACTGGTCGAATTTTTAGAAAATCTGGCAATAATAAGGTTATAGGTTATTACACGTTTAAAATATCATGTTTTAGATAAATATGCCTCATAATTAAATTTTTGGATTATTATAATTATATACAGGTTGCAGCAATTAAACGTAATGATAAAAACGACATTTAAAAATGATTTGTAGGTTTCAAAACACGATACTTAAATTTCTCAATATTTGTATTAAATATTTAAATAATAAAAATTTAAAATGATACAGCGTGACCAAAATTAAATATAGCTACATCCTTCTAATTTATTTCTTATGGATTTATTTTTGTTTCTAAATACAAAAATAAATCTACTTTTTTTTTAAGTTACTTATATATAAATATAGTTGTTATATTTTAATTGAAAACTCATACGAATAAAAACGAATGTGTATCAGAGACTAATACCGCTGTGACTATGATGGGACTTTTTTTCGTTATTAAATCGGGCTGCGAATTAACCTAAAATATATTTTTTAGGAAAAGTTTAATTTTTTGAGAAAGCGGTGTTATTAACATACAAAAATCATACAGGTTCATATTGCTTCAAATCTGCATAATTTGGGCACCTCACATGTACCCCTTGTCACTTTCCCAGAGAAAGATAACAAATATTAATAGTAGTAGTGTAGGTCTAGGCCTGGCGACTAGGCCCTTTTCGTGAACCCCCGGCCATCCCCGCTTCTATGTCCTTCCCTCGCTAAGGAATCTGCCCGTCTTCTATACAAAGGCTAGAATACCATGCAACCCCAGATTCAGAAGGTCCTCCGTCTCAAAGGCTTTCTCTTCAAATACCTCTTGCTTTCTTGACTCCTTATATGTTTCACATGATGAGAGGAAATGCACCGAAGTCTCGTCCTTGACGTAACATCGCACGGACGTCTCTCTTATCTTCGCCAGGTATCCTTGTTGGACGCAGTGTTGGGTTAGGGCTCCCACTATGGCTCCCACGTTTCTTCGTGTGCTACGGAGCAGCCAGTCTCTACGAAACTTGCTGAGCCATGTCACAAACTCCTTCGCCTGTTTGGCGCTTCCTGGATTGGTCCATTCCTTTTGTGCTGGCTAATAATGCAGAGGCCTTAGTGGTGTATATCTTTGAGCCTAAATCATTTATTGTTGTAATCTGCAGAGTTTTTTCATGTACTGGGTGGAAAAAAAAATATGCCACTTTAGTCAAACTCAGTATGTAGGTACGTGGGCACAATAGATCCATTTGTGGTCGCAGTGCATGGAGGTCCAGTAGGGCCTGCCACCACTTTCGAATACATACATACATACATACATACATTCCTTTTGTATCTCTCTTTCTAGGCCCACTTTGTTAGGGCCTACTGCATTTGCTTTCTTGTGTTGAGTTCGCCCGCTTTCTCGTTTCCGGGGACTCCCATGTGGCCTCCACCTCTCTTACTCCGGCCAACTCCTGAGGTGCATTCTCGCATTCCTGCAACAAACCGACGGACATGGTTGGTTTGCGCAGTGCTTCCAGCGAGCCTGAATGCCTGAATAGATTCGAAGGCGCTTTCCTTTTTCGTTCCTAATTTCTTCATCCCATGTTACCGCCAGTATAGCGGGATCCTCCGCCTGAAGACTGTTGCATTGGATCCCAGCTCGTAGCTTTTTCGTACCCTTGCTTTCTACGTACACTTCTGCACCGATCGCTAAGGAATTCAATCCCGACCTTTTTCTATGTATCCCTTGGCGGTATGGTTACACGGTATCTCGTTTTCGCCCTTAACCGCTTCTCTGGCATCGCTAGCCTCTACGTTAGTAGAGGTATCTCCTTTTCCGTCACACTCGCAATCTCCGAATGTCCCTTTTGTCCACCACTCCTTCTCCACACACCCGCGTCCCGTGGAAAGTGAAGGGAGGCCTGAGGTAGTGTTCAGGGCTACGTTGGTAGTAGCAAATGTTATTATTTTCTGAATTTGTAATTATGATTTAACTAATATATCAACCTTTTAACTCACCAGCAGCGCTATGCAATGAACAAAAAATAAAAATATATATATAAGTATTTGTTAGTAATTACCTTAAGTATTGCTATCCATTACTAATTAAAAACGTCAGTAGATTTTTAAAAACCCACAACCTTATCAAATTATTTATTTGCTAAAATTAATAACGCAAATAAGAAAGCATAACCTATATATAAATTAATTTTTTTAAGGTTATCTAGAGTACAAGAGTGTTATAAAAAATGCTGTCACAAATTTGATTAAAAATTCCGCAAATAAATATCTATTATTGCCAGCTTTTCTGGAGGCTCAGTGTGCGCCGCGCCATAACCCTCAAAACCCCTAGTTGGTTACTAACTTTGGCAATAATTTTCCATCAACATTATAATTCACCCTCCTGTAACCCTAGTTACTATTTCTCAACAATCAGACACCTTGTTACAAGCAAAGGTGTGTACTTCAAATTTACATGTTTTGAGAAGAACATATTTTGTGCACTACACAAAGTTTCTTATTTTTCCAACTTAGTATTTTAAAAGCAATTTTATATTTTATAAATATAAAAAGTACTTACTCTGTACATACCGAGGTATTTACCAAAAAAAATATTGGGTGGCTCATATTTTTTTTATAAATCTTAAGTTTTAAAATTAATTATTTATTTTTACTTTAGATTTGAACCTAGATTTAGAGAAGGAAAAATAAAAATTTGAAAATATGAGGTTTACTAAAAATCTCTAATAACTGCATAAAAGTCATTCTCAGACTAGAATAATATATAAATATTAAAAAAAAAACATTTTTTGTTATATGTTTCTAAACTAATATTACAAAAAGAAATCTAATAGATGTGTAAAAAAGGGTTGCTTGCTAAATTGGCTCTACGCCTTAAATCCATAAAAACCCAAAACCTGCTGCGTAAAAATATGTCAAGCAAGGACTGAAGCTATTTTATTAAGTATTTAAATCGCAACCTCCTACTACACTGTAGAACACTGTGCCCCTACTAACTTTATTGTTTTAATAGTTCAAGATACAACATCGAATTTAAGATAATAATGATCATACAAGGTTGAGTTTGAAGATACAATGCGTAGGTAAATTGGTGGTACCCTACCTAGGCGATATTCATGACATCATTAAAAGGCGCAGATTAGCCTATGTAAAAATCACCTTATGTTTTTCGAAGGCATGGTTAACAATTGATTTAAATTTTTTCACTTCAATTTATTTTGAATTTTTTTTAGGTCTTTTTACGTTCTGGATAAACCTAAATGTAAAACAATAGTCATGTACAACACACAACCCAAAAAAGAAAAAACAACAAATATTTTCAGCTAAGCCTTACTGCGCATCCCGGGTAATTCTCGCCGCGCTCCCGGCCCGACCGACCGAATTTTGAAGCACCCAAGAATCAAAAAGGTGATTACCTTTTTGATTTTCGAATACGGGTTTATAACGTTATCGTTTTCTTGAATGATTTTGGGCTAGCCCAGGACGTTTATTCTTGAGTGCCCGTGAGGTGAGGTGATCGAAAAATTCACTTTTACACGGGGAAATGAATCCACCGGTGTGAACGCTGACCTTACATCAGCTCACGCACGTGCCGTCAAGAATAAAGGTCCAGGTGTAACTTTTACCCTAGGGTGACAATTTTCAAACACACCCCAGTAACAGGCAGGTGTAGAAGTGGAAATACTAAGACAGAAAGAATAGTAAGACATTTATAGCCCATCGCACCGACTTTTTTAGCTCACACATATACTATACTATAGTAGTGTGAGCTATGGTGATCCTAACTTTTTCGAGAAAAAAAAAGTTGCTCCGATTTCAAAATTTTTTATATATCTTTGCGTTTCAGATGATTTTGAAACTTTTTTGTTGCGCCGTCTGTCTGTCTGTCTGTCTGTCTGTATGTCTCTGTCTGTCTGTATGTCTGTAACGACCAACTCAGTTATATAACTCAAAAACCGCTTGGTCGATTTTAATGAAATTTGGTACCTAGGCTGGGTTTTGGGCCGAGATGGTCCCATTTAAAAATGAACAAAATCCACCGAACACAAACCAAATAAAAGGGTGGGGGTAGATTTCAAAAATTAGAGTTTAAGTGAAAATATGGCGTGTGTGATATAAAACGAAAGGTAATTGAGTCTGGAGTTAAACAAAATACATTTTAATTTATTTAAAAAAAAGGGTGGGGGTATATTTCAAAAATTAGAGTTTAAGTCAAAACATGGCTTGTATGGTATCAAACAAAAGGTAATTTAGTCTGGAGTTGAATAAAATATATTTTAGTTTTTAGTTATATTAGCTCACACGTACACTATAACTATAGTACCTAGTGTGAGCTTAGGGGCCCATATATTGGCAGAGTATTTTTTGTTACTTAGCCTAAAGTGTTCCTTATTACGTCATATTATGATTATATTAAGAAATGCTTAAGCTATGGAACCGAAAAAAAAGTCGGTGGGATAGACCCTTAGAGCCCATCGCACCGACTTTTTTCCGTTTCTTAGCCTAAAGAATACATTATTTCGTAAAATTTCTTTGCACCGAAATTAAAGGCAAACTTATTCCTACCTTAGTGTTGTTAAAATTAAGTCACCCTTTTTCGTGACTTTACTGTTCCTTAAGAGCTACTTAAAGATAAGATGCTGGTCACATAATGTTACCCTTCTGGCATAGCAATAGCAATTGTCAATACCTACAAATGCGCAGTGTGTTGTGATTAAAGTAAATTTTGTGGTTTTTAAGTAAATAAAGTAAAAAAAAATGTTTTTTAAAATAAAAACTGCAAATAAAATCTTAAAATAAATAAAAATGATTTTGAAAAACTGTATTGCACAAGATAACGGCTAGATTTTGGTTCTTTTGGCACAATGTTTTTGTGAAAAAATATACCCATGCATCGATTACAAAAAAGTTTGTGAGGAAGAGAAATAATTTAAAGTTAGATCGAATTTTTATTACAGTATTTTCGTCCGATTTTAGGGTTAACTGTTGTTTACAGCCTGGTGGCTACAGCGGTAAGGGTAAGATAGGACTGAACAGTGTAAGAAAACCCTTTCATTTAAATTAAACTGCACTGCATGATGACAAGACGATTTTCCTTTCTGCCTTTACATTTTACCCTAATTTTATTATAATTTTTAATCCTTTAATAATTGTACCCAGGGGTGTATGGGCCATATGGGAAAATGAGAAAAATCCCGGTGGGACGGTGCTTTTTGAGCCGGTGAATTATGGGCCGGTCGTTATGGACCGGAGTCGTATAAGCCGCGGCCTTATGGACAGGAGTCTTATGAGCAGTTGCCTTATCGGCCTGTGCTTTATGAGCAGTAGATTTTTGGGCCGGGTGCGGATTTTTTCAAGGGCTGGATGGGGAACCGTAAACCAGCCCGAGAAAAAAAGGCGACAAGGACACCCAAATTCCACAAAATCGAGTACCACCCTTTCGATTTCATCATCTTCCAAATATTCTTCCAACAATTCAAAAACTTTAATTTTTTTTAATAAATTTTTAAAGGCTTGGCAGAAAATTGATGGGTTTAAAAAAATTTTTTTTTGGGACGTAGTGGGTGATCTATTAAAAGTCGGTGCGATGGGCCCTAATGACTGTCATTTTTACAAAATGATATTTGGCTATTTCAATCCTTGGTTTAATCTCCTGAGAACGCTTTATAATGTACTTAGATCATTACTTAGATGATTGATGATGATGATTCATATGTGAGTGGGCCTTGCAGCCCTTCCACTGCGACCACCAGTGGGTCTATTGTGGCTCACTTTTGAGTGGTTTCTCACCACTGTATGCCTAATCCTCCAAAAAGGCCGGCTATCAGTTTGGGTGAGACACTGTTCAGATCTTCTGAGTCGATCTGAGGTTTACCGAAAGTATTCTGACGTAAACGTGCAATAGCCGGACATTCGCACAGTACATGTCTGACTGTTTCGTCATCCTCCATACAGAGTCTACATTCGGTCTCTTCTGTTAGTCCCATTCTGTGCATGGGCACTCTCAGTCGACAGTGACCCGTATAAAGACCAGTCACTATACGTATCTCCTGTGTGGTAAGTCCAATAATGTTCCTGGCTCTGTTTCTACAAGGTCCTTTAATGAACTCTTTAGAGTGAGCCAGTTCTGGTATATTTATCCAGTGTTGTTGGAAGCTATTCTCCATCCATTTTAATATGGTTGATTTAGCAGCATTGTATGATATCCCCAGGGCTGGCTCGGGGCCGAAAAACTCGGCAGATGCCGCTTCCCTCGCTGCTAGGTCTGCGGCTTCATTTCCCTCGTGCCCAGAATGCCCTGGTATCCATACTAATGATACATTGTTAGCGCTACCAAGCGCATTCAGCGAATCTTTATAGCTCCTCACGGTTCTCGATGAGACCGTATCGGAATCAAGCGCTCTTAAGGCTGCTTGACTGTCGAAAAGATTTTTATTGTCCTGTTGGTCCATTCGTGGTCAGTAATCCACCGGGCACACAGTTCAATGGCTACGAGTTCGGCCTGAAATATAGTAGCCAATTGGCCGAGACTATGTTTAATCTCGACTTTTTCTTCAATACTAACAACTCCAGATCCAACGCCCGAAGGCATTTTGGATCCGTCGGTATATCAGAAGCTATCGTTATTTGAAAAATTGGTCCTGTTCTTTAACCAGTCCTCCCTCTCCGGGAGGATAATGTTGTATAGCTTTCTGCTGTACACCGTGTTGGGCATGACGTCGGATATCATTCCTAGAGTTGCATCCAACTCTTGTTCCCTTATTACTTAGATACTACGTTTAGTTTTTTTAATATTTCAATATCTCGATCGTTTGTTGTTGTAGTGTAAAATAAATAAGGGCAATGGAAGTCCCAAATTTTGCTTTTATTTCGATAACCTATTGATTGTCATATTTAATGAGGGTATCATCGGAATATCGTAGGTTGTGGAAAATTTAATCATCAATATTT
Source organism: Aspidapion aeneum (assembly GCA_963576565.1). NCBI lineage: Eukaryota > Metazoa > Arthropoda > Insecta > Coleoptera > Brentidae > Aspidapion > Aspidapion aeneum. Next base: position 39,093,894 of record OY755040.1, read on the forward strand.
ATAGTCCATTTCACCCCCTCCAATTTGCTTATGCCCGGACTGGATGAAGCCTAATAAGACTTTAAGGAAATTGCCTTCGAATAATGTTCTTGATAGTAATCAGACTTTGTTCTCGAGTAATTCCATTTTTTCAGTTTCTAAAAGCTTTATTACTATACTATAAGAATACAGACATAAACCTAATTATTTAAATTAATTTTTCTTAATGATGAGTGATATTGTAGTGATCTGATATCCATATCAGTTATATTTTATTTGTGCTTTTAAGCTTCGTTCGTTCTATAGTAGAATTTAAAATTACAAATTGTGCAATTTAACAACTGAATAAACTGTAAGTATGTAGTTATAAATCTGACGCTGTATCTCGGGCTATGTGCAAAGGGTAAGATCGTGAGTTTAACTTAATCCCGTCGGACTACGGTTAAGGGTTGTTTTTTGCGCTCCTTTTATAGAGATAATGGCCAAAAAGTGAGATTTCAGCAGACTGGAGGATATTACAGGAAATACCGTGGGGATGAAATGAAACGCAAAGACTGTTATTATTATTATTATGAGGTAAGCAGTGGGTAATTTTATTGTCTCACGTTAAAAATAAATCTGCAATTTTTATTTTTTGCTACTTAGACATAAAACGTGTACCTACTGTTTTGTTTCTTAGTTAAGAGACAAAGAAAGTATTTTTTTTGCCATAAGATTTTAGTAATTTTATTTCCTGCTGTACTTCTACGGTCAGCATTAATACATTATATATCCAGTACTATAAACAGTAATAAGTCTCGAACGTATGACAATGGAAAAAGGCGTTAGTCTTTTGAACTTGGTACAAGAGTTGTTGTTAAAAACATGTTTTAGTGTCCCATTCTTATATAAATATTATTCCTTATCGCATCGCGTAGAGTCGGCGTGTGATCCATAGAATTGCACAGGGTTACCCAATTTCATAAAATTAATAAACTAAAAAGAAATGCATAAAGTAAAAGAAAAATAGGGTAGTGCCCTGGCACCGTGGCACTACCTCACGCCACTGATTTTATGTGGCGTATATAGAAAAAAGTTTCGGGGTGGGCCTGAGACAGTTTGGGGGAAGGGGGGGGGGCTAGACCCCATGAGGCTGTATTTTATGCTATTGTATGCTTGTAATCATGAAATAGTATAAAATACCTAAAAAAATCTTAACTTCGGGGGGGCCTCGGCTCCCCGCCCCCCGTAATATAGGCCACTGAGCCAGCGACGCAACAACATCAATCAAAATCCACAAAGAAACCAAGCCAATCCGCATAAAACAGTCAGACAGGGTGACACAATATCCCCTAAACTATCAAGGCCCTAGAAGCTGTTTTTGGGAAGAAATAGGCATTAAAGTAAGCGGACAATACGTGAACCACCTAAGATATGCTGACGATATCGCCTTAATAACAGATAAGAAAGAAGAACTGATAAAAATGCTGGACGAACTGGATACAGCAGCTAAAAATATAGTCTTTAGTATGAACTATACTAACCTTAAATCATAACGAACACATGTGAAGAAATCACGATCAAAAAAAATAGTAGTAGTAGTAGTAGTAGTAGACAAACTATTAAACTAAAAAAAAACAAACAGCTGAAATCAAGAGTCGAGTAAGAATGGCCTGGGCAGCATTCTGTAAATTAAGCTACACATTAAAAATTAAAAAATATCCTCAGTACCACAAAACGAAAGTGTATAAGCAATGTATCCTTCCTGTACTTACCTATGGATCCCAGACCTGGACACTGACAAAATTAAACATGTATAAGGTAACAAAAGCCTAAAGGTCAATGGAAAGACAAATGTTACATGGCAAGCTAACAAATAGAAAAAGGAATGAATGGATAAGAAACAAAACAAAAGGAAGTGATCTCAGGAGTGAGGTAGCAAATTTAAAATGAAAATTTGCCGGTCATAATTTTAAACAGAAAGACGATCGATGGAAGAAATGTATTGGAAACGGGACACCTTGGGAAAATAAAAGAAGTAGGGGAAAAACATGCGGGAACTAGATGGATGAACATAGCGACAAAGAAGAGTGGGTGGATCGAAGATAGCCGAATAGAATTGATAGATAGATAGATAGGAAAACAGGTTTAAGCAATGGAATCTGAAATAAGTGGAATCGATGACACCGGATATGGACGGCGAATCTGAGACCGAATTTCAGACACCTACAAGGTGCATTGAAAGATATTTTGGACGCCCTTAAAGTGGTTATATTATGGGCAGGAGTAGCATATTTGCAACACTTTTTAAATTCCAGATTTTTAGCTTTTATTTTAGTGTTTTATGATATTTTATTATACATATTTCCTTAAGTTAATAATATTAATAATTATTTTTAGGGTTTTATCTACATTTTTAAATAAGAATTGTGATGTGTTATATTTTACCAATATCCTCTAAAAGATTTCCTGTACTAAAACTCGTAAATAAAGTAAATACTGTATTTATAGTAAGGTTGTTTGGGTTGGAAGACAATTACTTAAAGTTTAGGAGCAAGCAAATTTTTTTAGGTAAAATTCCCGTACAGGTCGTTCCAAAGTAAGTCACAAACATTATCTCTTTTTTTGAAGGAAACTTTTATTTTATTTTTCTTACAGTTCTGCTTTGAATTTTAAATACTACTAGAGCAAAAAAATGAAAAGGCTCATCCCCATTTACGGAGTTCGCTGAAGAGTTTGTTATACGTCAAACCTTACCGAGTTTTACATTCTTAAAGAGTTAATTTTACTGTCTGAAATAAAGTGTAGTAGATATTTTTTCAAATTAAGCTTAGTTTCTGAGAAAATTAGATAAAACATATAACAAAAATGGTTTATTTTCTGTTTTTTAAAAATTGATTTAATTAAGTCTTTAAAGTTTAAATTATGAAACCAATCCGATCATGTTATACATCATTTTAAAGAAAATTTTATTGGCTATAATAAAGTATAACACATCTTTTCCTGTATACATTACTTTAAAAAAAATCGAATAAAACTCTGGGAAAAAGATAGGTATTTCTTCAACTTTTTTAAGTTACTATTAGTCTAACTTTATTGAGTTATATTTATATAAATATATATTTTGAATGTACACCTGTGACAATTTGGGCTTTGCAGCGGCAATTTAAAATTTCTCCGCCATGTTGGCCGCCATCTTCCGCCGCCCCTGTCAAGATTTCGAAGTGGCAATAGTATTCGGATCCAGCGGGGTCGAAATAGGGGGAACTAACCATTTGCCAAAAAGTAATATAAAATGTTTCTAGAAAGTGGATTTTCCGAAATCTTGGCTTAACCATTCGATTTAAGGCCCGTCTTCAACTGATACACAATTGGCATGCCTCGCTACGAGGCTGAACGAATTACTCGTTCACATTCGTGCTGTAGGAAAGACATACTTTGCAGGGGCGGCTAGTGCATAAGGGCTGCAGAGCTGCAGAACCTCCAAAATTTTCACATTATTTGACTATTTTTCAGCAGCTGCTATTTTTCTAATATATTTATTTTATTTCTAAAATTATTGGAATAGCAGTATATTTTCGGTCCGGTTTTGGTATAGTAGGCCTTCAAATCGCGTACGTGTGATGAGTATGACGCCGCGTGCCGTCGTCGAAGGCCGTAATTCACAGTCGGTCAAATGAAGTTATTGGTATTGTTGCGCTGCTAAATTGCAACACAACGTAGCTGGCCGGCTAACGAGATCTGTGCTCGGCTAGGAACCCCTTCCTTCGCTCCGCACCGCACTTGCTCATGGGTTTAGATAGCGAAATCTAGGCAAAAATAGAGCTGCAAAACTTGCAGTTCCAGTACAATTCCGGGCAGGCGGGCTCAGCGTTGCGTGTTAGCAGGCGCATTTATTTATTTAGAAGACGCCAAACGCATGAGCGGGAGGTTATGGTCGTGTTTGTTGTTTGTATAATTGTGTCACAATGAATGTGGTGGTGGCAATTTTTTACTTTTTATAAAAGACACGTGATCTGGAGACTGTAATAAAATAGCATTTTTTATACCCTATCGGCAGAACTCACAAACCTTACTGTCACGAGCCGCCACTGATACTTTGAGACGAACATGATTATATAACCTTTGAAATACAGACTCCGATCAGAAACGTCGCCTTTAATTAACGTATCAATTCAGAAGTTATCTGCACGGTAAAAAATTTTGTCTGCAATGAAAACAAGTTCTTTTCTTGAATAAATTGCCTTAAAACAATTTGTTTTGAATTAAAATATTTCTTTTTAGTTCAACGCAGCGTTTTATCTTGAAATTAGACTTTATTTTTCTTCTTTAATTGTTTTGTTTCAGTATACTCCGTTTTGTAACAACGCAAATTGTCTTCATATAAGTAATATTTTGCTTCCAAAGAAAACGGTGCCTTAGATTACTTCAGTTCCAATTTATAATAAAACAATTTCTGTTTCACATTAAAATAAGGAGGCGAGACATTTTTTGTGCTATATCAAGAAAATATTCTCTTGGTGAATAGGAAAGCACAAATTATTTTACTTCAAAGCAATTTGCTTTAATCTAAGACAATTTTTTCTACTGTGTGGAAATTTTCGATTGATTTTTTAAAAAAATATGAGTACTTTTTCTATTTACTTTACTACGTACTTATTCTTAGACTGTTTTTTTTATTCCTTATAAATTTCTAGTCTATTTCAATTATCAGTGGTGTTTTTAACCAGACAAGTTTACACTTTTATAGCATGTCCAATGCTATAGCAGGCGTATCGTAAAAATAAACATCAAAAATTTAAAAATCGTTTTGAAAACTCAAATCGTAGCATACAATTTTAACTTTAACACTTGTTTTTTATGTGTTAAACGAATGTGGAGCGTTTTAAATTGTCGAGTTTTTTTGCATGAATTTTCGAGAAAAAAAATAATGCTCCTATCATAAAAAAGCTTTAAAAGCGATGACTCTACGACCTACAAAAACTGCATTGCATTTAGAATAAGGTGACCAATAAAAACTCTCAGGCTTAAGGCAAAGAAATGTTTCGAACCTACTTAAAAGTTTCCATCAAAGCACAATGGTTTCAGGACCTATTTTTAGTTGCTATTATACCATATATTAACGTGCACAATATTGGGATTTTTCTTAATGGCATGGACAGAAGATACATTGAGAATAATAAAAACAATAGATTTTAAAAATTTTAAAAATTTCTTTTGTTCCTTTTCGGTTTAAAAGTATACGTTGAAAAATTCTGCCAACTACTTAAAAAATTTCGTCGATTTTCATGTAAATTTTGAGTGGTGTTAGCGTGTACTGACTAAAAGTTTATATAGAGTTTATTTGGCCCTGGAACATGTATTTTTAAAAACATTTTGAAAATTATCACAAAAATTATTTTAAATATAATTTAAAAATATATTTTTTTAAATAGTGCCGAAAATAATGTTTTTTAAATTTTAAAAGGCAATTTAAAAAAATGGCCAGTCGGTCACATTTTGACTCACTTATATATCGGTCATTGTTTGCAGTAAAAAAATCCTGCTCCAATGTGCCATTTTAGGAGATTTTTTTTTTCAGTAATGGCTTAAATACAAAAGTAGAGCTATTAACAATGGCTTCTTGATAAGTCAAAATATTAAAAATTATAATATAAAAATATGAAAGATTATCAAAAGATATGATGTTAGTGAAAATTTAAGAAATTTGCTCCTGAAAAAACTTCCTTTGTTTTCGTTCCAGTGGCGTGCGATGAAATTTAAGAGGGAAGAGGCGGATTTTTTTAAGTAAGGGCTGGTTATACACTAGAAAGTAGTAAACTAATGCCCAATAGAAAAACTTATTGCCCAGTTTTAGTATCTATTGATACTGTCCATTGTTCATTTAACTTTTTTTCAATAAAAAGGATACGAGGAAATATTTATACAACTTTACTGTTTCAGGGGCCTCCAGATAACCATTTATCTTTGCAACTTAAATGTATCTGCTTCTTAATAACATACAAGGCGGACGCTAAAAACATCGAGTTTGATTTTTAAAATATACATAAATACAATTTAATTAACACTGCTGGTCGATGTGACACCCTTCATAAATTAGGTATACGGCTTTATCTCTCACCTTACATTGTTAGTGAGAAAACAAAGTCAGGTACCCAACAAGAAGCGCCATCTACCAAAATACGAGAGAAACTAAAACAGCAACTCCGTTGACTGACGCGATGCCGACGTCTTGATAGCGGAACAAATGCAATTAGCGTTGACCTGATCTAGAAAGGCAAGGTGTGTCGTAGGTCACGGTATGGATTCTTTGTTTCAATCGATACTTTCATCCATCGATGATATAGCAGTTTTACTCGCCTGATGCTGTTTTAGTTTCTCTCGTATTTCGGTAGATGGCGGTTCTTGTTGGGTACATGACTTCGTTTTCTCACTAACAATGTAAGGTGAGAGATAAAGCCGTATACCTAATTTATGAAGGGAGTCACATCGACCAGCAGTGTTCTGAGGAGTCCCATAAGGACGAAACAGTTAACTGTCAACACTTATTAGGTGTCCATTAGATCTTGGCCCCCGTGAGGTTAAGCTTTCGAGCTACCCACGGAAAAGTACTAGAGAAACAAAAAAACCCTTAATTTTTCTTTTTACCCGATTAGCCACGAAAACTTGTTTGAATTTGTATTTTGTTTTTCGTCGTTTATTTTAAATGTCATGACCGTGTCCTAATATAGTCTGTTCCTTGTAGAGCTTGATAAAGCTTCAACATTGAGGCGAAACGTTGCCGAAAGAAAAGTGGTTTCATTCCATCCAACAGTCTCCACCCCTATATCCCAATAAACAATCTTCTAATGTATTTCCAAGGGGAAGAAATCTCACATTGCATAATATTATAGCTTTTATTCAAAAATCTGACTATCCCGCTTTAAAGCAGCTTTCTTGTATTGTTTGGCGGCATTGAGTCGTCAAGTAAATACTCTGCCAATATATGGGCCCCTAAGCTCACACTAGGTACTATAGTTATAGTGTACGTGTGAGCTAATATAACTAAAAACTGAAATATATTTTATTCAACTCCAGACTAAATTACCTTTTGTTTGATACCACACAAGCCATGTTTTGACTTAAACTCAAATTTTTGAAATCTACCCCCACCCTTACAAAAAAACAAAAACTAAAATGTATTTTGTTAAAGTCCGGACTCAATTACCTTTAGTTTGATATCACACACGCCATATTTTCACTTAAACTCTAATTTTTAAAATATATACCCCCACCCTTTTTTTTAAATAAATTAAAATGTATTTTGTTTAACTGCAGACTCAATTACCTTTCGTTTAATATCACACACGCCATATTTTCACATAAACTCTAATTTTTGAAATCTACCCCCACCCTTTTATTTCGTTTGTGTTCGGTGGATTTTGTTCATTTTTAAATGGGACCATCTCCACCCAAGACCCAGCCTAGGTACCAAATTTCATTAAAATCGGCCAAGCGGTTTTTGAGTTATGCGCGTTGGTCGTTACAGACAGACATACAGACACACAGACAGACAGACAGACAGACATACAGACAGACGGCGCAACAAAAAAGTTTCAAATTCATCTGAAACGCAAAGATATATAAAAATGTTTGAAATCGGAGCACCTTTTTTTTGTCTCGAAAAAATTAGGATCACCATAGCTCACACTACTAGTATAGTATATGTGTGAGCTAATACTCATCCACTGGCTGTGATGGTAACAGCGCGGTCCTGCGTATCTTTCGTGTTTGGTAAGTAAGGCAATACATAAAAACAAATATATTACCGGCTCGCAAGATATATATCATGCGCCGGGGATGTCTTTGTTTTTATTATTTCGCACAATATTTTCTGGGAATTAAACAGTTTATGCAAATCTGGAAAAATTGGTTTCAGCGTGGAATAAAAATAACAAACAAAAATTACTGTTTAAATTCTGAAAAGTCCACCTTATCGTAAATAAAATAGCTAATGTTAGACAATAAAGAGGGAGGGAGATAATGCTGCGTCAACTGTTTGTAAAATTACGAGCCGCCACTGGTTCTGGTGGGGTTGATACCAAATAAAATATTTATTTCTGATTATTATTTACGATGTTTTAATATTTATCACCATTATATTAAATTCAGAAAATTGCTTTAAATACCTCAAAAGAGAAACGTAATGATAAATAGAAAGAGAAAAATAATGGTATAGATTTTATAGCACAGTGGGAACAATTTTTTTAATGTAACTTTTAACCAATGCCTATATATATTTAGGTATTCTTCTTACTTAAGGATTGCCTTAACTTGCTACTGGCTATTCCGCTGTCAAGCAGCTTCCATGTGTCGTGCGACTGCATCGAGTCGTCAAGTTTTGATACTCGGAAAAGGGCAGCGGCGCACAATGGGTTATATGAGAGGACTAGCGCGACACTCAATTTTAACTCAGTTTTAACCCACTTCTAGACATCGGATCAACTTCAAATTTGGTACACACTTAAGGTTCCGATGACAATACAATATACTGATATTATGAAGTTTACAGCTCCCCCCCCCCTTTCAAAATGCTGGAGGAGGGCTACTATCTAAGTATGTCCGATATCGTTCAAAATTCGTATGCAGGGACTTTTGGGGATGGGGATCAAGAATTTTTAATTAGATTTTTAAAATTGTGAAAGTAACGCCCCCCTCCCCGTTGGACAATTTTGACCATCTTGTACATATCCGATCAACATCAAAATTGTTGTGGACTTATAGTTATTATAAGTTACAGTGCCAATACAATACAATATATGCTTTAAAGTTGGTAACCTCTCACCCCTTTGAAGGGGGTGGAAGGGGATCATCTAAGTATGTCCGATTTGGTTTAAACTTGGTATATAGGGACTTTTGGGGATAGGGATTACTAATATTTAATTATATTTTTAAAATTGTGAAATTGACGCCGCCCTTGTCCCTCTTGTAAGTCAATTTTGACCAACTTGTAGATATCCGATCAACATCAAAATTGGTATAGACTTATAGTTACAGCGACAATACAATATTATAAAGCTCTAAAGTTGGAAACTCTCCACTTTTAAGGATAATGGAGGGGTTTTCGGGGTTTAGGATCACGCACCATATTTTTTCTTATTTAATAAGCTTTCGAACAAGTTTTTACAAGTTCGGTCTACCAGTTTGGATGTTACTAACTTTTTACTTAAGTTTTTTAATTAAATTATAAATTTTACTTAAAAGGATATTTTTTATTGTCTAAAAATGGCAAAAAAGCAAAGGTTAGCTTTTTTTAATATTTGACAGGTGTCAAAAAAAGTAGTTTATCGTTTTCCTTTTTTGATAAGCTTTCGAGCAAGGTGCCACAAGTGGGGTTATCTAATTTGAAAAAAAAGTTTTATGCGAGTAGACCCCTTTGTAGGGGGTCCATACAAAAAAATTTCGAACAGAAATATTGCTCGTTAAAAATCTTAGTCGAAGTACTTTTGGATTTTTCAGAATAATCTAAATTCAATCCGCTGTCGAATTTATTCTATTTGCCTGCTACACTGATTGTATTAAGACCACGTACATGCCAGTGTTTAGGGCTACCCCCAAAAAACAGGGGCAGCGAGGGGCAGCAAATTTTTTGTTTTTTAGCCAAATAGACCCCTCTCTCTAATATTCTGGTGGAGATTTTACTAAGCCTTGCTAAGCTTGTTTCTGCAGGCTTTACAAAGAAAAATAGAGACGCAAATAAACGTAATATATTTCAAAAAATTTTAACCATAAAAAGGGTTACGGAATTAGGAAATTACTAGTTGTTTTGAAAAGTGCAGTTACTGCTTATGCCCACTTTATACCCATATACCCAAAAAGTGCTCTTTGTATTGTATTTTTTTTTATTTAAACATACTGTAAAAATACATTTTTCTCCCAAAATATTTTTCAAGTTTGGGGCTCTGTTACAGAGAAATACATTAAGACTTTTTTCATCAGTTGCATTTTTTTTATTAACTGGACTATCTGCAATACATTTGGGTGGGTTTGGTTATCAAAATTTAAAAAACATATACAGGGCTAATGTCGTGCTAGCTCCGCCATATAACCCATTGTGCGGCGTCCGGTGGCTTCCATAGAAACAGCGCGCGCTCCTGCATATCTTTACTTTGTTTTTTTATTTTGGCGAACAAAAAATACTTTTAAACTCTGAAAAGGCGATGATTCTGCGTCAACTGTTCGTTAAGTCACGAACCGCCACTGGTTCTGGTGGGTAGTTTTGTGTATTTGATAATGTATTAATATATCAGAGATACATAAGTTTTTCTACAAACAATAGGAACTTATTGAAATAAAGTCATGCAATAATAGTGTCAAGCAGTATTTTAACACATTTACATTGCAGGGGGACAGTTGATCTTTCAAAATTGACATAACAACGCCAATTTAAAACTAAGTCGTTTATTTATCTATAATTAAAGTCGACAGTATTTATTTCGGTTCGTATAGTAAACAAAATTCTTATGTTGAAATATTCTTTGAGAGTCATATTCCAATGCAAAACTGTCAAAATAAATAAATAAATTTCAGCGTGGGCGCAGGAATAGCACACTTTAAGTAATTTAAAAAATTCTAGAATCTCGAGTCCCCCTACATACAACAAAGCATTTTAGGAATAAATCACTTTGTTGAAAAAATAAAGCGCTCTCGTCGCGTCATTTCAATTCTCTAGCACAACTACATACAAAGTTAGCACGCATTTATCGCAGGCAGTTTTTTTTAGTACATCAAGCAAAAGACTAACGGGAAGTACACAGACTCATATATTATTTAACCTTTTATTTGAGAAAAAGAAGCACAAGGGCAAATATTCACGACGAACCCTCCGGTTATTCGTTCTCTTCGTTTAAATGCGAGAATCAAACAGAGAGCGTTTAACCAAGATAAGCAAGAAACGTCAAAATATCATGTATTTTCATTGTTCTTTTAACCACAGATAACCTACCTCCAGAGCAGGATTATTTATGGTTAATAAAACAATGAGAATGCATGATTTTTTTATGTATCATGGTTAAACGCTCTCTGTTAGATTCTTGCATTTAAACGAAGAGATCGAGTAACAGTACGGTCCATCGTTAATATTTGCTTTTGTTCTTCTTGACATAATTTAGCAGATCTTTAGTTGTATTAGCGCGCAGAACATTCTTTCAAGGTACATGGTATAGTACTTGCCATACGCAACTCTCTTGTCCGCAGTGATTAAATAAATAAGCAAATCAAAGTTTGGAAAATGTTATTTTAGCTCACACTACTACTATACTATAGTAGTGTGAGCTATGGTGATCCTAATTTTTTCGAGAAAAAAAAAGTTGCTCCGATTTCAAAAATTTTTATATTTCTTTGCGTTTCAGATAGTTTTGAAACTTTTTTGTCTTGCCGTCTGTCTGTCTGTCTGTCTGTCTGTGTGTCTGTCTGTCTGTAACGACCAACCCGCATAACTCAAAAACCGCTTGTCCGATTTAAATGAAATTTGGTACCTAGGCTGAGTCTTGGGCTGTGGTGGTCCCATTAAAAAATGAACGAAATCCACCGAACGCAAGCCACATAAAAGGGTGGGGGTAGATGTCAAAAATTAGAGTTTAAGTGAAAATATGGCGTGTATGATATCAAACAAAAGGTAAATGAGTCTGGAGTTAAACAAAATACATTTTAGTTTTTAAAAAAAGGGTGGGGGTAGATTTTAAAAATTAAAGTTTAAGGCAAAACATGGCTTGTGTCGTATCAAACGAAAGGTAATTGAGTCTGGAGTTGAATAAAATATATATATATATCAGTTTTTAGTTATTTTAGCTCACACGTACACTTTAACTACAGTACTTAGTGTGAGCTTAGGTGCCCATAGATTGGCAGAGTATTTTTTATGTTAAATGTTATTTTAGCTCACACTACTACTATACTATAGTAGTGTGAGCTATGGTGATCCTAATTTTTTCGAGAAAAAAAAGGTTTCTCCGATTTCAAAAATGTTTATATATCTTTGCGTTTCAGATGATTTTGAAACTTTTTTGTTGCGCCGTCTGTCTGTTTGTCTGTCTGTCTGTCTGTCTGTCTGTCTGTCTGTATGTCTGTCTGTCTGTCTGTCTGTATGTCTGTCTGTAACGACCAACCCGCATAACTCAAAAACCGCTTGTCCGATTTAAATGAAATTTCGTACCTAGGCTGGTTCTTGGGCTGGGATGGTCCCATTTAAAAATGAACAAAATCCACTATACGCAAGCCAAATAAAAGAGTGTTGGTAGATTTCAAAAATTAGAGTTTATGTGAAAATATGGCGTGTGTGATATCAAACGAAAGGTAGGAGTTAAACAAAATGAATTTTAGTTTATTTTAAAAAAAGGGTGGGGGTAGATGTCAAAAATTAGAGTTTAAGTAAAAATATGGCGTGTGTGATATCAAACGAAAGGTAATTGAGTCTGGAGTTGAATAAAATATATTTCAGTTTTTAGTTATATTAGCTCACATGTACACTATAACTATAGTACCTGTTGTGAGCTTAGGTGTCCATAGATTGGCAGAGTATTTTTTTTCAATGCGAGCTTTTTTAATCGAAACACGTTTTTCCGAATCTAGGCAAACCAATAATTTGAACATTTAAATTACAAAGCAATAGTCCGAAAATATATTTATACCAAAGTAAATAAACACACATTTTCTCTGTTTAATAATTAAAATTTATTTTTGACATTCATGTGAAAATTTTATTTTCTAGAAGGACCCTGCATTGAAATTAAAATACCGAACTGGGGAATCTCGTTTGAATATTTTTTAAAATGAATATCTTAAAACCTATTGGGTGAATAATTAAAGAGTTAAGGGCAGCTATATGCCAGGCGCGGATCTACGGGAGGAGGAAAAAGGGGAAATTTCCCCCCCAAATCTCAAACTTTATTTAGTTTTTTTGTCTAATTTCACAATAATATTATAACAATACAAGTAATATTAAATTTGTTTTAATTAAATATTTAACTGATTTGTAAAGTAGGTATTAGCTACCAAAATTTGCAAAATTAAAATTCTTTGCACCAACATACTCGTCTCGTGAACCCAATAATTGTCCCAAATCTGGCGCAAAACATTTCTTCATTTATCCATATTAATCTTTTCAATATCACACTTACCAAAAATTATTAATATAAAAGCCACACTGTCGCTGGCATAAAGCATATACAAATATTCTGTTACTTAGATAACAACTAAATAGAAAAATGAGTCACTTTAAAGTTACTTCGGTTGTTTTTGCTACCATTTTACTATCAGTGGTATCAGCTGTACCTCCTCAAAGATTTTTCTCTCGTCAGAAATTTGCAAGACAAGAGATAGCACCTCCACAAGATGCAGCACCTCCAAGCGATGCACCTTCACAAGGATATGGACCTCCACCTACCCCGGCCCCTTCCTACGGACCTCCTCCAACGCCGGCAGCTTCGTATGGTCCACCCCCAACACCAGCAGCATCTTATGGGCCACCTCCAAATCCATCAGATTCATATGGTCCTCCAGCTGCAGGTACTACTGAAGTATCTATTACTACTGATGCCAATAGTGAATCCGTAACTATACAACCTGCTTCTCAAGAGGGTGTTGTAAGTGCCAAATTGAGACAACAAGGTAATTTTTATTACATTTATCATCCGAATGGAGTTTTAGAAAAGTTAACTATTAAAGGAGCTGCAGGTGTTCCAAGTTTTGATAAGTTTGGAAGACTGATGCAAAGAAATGACGAACCTTTGAGAGGTGCTGTTTATACGTATGATCCTGATACTTTAGTTTTAAGAAGAGTTTAAAAACTGTGATTTTAACATTTTAGCAAATTTTGTAAATATTTTGATATGTGCAATAAGCCTAAGCTAAGTAGATTTTTATTCATTTTTATTTCTGGAATTTTGTAAATAAATTAAGAAACTAAGTAGGTAATGTGTAATAATGTAATACTTTGCTGATTTTTTCATAAATAATGCTCCTAAAACCAAAAAGATTTTTATATTTTAACCGACAGGATGTTTCAACTTTATTAATTGCGTAAAACCTTTTTCAATTTGCTTTTAGAAGATGTCGAATTTACGTAAAACAAAAGATTCCTGATTTATCGAATACCTTGGACAATATTTTTTTATAATTTTATATTTATTGGTATTCACTTATCTTAACAAAATCGGTTTTATTTAGGAGTTTTGTAATAAAAGAAATGTGCAAAATACAGCACATAAACCGAGACAGATCTATTGCTAAAAATGCACTTTTATTTTACGATGGTCAATCTACTACTTTTGTGACTCAAAAATGAATAAAACATTAAAGTTTTGTTAAAAAAGTAAAAACAAATAAAAAAGTATTTTGAAATAAGTTGGAAAAGAAAAATTTATTTCGCTGCACATAGCACCGCTTAGGTTTTCAAAAGATATATTGTAGAAATCCCAGCAGAGAATTCAATTTATTTTTTATACCTCGCACTCAGGCAAAGTGTTTGGCCGGAAGCCCGTGAAAATTAAGACATTAGCTTTTTCCGACTTTTCCAGCTATCCATCAGCTCAATTCAGCTAACTCGTATTTTCTTTTCCTACTCTGTTTGGATTTAATCCTTTTTTTTGCTCTCATAAGATTAAACCCCACTTGAGATTCTAATTTTTCGGAGAAGCTGTGCCAAAGAAAATAACATGTTCAGTAGCGAGAAGCGAAATGTGACTTTATGAGAGCAAAATTTATATCTAAAATATAGCAACGAACTAACCAAAATATTAAATTATTCAGCACACATTATCAAAAAAATGTCATTAGCGTGAATGGATTTGGACCAAAACCTAATCAGCTGGTTTACAAAGTTACATTTTTTGTCTGGTTTTTGAAGTGTTGCCAAGTCAATAATAAATTTTTGCTGAGTAATATAAATTTGAAAAAGAATATTGGCTTGATTTATTTTTTGGAAATCCTTGGAAGGCTATTGGGATCGTTTAAAAAAATAATTTTCACGCAAAACAGGTTTGTGAAGAATCAATAAATATATTTTAGCCATTTAACTGCTAACGATCTCATTTTGAGAATATTAAACGATGTTTAAGTTATATTAAATTGTTTGCTTAGTTCTATTTTGGTTCTTTTTATAAAAAAACAAATGTCAAATTTTTTACCATTTATAGTTTTTTTATAATCAAAATTCCAAAAGCTATTTAATTATTTTTTTAGTTTTTTAAATTAGTTAGGCATCCATTCCTACCTAGGTAGTAAATAGTTTTGCACTTGATTTTATTCATTACCTTTTGAGAAAGCCGTCTTTTATTAGGCATGTGCAAAAATCGGGGCATCATTTTTTTCTAATTAATTAAACTAACGTAGAAATCACACATTGATTCAAAACTTAATATTAAACAAAAAAGAAGCTTCCATAACACCCAAAACAACTAGGTCGTACGAATGGCTGTCCGCGCCTGCTGGCACCATTTTTTTGTTTGGCACTATACAGATCATTATATATCTTCTTTATGGCAGATTAGAAACACAAGTGTGACTGACTCCATATTTATTGAAATTCGACATTGGATAAAATTACTGGCAACCATGTAGTAACTAAAAACATTGTACGAAATTTGCTTTTCGAGATATTGAAAAGAAACGCAAAATTCAATTTTAAATCAAGATTTTTTAATCAACATGGAAAATTTCAATACCTATTTGTTAGTTGGGGAGGTATTGGATTCCCTAAAACCCGGTTCCCACCTACGACTTTGCCCGCGCACGCGTCACATGACTGTCATAACATTTCATATTGAGATCATGTGATGCGTAAACGGGCACCCACGAGAAAGTCATAGGTGGGAACCGGGTGTTATACTCCGTTTATGTATTTTATCCAGAATTAACATTATTATTGATAAAGGAACACAAGTGACAGGGTGCAAAATTGACTTTTTGTAAAAAAAAACATTTCATGCAATTCCCAACATAAAACGTAAATTTTTAAAAATTCTATTTTAAACACCTTATCCCCCACCCCTCAATTTTTTTTCTGGGACGGCCCTGGTTAAGGAAAACTAAATTGATTTGTTTAGCGTAGACCTATCTGGCCTAACCCTTTTTATGAAAGGGTGTGTATTTTTTTCTTATAAAAAAAATTTGGCCGACATTCTCTGAAGCCCAAGGGTCATAGTGTATAAATGATATAAATTATTCTTGTCATCTACCAAGATATTGAGCGAGTTGAGCCCATTACCCGTCCCTTGAATACGATTATGCATTTTTTTACAGATGATTAGGCAAAAAATGTTGGCAAGATGGCAAGTGAAAATATTCCAGATAGACTTTTCTTTGTAGCAAGATAAATCGACTGGAAAATTTGGTTTTATTTCGATAAAAGTTTTACGCACAATATAAATTTTATCTTAGAATTTCACCGCTTTCTCCCTTAATAACTTTTTATAGCCAAAAATTATTCATTTATTTCAATATTCTATCCACACGCAAATGTATAATTTTTTACACAAATTTTTGGTTGTCGAAATTTGTTTGTTATTCCTTGAAGTTTTTTGTAAAGGGTTACCATTATTACACAACGTATAGTTTGGACATGTCTTCATTAACTGTAGTTAATAAAATAATTTAATACGGATCTGGATATGTTTTTTTTTCAATAATTAAAATGTTATGTCAAATTATAGAAACCATTATTTTTTGCAAAAAACTTTTCCAGAATTTAAATTTTTTGCAAAAAACTGTAGTAGAAAGTGTAACAATACGGTTTTTGCAGATTTGCTTTAATTTATTTAATATTTATTTTAATATATTTGTCCACTTATTTCTTAAAAGCAATTCAAATATTAACGGTTTCTTGATTTCTTTTCTCAGTGAAACCAAAAACCTAGAGAAAATATATCTGGAAGTAATTATTTTTAATTTATGACTGTTTATGTTATCGCTGGTCTAGACCTAAAAAGCTCTATTCAGACATGTTAAAGCAACCATATAAGTATTAATTAAAATTATAGTTATACATAATATACCATACCCGTTTTGCCAGGGTCTTCGTTTTAATATAACTTGTCATATTTAAAAACAACAACTGTCATTGGCAAGCCTTAATAACATTTTGTTATTTGGCACTCTATATACGTATTGGAACATTTTCTTAGTTAACAAGCATTAATTAGTATGTTTTGCATTGTAACTAGCTTTAAGACATTTATTGAGAAAATGGCAACATAAACACAGTTAGTTTTCAAGCGAGCTTTCTGACTGTGGTTAGTTTTTAAATGTATACGGCCAGTTCGTTCTTAGGGCCTTTATCTTATATCAAGTTATTTAAATTGTGAAACTGGATAAACAAAAAAGTTATGTTCCAACGCTTGTGAAGGAATTTGAGGTCCTGTCGTTCTTACTTTGGTGCTATCCTTTTCTATACCATAGTTTTCTGTCTCTGATTGCACCAAAGAGAAGTGGAAGGGACTTAGGGGTAGAGTACCTAGAAATTTCTTTACGGGTGAGAGGACAGAGTTTAGTTGGGTTTCTTTGGGTCAACTTCTTTCTTAAAATGGAGTTTTATTCAGGGGAAAATACTTTTCCTTTGAATAAATATCTTTTATTTAATTCTTAGTATAACTCAATTTCTATCTTAACATATTTTATTAATTATTTACCATCATTTATTTCTGAATTGAGTTATCGTTTATACCAGTTTATCACTGTTTTAATTAAACATCAAATTACTTTTTTAAATAAAACTTTCTTGTTGCCAAACATTTTGTTTATAATTTTATAATTTCCTTACCTTAAGTACCATACTATAACAGGTACCATCTGAATTAATTAGTTTATAAAAACATTTTTACATAATGAATTTTATAAAATAATAATTTATTTAAAATATACCTACAAAAAGGTAAATAGAAAGTGTAAAATATTAAGATAAAAATGGTTGCAACCAATCTCAAAAAAGAGAAAATATAGTCCATAAGCAGTGATAATGTCTAGTGTATGAAGAAAAAGAAGATGAAGAACAATTGAACAGGTATGTATATATTTCCTACATTGATTGATTTAATTGAGAAAAACACCTATAGCGCACTTCCTTCAAGAACCGTCAAATTCCCTTTCGAGAGTTAAATTAGTCAATCAGTATCATATTTAATCTTTTAATTTACTATTTTTAAGTTGTTGCAAATTTGGTAGCTAACAACATTTAAGCCTTGACCACTTTATTTGACAGTACCACTGTCATATACAAAGGCCCCTGTTACAAAAGTATTCTTTAAATTAAATTTTATACAGTGTGTTCACGGATTGAGTGCCGGTAAGGTATAAATGGCAAAAAAAAATCGAATTAGATTCTGATTTTCTGGGAATCGCTCCAGCTGGGTCTTAAACTAGGATCTTAAAAAAATGAGAAAAAAAATAGTATACAGGGTGGTTTAGTAGGCTGATTTAATGATGTAAGGTATTAATGACAAAAAATGTTCGATTTAGATTCTGATTTTCTGGGAATTGTTCGTGCTTGGTCTGAAACTAAGATGTTAAAAAAATGAATCAAACCAACTAATTTACGGAGTGGTTTAGTAGGCTGATATGCTAAAAACTTTTATTAGTAAAATACCTCTGTTTTAAAAGATATTGCAAAATGTTATTAAGAGGAGTTGTCTAGATTCAAAACTTACGGCAAATTCTTAATTTTTAGAAAAATCCGCTAACTCTGATTTTATTTTATAAGTTGATTATGAACATATTGATTAGACGATTTTAAGCTGATTTTTTTGTAAATTGAGAATCAGTCGTAGATTTTAATTTTAAACAACTTTTCTTTAAAGGTACTTTACTCTTTTATCAAATCAACCTACTAGACCACCCTGTATATTAATTTATTTGGCTAATTTTCTTAACGTATTAGTTTTTTTCAATTTTTTTGCCATTTATACCTTACCGTAACTCAATCCGTGGACACATTGTATATTGTAATTACGTGACTATATTCAATATTTTAATTTAATTGAATTTCATCTACCAAATTTTCGGCTGGCGAAACAAAGAACGAAAGACAAAAGATCGAATACAAAAGATCGAAAAACAAAACAATGAAAAGATAAAAGATCAAAATACAAAATACAAAAGGTCGAATAGACAAAAGATAGAAACCACAAATGATCGAAAAACAAAAGATCAAAACTACAAAAGATCTAAAAATAAACGATTGAAACGGAAAAATATCAAAAATACAAAAGATCGAAAAACAAAAGATCGAAAGACAAAAGATCAAAATAGCGCGTATTAAAATAGCGGGTTTTAAAATATTGCTATTACGTAGTTTGACTAAGAGGTATTTTTCTGACTTAAAAAAAAACTTTCCTGATTTCTTTTCCGGGATCCTAAAGGGTGTGTAACCAAAATGAACCAAACCCCTTTGAATAAGGGGTCTCTTTCTCAAACATATTTTTTCAAAGAAACTTTCGAACTATTTATATTATTTGTGTTATGTATGTATGTATGGCAAGCCATCGGTTTATTGAACGGTTAGGTAATTTTACCTTGCCTGACCTTGCATAAACTGTTTATGTGAATATACCTAAGCAGACCTGATAAGCGCCATTTTGTATTCTTCGATTTTTTTTAGATCTTTTGTCTTTTAATATTTTGTTTCTCGATCATTTGCCTTTCGATCTTTCGTCTTTCGATCATTTTTACTTTCGATCTTCTGTATTTTCGATCTTTTGATTTTCGATCTTTTGTAGTTTCGATCTTTTGCCTTTTTGATCTTTTGTTTTTCAATCTTGTATATTCGATCTTTTGTCTTTCGATCTTTTGTCTTTCGATCTTTGTTCCGCCATACCAAATTTTTCTGTCTTGTCTTTTTTATTTTGCAAGAAAATTCTGTAAAACTTTTTTTAGCAACTTAATAGTTTGAAATTCCTATAAATAACTAACTAGCGTTATGTAAAATGTTTGACAAAAAGGTACTATGAAAATAGTTTTACAAAATAAAGATATTTTTAAGGACTCAAAAAGAAAGTTGCCCTAAAATATTAAATAACATAAAAATAAAGAAAAATTCACATTAGGCTACCTTTTCCTAATACTCTACTATTAAGTTAATGTTTGTGAATAAGGGTGTGTAGGTGGTTGAAACAAAGCATATTAGAACGAAAATTACAATACAAGGGTGAATACCAAACCCGAAACAAAAGTCAGTCACGCGAACAGACGGAGTATTATTATTTACCCCAAAATGTGATTTTACACTATACCTATATATATTATTATGAAAGTAGATTTGATTTCGTCTATATAATGCTTATGTTGTCATTAAGAAATATAACAGTATTATAACCTTATGCCACCAATAAGAGAAAAACAAGAAATATCCCTTCAATATACCATCGGTCGCCTTAATGCAAAACTATTGTCACTAAGTTAACTAAGTCACAAAATTAAGTTTTTACAGGAGAGCATTTTTTTAGCTTGACTTAGGGTGAGTCGAGTTATCAACGCTTAAATAGTTCAGGCGGATGGTGAGGACGTTTCATCACTTACACCCGGTTCCCACCTACGACTTTCTCGTGGGTGCCCGCTCGCATATTTGTAAACGACGTCCATGATTACGATTCGGTTGTAGCCCGAACGCTGCTGTAACCGTGTCAGTGAAGCCCTATTCTACATTGACACGGTTCGGTTATGTTGGCGATCGATTGACAACGGTTAGGTTTCACATTCTCTAGGATCCCGGGAAAGAGGTCAGGAGAGTATGTTTTAAAAAAATATATGTATGTTAGAAATTTACGAATTCTTTCTTAAGAAAGATTGTGGTTCTGAAATCCAGACTGATTTTTAACGAACATTTTTGCGATCACGGGTGTTAGTTACCCAAGCGATTTACCATATCGTCTGCTATTTACCAGAGATATTCGGGGAAAGCCGACTGGCGATCCTGGGTGTTGTATACAAATATGCTGCCCGCTCACGCGTCATATGATCTCAATATAAAATGTTATGACAGTCAAGTGACGCGTGCGCGGGCGCGCACGAGAAAGTCGTAGGTGGGAACCCGTTTTTAGACTTCCAATATTTCTGCATTCAGTAAAGCGCGCTTGGAGCTATACGTTTCCGCTAAAATTGCAGCTGGACATAGTTAGTTAGAATAGTTCTGCGTTAAGACGACCATACCTAAATCTGATTGTTCCATGATTGCAATTTCTCTCACTTTTGACAATAATCATTTTTGATGATTTTTTTTTACTAACAACCAGTAGAAAAAATTTGTCAAAAGAAATTAGCACCTTCACCTAATCAGATGCGTATATGGGCTTTATATTTTGCATATAGGAACATAGATGGCGATACTGATCGAGAACCACTTTCTCTCTTCCGCTTATCTTAAGTTTTAACTCAAGTAGTAACTCGACTTAAGTTATAAATTTACTTTCTGATCTGAACTTAACATAAGTTGCAAAATCTCTGGCAACGCGGCAAAAATCACATTTAAAACGTTAATCAATTATGTTTTTGACAGAAAACAGCTGACATTTTTTCTGGAATTTGTTTTGTTTATTATTTATAAATAAAAAAAATTTGAAACAACTTTTATTCTGAGGTGTGTGCAGTACAGGGCGTGATCAGCTGAACCAAATTTGTACACCGTCCTACAGGAATTTAATAAATTTTTGGTACTGTAGTGTCCTGTATTGTCCTGTACATGTCCTGTATGTATAGTCCTGTGGGGTCCTGTGGAAGTCCTGTAGGGTATTCAGTATCTGTATTTTATTATACAACAAAAACAACTTATTGTTTTATATAGATATCATGTTAAAAAAATTGCAAAAAATATAAATAGAGATAAATATCGTAAAAAAACATTCTTTGAGGTTGGAAGTTTAACTTAAATCCTCAAATTTAACCACTTACGCTAAGGTCTAAAATTTGATACCTTAGCCGAACTTTGACAACACGTGGTTATCTTAAACTTAAGTAAACTTAGGACTTAATCCGAACTAAGAAAGTCGTTACCAAAACTTAACCTCAATTTTTGCCTAACCTAACTTCAAATCTTTAGTGCGATTCATATGGTTTTATAACTACAAAGAACTTTTTAAGTTAATAAATCAGTCGAAAATGGGAATTAAACCGTGAACATTTTTGGGCTATAATTTTTTATTTTCCAAATAAATTATCTCAACAAGAATGCAAGAATTGATTTTTGTTTTCGGCAATGAAGCACCACATTAGTCGACAGTTTTTCGTTGGTATGTAGAATTCTCAGGCTTGGGCGGATTATCCTTAGCGACGACCCAAGGCCAGGTGCACCAAAATCGGCAGTCACCCAGGATAACATCGATGCTGTGCGCATGCTGCCACAAGATTGAGGCCTCATTAGGAATTTCAAGTAACTCAATTTAAAAAAAATTGTATGAAGAATTAGGGGTAAGAAAATTAGTTTCCCGCTAGATCCCGCATATGTTAAGTGAAGAACAGAAAAAAGCTAAGGTCAGTTGATTTCGGAAAACTCTAGACCGCTTTGAGGCAGGAAACTCGAAAAACGTGTACAGGATTGTCAGTGGTGATAAATCATGGATTTAATCAAATGAACCCGAAAATAAACGTCAGTCGTCTGTTTGGTTTTTTCAAGATGAAGAACAGCCAACAAAAGTAATCCGTTCTCAACGTGTATCCAAAAAGATGGTCGCGGCATTTGTGTCAAAAGCAGGTCATGTAGAAATTTATCTGAAAAATCAAAGGTTACGCCCATTGGTACATTACCATTTTTTTGCCAAAAGTCATCGCTGAGCTTTGAAAAACGAACACCGAAAGACGAATCATCATCCACCAAGACAATGCAAGTTTGCAAAAAACACAAAAAACTCTTGAATTTTTAACTCAACGAATTGTCAAATTGTTGGACCATCTTCCATACAGTCCCGAACTAAGTCTCAACGATTTCCATACTTTTCCGAAAATCAAGAATGGAATGCGTGGTCAAAGATTTCAGACGCCAGAGGAAGCAGTCGACGCCCTCAAGAATTCAGTTTCGACAGTACCAACAAACGAGTGGGATTACAGCTTTGACAACTGGTTTGAGCGCATGTAATAGGTATTTACGTTACTAGACCGGAAATAAGGACTTTACAGGTCGACACAGGAAATTTACAGGGCGAGCCGCAGGCGAGACCTGTAAACCTGCGGAGACCTGTAAAGTCAGTTTCCGGTCGTGTATCGTACGTATATTTTTTTTTAACCGACATAATGAAGCACAGCTGTCTGTCTTACTCAAAAGCTAGAGTAAGTATATGTTTGACTACTTATATTTAAACAATATTTATGCTACAATTAGGAACAATTCTTATACGCAACTACCTATATAACTATAGTAACCATTTTATATGTAAGTTACCTATATGTACCTAATATAAAATTCAAACAATTTTAATGCATCATTACTTTTTCTCTTGAGTATAAATATTAAAAATGCAGTTATGCACATTTTGGATATTTATATTTGCAGCCGAAGTATTTTCAATTTTTGGTGAATTTCTCTGCTGTATATTTATTGTTTCTGAAATGTTTGACAACATATTATTTTGAGCATCAGACACATTAGATGTAGTAAAATCTCTGGTTGAACTTCCATTGCTGGCTGCTACTGGGAAGCTTCCGCCTGCACCTGCTCCAATTTTTTTAGCATTATCAACTTTTTGTCTCAGTGAGTGCTCAATATATCCTTCAGCAACAGAGTTTGAATGCCAGCCGCCCAAATTTTTAAGGTTTAATATGTCTCCACCGCCTTCTATTAGGAGTGTGGCAGCGGTGCGCCTGAATGTGTGTCCGGTGAATTCTTGTGGATTTTTAAGCTGTAGAAATTTGGCGATTTTGGCAGGTGCCCCTCCTACGCCATGAAGACCTACTGGCTGCTTTCTACATTTTCCTTGAGAGTAAAATAAAAAGAATCTTTCATGCGGAACATATGGGGGCCTTAGATTTTTGTATTTTTTAAATAACTTCAAATTTCTTTCACCAAGAATTACGAAAGTTCTTGAAACATTTGTTTTAGTGTTTGGTATATTGACTATTATCATGTCTTCTTTCTCAGTGACGTCTTTTAGGGTTAATTTAGTAATTTCTTCCCTCCTCATTGCTCCCGAAATGGCCATGATCGTTACAACCTAAAATCAAAAAGTAAATTTAAAATTTTTGCTAACTTTACAATTTGTGAACAGTCCCATATGCAACCGATCCGTAATAAAAACTGGTATTTTTCCTCGTCTTGTTCTTTTCACTAGCAGCAGTCGAGCGTTGCCGGATTTTATTATTTTTATCATTAAGAATGCTAAGTTATTAAACAATCGGATACCTAGTACCACAGCCTACCTAGGTAGGCTGTGCTAGTACTAACCTAGATAGTTTTAAAAATACTTTTTCCACTATTATTTAAGTAATTAGTTAAAGTATACATTTTTTATATTATTTTTTGATAAAAATAAAGATGGTAAAACAAAAAAATCTGTGTTGTATGTTTTTTTTTGTAATTTAAATGGCAAAATTTGTATGAATCTTTTGTTTGTAATAAATAATAGTTGTAATTGAATTCCAATTTGAGTTTTTTATTTGGTTCCAAAGAATCTATATAAAACAAATTGGCATCATTGCTTAGCTTGGTAGTCCTTGTGTTATGTTATGATTATTTTAGTTAGGTTATTGAATGAAAATTAATAAATAGAATTGTTTTTTGTTTTTACAGAAAAAATTGTTAATTGAAGCTAATAAAATTTTAAAATTTGGTTAAAAGTTACAGTGCAGTTGTTGGGATTGAAACACACGTTTTTATAACAAAAATAGCAAGGAGAATAATTAGGTTTGTTTGTATTTTACTTACTTTGAGCATTAAAAATTCCTCATCCCTTGCTTCTTCCAAAAATTTATTAATTTCTTCTCCACTGAAAACTCTGGCCTTTTTAGGCTTATATCCTGCAGACTTTTTCTTTAAAAATGCAATTAGCTTGTAGTAGCGACTAATATCAATATTTCTCCTTAATGATAAGCAAGTTTTTATTGTTGAAAATAAACTCCATAAACTATTGGACTTCAATGTGGCTGATTTTTCGGCAAAATATGCCACTAGGACATTTTCATCAATTGATTTAACTTTGTTTGTGTGACACCAATTAAGGAATACATCATAATTTCTAGTATATCTCTCTTTGGATTTTTCTGGTAGCAAGTCGAAAGTTACCTTTGATGCTGCTTCAATTATTTCTTCCGGATTTAATTCTTCATTCATGTCCAAGTCCATAATTTACTTATTATTTTTTTAAATATCTCTTTTTAAACACAAGTTTTTTATTTAAAAGGCAGCCATATTGATTTATTTTAAATGTCAAAGCTGTCAAAACAAAACAATTTTTATAAGCTGTCATCACAAAGTCATGGCTAATTTGACTGAAATAGGGACCGGAAAGAGAACAAGAGACCGGAAAATTAAAAATAAAGATCACTTTGGAGACCGGAAAGAATCTGAACTAAACCCGCACTGTAAAATGAAACTTTCTGTACAAAAAAATGTACAGAAAGTGTATGTTTTCTGGTCGGTTGAAAAAAAAAGTATATTCATTTTCGTGGAGAATACTTCAAAAAACAATAAAGTCTTTAAAATAAATCTACTGTTTTATTTCAGCTGTATATGCAAAACTTAAAAGACAACACACGTATTCGTGGAAGATTTCTCGCAATTATTTGAAAAATACCGATACATATCACAGTACCTTACTCAATTACGAGGAAAAAGTTTTATTTTTGTTAAAAAATTAATCAAATTAGAACAAGTTTTCAAAATATTGCATTTGCAAATTTTTCAGCTTAACTTTCCTATTCATAAATTTTCAGTTACTTTTATAGAATTACAGAAATAACTTTCGTTGAAAGTCAGTGTTCTCTAATTCGACGCAAAAAAAACTATTCGCTACGTTAGGCAAAAGTTCAAAACGCTCGTAATCGGCTAAAAATCCCTTTACAGGGAAAAATCGAAGAGAAATATTAACCCTGGGGTTGGCGCGAACATAATCTGGAATTTTAATCAAAGTATCAAAAGAAGGAAGCCCCTGGAAATCATCGATTCTGGATCTGATTTCAATTAAAATAGACAAGAGCTTAGAGAGTTTAACGGTAAAAGATATTTTGAGAGTAACAAAGCGAAAAAAGATCAAAGCATGAAATAACAAAAAGAATAAGGCAATAGAAATCACATTTTTCTTTCATAAAAAACTGTTTTTTTTATAGGATCCAAAAGGATCTCAACTCTTAATAAACATAACCTAAGGGCGTCAACACCTTTTTAACTAAAACACATTCAAATTTAAGAAATACTAACAATGTATTTTTGCCATTTTATTTTGCATTTTTTATAATTTGTTACAAACGTTAATTAAGGTTGTTTATAAGGGAAAGCGACAATTCGCCGCTGCCGAATTTCCGCCGTACCAATTCGCCATTATACCAACTCGTCGCCGACCCAACTCGTTTTTTGAGAAACTACTTGTTGCAAAAATGTATTTTTTTGAAATCTATTTTTTGGTTTTGTCACCGTTTTTTTTTTGTGGAAAATGTTTGTGTCTAGACCGGTTAGGATATGTTTTGCGATCAATTGTTCAAGGTAAGGTTTTACACTAAATTTGATCTCCCAACAAGAGCACAGGGAAGTTATGATTTAAAAAAGTATATTTTAAATTGGGACCGCTGAATAAATAAAATTACAAAGTAAAACATGGCAGCGACGAATTTGCCCGGCGGCAGCAACCTGAATTCCAAAAATGTGATAATTGTGAAAATATTTAACAGTTCCGTGGCAAAGCTAACATAAAGAAGATGAGTACAACTAAAAAAGTGCATCTTAATGCAGCGCTGCCCAACTTTTGCAAAACATAGTAACTCGAGTTACCAGGTTTTAGAAAATTATCGCATTTTTGAAACCAGCACCAGAAACTGCATACTTACAATATATATTTTTTGAATTTTTTTTTCTTACGTTTGCGTGATAACAGTATGCGCATTTTTATTATTTGTAACAGCTTAAAGCCAAACTATTTTAGAAAAAACGCTCTCCTAAAAAGTTGGAAAAGTAGAGCAGAGCTGTGGCCAAAATTAAATGTGACCTTACTGTGACTTCTGTTTTATACAGATCACTATCTCTTCGGACAGCATGCCGCTGGCTAAACACACCTGCAAATGACTACTGCCATTGTTACAGGGACCAAGAGGAATCTAAGAGCAAAATTGATTCATTTTCATGCAGATTACATACAGTTACAGTGCAGTTTTCTTTAAGGCTTATGCTGTAGGTTATGATCTTAACGATGAATTTTATAAAAAAATTGTAACTATCAAGAGCGGCAAATCGCATACCTACTTTCAAGATCTAGGGGAACTAAGGAATATAGAGCTCGGTGCGCTCACCAGATTTATAAACTGCTCTGAATATTTTGATTTTGGATCAAGATCGGTGCCGATCATATAAATAAGGAAAGTGTTAAGTTTAG
The DNA here is from genome assembly GCA_963576565.1 of Aspidapion aeneum. Lineage (NCBI taxonomy): Eukaryota > Metazoa > Arthropoda > Insecta > Coleoptera > Brentidae > Aspidapion > Aspidapion aeneum. The sequence continues at coordinate 39,121,382 of OY755040.1, forward strand.
TTTCGTGAAATTTCATGCAAAAATGGTATCACAACAGACCGAACGCAGACGGTCTAGGTGACACATTGGCGGTTCTACGGGAGTAATTACCTCCCTCCACAGGAAAGTATAAAGGGGCTACTACAGGCAAGTTTAAGGCTGAAAAAAATTATACTTTTGTTGACTTGCTTTGTCAGAAAAGCAGTGAAGGGAGAAATCGCCTGTAGAAAAAAGGGCAAACGGAAACAAGCGCACAGAGGAAAGACTTAACCTAAACAGTAATAACTCCGAAACATAAACCAAAAAAAAAGTAGCGTCTGCATCTCATATCGAATTCAAATAAGGGTTTCTTTTGCCCGTATATCCCCAAAATTTTGAATAAATTACTAAATACTTGATCAAATCAAATGCCATCAAATAAATTTATTTCGGAGAGCTTCTTTATGAAGCAACGTTGATATCATTCAAAAAAATTTCTATATCTTTTTCAGCGATTTTTGCATTTTTTTGAGTCTGCGCGAAGACTTGCAACAGTTTTATAATATTTTGACCCCGGAATGGTTGACCAAATATTCAGATCACTTTTAAATATTACCAACGACAGACATGATTTATATGACAGACATAAGCCAAAAAAAGGGTAGGGGTAGGTTAAAAAAGTTCTGTAATTTTTTTAAAATTTGGTAAAAAACTGTGGTTTATGCATTGGTTATTTATTTACTGGAACTAAATATCATAAGCTTTGTTTTAAGTAACACCCTTTTTCCGTTCAAAATTGAGAAATCGGATTTCTTTTCGCGACCGTGTTATTTAAAATAAACCGATATTCAAAATTAAGTCGGTCCATTGGTTTGTAAGATATCACCGATTTTGTGGTAAGTCCAAAGGGGCCCCAAATATAGTTAGCCCACTCTTTTGGGATCACTTCGAGTCCCCTATTACAAACCACTATTTTAAGAAGAAGTATATTTTTTAAGACCCCTTCGGGGTCCGTTGGGCCGAGGACGTTCCGCGGTCGCCGACTAGCCGACCTGGCCAGTCCGGGCCTGGGTTAACTAGCCCAATTACCCCCCTCCTTATCAATGCCCTTGGTTTGAGCAATATTTTGTGTTTTCGAATTTTATAATAAAAATTTAAAAAAATTTCGGTCACTACTTTATTATTAAAAACTGAATCTCCACTCTAGGTTCAATTAAAAAAATCCAAAACATAACATTTTTCCAAAAAATCAAATATAAAGAAATCAAACAAATCAATGGATTTTTTTAATGTGATTTTTGCACCTGAATATTTTAGTTTTGTCTTTTAAGTGTGAGTTTTCGGTTTGGTTTAATTACATTATAATTTTTTCTCTATTTGTAAAAAACCTCTGTGGGCCGCGAATTGGCCACCTCTGTCATAGAGCAATATAAGGACAGTTAAACAATTTCTAAATAAGAAAATTCTTGACATGTTTTTGAGAATAATATTAACGCAGATTTTAGGACCTGCTATTATCGTAACATTAGCATGTTTTCCATTAGTATTCACATCATCACCTCGACCTTCTAAAACGTGATTCTTTGGACCCTCAGAAACCCAAACGCGAGAGCCAAACTGCTTAGTATTAAAACAAAATCTCAATATATGTACAAAATTCAGAAGGTACTATAACTACAAACTAAAAAAAAAAATAACAAAACAGTCCTGATGGATTTAATACCTCCGCACCTAAATAAATTAAAATAAATGAATCCATGACGGAACTGATACCCTCCTATAGCATTGGCATACTCCAAGTAAACTATGCTACTATGTGAATGCTATATCAACCATGAAAACAGATTTTTGTAAATAACTCCGAACGAAAAAATTTTTGAGAAAAATATGCTTTACTATATTCCAAAAACCGCATATTGATGCGATGCTCCGTTAAAAAGTTAGCACTCATCTAATCAGCTCGTCACAGTATCGAACAATATTTTACCTGATAATGTCATGAAAATCTTTTTAGCGGTTTAGAAGCTATCGTATTACGGACAGACATACACACACACACACACACACACACAAACCTATAAACAGACAGACATCACGACGATATTGCTTGGATAGGTCAAATAACACCCAAATAACACATTTTCGTCGCGTTATCTCAAAAAAAAATTTTTCGTCGAAAACAATACTCTCTCTAACCATTGCTACATATTGCATTTTTTAATTAAATTTTCACGTTCCTTGAAAATATCTAAGAATTCTCTTGCAGGCACTGTATTAACCTATCCCATTTTTTTTAAAATTATAGTAAAAAACATATCAGTATAATATGAAGTAGTAAATATTTCGAAAACTAATGTTCTAATAAATTTTAGTTACAACGGTTTTTAAAAAATATTAATGTAATAATATCGATTATCTTAAGCCCTTTTGTGTAGTTTCATATTTTGTATTGTTTAAAAGTTATTGAACTTTGGCTATCCTGATATTATCTCAAAAGCCAAAGTTCTTTTAACATTTTAGATAGTACAAAATTTGTTAACTGGGAACAAATCTTGTACTATCTAAAATAAATTGTTTTATTAAGCTCTGAAAACGGCTTTATACATTTTTTGTCGTTCAAACGTTATTATTTTAAAAGGGCTGACAGATCTTCTTCAGATTAACCACTATTTTTATGAAATTTTTATTAAAATTAATCACGTGTTTAACACATAAAAAATACGTTGATTTTAAAAGCTGCTGAAAAAAACGTTTCTTTCATATATGAAAACAAGCATAATAGATCAACCATTAACGTTATAATTACGTTTGTAAAAACTGCGTTGTGATAACGCCATTATCAAATTAAAATGGAAATGTTTTACGTTATTTTCAAGTGATTTTCATCAACGTCAAAATCGCAATAGATTCACGCCTTTTCTACACGAATTTTAAAACGCGACTTGCATGGCTTTTTCACCGAATATTTTTTAGATTTAACTAGCAGCAGCGCCACCTATTGTCGGCATTTTTCACTTGGACAAAATCTATCAGGGAATTCTTTGCCCTCTAAAGTCCAAACACCTGTTAAGGAACTGAAACCTGATCCTTCACGATCACGACGCATCAGTTATTAATCTGACAAAGACACATTAATATTCTGTGAAAGTGTTTCCTTTCTTTAAAATTGTCTTGAAGTGTTGTAGTCTTAAACTAGTAAACTTTTATAACTTCCTTTTGCGTCACTTTTAAGTTAAAAAAATGTTATTAAAAAATCGTGACAAAAAAAGACGCAGAAAGTTAGTAGGTTTGAGAAGTCTTAATCTAGTAGGGTTTAAGAACATGTTGTGGAGGACTTTTCAAGTGTGAATTTGGCACATAAAAATAATGAGTGTAAAAAAGATGTTATATACACAGCACCAGAAGCTTCAGCAAAAAGTAAATTTTTATAGCTTGATCTCTCCTTGTTTTCAAGTTATCTTTAAGCATGTAGATTTAACAAAATAAATATAACATGGTATGAGGTTGTTTTTTATTAAAAAATAACTTTGTTATTTTTGTTCACGTTAATTTAACTTTGGTGTGATTTTTGTGCTATGTGGGTTAGTTTTGGCATTTTTAAGGTACAGAAAACAGTTTTGTATTAGAATACATAATCACATCCTCTTAACTGATTTTGAATGTTTTCTTAATTTTTTTTTGTCGGTATATATGCTTTTAAATAAATGCAGACGTTGAGAATATAAAAACAAGTATTTTTCATTAAGGCCGTAGGCCCGAGAAGTGTGTTTAAAGACGTTTCTCAGCATCAACAAAAAGAAAAACAAATTGCACAATTCACAAAATTTCAAAAACTTTATTTAAAATTTTTGTCCCTGGGTACTGTCCTGTGCTCTATTATGTTTGGTCGAAAAATAAAAGCATCGGAATCTCCCATATAAATTTGATCATATTTATTAAATAAGATTATTCTTATTTGGATGAACCAACACATGTTTTTCACGCAAGCAGAAAAAAAAGTACCATATGGTTTTTACTTTTACGTAACAAATTGTAAAAATTATTTTTTTAGGTCTAAAAACCTCTAGACATATTTTGCAACAGATTTTCGATCTCAGGGGAAATCAATCAAAAGTCCCAAAATAAAGGTTAAACCTTAGCCTAGAGCATTGAATTAGGGTTAAACAAACTAAGGTTAAATAAATATAAAACAATTCCGACAAATTAAGAAGTTATTATTGGAATGTAATACGAACAAATAAGATCACTTTCCCAGTGACGCACTCAGGACTATGTCTTGGGGAGATGTTATTCATAAAAGATGTGATTTTTTGTAAGTATAGAGTTTATTTTGAATACCAAAACCTTGCATCAGTCCTGAATTTAAAAGATTTAAGAATTACGTGGGTAAACATTCAATATTAGGGACTGATTGGAATAAAACCTGACCATATTTTAAAATCGACCTTACGATGACAAATTTACATATAAAAAACAGCTGCTCTCTTTCAAAATTCGGCCTTTGAGTATTTCAAAACCGGATTTACTAGTGTCGGTAGTTACTAAATTAAAGTTAGGGTCTGTATTATTAAATTTGGGTATGGTATGTCAGTTTTAAGAGGTCAGCTGTTAGTTTTCTGTGCAAATGTGTCAGAATAAAGTCGACTCTAAAATAAAGTTTTATTCCAATAAGTCTCTATTAACTTGAGTTTATTTCACTAAAATTTCCCAAAAATGTGTATTGTTGTTTTAAAACCATCACGAAAATCCTCAATCCTCCCAAGAGAACGTGTAGACAACCCAGCCTAGAAATCAGCTGATCTTCTCAGGATCAAGGCCTGTATTTTTTTTTGTTGGTTTTGATAGTAAAACTTGTTAATTTATTGTAAAAATGTTTAAAAATTGGGATACCTAACATTCTACTTGTTCTGGTTCATCATGTCTTTAAAGATGCGAAATATGTCTACGTGCTTCGGTTTCAAAAATCTAAACAAATAAGAGAATAGAAGAAGAATAGAAGATTTCCTTAAATTTTATGTATAAATAATAGGAAACAATCGCGATTTAAAAAAATTAAGCCAGTGTAGTTTAACGAAACTCTAGCTCTTTAAAATAACTTTATTAAAAATACTATTTAATTTTTCGAGTAAAATTACCTGTCCATAAAAATCGTATAAGGCGTCTAAGTATTATGGGCTATGTAATCACTTTTTGAACGCCGAATTTTCCTTCTTTGGAACGGAAAGACTCAATAACGTCACGTCCGAATATTATGATATAAATAATGAATGGATTGCAACACGGTTTAATAGTTACTTTTGACAATTTCACAATCATGGGTTATCTAACCAAATCTTTTATTTTACCAAACGTGTTTATTATTGTGGTGTTAAGTTTAGCTAACAAAGCAGATTGTGACAATATTGGCTATGGCTACCAACCAAAACAAGATGATTCCGCAGTTGAAGTAATTAAAGTAGAAGTGTACGAAGTACCATGGGTTGGAGACGATGAGCAAGGTAGTGGTAGTGTGCCAAATCTAAACAACGCAGGACCAGAAGACTTTAGTCAGCAAAGCTATTTTCCACCACAAAGCTATGGACCTCCACAGCCAGTGTATGGCCCTCCTGCTCCAGTATATGGACCACCAAAAGAAAATAGTCCCGAGGAATCTACTACTACTAATCCTGAATTAACAACAACTCTGAATTCAATGGAACCAGAAACATCAGTAAACAATAATACCATTGCTACAAAAAGTAATATTGGAAAAATTGAAAAAAACAAAAATAAAAAATCAGCGCAGTTAGTCAGTAGTACCGCAAATAAAAACCGTGGGCAATACTTCATTTACCATCCAAACGGTTTGCTTCAAAAAGTTGCTTACCTAACAAATGATAATACTGAAAATATGGAATTTTCTGCTAATTTGAAGTACGAAACAGTGGAGCCAGTGAAAGGACCTATTTACACGTACGATCCTGAAACATTTGTGTTTTCAAAATTGGCTAGAAGAAGATAGTATATAACACTAAATAAGTCACTTTTATTTATATTATTTATGTTTTTGAGTTAGTTATAGGTAATAAGATATTATTTGTCTGGGTGTTTATTCTGCAATGCCAAATAAAACAAAATTCAAACAAAATGTTGTATTAATCAATTTTAATATTTTTTATATATCTTATGCGCATAATGATGCAAAAATAATAAAGAATGGAGAGTTCTTAGAACGCTTGTTTGACACTACGATGTGGTAGTCGTAAACATAGCGCCTGCGCTCTATCAAAATGTCATTCCGGAGTGTTAATTTACCACTACCTCTGCCGTTAGCCACGGAGCTCTCGCAGTTGAAGTAGTAATTTTTTATTGTTTATTTTATAGATATTTTGCGTGGCTTGTATTAAAAATATTTCCAAAAATCGTGTAACATGTGTTTTGTAAAAAAAGGTCAGGTTCTAATATTTTGACTTTTTCAAGTGACAGTTTTAAACATGTTTTAAAATGACTGAGAAGAGTTGTTAAAATATTAAGCGTTTCAAAAATTGCCTAATATGACGTTTTTTATAAAAAAAATCAATGATTTTTCTAAACTTTATTTTATAGTAAATGTCTAGACCTAATTAATAGCTTTTATCGCTTGCCAAAATAATTGCTTCCAGTGGGCTGAAGTTTGCCGTTTTAATTTCCTGCTCTCAGGGCTGCTCTTGAGATTTTAGCATTGCGGGCAAAACCAAAATTTGGTGCCCCCTTCAAATTTTTTTCAATTTTAATATGTTTCAAACAATGTTTTGCAAACCTAAATTTTTTTAAATATTTAATCTTTTTTTGGAAATGTCTAGCAAACGTGTACATTTTACATCATTGTGTTATTTTGTATAAACATATAGAGTGTTACATTTTTGCAACATTTCATTAGCATGTTTCTGACATTTTGTGTAAACGTATGAAATTTAACATTATTTTAATAATCAAACCTTTCATTTAATGTTTCCTATAAGTACGTTTGTTCTATTGTTTTTTTAATTTCCATTTTTTTCAATCAAAACTTATAATTATTTAATATTGCATGAAAATTATGAAAATTTCTGAATATTTTGTTATTTTAGGCTCCTTGTCCTAAAATTTAAACCTTGCAATTTTGGGAATTAGATTCTAACCATCATTAAAGGAAACACTTTTAGGAGTATGTTTTATATGTTTATTTTAGCCAAAAGTTAAGCACAAATTGTGAAAGGCTTTCGCGGCCATCGTCCAATGGTGGATGTGCTTTCGGGCTGTTCGGCCGTCGTCGTTGGAAATTCGTTCTCGACGTTTCGCCATCTCGAGTGGCGAAACGTCGAGAACGAATTTCCAACGACGACGGCCGAACAGCCCGAAAGCACACCAACCAAAAGTTAAGTAGTTCTTAAAGCAATCTGTCGTGACAATAGTATCTCAAACAGGTAATTTATCAACTAAGAGGCGTACAGAAAAACTGTTTTCCAAAAAAACTCACCGCAAAATTTTACCATCCTTATTTGTTTATTTACCTACCAAGTACCATATTAAAATTTCATAAAAAATGCTAGGAATACGGTTTTATGAACTCCAACAAACTTAAAACTAATAAATTATTACAAGTTAATAAAATAATTAAATTAAAAACATGCTCTTACCATAAAAAACAAACACCACCTATAAACACTTCAATCATTCTCTATTAAAATTATTTTTTCCTGGCTCTCGCATCAGCTGTGATCTAATTGCAATTGTCTCAAGCTCGTTTGTAGGGGGTTGAAAAATAAGGTTACCAACCGTCCCATTTCACAGGTTACCAACACATCGCCTATTTTTAACCATTTGTTTTCCCGTACTATCTAATTAGGTTATGTTTGCTATTTAAACAAATACATTTTATTATTGTTAGGTATAGGGGGCCGGATTATGCTGTTTAAAAATTACAATAAACTTTAAGGTTCGTATAAGAGAGTTTCTGAAAGGTTTTTTCGTGTAAAGAAGAACTCTAATTTAAATATTCGGGAGGTAAATTAAGTAATAGGTAAATTTAAAAACATAATTAACGTACATAAATACCGGGTGGCCCAAAAAAAACCGCACAATTTTTTTTCGCTATAACTTTTGAGCTAAACAATCAATTTGAAGAATCAAGTATGATTCTGTCCGCCATCTTAAATTTCAAGATAGCGAGAAACTTTGATCATGATCTTTAAAATACAATCAATTTTCACCAAGATGTTTTTTATTTTATTAAAATCGGTTCAGCAGTAATGAATTTATAAGGAAATAAATAGACATGATTGACAAAAAAAGTATTTTTTTTAGAACCACTGAACCGATTTTGCTATTTCGTACCTTGTTATGTGTGGCAAGAACACAGCCTTTTTACTAATTTAATTTTTTCTTTAAAACATGTTCGCAACACATGAATACACGAGCATCTTTGAAGGGTACATTTTAATTTTGTGTACCATCTTGGATTTTGAGATGGCGAACAAAAAAAAATATATTAGTTTAAGACTCTGGTTAATTCTCTACCAAGTGTAGTTTGTCCCAGTAAAATCGATTATTTAGTTCAAAAGTTATAATGAAATTGACCGGTATTTTTTCGCCCACCCGGTATATTGCCTCTGCCAAATGTCATAAATTCTAATGGCGTTATTGCTCAATCAATTTGGCGCCCCTGGATAGTTGCACCCTGTGCGGTCGCCCTGGTAGCCGTACCCTGAGTCAACCCTGTTACGCTGACTCCAAACCGCGAGATGATCTTTTCACAAACTTCAAGCGGCTTAACATTCTAATTTGCTTCTAGTCATTAACCAAGTCGTTCTATTTTGTTTAAGTGATGACTCTAAACTTAAGCAACGGTAGTACGAATCCTATTTATACAGGATTAGGTAAAATTATTGCTAAACTGCATTTCTTCTCCAAAGTAATGATACCTAACATTTTCCAACGTGCGCGTGTGTTGAAGTGCAGTAATATACAAACAGCTTAAAATCAATGTTGTGTAAATACTTACATTTTTAAAGCAAAAATGTAGCTTACAAAGATACCGTTTCGTTTGCCGCTGCCCCTTTTCGAAAAGATTGCTTCCCATCAGGAGAACCCATATGGTACTTTAAATATATGAGGGAAATATTCGGAATAATCATCTAAACTTTTAACGGGAGATATCCAACGGCATTTGGGTTCCAACGATAGTTGAGTTCTTTGTTATGATCATATATTTAGTTGTCTTACAATTCCTCGTTAGTCCATAATTTTGGCATGCTTATAAGTTTAGTTTTTTTGATATTAGGATTTTGGATCTGGAACTTTAGTTTTTAAATTTAATTGTAGATGACACAAATTTGAATGCAGTGATTTTATCAGTTTTTTAACTTTATAGCCCGCGCAGCAAATGCTAGAGTAATTGCTTTTAATAAAAAAAAAATGAGATGATGCTGAAAATTTGTTATGTGAGTGTATTTTCACCTATCGTAGCAATATCGTCATGACGTCTGTCTAATGAACCGTCCGAAAAATCCCAAAGCGCGCGCAATGCAGTACGAGGACTGTTTTAAAACGGTTTGGGTTAGATGGAACGACCAAATAACTGTCCAAAAAACGAATGCTGTTGGCGTAGTGATCAATTTGCTTCAGGCATGTGTTCACATGCGAGAGACTCACGACATTCAAAGTCACGTGACTAAAATAAAGGGTAGGTTTCGTCGTCTCCCGTAAAGATAGGTCGAAGGCAACGTATGAATTCGAGAACACGAAATTAAAGTTGCACACAGAAATGATTACACAATTACATAGGATTATTATAATACATTTTTAATTTTAGTTCTTTAAAATGCAGATAAAATTACATTAATTTAATTTATATTCACCAACTATAAACCACTACAGACTGCCTAATAAACTAAATATACCAAACATTAAAACGAACTTGCATTAGCACATATTTATGGGCGAAACTTGTGAAAAAATATTTGTTTTCTCTAATATCACAAGTTTATTTATTTGTATTTTGTAATTTGATTTATACAAAATTTTTGTGAAATTACCTAGATATTATAGAAAGCCCTAATATTCACAAATTTTTTGTGATTTTATTCATTTTTAGGATATAGATATCGTGATACTTCGAAAAAGTTAGGAAAATCACATTTTGTAGCTTGTACTTTGGTAGGTATATATAGTTAGTGACCTTAATGTCGATGCCTTAAAGCGAAGTCGTTTGTTCTTCCGCCAAATCTGGTGTAAAATTTCACATCCGGTGTGACCCCTCTTCTTTTAACTTTAAGTTCACAGGTCACCGGGATTTGCTGCGATCAGGGTAAACCCTTAGCGCCGGGACACACACGCGTTCTTCTGCAGCGCGACGACGCAGCGTTACCGCAATTGCGGTCCGTCATACTATGAAATAAATGGCGCGATTCACACAGTTGAGCGGCAAACGCGCATTCGTCTTGCGTGCATTCTTCAGAAAAACGCGGTAACGATGCGTCACCGCGCTGCAAAAAAAGGCGTGTGTGTATCGGCGCTTATGTTTCTATTCCTATCCAATCACCTGCTAAAGTAGTTCATGTGGTATACCTATAACATTCCGCAGTCCCGTAGTAATAAAAATTAAGAGGCTCTTGCAAAAATATCCACAGATGCTGCACAATTTTTTTTGGGTTATTTACTGTTTTTTGAATTTTCTCAGACAAATGAAAATTTTATGTAATTTTATGGTATATTTTTATCTCAGGTGATTTTACATACAATTTTTCCGGTGCAACATATGATAAACACAGAAAAATAAAAGAGAGAGAGCAATCATTTCTAATGCGCCTGTCTTCAATCCTTGTATTTCAGAGAAGTCCGAAGCCGGTTTATCTTTCCTGATGGAACGGAAAACTTACTGTCCGATAACAGTACATCGTCGACCTGGAACGCAAATAGAATTTTTCGGAAGGTTTTATGACTGTCGAATGGCGTGATGGAACGTAACTTATATGTTTCATCAAAAATAGTGTTCGACACTGTAACGACCTGATTAGAATTTGGTCAAAAGTCACTAAAACTATAATAGAAAAAATGGTAACATTTTAACCGAGCATTGCATCAAATTTTGGAATAAAATAGAACACGTTTTTCTTAATAATTTGTGAAATAATCAAAAACTTCGTAGGAGCTTTCACTTAGATATTTACAAAAAACTGTTTTTAAGGCTAATATAGCCTGGAGTGTAGTAAGGACCTAGAAATGTAACGGAACCGTCATGTATCCATTTATTATAGTTAAGTTATATTGTTTTTTTCCATTTTAGGTAAGCCGACTTACAATTTTTAACTTAATACGTGTTTGGCAAATGATAGTCCTGCTCTATACCACCTAATGGCAATATACAGTTTCACCTGCCGGCTCCCACGACAGTTTTCATTCTGTATATGAAACATTTTTGTATTTAGTTACAACGTATGCAAATTAGAACATAATAGAAATTGTCTCGCTAAGATGGTTTTCCTTCCAACTTTGTTGTTACAATGCTAAAGGTATATTACAGTATAACCTATCCCGATTATCTGGATTACTACAGCTTTGGTTCATTCAAATACGTTATATCATAAGTACATGTTTCAAGAATCGGTAAAGCCTTCAAAGCTGGCTTTGGAAACAATGGGAAATTCAATTTCGCAAGTGCGCATCCGTGTGTCTTGTCATGTAGACACACAGCTGCCATGTGGATGGAGGCCATCTTTGTTGCTTATTTACATTTTGCGGTGTTTTGCGTTTGTCGTGTAAAATTATGTTTTTTTCTGTAAAAAATGGGAAATAATTCACGTAAAACATGTGCGGTTTGTGAAAAAAAAGTCCGGGAAACAACTACTTTTCAGAAAAAAATAATAGACAAAACCCCAAAATGTTGACAATTGTCAAATAATGTAGAGACGTATCGGAGTATACCCTGGCTTCAAATATCGCGTGTGACAATGCATGGGTGTGCCCCATATTTATGCTTTAACATATTTGGGTTCATTGTACAAATAAAGAAAATTAATTAATATTTTTCCTTATAGTATAAAGAAATTTCTTATTCACACTGCATTTTTTAATCACTATGTCAGATAAAATTCAAGGAACCAAGTAAACAAGGTGAATTTACCAATCGGTGCTAGAAGTCCAGGTATAAGTGTTCTGTGTGCTCAGGGATGTTTTTCTTGGTATGTACATACTTTAAGAGCAGCTCTATCCGTGATTTGATTAGTCATGAAGGCAGCATCTAAAGAGAGATAGAGAGACAGAGAAAGAGAGAGAGAGAGAGAGAGAGAGAGAAGAACCCTTTTTAATGCATAATGGTCTTAAACTAGACTATTTTTTAAGTTATACGTTTCCGAAAGTTCGGTTCGGTTCAATAAGATAATTAGCTAAAACTTGCTGTTTATAGAGAACGATTCACAAGCTCAGCTTTGATGTGTTGATAGCCTCATTTCCTAAAACAAGGACAAAGAGTCTATGCCAAAATCATATTTTTGATAAAATATAAAAAAAAATTTAGTTTTTCTTAATTTTTATAATTTTATTTTTTAGACTATTTGTTTACATGTATGCTAAATTTTGCCTTGGGATGATAATGAGATTGTAGTTTTAAAAATTTATTTATATATTGAGGCATACATTGTTTGATATTTTTATTACTATAAAAATTAATATCTAAAGTGCACATATTGTAATGAGGCATCTTATTTATGTAGCATGTATATTATAAAAACGTGGACACCATGGGCATCTAGTTTCGCTACGTTGACATTTAAGTAAAGAAACAATTAATTAAATAAACCTACTTACATAAGAACGGGCTCACAAGAATAACTGAAAACCTGTACATAAATGCCCCCTTTTCACCCTTTCTCGCTGCAATGTTTGACAATGATGAAAATTGTTCTATTATTTATCTCTTTTGCTACTATTTTCAGAGTGGATGTGTAACCTTAGGAGTCGAAATAAGTAAGTGAAAATGATTAAAAACTTTTGAAATAAATAAAATAAAAGAATTTTGAACAACATCAATTTACAAAAATAAATTTTTAAATGGGAACCCACTGTCAGCCCATATTAAGTAAATAAGTACTCTAGAAAACAAATATAAAAGCTAGCCTATTAGCACACTTCAAGTAAAGTTATGCTAAGTAGCCTTAAAAACAGTTTTTTTATAAATATTTCGGAAACTAAAGCTCCTATAAAGTTTTTGGTTCGGTTCGCTTCATTCTGTCATAATATTGAGTGCAATGTGGTCTACTATATTCCGAAAACCGCATATTGATGCGATGCTCCGTTAAAAAGTTACCATTTAAAAAAAAAATTAATTGTCAAAAAACTGTCATTAGCAATAATGGATTTTGACCAAAATCTAATCAGCTCCTAAGAGTGTGGAACACAATTTTTTTTCCTGAAATTTTTATGATAATCGGTTCAACGGTTTAGGAGGTATCGTGCATATCGCTACAGACAAAAAATACACAGATACATACACACCGTCACACACACACACACACCGACAGACATCATGACGATATTGCTAGCATAGGTAAACACACCCAAATAACACATTTTCAATGTTATCTCAAAAAAAAAAATTCGTCGAGAACAATATCTTCTCTAGCCATTGCTGCGCGGGCTAGGAAGGTAAAAAATTGAACAAAATAAAAAAATACGTTTTTAAACTGCATCAAACATAAATGTTGTGGGTAGACCCCTGCATTTTTTTTACAAAAAGGAAGCGACTAGGCAAACCATAATTAAGCTTGTGGACCTATAAGATCACACAGCAACTTTTACCTCGATATGCCCAAGACTTTATGAATAACAAGATCTTAAATAAATCAAGTCAGAGCTAAAAAAGACGACATTAGGCATTTATAAAAATTAATTACTCAAAAACTAGACTGCTAAAAAATCTAAAAATTTGCATTTTTACTTCTTTCTACTTAGTAAAGAAATTGACCAAAAATTATGAAAATCAAAGGTGACAAGGTCCAAACCTTTGGTTGATATTATATGGACTTACCCTGCTGATATATTCTTAAAATAGACACCTTTTCGTTCATTTGTCCATTTGCTGAAAATTTGCGGTGGAAAATCCTTCGGAATTAAATGGTTTGTAAGGGAAATTTATGGCATTAAATTTTGCGAATGACTCGAGACCACTCGTAAAATATTAGACGTCCACGGTTGTGGTTTTGGCAAAAATTCCAAATCGCCTTTTTCGATAAATGAAATAAGGCCGGAGCAAATTTTATGACCTTTTCACTTTACATTGCCGATGGCAAAAAAAATCGTATTAGCAATATAGAGTTACAGGATTGGCTATTAATACAAGATGGGGCATAGTATAGCTGGGTACTAACAAGTGCGTAAAGTGTCACTTTCCTGCACGCGATTGCAGTTCGCCGATCGATGCGAAAAAGCAACTTTTCGCAGTAGTTAAAAACAATATTTTCAATTAGAGCGTGCGGAAAACCGAAAATGAATTAGTGTGCGGTAAAGTAATTACTTTACCGCACGCGCGTAGGTAGAAACATTTTTGACTCATTGAGAAACCAAAATAAAAATTAATATTTGTTTCAACTTTTTTTAAGGAAAAACCCTATCTATCTTTTGTTTTTTGGGTTAAATAATTGAACACATTTAAAGAACTTAAGATAACTGGAGTACATATTTTGTTCTTATTTAAGAGGTTAGTTTTGCCATTTTTATTGTTAAAAAAATATAATGCAGATTTGAACAAAAACTAGTGCATATATAAAAAGAAGCTACAATTCCGAATAAATTACCAAAAAAAAAACATTTTAAGGAAACTCAAACTTTGCAACGTCGTAGATCTTCATAGAGTTAACAACCCCTTCAAGTTTTATGAGCTTCCATAAAGTGGTAACGAAATTTTAAAAAAATTGCCACTCACTCACTCACTCATGTATAGAGAAATTTATGCAAAAGTTACATTGCCCACTTCCAGAAATGCTAGAGAGCTGAGCTTTGGCAGGATAGGAAATATGATAAAACTATAGGAAAAAATGTAAAAACCCCAAAATTTTAATTTGCTTTCCGTTCCCTATAAACGTAAATTTATATAAAAGAAACATTGCCCACTTTCAGAAACGCTAGAGAGCTCAGATTTGGAAGGCCGATAGAAACTAGTATAAAATATAGAAAAAAAAATATAGAAAAACCCAAAATTTTAATTAACTCTCCTGTCCTATAAATGTAAAATTAAATTAAAAGACCGATATGAACTATAATAAAACTATAGAAAAAAAATTTAAAAACACCAAAATTTTAATTTACTTCGCTCTCCAATAATTGTAAAAATATATAAAGGTAACATTGCCCACTTCCAGGAACGCTAGAGAGCTGAGCTTTAGAAGGCTAATAGGAACTATGATAAAACCATAGAAAAAAATTTAAAAACCTAAAATATTTTAATAAGGCATTGCAAAAGTTTTTAACAATATTCCGCACACGTTACTGCTTTAAAACTGAAATATTATCCAAATCCTTGTAAAAAGGATAAATTGAGATAAAAGCAAAGCCAAGTTCTCCAATACAAATTTTAAAATGAATGGTTCTTACTAGTTTGGAAATGCCTTTCTAAACTTGGCTGTTACGACTGCAAATAACTCTTAGGTACAGTGCTAAATTGAACCTAAAAAGTTTGGCTGTAATTGCAAAGCTTAAAAAAACATTTACAAAGTCGTATGACCCTTTAATTTTCAAATTTCTATTGGAGAACTTGGCTTCACTTTTATCTCAATTCTTTTTACGGAATACAAATTTCGCGTACTTTATTTATATAAAGTTGTTAAGTATTACTGTCAGTGCGATATTCTGAAAAGGTACTTTTTTTGGAAGCTGTTTTTGAAACAGCTTCCTCCAAAAGAAGTACTAGTCGTAATAGTATAATCAAATCCCTGGTAAAATTTAACAAAAAGCAAGTGGTTAAAAATCAAAAGTTTTATTATTATCCATTAATTTAACCTTCATTGACACAATCAAAACAATATACCTTTTATAAATCACCGGCCGATAATAATTCGTGCGTGGACTGCAGACAACTTATTAATTTATAAAAATTTTAGGTCAAATTTTAAACGATAGTGCAGGCAATAATAATTTGAAAAACACTATGTGAATATCGATTTGTAAGGTTAATAGGTATAAAAGCCAATCATAAATATTGCCATGTTTAGTAGCAAGCAAAAAAGAATAGCGAATCAAGTTTTATTTACAAACTTTATAAAATCATGGAACTTACAGTATTAGCAATTTTAAGTTTAGTTTCGGTTATAAATGTAATCAAAGCTGAATATTTACAGGAACAAAATGATGCACGACAAAATTCCAGATTTTTACAGTTTCGACAGGTTAATACATTAGGTAAACAACAAGGAAATCCTCATCTATATTATGGTCCACCTCTCAATAAGGATGGAAGTAATTTAAATCCTGAAGGCGGTGAAGATGAAGAGAACAGCAAAGAAGAAATAACAACTACAGAAAATACCATTGAAAATGAAGTTAATCGCAGAAGAAAGTTGAATGAGAGACTTGAACTTTTGACTAATGAAAAAATATTGCCCACAAACGAAAATCAAAATAGAATCCAAACTGAAAAATCTAACAATGACCATGGATTTTACTACATTTACCATCCAAATGGTTTACTGCAAAAAGTGACTTATTCGACCGAAGATGAGATTGAGAAAATGGCATTTTCTGCAAAGCTAAAATATGAAAATGTGGATGCTATAAATGGACCAGTTTTTACTTACGATCCTAAAACTTTTGTATTTACCAGGATACAGTAAATTAAATTAAAATTTATTACATTTCGCAGGCGTTATATTTTTATTTATTTTCAAACTCCTTATCCCAACTAAAATATTTGGGGGTTGGGAAATGACTAGAACCACTGAAATACTGTTGACCTTTCGGTCCGTTTCATATATTATAATTTTCATTACACTCACTGGTTTTTAAAAATATTTTCGCAAATATTTCCCCAGATATTATGTTTTAAGAACTATAGCGAAGTTTGGCACAAGATAAAGCAAGTAAGGATTTTTCAACGCTCAAAACCTTTGGTTGCGTTGTGTCAGAAAATGTTTAATAAAAAATCAAAAAAATGTTATAAAATACATAGGTACTTTATTAAAAGAAGTCGAAAATGGATATTTGCAATGACATTTGACAAATTTTATGTGTAATTTTTAAAAAACTGCTAAGATCAGGATTTTTTTTGTTCCATGCATAATAACTGATAAAAAAGGGGTTAGAATATGGGAAGACATCCCTACTTTCAAATATCTAAGGTGGCGACTTTAAATGGAATACTGCTTCTAGCGGGTTAATTAATTAAAAAAAAAAACAAAGAAACGTTCAATAAAATTTTTGCCCAAGCTTTCTACCTTTTTTTAGTTGGACAACCGGATAGGGGTGGAATTACATAACCACACTTTAACTCTACACCCATTGATAGAGCAAAACACGGGGTCAGCTCTTCTCAACTTGCCGGGCCGTCTGCATGAAATATCTGTGCCGTGGGTGCTATTTAATTTCTATCGTTTTTGTACCATGTAAGTATTTTTCTTTTGTTTCAAAGAACGTTTATCTCATATATTTTTTATTGTAAACTTTCCACATTTAAGTATATTTTTTAGGAAAAATGAGCGTGTTTATATTTAGGGAATTGCCAACTTTCTAAATTTTAAGTTAGTGTTAAGTAGGTGTGAGGCTTATTGGCCCTAATAGTATGGGGCATGTTTATTGGCTTACAGCTTGCAAAGAGGCATATGGATCCTCTGTACGATCTGCATAATTTGGTTCGGTTCATTTTTTTTAAATTTTAATTACCACACTCGAAAGCATATAAAAAAGAAAAACAACAATATATTTTTTGACATACCTACGTCAAAAACACATATCATCTGTTTTTGACATTTCAATTGACGTATCTCAAAAAAACTAGTTCGCTGTTTTTCTTTTTTTTTTAAATCTTCCGAATGCGGTTAACAAGTTAAAATCCGAAAAAGTATCTTTTGACATTTTAATTAAAGTAGGTATGTAAAAAAATACCCTATACCCTGTTGCGTTTTGTACATAAGCTTTCAAATCAGGTACACAAAGTGGGGATATATCGTCTGAAAACAAAAATACTTGTTAAAAAACCTACTTGAAGTATTTTTGTGTTTTTTTTTTATTTCCGCCCACTAGATGCAGTAAAGTCGCCACCCTGTATAGTTTTCCAAAAGTGTTAAATTTTATACTGGTATATAAAAAGATCCACTAACATTAATAATTAATTGGGAATTAATAAGGACTAAAATTCAATACATGTACGATTTTATTAAAATTAGAAAACAAATAAATTTAACAAAGATTGTTTCCTTAACAAGTTAATTAAAAAAAAATTGTAAATAAATTAACGTGCCGTTTTTATAAAAAAGTATAAGTTTAAAACATAATCTAAATGACTCTGGTTAAAACATAACTTTTCGGATCGTAACTGTAAACAGGACTAGCAATGGGCTCGACATTTTCATACTTTAATTGAGCACTAAAAGCCATGTTCTGCGCGTCATCTTTTGTCGCATAGTTTACTTTTTGTAACAGTCCAGAGGGATGATAGATGTAATAGACGCCTTGCTGTTCACTTCCATCTTGTAATCCAGCTTTATCATTTTTATCGTCTTCCATATTTTCATTTTGGTCATCATTTGTATTTGTAGAATTATTAAGGTCAACTATAGCAGTTATTGCTACATCAGTGGCTTGAGTTGTTGGTATGTGATCCTCTTCAGGATATCCGTAAGATGTTGGAGGCTGGTTTGCTGCCGGCGGCGTGAAAAAAGTCACAGGAATCGGCGGGTTTCTAAAGTTTGGGTTCCAATTAGGTTGATAGCTGTCGGGCTCTTTATTGTCTGCAACTTCATTCTGAGCGTTTCGTATTTGAGTATTAAAGTTTTGGTTCGGGCCTCTCGTAATTTTAACTGGCTGGATTTTAACTACAAAATCTGCAGACACACCTAGAAATGTTACTCCTATAACAATAAAAAATTTTAAAACCATTTTCTGAATTCTTAGTTTACTTAAGCTTGTTGATACTTCAAAGAATGATTGTTAATTAACTAAAATATAAAGGATATTTTTATTTTTATATAAAAAAATCAAAACCACAATTTTTTTCAAAATATTAAATGACCTAGGTTTGTGTGTGACCTGAAGATAAAATGCAAGTGGCATTGTGGATTTTTGTTTATTGAGACCAAACAATACAAAACCAACAATTGAAAAATAAAAAATAAATTAATTAAAATATCAATAAGGTTTTCCGAATAAATATGATGAATACCAATGAATTGGTTTAGTGAGTCATTTTCTTATATCGTAAAACTTATTTTAAACTTTGTTGAAATTGTTGCTTTGGCTGTGAAAAATGTACAATGATTTGAAAAAGTTATTAACGACTATCTAAAATGGGCTTTAGATTTTAAATCTATCGAAATCTGTCTGCCTTTGTTTAGAAAATCGTTGATATCTTTTTTATTTTTGTTTCCAGGAGAACAAGTCTAGGGAATTAAAGTTTGGAATTAAATTTTCTATCGCCTGCAGGTACTATATACCGAGTGTCACAGCGTAAAAAATCTTGAATATTTTACTTTTTACTATACTATACGTATATTTTGTTTCAATTTTCTTATATTTTCACCACCGTTAACAGCAAAAAAAAAACTATCACTCTACTTATTTAACAGTAGCGTAGCTATCGGTGGGCAAACCGGGGCAGTGCCCGGGCCCCCGGCGTAAAAGGGGTCCAGCAGCTCTAGTAAATACATTGTTTATAAGCGGCAATAAATTCGTAACTTAAGTGTAACAAAAAACTTATTGTTAACTAAATTTGAACTTAAAATCTACATTTTTTTATTTTTTTTCCACAAAAATTACTCAACTTTTATTAAAATTTTCACCTGCGTCGCATTTTATTTTCATCTGTTTCTTAAATTCGGAGTTAAAAATAATAAAAAAATATATTTTTTAATGCTTTCTTGGTCCCTCCCGGCGGGACATCCTGGATCTGCCACTATAAATGTATATTTTATATTCACAAGGTTTATTAAATATCTTGTTATAAAATACCTAGTAAAACGATGATGAAATTAATAATTTTGGAAATTGAAAAGCAAGAAAAAGAGATTTTATTTTGTTATTATTACAAAAGACAAATTGTTATTGACAAGCATTTCATATTCTTATTGATTTATGAGGGCCTTCAAAAAATTGTTTGCTTTGGGGTCCCATGACTTCTAGCTACGCCGCTGCGATTTAACCGACCCTCTAGCTCTAAAAATAACGAAGTTAGCAATAGTGCCGTCTTAACTTTGAACACTCTGCATATGACGTTCCCGGAACATCCTGTAAGTTATGGGTGGATGTCGCAGGAATGTTTCCGGATCGGATTTAATTTACTAGAGATAGTTTAGAAACTAATAAGGTATATTTAGATCTAATTATTTATTTTTATTAGAAGAAAGGTTTTTCCGATTTGTAGAAATTTAAATTATATAAGTCGGTAACTCATTCATACTATAAAAGTGACTTGCTCTAAACAACTATTTTTCTTCTTTTGTTATAATTAGGAGATTATTATAATAAATATAAGTTTATATACCTTTTCGTTAAAAACCGAATTCTGGCAACGAAAACTGCGCTTTTATAGCAAAAGTAAACAAATAATTGTTTACTTAAAAAGTTTGACGAAGATGCAATTTTATCAGAAAATGTGACGAATTTTAGGAAAAAAATTTGACATTTCCATTAAAATTCGTTTAAATATACCGTGTGGCAACAGCGAGGTCCAAATTCTATAGCGACCCTTCCACAACATCAAGTTACTACCTCTTTGTTAATTTTAAAGCGAAATATAAAGAACGAACTTGAACTTAGCTAACCTTATAAAGAAATCGAATAGGAATAAAAATTTGAAGTAGATATTTATTTGCAAATTTTAAATTAAAAATTTGCAACGGATTAGGCTTTTTTGAAAAAAAAAATGATTTCATCGTCAAGCTACATCTAATAAAACTATTGCATTCTAGGTAAGTTTTTGACTTTAAGAATAGCTTTTTAAACGAGAAATTCAAAGCGCCAAATTTTTATTTAGTTTTACTTTATTTTTAAAGTTAGTTTAAATTTTTGTAGATACATTTACTAAAAAAGGCTTGCTATGCTACTACACGTTAGTTTGATCCAAATCTTACACTTAAACCGTTCGGTCAATGATATTTATTGTTATATGTATTTTAGATGCGAGCTTAATAAAACTCTTTTTTTAAAAATAACTTTATTTTATTTAGTCACTTTACAAATAAGACAACTTTAAAGTTAGATGTGAACCGTTTAGATGCTAAGTCAAACCTAAAAGACGTTGTTTACCTGCTAGCCTACTTATAGTTACAGGAGTGCTGACACAGCTTCGCGTGGGTTCCCGAAGAATATGGAAGTAAACATGTTTATCAAATGACTTTTATATGATCTTGAAAACAATAGCAATATTGTGCAATTATGGTATTACGTCTTAACTTATTCTAGAAACTACGCATTAAGTAAATACACCTACGCATATTTTTAATATAACAACTCCCTCGCAATTTAAAAAGTTAGTGCTATACAATGCAGTAACTTTTACTAACAAAATTTAAAATTCCTAAAATTACAAAATACAATTAAACATAAGATTTTCTTAAAACATTAGTATTTAATTCAATATCTTCTTCGATTGGCTCTGTAAGCCTTATTGATGGCCTACGCCTAGCTATTGAAAATCTTTTGCCTAAACTTGATAAACTTGATATATTTGGTGATGGTGGAAAATCATTGTTATCAGTATTATTTTCGATGCCTATACGTACATTTTTAGCTCTTCGATTTTTACATTTACAATAAAAGTAAATTAAAACTAAAACCATAATCAAAGCCAATACAAGATATGTAAGCCATGAATGATATTTTTCAATTTCAGGTTCATTGATTAAATCATCCAATTCATTTGCATATTGATCTAATTTATGTTTAGCAATTTCCAAATCTTCCAAATTTAGTTTTGTTATTTTTAAAGGTTTTAATCTAGGAAGATTTCTAAGTTTTTCTGGATATTTTTCACAACAATTGAAAGGAATTTGAATAAAATTTGAATAATTATAACTTAAATCAAGTGTTTGTAATTGATTGGCTTGGATTTTAGTTGATCCTACAAAAGCTGAACAATATGGTTTTAAAGACAAAATTACATTTTTTGTTACAATTTTCGAAATAGTATCAGTGTTACATTTTATTGTAATTGGAAGTTGATTTGTTACACTTATTAGCCAAACATTATTTTGTAAAATTTGAATATTATAATCTTCTGCTAAAATCAAAACTAACTCACAGGTTTTTGGAAAAGTTAACAATTTTTGAGTTCTTAATAACTGAGCTTCACAAATTGAATTGCTATCAATCGGAAGAGGATATAAATTTTTACAAATTTTCATTTTATAGCCCAAATCCCTACAAGTGTCAATTTCTGATAAAGATAAATAGAAATCATCATCGTTATCTTTAGCAATATATTTCTTACTAACAGGCAAAATATGATGACCAGAATGGTATTCCGTTTTCCGATTGTACCCAATACCAATTTATGATAATCGAACTATGTGATTATCATAAATTGGTATTGGGTACAATCGGAAAACGGAATACCATTCTGGTCGAACCAATGGTATGTCCAAGACAAAAACAAGTCTTTCATTTGTAATATAAGCATTCAAATCAATAATATCTAAGTATGTTGCAATTCTATCGTCCATGGGTGCTACCGGTAAATTATTTGTATGTAAATTTTGGGCAATTTGTTTTAAAGCATTAGTTAAATCATTAGGAAGGATAATACTTGTATGAATAATTTTTAATCTGGCAAAAGAAATTGAATCTAATACATCCGTTATTTGAGATTGAATATAAGTGTATGATTCCAATAATTGTTCACAAAGATTAATAAAATAAAATTTAAGATTAAGAAGTTCGATTTCATCATGAATCTGATGTATTGATTTTGAAATTTCAATTATATTGGAGTTGAAAGTTTCTTCATCAATTTGAAGTTTGCGCAAAGTTGCATTAAATTGTTTTATTACTGAAGTAGTAACACTTATTTGATTTTTCATTAAGTTTTCCAATTCTTTATCATCTTTTTCAATTTTATTGATACAATTTTCATAATATTGACCGTCAGCTGCATCTAAATTTCCCGTTATGTACTTCCAAACAGTACCGAGAGCGTTTATTAAACCTCTTTTACGTCTTGGTGTGTAAGGCATGTCTGAATAGATTTCATTAAATTTATTGGTTATATCATTGGAAATTTGAAATAAAAGTGACACGTGTGGTCTTATATCTAAGTGGATCATTTTAATATTTCCAGTTGATTGATGAAGCATTAAGCGTAAGCTATCTAAAATAACATTATTACTAATAAAAGCATCTTGCAAAGCTTTAATATCTTTATAAACTAATAAGGTCCATTTATCATTTGATACCTTTATACTAAGTTCTTTGTGAAAATAAACACCTACGGTATTATTTATTTCATCGATCTTGTATTGTCCTTTTCCCCATCCGATAAGGAAAACGAGTAATCTGAAACAAGGAAAAGTTTCAGTCAGAATCAGAGTCTGAATCGGGTTTATGACAAGGTTTTAAAAGATCAAAATTATATTTTGAAATTTGTTTAGTTATTGGATTATAAACAGTTGCAGAATTATTTGAAATTGCTCTAATTTCAAAAGGTCCATTAAATTTAGGTGATAATTTTCCAGTAATTTGAGTTTCTTTCACGAAAACTCTATCGCCTACTTTAAATTCATAATTTGGAGTTACGTGTTTATCGAATCTTTCTTTAGCTTTTTGTTTTGACAGTTTTGTTCTTGATCTAGCTATACGATAATAATGTTTGATCCTTGCATTTTAATCTCTGATATATTTGCAAATAAGTTCTTCTTCATTGTAAAGAGTTTCTGGAGGTCTTGCTGCTGTATGTCCAAAAACTAACTCGTACGGTGTAAATCCATGAGTTTTACATGTTGAATTGTTATAACAAATGACAGTAAATGGTAACAATTGTAGTGGATGTTCTTCAGGACTTTCTGTTTTACAAACTCTGATCATTTCTAATAATGTTGCATGAAATCTTTCTAAACTTCCATTTGATTGTGGATGTCCTGTACTTGAAAAAGTTAGTTTGATATCGTACATCTTACACAAGTCTTTTAAAAGCTGATTATTAAATTCTCTACCTAAATCCGTATGGATTCTTAAAGGAGTTCCATAATGTTGAAAAAATAATAATAGTGTATTAACAATTGATTTTGCAGTTTTATCATTTAATGGATAAGCTTGAATGAATTTTGTCAATTCGTCTCTTATTGTTAAAACCAAATTTCTTTCTGGAATTTCTAAAATATCTAGATTAATTCTTTCAAATGGTGTTTTTGGAGTTTCAGTAATCACAAGTGGATTGTCCAAATTTTTTCTTAAAATTTTATTTCTTTGACATATTTCACATTGGTTTATAAATTTTTCAACATCTTTGGTTAAATTTTTCCAATTATATTTTTCTTTAATTCTCCTAATTGTTTCATTAATTCCCCTATGAAAATTCTTTTTTCCGGAATGATATTGATCAATTATTATTTGTCTTTGATCTTCTACTGGCTCAGTAACTATATCTTGACAAATTACTAAATTTAAATCTTTTTCAGCAAAGACAAAACAGAGCATTTCTAAAATTGGTAAATCTACATTATTTTCAACATAGAATGTTTTGGAGATATCAATGTCATTTTGACATCTACATAAAATTTTGAAAAGAGTTAAATTGGCTTCTTCCTCAACATACGGTACTGGAATTATAAAATATTTTCGTTTATTAACTGTTTTTGAAGAACAAATATTAATTTTATTTAAATCAAAGTTAAGTTCTTCATCTAATATGTCACTTATTATAGTATGATGTTTTTCTTTTAAGTTATCTTGTTGAAAAATGGTTATAATATTTTTGTGTTTTTTATCCAATAGTTGATCATTTGTATATCTAATCTTTGAATAATCAATTAATGATGTTGTTTGATATAAATTGTGAAATCTCTTAAATTCATTTTCCAAAGTTTGAGGAGACATTAAAGCTAGTTCATCTTCAACTATATTTTCTGATTCATTGGAATTTTCATCTTCTGTAAGGGCATTAATTAAAGCAGATCTTTTATCTGGTAAAATATAAATATTTATTTGTATATCAGTTGATTGAAAGGTTGATTTAATCATTGCCAATATAACGTTCCAATCGAGTGAGTCTAAACCACATGCTATTTTGGGTATAGCTAAATATTTCTCGTTATTTTGCAGAAGAATATTTTTTAGGTTTTGCAAAATTTGATAAATTGTATCATATGTTGGCTTTTGATAGTATAATTCTTTTGTAACTAAATAGTAAATAGTTCTGTTGGATAATGGTAAAGTTGCTATTTCACCAATTTGTTTATTTTGTTCTTTTAAATAATCTACATTATCAAATCTTTCTTTGAATTCTTTTGCAATTCCCTTTTTCATTTTTAAATCTTTTGATACACAATGTGCTAATGAAAAATTTTGAGGTGCATCAAATAAGTTTCCATATAAAATTTTAATATTTTCTTCATTAATTTGCTTTTGAAACATTACTGAGTGATATATTTTGTTTATGTTTTCTTCAATTCTTATTCTAGAAAGGGCATCTGCATTTTTGTTAATTTTTCCTGGTTTATAGATTATTTCATAATCATATTCTTCCAGTTTTAATCTCCATCTGGCTAAACGACTTCCAGGATCTTTAATTGAGAATAACCAAGTTAAAGGACGATGGTCCGTGATTAATTTAAATTTTCTTCCGTATAAATATGGTCTGAAGTGTTTGACTGACCATACAATGGCTAAAAGTTCTCTTTCAATGACAGAATATTTTTGTTCCGTATTATTTAAAGTTCGTGAGGCATATGCAATAGGCAAATCTTTTCCTATTGGTCCTTGAGATAACACAGATCCTATTGAATAACCACTGGCATCAGTTGTTAAAAGAAAAGGTTCATTAAAATTAGGATAAATCAAAATTGGACTGGTTGTCAAAATATTTTTTAATTTTTGAAAAGATTCTTTACAAGTTGCGTCAAAAACAAATGGTTGATCTTTTTGTAATAATTTAGTTAATGGTTTAGAAATTTTGGCAAAATCTTGGATAAATCGTCGATAATATCCTGCTAATCCTAGGAAACCTTTAATTTCTCTTTGATTTTTGGGTTCTGGAAAATTTTTCAAAGCTGAAATTTTATTTGGATTAGGTTTTACACCTTTATCTGTTATTATGTGACCTAGATATGCAACCTCTTTTCGTAGGAATTCACACTTATCTGGTTGAATCTTTAAATTTGCTTTTCTTAATCTAGAAAAAACTTCTTTTAGTCTTGACATGTTCATTAATTGTATCTGAATAAATAATAATATCGTCCATGTATACCAAACATCTTTCGTTTTGGATACCAAGTAAAATATTGTCCATAACTCTTTGAAATGTTGATGGAGCATTTTTAAGTCCAAACGGCATTCGAATGTATTCATAATGACCGTTTTCAACTGAAAAAGCTGTTTTTTGAGTATCTTTAGGATCTACCTCAATTTGGTGGAATCCTGATGCAAGATCTAAAGTTGAAAAGTATTCACAATGTCCTAATTGATCAAGTAAATCTGATATCATTGGCAAAGGATATTTATCATCAATTGTAACTTCATTTAACTTTCTGTAATCAATTACAACTCTCCACTTTTGTTTGCCTGAAGCATCTAATTTCTTTGGTACTACCCATACTGGAGAGGACCATGGAGAAACAGAATGTTGAATTATTCCTTGTTCTAACATTTTTGAAACTTGACTTTTTACTTCCTGTTTATGTACTTGAGGATATCGATAGGACTTTGTAAAAATTGGTTTGGTTTCTTTGGTGTGAATGGAGTGTTTAATTTCGCTTGTAAAAGTTAAATTATCTCCTTCTAAGTAAAATATATCCGAAAAATCTAGACAAAGTAATGTTATGATTTCTTTTTCTTCGTCATTTAAGTGATCTAATCTTAATTGCTTTGGTATTACATGTTCTCTTATTATTGGTTTATTTTCTTTTAGATTAAAACATACTTCAGTTGTTTTTGAGTTGCTAGGTAAATTTTCAAATTCAAAATTATCAAAATTTATCGTTTTAGTAGTTGCATAGGCATTAATAATTGTTGTACAAAATTCTCCTTTTTCATTTATTTTAACAATGCAATTAGGAATGTAACATTTGTCTTTTTGTTGAGCTAGTAAAATAACTTCTGTATTTTTTAATTTATCTGTTTTTAATTTAAAAGCTCTTTCTGTTCTTCCTTCTATTTGTATTATATTTTTTATTGGTTCATTATTTACAGTAAAGTCTTTTTGTTCTGGGTTAGTTCTATATAAAGGAACTGTTTTAAAATTGGTAATCAATTTATTATTTTGATAATCAATAATGCAATTATAATGTTTTAAAAAATCTGATCCTACTAGTCCATCAAATCCTATGTCAAGATCACAAACTAGTACTTTAAAAGGATCTTTCAAAGTAAAAGGAATTAAAACTGATTCGTTAATTGAAATTGGTTCATTTGAAATGCCTTTGACAGTTACATTTTCAGGAAATCTTTGTAAATATTGCTCATATGTTTTTGGTTTAAAAACAGAACAACTAGCACCTGTATCAACTAAAATTTTAAATTTTTGTGTAATGTCTGTAAAATAATAAAGATTACTTGAAAAAGTTAAAATTTGATGTTTTACATGAACTTGTTTTGAGTTTGGTTCGCTTGATCGTGTTCGTTCTGTATTGACATAGTTTGAAAATTTATTAACGTTTGATCGATTTCCGAGGCTTGTCTTCGAAAATTTACATTTTGTTCATCATTAGATTCATATTCTTGTTCAAAAGAAACATCTTCATATTGTTCAAAATTATTATCATAAAGATTTTGATCATTAGAAAAATCATTAGTTTGATTTTGATAATAAGTATCTTCAAAATCTTGAGTTCCATTTTCTACATTTTCCATAAAATGCATAGGTTTATTTTGAAAATTTGATCTTTGATTATTGTTTGATTGAGGATTATTATTTGATTGAGACCTAAAATAATTTCCTTGATTATTTGGTCTATAATTGTTAGATGTTGGTGATTGATTTGGTCGATAGTTTGACGTGGAAGGTTGGTTTGGTTTAAAATTTGACGTGGAAGGTTGATTTTGTCTATAATTTGGGGTGAAAGTTTGAGTTTGTCTATAATTTGACGTGGAAGGTAAAGTCGGATTAAAGTTTGGTATGTAATTTTGAATAGTTCTACTATTTTGTTTCGTTCTACACTCATGTATTAAATGTCCCGATCTTTTGCAAAAAGAACAAATTTTTTGTTGACTAGGTTTTAATTTTTGAGAAAATTGCAATTTATGAAGTCTTTGTTTTTGAAAATATTCAAATTGAAGTTCAGATTTAACACAAGAAACTGCTTCTAAAAATGTTGCAGGTTTACTTGCTGTTGTGTTTTGAGGGTTGAGAGAGCAGCGGGACTGTATGCGCTGGCCGTTTTATAAAATCTGGGTGCAAAAATCCTTAAAAGGACGATGTAAAAATATTAACTTTTCCGAGCCACACAAAGACAATATAGAGGATTGGCACTCACCTCTTCAGCTGTTTCCGTCGTCCAGAGGAGCTCCTCTCGCTGGCCCAGTCGTTGCAGTCGCTCCACACTAGAATCACTTGTTTGTGTAATGGTTTAGTTTTATTTTCTAAGAATGTTATTGGATTTTTTGGTTAATAGAATTTATCACCATGCTGCGTGGTGATCTCGATAGAATACGACAGACGAATCTTTTTTTGGTTACGCCTTTTTGCGCAGATTCATTTTCCGTAGATGGCGCTGGCGTTTTGCTTGTGCCAATCAAATTGAAATTGTGTGGGTTTTCCGAATACGGGAATTTGGCGCAAAATTTGAATTTAAAATTAAAGTTGCACGAACATTTTCCGCCCACTTAAAACGAAGTTTTACATTGAGATTAATTGAATAAACAAATGGCTATATAAAAAGAATATAAGTTAATTCAAAACCTTAAAGGGTAGGTAATTAAATCCGTTTTAGGTTTATAGATCAAAAGGGAAAAAAAATGAAAAAAAAAATATATATATATATTCTAGATAACGACACACGAAACAAAAGAAGTTGCTTGGGAGTTTAGTGCGCATCTAAAGGTAGTGGGCACAACTTGACCACGGGACGAGTGAAAAGTCCGTGTTGTGTTTTAACAGTAGCAACTCGAATGTGATTATCCCGACCAGGATGTACAGATACTATTCTACCCAGCAACCAGTGTAATGGCGGCCTAGTTTCATCCTTAATTAATACAAGCGTATCTAGCTTGATTTCAACCGAAGGGTCCGACCACTTAGAACGCTGTTGTAAAGTATTTAAGTACTCGAGTTTCCAACGCTTCCAGAAATCGGCATGAATTCGTTGGATAAGTTGCCAACGCTTAAGGGTATTAACTTTAAGGGTAGAAAGGTCAGGATCAGGACACGAATTAAGGGGTTCCATTGTGAGGAAATGACCCGGAGTCAAAGACGTAAGATCGTTTGGGTCAGAGCTTTGCTCACAAAGGGGTCGAGAATTGAGTAATGCCTCTATTTGGGCGAGGAGAGTATAGAGCTCTTCGAAGGTTAGTATCTGGTCACCGATGACCCGATACAAATGTGTTTTTATAGATTTGACTCCTGCTTCTGCTAGACCATTTAGGTGGGGGGCTCCCGGACTATTAAGACACCATTTGATTTTTAAGCTCTCAGAAGCTAATTTCGAAAGATTATGGAGCTCCTTAATAGCCCCAACAAAGTTTGAGCCTCTATCACTTGTGATTTGGACACAAGTGCCACGTCTAGCGACAAAGCGTCGTAACGCAGCGATGCACGCCTCTGTGGTTAAATCCGAAACAAGCTCGATATGGATTGCTTTGACAGAAGTATCGACAAAGACTGCGATATATGATTTACCAACTTGTGCTCCACGACGTCTCTGACCTACAAAGGTTTTGATTGGGCCTGCATAGTCTAAGCAAACGTGTGAAAAACATTTTAATTGTGACGTTCTAAAAGAAGGTAAATCCGACATGTACGGAGTATACGGTTTTGGTTTTAAGCGAAAGCAGGGAATACATTGCAATAAAACCCTCTGAATAGCTCGACGTGATGACATAATCCAAAACTTTTGACGAATTAAGTATTGGACTGTGTTTATTCCGGGATGTAAATTTTCGTTATGAGTTTGAATAATGATCAGTTGGGTTAATCTATGAGATTTCGGCAATAATAAGGGATGTTTTGCCTCAAAGGAGAGTTGAGAATGCCGTAAGCGTCCGCCCACTCTAAGAAAACCCAATTCGTCCAAAAAGGGCGCGAGCTTGCGAAACGGCTTAGGTAATAGCAGAGTATTTTGAATTTTTTGAATGATATCCGAAAAACACTCTTCTTGGACCCTTTTAACTAAAACAAGTAGAGCCTTGTGTAGTTCAAAAGCGGAAAAAACGCCGGATAAAGGGTCAACTGAGGTTTTTCGATTGTGAATAAGTCTTAGAAAATGACAAATGATTTTTTGAATGGTATTTAAATTGGATATTTTATCGATTAATCTATCAAAAAAGTTTTGATTTTGAATTTCTGCCGTCAGCACCACTGAATTTTCCGGTTTTTCTTCTTTGAGAACCTCGTCCGGAACTCCCAAAGAACGTTCATTTATAAACCTTTGAATTTGCCACTCCGTAGTGGGCAAGGTAATCCATGGAGGGCCGTGAAACCAAAGAGGGTGATTTATTAAGTTATTGGGCGACAACCCTCTGCTAGCGCAGTCGGCAGGGTTCTCGAGTGAAGTAATGTGATACCATGGGACTTCGGGGATTGTTTCTTGAATACGACTCACGCGGTTTGCCACAAAGGTCTTCCACTTGTGAGGTGAAGATGTGACCCAATGAAGCGTGACCTGTGAGTCCGAGAACGCAAGAATTTCATCGATTACGAGTAATGATGAATAGGTGCGAATAACTAGTTCGAGTAAATCAGCTAATAGAGTAGCTCCAAGTAGTTCCAAACGTGGGATTGAAATAGTGTGTAAGGGAGCAACCCTTGACTTGCCCATGATTAGAGCAGTTTTGATAATTTTATTTGGTAATTCGACGCGAACGTATACGCAAGAAGCGTATCCTAGCTCGGATGCATCGCAGAAACCTAGCAATTGACATCGTTGAATATTATTCGAAAAAATATGTCTAGGTATACAAAGATTCGAAAGAGTGGTTAATTGATTATTGAATTGATTCCAAAGAGTTTTGATTGGATCGGGGGGTATTTCATCCCAATCAGTTTTGCATAACCAAAGTTTTTGCATAATCACTTTGGCTAAAAATGAAACAGGCGATAAGAAACCTATAGGATCCCAAATTTTAGCGATAGCCGATAAAATATTCCTTTTGGTGCAAGGTTTTTCACAAGGGGTACAAGAATAGGTAAAAGTATCTGTAGAAGGGTGCCACTGAAGGCCCAACACCTTAATCGATGTTGAAGAATCGTCTTCAAAGGTAACAGGGATCTGACAATCAGCGGGCGACAAATGTGAAAGAAGTTTCGGATTATTTGATGCCCATTTTCTTAATTCAAATTTTCCCAATTTAAGCAACGCTATGAGATTCTTTTGAAGCGATAAAGCACCTTCTAGAGAGTTAGCTCCACAGCAAATATCGTCCATGAAAATGTTATTCAAAAGGACCTGGGATGCTTCAGGATAATTCTTAGCCTCCAGGATGGCTAGTTCTCTAAGAGTTCTAATAGCTAAATAGGGACTTGAACTAACACCAAACGTCACTGTATTAAGCCTGTATTCCTGCAGGGGTTCATTGGGATCAAATCGCCAAAGTAGCCTTTGGTAGTCCCGATGAATTGGATTAATTTGAATTTGTAAAAAGTGCTGTTTTATATCAGTCAAAAATACGATAGAATAAAATCTGAATTTTAATAGAATTTCGGAAATATCGGCTTGTAATTTTGGTCCTATTAAAAGAGTTTCGTTCATGCTTAGGCCTTTCGAACCCTTAATCGAG
Organism: Aspidapion aeneum; assembly: GCA_963576565.1. NCBI lineage: Eukaryota > Metazoa > Arthropoda > Insecta > Coleoptera > Brentidae > Aspidapion > Aspidapion aeneum. The sequence goes on from OY755040.1 coordinate 39,153,617, forward strand.
GGGTTAAAAACCACCCGGAGTTTAGTCGTTGATTTGTCAAGACGAAGGACTCCGTGATGTGGTAAATAAGAACATAACTGAGGTCTAGGTTCGGATCTTGGAATTAAAGACATGTGCCCATTTTTGAGATATTCTCTCATAAAATCCGAGTACATACTATAGAAATTTGAATTTTTTATTAAGCGAGATTCCAGAGACAAAAATAGACGATATGCCACTGAATATGTGTCTCCTAGGTCAGGAGGGTCAATGTGACGAAAAGGCAAATTTACAGTAAATCGGCCCGAAATATCTCTAGTGGTAGTTTTTTGGAAAATCTCTTCACATCTTTTTTCTTCGGGTGAGAGAAACGTTTTTGACTTAATTGATTCTAGTTCCCAAAATCTGCGAATATTAAAGTCGAGAGACTGCTCACAGGAAGTAAAGTAAGAATTGACTTGAGGTGAAATATTTATGTTTTGAGTTTGGCCCATCAAGACCCACCCAAAAACTGTCTCAAAAGCGGAGGGTAGGCCGTGAGGTCCTGGAATTCGTCCTGATTGGACGATTTCTGTGTAAAGTTGTGCACCTAAGAGTAAGTCAATTGGACCAGGGTTGTAAAATTGATTATCTGCAAGCTTTAGATTTGAAATATGACTCCAATTGGATGAATCTACCTCTATTGAGGGCATATTCGAACAGAGTTTCGGTAAAACGAAGACTTGAATAGAAAAGGTAGGCTCTTGTTGGCCTAGGGCTCGAATAGTGCAAGTAGAAATGCCGTTAGTGGCCGATGAAGATTGATTTAGTCCCAGAACAGGGATCGAAATTTTGTTTCTTGGCAAGCCTAACCTGTTAAGACAAGCTTCGCTTATCAGGTTAGCTTGGCTACCGCTGTCCAGAAGTGCTCGGACAGGTTGGTAGTTACCCCGACTATCGAGTACCTCTAATTTTATAGTCGCTAGAAGCACTGTCGTCCGGGGCGTCAAGGTGGATAACGAAGAGTATTGATTTGTAGATGTATTTGGATTCGAATTGATTTGAATTGAATTTGAACTGGGTTGAACAAAACTAGGGTTCTGTTGGCTAAGAATTGAATTTGAATTCTGGTACGATAAGTTTGTGCCTGTGCTAGGCACGGCCACTTGATTTGAATTAAAACTTTGATTTAAGTTCGAATTTTGATTTGAATTTTGGCTTGAATTAACAAAGGATTGACTTGAATTCTGACGGATTGAATCTGTCGTTTGCGATAGATGAATAAGACTATGGTGCCTATGTCGACATACCCTGCAGTTGTAGGTACTACTGCAGTCGATTACTTGATGATTTGAACGTAAACAGTTGATACATAACGATTGTTGTTTTACATAAGTAAAACGATCTGAAGGAGATTTGGAAATAAAAACACCACACTGGGAAAGTGGATGAAAAGAATTATTGCATAATTTGCACTTATAGGGTTGTTGGTTTTGTCGAAATTGAATATTGGATTGTTTATTTGCTACTTGTGAGTGCGTATGCGCTAAAAAATTTGATGGAGGGCTTGATTTGTACTGATTATTTGAATAAGAATTATATTTTTGGTTACTAGAATTCGAATAATTTGGTTTTTGCTGTTTGGAAGTCGAAGGTTGCATTTGCGTATTTTGGGGAGATAGCTGTACTGTTTCAAGAGCACGGCATTGGTTAATAAGAAACTGAATTAGATTTTGATATGTTGGAATCTCGGTAGTACTATACTTTAATTCGAAAGCGGTTCTTGTGGTTTGATCGATTTTTGATAATAAAATTGAAAATAAACAAAAACACCACGACGTTACTGGAAATTCAAGATTTTCGAGCGCCGCAACATTCTCGGAAAAGGTATCTACCAAGACTCTAAGGTCCTTTGCTGACTGGTTTCCCTTTAAAGAATTTGCATAGTAGATTGAGTTCCAGTAGGTACTGGCTAAAAGTCTTTTATTTTGATAGCGATCTGTTAATACCTTCCAGGCGATTGCGTAATTACTTGCCGTTAATTTTATAGAGCTTAAAATATTAAGTGGTTCGCCCTCAAGGAAGGTTAGCAAATGTTGAAATTTCCTTATATCGGAATAATTAGAGTTTTCGTGAACCAAACAAGAATAAACATCGTAAAAGGTTGGCCACTTTTTTACGTTTCCATTAAAGCAAGGTACCTTTAAAGGGCCCAGATCATCGCTACGTGAATAGTGTGAAGTTGCGGGGGTGAAATTTGAGTGAACTGAATCGGAACATAAACTCGAAAAAAGAACTTTAGCTTGGTGGTAGAATAGATCCGTATCTTTCCTAATTTTGTCTTGTACTTCGAACTCATCATCGTCGTCGTCTTTCAAGAGACCTATGATGTCATTATGAATGTTTTTAAATTGTTCATAGTGATCATCTAACGATTCGTAAAACGCCTTAAAAATTGGCAAGGAAGAACTATCTGATTTAGCTTTTGTTCCCAAGTTATACGTTTCCGTAATACGAGATATTGAAACTTTGCGTTGATTCTCAAGCTTTTTTAACGACATATTGTTAATTAAAAAAATAAAAAATATTTAAAAGGAATAAAACTAACACTTGACCCCTATTGACTTTAATCAGTCCAAAAGAGTTCGACAGCATATATTTTATTATCGATTTCTCGAATAAATGCAAAAACTGTTATCCTAGGTCGCGATTTTTCTCCCAAAATAAATGCACACAGATACGACTTGTACCTACTACCGTTTCTCTTATTATTTACAGGTAAATACTAATTCTACTAGATGTGTTTGTTTACCTGTTTAATAAGAATAAAGCATTTAACTCACAAGCACTTTTGTTGTTTTGAATAACTATAACATATTATTTAAACAAATAACTATTATTTAAACAAATTTCGATTTTTGAATCAAAACAAACGACGTACGAAGTGCCAATTTCGGCTGCAATGAAATGTGGGTGGAGCAACAGTTAAGCCACGCAAGGGGGGACGGAACCTCCTTTCTAAACCGGACACGGCAACAAACGAATCAAAATGGCGAGGGTAAAAATCTAATATTTTTAGCAAACAAATTTTAAAAAACTATCTGGGTCGTGGGACCAGAAAATGTTGTGTTTTGAGGGTTGAGAGAGCAGCGGGACTGTATGCGCTGGCCGTTTTATAAAATCTGGGTGCAAAAATCCTTAAAAGGACGATGTAAAAATATTAACTTTTCCGAGCCACACAAAGACAATATAGAGGATTGGCACTCACCTCTTCAGCTGTTTCCGTCGTCCAGAGGAGCTCCTCTCGCTGGCCCAGTCGTTGCAGTCGCTCCACACTAGAATCACTTGTTTGTGTAATGGTTTAGTTTTATTTTCTAAGAATGTTATTGGATTTTTTGGTTAATAGAATTTATCACCATGCTGCGTGGTGATCTCGATAGAATACGACAGACGAATCTTTTTTTGGTTACGCCTTTTTGCGCAGATTCATTTTCCGTAGATGGCGCTGGCGTTTTGCTTGTGCCAATCAAATTGAAATTGTGTGGGTTTTCCGAATACGGGAATTTGGCGCAAAATTTGAATTTAAAATTAAAGTTGCACGAACACTTGCTCTTACGACTAAACTTAAGTCTTTATCTAAGCCTGTTAATAAAGTATTTAAAATCATTGTTTCGATTAGTGTACCTTGAGCTTGTTTTTCAATATTTGTTAAGTCCTGTTTATTAATTGCAGCATTTATTTTAGCAATATGGACTTGAAGTCTTGAAATAAAAATTAAAGGACTTTCGTTTGGTAATTGAAATAATTTTTGGAGATCTTGAGTCAAAGCTGACAAATCTCTTTGATCCGCGTAATGGGCAAGAAGCATTCGTTTAATTTGTGCCCATGTATCTAAGTCTTGCGAGTTAATTAATCTAGAGGCTTCTCCGCGTAATTGATTTTTAATTTTGACAATTAAAAATGATCTTTGTGTTGGAACACACATTTGGTATGCCAGATCGCACGCATTTATAAAGGTATTAAGATTAATAGGGTTACCATCATATTCTGGTAGTAACGAAAATATTTCGGAAAGTTTATAAGGTTTAATTGTTGTTGTTGTTGGAGCTTGATTTTGATTAATATTATCTGGATTTGACATTTTTAAAGTATTTTTAAAACTTAATAAATATAAAATAAGATGTTTTAAATTGAAACTTAATTATTTATAAAATTAAATAATAGTTTTACGTGTACACACACGGAGGTTGACAGCAAGTTCAAAAAAAAATAACAATAATTAAAGGAAATAATAATAAAGTTGCTTACATAGAAAGTGTTGTCTTCATTTGTTTCTTCTTCTTTCTTCTTTTTCCTTATTTGATTCAATCTGCTGAAGGACTTTGTTGCGCAGCAACCCTCAGAAGCTGGGTTCAATTCCGGGCGTCTCACGAAGTTCCAATAGAAAATTCGTAGCCACTTCCAAAGGCTGGGTTCAACTCCTTGCTCACACACAACAATTTAAGTCTTCAGTGTTGAATGTTTCGTTTACTTTGTTCAGTTTATACTGGTATTTTTCTTCTTTTATTTTCTTCGAGTCACTTCTGTTCAGGAACGATGTATATCCACGAATGGAGACTGGAGACCAGTTTTTTATACAATGTTCTTGATTTTTAGCACTTTTTTTAGCACGTATGTCCTTTATTTTTCGTAAAGAAGTTAGAACTTCACCACGCGACTTTAGAGTACGACGTGTTCAAAAAATCCGCACGACTGCGCCAATTTTAGATGCGAGCTTAATAAAACTCTTTTTTAAAAAATAACTTTATTTTATTTAGTCACTTTACAAATAAGACAACTTTAAAGTTAGATGTGAACCGTTTAGATGCTAAGTCAAACCTAAAAGACGTTGTTTACCTGCTAGCCTACTTATAGTTACAAGAGTGCTGACACAGCTTCGCGTGGGTTCCCGAAGAATATGGAAGTAAACATGTTTATCAAATGACTTTTATATGATCTTGAAAACAATAGCAATATTGTGCAATTATGGTATTACGTCTTAACTTATTCTAGAAACTACGCATTAAGTAAATACACCTACGCATATTTTTAATATAACATGTATAATGCTTTATAATGTCGATGTAAAGGAGAACAAATTAAATTAAATATTAAATGAATATTTTAAATAAAGTATTATACGATTAAATTTTTTTTTAAAATTAGCTATCACAGTCGAATTTTTAAGTGCAATCAAACAAGTTTTCGTGGGTAATCGGGTTCAAAAAAAGTTTTTGTTTCTCTCGTATTTTTCCATGGTTAGCTCAAAAGCTCCTCCTTACGTGGGTCTAAGATCTAATCGACAGCTAGTAAGTGTTGAGAGTGAACTGTTTCGTCCTTACGGGACTCCTCAGAACACTGCTTGTAAAGTAATTCTAATATTTATACCGTTTTGTCTTTCATCCTACGTTTATAGTGAGAAAACCAAACACTTCATTTGGCAAGAAGCGACATCTACCAAAATATGAGTCAAACTAGAACAAGAGCAGGTCAGTAATAAACTGCTACATATCGATTGATGAAAAGATCGAATGAAAAGAAGAGAATCCATCCGTGATCGCGTTTTTACCCATGTTCAAGATGTCAGCGTCAGTCAGAGGAATTGTAAGCCAAACAAATACTAACAAACGCAAATACTATACTAAATACAGCAGTAAGTGCAATAATGTAAGGTTTTACTCAAAACAATAAACAAAAATTCTAGTAGTTTAGTACATTTTTAAAGTAGTACTTTATAGTAGGGGATGCCGTAAAGATTTTGGGAACTCATTTTCTTAATCAGGAATCATCGATTTAAATTGTTTATTGATTAATTCTAAGTAAATTTTCTTATATGAATAGAGGGGGTTTTACTTATTCTCTAAGTAATAGAATTAGTTGTACTAGTAAAGCGTATACTTAATTTAACTAAAAAAAATATCATGGCCAATGTCTAAGGATGGCAAGCAATTTTGACAAGTGAAAAATGACAATATTTTCTTAGTTCTGAAAGTTTATGAGATGATAGGTTCTACTATAATAAAAGCTAAAAATACCATCTGGCTGTTATGTAAAAGCCCCAAAGCCTTTTCAGAGTTATCTGATACCGGTCGGAAGTGTCTAATAGAAAACTTGAAGTCACACAGTGACTGAAATGAAACCTAACCTAACCTGAACCTGCCTAGAGTAAGCTGGGAATGATCTAAAACTGACTAGAACTGACTATACGTACGTAACATGTGAGTTATACTGAACTGAAAGGGAGTGACACTGAATTGGAACCGACGGGAAGAAAGTCGGAAGTGACCAGAATAACAAGTAAATACATTTTTACTGAGGGTAACTTTAAGTAAAGCGGAAGTGACCTAAAAAGACCGAAAAGTAACCGGAAGTTACTGAGTATTTGAAGTAATACCGAAGTTAGTTGAAGTGAACCGGAAGTTACTAAAAGTGAACCGGTAATGTCTAAAACTGACCAGAAGTGACTGACAGCCTAGTACGTAACCGGACATGACTCAAGTGACCGAAGTGAGTGAAAATGAACCGAAAGTAAGTGACACTAAACTGGAAGTGACCGTGACCTAAATACGGATACTTTTCTTCCATGCCGTTTGACTACCTGGCCTACAGGTTGTATTTAATGCTTAGAGCTTTGGTGGCGAACCTTTCCTGATTTTAAATAACAGTCATGCAAAAAAATTTCAAAACTAAGAAAATAGGTTTCTGTTTTTCCAATTTTGAAGACGACGGTAAGCGTATTTTCCAACTTTGTAAATCAGCCAGAGTTATTTTTAGTTATAGTGTATTATAACCTCAGTTTATACGTTCAGTTTCAAGACAAAGAAAACAATGGCACAAATCAACCACTTTTTGGTTCCGAAAATTTTCAGTCAGGGATATTTTCCACCACTTGGGATGAGCCAGTATATTTTTTTTATAATGTTCATGATCTCTTCTTCTTAGCTTAAAAGATTTAAAACTAAAGTCGACTTGTATCATTTACTGACCTTTTAAACCCATCGGAAAATCATCAAGAATGAAAAATTGTTGATTATTATCTTTAATAGAACATACTTATTTAGATACACCGACTAAGAAAATGAGTTCCAAAAGATATTCAGGACCTCCCCTACTATTACCATGGGCGCACCCTGGGGGAAGCCTTGCCCCCCCCCATGTTCAAGATTTTTTTAGATAATTTTTACATACAATTAATAGTATAAAATACGATATCATGAAGCCTTGGGCCCCCCAAGACATATTCCTTGGTGCGCCTCTGCTATATCTGCAATATTCTGACCAAAGCACCAAAATATCTTCTATTTTTAACTACTTGATCCTACGAACAGTTCCAGAGTTTTTTTTTTTGATAACAAGGGCATAACAGATTAAAATAAGACTACATAGCTTATTTAGCCGTATTCAAAATCGAATATGTTTCATAAAACTTTTCATGCTACGAGAAAAGCACTTTAACTTTTGAAATTTTCATTCAAATATAGCACAATATGCACATCCCAGACTTCTTTAAAAGTCAAAGCAAGTGTGAAAATGTTGAAAGTTTCCTAGGAATGCCATTCCATGTTTACAATATTGAAAATGCAAATTGTATTTTAAGATTGGTATAGTACGAGTACCACAGAACACAAGAAAAGGAAAATGGGGATTAACTAACACTTTAGTTTCACAACAAAAAGTATAATTTTTTTTCGGCTTAAGGTCCAAGCGCAATTAAGTGACTAAATACAGTTTCTAGACGCCCTGGATATATTTGACGGATGTCTGGTGTAAAATAACTATCAAAATATATTGAGGGCCTCTTATTAATGTTAAACTTTTGTATTTAGTTGCTTGCATTTTTAATTGTGCCTTCAGCCTTAAGGATAGAGATAATGGAACAACTGAGCGCCGCCAACTGGGCGCCGGGCCAACTCGGCGCCGGACAAAAAAATGTTTTTTTGGTAAAATGTGTAGATGAAAAACAAAATATATTATTTATATAAAAACATCTTTAAAAAATCCTTTACGCAATTTTTTTGAAATTTGTTTTTGTCAAGAAAAGTTTAATCCATTAAGTCAAATGTTGAATCTTAGTAGTTGTAGTGTTTGGTAACCTGGTAACACTACAATTGACGTTTTTTCTTACAACAATGGCGGATCCAAAATGGCGGATTTCTTAATTTTTAAACCGATTTGTCTGAAACGTGAAAGTTTGCAGTGCCTGATATCACTAAATACAGTTTTATCTTCAAACTTAAAAAATTCATTAAATGGCGAATCCAAAATGGCGGATTTTCTTTAGAGCTACGTTTTTCATCTCATTATTTTGATATGTTTATGGTGGGGGGACGGCCGTCAAAGCGTCTAATTTGTAGGAAAAACTTTCGTTATTAATATTATAAAATCTGTAAGTTTTAGTAAAGCAATAATTATAATTGGCCACTTAAAGTTTGTCTTACTTTTAATAATGCGTTTTAACGACATACTTAAAAAAAAATACTTTTTTAAATTGGTTTGAGTTGGTAATATTCACTAGTAGGAATTGGAACAAAAGCAGTCGATTTAGATTTTTTTTAAACTTCATTTTAAAAGTTTAAAAATATTTAAATAATAAAACATGTGATGGTTTTATTATATTTTATATTTGTGTACCCTTTATACAGTGGTGTGCATCTACCCTTCACAGTGGTATACATTGTACCTGGTAGACCAACAAAAAACGACCAAAGGTTTTTCGTTATAACTTTCGAATTATTTTAATAAAATAAATTGTGCTTTGATTGATTAGAATTTCAAAACTATCTCTTTTTGTCCACCATTTTGAAATTCAAGACAACGCATAGAATCAAACGTAACCCTTTAAAGTTACTGGTATATTTTTATGTTCCGAAAATTACATTCTGAAAGCGCCATTTCTGCCGCAAGGTACAAATCATAGAGATTGATTTAGTGGCTGTTAAAAAATTAATGGCTGTTTTAATCACGATTGCCTTCCTAATTCTGTCTGGAATAATTTCCTCATAAAGTTATTACTTATAAACTGGTTTTATAACATCTTAAAATCCAAGATGTCGAACAGAAGTAAACTAAACCCTTCAAAGACGTTTGATTATTGTTGCTTTAATAATAAATCTAGTTTTTTTAAATTTGCAAAAACGCTCTGTCTCCGATGCGCATTATGAGGTACAAATCACTCAAATCGGTTTAGTGCTTCCCGAAATAATAATTTTTGTTTTAACAATTGTTTTACCAAACAAGTTTAGAGACTATTCAATTTCTTTGCTAATGTTTAAAATTTCTTCATAAATTCATTATTATTAAACCAATTTTAATGAAATAAAAAGCATAATAATAAATCTAAGATGGTGGACTAAAACAAATTCTTCCTTCTGTGAAAGATCGTTTTTTATTTTAGTTGGTCTCGAAAAATTTTGATTTCTGATGCGAATACAATTTTAGTTTAAAAATGATTCCAGACAGAATTGGCAAGGCAATCGTATAACCCGTACCATGGCTGAAATAAAGATTGATATTTCGGGAACGACTATACTGATTTTAATGATTCGTACGTATTGGAGAAACAACTTCTATACTAATTTTGCTTCAAAACTCTTAAATTTTACAAGAAGTATAGCTTACTCAGGTTAGATATTGAAAAGTATTTGCTTAACAGTGATCTATTTATCATGAAGTAAAACGGCAAAATAAATGTTCTTTTTTAGAACTAAACCTCGTGCAACTATTGGTAGAGTTTACTAAGGGGCCCGTGAAACTTTTTTGTAAAAACTTTTTACCTCGTGAACTTCCTTCAAATTTAAAAAATCCAGGGCTCAGGCTGTTTTCTGGGAGCAAATTATATCTGTCTCCGTCGCGATGTCAAAATTAGCCTCAAAACTGAGGCAACCCTGACCGAAGCTGCAAATTGACAGTTGGTCTCTCCTCAGTAAACACCATATTTCATATTCCTTTTCAGATATCCACATCATCAATTCATCTCCTTCCATTTTATGGTTATGCTCGGGCTGAATGAAGCCTAATGAGGCAGAAACGCGTCCCCGAGCTACCTTTACCTCTGAGGTCTTGCCCGTGAAACTTTTTTGTAAAAACTTTTTACCTCGTGAACTTCCTTCAAATTTAAAAAATCCAGGGCTCAGGCTGTTTTCTGGGAGCAGATTATATCTGTCTCCGTCGCGACGTCAAAATTAGCCTCAAAACTGAGGCAACTCTGACCGAAGCTGCAAATTGACAGTTGGTCTCTCCTCAGTAAACACCATATTTCATATTCCTTTTCAGATATCCACATCATCATTTCATCTCCTTCCATTTTATGGTTATGCTCGGGCTGAATGAAGTCTAATGAGGCAGAAACGCGTCCCCGAGGTACCTTTACCTCTGAGGTCTTGACCGTGAAACTTTTTTGTAAAAACTTTTTACCTCGTGAACTTCCTTCAAATTTAAAAAATCCAGGGCTCAGGCTGTTTTCTGGGAGCAGATTATATCTGTCTCCGTCGCGACGTCAAAATTAGCCTCAAAACTGAGGCAACCCTGACCGAAGCTGCAAATTGACAGTTGGTCTCTCCTCAGGAAACACCATATTTCATACAAATTGTGAAAGGCTTTCGCGGCCATCGTCCAATGGTGGGTGTGCTTTCGGGCTGTTCGGCCGTCGTCGTTGGAAATTCGTTCTCGACGTTTCGGTTCGGTTCGGTCTTCGAGAAGCCGACAAACAGTCAACATCTCCTGAAGATGCCATCCACTCGAGATGGCGAAACGGCGAGAACGAATTTCCAACGACGACGGCCAAACAGCCCGAAAGCACACCCACCACCATATTTCATATTCCTTTTCAGATATCCACATCATCATTTCATCTCCTTCCATTTTATGGTTATGCTCGGGCTGAATGAAGCCTAATGAGGCAGAAACACGTCCCCGAGCTACCTTTACCTCTGAGGTCTTGCCCGTGAAACTTTTTTGTAAAAACTTTTTACCTCGTGAACTTCCTTCAAATTTAAAAAATCCAGGGCTCAGGCTGTTTTCTGGGAGCAGTTTATATCTGTCTCCGTCGCGACGTCAAAATTAGCCTCAAAACTGAGGCAACCCTGACCGAAGCTGCAAATTGACAGTTGGTCTCTCCTCAGTAAACACCATATTTCATATTCCTTTTCAGATATCCACATCATCATTTCATCTCCTTCCATTTTATGGTTATGCTCGGGCTGAATGAAGCCTAATAGGCAGAAACGCGTCCCCGAGCTACCTTTACCTCTGAGGTCTTGCCCGTGAAAGTTTTTGTAAAAACTTTTTACCTCGTGAACTTCCTTCAAACTTACCATTTTTCTACACCAGTCGTTGGCTGCTAAAATTAGAGGAAATTTTTGAACATATCTTTAAGTTTTTATTAAATTAACAAGAAAATACAAAGAAAAAATTAAAATTCAAGTTCACCAAAATCTACAATATTTTAGCAAATTTTATAAGAAAACGTACCAAGCGTAAGCCAACCCAAACTGTACGTTTAATTTTTGTTTATTCAACAAAAGAATATCTACAACTGACGTCTCGATAAACCTTGACATTTTTTTTAATGTTGTCAAATAAAAAAAAATACATTATAGGAATTCTCAAGCTTTCACAAAACTTAGAATCCGATTGTCTTTTTACCCTGGCTAATGACTGTCGCCTGGCAAACGATTGAAGCCGTTACCCTAGGTGCTTATTCACATCTGTTAGGAATAACTTTCAAGAATTTTCGCAGCATTGTTTCGGCAAAATTAACCTATTTAAAAAATTCTGCTTTACTTCAAAAATAAATCGATGTATTGTGAACTACTAGTTGCCATCAAAATATTTCTAAAATGCCGATCATGCATTTAATTTCTGTTAACGCCCTGTGGTTTTTTTTTTATATTATAGACAAGAAAATAAGTTGCAATTGTCGTAAATTCGTACAAATTCAATCTGTGAAAAAGTTACTTTTATCGGACATTTCGCCATATAGGAAACCGAACGTTGCCCGCGTTCCCTGCTTATTTATATGTTTCCGGCTTTCCCAATATTCCAAATAACATTTATTTTGATTTTATTTTTTTAATGAAATACCTAAAAAAAGTTTAAATAATAAATCAAAGTGAATAATTTAGAAATTATTTAAGGTTTTGCTTTTATCAGTCGGCATATTGTAAATTAAACAAACGTATTCCGAGAGATATTTAAAAAATAGGGCATTACTTCTGAGTATAAGTTTTATTTTACAGGCACTCTTTATCGTTTTTAGAAAATATAGTAATGTTTAAAATAACTAAAACTAAAATTTTTGGAATAATTAAAATTTTGTTGATTTTATAAAATAACATTTTTTTTAAATAAAAATAGGATTTTCAAAAAGCTATTTATTAAATTATAAAAAGATTTTTTAGGTCGATAACAATATTTTTAAAAATATGTACATGTAGGTATATTATTAAAATTGGTTTAGTGGTTTTATTTATAAATATTTTAAAAACGGTAAAAAATGTCTGGCAACGTAAGAAATAGCAAGTTTTGTTGAAGGTCAAATTCGATTTAGTTCGATGACGGAAAATATTGATGATCGTTTATAAGGAGCAGAGCTTTATCATGATGCTTTTTATTTTTATTAAGTCAGTAAAAAATAATTTATGTGGAAATGAATGCAGACAGAATTGAAAAGTATAAGGTGTGTAGCAATAGTTGATAAAATAATAATTGTATGGGAATATTTTGTTGATTTATATCTGGCGTGAGTAGCGGAAATAGAGCTTTTCTAAGAGTCCAACAACTTTTTAACTTATAAACAAGCTTCTTTAAAGGATCAAGTTTAATTCCGTTTGCCATTTTGGAATCTAAGATGGCAAATAAACAAATATTTTTGCTCAGATCAATTCTCCGAAAAGTGCGGTTCGTTCCATTAAAATCGGTTATTTAGTTAAAATATGATAATAAATATTTTGTCTTGTTTTTTTAGCAGACACGGTATAACCAAATACTAGTTTTACACTTGAAAACGTCGTGTTTAAAATAAATAAAGAGAGTGGAAGTCCGAAATTTTATTTCAACTAAATACTAATCGCGCTCGGTGCGTTTGGTTTGTTCGGAGTAGGTAACAAATTAAATTAAGAAAGTAGTGGAAGTAAATTTTATATCTCGGGTTGGTGTACTGTATTGTTAGATTCTCGCGGCGCGCTCGCACCAAATATTACTTGACTTTTTTAGTTTGCATCCCCTTTGAGGGTTGAAACCTACGGCTCTGGTACAAAAGAGCGATTTTTAAAACGGCGACATTCAAAAGAGAGACACAAACTGACATTCAAAAGAGCCACATATCAAGCGAGCGATATGCAAAATGGCGACACGTAATAAATTAACGAAATATTAAAAAAGCGACATTAAAAAAAGCGACATTTTGAAACAGCGATATAACTAATCTAATAAGATTAAGGTAGTGGTCAAAATAAACCCAAATAATACATTTTCGGTATTACCTTAAAAAAAGTTTTTCCGGTAAATCAATATTTTCTCTAGCCATTGCTGCGCGGGCTTGGAAGGTAAAAATAAGAGAGAAATCTAAATATCTATGTTATAAATATAACATATAAAACATCTTCTCAAATGACGTTTGGAATAAAATTTGTATCTTAAGACTTTAAGGTACTCGTAACTATAAATTTTTAATGTAACATGCATAAGTAAGTCCAGTGAATTAAACTTGTTTTAACTTTGTAACTAAATTTTGTCAGTTAACCTCTCAGGCAAAAACTTTTAAAGAACTCCTGGATTTTTCAACGCGACCGATGTTTTAAACCTATAAAGACTGAGACTGTGATTGAGACTTTATATATAGGTATAGACCTAAAAGTTATAAAACCGTTAAAACACGAAAACTTTATCCTCCGTAGTGCCATCAATCTTTTTCTGCAATGTTTACCCGTATAAATAAAGACGAGAAATTAAGATTTATTGGACGGGAAGTGCAGTTTGTTGAGTAAGCAAAAAAACCGGAAGATAAAGTGAGAAATTGATCATTTTATTTCTACAGTGTGTTGTAAAAAGCACATTATCGAAAGTCAAAAGTTCGGAAATACAAAAGATCAAAAGTAGAAAAGATCGAAAGACAAAAGATCAAAATAGCGCGTATCAAGTGCGTTTTAAAATATCGTCATTACTTAGTTTGACTAAGGGGTCTTTTTCTAACATATAAAAAAAAGACGTTCCTGACTTGTTTCTCGGGATTCTACAGAGTGTAAAACCAAACCAAACCGAACCGGTTCGGTTTGGTTACACATCCTCTAGGATCCCGGGAAAAAATCAGAAAAGTTTTTTTTTTGAGAAAATACTACCTTTCGATCTGCGATTTGTTTTTTGAACTTTTGTCTTTTGATATTTTGTTTTTAGATCTTTTGCCTTTCGATCTTTTGTCTTTTGATCTTTTGTACTTTCGATCTTCTGTATTTTCGATGATTTGGCTTTTGATCTTTTGTTTTTCGATCTTTTGCCTTTTCGATCTTTTGTTTTTCGATTTCCTGTATTCTCGATCTTTTGTAGTTTCGATATTTTGTATTTTCGATCTTTTGTCTTTTCGATCTTTTGTTTTCTGATCGTTTATCTTTCAATCTTTTGTCTTTCGATCTTTGTTCCGCCACTCGATAAACATAAATATTAAGTATTAGTGCGCATGTTCAAGTAGGTCGCCCCAGAGGCATACTAAAGGGTGAGGCAACGAGGCAGCCGTAACCTTCAGACAGCAACCAAATTTTGATATTTTAAAAATTTTGCCGCTCTTTGAAAAATTAAATAAATAAAACTAAAATGCAATCAAGAAGTTAAGATACATTATGTGGTGCAAAAGAAACAGAGGTATGGGAAACTGACAGATGAGTTTGCAGAGAGAATGGTCGATGGTCCCAAAACTTCTGGGCCCAGAATAATTAGCTTATTGTTTTTCTATGCTTCTAGTCAAGTAACTTTACATGTTTAGTTATTTATGTTAATTAATTGCATTTGGGTTTTTAAAAAAGCGAGTTGATTCCCCAGACATGTATTTGGGTTCAGTTGAAAGGTTTGCAAATAAAATTTGATAGTTATATTTTTTAGTATTATGTCACAGGTACTCCAAGGGCGCAATTAGAAGAGGGGGGCTTAGCCGCCTCGACCTCAATTTTGGCCTTCCCAAACGAAATGAGCATAATTTATCAGTCGCGATCTCACCCTACATTTAATAGTCAGTGAATATTTCCGACTCGGCACTTTTGAAACTACACAAAACTTTTTTATTTGATATCAATTTTCTCGAAATTGTTTGGAATACGGCGTCCTTTTTTCTTTAATCTGTTTTATTTTTCTTAAATTGCCCCCAACTTTTTTCTTTTTACCAAAAATTTTCCACTGCAACGCCAATTTCTTTAAAAAATACTTAATTTTTCTCAAATTTTCGCCTGCGATGCCATTATGCTCGTCATATCTACAAAACGTTTTTCACGGCGAACAACACCGTACCCAGAAAAAAAAATCGGGGGGGCTTAAAAATTATATATGTGTATTGTACAATTTTTCCTCCCCCAGGTACGCGATTCTTTCCGAAAAGTATTTGAATTTTACGAAAATTTTTGCCGGTTTTCAATTTTTCAGTCGTTTTTTATATTACAAACATTTTCTTCTGTGGCGCCATTTTTGCCGAAAAAAACCTAAATAATATCTTCTTTAGCCATTGCGACGCGGGCTAGGTAGGTAAAAATAGAACGGACCGATCATCCGCGCGAATCATCGGTTCCACTTGAAACGGCTATTATAATTTTAGTTTTCTTTTATAATGTTTTCAGCACGCTCGGAGAAAAAATTGTATTTCTATCTCTTTTCCGCACTTGATTGCAAATGAAATTGCATTCGGAAAAGTGACAGTTTCAGCACTTGTTTTGAAATATACTATATCTGCGCTTATTTTCCACACACTTACACTAAACACTAAAAAATCCTTTGAATTGGTACCTTATATTAATTTTTCCGGTGTCTTTAACAATACATCTTTCAAATAGTTATCAAAAATCGCCCGCCCACGTCGAGGTAATGTTAAGGTTATTATACTTTTTCCGCATGGCAACGACCTGGCAAATAGTGTCCAGTCATAAATTTCATGATGTGGTGTTGATGTTTAGCGTCAGGGGATTTTTATTTGCAAAAGGTCGAACAGACATGAAATTTGGTGGGATGGTAGACATAGGTCCCTTGATAGTACACCTAAGTTTTCGACATCGGGGGGTTGCCGCTCGAGGGGGAGGGGGGATGAAAACTCTGCATCCCGGCGCTTGGAGGAAAATAGCACCGCTGGAGTAGGTGCTATAAAAAAAGTTCAAATAAACTGATGCTTAATTCGTTACATTTGACCTTATGGGGCAATTCTTTACATTTCAAAAAATCTGCCGAAATTTAAAAAAATGTGACATAATCTGGCGCTTAAGATTTTTCGTTTAAAAGGCAATTTTTCAACTTAAAAACTTTCCTAAAAGGCCATTTCCCACTTTTTGATAGCTGTAGCTTCACGATATAATATTTGTTTTTAATTAAAAACCCGTAATTTGTTGAAAACTTTTAATTTAAAAATTGTAAATAAATTCAAAGCAGAAGACCATTAACCACACAAACTGAAATGTCAGATTTCGTCATATTTCGTCACAGTTCTTTCAAATTTATGAGTCCTATTCGTTTTCTTTATGAGGTCAGCTAAGTTTACTTTGTTTCTTTGTTTTTCACGGTAAAATTAACAAAGAGGCACTAACTGCATGTCGTGGAAGGGTCGCTACAAAATGAGCTCTACGCTGTTGCCACCGTTATATTTGAACGGATTTTTAAGGGAATGTCAAATTATTTCTTTAAAATCTGCCAGAAAAATCTGACTAAGTGAGGATCCTGGTCAAATTATTGAAGTGGCGATTATTTTTTTTACTTTCGTTATCAAAGCTAGGCACGTATATAGTTTTTTATTCTGGGGGGTCCTCCCATATAGAAACTGCTGTTCTTCAGTGACGGCCCATGACACAGCCTTCGTAAACCAGAGAGTAAATAATAAATTGTCTCTGTCGTAAACTAACACGAAGGCTGCGCCCATAAGGTTTTGGATAGGGTAATTAGAAATACTAGGGTCACTGCATCCTGGTAGCCTAGCGTCTCCCAGGGGTAGCGACACGAGTGTCAAAACCGTACTCAAAATTCCATAGACGTTCGTGAAAAAACTCATTTTTATACAGTCTGAGAAAAGAAAAATGTTTTAATAAAACTTAAAAAGAACTCGTTTTTATACAGCTTAAGAAATAATATTTTTTATTTCCTTGAGTTTTTGGGTTATGAATATTTATTGTAGGTATTATTGTTAAAAATCATTTTCTTTTAAATATTATTTCTGTTTTTGCATAAAAATAATACGTAATAAATAAACAAACAGGACCAAAATACATTTCTATGTTAAAAGTTTATTAATAGTATATAATATATCAAGGGATAAAATGAAACTTTTATCACGATGTTTATACGCTATTTTTCGCACTGTTTAATTTATTTTCCAAGGTTTTTTCCCATTTTTTTGGGTGTTTTTGGTATGGTGGTTTTTTTTAGTACCTTTTTATTCCGAATTTTACATTTTATCAAAAGACAAAAAATGCCCAAATACAGTTCGAGTTTTCGTAAGGTTCCGCTTAATTATTTATAATTTTATAGTACATTTCATTTAAATATCGTAATATTATTGTTCGAAAGCATAAACTTCGAAAATCATTTTCTTCAAACCAAAAATTGTTCTAAAACATATTCTTCGAACAAAAGATTGTTCGAAAACGTTTTCTTCAAACAGAAATTTTTCGAAATCATTTTCTTCAAACAGAAATGTGTTCGAAAACATTTTCTTTGAACGGAAATTTGTTCGAAAATATTTTTTTTAAATGAAAATTTGTTCAAAAACATTTTTCGAAAACAAAATATTTGACCTGGCTTGCCCAAACTTAACACAACTCATATAGTTCGACTAATGGGGTTTTTTTCTAACAATTTTTGGAAACAAAAACTTCCCTGACTTCTTTCCCGGGATCCGACCCGAACCGAGGGTGTGAAACCAAACCGAACCAACCGAGACCTATTGTCGAAAAATGATTTCCCTAAATTAGCTTTCCGGTCCTCATTTTGGAAGGTTGAAATCGGTGTTCTCTAACCTTTCTTAATTGAGCACATCAGGAGGTATCTGGACCGGTTCGGATACGTTTGCGATCAATTGACAAAGTTTAGAAAAATACCAATTTCGAACTTCCAAAAGGATGAAAGTAGACAAATTTTCAGAATGTTTACGATCCCGGGAAAGAAGTCAGGGTTTTTTTGAAAAAATATGTTAAAAAGACCTTGCCGTAGTCAAGCTATATGAATTGTGTTAGGTTTGGAAATCCAGGTCTAGAGTGTCTTATCGAAAAACTTGCTTCCGTTCAGAGAAATGGTGTTCGAATAAATTTCCGTTTAAAAAAAATAAATTGTTTTCATAAAAATTTCCGTTCGCAGAAAATGTTTTCGAACAAAGTTCTGTGACCCGTTGTGTTGCTACCTTGAGTTTTTATTGGATGTTGATTTTTTAAAAACTTTTCTATGAGTGTATGTGTGTACCTGTGTGTCTCTTATTTCTACTTTGTTTTGCAATCATTACAGTGTAGCTACTTTCGATCTTTGTTTGAACCTTTTGTTTTTCAATCTTTCGTATTTTCGACCTTTTGTACTTTCGAACTTTTGTATTTTCGACTTTTTGTATTTTCGACCTTTTCTTCGCCGCCCGCTTTTTTTTGAACAATAATAAAAATAATAGTAGGTATATTATAAACCTGGGGCGTGCAGTGTGTACTTTTAATACCACGGCGGGAATTTTCATGCTTGACCGAAAGAAGGGCTATAATTTGCTAAGTGACTAAAAGGGACTTTAATGCCAAGGTTTATTTTTATATACTAAAAATAATAATAATAATCATAAACTAAATAAATAGGTATTAAACCACTTACCGTACTGTAGTTTTAGCATGTCAAGTATATAAAAACACAGTGGGCAGTGATAGTTGTCATGGCATTACATTAAACAAAAGTCAGTCAGATGCTAACAAACTAAGGTTACTCATCGTCAAGCAAGGTAAAGCTTGCTTGACGATGAGTGACCTTATAACAAACAATGTGGAAAAAATATTATTTATTTCATAACAAACTAATTAAGTTTAGTCGTGAAAAAGTTCGAATTACATTTCTCGAAGATGGAAAATAAAGCATATTCTTACTTTGAGATGGACATGGAAATGATGCAATAAACAGAATTTCGAAAATTTCACAGTTTCCTGGTTTACAGCCTGGAGAAGTCTAGAAAGTTAAATGTTTCGTTTATATGGAAGCAATATTCTATGCCTAAGGACACAATAACGATCAAAACGAACCAAGCCATCGGCAAAGTACAGTAAGCTTACGGCAAGCTGGAACAAAATTATCGGTATCGTGTATATATTCCTTTTTGTTTTTTGTATTATGATAAAATAAAATAATCCAAAAACCTATATTTTGCCTTTATGGTTTTAAAGAAATTACTTTCAATTACTGGGGACAAGAAATACTACCTTAGCCCATGAAAAAAGGGATTAAACGTACACCTTTATTCCGTAGAGAGCATAAAATTTTATTAAATGATACAAAACCCAACATAATAGTTTTCTATATTTTAGAATATATATAAAACATGCAAACTATATTTTTGGTTTCCTTCGCTGTGTGGGTCCTAACACAGGGTCCTAATAAATTTGAAATCATAAAAAACTTATTGTTTATTTGGACAGTAAAATTTATATACCGGATGTGACGGACAGTTCTTTACGTAAACCATTTAATTTTTTTAAACATAAAAAAAGCTACGCTCCTGACAATGTCAGATTTGCGTTTTTCGTAAATGAGGTGTGTCGCTACCCCTGGGAGACATGAGCGGCTAGTTCACAACTTGCATTCCGTTTGCTATTGGTCGAAATCGTCAGCTGACTTTTTGATGTTGAACGTTGCCGCTTAAGATAATTATTATATTATATTAAGAGATGGTGCCACCAGTCAAGCATTTAACAAACTTTATGTTTACAGCTGTCGGCGTAAAATACGAATATATACTAGTTGTAAGTGACTAAAAAGTGTAGTGGTTTGTGCAGTACATACCTATTGAATTTACTAAATCTATGCATATGCCGATGAGTTTTTTTTTATTGTTTTTTAAAAACATATTATATTTTTTTTAATTAGCTTCCCTATCCTGTTTTCCTGTCGAAATCGGTGTTAACCTAACCCTGATAAATTATTCGACAACGTATCCTAACCTGTCCAGACACGCCCCGGTTAGGATACGTTTCCCATCAATTGACCACGGTTAGGTTTTGTTTCAGTTTGGTTTAACACCGATTTCAACCTCCCAAAACGAGGACAGGAGAGTTTTAATTTTAAAAATCCCGCCTGACTATGTCAACCAATAGCAAATGGAATGCAAGTTGTGAACTATCCGCTCGTTGGGAGACGCCAGGCTTTCAGGATGCAGTGACCCTAAGAATATTTGCTACAGTCGCCACCTGACGAAAATAAGTCGCAGGCGGAATTTTTCAGGGGCGCCACGACCACGTGGTCACATTGTGCAAGGAAAACTTAAGTTTGCGACACGCTCCCTAGAGGGAGCTGCACATATAGGCAGACAACTGCGTACAGCCGACCTGAAAATAGAATATGAATAAAATGAACCGGACCCAAGAAATAAACCTTTAAAACATAAATTTCAAACTTTCTATAAATTCGTATAATTAAAAATAATGTTTGTATAATTATGTAAAATTTCTTGTGTGCCTAATATTATAGATTTGTTAAAAAATTCTAATTTTCTACTTAGCAATAAAAAGTTGAAAATAGCCCCAAAAAACTACTATTTACGGATTAGATCAAATTTTGGTCCAGGAGGTGAGTTACAGGGTGATATCGAAAGTAGTAGTAAATCTTAATAAAAATACTTTAGTTAGCAAATAAGATTAAGAAATACATTTAAAAATGTATCATAAACTTATTGTATTATTTTTAGATCCAGGACGTGAGAGACCTACAGGGTGATATCGAGTTCGGGCAAGCCGTCAAGGATGGAAAAGATAGTTTCCGCAAGAATTAGGTACAATGTTCTTCCTACGAGTGTTTTTGTCCATCTTCTTTATCAAAAACATGTTTTAATTCGCAAAGATTTTATAATAATGCTAGAAAATGATACGTAAGATAGAATAGTTACATAAATCATTTAATGAGTCCTAAATATCTTCATTTTTAACAAAACAAAAATCGTGCGGAAAAGAAATTTTTCAGCACTAGTGCGGAAAAGTTATTTTTCCGTACTTTTTTTTAACTTTTATTTTTACTTGATTTTTTTTATGCACGGAAAAATAATAAAACAGGATTTTTTTATTATGATATATTAAAAAGAAACTTTATGTAAAGAACATTTAATTAACAATAACGAAAATGTTAACGATGGTAGATATTGAAATTGAAAGTGCACTTTCTGTTTCTTGCATGCTTCAATATACATCAGATGCCACATCATCTTGAATAACGTCGTTTCTTATTGGAATTTGATTGGATGGTGTTTGGCCCACTACAGAAATGCCTTGATCAGTTTGCTGCTTAGAATTACTACTGTAGTGAATGGAGGAAGATATATTGGTCTGTACAGGCTGTAACACATTACAGGATTCTTCATTCGGTGCTTCTGGTAGCATCGGTACAGCAGCACTTCTTGAAAATGAAACTTGTGTGTAGGAGGACGGGTTTTCATTTGAAAACGATTGTGGACGGGAAGGTTCTTGCAATTTGGACGTGCGGAAAAAAATCGTGAGGAAAGTAAAAATGATGCGAAAAAGTAAAATTGTGCGGAAAAGTAATTAACGTAATATTCTTTTAATAGAGCGCTCAAGAAACCCTAACTTATATGTTCTTGGTTTGTAAACAGTAAGGTGAGGCCAAAAGTTATTTTTAAAAATATGATTTATAAAAAAATTTACTACTAGTATCTTACCTACTGAACCTAAATGTAACAAATACATTACATACATATACATTGTTTACATATACATTGGTTACATATTCCTAACTATTTTTTGCTCACCAAGACTTCTGATAAAGTTGATTTTTAAAATTGTGATTTTTACAAAAGTGTTTTACTAATTTTGATATCACCCTGTACCTTACTCCAAGGACCTAAAGGTAATACAGTCAGTTAATGTTATGATTTGTTAACGTGTTCCTAAGCATTTTTTGATAACGAAAGCTCTTGACAACATTGTTTTCTAAAAATGTGATTTTTAGAAAAATACACTAGTAATTTCGATATCACCCAGTAGCTCACTTGCTGGCTCTAAAGGTAATACAATAAGTTAGTGATATGATTTTTTAAGGTATTTCTAACTCTTGTTTGCTAAGTAAAACTCCTGACAAAGTTGTTTTTAACAATGTAAATTGTACAACTATTTTTGATATCACCCTGTAACTCACCCCCTGAACCTAAATTTGAAATAATCCGTTAGTACATAGTTTAACTTTTTGGGCTATTTTCAACTTTTTATTGTTAAGTAGAGAACTAGAATTTCTAAACAAATCTATAATAGATTTTAAGGTCACCCTGTAGCAGACCTGAACCTAACCTTTATAACCTGGGTTTGGCAGACTTTTTTTCTATCTCTTCTCATACCTGATCATAAGAAATATTAGACAAACATTATTTTTAATTATATGATAATAATAATAACAAGTTTGATATTTATATATTCAAAGGTTATTTTTTGGGCCACGGGTTGCAATAAATCCGAAAATTATTTTTTTTTTCATAAATTTATCGACCCTAATAGTTTTCTTTCCTAAAATTCATTTGATTTCGTTAAAATAAAATTACGTTTGATTTTATGGTCGGCTGTACTTAGCCATTCGGTTTGGTTCGCTTTGCATGTCATGTTCGTGTTATTTGAATCCAACTTTAACGAAATAAGAAAAACGTCTCATGGTTTTGTTATTGTTTTTTTTTCCGGAAAAATACAATTTTTTAAGAACCTGTGCATCATCAACAATCCCGGAAAAATATTGAATTATCAGCAATCGAGTTTAAAGGTAGGTTTTAGATTATATTTTTCCTCATTTTTCGGTTTTTGACGCTGTACAAGAAACTGAAATTTACGATGTTGCCATGATTTAGGGCTAAAATTTGAGGCGTCAAATTTTTTCAGATTGTTTCAAATTATTTCAAATTTTATAGAATTGCCCCCTATTACAAAAGATATAATTTTTTGATCATCAGTTTACCTAGAAAACCTTACTCGTATAGAAACAAAAATATACCAGAATTGTTTGGTAACTATATTTGTTTCAATCCGCGATTAAACTCTGATTTTGTTAAAATTTGCAAACTACCACCCAACTTTGGCGCGCCGTTAAGCAAAAAATACATAAAATAAAAGTTGTGCGCAATTTTGTTCTGTACATATTTTAATTAAACTTTTTTTTTATAGCCCCTACTCCAACAGAGCAATTTTCCTCTAATCGCCGCCATGCAAAGTTTTCATCCCCCCCCTCGACTGGCAACTCCCCGAGGTCGCAAACCTTAGATGTACTATCAGGGGACCTATGTCCACAATCCCACCAAATTTTATTTCTGTTCGACCTTTTGCAAATAGAACCCCATATTTTGTACCCAACGCTTGGCCTAAAACAATTTTATATAATTTTGGTTTTTTATGTTTTTCACACGTTTTAAGAAATAAAAGGGTTCCTAAAACTTGACTGCTGGCCGAAGAGTAAAACTTTTCGCACTTCTTGGGAAATATACTATTTTTTAGAGAGGGTAGAATATAAGTCAACTTCATTAAAAGAAAACCGCCAAAACTAATTACAACAATAATTCCTAATAATCCATTTCCGAGAGACACTAGATCAATCTCTATTATTATTCCGGGCACAAGTCTCGAATTACTTGTTGAGTGGAGTTCTATTTCCAAGAAGTTTAAGACGCAGTTAAAACTTCAAACAACAGTGGGAAGTTGCCAGGAAGAGTTTTAGAGTTCTCGACTTTCAGCTCCTTAGGGACAAGTTCAGGTTCAGCTTTAAATATGTTTTGACTTTCTAGATTACGTCATTGCTAAGCAACTTTTATTGAAAATGTAAAATTTTAAATATTGTAAAAGAAATGGCTAAAAAATGGCTAACAAATGATCGAAATACTGCAAAAACGCCACATTTGGGCAATTTTACGAATTTCGGTTTATGTCATTTTCTAATAAAAAATTCATCCGTCGGATTCGGC
Source organism: Aspidapion aeneum (assembly GCA_963576565.1). Classification (NCBI taxonomy): domain Eukaryota; kingdom Metazoa; phylum Arthropoda; class Insecta; order Coleoptera; family Brentidae; genus Aspidapion; species Aspidapion aeneum. Next base: position 39,177,963 of record OY755040.1, read on the forward strand.
CAATCATATTTTGTGTCACCGTGTACTTACCTACATTTCTGGTACTTCCTATAAATACCGGGTGGGCCAAAAAAAATCGGAAATTTTTTTTTGTGTGAAGGTAATTTAGTCTGGAGTTAAACAAAATACATTTTAGTTAAAAGAAAAGGGTGGTGGTAAATTTCAAAACATTTCAAACATGGCTTGTGTGGTATCAAACAAAAGGTAATTGGGTCTGGAATTGAATAAAATATATTTCAGTTTTTAGTAATATTAGCTCAAACGTACACTATAACTATAGTACCAAGTGCCCATAAATTGGCAGAGTATTTTTCTAAATTAATAAAAAAGTTGCATTCTTGCCACGGCCAACAAGGTTGATTCGGCAAAATCGGTTCGGTTCAAAAAAAAATATTTTTGTTTCAACCATTATTTTGCAAATTATAGGATTGCCTTGCCAATCATGTCTGCATTTATTTCTTTATAAATTCATTACTATTGAACCGATTTTAACGAAATAAAAAAAACTCGATAGAACTGATTGCTTTTGAAAGATTTTGATCATAATTGATTCTTCTAAATTGCGGGTTTAGTCCTATTTTCCGAAAATGTTTTAGTTTTTTTTTAATTTATAGAAAAGCACTGCTGCAGCGCAATGAGGTACAAAAGAGTAAAATCGGTGTGGTGGTCCTCAAAAAAATCTATTTTTGTTTCAACCATTGTTTTACATATTATACGATTGGATTGCCAATCCTGTCTGCATTAATTTCCTTCTATATATAATATATTGCCATTTGGCCCAACTGTTTTTGAAATACAGTCGAACCTCTATAACTCGAACCTGAAGGGACAACCAAAACAGTTCGAGTTATGGAGAGTTCGAGTTATAGAAACTCGAGTTACATAGGTTAAAATACATGTAAAAAGTGCAGGGACAACTGAAAAGGTTCGAGTTAGAGAGGTTCGACTGTATGTGCATTTTAAAAATCTGTATAAACAATAACAATGTTATTACCATTAGTCGTTAATTTTTGACAACTGCTATTTTGGTAAAGAATAAAATTAGGTTTTTAAAATGCAACAGCTGGACCAAATGTCAACATCACATATATGCTTGAAATCAGAAAAAGGACCCCTATCGACCTAAAAAATAAAATACAAGCTGCGTTCGGTATTTGCATCTCAGACGCGACGATTTTTTGGTCACGCGATTACACATTAGTCTGAGCAAATTGAAATTACGGAACGATCCGGATCAAATCGATCAAATTTTTATAAATGGTTATAACCTTAAATATAACCAAAAATATTATGTACATATTGCAACTTACGCCCAGCTATAATTTTGACAAAATTGTCCTGTGATGTCGGAAAATTATATAATTTGTTGTCTGCAACATCAAATAATTCAATTTCAATCTTTTTACATAAAAAATATTTTTGTAAACAAAACATGACGTCACAATCTCTGATCAATCTGTTTCGTCGGTCAAAATCCACGGAGCAACCAGATGTACGTCCGACTACTCTGAGCAGAATTACCGAACGATTCATATCTACCTCCCCTAGATCTAGATGGAATTACCGAACGATTTCGATCATAAAGATTAATCCAAAGTAAATATCGAACGCAACAAAAAAATTTTTCATTAAACAAAATAAATTATATGTCAAAAATTTGACAAGTCTTTGACATATTTTATTTTTGACATTAGCTCCTGATGACTCACAAAAAATCAAGGTCATCGGTCTTTGGCACGACGAAATTAGGGCATTATACATACGACGAAATTAGGAAAAGTTTCTGACGAAGTTTGGCAATGGGACAATTTAATGTTTTAATAAAAATAAAAAATATCTTATTAAATATAAAAAAAACTTATATTTTTTAAAATATGTATATTTTTTAAAATGTTAGGTTAGGTATTTGCTTTATTTTTAAGTATGGACTAAATGATTTTAAGTATTGTCCCTTTCTTAAGATTTTTGAAAAAGGTATTTGTTTTCGGGGAAAAAATATTTTTAGTATATTAGCGAAGCTACAGGAGGCGTTTTATTGAGAACATATGGCGATGTGTCTTAGATGATGAGAAATAAGCATCCAAAAATTGAACCAGCACCTATTTCTTTATGTTTTCTTTATTTAACTTGGCTAGTAATAGTCTCTCGACAAAAATGTTTTTTTTTCTGGATCCCAAGGCGAGGGTACCAGAAATCCGAATTTATCCAAATTTTACAAGCCACTTTTTGACGCTAAAATTTGAAATTGTGTTGGGTTTCAAGAAACAAAAATCCTACTCTAAAAATTATAATCTTTATCTTACATTGTTAAAATAAAAGCTTTTCTCTGTTCCTAAAATAGGTAATATAAATAAACTGTTTAAAATGGGAGAAATATGTTTTTGAATTATTTGAGACCCCATTTGGAGCCTATTAGCTAGGCTGTCATTATGCCTTGACAAATTATTCCAGCAGCCAACCCTTCTTAAGTAAGTCATATCATCCTTTATAATTATTGTTAGCCTCAAACAAGAATAATAAATTATCAAGATCCTCCGGCGCGGCGGCGTTAGTTTGAGACGTTTGTGGGCCAACTTCCCATCAAACTTTTGTTCCATAACTGCAGATAACATAATAAAATATCAAACAAAAAATCATTACCACGATCTTAAAAACACCAGGGTTTTAAAAAAGTGACATACGTAAACCAGAAATAACATTTGTTTCAAATGAAATCAAATGATATCAAAATTAGCTTTATTAGTCAGAATACATTAGTACACATTGAGAAAGCCTTGCTTATCTAAATTACTCCAACTAAAAATTACTTAATCTCAAAATCACAACAATAAAAAAATAATAAATAATTAAGTTCAAAAACAAATTTAACCAACACTTGGTGTACTTTTAATTGCTAACGCAATAATAATGTGATTTAAATTCAAATACAAAATTTGCTTTATTAGTCAGTTTACCAAAGTAGACATTGAGAAAAGCCTTACTTATCTAAATACAGTTTACTTTAACATTCAAAATTGTTTTATTATAACAAGCTGTTTCACCAGTTTTTTGCAAAGATTATACAGCTAGAGATGGAAGTTCAAAACTAACCTAAACAAAAAAAGTGGGTACACGGTGCGTTTGACATTACCAATGAAAAACGTTGGCTGAAATACGAGGGTGGATCAAATATAAACAAGCCTTTTAAACTTACCAACGGAAAAGTCATTCAAGATGAACGTGGCCATTATAATTTTGGAGTAGGGATATTCAGCAGCATGTAGGCGGCTGGTAGTGCCGCCATGCTCATTTGGCCATGAGCAATCGCAATGAGCGAGAAGAAAGTACACAGCATAATAATAAAATATTCATTAAATTTCTTACACGCGAAAACGTGAAACGTGCTGAAATTCGATGGAGATGGCGAGCACAGTTCGGAAATAAGACGCTTTCGTGAGTACTTGTAAAAACTTGGTACAAAGAAATTAACGACGGCCGTGAGCGTGTCGACAACGTGAGCCACCCACGTCGTCTGCGGCAAAGTTTTAGCGACCGTTTTCCGGGACTGGAGAGGAGTTTTGTTGGTCGATTTTTTGCACGAGCGAGTAACATTAAACGCGGCTTACTACTGCAACTTACTCGACCAGTTAAACCTTGATTATCGCCAAAAGAGAAAAGCACATTCCATCCAAGACGTGTTAATCCTACATGACAACGCTAGACCTGATACGGCAGCTTTAACACAGGCCAAAATCAAAGAAATGCACTGAACTGTGCTGGAATACCCTCCACACAGTCCAGATTTGTCACCTTGCTATTTTCATATGTTTGGCCCACTCAAAGATTCACAGGGAGGCGAGCAATTTCAGACTAATGAAGAGGTGGAGGCATTCGTGCGCATCTGGTTAATAACCCGACCAGCTTCCTTTCACTTGTTCCTGACTATCAGGACGTGTTCCAGACGGGGATGACTCATATCCCTGTGATCGACGTTGGAGATAGTGAAAACCAAACAGTTTTAACAAGTTCCCAACGAAAGCATCAAGCCATCAGTATAATTCAATGCCGGTAGGGGTATTTTCCCTCGGAGTAGTTGTGTCTGTTGGTTTCAAAAAACGTATGCCCTACACGGAGCTATCGCCTACATTCACCTGAGGATGGCTCAAAAGGTCGAAACCGGTCCGGTCGTGGATTGGCATGGATCATTTGTTCCTGACTATCAGGACGTGTTCCAGACGGGGATCACTCGTATCCCTGTGATCGACGTTGGAGATAGTGAAAACCAATCAGTTTTAACAAGTTCCCAACGAAAGCATCAAGCCATCAGTATAATTCAATGCCGGTAGGGGTATTTTCCCTAGGAGTAATTGTTTCTGTTGGTTTCAAAAAACGTATACTCTACACGGAGCTATCGCCTACATTCACCTGAGAATGGCCCAAAAGGTCGAAACCGGTCCGGTCGTGGATTGGCATGGATCACTTGTTCCTGACTATCAGGACGTGTTCCAGACGGAGATCACTCGTATCCCTGTGATCGAAGTTGGAGATAGTGAAAACCAAACAGTTTTAACAAGTTCCCAACGAAAGCATCAAGCCATCAGTATAATTCAATGCCGGTAGGCGTATTTTCCCTCGGAGTAGTTGTTTCTGTTGGTTTCAAAAAACGTATGCTCTACACGGAGCTACCGCCTACATTCACCTGAGGATGGCCCAAAATGTCGAAACCGGTCCGGTCGTGGATTGGCATGGATCACTTGTTCCTGACTATCAGGACGTGTTCCAGACGGGGATCACTCGTATCTCTGTGATCGACGTTGGAGATAGTGAAAACCAAACAGTTTTAACAAGTTCCCAATGAAAGCATCAAGCCATCAGTATAATTCATGCCGGTAGGGGTATTTTCCCTCGGAGTAGTTGTTTCTGTTGTTTTCAAAAGACGTATGCTCTACACGGAGCTATCGCCTACATTCACCTGAGGATGGCCCAAAAGGTCGAAACCGGTCCGGTCGTGGATTGGCATGGATCACTTGTTCCTGAATACCCAGATAGGGATCACTCGTATCCCTGTGATCGACGTTGGAGATAGTGAAAACCAAACAGTTTTATCGACTTTCTGTTTATTATGTCCAGCAAATTTCCATTTTAATTTTGCTACTTCTCCTCTGACGTCCTTTACTTTTATTTTATTTCTCATTCATTCATTCCGTTTCTATCTGTTAGCTTTACATGTAACATCTGTCTTTCCATTGATCTTTGGACTTTTGATACCTTATCAATGTTTGATTTTGTAAGTGTCCAGTTCTGGGATCCATAGTACAGGAAGGATTATACACTTTTGTTTTGAGGTACTGAGGATATTTTTTATTTTTTAATATGTAGCTTATTTTACCGATTGCTGCCCAGGCCAATCTTACTCGTCTCTTGATTTCAACTGTTTGGTTTTCTTTTTTTAGTTTAGTAATTTCTCCCAGGTATATAATATATTCCACTAATTGTTCTATTTCCTCTTCATCTGAGTTTGTTATGATTTTAGTTTTAGTGTAGTTCATACTCAAGCCTATATTTTTAGCTGCTGTATCCAGTTCTTCAAGCATTTTTATCAGTTCTTCTTTCTTATCTGTTATTAAGGCGACATCATCAGCATATCTTAGGTGATTCAAGTATTGTCTGTTTACTTTGATGCCTATTATGTTTCCAATCTAAGTTTTTAAAAACATTTTCTAGGGCCTGGTTAAATAGTTTAGGGGAAATAGTGCCATTCTGTTACACCTCTTCTGGTTGGTTCCTTTGTGGATTTTATTTGAAGTTGTTGCTTCGCTATATAAAAGCAATAAATACATTGAGAAGTGGTTTAGGTAGATAGCTTTTTAGGACTGCTCTATCGCCTGTTTTGTGTAGAATAATGGTTATGGATTCTTTCCAGTTATTTGGGATTACTTTTTCTTTTAGTGTTTTATTCAGGAGAATATGATGAGTATCACTTACAGTTTTACCACCGTACTTGTACATTTCTGCCATTACTCCGTCTTTTCCAGGTGATTTGTTATTTTTCATTTTCTTTAATGCTCCCTTTATTTCCGCTTTGCTTATTTCAGGTTGTAGCTCTGAGTTTATGTTCTGTATTTTTATGTTATAAGGTTTGAAAATGTTTAAAAAAAAATTGTGTCTGCACGGTAGAAGTGTAAATTTCAACAAGGCGAAATTAATAATACTGGCCTTCATCTGCATCATCATATCGCTCGCTGAATGTTCCTCTCACAGTTAGTCGACTCGAGCCGACTTCACCCGAATGAGCGTTACATAGCCGAGCCTGATGGCTCAGTTCAATTCACTACCCACAAAAACTGCTAAACGCGCCTAAATGCTAAACGCGCCTAAATAATTTTACACTTCAAAAAAAAGTTTGTTTAAGTTTATCAGCTGTAAATTTAAATGTACGTGTTTTAGCCAATCCCAATATATCACTCTATAGCCAAAATATACAAGTACAAATATTTACTTATATTAATTTTAAAAAAATAAAGCCAAATTGAAAGTTATTGAGAAAAAGGAAATTGTTCTTACATTCTGCCCTGGTCTCCCCTTCTTTAGCGCCTGCGGGTGTTAAAACCTATTTAGTTCATAATAATATAATTATGATCGACTTCAGATCATCTCTTTTGTATAACCCAAGTTATTGAAAAGAAAATGGCATACGGACAAGAGCTGCATCTGCTTTACGTGGATTTGCAGAAGGCATATGATAGTATACCACTAAATCTACTACTCTACTATACAGACTAGAGGTTAATCTCAATAAGATAGAGTATATGTGTATCGGTGGAATGAAACAGGATCTAATCTTAAATACCGGGCAGCGAATTCAGTCCTGTGATGAGTAAAAATACTTAGGTCTAAAAATTACAGCTGACGGAACACTAGACAAAGCTATAAAAGATTGAAACGTACAAGGAAGAAAAGAAATAACTTTATTAAATGAAATAATTTGGGACCAAAGTATATCAAAACATAACAAAAAGCTTATATATAACACCATTGTAAAAAGTATTATTACATATGTCTCAGAAGTATGGCCAATCAAGGATAGAACAGAAAAAATGCTTTCCGCTACGGAGATGGACTATTGGAAAAGAGCAGCAGGGAAATCAAAAAGAGAAAGAGTTACAAATCAAAGAATAAGAGAAATTATGACAGTGGGTGAACGTACTTTAGTGGATGATATAAGAACAAAACAACTGGTGTGGTACGGACATGTACAAAGAATGAATGATGAAAGACTACCTAAACAAATACTACAATGGAAACCAACTGGCCGAAGAAAACGAGGACGGCCAAGGAGAAGTTGGAGAGAAGGAATAGACAGTGAAGTAAGAATAAGAGGCCTAGATGATGAATTATGGGCAAACAGAAACGAGTGGAGATTGGGTATCGCAAGACGTAGAACGTTGTAAAACCGATAAATATATATATAATATAATTATATTTATATGCAGTTAACTGATGTGTCCTGAAGTGTTTCCATTAGATCTCGAATCCCCGTGGGTAAAAAGATTTCGAGTTACCCAAGATAAAATACAAGAGAACCAATTTTGTTTTTAGTTAAATGGCTACGATTCTTTTTTACTTTTTAGGGAAATGCGCGTTTAGTTTTAAGAGTTCGAAATCTAACCGCCTTTAATGATATCTAGTTATTTGCTCCGTTGACACCAACTTAATAAGACCAAATAAATTCAAGATTTAAAGCATCTCCCCTAAGGACCTCGGAGCTAAATAACAGCTGCTTGGAGTTCCACGCATCCAAACGTAGGGGCTTAACAAATGACAAAAGCTTGCCTAGACAGAGACAAATAATATGCAAGGAAAGCGCCAAAATTTTTCGACTCAACATTTACTTACCTAATGATTCCTCACTCTTCTCGCTTTCTCTCCATCTCTCTCTTTCTCACTCTCCCTGTGGAATTTATTTCTAAAAAGTTCTATCGCGAAATATCAAACCAATCTCTTCAAAGTCTGCTCAAGGCCAAAAAAAAATACAGGCCACGACCCTGAATAAATCAGCTGTTCTCGGGGAGCTGACTTTTACATCACGGGGGTGAAAGTGCCATACGGAAATTGGCAACACGAACAGCGTTTTGACGTTTGATTGGCATTACGTTCTGTGCTATGACGCCTGGTCCACAGCGTCCCGTCTTCAGGCTCACTTCTATTTATCTCTTTCTCTAAAGAAATAGAAATAAGCGGAAAGAAGTAAACTGTGGATGAGGCATGGATGCACGGTGCCTGGTGGTACAGCTGATTTTTGTAAACATGATATCTCTGTAATGAACAACTTTTGGAATTTTTTAAAATACAAGACCATTCTCAAACTGATTTTTAGGACATCCTTATAAAATAAATTACTTACTTGAAGCTGAAACGAACACATTATTTTCTTCGAATTTTAATTTTGGTGTAAAGAAAAATGAAGCGGGCTAAAAGAAATAAAGTCTCAAAAATATTATTTTATAAGAATATACTAAAAAACAGTAGGGAGATTGTCTTGGTTTCCAAAAAATTCAAAAAATATTAGTTGTTCATATCATATCTAACTTTTGTTTACTTAAATCAGCTGGACGGGCTTGGACGCTCGTTGACGGCTTTGACGTTGGAATGTCATTTATTTCTGCCGCGTGTTTGGCCCCTCAATTTTTCTTGATTTTTAAAAAAGAAACATTTAAAACTGAAATCAAACCATTGTGAACTATATAAGCATATTTTGTGAGTCTAAAAAGCAGCAGCAGAGTCAAAACAAGCAGCAGTGTTTGGTGTTCTGTGAGCAGCGTTTCCAAGCAGTAAAGGTCAATGACCCCATACCACAAAGTAATACTTTGTGCCCATACCACTGATTTTAAGGTAAACGCCGCCTTGTTTGTGGTAAAAACAAATAGGTACTAACTTATAAGCCTAAGCTGTTACTACTTCTGAACAGCTACAGTGATCTATCACTCAGCTACGACTCAGTTTTATGCCAAAAACCACCTTCGCTTAGCTTCTACGACCAAAAAACTAACTACTTCCACCTTTACTTAGCTTCTGCCACTAAAAAACCAACTACCATCACCTTCTCCTACTTTCTACCACTAAAAAACCAACTTCTACTACCTGCGCTTAGCTTCTACCATTAAAAAACCAACTACTACCTGTAGTACTTGGTTTTTTGGTGCTAGAAGCTAGGGGAAGGTGGTAGTAGTTGGTTTTTTGGTGATAGAAGGCAGGTGATCATGGTAGTAGTTGCTAATCTAAGGTGATATTAGTTGGTTTTTTAGTGAAAAACTGATCTGTACCTAAGTTACAGATAGGTAACTCTTTGGGAGAGGTAGCAGCTGTGATTCATTAGTTAGGATTTGTTCCGATCTCAAGCAGTTCGGTCCAATATTGAGACAATTTTGGGGGCCCGGGACCCCATGAGGTCATATTTTATCTTTGTATTCATGAAATATGTGAAAAATATAACAAAAATCTTAGTTACGGGGGGGGGGGGGCGCTCCCCTTATATATGCCACTGGGTAGACCCATGAACAATAGCCTGTTTGTAGGATAATTCATTATTTATTGCATCTTACTGCTTACTTTATGGAACTATGGATCCAGCTTTGAGATTGGTTTTTTTGGTTCAAGTTATTGCTATATAGTTTTAAAATTTCCACCTCCATGCTCCCTGTGACTTAAGCCCTGGTCTGACTGCATGGAAACGATGCCACTCTCTCAGATGATGGCACTTGAAATGAGAGGGTATGCCTTTTACAGAAAATTTCATAGTGACAAATCAGCTTTACAGCCCCAACTATAAACTCAACTTTACTGGAAGAGATGTGTCAATATGGAACAGTATCCTTGAGTTTTATAAATAGCATGTTTTGTTGCTTAAAACTCTGTTCGGACTGTGCAACTTTTCCATGCATGCAACTTTTGTGTCCTCTCTCTCGCTCAAATGATGGTACTTAAAGAGAGTAGTAGTAGTAAATATGCTTTACTGTCCAAAGATGTACATTTCCTTATCGACAAAGCTTTCAATTCTTAATACTACTTAGAGACAGAACAAACATGTTGAATGCTTTCTGTGAATGGAAATTTGTTTGTTTTTAAGTGAAACAAACACTGTTTTTTAATTTTGTTAAGGCAGTTTGTGTTCCTCTCAGATAGTACTAACCAAGGGGTAACAGCTGACCTTAAATTTGTACTTTATTGCCAATAATGCCATGTAAATCTTGGGCTAATGTCAAGAAATCTGTAATGCCATAAGCTGTAAAAGAAAATTTTATACTTTATAATTACTGGACAATGTAATCTAAAAGCTAAATTTGTATTCAGGGTAGTAATGCCATGTTTTTTGAACAGGTGTCAATTGGATCTTCAGCAGTCATGTTTTTTAAGGTGTTTTATTAAGATTAACTTAGTTTTATTGGTTATGTGAGCTCAAAATATAATAGTAGCTTAGAGTAAGGTAATTTCTTATGGTATTGATAGTAGTAATTTTTTATTTTTCACAATTTTTACTATGAAATCTTTAAAAATAAAAATCTTACAAAGTTTTTGTTTTGTTTTATTTATTTTTATTTAATTAATTATTTTAAATAGGCTTTCTCCTAACAAATTTTTTTTCAGATTGTATTACCACAGTCGAAAGCATGTGAAAAACGGAAAACCACTAATACTATACATATATACAGATATAAAGTATTGACCAATATACTGTTATACTTGAAAACTAATTACTAACAGTCGTTATTCACAGAACTTATATTATTCTGGTATTTTTCCAAGTAAGGGCTGGTTTACCCAAAACCTTAATGCTCAATGGAAAAACTCATTGCTTAATTTTAGTATCTCTGTTTCCATCTCTTTATTATAGTATTTTTGATGTAGACATACAGTAAAACACAAAATTTTTCCATTGTGCATTATGTTATGGGTAAATTAGGCATAAATTAGAAAGTTCACATTACTTTTTTAAGTAATCTTATCTACAGTTTGACTAATGGTATCCGACCCTTGGAACCAAAATCAAAAAATTTAGTTTTACACAATACAAGGTCCAATTGTATAAAATGCAGTAAAATCAATAGAAACTATATTATACAATATCAGGGCAACCACCAGTTACAAAATCATGAAAATTCATAAAATTTGGCTTTGTGTAAAAATATATTGTCTGATTTCCGTACTGAGGATCAGATGCCATCAACTCCACCAGTCAGACTGTACATACAAGTGGCCCATTTTGTCTAATCTTATTTTTATTACATATAATAGAAGTATATATTGCTCCAATGAAAGCTCCTAATTGTATTGTATTCAAAAGATGGCAGGTCCTACTGGACATCCATGCATCATGATAACATATTGGGACTATATTAGGCTTATGTTACCTACTGCGTTTGACTATATTCTTAAATTATGTAATGCTCAAGGGGAGAGGGTTTAGTTTTGTATTATAATCAATGTGTTTTTTTTTTAAATGGGTTACAATGGGGGAAGGAGGCATATTTTTTGTCATCCGTTACAAAAAACTGCAGACTACAACAAAAAGTAAATAGGATTTAGATTATAGCATTACTGCAATATTAAAAATTGGTTATATAATATCTATTGTATAAAAATTATTTAAATTAAATAAATTAGACAGTGGCAGAACTACCACATAGCAGGGTTGCAGACTTTCAAGCTGCATGGGGGCCAATACGACCAGAGTACTCCATTGCAGTAAACTTTTAATTTACTTCAAGGATTTTTTTAATTTGGCTTAGTATAAATGACACTTAAGACTGTTGTTTTAATACAACTTACTGTGTAGACAATCTTCAATATCGAAAACCCTTAACACTTTAGACCCTCAGTAAAAGTCCAAAAATTGTGGTAGTAAAATTAAAAAAGTTTAGTGTAGCGGGGGACACCACTGTCCCATTGACCCATCAAAGTGGCCAGAGCCCTTACTATGGAAGGTCTTGCTATATTCTGGTTCCACTATTGCTCGTCATGCAGGTCATGGATGAAATATTTTTATTAAACTTGCAATTCGATGCAGTTTCTGTCCTTGGAAGTGTTTTACTGTAGTGAACTCTCTGTCCTGAAAACTGCTTTAGGTTAGAAAAGTGTTTATTCTGTAAAATGTTATAGTTTAGTGAAGTGTATTTATCTATCCCGGGGAAGTGTTTTAGTTTACTATTTTTCCTGATACTAAAATGACAATATCACATTCTATATAAATGTATCTTTATTAGTAAAAAACTTGGTAAGTATTATAATTTATTTATTAATTAATTTTCAAATATTTGTATTTTGCTGTTCTATGAAAATTACCTGTTGATGGTAAAACCTTTGTTTTTGTTTAAGTAATTTGTTTAGAACCATTCCATATAAAATGTTGGTGATTTTTATCAATCTTGTAAGAAAAATTATTGTCAATAAAGATTTACTATTTGACGATATTTTTCTGCAAATTTGAAGAAAAATTATACCAAGATTTAGATGGAAAGGTCCTGAAAAAATCACTTTTTAAACAAAAACAAACTTTGTACCATCAACAGCTGATTTTCACTGCACAGCTGACTTTCACTGAACAGCTGATTTTCATCGAACAGCTGATTTTGACTAAACAGCTGATTTATTTTGACAGAAACATCTGATTCATTTAGAGAGGGATCAGCTGATTCATTTTGACAGAAACAGCTGATATTTTTTTAGAGTGATATCAGCTGATGTATTTTAATAGATATCAGCTGATGTATTTTGATAGATATCAGCTGAGTCCAGGGGAGATTGATCTAGACAGAGGAACTGCCTTCTCTCTTTGTGTTGCCAACGGTTTAACACGTAGTTTGCATTTCTTCCCTTTGGTGTTCTGTGTTTTACATTGGGTCTTATGAGAGATATTTTTTTATGATATATTCAAAATGGCGCTACAAATTTCCGCAACATTTTAGTGAAATATTCTCAGCAACATTTCTAGGATGCAAGATGATTCATGAATTCAAATTTTGACATGTATTAGACTTTGTCATCTGTGTTTTTCATGGCATTTGTTTATTTGTTTGTATTGAAATGATGATTTTTCAATGATTTTTTACAATAAAGTTCATTTATAATCCATAAGTAGCAGCATTAATCTTTTTAAAACAAAATTACACTACTTACAAAAAAATAACATATAATAACATGTAAATAACTGTATTAAGTTTTAAAAGTCTGGCAAGTGCCGAATATAAACAAACAGATGTGTAGGTAAACGATTAATTTCCACGCAGAAACGAACATATTCACTTCTGCTTTAAATTTAATTTTTGTGTGAGCTAATGAAGCGGCTCTAAAAAATAAGGGATTACTACACATTAACAAAAAAATTGTTCTGCAAGAATATAATATATAATATATATAAACCGGTTTTATTTTTTTTTAAATGTCAGCTGTGTCGTCACGTGACCATCAAAAAAAAAATCAGACCCGGATGTGACGCCAACAAAGTGGAGGATCGTGGCCCGTCCGTTTCGATAGCCCTGGTCTGCCATGATTCTGGGTTCCCTAAACATAACAATCCACAAAAAATTCTAAAAAAGTGAATTCTCACACACAGCACTTCTCATTATTATTTTGAATGTTCTTTAATATTTTCATAGGCCTTGTTTTATTGACATTACGTGTTACGTCTTACACCGTATTCTTCCCTGTTTGTTTATGTTCCTTTCGCAGGTCTCAAGTAGTGACCCTGTATGCGTGGCATTTAAGGAAATAGAGCATAGACCTATAATAGGGGACTGAGGGGACATGATCGAAAATTGATTCCAGAGTGATATGGGGATAGTCCGGGCAAAACACGGACAAAACGCATTATATTGTATGGGAAAGACCGCTTTATCGAATTAATTCGAATGTTTGAAATAGAAAAACAACTTGATTGGAAGTACAGAAGTATTTGCAACTGCTCTAGAATGTAGAAATAATACGATTTTCATTTAAAAACATACGCGAGTAATAAACTTAACTTAAAGTAGTATTTTTTTATTTAGTAAAATATAACTAGGACATTAATTTTACAGGTCGGAAATACCCACCTTGAGACCTCTATTTATGTCACCAGCTATAAGGTAACCACAAAAGACGAAACAGTGCTATACATAATGTAAAGGGTGACCCAGGAAAATTTTGCACTTTTGTCAAATTTTCTTTGAAAAATCTTTTGAAGCTTGTAATGGTAGGTCAAATTACAATAGGTCGCTACAAATATTTTTGTACTGGCGTATATACAGGGTGTTCAAAGTTAAGTGTCCACCATTTCTAACTTTAGAAATAACATTTCGGACTTCCATTGTCTTTATTTATTTTAAAATACGACGTTTCGGTTAGTAAGTATCTCAAACCATTATCAAGTGTAAACTGATAACAGTTTACACTTGATAACGGTAAGAGATACTTACTTCGGACTTCCATTGTCTTTATTTATTTTAAAACACGACGTTTCGGTTAGTAAGTATCTCAAACCGTTATCAAGTGTAAACTGATAACAGTTTACACTTGATAACGGTAAGAGATACTTAATAACTGAAACGTCGTGAACCGTTATCAAGTGTAAACTGATAACAGTTTACACTTGATAACGGTAAGAGATACTTACTAACCGAAACGTCGTGTTTTAAAATAAATAAAGACAATGGAAGTCCGAAATGTGATTTCTACACAATCATTGTCTACGAGTCTCAAACAAAGATTTCTAACTTTGTTATTATTAAAGAAACATATATTTCTTTTACGTTGAACACCCGCCGCCGCGCCGACTCAATTTCCCTGCTTTTTTTAATGAAAAAATTTTCTGCAACACGATTTTTTCTGAAAACTACCTAATTTTATTTTTTTTTGGAAAGTACGTAATTTTTTCAAAATTTTAAGCCGCGGTGCTCTTTTTAATGTTTATAGTAGTTTTTTATACTGCTTGTTTTTATTATTTATATTGTTACAAATTTAAGTTATTTAAATTTTATAGTTAGAATTTATTTAGGTTTAGTGTAGTATTAGGTTGACGTATTTCATGGTTGTATTCTTAATCTAGGTTTTAGTTGAGTTATCTGTGACGAACTGGTAGGTGAACGGTCCGGCTCCAGAAAAGGGCGGAATGATTCGGAATCGAACAAAGATGGAAAATTCTCGAATTGTAGGCAGCCCCTCATATATAAGGCCGGACGTCGTGCATCAGTCAGTCAGTCACAGATAACGTACTGTAGTGGTCGTGAGATACTAACACGAAGTTAATAGACCGATTATAGTAGTGAATTATTAGCAAGTTAATAGTAAGTTTAAGTGCGTGTTTTTGTACATAATTTGTCGAAATAAATTGACGTATCGTTTTCAACAATTGCGAGTTTTAATTTGTCGTTGTGAACCCGTTACAATTGGTGTCAGAAGTGGGATTAAAAGAAATAAATAGTGCAAAGACTATCCTTATACAGTACCACCGGCTAGGACAATTAAAAAGAAGAACAGTAAGTGATTTTGCCAGAATATTCGGAACTGAATAGTGCAAAGACTACCCTTACATATTACCACCGGATAGGACAATTGGACAGAAAAACAGTAAGTGATTTTTCTAGAATATTCGAAGAAGTTCGATATTGTTTTATTCAAAAACTAAAAGAGATATTTAAGAACCGACTTCGACATTAACTTTACAGTCCAAAAATTGATAATTAGAGGATTTTCTAGAATATTCTATAACATTCTACGACGTTCTATTCAAAAACTAGAAGAGATATACAAATACCGACTTCGACATTAGATTAGTAATTTTAAAAGTAAAAATCAGAAAGAATTTCTAGAAGATTCCATAACATTCTACGACGTTCTATTCAAAAACTAGAAGAGGTATAAAAATACCGATTTCGACATTAGTTTAGTTATTTCAAAAGTAAGAATTAGAAAGAATTTCTAACAGATTCCATAACATTCTACGACGTTCTATTCAAAAACTAGAAGAGATATACAAATACCGACTTCGACAGTAGCTTAGTTATTTTAAAAGTAAGAATTATTTCTAGAATATTCCATAACATTCTACGACGGTCTATTCGAGAACCAAAAGAGATAATCAAAAAGTGACTTCTACATTTGCCTAGTAGCAGAAAGAGTAGCATTTACCAGTATATTCCAGAACATTCCATTAGGTTTTATTTAAGAATTGGAAGAGATATTGAAAAACCGACTTCGACATTCGTTTTATAGCCCTAAAATAGACGTTTTAAGTGATTTATCAGGAAGTTGATGCTTACTAGACAAGGATCGGCAAAGATGGAAGATCTAACTAAAATGATACAGGCTCTAGCAGCTCAAATGGCTCAAAATCAGAACGATATAAGACAGACCATTGAGCAAAATCAGGGCGATGTGAAACAGAACATGGAACAAAACCAGAATGACATGAGACAGACATTAGATAGCATGCAAGAAAACTTCGATTAGATAAAGAGCAACTCCGAACAGCTGAGAGAAGAGTTCAAGACTGCAACCGAAGATCTTAAGGAAGAAATAACTCAAAGAATGCATAGTGTAGAACAAAAGGTACAAAATAAGTTGCAGAATGTAGAAGAAACGGTACAAAATGTTAAAGAGAAGGTACAAAATATTGAAGAAAAGGTACAACATGTTGAAGAAAAAGTGGAGAACGAACTACAGAATGTAAGGGAAGAAGTTTTTCAAACCATGGAAGAAAAATTCCAGGACGTGTCGAAACAGCTTATACAGACAGCTTCAGAAAGAACACAACAAAATAAAAGCTCAGGGATGTGTCGTGAATTCCAACCAGAACATTAAGCATTTAAATTTTGACGGTACGTCCTCCTGGTCCACCTACAAACAACAATTTGAAGCTGCCGCCGCTGCAAATGGTTGGGACGAGGACGAAAAAGCTAGAGCGTTGTTAGTAGCTCTACGGGAACCTGCACTCGGACTTTTACGGTCCATTCCAGTCGAACAAAAACAGAATTATAACGCTTTAGTGGCAGCGCTAGAAAGAAGGTATGGAGACGAACACTTGCAAAATTTACATTGGTCAGAATTAAATGTTCGTCAACAAAGAGCAGGGGAGTCATTACAAGAGTATGAAGCGGATATCAGGAGGCTGATGTACTTGGCTTACCCAGAAATGCCAGAAAATTACAGAGATCCCTTCACGGTAGATCGCTTTATTAACGGCTTGCGAGACATGGACTTAGCAAAATTACTTCGTCGAGAACGCTTCCATAACAGCAGTGAAGTGTTGATTCGAGCCCTTGAAATTGAATCATCAAATAATATGTCCAGGCCAAAAGTAAGAGCTGTTTCAATTCAGGAGGGAGAAGAAATGAGCACTGGAGATGAGGTCAACTTAAAAACGCTAAACCAACTGTTTCAATCACTGATAGAGAAAAATGATTCTTTGAAAGAAAGTAGACGATCCCCTGCAAATGTAAAGTGTTTCAGATGCGGACGTACAGGGCATATTCAACGCGATTGTCGTGTCCAAATGAGGTCTCGCTCACCATGTAGTGGGACAGAGTACCGAAGAAGAGATCAGGAAAAACTAAAACTAGTCAACGCAGAGGGGCGGGTGTTGGCTAATGGGAATTTAGCCCCCAAAATTTACTATATCAAGAGCTTAAAACATACTGCTGACAGTCTTAACATCGACGGACTTATTAATGGAAGAAAAGTTAATATAACAGTAGACACTGGTGCTGCCAAATCATTGCTTAAGTTCAAAATTGCAACGAGATATAAAATTCGACCAACAGAAAAGAAAATAACACTTAAGACTGTGACTGGAGAATCCGCCGACGTGTTGGGGCAGACAGACATAGACCTAAAGCTGGGGAGGTTGAAGATTCGCCACTCGGTATTAGTTGCAGACATAGAAGACGAATTCATTTTGGGAATGGACCTGATAAGTAAACATGGATTTGCGTTTGATAATAAACTTAATACCCTAAGATTTGGGAACGAAGAGTTCATTTTGTCAAATAGTCACATCAATAAAGAACCAATTAAGGTGGTGGCAATATGCACAACAAGACTAGTCGGTAACAGTGAGACCATAATTTTTGGGAGGCTGGAAAGTAAAACATCAAGCTGCGTCGGACTCATAAGCCAACAAAACCCACCCAACACCTACCTCGTTGCAAAATCACTAGTTAAAACCGATAAAGACATCCCGATTAGAGTCGCCAATATTTTCCCAAATAGTGTCAAAATTAATAAGGGGGAGGTGGTAGCATTATTTGAACCAGTACAGAAAGTAACAAGATGTGAAGAGCCAACTTCCGAGGATACAAGCAAGTTACCAATGGAGGTACTTCAGCAATTTGAGTCAACTTGGCAACATCTCACTCCAGAAGAATTTAGTAAAGCGAGAGAGTTTATAGAAGAACAAAGTAATATCTTCGAAACTAGGAGTAGTTCGGGACGCACAAACCTTATTCAACATGCTATCAACACTGGCGATGCCCAACCGATAAGACAACCCCCAAGAAGACTACCAATGGCCAAGCAAGAAGAAGTTCACAATCTCATTAATAAAATGCTCAGCGACGGTGTTATTGAAGAGTCATTAAGTCCTTGGTCATCTCCTGTGGTGTTGGTCACTAAAAAGGATGGAATTACTAGATTTTGTGTCGCCTACAGGAAACTTAACGATGTGACCAAAAAAGATAGTTACCCACTGCCAAGAATAGACGACACATTACCAACGTTGGCAGGATCATATTGGTTTTCTACTCTTGACCTGAAAAGTGGGTATTGGCAAGTAGGAATCTTTGAAAGAGATAAAGAGAAGACTGCATTCTCTTCTGGAAATGGACTTTATCAGTTTAATGTGATGCCATTTGGCCTGTGCAATGCCCCAGCTACATTTGAAAGACTAATGGTAGTCGTTCTACGAGGCCTTACTTGGAAAACCTGCCTAGTCTATTTGGATGCTGTCATTGTAATGGGGAAATCATTTCAAGATCATCTAGAAAATTTACGAGAAGTATTCTCAAGAATCAGGAACGCAAATCTTAAATTGAACTCAAAGAAATGTTTTCTGTTCCAAGAAAAAGTTGAGTTCCTGGGTCACGTCGTTTCCCGAGAAGGCATCCATACCGACGAAAAGAAGTTACAAGCAATAAAAGAATGGCCTCAACCTCGTGACAAACATAAATTGAGAAGCTTTTTGGGTCTGTGTACATACTACAGACCATTTGTAGAAGGATTCGCCAAAATAGCGTCTCCATTACATAGACTTACAGAAGATAAAGCTTCTTACAAATGGAATACCGAATGTGACCAAGCATTTAGAAGACTAAAAGCAGCATTATGTTCTAGTCCGATTCTTGCATATCCCATTCCAAAAGGAAAATTCATATTAGATACTGATGCGAGCAACGATGGCATAGGAGTAGTACTCTCCCAAGTACAAGATGGAGAAGAACGGGTCATCGAATTTTTCAGCAAGAAGCTTTCCAAACCAGGGAGAAATTATTGTGTTACTAGAAGGGAGCTCCTAGCCATAGTTAAATCCGTAGATCACTTTCACAAATATCTCTACGGACAAGAGTTTCTGATTAGAACGGATCATGCTGCGTTACAGTGGCTCATGAAAATGAAACAACCTGAGGGGCAAGTCGCGAGATGGATAGAAAAGCTACAACAATACCATTATCAAATTAAGCACCGAGCGGGAAGGGTGCATAATAATGCGGATGCATTGTCCAGAAGACCTTGCCCTGAGGATTGTAAACATTGCAGGAAAATTGACCAGAAAGAAGGAATTACCTACGTGCGCCCGATAAAGTTAGAACCAGATGAAGAATGGATGTCGGCTTCGATTAGAACCACACAACTTAACGACAAAGATGTAGGACCTATCTTGCGATTGAAAGAAAATAACAAGCCACGACCATCATGGCAAGATATCGCAAACCAAGGGGTGATATTCAAATCACTGTGGGCACATTGGGTTCACTGATAGTAGAGGAGTTCCTAGGAGCATGGTAGACAATATAATGTCCGAATGCCATGGTGGAAAATCAGGCGCGCACCTAGGCATAAATAAAACCATGGACAAAATTCGAAACCGATTTTATTGGGTCAATTACTTTCAAGATGTGAAAAACTGGTGCCGCCGATGTTCGACTTGTGCAGCCAGCCAAGGTCCCAAAACAAGGTCCAGAGGTCAAATGAAACAATATAACGTAGGTCTCCCATTCGAACGCATTGCTATTGATGTGGCCGGACCAATTCCAGAAACTAAAAGGGGCAACAAATACATCCTTGTTGTCATGGATTACTTTAGCAAATGGCCAGAAGTTTTTGCTTTGCCTAACCAAGAGGCCGCTACAGTTGCAGAAGTTCTGGTAAATGATGTTTTCAGCCGATTTGGTATTCCTTTGGAACTACATTCAGATCAAGGAAGAAACTTTGAATCAAAGCTCTTCCAGAATCTCTGTGACCTTTTAGGAATACATAAAACACGGACTACTGCTTTACATCCGCAGTCAGATGGCATGGTTGAAAGATTTAATAAAACAATAGAAGAACATCTTTGCAAAGTTGTTGATGAGCACCAAACAGATTGGGACCAATATATTCCATTGTTTTTGATGGCCTATAGAACCGCCATTCACAATACGACAGGAGCTACTCCATCTAGTATCCTGTTTGGTAGAGAACTGCGTTTACCATGTGATATCATGTTTGGTTCAACTTAAGAACACTTAGAGGTTAATGACTATGTCGAACGTTTAAGGCAAAAGCTGCACGATATCCATGAAGTGGTTAGAGAGCGAATAGAAATAACCAGTGACCGCATGAAAGCGAAGTATGACCTGAAAGCAAACTCTTCAGGGTTCAAAGAGAATGATCAAGTCTGGCTATACAATCCTCAACGCAAGAAAGGAAGATCACCTAAGTTGACACCACCATGGGAAGGGCCTTATAAAGTTGTTAAGAGAATTAATGATGTAGTCTACCGAATCCAGAAAAGCCCGAAGTCCAAGATGAAAGTTGTTCATCTAGACAGACTAAAACCTTACCTGGGAAATGTTGATCGAGACGATCAAACCTGAAGAGGAGGATAGTGTCACAAATTTAAGTTATTTAAATTTTATAGTTAGAATTTATTTAGGTTTAGTGTAGTATTAGGTTGACGTATTTCATGGTTGTATTCTTAATCTAGGTTTTAGTTGCGTTATCTGTGACGAACTGGTATGTGAACGGTCCGGCTCCAGAAAAGGGCGGAATGATTCGGAATCGAACAAAGATGGAAAATTCTCGAATTGTAGGCAGCCCCTCATATATAAGGCCGGACGTCGTGCATCAGTCAGTCAGTCACAGATAACGTACTGTAGTGGTCGTGAGATATTAACACGAAGTTAATAGACCGATTATAGTAGTGAATTATTAGCAAGTTATTAGTAAGTTTAAGTGCGTGTTTTTGTACATAATTTGTCGAAATAAATTGACGTTTCGTTTTCAACAATTGCGAGTTTTAATTTGTCGTTGTGAACCCGTAACAATATTAAAATCCCCCCTTTACTTTGTGTGGGAATTCTACACATATTATCCCTAATAGGTAAGTATGTTTCGATTTATATCTGTCGCTGAAGCCCCCCCCGGAAGCACCTGGCTAGTTGCGCCTCTGGTTTGTTTATCTGTTGTCCCTATTTAAAAAACAACTTCTTTGTAAGTTTTTTTGTTGGACAAATTTTGCTTAAGTATACTTTCTATTATGTGTACCATCTCAAACTCTTAAAATCAACAAAAATCCTATGGAAAACTATATATATAAAAGCTATAAAGCCAGTTACTCAATCTGTTCAAGATTTCCATGGGGAGATATTTCAAAAGGCCCTCAGGGAACACTTCGCGACTTCATATCGAAAAATTCGAAAAACACGCATTGGCTGAGTGTTCCATACTTTATAATAAGGGATTATTTGTCATCCACACTTTTAAATTTAAAAATGAAATTGTCTTCTTTTGTTGCAAAAACTTCGCAGCTCTTTTGGAGCCAAAACTTTTTTAATTTTTAAGCTCGTTATCAGAAAGATATCGTTGTTTCTGACTTAATAGGCTTTATAAGTAGTGGCGTACACGCAGGAGAAGGGAGGAGCTGGGGGCTGAAGCATCCCCCATAAAGCCATTTAATCTAAACCCATAAGACAAGAATTTTCCCGAAAAATCAATACTAGAATGTATCGATCTGCGCTGAAGCCTCATCTCCAGTTTTTTTGATATACCAACTGAACCGGGTCAGGTTAGCATATTAACCTAACCGGGACCACAAATAACTATCCTCGTCCCCTGGTCCACCTAGGCTGGACACTAAAAGTCGACTTCGTGTTTTCGATATTTTCTAGTTTTTTTATTCGCCCGGCCTTTATTAGCCACTGCAGCAATATAACCTTAAAATAGAATAATCGATAAAACTGCGTTCGATAAAAATGTTTATAGATAAAAATGTTTTCGATAAAAATGTCATCTGATAAGTGTTTTCGATAAAATTGTTTTCGATCAAAATGTCATTGGACGAAAAAGTTTTCAATAAAAAAAGTATTTGATAAAAATATCATTCGATGAAAATGTCTTTGATAAACTTAATTCGATAAAAATAAAATTTTGTATTTTTTTAGGTTTGGCTTTTTTTAAACATTTAAAATAAAATTTACAATTTAAATTTTTCAGAAAAAATTTTAACCGTCGTAAAAAATAATGTTGCTAAAACGTACGCAAATTGTCTTTGCTAAACTCTTTGCGTCGTTCTTCTAACTGCTTTTGCGTGCGGTAAAGTTTTACTTTGTTTTCGGAAGAAACTATTTATATGTATTAATATAAAAAATAAAAACAGATATTTTTGTTTTTTATGTCTTCATTTTAATTGAATTTATTCAATATTTTCCCTTTTTAGCAAAAAGACATCCTTAAACTCTAAAGCAACGCGAGTAACAAATTTTCTCCAAATTTGAGTAATAATTTTGTTGCTTCTTTTATACTGGATCTTTCCATCCATAGCTAGGATTAATAGCCCAGTTTTCAGCGCAAGTTTATGCCGTATATGCTTTGTTGGGAGTTCATATACATATAGGTCCGAAATGTAAAGTTTTTAAGATATAAGGTGTCAAATTTAATAAAAAAATAGGTTGTGCGCCCCTGAAATTATTTTAATTTGTGTATTTTTTTATAACTAAGCAAATACAAAATACAACTTTTTTATTTCCAAAGTTTTTTGCGCATCTCGCTTGGTTTTCGAGAAAAAAAAAACATTTTCATCTCCTTAATATGGAATGCCGACATGCAATGAAGTGTTTTTTATTTTTGATCTCTGAAACAAATCAAGGTGTGTGTGGTTCGGGACGCCACTGGACTTAATTATTTTAATCTAATTAGTGCCAAATTCGACGAACGAAGCCCACTAAACAATTAGGTGTTAAAGTCTTTTTTTTACTTTGACACCATTAACACTCAAGGAAGCACCACACAGCGGCGTAGCGTGCCCGAAAGGGCGGAGGGGGCGACAGCTAAAAAGGGCGCCTCTGTAAACTGATGAAAAATCTTGTGGCAAAAAAACACAAAAAGGTCAAAAAGGCGCCTCTTAAAAATCTTGCGACCAAAAAAAAAAAAGGTCTTCATGTCGTTAGTTTCCTTTGACTTAATAAAGCTGAGGGCGCTTCGGCCACCTATGGGGCGCAACTACCCTCGGGGCGGGGGGGGGGGCGGCGAACCCCCGCGCACCCCCCCCCACGCTACGCCGCTGGCACCACATACCTTAAAAATATCTATACGTATACGTATATATTAGTCCATTTTGTGAACAACCCCTTACCTTTATTTTTCCGAATCCGGACCTGTGTACTCTTCGACACCTGTTTTCTTGATGACAAGTGACAGTAAAAATTTATCCCAAAAATAATAATATATACTGTATGCATTACAGCCTTGGTGTTGTACCCAGGATCACACCAAAAACCAAAATTTGCTATTATTAATACATCTGAACTTTAAAATCACCTCACGCGAAAATTTTTGAAAAATAATATAATTTTTGTGAAAAACTGGCACTCCAGACATATTTTGTAAGAAACTGCGGTTCATGTATTTCTTGGTTTTTAATCAAAATTTAAAAATAAGTTTTGTGTCTGGGAGAAGGGGGGACAGCTCACTTTGTTCCCGCTAGATCTGCTCAAGACAGAATCCGAGAAGAACAACTGGCTCTTCTCGGATAGAATACTCCGGTGTCTGTTCCAAACCATTTTTTTTTGATAATCCAGTGTTTTTAAATCAAAATTTTACTGTGCCAAATAATCACTGCATAAAATAGCCAGCGCAGTAAGATTTTGTATTCATTTTTAATGCACAAAAAGATTTTCAAAATTTTGTCTATAATTGTTATCTCTCCCACTCCCTTTCGTTCTCTCTCTCTCTCTCTCTCTATCTGTCTCCGCCCGCCGCCTCTCTAACTCAAACACCTGGGGCTTAAAATCTTTTAGCCCCCGTTAGTCCGCCACTGTTTAGAAGGACTGTTTTTCTATAGATTTTGTTTTGGTTAGTATTTTTAATTTTGGCTGGGAAGAAATATTCGTATTTTAGTTTGTCTTTCGTCAGCCGGTTTTAATTAAGTTTCTTTAAAGTTACTCATGCAATTTTGTACGTTCTAATCACACCACTGGACAGTATTTTAAAGAAATGTCAGAAACATTATGATTATACGGACTTAATTAGTTATGTCACTAAAACCCATATACGTACCACTATCGTTAGTTGTTAGTTTATTTTAACTCTAAGTAGTTGATGCTTATATTTTTGACCCCTGACCGGAACCGACCAATAAGGCACCGGCCCATGAGTCACCGGCCTATAGGTCACCGACACATAGGTCATCGGCCCATAGGTCACCGGCCCATAGGTAAGCGGCCCATGCGGCACCGGCCGGCCCATAGGTAACTGGCCCATACGGCACCGGCCATCCACCCCTGCCTATACTAAAGCCAGTTTTTTATTTGTAAGTTATAGCTACATCAACAATGTTTAAATCTCCTTTTACATAATATTTTAATATAGAAGGTATGAGATCTTATGGATTTTATTTTCTTACTGTAACTTACAGTGCTGTTTTTCTCCGAAATAACTTCAGGTTAGTTAACCCTACTAAACTTTGGGAATAAATTTGTTGCTTGACACGGTGACCTAGCTTTATATTCCAGAAACTATGCAGTCGCTATAATAAACAATATGTTTTATGGAGCACTAATGTTAGCAAATGAGAAAAGTCAATTTTGCAGGAAATTAAAACATAAAATTTTAATTAAAAATGCGTTGATTAAATTTAGTGAGAAGTTGTTTTACTTTAAGTTTATGACAGTGGGAGAGAGCGGGGCACGAAAAGAGCCACTAACTGGCTCTTCTCTGGCGGGGCATTTGGACCTTTTCTAAGCTCCTTATGTACGAGTCGCGGTTTTTGTATTTTTACAAAATATAAGACTAATATTTTTGGAAAAACGATATATGGAAACTTATACAAACATTTCGAAAACTTTATAAAATATTTTTTTAGAAAACTAATAAAAATGCTTTTTTTTAACCACTCTGCCTAACTTTTAAAAACCAGAAGTAAACAGTACTGTTTTTAAGACTAAAATTTTAGGCGATTGACCTAGACAAGTCAGTTTACTGTTAGAAAATACCAACAGGAAAGAGTGTCCTATTTCCAACGAACAGGGTGTGTCAATTTTTGCCATAAATGCAGTGGTGGAGAGTCACTTCCTGTTCGTGAAATGGATGTGGAAATGGAAGGGCGTGAAACTATGATTTGTGTCGCAACAGAAGCTTTGCCTCCCTGTTCGAGTAAGGCAATTGCCAATGATATCCGAACATTTTTAAACGACATGGATACCGGAGTCTTAAAGTAAAGAAAACGCAAGAAATGCAATGATCAGATTCAAAAAATGGAGTTTCGTCAAACGATGATTAAAAGAATTAGAATGAAAATTCGAACATTATATCGAACATTTTTTGCCGTCTTAATGACAAGATAATGTTTTTGACAGTAGGTTTTAATTTATTTATTCAATTTGTATACATTTCAATTCAATGATTTTTTCTGTATTCTTTGGATACCTCCTTTCTACCTCCTTTCTTGTTAAAGACGAAGCTGGACTTTGAATTGAATGAATTAAATATCTATATAGTAGGTATTGGACACGATTTTATACGCCATTTTTGCGCTGCATGGTTATGAATAATATACCAATAATATAAAGCCCGTATAAGAAATTGATAAAACGCAAAATTGAATAATGTACTGTGTGATCCGTACTAAAAGGCTGAGAAGCCATTGCTGCTCAAACTGCAATGCACACTACATTTATCTATGTACCTATGTAAAAATTGATAAAATTATAATTTTCTACCACTTGTAGTAACACAAAATTGATATAAAATAAGAGAATAAAATATTTTTCCTACTTGCGTGCGTAAAAGTGCACTTTTACGCACGCATTTGCGTGCGGAAAGTTGAACTTTCCGCACGCCATGAATTTTAGGCCTAATTAGACCTATTGACCCATTTATAAACTCAATTAAATTAAAAATGAGGCCTAATTAGACTTATTGACCCATTTATAAACTCAATTAAATTAAAAATGAAAACAGAATTTGTTTTTTGCTGTTTTAATGTAAAAAATACCAAATATATTAAAATGTAAAACCAAGCTTTTTATGCAACTAGGAAAAGTTTTGTACCTAACTCTTGCGGAAAGTGCCTTTTCCGCCCTTGACGGCGTGCCCGAACTCCGCAAAGCGTCGTTCGGGCAACTGCCGTCGCGTGCGTAAAAGTATCACTTTCCGCACTAGTTAGGTAAATAACTATTACATTCTGAACTGGTATTTTCATGAAACTACAATAAGCAGAAATTAATCTAATTGGTGCTGAAACTGCGAAGAATCTAAATTTGTTCATGTTCGTAAGTTTATGAAAACAATTTAAAGAAAAATATTTAAACTATTCTTGTTGTAGTCATAAAAATAATAATTCAGCTTTTAGTTTTTAATTTAGGTAAGTAGAATTACAAAACTTTAGTTGTCATAGTAACCAAATAATTAGGTCAATCAAAACTGTTTATATTTTGCTGGTGTCTTATCGAAGAAAAAATTGGCATTGTTGTGGGTCAAAAAATAAATTTTAAATTTATTCAATTAGGTGTAGAATTTTCTTACCGAATACCACTCGAGGTCAAATTAAATCCGTAAATTTTTTCTCGCTAATGAATATTTTCAGAAAATTATTCAAAATATTCATTAGCTCGAAAAAATTTCCGGAAATAATTTAACTTCTAGTGGTATTACGAAAGTTTGTTTTCGAATTATGGCCGTCACAATCCTTCGGTTATGCATTACTAGTCACGAAAAAATAAACATTTGCATACTGAATAACCGACCCAGTATCCTCAAAAACTTAATGTCTGGACTGGGATTTTGGGTGACAATATTATTGTTTCTTTTTTCAATAGTCAATAGTATTTTTGAGGGAAAAATTGTTTAGCTCTATTTCAGGACATTCCTGCGATTCGACAGGTGCCAAATGTTGATTTTAACCAAATATGGTTATGCAAGATGGTCGCTTAGCTCATGAAACTTTGCCTATAAGAGTGTTTTTT
Source organism: Aspidapion aeneum (assembly GCA_963576565.1). Taxonomy (NCBI): domain Eukaryota; kingdom Metazoa; phylum Arthropoda; class Insecta; order Coleoptera; family Brentidae; genus Aspidapion; species Aspidapion aeneum. The sequence goes on from OY755040.1 coordinate 39,205,628, forward strand.
AGTGAAACGGCACCAAAATCTTCGTAGAGGCTTTCATTTCTGAGATATTTACAAAAAAAGTGTTTTTAAAGGCTGATATAGCGTCGAGTTTACTTGAAGTGTGCTAATGGGCTTGAAAGGTATCAGATTCGTCATATATCCATTTATTTTTTCATAAAATTATTATATATATCTATATATATATATATATGTATATATATATATATATATATATATATATATATATATATATATATATATATATAAGGCGGCTTATTACAACAAGCAGGCAAGGTCAGCTGGCCTCGGACATCACCAGATTTGACACCTTATGATTTTTTTTATTTGAAATTTATTCGCATTTTCATTTAAGTGCTACCACTTTGGATGAGCTTCGGGCAAAAATAATCACCACTCTGCAATCAGTGACACCTGATATGTTAAGTAATGTCCGAACTGAATTTTATTATAAGCACATAGCGGTGGTATTTTTGAGAATTTAATTCGTTAAGTATTTCTTAAATCAATGTGAAAGAATTTACTTTTAAAACAGACCCCTTTCTAATCTGTTTCGCTGGGGAAGTCATAAACTTTAGTTTATCTTAGACACGGAATAAAATATAAAAGAAAAAGCTTTAAAAAAAGATAATACGTTACGTAGGGGAGAGTTCGACAAAACCGGGTAGGTTGATAAAACCCCTTAATTCATCTAACTGTCTGCTAGCATCTATCAGACAATGTTAAAATTAGTGTCCCTAAACCGCCAACAGTCGCGTGTATTCATTTCTACATCATTTGAGTAACCTGTGCCGGAGCAGTAAGAACTCGCCTGTTTTTTGGTGTAGCAAACTCGATTTTTAAGGTAAGTTTATAGGTTTTTTTCTTCTACTGAATAACTAATAACCATTTCAAAATTTAATACATGTAACTTAATATATTACCTTTGATTTGGCCAAAAATGTTGAATATCATTTCATAACCTAAAAATTTAAATAATATTTATTGTCTTGTCTACGAGTTCGACAAAACCGGGTAGTCTGAAAATCGACAAAACCGGGTACCCGATTTTATCAGACCTTTTGTTACTTCCAGTTTCTAAAGCTGTTTTTTTGCTTTTAGCTAACTACAACATGTCGCATTTAAAAAAAAACTACTCGTCAGTCATGGGATCAAGAAAGCATGCAAATGCAATAGTTGAAGTGCTAGAACACAGGATGGGATACAAAAAAGCCTCTCAAAGTTTTAATGGGCAAATGGGCTCATGAAGCCCGTAGCACGGATCACCTTAACAAATAGGTGATCCATAGGTGATCCGTGCCCGTAGTGTCTATGATGATGTACCGGGGCATACAGAGAACAGGTATTGACTATGGGTCCGACTAGAGTCCCTGTGTGTTGACATATCTATGTCAACATACAGAGACTCTAGGTCCGACTATCCATGAAACAAACAACATGTAAACTTCTATCCTTTTTTCTTACATACTTTATATTTTATACATGTGCAATTGTTCTTATCTTACATACAGTAATAACTTCCCATGAACCCTATAGCATTTAATCATGCTGTATAGGTATTCTGGAAAAAAATACATTATGCGCTTTTTTTAAAGAATGTCATTATGATATGCTTTCCACTCCATAGCCTGCACTTGTGCCTCTAATTTAAAAATTTATGACTGACAGGAAAAGCAGGCACGGACACTGACAATTAATCCATGGACTTCTTCATGGACTTATTCATGAATTCATACAAGGCCATTTTTATGATGCTCCAATGCATATACTAGTCAAAATTCTCGAGAATTTTTTATAATTTAATATGGTGGTCTGTGATAAAAATGTCACTCCAAATAAACCATAGCCCAAACGAAATTGTTCGGCTTTTGAAGAAAAAAAACGGCTTGGCATTATAAACAGTCAAACGTGGTATGAATTAAAGAATGTTTAATTTAATTCATCTGCCTGGTACAATTTGGCACACGTAAAAACCAAACTTTTGGTAAAATCCGTAAAAATTACAGTTACAGCAACAAAAATTTTAACTTCGAAAAATACGAGAAAGATCAGCTGATTCACACAAAACATCGTCGAGCTAAGCGGTATGTTGGGTGAGAAAAAACGGGGGTCTAAGGTGGCGCTCGAGTGTCCCAAACAGTTCCAACTGACAAACCCCCTGCAAACGTATGTCAAACTTGTCAGAAAGGATGCGCCTGCCTATATTTCAGTCATGCAAACAGCGCAATTTAAAATAAAAATACTGTGTCCAAATGCGATCGCGAATATTTTTTCGCGGCGATATTAATATATTTCGTGGGTAGATAATCAGTATTAAAGGTCTAAAATACTAAAATACTAAAGTCCTTAAAACTTGGTCTAGATTTTGGTTAAAGGGTTGACTCATATTGTTACCTTGAATGTAATAGTGTTTAAGATTTGTATAATCGTACATATATACTTTACAATATAGGCCACCTTTTTTCATGGTTTCAATGTCATTACGTCCGCACAAAACTTATTCAACAAAACTATTTTGAGAAAATAGAGAGTTAAATTTTGGAGGCAAGTAAAACAGAAATTTATTTACCGGAATAAAATCTTATGTTGCACAAATTTACATGCTAAAAAAGCGAGTGGATAAAACAGATTGTTTGTTATTGAAGCAATAAATATCTGTTTTATAACATAAAAAGGAAAAATGTATTTGCAATACTAAGAAAAAAACACGTATACATTTCCATAAGCTTTAGTGGAGCAATAGACAGAGAAACGACCAGAAAAATACACATTAATCGTAAATAAATTGGGGAAGGCTTTAATTGCTTAACATTTATAGTGTTAGGACCGCTCGAGGTGCTCCTTAAAAAAAACATATATTGCTTTGCTGGCTTTAGCAGAGCAAAGGTTTTGAAATTTAATTGCTCTGTATTTACCGTGTGAGTACCAACCTTGGTAACATTTTCATTCAAACGACTTAAAATTCCGTATTAACTGATCTTTAGTATTATCACTAGTATTATTTGTATCACTACACGCACTGAAATTTGCATATTCGTCATTTTGTTCAAACTTATTTAGTGCTCACTCACTAAACGTCTTGCGCGATTCATTGCAAAAACGCAAATGCGTTCGATGCATGCCGAAAATAAGCGGGTCGTGACAGGAAAAAGCACGGAAATGTACTTACAGTGCTAAGAAAGATCCACGTATAATTGCCGCTGCTAAGAAAAAACTGCGTATATATATATATATCGTTTTTACGTGGTTTATTCTGTGTAAGTACGTGGTTTATACCTCGTTTGACTATATATATATATATCGTTTTTACGTGGTTTATTCTGTGTAAGTACGTGGTTTATACCTCGTTTGACTGGTTAGAGTGATGCAAATACGTGAACACGTATTATACGTGGTTTTTCCTTATGACGGCAGTATAGTGTACGTGTGAGCTAAAAACATTCGTTTTTTGATGTTGAAAAAACATTTTATTTTCATTGTTAGAAAAGCATAAGATTATTTAACGTCAGAAATTTTTTTTATTAAAACGTTTTGGTGCTTAGTAGGGCTACTGTCACCGAGTTTGCATTTTCCAGCTTAAGGCCTATAATGTTGGTAGGCTAATGCTAAAGCTTAAAGTAAACACTCAGCTTAAATAAGGAGGCCATTAATTTGAAAAATGACGCTTTCTAAGTAGCGGAGCTTATGTTGCTCACATTTTTAATTGTGGCTCTCAAAAACAAGCAGGGGTGAAGAAATATTCGAAAACAATTTCGGGATCTAAAATTTTATATTTATTTTCAAACAATGTGGAATAGTTGACAAAAAAACTGTTCACCTCTGAAAATCCCCAAAGGGGAGTGTACAAAGGCGTAACCAGGGGCGTTAAGAAAAACTTGCCCCCCGAACGTGTGCCCATCCCCCTCGCTTGGAGATCTAAAAATAAATAAATTTGTAGATATAATATACCGAGGGGTGAACAGCTCTCACAATCGGTGTACACATTTCTCACAATCTGTTCATAATCCTTCACAATCTTTACACAATCCCTCCCAATCACCCACAATCTGTCACAATCTCTCACAATCCTTCACAATCCCTCACAATCTGACCACAATTCTTCACAATCCCTCACAATCTGACCACAATCCCTCACAATCTTTACACAATCCCTCACAATCTTAGCAAAAGATTGTGGGTTTTCACAATCAGTACACACATTTTGGGTTAGCTGTTCACCCCGCGGTTATTAAGTAGCAGGGCCGGTAACGGTAAATTAAGAGGGCGGCAAAGGAATCTATAGACATTATGACTTTTTTTTTTTTGGGCGCAAGAAATTTTTGATGGGCTGTCGACCCCCCGCCCCTTTAGGCAAGCTACGCCGCTGCACAGTCCGCCACAATCCCTCACAATCTTCTGTCACAATCTTACCACAATCCCTCACAATCTTTCACATTCTTACCACAATCCCTCGCAATCTTAGCAAAAGATTGTGGATTTTCACAATCGGTGTACACATTTTGGGTTAGCTGTTCACCCCTCGTAATATACCGAGTGAGCCAAAAAACTTTTCAAAAAATGTATCTATTTTTATCAATTTTTTATTTGATTTAGAAAATATAAAGGTTGGCAGCAAAAAGATAAAAATGTTAATATTATTTAAAAAACATTCCACCATTTTATTTTTACCTTCCTAGCCCGCGCAGCAATGGCTAAAGGTATTGTTTTCGACAAAAAAATTTTTTTGACGTAACGCCTAAAATGCGTTATTTGGGTGTATTTTGACCTATCCTAGCAATATCGTCGTGATGTCTGTCTGTATGTGTGTGTGTGTGTGTGTGTGTGTGTCTGTGTGTGTGTATTGTGTAACACGATAGCTCCTAAACCGCTAAATCGATTTTTACAAAATTTTTAGGTAAAATAAATAAAAAAAACACTCTGATTAGATTTTGGGAAAAATCCATTATTAGTATTAAAAGTTTTTGACAGTTAAAAATTTTAGAGATACTAACTTTCGGAGCATCGCATCAATATGCGGTTTAATCAGCATTTTTAAAAATTTTTAATTTTCAAAAAACTGTCACTAGCATTAATGGATTTTGACAAAAATCTAATCAGCTCATTGCAGTGTCAAACACTAGTTTACCTGCAAATTTTCTAAAAATCGGTTTAGCAGTTTAGGAGCTAACGTGTTACGGAGAGACATACACATACACACATACAGACAGACATCACGGCGATATTGCTAAGATAGGTCAAAATACAAAATATTGTCGCGTCGTACTGTAGTGGTAGCAATATTTGTTTCACATACCGGCGGTCCGGGTTTGATTCCTGGCTAGGTACTTGGTTGTTTGTGTTTCTTTAAAAATGCTTTAACCTTGCTCGAACTTTGCGAATCTGGGCGATTGATCCTGATTGGATGAAAAGTCCTAGTATAAACAAAAAAAATATAAATATATATACCCAAATAACACATTTTCGGCGGTATCTCAAAAAGAAAAATTTTCGTAGAAAACAATACCTTCTCAAGCCATTGTTGCGCGGGCTAGGAAGGTAATAAATAAACCAATAAATAGCACACATCAATATCTACATAATGAATAGCGAAAATCTGTTAGAGGAAAGGGGAACAAAATGAAGTACGGGGGTAAAACGGGGTTCCGCAATTTAACCTTAACTGCAAAAGAATAAAACTTTTTATTATCAGACATTTTATCATTGTGACTAAATTCTTTGCAGTATCACTGGTACTGGTCGGCTGATTTTATCCAAATGTGATGTTGCTAGCTGTTTGTCGTAAAAATAGCCCGCGAATTTTTTGAATGTTGATACATTTCTCAAGTCAAATCAAATCAAATCAAATTTCTTTATTGTTCCTTTGTACAAAACTATACATGAACAAGAGGTAAAGGGGAACTACTTTATATCTAATATATATATATATATATATATATATATATATATATTTACCTAAGTGTTCTTCAATTAACTATAATGCTAAGAGTTACTTGCTATTCGTTAGAGTACTACTTGTATGCGTGAAAATTATTTATTTAGAAGGACTATGCCAACAGTGTCTTTTTGTTTTGTTTGTTTGTTTGAAGGAGCTGCTGTGGGGTCATTCGGCCAGTATAAAGGATCTCAGTTTTAGTATATCAGCAACATATAAATATTTTTTAAATTACTTATGGATTGATCCAACAAAATGTTCTCTAGATCACTGTTTTGGTCAATATTAAATTTTTGCCGGATATCATTGAAAATAGGAGAAATAAGTAGGATGTGCTTAATTGTTTGACTTTTATTCATATTGCATAAAGAACAATTTTCTGTTTGGTCGATTGCATATGTGATACCATTTACAAAAAGTTTTACCACTAATAAGCCATGGGTGCGAAGTTGAGCGAAAAATCTTTTGAATTTAAGGGGTTGTTCAGAGCGAGATAATTAGAATGAGCCGTGTTTTTAAAAGGATCAGAGCCACACAAAAATTTATAAAAAGGACTGCTTGTACTAAGTAGCACGCTATTAAAATCTTGAGTGAAAGATTCTTTTATATATATATCCAGAATTTTTGTTATATTTTCATTATTAAGTTCTTTAGGATCAAATGAAATTTTGCATTTGTTTTCAATGAAAGTTTGTAGTTGAAACAGCCAGTTATTTTTAAGGTTTTTTGAAGTTTTTATGAGAAGGGTAAGTCGATTTAGAGATATTTGTGTGTATCTCGTCTCGGGGTGCTTACTTATTCTAAATAGAAAATTTAGAGCTGCTTTAAAAATGTAGTACCCAATATTAGGACGTTGAATTTCGCTTCTTATCAGGTGGTGAGGCGTGTTTATTTGCAGAAATAGGAGAGATTTAAAAAATGTAGACTGCACAGTTTCCGCTTTTTTCTCTTGAGTTAAGCCCCAGGCAAAGATTCCATAGTTTAGGCATGGCACAATTATACTGTTGTATAGTTTTAAAATATTATCCCATTCGTAAATATTTAGGCCTTTAATTGTGTTTATAACAGCGCCCTGGGTTGTCCTCGCCTTTGCACATCTATCCGATGCTGCATTAAATTAAAATTCAAAGAGATACCAAGATACTTGTAATTGTTTACAATTTCAATTTTTTGAGTTTTACAGTAAAAATCGCATTGTTTCGGAATTCTGGATGCCTCTCTAAAAATTAATATTTTTGTTTTAGATATGTTAACTTCAAGTTTCAGACTGTCGCAATATTCTTCTAAGATTCTTAATATTCTTTTTAGTTCAGCTGGGGAGTCCGCAAAGCACACTAAGTCATCACAAAATAATAATGTTATAAGGTTATTTATGCTGTCAAGGCTGATTCCCCTAGCCCCCTTTTTAATAAAAAATTGTTCAATATCATAAATGAAAAAAGAAAAGAGAAGCGGGCTAAGAGAAGAAAAATTTCTCAAGTCTTTTTGATATTTTGTTTAATTTTGTAACCTATACCCCATTTTTCCCCAAATAAAGATTTTTATTTTTTAAAGTACCATCACTACTGCTTGGATTTTATATTGTCCTTGCAAGAAAAAAAATGAGCTCATAATGTGTTCCAGTGTCGACAACGATGACCAAGAAGCCGCAATTTTTGTTAAATTTTATAAATAGGTGCTAAATTTAATTAAAATTAATGTATTTTTTGTAACAGTTTTTTATTTTTATTTGTTTAGTTCTTTAAAAAATAGAACTTGTCTTACTAAAATATTGTTCTTAAATTAATTGTGACAGAAAAAATTTTTAAATAGTCAAAAATTGCCCTTCCAACCAAAATCGACATGCTCGAGCATCTATACAAATTAACACGAAAAATACCCAAAAACACCTTTGTTACCTTTTACTAGAAACACCCTGTATAACTGTTTCAACCTGCCCGGTGTTTCAAATTGCCCGAATGTCCCCTATATTATTAAACCGACTAACCCCCCTTAGGATGGGGGCATCAAAATCCAGTTTAAATCACAAAATTATTAAAATGTCAAGTTACTAAGTCCGTCGTTATTATCTTAAAACTTAATCTTAATTGAATGTCCACAATTGTTTATCCTTCATGTCGCTCTGTCCATCCGTTTTATTATTCTACAACATAATTCACAAGTGAGTGGTTTTTCTAAGAGGGTAGTTTTTCCAACCCCTGCTATTTGTAAAATTCTCCCCATTGCAGGATTTTTCTCCTTTTTGGTTACGAAGTGTCTTTTTCTATTTCCTTTTGGTTTTCTATTTATATTGGTGCTCGATTTTTCCTAGTTTTCTGTCCACTCGGTTAGAATGTGTGTACACAATTTTATTGGAAACCATGTGTAATGTATTGTATACATTTATATAGTTACAAAAAATAGGGCTTGCATTTAAAGAACAACGTGACTTTCTAGAAATAATAGAATACGGCCAGGCAATAATTGTGCCGGACACTATTCTGACATTTTCCCATTGAAAACTACATGTAAAGAAATAGGGAAAAGCTTAGTTCCAACAAATTTGTCCACCTAAAGGGAGTGTCCGCTTAATAGAGGTGTCCTCAAGGAGAGGTTTCACTGTAGTTATAAGCAAAATAATAAATTTTAAAGTTGTGGTTATGTAGCCATTAACAAAAAGTGCATAAAGAAGCGCAGCATGCAAAATGTCTCGACTTTTAAAAAACTTTAATTTAGTTCTTAAAAAAGTTTTCTAAAGCAAAACCATTGTTAAAAGTAAAACGCAGAGAATTAGATGAAAGCAAACTTTAAGGATATAACAGAGCTTTTCCTTTAAAAAAGTTTTCTCTTTTATTAAAAGTCAAAAAAAAATTCCAAGCAGCAGGCGCATACCTATATTTACATTGTAGAAAGTTTATCGTTGTATTTTTTTTACACAAACCACTACCGAAGTTTTAGTTTTAGCGTGAACTTGTCTAATAAGTAAATATTACGACCAAAATTATTTATAGTGGAGATCGAAACTATTTTTAATCATTTGCGCCTATAGGTTGTACCTACATGTTTGCTAAGTTTTGCAAAAATTCCCATATTGGTACTTTTATCTGGGATATCCTGTATACTAGAAAGAGCGCCTCCATAAACAACATAATTTTTGTTTTTGCTTTAATTGCGTTCTGTTGAGCAAAATTATACTCCACCAACTTTTATTCCAGTTTGAATCCACCAATTTTTTGCTATTTGAATTTAAAATAAGGTAATCGGTGATGCCAATTTTAAAACTCACAAAATTCAAGAAGAAAAGCTTGTGAATTTTGCTAAATTGTTTTATTTTAAAATAACTCAGTTATTCATAAAAATTAAAAATTGACCCAAATTGTGTGTGTAACTCAAATTTTCTACCGTTCAAGGCAAAAGAGTCTACCTGCAAAAAAAGACCAACAATTTTTTAATAAATCTTAACATAGACCTTATATTTTGTAGTTCTGGTAAAAAAATAACATGTATAAACCCACTAAGCACAAAACCGTAAAAAACGTTAAATAAATGTTGAAAAAAAATGTTTTTTTCTAGCACAAGTTTGTGTTAAAATTAAGTCAACCTTAATAATAATAATGTAAAAGCATTACCAAAAATATATTTCTTAATAACGTTAAGAAACCAATATTTAAAAAACCATAATTATATTAATATTAAAAATAATACCATCAATATATGGTTATTTTTATAATGTTTTTCCTAGATCTCATTTCTAACATTGAATTTAAGATATATGAAGCTAATAAATGTTTTGTTTTTTAAACATTAAAAAAAATTATACTATAGAGGGCGCTGCCGCATAGTTCCACTACCAGAACGGGCCATCGCCATTTTTAGTTGCGTTTCGCTGCGAGTTCATACGAGTCGATAGCAGATACGCTTTGTGCAATTTTCATTAATATATTTACCTTTTGTAGAAACAAACCTGGTAAATTAAAAGCATAGTTATTAATAATGATAGTGAATGCATACTCGGATAGGAATATACACCAGTTGTGTGGAAAAGTTGGTATAGTTAAAGAACAACAAATTTGTATGCAGTGATTTAAATGAAGCATCACAAAATTAGGTAAGAAAAGTAAACAAAAGTAAAAAAGTTGTTTTGTATGGAATATCTCATACCTAACGTTATAAGTAATCAGACCTTAAGCCGCGTATTCATTTGAGGCAGAATTCGCAGGCCTCGCAGTGGGACCAAACGAATGCTTCGTTTGCATTCATGCTAAATTGAATACGCGCCTTAAAATTGTATGCCTTGTATTCACTTGAGCATGAATTGTTTGGCCTCGTAGCGAGGCACTTATTTCAAAATTATTGTTTACATAGCTTTTTTGATTACAATACTGCAGTGGCGTATATAGAAAAATGTTTCGGGGGGGCTCGAGACCCCATGAGGCCGTATTTTATGCTATTTTATGATTGTATTTATGAAATATGTGGAAAATATTTGTAAAAACCTTAGCTTCGGGAGGGGGGGGCAGCCCCCCCCCCTTATATACGCCACTGCAATACTGCAAAGAGCTAATTAGATTTTGGTAAAAACCCATTAATGCTAATTTTTGGACAGTTTAAAAATTGAAAATATCTTCTTCGTAGAAGCTTCCCGTCTCTGAAATATTTACAAAAACTGTTTTCAAGGCTCATATAGCGTGGACTTCACTTGGAGAGTGCTAATATGCTAGATAGGTAGGTATTAGATCAATCATGGATCTATTTATTTTAAATGATTAAATGTCAAATTAATTAAAAAGATTTTCACAAAAACTGTTTTTATTTTTTCGACACTGTTCCCGTTTACAAAGAGGAACCAGATTTGGTACCAGGAAAATTTATATATTTTTAATCCAGATTGATAAATTTAAAAACAATAATGTCCACCATGTTTCATATTTTGGTCTCAATCTTATAAAACTAAAATTTGAAAAAATATATTTCTGATCCCCTACCTCTACCTCTATACATTTTTACATTGTAAGAGAAAATAGGGACAGATAAGTTTTGATTGCATAATATAACAGTAAATAATTGCGGTGGAGGTTGAAAAATCATCCCTCTCCATTATGTATAGATAGTTATGGATACCATACAAAAAAATCTAAATATTTCAAAGACGGGAAGCTTCTACAAAGAAGATCTTTTCAATTTTTAAACTGTCAAAAAATTAGCATTAATGGGTTTTCACCAAAATCTAATTAGCTCTTTGCAGTATTGTAATGTAAAGTAATACAATCATAAAATAGCATAAAATACGGCCTCATGGGGTCTCGGGCCCCCCGAAACATTTTTCTATATACGCCACTGCAGTATTGTAATCAAAAAAGCTCGCAAAAAAAAGCGCACATAGTAAAACAGTGCACATAAAAATTACACAAAGAAAAATTTTCTTATGGAAAAGTCATAATGAAAAAATTGTCAACTTTACCGACAAAAGAGACATATATTTGAAGTCTTTAAATATGTAGATAAGTTTTGAAAAATGTTGAAAATTGTTTGAAAATAAAAAAAAAACTTCAGTTATTTAAATTCATCGAAACATTAAAAATTATCAAAATGTTTGAAACTTGGGGATTAATATTAGTGAAATATTTTTGAAAACTACCATTTTCGCATCTTCATCATGTAATATCGCAATACTTTGATCAAGTTTTTTGCAATTTACTCGAAATTTTGGGAAACACATACATAAAGTAATATACAGTGAAACCTCCTATAAGCGGACACTCACGGTTCCATCGATTTTATCCGCTTATTGGTGTCGGCTTATGAGAGGGAACTGCGAAATTTTAATATATATTTATTAACAATTTCCGCTGCTTGAGTTTTTCTGATATTAAATATTTCAGCGTTCCTTTTCCGAAACGTTACAACTTCCATTTTTTTACGTAAACTAAGAAGTTTTTACTAGGCGCCACTTCACAGAAATCTATTACTACCCAACTGAACAATAAAAATCACAATACACACAGTCTCGCCGAATAAAATAGGTTGTAAATACGAGAGAAGTATTTAGTCTCCGCATTAAAACGGAAAGAGGTAATTCCCTGGCTGCAGAGTGCGTTGTTGCCAACATACTACATAATATTTATGCCCATGAGGTGCAGCGCTCCGTCCCGTTGTCAGAGGTTCGCGTCCGGTTAAGGGAGGTTTCAGAATTTTTTAACCAAAAAAAATTGTCCGCGTCCGGTTATTAGAGTGTCGGGGTGGACATGCATTGGTGGAAAAAGGGTTTTAGCAATATCGTCTAGACGTCTGTCCGTGTGTGTATGTTTGCAAGGCCGCACCTAGAGGGGGATCAATCCCCCCCCCCTTCACCCGAAATAGTGAAAAAGTTTAATAGGTTAAAATAAACACTGAAATAACACAAATTCAGCGTTATCTCAAAAAAAAATTTTTTTTGTCGTTCCTAAACAATATCTTGCTATCTCTAGCTGGAGTCCCTGTATGTTGACATATTTGGATGTAATCTTAATATGTTATCATAATATGGCCCAGTCAGAAATTTGGCCCATCGACAAATTTTAATGTATGTAGTGACATCTCTTATCCAGACCCAACACCTTTCATAGCTCAAAGGCCGACAAACACTCACGTAAACAAATTCAAGCAATCCGCAGTACTTGTCGCCAGTGGCGTATATAGAAAAAAGTTTCGGGGTGGGCCCGAGGCAATTTTGGGGGGGGCCTGAGACCACATGAGGGCGTATTTTATGCTATTTTATGTCTTTATTCATGAAATATGTCGAAAATATCTAAAAAAATCTTAGCTTCGGGGGGGGGGGCGGTCCCCCCAGGCCCCCCCCATATATACGCCAGTGCCTGTCGCAGTACGCACATAAATGTGTTTAACGTATATTTCCTTATAAAATTTTAAGTGTCTTTTTTTGTGTTTATTTCAGCATCTCTGCCTAAAGTCAGGTAAATATAAAGTACATTACATAAAGTGTTTATTTCGTTATAAAGTGTAATGCATGAAGAATAGATTACTAAAGAGATTACGAATACCATAACTTCAAACGAAAATTAGGGCGTGGTCGTAAATATGGCCCAGTAGAATAATTAAGTGGGCGATATTTCCGACCAATATGGGCCATGTTACTGACCTCTTTAGTCACCAATAAAAATAGGTATTTATATATGTATCTATAGCATCCTATCCTTATTTTTTACAGGATGGGTAAGATCTGCAAGGGTATACGTGCGAACTGAAACGAGGCATTGAGGATGATAAGAAAAGGAAAGAGTCAAAGATATGTAGAGCAGGCCTGTGGAATTCCGCGAACAACTTTGCGTAATCATATAAAAACTGGGAATCCTGCACGGCGATCAACATCCAGAGTGGTTTTTGAACTAGTGGCATTTATCCGTTCGACCCCAGTGTCATACCCGAAGTGGCTTTCACCCCATCTACTTTAACACATAAAGAAAACACGGATGAGGAATTAAATACACCTCCACCAGGGCCTGCACAATTAGCCGATGAATCAAATTCAATTTGAATACCCTTAAAAGAATTCCCAAGTAACACAAACTGGACAATATAGGTTAAAAGCAAAAACTTTGCTGTAAAAGTGTTGTCAGAGCTTAGTTTTTGCTGTAAAACAGCTAGTTGTGGTTTAGAAATTATTTTAGCTATAGAACCTCTCTGATAGCAGGTGTTTATGGGTGAAATGGCTATTGATGTAATATTATACAGGACTTACTCTTTTAAAGTTAAATAATTGCTAATAAGCATGCTAAAATTTAGCTAGCTAAATAACATAAATTTTAAGCTCTTATTCCTAATATTTAGCTAGAAAAAGCAACAATTTAGCAATTTTGTATTCTAAGCTGTTTATTACAAAACTTTTGAACAGCCCCCAAAAATGCTTGGCCAGAAGACCAGTGCGATTATGACTGTTGAAAAAAGGAGAATTATTTTCCAATTGTGTCAGGCCTGATCCAAGGTTTGTAAAGAAACCGGTTGTGTGGTAACTCCCAGCCAATGACACGGCATTTTGCCTGTTCCACGGTCAATAAAGAAAGACCTATACGTTACATTATGAGAGAAAGAGAGATAGGTCTATTTAAAAGCCGAAAAAATACCAAAATTTATTACAAAATTAAATTATTTAAAAATGTATGATAAAAATTCCAATAGTTTTATAAATATCAGGTTAAGGACACGATTATAAATACTTTTCCTACTCTCTTGTTCAATTTAAAGAAATTTTTTACGCCGAACTCTAAAGCAGACTAGCCACATATTATTGGTTTCTTTTGGTGGGTAGGAAATAACTAAAACTAGATTTTTTTGTGTAAAATTTATTCAAAAAAAATTAAAAAAAAGGAAGTTAAAATGACTAAAAGTCAATAAGGCAGTAAAGGTAGATTCATAAATTACATAACGCAAAGATTCAGGATTTTTGATCAGCCCTACAAAACGCATTTTCAAGAAATATCATAAAAAATACATCGACTGTAACGCAAGGCTAATATTCCTTCCCTCCTGCTTGAGCGTTATACAGAGTGTTCCAAGTTAAGTGTCCACCATTGCTAACTTTTTTATTATTAAAGATAGAAAAAAGTTTAAATTGGCAAACTAGTAGAATTTTTAATGCTGTTTAAAATACTTAAATTTTTAAAAAATAGAGCATCGGTTTTTGGTGTTTTTCAAAAAACATTAAAAAAAATTTATATATCCTGTATTTTATATTTTTTTCTGATAGGCCTTTTAATTCTAAACAATTTTTTTGAAAAAAAAATTTGCCTAAAGTTTAAAATAATAACGAAGAAATTTTAAATTCAAAATTTTAATTAACAATAAAGTATTTTAATTTTAGTTGGTAGCAAGTAGTCTAAGCGTAATTTTGAATTTGGAATATTTTCGTTATTTTTAACTTTGAGAAAATAAATCAAATATTTAAAATAAATTAACAGCAATATTATTTTCCTCAATTTTTAAATTATTTTTTTTTTAAGTTTAAGTTTTTTTTCATGAAGAGGTAGGTATGCTGTGTAATAGGTACATCATTTAAGAACTATTTTTAGCATCAGGCGCCTTCAAAACAGCCAACAACATTGAGTATTTTTTAAACTATTAGTAATTTTCTATGTGTATATAAAGTTCATTTCTTAATCTTTGTCCTGGCCTATACTGATTGTGATGATAACTATCAAAAAGTTTTCTTAAAAATTATGTGTTGGTTGCAGATATTAGATGCAGTATAGAGAGAAAACCCATACCCCCCAAGGTCTATGTCCCAGCTCCCCTTGTAACCTTGTATGACCCACATTGTATGGGTAGAAAACAACCGACACAGGAAAATTTGTGTTTGTTAAAATTTTTAATTATATTTAAAAACTCACCAGTTCTTTTAGTTAGTTTTTAATACATTTATAGTAAGAACCTAACAGGTATTTAAACACTTACACGACGAAAAGACCCAAAATGTACAAAATTTCCTCGCAAAAGACGAAATTTCGATATAAACAGCACTTGACTGCTGATTTCTAGCAAAACTGTGACGTAGCCCTGACGTCACGGCCCGGCCGCCTAAACACCGAGTACGCAACCGGTTTCTTTACGGACCGTGCCTTCTGTTTGTTGTTTTCTTTTCTAACCTAATCTCTGGTTGTGTGTTGTGTTTTTTGTTTAAACAAGCAATTTGGTGTTTGTTTAAACAAATGTCCACTCACAGCCATAAAAGATAGTTATTTGCCAATCGTTTAGAGTATCCCTTTATCTTTGACAGGGAACTAAAGTTGGGTAAACAGTGACTGGTTCCTTGAAACCCTGGTGCGATGCCTTGTCAGGGGGCACACAATGAAGCCATTACAAGGGGGTTCCTGCCTGGTACTTATCAGTCCTGAGTGAACCTTAAAAGTGCTGTCAAAATTTTTTCATCAGTCTGTCTGTTTTTTGTTGTAACTCAAGGGCTGATGTATATAACAACATAATGCACAATGGATTTTGGTACATTGGTCCTCCATTTTTCTGCCTGCTTAGCATTAAAAGATGATATATAATTAAGCATTAACTTTGTCATCATTGTGCACTATGTGAGCTGCCGACAGCAAGTGTACAAATTTTTTAGTAAGTACTGTAGAATTGGTCTAGTAGTAGTAGTAGTAGTAGTAGTAGCTGCACCCTGGGCATTAAGAAGCCAGTTTATTAGTTGAATAACTAAATAAATAAATTTCTTGTTTTTATTTACCTAGTTACCTTAATAACAAAAATTTCCTCTACCTATTCCTACTAAGGCCTGCCTTACCAGTGGTGATCCGAGAGAGGGTGGAGGCGATCACCTCTCCCCCTTTTTCTAGAGAACTTTAAATACAAAGGGCACATTCTGGTGTATTACATAACTGAGTAAAAAACTATTTTAGTAATTGTGTAATAAATATGGTTTCTCAAGAATTTCCATTTATTTTAAAGAATGTATTTCGAAAAATCCTTCTTAGAGGTACAAAAAACTTTTATTTTGGCATGTTAGAAAAAAAAACATTTTTTTGTAAAAGAAAACCATATACTGCCTAATTAATTTTTTAAGTCTATACAATGTATGTTCAAAAAAATCTAAATTGTCCTCCTTTTTGTTGTATCTCTGCAACCCCTCTGTTGGACCACTCACCATCAAAAATTCTTGTGACCAAAAAAAAAAAAGGTCATCATGTCTATAGTTTCCTTTGCCGCCCTCTTAATTTTACCGTCACGGGCCCTGCTACTTAATAATAACCCAGGGGTGACCAGCTAACCCCAAAATGTGTACACCGATTGTGAAAATCCACAATCTTTTGCTAAGATTGTGTACAGATTGTGAGGGATTATGGTGAGATTGTGAGGGATTGTGGTAAGATTGTGACAGATTGTGGGTGATTGGGAGGGATTGTGAACAGATTGTGAGAAATGTGTACACCGATTGTGAGAGCTGTTCACCCCTCGGTGTTTAGTAAAAAACAGTCAAATCAGAATGTTCCAAAAAAAATAGTGTTTCTTAATGACAAATTATGTCATTCAGGGACACAATGTTTGAATCCATCAGATCAAAAAATATTTTTTTAATCTCATTGGTTTGAATGACACTCTGTTTTTTTTACTTCAAGTCAAGGGGCTTTAGTAGTCTGTTTATTTAGACTCACCTGATTCCAAGCAGAGTGCACCAGAGTCAATTGCCAGTACCAAGCACTGTGGGAATTCTCCCCTTGCAATTACCAATTACTGAGAGTGTGTGGGGCCTCATTTAAAGAACTTGGACCAAGCTTGTATGTTGTCATGTTATTATATTTTTTGTATAAACAGCCTTACAGTTTCCTTCTGTAATGATATCTTATGTCATGCTATGTCTCATGATATGCTATGTTTCTGTATAAACCCAGCTTAAGGGTTTCTGATGGCGGTGGCCAATACAATGCTTTTTGCTTCCCACTGGTGGGGTACTGTGGTAGGGCACGTAATAACTTTCTCTTCTAACGTTCGCACAATTTTTAATTGAGATATTTGTTTATTTTGTTGTTGTGACACCGCCCAAGATGAAAGATAACATCTGTGACTCTTCTTTTTTTTTCGTATTACCTATTGGGCCAATTGTTAGACGGCAAGTTAGCTAGAAATCAACATTATTTAGGCTTAAGTATTAAAAAATAGCTTTTCTAGAGGTAAACTGCTGAAACCAATGAGACGGCCGAGGCGGCCATGATGGTTTTCCAATTTATTTTTCTTTAAATTTATGGACTAAAAAATATTAATTTCCAGGGGATCCCGGGCCTAAATAAATTCTAGAAAGTGCTAAATTCAATAAAATATGACTAAGAATTGATTTATCAGGTATTTAGAGGATAATTGTAATAAAATAATTTCTAACCTAAAAACAAACACCGAAAAAAAACGTTTATTATTCTGAATTTTCGAGGCGCTTGCGTTTTGACGAGCCATCTTGACCTGTTTCATCAGAAAAGTTAACCTGGCAAACAATTTGACGATGAAAACACAGTAGTGTAGAACATAACAAGTTTTTCTTCAGCCATTTTAGTCAAGTCTCTGTCCATTACAGGAAATAGTTATTTTGCAATAGTTGCCATTGTTTCTTGTTTATTTCTAGACAAAATTACTTTTATGTTAACGTGCTATATTTTGGAGCTCTCATGGACACCTTGAGAGCTAAATAAAGATTGCCTAATCAGCAACGACAACACTTTAGAAGCTGCTTAGAAGTGAAACGGCATACAGCTGTAATAGCTATTTTACATTCAGTTTTGCTGTTAAAGTATTTTGGTAGCTGATTTTCAGCAATTTGTGTTACTTGGGTTGTCTCAAACAATGAAGAAGACCAAATCACCTAAGCCAACCAATCAAAAATCCAAAGATTAACATCCTAAATATTACTGTGGTCAAACCAGCACCATAAACAGAGCCGCAAGAAAGTGTGCGTTCTGCATCCTTTTCCTTTTCATCTTTACTTCCAACCCCAGAATACAAGACAAAGCAGGTAAATGTACCAAGAAGGAAAGCCATCAACTATAAAGCACAAATTTTAAAACGAGAGGTTTTTGATAAAAATAAACAAGGAAATTCAACCAAAAAGACTCCAAAGAAGGAAGAAAAGGGTAGATGGATGTGTTTAGTGTGCAAGGAGGACTTAGTCTCGGATATGCCGCAATGTGCGCAATGTAGCAGATGGGTTCATGAAATGTACGTTGGACTCACTGAAGAAGATTTGGGCCTATATTTGCACTGATTGTAATGATTAGAGGTGGGCTATATTTATGGCTGAAATCCAAAAGTGTGGGCCGTATTTCAGTTAAAGGCAGAAATAAGGCCCGATTTGCAAGTTTTTTTGAATAAATTTTTTTGATTTGATATAAGTTAGAGAATTACGGTTTGTTTTCATATTTTTATTTTATAATAACCACTTGTTAGAAATTAATAAAAGTTATGTTTAATTTCCTATTTCTTCCAACTCTCTTTAAGTTTTAATCGAAAGTGGGCCATATTACCTGAATTTACCTTACAAGGACTCTTTCTCTAGCCATTGCTGGCCAGGAAGGTAAGAATGTAGTATAGGAATGAAGTTAGGTAGCACAACCAATTTACATCCAAAATATTATTGTGTGTTCCGGCCAAAACTCATCCCAAGGCAGCGTGGCCGAGCGGTCTAAGGCGCTGGTTTTAGGCACCAGTCCGAAAGGGCGTGGGTTCGAATCCCACCGCTGTCATCACTTTTTTTTTGAAATTTTATTCCTGTATCTATACAACAAGAACAATGGCAAGACAATATAATAATATTTACATTCTGTCTTACTTGAAAGAGCAACTACCTAATTCAAGCCGTGAAACATAGGATAAGGAGTAATTTATTTTAACGCATTAATTTAGCGACGAAAATAAATCGATAATTTATTTTCACCCCACTCAAATCAAAAATTAGCCGGCAAACTGGCGCACATTTAAATTAAGCATCGAAACATTGACGTAATAAAAAGGTCCAAGCTCCAAATAAAAACCGATAGAAGATTTTATAGGGGTGGGTGAGTTCAACGACGTATCTAGGCTAAAGCCTAGAGGGGATGATCCAGCCATGTATGCATGAGTTAAGCTCAAGACCGAGGTTATTAAACCATGCATGCGGAATGCGGATGGGTCATGCAATCACACAGCGTAGCGGCTTTACTGATGGGAGAAGTTATTATTTGCCCCTATCAGTATTAGTATCGAACTGCGCATGTGCAGAATCGTTACGGGACTTCCAATACCCTACCTGGAACGGATAGCGAAGGCACCCGTAAGTTATGGCTGGCTCTAACACATCCAATGTCTGGGTTCTTTGGTTTCCGAAGTTCAAGTTCTGAAACAATCTATATAGTTTCTAAGTTTTAAAGAGACACAATAACAAATTTATATATACATTTTATACAGAATTACTGCAGTTTAATTAAAACAAAAAAAAACAATTTAATTTTTTTTAACAAGCCTACGATGCTTGTAACTTTATATGTTTCGAATGCATTTACAAAAAATCGCCATCTCACTTTCACGTTTAACACCCTGTATTTTAAAAACTAAGACGTTCAGTATCCTAGTTTATATCAACTTTTATCTCGGCTTGGGCCCGAAGAATACGTGGTTAAAATATTCACGTCTTATTTCGGGAAACCCTGTATATCCAATTACTTTTGTATAAGAATGTTTTATTAGTTAGGTTTTAAGGTTTTAAAAAAATTGAGTTATAACTTGAGTATTTATTAACCGATTTAAAAAATACTTAAAATTGTACGTAAGAATGCGGTATCTGTGTAAGTTTTGTGTAATATTTCCAAAAATGTCATTAACTTTGGCAGCCGAGTTATCAAACTGTCGTGGTTTCATTAAATTTTAGAATCCACCAGATTCACGACCAGATTAAAGTCTCTTTTACGTCATTCACGGTATAATACAAAATAAACAAAATCGCCACTTGACAAGAAAACTTTTAATTTATAACAATATAAAATTCTTACTGCGAAAGTTAATTTTATTTTAAAATAACTTTTTATTTCTCTCTTTCCTATCTCTTAAATGATGATGCATGCAATCTTTATTATAAGTAAGTATATGATTTTCACCCCCAAAAGCTATATGCTACACGAACTGCTGCCCTTTATTTCACATTATGGTGTCGTTAGGATTGCCAAAAGCGAAATCTATAAAAGAAATTTGGCCAATAAATCTACTACAAATATTATTTTGGACGCTACCTATATGACACTTTTTTTTGCAACAAAAATTTTGACTGTCACAGACTAAAAAATAAATATTTATTGAAGACTTATCTACACAGAAAAATTCCCACTTACCATTTATAAGAATTCACTTATCCTAAATAGATACTTCACTTAAATATGAGAAAAAAAACTTTCTATTTAGGGTAAGCGGATCGATCTATTAAAGGCTAATGAAAAACTATTTATAGTTAATAAAAAACTATATATAGTAAAGAAAAACTTAATTTAGTATTATTGCATTTTCTAAATACCTTAAACGATTTATCTATTTACCACAAGACATTTTCTTCTTCAGCACTAATATCTTTCTGCTTACCGTAAATGATCCTTTCTTTACAGCAAGTTAACTATTTATTAACGCTAAATAAACTACCTAGTAGTTCTTCGATTTCAATTAAAGGTTAATCGATTCCTATTAAAGGTTAATACATTCCTACTAAATGTTAATATATTTGTATTGATGGTTAATAGCTTCATATTAAGGGTTAATCGATTGTTATTAAATGTTGGCAGATTCGCGTTAAGGGTTAATATATTCACATTAAATGTTAATAGATTCCTATTAATATTATTATATATTCACATTACCCGTTAATAGATAATAGATTCATATTAACGGATAATAGATTCATATTAAAGGTTAATATATTCAAATTAATGGTTAATCGATTCATGTTAACCCTTAGTGGATTTAGTTAAGGGTTAATAGTTACTTAGGTAATAATTTGATCGCTTGTGTTTATAGAGTTACTTATTTAGCATAGATAGATACTTCAATATATTAAGGTTAAATGAGTAAAAATTAATGACAAATAGAAAATTAACTTAGCGCCATTAAGAAATCACTAAGGGCTCATAAGTTCAAGTCAAATAGGTAGATCGGCCTCTGGTGAGTTTTGTTTTTAGGATAAACAGAAACTTCACTTACTACTAGTGGAAAATATTAAGTTGGAATCCTACTTGGCCATGTTTTCTCAGTGTAAGCTTTATACATTTTATTATGAAGAATACAAATCACTTTCGGTCTGAAACACTTTAAACTTGCCAATTGATTAGTAAAAAACAACAAAAAATATTTTTGAACCGTGAAAATGTCCCGTCTGTAACGTGGTTGCAGTGGCGTATATATGGGGGCTCATGGGGTCTCGGCCCCCCGAAACTGTCTCGGCCCCCCCTCGAAACTGTCTCGGCCCCCCCCCGAAACATTTTTCTATATACGCCACTGCGTGGTTGTAAAGTTTTTAAATTCAAATATTGTCTTCAAAATGACGGAGCTAATAACTGAAAGTTACCTTATCAGTCAAATAGACTTAATTTTTTTAAAACTGAGTTTAGTTTTATTTAGTCTAATGTCAATAATTTATTTGTTGGTTATACCCCGTATTTGGATTCGGCGCATCGAAACACATAAACATAGATAAGTCGGTCTGGTCAAATAAATGACCATTTTGTGTAATTTATGTGCCGGTGCTATTATTGTTTGAGTTAAGTTTTTCCTCTGTGCGCGTTTTTCTGGGTGAGCTATTTGCTGTGTGCACATTTTTCTGTAACCGATTTTTTTCATGTGTGTCTTTTTCCTGAGCGCTATTTTTCCTGTGTGCTTATTTCCGTGATTTTGATAAAGCAAGTCAACAAAAATATTACATTTATCAGGCTTTAAATTTTATGTAGGACATACGAGCCTTTTAAACATTACATATTTTTTGGGCTCTGGGGGGGGGGTATGGGATTATTACCAAGGTTGTTACTCCCTTTACAAATCGGCGTTGTCTCAAAAAAAAATTTCCTCGAAACTATTACCTTCTCTATTCATTGCTGCGCGGGATCGGAAGGCAAAAAGAGTCATTCCATAAGAAACAATATAACTTTGTGTTATATCTCAGAAACTAAAAGTGACGGATAAAATTTGGTTTGTTTGGTTTTTTAAAAACCCTAAAAACCAGCCGTTTACACAAAAAAAGAAATTTTGAGAAATAAAAAGTTACAGGGCCCAATCGAAAATGCAGAATTTTCAAAAAGCCCCGGTAGGGCAAAAACAGGTTGATACATCAAAATGCAGTTTTTATTCCAAAAATCTTATCTTGAAGTTTAAGGTTTGCAAAGGGGAGTTTGTTTTCACCTATCTTCCTTAGAAGTTCCCCTTCCCACTTAAAGGTGCCCAATTTGAATCACCCTGTAATATATGATCGTACGCAGGATGAAATTTAGGGTGGGGCAAATGCAAAAAGATATAAATAAAATAGGTATTTATTGGCATAAACAAAAAAAAACGAAAACCAAAAACAAATATAAATCATTTTTCTAAATTTTAACCTATTATAGTAAAACCAAACGTCTGGGATCTTCAGCAAATCTGCTTAAACCTCTTCTTCTACTTGTTTTTTTTTTCTAAAAGTAATATCTGGCGTACACTCAGCATGCAAAAACTGCTTAATCTGTCCTCTAAAAAGATTGTTCTACGGTATTATATGGGCAATGCTGGCAAAATATGTATAGCAGTTTTTATTGATAAAAAGAAAAATCCGCTTGCTTTACAACTTTTGCTACTTCCAAACTTTTTTAACTCCTCTTGATAAATTTATTGGTCTCTCCGCAAATTGTACCATAATTTAACTTAGTCGTCAAGCTCATGTAAATGATAAAATTCTGAAAATTTTTCAATTGTTTAAACTAGTGTAGTGTCAATAGTTCAAAAGCTGGTAGGCTTCCACCGGACAAGCGATCCTTGAAAGACCAGAGGATCCAAATAAGGTATTATTAAACATTTTTTCCAGTACTCTGGTGGGTTATTTGCTGCTACATTATTTTTGGCATATGTACTCTAATCCAAGTTTCTCGGGATGTGTGCTGACTTTAGCTAAGATACTGTTCATCATTTCTGCAGATTCGCGATGACGTTGCAAGATAACTGGCCACAGATTCCAAAAACGCAAAACACTGCTATCATAGTAACAATGAAATAATAATTATCGGCCTTGTTGAAGCACTGTAAAGCCAGTTGCAGAATTGCCGTCTTCTGATAGTTTTTGAAAGCCTTCAAGAATGCCCAAAATGTTGTCTTGAAATACAGCAATACTTTTGTATTTTTGAGACCGTCGTGTCTGAAATATTTAGATCATCATACATACATCATCATAAAACTAATTTAAGAAAAAAACGAATTATATCCTTCACCAGTGGCGGCTGCTACTGCCCGGCTGCCCTCCTAAAACTAGACAACAACCAGTATGTTTAATTGATTTATTTAAAAAAAGTTAAATCTTGCCTTACGACATGATTGTCTAGTTCTTTTTAATATCTGTGGTTAACAACATGCAATTAATTGGGTGAACTTTTTAGCGTAAATAATTACAAGCCGGCAGCACCGCACGGGACAAGACTTCAATTTCACCCGTTTTTTAGCGGTGTATGGGTGGCTGTTGTCGCGCGGGGGCGAGAGGAATGTTTGTTTTAGTTGATGTCGGTCATATTAGTCGTGTTAAAACGTTCGTTGCCCTTCCTACATGTTGCCGGTTCTATCCTTAGTGAAGATGTATGAGTTTGTTTTGATTTGGGGTAGGTCAGCCGTGCCGGTCGCGTTTCATTGTTTGTTTCTGTTATCGTTTTTTATAAAATGGAAATAAATACTGTCGATTACATAATTAACTGTGCAAATTTAAATACGTTGACATATGAACTTCGATAACAAATAAAACCTTTTGGCCCACATAGACTAGACCTAAAAATCCTAAAAATTAACCAAAATTTTAGTGCAAGTAATAAAAATACTCTGCCAATATATGGGGCCCTCAGCTCACACTAGGATAGTTATAGTGTACGTGTGAGCTAATATAACTAAAATCTTAAATATATTTTATTCAACTCCAGACTAAATTACCTTTTCTTTGATACCACACAAGCCATGTTTTGACTTAAACACAAATTTTTTAAATCTACCCCTACCCTTAAAAAAACAAAAACTAAAATGTTGTTAAACTCCGGACTCAATTACCTTTTGTTTGATATCACACACGTCATATTTTTACTTAAACTCTACTTTTTGAAATATACCCCCACCCTTTTTTAAAAATAAATTAAAATGTATTTTGTTTAACTCCAGACTCAATTACCTTTCGTTTGATATCACACACGCCATATTTTCACATAAACTCTAATTTTGAAATCTACCCCCACCCTTTTATTTGGTTTGTGTTCGGTGGATTTTGTTCAGGTACCAAATTTCATTAAAATCGGCCAAGCGATTATTGAGTTATGCGCGTTGGTCGTTACAGACAGACAGACATACAGACAGACCGACGGCGCAACAAAAAAGTTTCAAAATCATCTGAAACGCAAAGATATATAAAAAATTTTGAAATCTGAGCAACTTTTTTTTTCTCGAAAAAATTAGGATCACCATAGCTCACACTACTATAGTATAGTATATGTGTGAGCTAATTATAGGATGCTGAATGCTGGTAGTGCGGTTGTGAAAAACGAAATGCTTTTTTTTGCTTTACTTTTCTTATTATGAACAATCCACAAAGTGATCCTGCGTGGGTGGCAAAGGGAATGTGTGATATCAAGCACTTTAGTGAAGAGTTAAAGACACAAAGTAAGTGCTACCTATTTAAATAACCACACAAAATTTTCTACTCTAGGCAAGACTGATATTAGGTGCCAATTAAATAGGTAAAACATTACCCAACAGTAGTAGGTTTAAGCGGATGCTGGACCACTTTTGAGGAGGGAATGACCTTGAATGACCTTGACGGTTGGGGTTCCCTGGTGGTCCAGAAAGGAGATTGTCTGGAATTTAACGGTGTCAGGTGTGGACTGTATAAAGTTAAGGGAATAAGGTCATAGGCTAAGCTGGTACAAGGGATTCTGAAATGGTCTAGTTTACCTTCTAGGTTAGTGTAGCAATAAACAAATGTATGTAAGGTAAAAATAATGCATTTTCACTTACCATTTTTATACAGGAAGTGGAACTCATGGGAGGACGCGCTGTTAAACCGTAGTTTTTGCACCCCACATTTCTGTGGTAGGAGAGTCGCTAACACGCGTGTATTATCGTTCGAAGGCGAAACGGTTCTCTGTGATGCGGCAGCAGGTATCGCTGCTGCGTTCATTCTCCCACATGGCGCCCAGTGGCGTCGTTAATCCATAGGCGTAGGAGAAAAGGAATAAGTAGGAAGGAATGAGATTACGAAGGTCCATATTAAAGGAACTAGGAACCTTAGTAATTCAAAATGCATTTTATGTAAAGTAAATTAATTATAGCAAATTGTAATATTTGCCTCTAAAACCGCGGGAGTTTCAAATGCAAATAACCCAGTAATTTTAAGTACTTAATTAGTTAATTAATACTAAATAAACAAAAAATAGAAAATGCTCTAGTGAATCACCAAATAGCCTAATTCGAACCAATTTGGTAAATTATAGTAAAAAGAACATATTTACAAAAAGGAAGGCGGGACGAACCATTTCCCACCCCCCTGAGAATGCCCAGGGGCATTTCAGAGAGTTTAATTTGTAGGCAGGGCGCATAGTTTTACCAAAGGCCGTTTGTAGGTACCTTTAGTAGTCTTTACAATAGCAACCCGTGGAACATTATCAGAACCTTTAATAAGGTCTTCAATGCGGCCTAGGGGCCAATCCAATGGAGTGGAATTTTCATCTTTGATCAGTACCATAGTACCAATATCAATGGAAGCAAGAGGTTGGTGCCATTTGGCTCGCTGTTGCAAAGTGTGCAAATATTCGCGATGCCAGCGAATCCAAAAATCGCGGTGCATTCTTTGCAACAGTTGCCACCTGGACAGCCTGTTTAACGCAATATCGCAGTAGTTTGGATCGGGTATTGTACCTGGAGGCCTCAAATTTAAAAAATTATTAGGAGTCAAGACCGCCAGATCAGTAGGATCGGTGCTTAAGGCACATAAAGGACGTGAGTTCATTATGGCTTCAACTTGGGTTAAAACCGTATTTAATTCCTCATAGGTGAGTATTTGATTTCCAACTACCCTGTGAAGATGAGTCTTTAAAGATTTAATGTTTGATTCCCAAATGCCTCCCATGTGGGGAGCAGCAGGTGGGTTAAAAGACCAAACTATACCTTCCCCCTTCACGCAATCAGAAAAAATTTGTCGCAAGTATTTTTCAGAGGCCACGAAGTTGGTCCCGCAGTCTGAAGAGATCTTTGAGCATAGTCCTCTTCTAGCTATGAAGCGGCGCAGAGCAGCCAGAAAGGCTTCTGATGTCATATCAGAGACTAACTCTAAATGCACGGCTTTAACAGCGCAACAGATAAATAAACAGACATATGCTTTCATGGTTTTTGCACCTCTGGTCCGACCAAGAGTAATCGTGAACGGACCACAAAAATCTATACCTACATTTTCGAACACCTTTGCTTCGGAAACTCTAAATTTCGGTAGGTTACCCATAGGGGGTTGAAGGGAGTTAGGTTTAGTTTTCCAGCAAGTATGGCAAGAACTTAAAACTTTTCTCACTACCCTTTTAGCAGACAATACCCAGAAGTTTTGCATTAGTAAAAAAGTTGTGGTCTGTATACCACAATGAAGATTGCTGCGATGCAAATCTAAAATCAGTAATTCAGTGAATTTTGCACTAGAAGGCAAAAGAATTGGAAATTTTTTATCGTATGATAAATTTGAATGGCATAAACGGCCTCCAACACGAAGCAAATCGTAGCTTTCATTATGCAAAAATGGACATAATTTTTGAAAAGCTTTTGGAAGCTGTTTCTTATCTTTTAGTAATTCAATTTCTTTTTGGAAAGAAAAAGATTGTACGCATTTCGAAATAAAAAGTAAGCTTTTGTAGTAATCCTGATTTGTAAGGTAATCAGTAGCAAAATTGAATGAGGGATTTTTAAACTTTTGTAACCCTCGCAAAAAGTAAGCAACTATTCTCTTAATTTTAAAAAGAGAACTGTATTTTTCAAACAAGTTGTTTACATAATATTCAACTGTTTGTTCGCAAGTAAAAACGTTAAAAATATTTTTTCGCTGTTCTTCCAAAACTGCATTCCCATCGTAAGTAACTGTCATAAAATCCCAAGTATTTGTAGGTTGGTTTAGAAAAGAAGGCCCTTCTAACCAAAAATAAAATCTTTGTAAATCAGAGGGATACATTTCCCTAGTACCGCAGTCAGCAGGATTTTGTTCAGTAGGAACATAATGCCAAAACTCAGGGCTAATTCTTCCTTGTATATAGGCAGTTCTATTCGAAACAAATATTTTAAATTTGTGAGGAGATCCCTGAATCCAAGATAAGGTCACTGTGCTATCAGTAAAAGCAAGAATTTTATCAAATTTAATTTTTTCCGAGAACGTTTCTAGTAAAAAATCCATTAATTTAGCCAACAAAACAGCTCCTAAAAGCTCTAGTCTTGGTAAAGTTAGTTTACGACGCAACGGTGCGACTCTAGATTTACTACAAACAAAAAAAACTTTAATGTTTCCATCAGAATAAAAAATTCGAATATAAGCGACAGCACAATAGGCCCGTTCTGAACTATCGCAAAATCCTACTAGCTGGATTTGACTAGCATTAGGCAAAATTATTTGACGAGGAATTTTAACAGAATGCAAAAACTTTAATTCATTTTTAAATTTTTCCCATTTAAAAACAATTTCCGGACTGACAGGGTCGTCCCAGTTTAAGTCTTCTGCCCAGCAGTATTGAACAATTAATTTTAAAATTAAAACTATTGGCGCCAAAAAAGACAGAGGGTCGTAAATGCGGGCCAAATTACTTAAAATTGTTCTTTTAGTGCATGTTTGGAGAGAACAGTCGAAAGTATAAAAAAATTCATCAGTATGAGGGTTCCAATTTAAACCGAGAATTTTCAAAGTTGAATTTTCAGCATCTAAATCGAGAGAAAGAGCCTTCATCGAAATGTGTGACTCAGGAAGATCGGATAGTAACTCGGGACAATTGCTCGCCCATTTACGCAATTCGAATCCACCTCGGCTAAGTAGCTCGATTAATTGATTTTTCATCTCAGTGGCCTTAAAAAAGTCATCACTTCCCGAAATCACATCATCGACAAAAACTGCCTCCTCAATGATTTTTGAGGCAAGAGGAAGGTCCTCATGCTCTCTAGCAAGTTGCAGCAAAGTTCTGATAGCCAAAAAGGGGCTACAAGAGACCCCGAATAAAACTCTATTTATTTCGAAGTCTTGAATAGGCTGGTTAGGATCAAACCTCCAAACTATTCTTTGAAAATTAGTTTGACTAGGGTCAACTAAAATCATCCTGTACATTTGACGGATGTCGCAACAAAAGCAAAATTTATGCAAACGATAAAGTAATAAAATTTTTTGTAAGTCCCTTTGTAAAGGGGGCCCAGTATAAACAGCGTTGTTGAGCGAGATTTTGCCAGGGGCGTGCATGCTCGCATCAAAAACCACCCTCAGGGGGGTGCTAGTAGAATCTTTTTTAAACACCGCATGGTGTGCAATATAAAAATGATTTGAAATTTCGGTCGGCAAAGGTGCAGAAACCGGTTGCATATGATTATTATCTAAATAATCTTGTAAAACAGAGCTGTAGGCAGCATAAAAATCAGGGTTTTGTAGCAATTTCTTCTCAAGGGAGAAAAAACGACGTACGGCAATGGATCGAGTGTCGCCAAAATCTGGAGCAGTAACTTTAAATGGTAAAGATACAATATATCTCCCCTCCTCATTTTTTGAGGTAGTTTTCAAAAAATAATTTTCGCAAAACTCATCTTCGGGGTCAATGGCCTTGACATTAGGTATGTCATCTATTTGCCAAAATCGTTGTAGATTTTTATCTAAATTGACAAAAGAATCGTTCATTGACGTAGTAAAAAATGTTTTAATTTGATTTGTAGTTGAAGGTGAAAGTGAAAGATTGCCCATTATTCCCCAACCAAAAATAGTATTAATGCAGACGGGGTTGTTGGGTCCCGTAGACAAACGACCATCTAGCAAAATGTAAGGGTACACATCGCCGCCCAACAATAAATCAATTTTATCGCTTTTATTAAAGCCTGGGTCAGCTAGTGCTAAGTTGGCGAGAAAAGGAAAACTTTTAATCGAAAATGAGGAATGAGGTAAATCACTACAAATTTTATCGAGTATTATCGCATCAAAATTAAAAACAAAATTATTATCACGCAAAGAGGATATATTGCAATTAATTCCAGATTTTGCCGAAGTTGTCATTCGATCTAAGCTTTGTAGAGTCCTGGCGATATTAAATTTAGGAAGGCCCAAACTATCAGCACATGACTTAGATATAAATGAAGATTGAGCACCAGAGTCACAGATGGCGCGCACTGTGTGCCAATTTTGAAAAACATCCTGTATTTGTATTAAAGCGGTACAGAGAAGTACTTCGCGATCATTTAAAGACATACCAGTAACAATGGTGTTAGTGGTTCTATTAAATTCGGTAGCCACGGGGCTCCTCGGGGGTTGCACTGCAGAAGTAGAGGGGCCACTCGCAGAACTAGGTGTAGAATTAATAGGAAAAAAATGTAAGAGACTGTGATGAAATTGGCCACAATGTAAACATCTTTTTTCTGATTTGCATTGCTGGGGTAAATTATGCTTTGAGGCCAAACAGTTGACACACGCTTTATGTTGTTTAACAATCTCAAAACGTTGCTGGGGAGTTTTCGCCAAAAAATTAGGACATCTGTATATTATATGATCGCCACTTTTACAGAGAAAACAAAAATTTTGAGGGTTTGGAGTATTATTTAAGCCACTTTGGCCATTTGGAGACTGGGAGGCATTTTTGGAGGCTCTCGGAGTATTAGCAAACAAAGCAGATCGATTTTGAAACTTTGCTTGATTTTTCTGACTTGAAATGGACAAATCTTTATTTTTTAAGTAATCTTGAGTTTGTTGTATTTGTTCCAACGCAATGCAATGGCTAGAAACAAAAGCACGAATTTTATCATAAGAGGGGATCTCACTGGAGCAATAATTTTGCTCAAATGCCTTGCGCGTGGTTGGGTCCAACCTATCCAAGAGCATTTGTGCCATAATATAATCCCAAAACTCCGTTTTAAAACCCATGACTTTTAAAGCACTTAAGTTTTTCGAAAAACAATCAAGCAAATTCCTCAAATTCGTAGCATTCTCTTTAGTAAGAGGAGAGAAGCCTTCAATTGCCTTCCAGTGAAGGTAAGCTTGTAATCGTTTATTTGTATACCTATCCACCAAGGTGTGGTAGGCATTTAAATAATTTTCAGCAAGGATAGGAATGTCAGAAATGACATCCAGGGCAGGGCCCTTTAAATTAGAAAAAAGCAAATTGAATTTTTCAAAGTTTCCCAGCGACCTATTATTGTGCACGGTAGCATTAAAGGCTTGCAAAAAGGTTGGAAACTCCTTAAATTCCCCTTGAAAAAGAGGTATTTTTATCCTAGGCAGTAAACCATGCTGGTCTGTGGAGGCACAGGGACTGCCCATGGGATTTATCGTACTGCTCAAAAGCCCTCCATCTTCAAAGGGTAGTTCGAAAAGTTCGTAAAATATAGTGGAAATCTCGTCACAGCGTTTGCAAAAGTCCATAAACACTTTGTTTTCTACTACTAAGCGATCCTCATCAGAGGCTACCAACGTCAACAAAGTATTATGGTGCTTTTCAAAATCTTTTTTGATTTTTGACAATGTCCGAAATTTGACTTTAAAGCCGCTGTGATAGGCAGGGTCATTTTTTGCGAGGGTCGCGGATTCAATGATCAAATTTAGCTGTGAAATCGCACTATAGCGCAAGGCTTTAGCCTTTAAAATTTTATCCGAACTAGACATGATTTAAAAAAAAATCCAAAAAATAATTGACAAAAATTAGGTAAACTGAAAAAAAATCAAAATTTGGACACCCTGTATAAATATTAATGTCCTACGTTTAATTACAATAATCAAACTATAAGCGCACAAAAGTAAAGAAAATACCCGATGCAAACTAATGATAACAAAAAAACTTGTGTATAAGTTTTTTTTATCTTCGCCTCGCGAATTCAAATAAGTAGGTACCTACTATGTATTAAATTTAAAAATAAATACCTACAAATCAAAAGCATTTAATTTGGTAAAACTATTTATCTGCCTTTACACGAAAACAAATTCTCAAGTTAAGAATTAAATTTCCTTCAAAATTTATTATGCACGCAAAAAATGGATACAATCATAGCCATTTGCAGACAGATATTATAATAGTAAATTAGAAATAGATATATTCATAGCAATTTTTACGCAAAAACGAATATAGTAAAGCATCCGCAATCGGATATAGTCATAGCAATTTGCAATAAGCAAAAATGAATATGGCAATTTGGAGATTTTTTTCGAGCAAATTGGATATAATTATAGCAATCCACAAATGTGAAGGCACAACGGCTAAAATAATAGCACTTTGCAGACACTATTTTAAACTATTTCCAGTGACAAACAAAAAAACACCCAAATTCCATACGGTTTTTTTTTTTACAAAAAAGAAACGAAAAAACTTGATTTATTCGAAACAAAAAAAAGCATAGTAGTTTACAGATTTTATCTGTGTTTGGTTTTTCGCATGAAAAGGCTAAATTTATTGTTAAAAATATTTAATTTTTACACAAAAAAAATCGCAAAATGTATTTTAGAAACCTAGGGGTTTTCTAAAGTAGGCATGTAAGAAAAACAAGGGTTTTTCTTGCATTTGTTTTTACACAAAAAAAAATCGCAAAATGTATTTTAGAAACCTAGGGGTTTTCTAAAGTAGGCATGTAAGAAAAACAAGGGTTTTTCTTGCATTTGAAACCAGTAAAAAAGGCATTTAGGAAAAACAAGGGTTTTTCTTGCATTTGAAACCAGTAAAAAAAACTAACCTAAAAAGGCAAAAAAACGATTCCAGAAATCCGGGTCGCTAAGGATCAAAAATGGGGTTCCCTGGTGGTCCAGAAAGGAGATTGTCTGGAATTTAACGGTGTCAGGTGTGGACTGTATAAAGTTAAGGGAATAAGGTCATAGGCTAAGCTGGTACAAGGGATTCTGAAATGGTCTAGTTTACCTTCTAGGTTAGTGTAGCAATAAACAAATGTATGTAAGGTAAAAATAATGCATTTTCACTTACCATTTTTATACAGGAAGTGGAACTCATGGGAGGACGCGCTGTTAAACCGTAGTTTTTGCACCCCACATTTCTGTGGTAGGAGAGTCGCTAACACGCGTGTATTATCGTTCGAAGGCGAAACGGTTCTCTGTGATGCGGCAGCAGGTATCGCTGCTGCGTTCATTCTCCCACATGGCGCCCAGTGGCGTCGTTAATCCATAGGCGTAGGAGAAAAGGAATAAGTAGGAAGGAATGAGATTACGAAGGTCCATATTAAAGGAACTAGGAACCTTAGTAATTCAAAATGCATTTTATGTAAAGTAAATTAATTATAGCAAATTGTAATATTTGCCTCTAAAACCGCGGGAGTTTCAAATGCAAATAACCCAGTAATTTTAAGTACTTAATTAGTTAATTAATACTAAATAAACAAAAAATAGAAAATGCTCTAGTGAATCACCAAATAGCCTAATTCGAACCAATTTGGTAAATTATAGTAAAAAGAACATATTTACAAAAAGGAAGGCGGGACGAACCAACGGTCGTTGCCTTGTTTTATGTAGAGACGAATAGTTTGAGTAGTATATTTGACCTTGAAAAGTTGTGAAGGTCATTATGTTGACCTTGAATGACCTTGACGATCGTTGCGGTTTTTATATGTAGAGACGAATAGTTCGAGTAGTATTTTTGACCCTGAACAACCTTGACCTTGTCTGACCTTAAGCACAAAAAATACCTCTATCTTTGACTCTGATTTACACTTTTAAAAGATTTACATTATCCCCACCCTAATAATTGTATTTAAACATATAAAAAGGAAAAACAAACCCACTTGAAGTATTAGTAGATTTCTGTATCTCAACGTGTCAAATCACTCTCTAAAATAAAAATAAAGAAAAAATAGTTTAATTTGTGGAAAAACAATAATTTAAAGGTAATAATATGGATATTTCAAAAATCAAACTTGAACAAATAAATTTCGAAATAAACAATGAAGCAAAACTTCAATTAAAATCTTTAGATTCATTAAAAGTTAATACCACATATGTTATTAAAGAAATGTGCACCATTGATACCCGTTATGGAAAATCTGTTTTAATAACATTGGCTGAAGATGCTGATGTATTTAAAACGTTTTTACCAAAACGTGTGCTTAAATCAATAGATGATGATTTTATCGATCTAGTTAATAAAAGTAATCAAAAATATACTCTAACCTATCTGGGGCAAAGTGAACCCACATACATCGGTGCAAAACGTAAATCCATATTTGAATTTGGAATATACTAAATTATCTTAAAATTATTGTGTGTTAAAATATAATTCTTAAAGTATTAAAAATATGAATCGTTTGGAAGAACAAATTCACGATTTACGATTCTGGTTGTTTGAGAAGTCGGACGAACTGATGGAGGGTGACCCTTCACTAAGAGATGTAGCTAGAGCAAATAATTTTATGGATGGTGTCATTCAATGCCAAATGTTTTTTATGGGTAACCAAACACTTCAAGAGTTTTGTAAAAATATGAGATGGCTGAATTTGTTGTACCTTCTGAGGCCATTGGAAGACATTCCACTGGAGCTACTCTTTCCACCGCTCGATGAAGATGAAGATGATGATAGTGGATTCAGTGAGAACGATGATTAAATATAAGACATTTATCAAAAATGTGTATTTATAATTAGTTTATGGATTGTAGTATGGATGTAGTTTTAAATTGATAAAAGCTGTAATAAAATATATTATAATAAGAAATGAAAAACTATTTTTTAATTGGATTTGTTTTATTGCAATATTATCTTTATCTTATTTTTTTACAAAATTTTATAATAAAGTAACAATATTAGTATAAAACACAAAATAAATATATTATAAAAATTAAGGAAGCGTAAAAAACCTATATTGATTTTCATTTGATGTGAATTTTAAAAAATATATTAAAATTCAAATATTTTTTTAAACGATATCCGACTTATTTATGCATGAATTATGTCTATCTGTAAAACCTAACCACTTAACAAAGTATTGCTCCAGTTTATTACACTTCCTTTTCTTAATAATTTTCTCCACTAAATATATTGATGGCACGCTGGTTTTCTGTAGCTCCATTTCATAAAAAGCACCAAGTATAGGTTCTCCGTCAAAACTTTCTATTTCATAAGTGGGTGGATTCGTTATATTTACTTTTACAATTTTAAATTGTTCCGCTGACCACGATGGTGTGTACCCTTTTTCAAAAATTGACTTATATTTGCTTATACGAACTACGTCTCCAACTTTGAATTTAATTTTTTTAGGTACCATTTTTATATTTTCAAATGCGGTAATTCTAGTGGTGGGTTTCACATCAATTGGTCTCATTTTAATAGTTGTGTGAATTGTTTTATTATATTTATCAACAACATCCTGTAAAATATGAAACCACTTATAGCTTCCTAATGTAGAGAATTCTTTATAAAGATTTGTTTTTAAAGTTTTGATTACTCTTTCCACAATGGCTGCCTTCTTTACACTATATGTGTGATAGTGATTTACAGACTTCTTTTTCATAAGTGCTTGGAAGTGTTTATTAAAAAATTCCGTTCCTTGATCAGATTGTATGTTATGGGGGTAATAACCAGCTTGCTTAAAAACATCCCGCATTGCTGCACATATTTCAAGTCCTGTTTTATTTTTTATTGGTCTAGCCCAGACAAATTTAGAAAAGCAATTTATGCATACTAAAATGTATCTATACCCCAAATTATATTTTGATAATTGTTGTATTTCAGCTAAATCAATCTGCCATAGATCCTTAAAACCTTTTATTAAGGTTTTTCTTCGCAGGAAATTTTTTCTTGCAGGTTTATATAGCTCATTAACCACTTGAACTTTTTGCTCACTAGCCATCGTTAAAATAAATACTTTATTTTTTCAATTCAAATGGGTGTATGATATTCTATGCGTCCATCTGACCAAA
Source organism: Aspidapion aeneum (assembly GCA_963576565.1). Taxonomy (NCBI): domain Eukaryota; kingdom Metazoa; phylum Arthropoda; class Insecta; order Coleoptera; family Brentidae; genus Aspidapion; species Aspidapion aeneum. Next base: position 39,241,351 of record OY755040.1, read on the forward strand.
TTATTGGTTACAAAGCGGATTCAAGTGGCTGATGTTTCAAAACTTTTCTTTCTATGGCACTCAATCTCCCATGTAAATTTAACAATAGTTTACCACTTGTCGATTGTTGCGTTTTTATTTTTTCTAAATTGGTTCTTACTGCATCAACAGATTCTGCTATAGCTAGCTTTAGTTCTTCAACTAGTTTGTTTATACGATTTTCCAGAAATTCTAGATTGATAGCGTCTTTATGATCTACAGCATCTGCTATATTACATAAACGTTTGTTCTCAATGTCGAAATCATTTTTAGCGGTCAACTTAAAACCATTACCCTTCAATCCTTTTATATATGTAATTTTGGAAGTTTTTTTTATACGACCAAACTTGTCAATCGTGTTCTTTACACCTCCCATGTTAGATAGTAACTGAACAATATATGCTACAATCAAAACGTGAGTCCTAATATATAACCCCTTCTTCTCTTAATTCTTCAATTATAGACAAAATTTCACCATCATGACCAGTATGCCCAGCCATTTTTGAGCTCCATAATAATCGCAAGCGACTAACTAATTCTTTAGCAGTATTCCAATATACATAGTTTACTTTATTATTATTGAATTTTTTGAGATTTGAAATTTTATTTCTGGTAATACCAGAACCTTCTTTACTTCTGCCATGTTTCGGTGTTAGAAGTGGTTTTATAAAATTTGTAAATTTTACAGATCGGCTGGTATTTACCCCATATATTTTATTATATTCATTGTAATAGGCATTTGACAAATTAAGTATTTGCTTATAATCGCTGAGTGCTTTTGGGCTAATGTCGCCAATGTTTGACACACTTGGTTTTTTAAAAAATAACAAATCGTATAAATCACGATGAGCAGAAAATGCCCCAATCATATTTTTTTTACGCCAAAGAGTTATTAGTTTATCTGGAAATTTTATTGTAGCATTACCTATCTGAAAATTATCATTGTTGGAATTGTACCTAACACCATATATGGTGTCATAGATAGATGGGTTTGATTTAAGCCCCTCCATATAGATTGTAGATATAGAATTTAAATCTTCCCCAATATCTTGTCTCAGTGATTCATCCATAGCTTCATTGTTGACACTCTTTTTAGGTGATAAATGAGAACTTGCATCTGCATTAAATGATTTTTGACTTTGATTAGAGTATGAGGATATTGGTGTATCCGGCAAGGGTGGTGAAGCTGAGAGGTAAGATCCATGATGAGATTTATTTCCACCATCACCATCTTCCGAATCATCAACCATAACATTGGCTGCAACTCTCTTTGCTTTTTTTGCTTCCACAGCTATCAAAGGTGTTGCTATATTACTACTTGTCCTTTTTACAATTGCTGCATTTTTAAAACTTTCTGAAATTTTTGATAATGGTTTTGAGATGGGTTCATAAAATTTCTCAAGATTTGTTTGATTTTGCGACTCTTCATTTTTTAAAAATTTAAATTTTGTTCTTACTGCATCAGTCATAGCAACAAGATCACGTTTTAAATCGATCGATCGATCGATCGAATTTGACATATTTACAAATAAGATGTTTGCAGTTGTTCGTTCTAAAAGCAACTAAAGTTGTTGCTACACATTTATTAAACATATATGTAACTACCAAATCCTTTTCTATATCTGCCATTGTTTAAATCTGCATCTTTAACAATAACTAGAAAACCATATTTATCGTCCCAACATTTTCCACAGATTTCTTGAAACTTAGTAAAAGTAAAGTCTGGAGAAACGTGATCTGAAAAAATATGTCGCAGATTCATTTCATCTTGTTTAAATACTATTATGAAATTTGAATTATCTCGAACTAGCTGTTTTGGTACTCTAGAGTAAGTCTGTGCTAGGTAAAAACAATCTATATTTTTATGCCTCCCCATACTGTAGTATGATTTTATTACACTCTGACCATCGCAAATTACATCATCGAAAATAAATATCGAATTTGGTTTTGCCTCAGATGGTGGTATAACGCAGGATGTATCATTAAATGTGTAGTATCCAAGCCCCTCAATTGGCGATAAAATTTGCTTTAAAAATTCATATTTTGATTGAAACAATGATTTGGAGTATATATATACATTTTCAAATTTTAATCCTAGTGGGTGTGTAATAAGAGTGATAAGCACATTGGTTTTACCACAATTTGATGGCCCAATTATTAATCCACGTATGGAATTGGGTAGTAAAGATCCATGACGTTGATATGTAATACCACAACCCGTCTTTTCATCCCAATTTATAATTGAGATTCTGTCTTGTTGCTGCACTATGCGCATTTTTATATGAACTATCTTTTAGTATTTAAGCTGACTTGTATTTATATCAAAATCATTTCGATGTCATCTATCAACAGAAAAAGTTCAGTAAAAAAGGGGCGAGGCGTATTTAATTCACTTTTAAATAAACTTCCTGTAGAATTACACATCCCGGGTTATCAATATTGTGGTCCTGGAACTAAACTAAAGACAAGATTAGCGAGAGGTGATCCTGGAATAAATGCACTAGATAGAGCCTGCAAAAAACACGATATTAGTTACTCTATTAATTTGGATAATTTAGAAAAAAGACACAAATCTGATCGCGAACTAGAAGAAAGTGCGTGGCAAGTTGTTAAATCAAAAGACGCTGGAATAAAAGAGAAGGCTGCTGCTTACTTTGTTACAAATTCAATGAAAGTTAAGCGAAGAATTGGAATGGGGTTAAAAAAGATAAAATCGAAAACTCGAAAGGTGGCTTTTGGGTCTGCGATATGTCGAAACGTTCAAACAAAAATTAAATCGATCTTGAATCAAAATAAGGGGAAATTTCAAGATATTTCAAAAATTTCAAAAATTGCTTTGATCGCAGCGCGTAAGCATTTAAAAGCTTCTGGTGGAAAAAAGAAGATTAAAACCCCAAGAGTAATTCCCATTCCTAAAATGGGGGGTATTTTACCTCTTATACCAATTTTTGCGGGGTTATCCGCCCTAGGATCATTAGCGGGTGGCGCTGCTGGTATAGTTAAAGCAATAAAAACCGTTAATCATCTTAAAAATAGTGTTGCTGGTGTTAAAAACTCTCAAATGCTTGTAGAAAGTAAAAAAGGGGGAGGTTTATACTTAAAACCGTATCGAACTGGGTTAGGACTTTATTTAACAAATCCAAAAAACTAGTAAAGCCCTTACCAGCAAGGGCATTATCAAATATTGATTTGGAAAGATATGCAAAACAATATCAAATTGCAAATTTCGTTGGTGTATTTATGAGAGATAGTCTTCCTAAAAGTGGACCTCGCAAAACTGAATCGGCCATCATAAACTTAGACAGTGTAAATGGACCAGGAACACATTGGGTTGCCTACAGAAAGAAAGCTAGAAAAGTAATTTATTATGATAGTTTTGGAAACTTACCCCCACCTTTGGAATTCATAGAATACATGTATAAAGGATGTAATTATGCCACAGAAATTTGGTATACATATAAAAACCAACAAAAATTTAATACAGTATATTGTGGTCAGCTGTGTCTACAGTTTCTCTTAAAAAATAACTTATTTTAGTAGTAATTTTAAAAAATGAATCGAAATAATTCCGAAAGTGAGTATGCAAAACTAAAAAAAATGTATAAATCACTAAAAGCATTTAGCAATGCAAAAAGTTTGCTACCGATGACGAGTGACGAACTATGTGGTTTACCTAAAGAAGTAATGATAGCATGTGCACCAAACGAAATAGCTTTGGTGTGGGAGAAGTTGCCAGAAGAAGTTAAAGAAGACATTGATATTTTAAAATATCAGTATTGCTACGACCATTACTCTACAAACAACTCTAACGATCAAATTGATGGTCCACCACCAAAAAGAATATTTTGTTGTATATGTAATGCAAACGGTTCAAAAGTGTCTAAATCTGAGGAAATTGTAGATTGTGACATTATATCCAGTTGTTGTAAGACACAGTAAAAAAAATGTCTTATACTTTTACATTAAGTGGTTATTCAAGTATTTTAAGTGCCAACTTCTATCCTCCTATAGAGACAAACAACAGAGAAAAATATGGACTGGGTCTTATAGGATTTTATTCATATAATTCAATTTTTAACATAGATGAAACAATTGGTTTGGATTTAGTAAGCCAAACTGGGGAGGGCCAGTAATGTTAAAAATACCTCCTGGTGCATACGAAATAACCCAAATACATGATGCAATGCTTAAAGCTCTTCAAAAAGGTGCAAAAGATCTAGATGAAAATATTTTTAGCTTACGTGCAAACAATAGCACTTTGAAATGCGAAATTAAGTCAAAGTATGTACTTCACTTTAAGCACTACAACTCAATTGGACAGTTGTTGGGATTTGCAAATGAAGATCGACTAAAGCCCAATGAGATTCATGAATCTTCAACAATAGTTGATATTACAAAAGTTCGCATTATAAGAGTAGATTGCAATATAACAACCGGTGCATATTTAAATTCAGAACAGGCGCACTCGATTTATGAATTTGACATTGATGTGGAACCTGGGTATAAGCTAACTAAAGAACCAACAAATATCATTTATATGCCAATTCAACCAGAGGGTCGTCAGTTTATCGACAACATTACACTAAGGATCGTGGATGATAGAGGAAAGCTCATTAATTTTCAAGGAGAAAAAATAATTGTTAAATTAGAGCTTAAAAGGTTATAACGAAAATGGGTTATTGTTTTGATCATCACAGCTATCCAGTGTCGCAAAAAAAAAGATGTTAAGACTTATATTCCAAATAAAAACCGATGCAGAAGCAGTAGAAAAACCATTCATGTTAAAGACTTGTCAAGAGAAAGATCTAAATTGTCCACAGAAGAAAAAGTGTTTTTGAAATCACTTGGTTTACATTTAAAAAAAACTGTTTAAAATGATTTCAACTAGTGAAAAGTTAGAAGCATTTAATGAACCAATTTTTGAGAATTCAATTATAAGTCTGGAAGAGCATAGTTATAAACCCTATGGAACACCATCTTTTAAAAACTCAGATGAAATTCGTATCCCAATTCAATTTCAAGATCTAATTTTGGATGTTTCCGAAAGTTATATTTATATAGAAGGAAAGTTTACACCAAGTGATGCATCTAAAAGATGCTACTTATCAAATAATGCTCTTGCTTTTTTATTCGAAGAAATTCGGTATGAAATGGGTGGTGAACAAATTTGCGTTGTTCGAAAACCAGGAATTACTTCAGCACTAAAAACCATTGTTTCATTTGGAAGTAGTCAAGAAAAGCTTCTTTCAACATACGGTTGGGGTTTAACAGAAGCCAATCAATGCATATTGGACAAAACAAGTCATGTATTTAGTGGAAGACTCCCATTAAAATACTTGATGGGATTTGCAGAGGACTATAGAAGGGGCATTTTTAATCAAAAACAAGAACTGATTCTCGTAATAGCTCACACCTTCAATAATTGTTATATTGGTGAAGTTGATACGGAAATCTCCATAGATAAAATCGAATGGAAAATCCGGCACATAATTCCAGAGGATCGTCAAAGGATTAAAATTCTATCTAAAATTAATAAGGGTGGTAATAATGTTAATATCAAAGCTGCCTATCGCATGTGGGACCTATATGAATTGCCTCTTCTTCGGAGCACAGCTTCTGATACGTGGGCAGTAAGAAGTAGTACGAATTTGGAAAAACCACGATACATTATTATTGGATTTCAAAAAACTGAAAATTGCAATGCCAGAGACAAAGATGCAACAGAATTTATCTCTGCTGATTTGGCTGATATTAGATTATATATTAATTCGATAGTTTTCCCCTATGAGAGGTGGAGTCTCGATTTTTCAAAAAGATTATGCGGTCCTGCCTACTATGCATATCAAAATTTTCAAAGCAGTTACTATGGAAAAACATGTAATGAACCAATGCTTGATTTAAATAGTTTTATTCAAAACCCATTAATTGTTATTGATGCTTCGCATCAACAGGATTCAATAACCTCATCAACAGTGGATATTAAATTGGAATTTAACACCAGAAAATCTAAATTTCCAAATGATGTAAAAGTGTATGCTTTACTTATTCATGATTCCCTAATTTCCTATAATATTCTAAATGGTACTGTAACAAGGGGTTAATTTCAATGTAATTTTATTTATAATATTTTTGAATGTATTTTAATGATTTAAATGAAAATAAATGTTTTGAATTTTGTATTTTAAAATGATTTAGATATAAATATATTTTTCTTAAATACAGTTTAAATAAAACACATTTTATAGAATACTATTTGTTTTTATATTTTTATACTTATGATTAAGCTATAACAAATTTGAATACTCAATTGCACACCTATTCACATAATAAAATTGATAAGACACATATTTACTTGGAGAATAGATGGTAAATTATTCAATTAAAATAAGTGTAGTCTCCAAACTAATAAAGCTATTACAAAAATAATTCATTCCATCGATTCAACAACCATATCCAAACAAATTTTATCATATAAAATTTTTTGGAAAAGTTTAATTTTTGGAGATATTTACATAATAAAACAAATAAAAACACATTTTGTCAAGTGGGGTAGATGTCTATTCAGTTACAAATGGGTCTAGCTTCTAAACTAATAAGGCTATTACAAAAAATAATTATTTCAATCCATTAATCAAGAATGCGTTGACATTTCTTATCATATAAAAATTTTTGCTGGACTTTAATTTTAGGAGATAATGACATAATAGCCCAATTAAAATTGTTACTATTTTAATTAAATTGATCATAACTGTTAAAATAATATTAATATCACAATAAAATTTTAACAGATCGAAAGCCTAACCTATTTTTTCACAATTTTTATCTCTTAAAAATTTTCAATTAAGACGCTACTTTACAAGATATTAAGAAAAAACGTCTATTTTAAGACATGAAAAAAATTACAAGTCTCAATTTTAATTGATACTTAAAAAAAAAAAACCTATTTGACCCCCCCTGGGGCCTTGATCTGGGGTCTGTCTGTCTGTCTGTCTGTCTGTCTGTCTGTCTGTCTGTCTGTCTGTCTGTCTGTCTGTCTGTCTGTCTGTCTGTCTGTCTGTCTGTCTGTCTGTCTGTCTGTCTGTCTGTCTGTCTGTCTGTCTGTCTGTCTGTCTGTCTGTCTGTCTGTCTGTCTGTCTGTCTGTCTGTCTGTCTGTCTGTCTGTCTGTCTGTCTGTCTGTCTGTCTGTCTGTCTGTCTGTCTGTCTGTCTGTCTGTCTGTCTGTCTGTCTGTCTGTCTGTCTGTCTGTCTGTCTGTCTGTCTGTCTGTCTGTCTGTCTGTCTGTCTGTCTGTCTGTCTGTCTGTCTGTCTGTCTGTCTGTCTGTCTGTCTGTCTGTCTGTCTGTCTGTCTGTCTGTCTGTCTGTCTGTCTGTCTGTCTGTCTGTCTGTCTGTCTGTCTGTCTGTCTGTCAGTCTGTCTGTCTGTCTGTCAGTCTGTCTGTCTGTCTGTCTGTCTGTCTGTCTGTCTGTCTGTCTGTCTGTCTGTCTGTCTGTCTGTCTGTCTGTCTGTCTGTCTGTCTGTCTGTCTGTCTGTCTGTCTGTCTGTCTGTCTGTCTGTCTGTCTGTCTGTCTGTCTGTCTGTCTGTCTGTCTGTCTGTCTGTCTGTCTGTCTGTCTGTCTGTCTGTCTGTCTGTCTGTCTGTCTGTCTGTCTGTCTGTCTGTCTGTCTGTCTGTCTGTCTGTCTGTCTGTCTGTCTGTCTGTCTGTCTGTCTGTCTGTCTGTCTGTCTGTCTGTCTGTCTGTCTGTCTGTCTGTCTGTCTGTCTGTCTGTCTGTCTGTCTGTCTGTCTGTCTGTCTGTCTGTCTGTCTGTCTGTCTGTCTGTCTGTCTGTCTGTCTGTCTGTCTGTCTGTCTGTCTGTCTGTCTGTCTGTCTGTCTGTCTGTCTGTCTGTCTGTCTGTCTGTCTGTCTGTCTGTCTGTCTGTCTGTCTGTCTGTCTGTCTGTCTGTCTGTCTGTCTGTCTGTCTGTCTGTCTGTCTGTCTGTCTGTCTGTCTGTCTGTCTGTCTGTCTGTCTGTCTGTCTGTCTGTCTGTCTGTCTGTCTGTCTGTCTGTCTGTCTGTCTGTCTGTCTGTCTGTCTGTCTGTCTGTCTGTCTGTCTGTCTGTCTGTCTGTCTGTCTGTCTGTCTGTCTGTCTGTCTGTCTGTCTGTCTGTCTGTCTGTCTGTCTGTCTGTCTGTCTGTCTGTCTGTCTGTCTGTCTGTCTGTCTGTCTGTCTGTCTGTCTGTCTGTCTGTCTGTCTGTCTGTCTGTCTGTCTGTCTGTCTGTCTGTCTGTCTGTCTGTCTGTCTGTCTGTCTGTCTGTCTGTCTGTCTGTCTGTCTGTCTGTCTGTCTGTCTGTCTGTCTGTCTGTCTGTCTGTCTGTCTGTCTGTCTGTCTGTCTGTCTGTCTGTCTGTCTGTCTGTCTGTCTGTCTGTCTGTCTGTCTGTCTGTCTGTCTGTCTGTCTGTCTGTCTGTCTGTCTGTCTGTCTGTCTGTCTGTCTGTCTGTCTGTCTGTCTGTCTGTCTGTCTGTCTGTCTGTCTGTCTGTCTGTCTGTCTGTCTGTCTGTCTGTCTGTCTGTCTGTCTGTCTGTCTGTCTGTCTGTCTGTCTGTCTGTCTGTCTGTCTGTCTGTCTGTCTGTCTGTCTGTCTGTCTGTCTGTCTGTCTGTCTGTCTGTCTGTCTGTCTGTCTGTCTGTCTGTCTGTCTGTCTGTCTGTCTGTCTGTCTGTCTGTCTGTCTGTCTGTCTGTCTGTCTGTCTGTCTGTCTGTCTGTCTGTCTGTCTGTCTGTCTGTCTGTCTGTCTGTCTGTCTGTCTGTCTGTCTGTCTGTCTGTCTGTCTGTCTGTCTGTCTGTCTGTCTGTCTGTCTGTCTGTCTGTCTGTCTGTCTGTCTGTCTGTCTGTCTGTCTGTCTGTCTGTCTGTCTGTCTGTCTGTCTGTCTGTCTGTCTGTCTGTCTGTCTGTCTGTCTGTCTGTCTGTCTGTCTGTCTGTCTGTCTGTCTGTCTGTCTGTCTGTCTGTCTGTCTGTCTGTCTGTCTGTCTGTCTGTCTGTCTGTCTGTCTGTCTGTCTGTCTGTCTGTCTGTCTGTCTGTCTGTCTGTCTGTCTGTCTGTCTGTCTGTCTGTCTGTCTGTCTGTCTGTCTGTCTGTCTGTCTGTCTGTCTGTCTGTCTGTCTGTCTGTCTGTCTGTCTGTCTGTCTGTCTGTCTGTCTGTCTGTCTGTCTGTCTGTCTGTCTGTCTGTCTGTCTGTCTGTCTGTCTGTCTGTCTGTCTGTCTGTCTGTCTGTCTGTCTGTCTGTCTGTCTGTCTGTCTGTCTGTCTGTCTGTCTGTCTGTCTGTCTGTCTGTCTGTCTGTCTGTCTGTCTGTCTGTCTGTCTGTCTGTCTGTCTGTCTGTCTGTCTGTCTGTCTGTCTGTCTGTCTGTCTGTCTGTCTGTCTGTCTGTCTGTCTGTCTGTCTGTCTGTCTGTCTGTCTGTCTGTCTGTCTGTCTGTCTGTCTGTCTGTCTGTCTGTCTGTCTGTCTGTCTGTCTGTCTGTCTGTCTGTCTGTCTGTCTGTCTGTCTGTCTGTCTGTCTGTCTGTCTGTCTGTCTGTCTGTCTGTCTGTCTGTCTGTCTGTCTGTCTGTCTGTCTGTCTGTCTGTCTGTCTGTCTGTCTGTCTGTCTGTCTGTCTGTCTGTCTGTCTGTCTGTCTGTCTGTCTGTCTGTCTGTCTGTCTGTCTGTCTGTCTGTCTGTCTGTCTGTCTGTCTGTCTGTCTGTCTGTCTGTCTGTCTGTCTGTCTGTCTGTCTGTCTGTCTGTCTGTCTGTCTGTCTGTCTGTCTGTCTGTCTGTCTGTCTGTCTGTCTGTCTGTCTGTCTGTCTGTCTGTCTGTCTGTCTGTCTGTCTGTCTGTCTGTCTGTCTGTCTGTCTGTCTGTCTGTCTGTCTGTCTGTCTGTCTGTCTGTCTGTCTGTCTGTCTGTCTGTCTGTCTGTCTGTCTGTCTGTCTGTCTGTCTGTCTGTCTGTCTGTCTGTCTGTCTGTCTGTCTGTCTGTCTGTCTGTCTGTCTGTCTGTCTGTCTGTCTGTCTGTCTGTCTGTCTGTCTGTCTGTCTGTCTGTCTGTCTGTCTGTCTGTCTGTCTGTCTGTCTGTCTGTCTGTCTGTCTGTCTGTCTGTCTGTCTGTCTGTCTGTCTGTCTGTCTGTCTGTCTGTCTGTCTGTCTGTCTGTCTGTCTGTCTGTCTGTCTGTCTGTCTGTCTGTCTGTCTGTCTGTCTGTCTGTCTGTCTGTCTGTCTGTCTGTCTGTCTGTCTGTCTGTCTGTCTGTCTGTCTGTCTGTCTGTCTGTCTGTCTGTCTGTCTGTCTGTCTGTCTGTCTGTCTGTCTGTCTGTCTGTCTGTCTGTCTGTCTGTCTGTCTGTCTGTCTGTCTGTCTGTCTGTCTGTCTGTCTGTCTGTCTGTCTGTCTGTCTGTCTGTCTGTCTGTCTGTTGTAGAAAAATGAAAAAAAAAAAACATTTTTGTATTTTAGAATACTTTTTATTTTTATATATTTTCGAAAACTTAAAATTAAGCCATACGCTTATTAAAACATAACTAATATTTCATTTTTCATATGACTTGATATGTGGATGCCCCCAGGGTAGTGTATGACTTGTGTTAGGTATAACAAACCTTTTATCATCATGGTAAGATAATGCAATTTTGTTTCTGGTTTCTGTGTATATATTGTGTAGATCACTTTTAAATGATTTCATTTTTCGAAATAAGTAACCACCTTTTTCAACAACTTTTTTATAATCATTAATGGATAAATGCTTATCGATTACACTTTTTTTAACCCCCTTTGCTTTTTTTACCTCCGTTGAGACTGAGTTTATATAGTAGGCTTTAGCTCCTGTTCCATAGAAACTTAGAATTGGATCTTCAGGAAATTCATCCTTCATTCTACCCAAAACAGATTCGTTTTTACTTATATTAAACCTATTTACTTTCTTATAATTAGATGTATCGAATTTCTCAGGGTTTTCAATCATAAATTTATAGAAATCATCAGTGTAAATTTTAAGTACTAGAGAATCTGTATCTGTATACATTAAACTTGCACTATTGTGAAACTCTTTTTTTATAGTATTGTAAAAAAAGTCATACAAAACTGTTTTAGACAAATCCAGAATACAAAAACCCAAATATATTGGTTTATTGTATACAATTTTGAGTTTACTCATATGAACAGCAATTAATTCTTCGGTAAATATCGAGCAATTGTTAAAATTGGGTCTACTGATTAGAGCACGAGCACCGGCCCTTCTACGAATACTCTCCCAACTTGTAACTAATTTTATATCTTTATGATTCTCAACATTTTCCATAGATTTTCCGAATACTGCATTATTAAAAAGCTTGTATAAATCTTTTTTAAATTTTGTATCAGCAGAGTTTCGAAGCTTTGTGTTGGTATCGATATACTTTTTTAACCAGGGTGATTGTTCAAATTTTAACATTCTATGAGTTTGAATGACTATTAACCCATTTCTTACTGCCTGATTTAAAGTTTTATAGTGTACAATATACCTTATTTTATCATGCAAATTTGGAATGAGTTTGGGGAATTTGGATGATGAATCTGGAGGGATTATATTTTCCACCAAAAATGGAAAATCAGCATGAGCTTCATGCAACTCATTTGGATAATACACATCTACTTCAAGAATGTATCCTATGGGACTGTCATCTGGTACATTATGAATATTTAAATTTATCATTTCTTCTTGTGAGAGCCATTTAAAACCTTTTGTGGGTAGTGGTTGTGACATACTATGCCCATATAAATTTGTTGCATCCAAATACATTATAAAGGATGACTTTATACTTGGATCATAATTTGGAAGGTACTTATTATTTGCTATATGCATTCTATCAACACATTGACTAACACCCCCTCGAATCCCTTTTTTAAAGAAATGAATCATGTGAATTTCAGTCAATAGCTCTAATTCTACTTCTGTCATTCTAAGCATACAATCAAATGATAATGATGGCAACGTGTAATATTGAGCTGGATCTAGGTTATAAGTCTTTAAAGAATTTCTTCGAAATGCTTCAAAAACATCAGTTAAAATTAAAACATCAGTTTTCAAATATAAATCCGAATAGTCTCCTAAAGTTTTACAATTAAATAGACTTTTTTCCCTCTATCATATTCTAAATCTGTAATATGCTGATCATTTAGATCATCGAAGAATTGGTTTTTCGTGGGTAAATTAGTAACGTCTAATTTGTCTAAGTCAGAGATAAATCCATATGGAAACACACCTTTTTCGTGGGTAAATTAGTAACGTCTAATTTGTCTAAGTCAGAGATAAATCCATATGGAAACACACCTTTTTGTCTCATTAAACTAAATTCTTCTTCAGATGTAAAATGTTTGTGTGTTTCTAAAAAGGAGTCTGAATCTAAACCTTTACTTAACTCATCCAGGGATGCAGCTAAAAATTTGTAGCTGTCTATAAATCTTAGACGTAGATATTTTTTTATGATTTTTCCTTCAGAATTCATGTAATCATGTACATATATGGATTTTGTAAATGAAATATATTTTTCCTTGTTTTCTGCAATAACATCTATTTTATCGCCATGATGACACAATTCCTTAATAAACATGTGACAATCATAACCACTTAGATTGTGAAAAATTATTGGAATGAAATTTGGTAATTGATGTTGTAAGTTACAAGTTGAATGTGCAGCTAAAAATCTTTTTTTTCCCGTTATGTGACAATGATCGGTTACTTTTTTATCAAATAAGTTAAAAGGTATACCACAAATTCCACATTTGTCACATGTTTCCACTATGTTTCTTTCTTCAGGTGTTAGTGGTGTCATTGGGACTATATCTCTTAAATAATTATTGTGAAGCTCTCTAAGATCACGTTCAATACATGCTACAAATTCTTCTGCTGCGCTTGAACCACGGAATAATTTAAATTTTGTTAAATCATCATTGAATGAACATTTAATTAGGTATGAAAATGAATATGGTTTATGTATGATATTTTTGACTGTGAAAGAATTTAATGGATCTGGTTCACAACCTGCCATTGGTTGTAAAATTGATTCAAAGTCAGCATACACTACAAAGGGAACTGTTAGCTGTTTTTCATAACTTTCGAACTTTAACATGTTTTCTTGTGTTGTTTTTCCAAATCTATCAGTTTTTAAATCTGTAGATGGGGTTATCGCGTAAACTTGCCCACAGTCATATTTTTGATGAAATATTAGTTTTTCTGCTGTTATAAAGTGTACTAAACAACCATCGCAAAAATAAAGTCTACGTTTCGACATTGATATTTGATTGGAAACCAAAGCTGAAAGATTTTTTATCCAACAATAATGTGTTCTATTACAATCGCTATTACATTCATGAGTTTCTTCTTTAATTTTACAATCTTCACTTATGATTAATAAGTTTATGTGAGTGTCAAGTTTTCTCTTGGAATAGCGAAGTGGACCAACAACTTCATATTGAATTTTTTTATTTGCAAATCTGGTTTCCAATGTATAAACATTAATTGAAATATTATTGTTTTGTTCAAACCTAGATATATCAGTCAATTTAACCGGCATTTCCATACCTGCAAGATTTAAAACTGTAGAATAATGGGGGTAGGAAGAAACTCTGTCTACATGAAGTGAAACTGGGTATAAAGCTGATGTGACAGCCCATGCAAAACATGCATTATCCTGATTTTTTATATTCACTACAGCATGTTTAGATTCAATGAATTTGGGTAACTTGAAGTATGAATTGCCCCCAATAGGGCGAAACTTGTTGATGTTGATTTCCAAGTGTAATATATGTTGTAAAGTCCAACCTGTAAATAAATTAAAACATTATTAATTAAACAACCATATTTAAAAAATGTTTCACTGATTATTATTAAACAAAAATTATTTATTTTACTAATGAGTAATCTTACCAGAATCTCGCTCCATAAACTCGCTCGCTTGGGAAATTATTTTATCTATAAAAAACTCATAAATATTATCCAAATCAGAGGCATCACACACTATTTTATTATTTGTGTTAAATGATTTATCAGCTAGGGTTTCTTTTGATTGGTGAAGAAACGTTGCAAATAATTCCATATTAATTTTTATTGAGGTGTGTTTTGCTATATTTTCTTTTACTAATGTTAGACATTTGGGTTTTATCTCATAAAAAAACCTTCTGTAGTCTTTTTGCTGAGTTTCTGAAGCAATTCTATAACTTGCTATTCTGCATTTAAGACCACTTCTTACCACACATACACCATTGGAGTATGGTGCACATGAGTTATTTTTATGTTGAAGTGTTCTACAATGAGCAAAAAATTTATCTTTGGGTATGAAAATCTTGCATTCTCTACACATTTCCAATTGTTTATCACCATCTTTATCAACTTTTAAACTAGCTATTTTTCTTTTCTTTAATGGTTGCTCATTGATATTATCATCATTATGTTTATATTTGCAAGCTGTTTTATTATGTCTAACCATATTATCTTTTCGAGTAAAACTTTTGTCACATTTTGAACACTTCAACATGGTCACTTTACTTGTTACACCTTAAATTATTTATTTATTAGGTGTTTTCATCAACACCTCTGTTTTAACCACTATGCTTTTTTTATGCCCGTTGTGGGTTTTATAACAGACACCCCACTCCACCTCATTTTCTTCAGCTGTATCTGATAACTCTCAAATATATTTTTTTTGATCATAATTCACAGCAAAATCTAAATAGTTTGACCTTGAACAAAATTTACAACCAAATGTATTATTTTTTAATTTATTTTTGGTTTTGCAAAATATTCTCAAGGTGACATTGACCTTCATTTAACCTTGAACAAGATTGATGAGCAATTACATCTTTAACCTTGGAAAAAATTATACAGTGACCTTCATTTAACCTTGAACAAGATTGATGAGCAATTACATATTTAACCTTGGAAAAAATTGTCAACGATTCACACTGACCTTGATATAACCTTGTAATGGGTATATATATTTTACTCCTCATTTGGCAAACACTCATTCTTGCTCGATTTGTCTTCCTATAATGTCATCCACCGCTCGCCCTACCCTCATCGTTCGTCCGTTTTTGAAAAATGGGCATGTGCAGTGCAATTTCTGCAATGTCTGGAAACCGGTAGAGGTTTTTACAATTAATGGACGATGCGATGTCTGTAGTGAGCAATATCAAAGAATTATGGAGAGGCAGAGCAATCCTCCATATTCACCCGAATCACCTGTCTACATCTCAGACAGTGATGATTATGAGGTGGTGGAGAGTGATGATGATGATTCTGATACCAATTATGGTGTGTGGGAAGTAGCGAGAGTTGACTCTCCTCCTTCTGAGGAGATGTCTGATGTAGGAAGCGAAAGAGCTGACTCTCCTTTTGAGGAGGCTCAACGTTGGTAGTCTGGTTTAGTTTAATTGGGGTGTACAATAAAAATGGCTGGTACACA
This sequence comes from Aspidapion aeneum, assembly GCA_963576565.1. NCBI lineage: Eukaryota > Metazoa > Arthropoda > Insecta > Coleoptera > Brentidae > Aspidapion > Aspidapion aeneum. Next base: position 39,256,809 of record OY755040.1, read on the forward strand.
CAGCTCAGTGCGAGGTTTGGGGCACTGTGGCACTAAACCAAACAATTAAAAATTTTCATCTAACAATTTTAAAATGAAACCATTTGTAAAAATCCTATCTTTTGAATCACATCAATATTCAATTTTTAAATTATAGTAACGCAAATTTTGTTCATTTATGCACAAACTAAAGTTAAAAATGGTAAAAAAAAACGTTTTTAAGTTTCATTTTTATATGCTATTCCATGCAATCTTGCTCTCTTATAAACAAACCAAAGTTTAAAAATTCTTGCTAAAAGTTTGTATTTTTTTTAAATTAGATCTTTTCTACAAATTGGTTTATTCTACACTATGAAATTTTACTCTTTTATAAACAAACTAAAGTTTAAAAATTATTTTTAATACTTTGTTTTTTGCATTAGCATAATATTCTTTTCTATATTAAAGTTTATTCTATAAAGTTCAACTATAAAATAGTAACCAAAATTAAAAAATTATACAAATTTTTTTTGTTTGTTATTAAATTACCATAATGTTTTTTTTCTTAATATAGATTTATTATATTTTACATATTCAAATTGTTTTTTTTGTTTCATAAAGTTATATATTGGCTAACTAATAATTTTATATAAAAACTAAATATGTTACAATAAAAAAATGTTAAAAATTTAAAGAAAAGCATAAAAAAGATCCTTTAGCTTATTGTAGTCATTTAATTTTGCTTGGAATTCTTCCTCCACACCTTCGGTCTCTCTTTGTAGTCGTTGAATCTCTACTTTGAGTAGATCCACTCTTTGTTTAAGCTGCTCCACGCAGCTTCTTTTCACCCGTAGGATTTGGATAGCCTGCTCTATCGTTTGGCTTTCTATTGTTGTGACATTTGCGGCTACGGTTTGTTGGACTAGCTGATCCCTCGATGTTGAGGGAATTGCTATTGGAATTGCTGTCGGAGTTGGAGCTGTTGATAAAATGCTTGTCTTCGTTTTTTTAATGTACTTTCTTTTACCAACTCTTCCATTTTTGATTTTATGTACGTCACGTTGTAGCTCCATTTGTAGCTGCGGCTGTGATTCTGGCTGTGGTTCTAGCTGTGGCTCTAGCTGTGGCTCTGGCTGCTGTTCGGCTTGAAACTCATTCCCAATATCTTTTAACAAATTGTCGATGTCTTGACTGGTGAAATCATCCAAATCAATAATTTGCTGCTTTGAATTCATTTTCTACTAATTTGAAATTCGCTGTTGAAGTAAAGAAACTTTAATAGTACTCTTCTGATATTTATTTTTCTTTAAATACTTGTTGGGTGTTAGTTTAGTGGGGGTAAAGTCTACAGAAAATAATATATCTAAAAGCGGGCAAATAAAGCAATGTTAAAGATTCTGAAGGTTAAAAAATACACATCTTTACTATAATTTTGGATTATTTTTTTCAAGGTCAAAAATACTACTCGAACTATTCGTCTCTACATATAAAAAACGCAACGATCGTCAAGGTCATTCAAGGTCAACATAATGACCTTCACAACTTTTCAAGGTCAAATATACTACTCAAACTATTCGTCTCTACATAAAACAAGGCAACGACCGTCAAGGTCATTCAAGGTCATTCCCTCCTCAAAAGTGGTCCAGCACCCGCTTAAACCTACTACTCCCAACATAATGAAAATGTGGCAAAAAATAGACATATACTTAGTAGGTTAATAGACTGTTTAAAATTCTGTGGGATTTTTGAGGTTGCTTCACAGGCCTTGATTAGTCTGAAACTGGTGCTAATCTGAGCAGTTTGCGCATGTAGAAGAAGAGCGAATAGACTTTATCTATAAACAAATAAACTAAAAACTACACCAAGTAGGTGCTTGTTTGTAAAATGCTAAAATAAAATTGTTTAGGTAAGTATTTTTATCTCCTTTTCCATGCAATATAAATTTCTCCCCCAATTTACAACGTCACCAGTCACCACTGTCCTTTACAGTATCATTACAGTATATATCGTTAGGAATTAATGTATCTATTGTATAGTATTATGTAGATAGGAATAAGTTTAAAGTTCTAACTTAATTGATTGATGTTTTGTTTGAAAATTAGGAAGTCATTAAATTATTTTCAACATTTAGGGGGAGGGGCAAATGCCCCTCGCTGCCTAAGGCCATGCTGTACTATCAGCAAAAAAATTTGAAGCGGGCAATAGTCAGGTACTTGCAGGAAACTCAAACAAAAAATGTGTAAATGCCTCTATCGCTCCATCAAAATTTCTACGCGATGCCGTAAAATGGTAACTTTTTGTCAAAGCTGATGTCTGCAAATTGAAAAAACTGGTTGTCAGTTTAAATTTCAAGCTACTATATAATCTGAATTTATAAGCGTACCATAACACTATTTAAATGATTCGAAATCTAAAAAAGTTCAAAAAAATATAAATTAGAGGGCGTGTAAAATATGGCAACAATTTCGAAGATATTTTGTTTATATTCCTATCAATTATTAATGGTCTAAAAAGGTGGGAAAAATATATTGATACACCTTGTACAATGGCCCACTTTTTAAATATCAAGATATAGTGCGTTGTTTGGCAACGCCGCATGGTTTAAAATAAATATCATGATTTAATAAACGATTTTCGTTAGCAGTTTTTAAAGTCGTTTGAAATGCCTGCCTTTTTAGATGAGTGTAAGCAATTTTTTAATGACATTAAAAAAGTGGACGACCGTACTATAAGGACAGTTTTCAGAAATGGCGCGGCGTAAACAATAAGAATCTTTGCAATGTATTAGAGGGAAGATGGTTATTATCCCTGAAAGCCACCAAATTTCTTATCAGAATTTACGAGAATATTTATCTTTAAAAAAGAAGGAATGGAGTAAAGTGGTTATAAATAAGAAATACAAAATGACATAATATTTCAAAGTTTCAAAAAAATACAAATGGGTGGTGTCTTTATCTGTAAAACTAGGCCCAGGGATTACCACAAAAATTATTGTGTACCACTTTTATGATGTTGCAAAGTACTTTTCCAAAAGGATACATTTATACTGGTATACCACAACCCTGGTATACTGGATTTTTAGTATTGTAATATATCAGGTTCTTTTATTATTAGCCTATGAAAATATTATAGATACTTAAAATCAAGAACGGTTCTGGAGCAAATGTCTGGGGGGGGGGGACTAATGGTGAAACGGTGACCGTAAATAACCGCACCAGCATTGGCGTAGCTAGCCTTGCTTTTCAGGGGGGCCGTGGCCCCGGTCTATCTTGAACAAAAAGCAAACAGAGGTTTTAAAGAGTCATGCAAAGTGTGCAATGAATAAAAAAAAATACGCGCAATAAATGTTCTAATATTTTAATATAACAAATTTAATAATACATTTACGAACTTATTTAAATGTATACACAGGAAGTATGTGATTCAGCAATTCTACAAAGAAAGTTTTCTACGTCGCTGACTGAAAGCGTCTACCACACTGTCTAAGTCGACCTCAACATCTTTTTCTATGAATAACAATGACAAACCTGAGTGTCTCTCTTGAGTCATAGTTGTTCTAAGCCAATTAAAAACTCTCCTCATGGCTGAGAAAGACCTCTCGCAAGTTGCACTTGAAATTGGAAGAATACTCGCAACTTTAAAAAGTTGGTAGAGGTTTGGATAGGTATTTTCTGCTATATGTTGTTTGATAGAATCATGACCAACAGTTTGATTTAACCGAAAAATACAATTCTTTAAAACGGTCATTTCTGCTCTTAGAGTAGAAGTATTAATATTAAAAATTTCCCGGTATTGCTCGACGAATTTATGCCATTTAACGACGTGGGAAAACTTAATATGAAAATGGTTATGAAATTGTCACCAAAATCGGAAAATTTTCATAAGACACTAAACGCTAACCTCAAAAAAACTAAAAAGATAATTATATTTATTTTAGAAAAACAGTTTAAAAAGGTATTTTATAACTTTACGACATCTACAACCCGATTTCGGAAACAGAGGGGCAATAGTCGCTGTCTTTATTAAATGCGAAATTTAACTTACACTTCTATAATATTTTACAAGATGTCGCCAATATGTATGAAATATTCAATATGCATAATTATGTTTAAATTTAAAAAATATTTTCGGGAAATTGCATAAGTGCAGAAAAGTTACCGATAATTTAAAGAGAAAAAGCCTAACTCCGCAAGACAAGGGCTTTTTCCTGAAATGTAAACATTATCTGAATGATTTTAAATTTTAATGCACCTATTTTATTTGAATATTTCCCGAATAATAATAGAAAAGTATGTATTTTCAGCGTCATGTTCTTTTACTAGTAGTCGGTAGGAGAGGCCTAAAATATCTTAGGGGGGCCTGAGGGACTTCAGGGGGGGGCCAGGCCCCCCCTGCCCCCCCCCCTAGCTACGCCAATGCGCACCAGGATAAAAAGCGAGAAATAAATATTTGCACAGAAGAAAAGTTACACAGCAAAAAACGCAAATGAAAAAAAGCGCGATCAAAAAAAGCGCACAATGAGAAAGCCGTAAATAGTAAAACAACGCACAGATACAGATAAAAAAATGTAAGTCTTTAGAACTAAAAAGTTTAATCAAAAAAATTAACAGGTTAGGTTACTTCAAATACGTTAGAGGATAAATATGGGACATACCCACGCATTCTCACACGCGGTGCTTGAAGTCAGGACCCTCATGTAATTATTAATGTTCCTTTCTGCGCATGCGTCAGTTTTGGAACATACTCCGTTACGTCACTTCATTATTTCACAATTGTCAAAACTTTGGGGTTATGTAAATTATTTTTGTTGATTGGATGAAAATTTATCAAATTGTGGACTAAAATTATAGTTTTTCTAAAACTAATTGTGCATATTTATTTTGGACACCATGAAGAGTCTTTAATGGTATCTATAAAGCACGCTTAACTTTATTAACAAATTATAAAGAAAAATAGAAGTACTTAACTATGAAATGGCACTACCTTACTTCTCCCGAATATTTTTCCACAAACCGCACACCTTTTACGTCAGTTATTTTCCATTTTTCACAGAAAAAAACATAATTTTACACGACACACGCAAAAGACCGCACAACGTAAATAAAGAACAAATAGGGCTTCAAGTCACACAGCAGCTATGTGTCTACTTGACAATATACACATGCGCACTTGAAAATTCGCGTTTGCGAATTTAAATTTGCCATTGTTTCCAAAGCTACGTATGAGTACTTCACGTTTCGATTTTTTAAACATGTATTTATGCTCTAACGTATTTGGATTACTTGATCAAAACTGCCCACAAAAGAAGAGAGTATTGATATTTTCATAAAATTGTGAAATTTATAAGTGAGTTTTAAAAATTTTTGATTTTTTTTTTTGAATTTTGAAAATACTTGAAATTTTTAGAATTTTCCCAAGTAACATTATTACCACTCAAGGTTTTATTAATTTGGTTCCTAGGTTATTTAGAGGGTGCTGTTATGGGTTTTAGGATCAATTTGGCTACATAAAGGTAATTTATATTGCCAATTACCTAAAGGGGTGTTATACAACAAGTGATTTAGAAAGGGAGTACAGTCGAACCTCTCTAACTCGAACCTCTATAACTCGAACCCCTCTATAACTCGAACCTTTTCAGCGGTCCCTGCACTTTTTACATGTATTTTAACCTATGTAACTCGAGTTTCTATAACTCGAACACTCCACAACTCGAACTGTTTTGGTTGTCCCTTCAGGTTCGAGTTATAGAGGTTCGACTGTATAATAAAACTGATATTCCTTGTGTTCCTTTTAGATACTTTGGTTTTATTGATTTCTGATTTATAAAGATGGTCTTATAAAGCCATTTTACCTAAAGTTTTTAAAAAGAAATAAATATAACCTTTGGTAATTTAGTTTTTTTCATTACTTTAGGTCATAACAAAAGTGTTTTATAATAGAGCTAAAAGGTTATCTTATATCCTTTTGTTTTAATAGTTACCAGTAGTTTAAAAGTAAATATGATTAGATAGGCGGCCATATAGAATCTAGTTTCCTTTAGGTTTTTAAGAGTGGTAAATATAAACTTTAGACTTTTGGTTTTTGTCATTACTTTTAGGCATTTTAAAAAGGTTTTATAGGAAGGCTTAAAGGTAAACTTAATTCTTTTGTATTTATAGTTACCCATAGCTGTATATTAAATATTATTTAAATAGGCGGCCATAGAAAACCGTGTTTCCTTAAGAGTTCTAACAGAAGTTACTAAATACTTTCGTGTTTTATTTTTTTTAGGTATTTCTAACTTCTAGTATTTAAAGCCCAATAATTAATAATTGTTGAGTTTCCGTCCATATCTAGGCCTGAGTAGGACACCCAGGCCTAGATAAGGCCTGTTTAGACGGATAATATAAGAGGTTGCCCAACCTGCAGGCACAACGAATATCATTGCGCTGGCCCTCTCGATTGTGTCGAAATTGCACGATAAAAAACATTTAAAAGTGTTGAATTATACGCTTTTAAACACTTTAAAAACAAATAAAAAAAATTTAAGTGAGGTTATGTTGACTATGTTTACTTTGTTCTTTTTTGTTGGTTTTGTAAGGGTACTCAAAAATTCCTTGTTGCGATACAGTAACAAATTAAACCAAGTGACCACTATAAAAACATAATAGCGATATAAATTTATTTAAAAAATATTGTAAAGAGAAAATATTTATCTAGTCGTTTTAGCAGTGTTTTTTAACAATAATTTTACTTTAATTTTGATTTATGTAAACCGAATAGACTTTTTTAATGGCAAATAGTGTAAATGATTTTTTTTATTTTAAATGTTTGTTATTTTGTTATCAAAAAACTATTAAAAATTATTCTTGAGCTGGCGCGCTTGTTTTGAGAGCTTTTCAGATACGATTTTATCAGAAAAATAAATCTGGCAGGCAATTTGATCATCAACAAAACGACAAACTCGGTATATTTTTATGTGATAAAATAATTTTGGGACTATGACATTTTTGGCAATTTTGTGACCTAAATAATTTTATATAGCCATTGTGAATCTAAAATATAGCTTTTATAGGAAAACTTCTTTACTCTAAGTAAAAGTATTATGGTATTCAACAGAATCGCCAGGATACCAAATTACCCAATCTAGTTTTATAGTAGGATCGAGGACGTTCTGAGTTGCTTTTAGAACCTGGCATAATAGCTTTAGGCTCTAAAAGGTTCTATACTGGTGGAACCACTAGAGGGCGAAGCTGGAGTTTATTTCTTATGGTTTTATAGTAAGTTTAATACATAGGTTGCCTACACCAAATGGGCAGTCCCATTTAGGAGGTCTAAGGGGTATATAAGGGTAATGGGAACGTGCTAGCGACCAAACATTGAAACTAATGGTTTTAAGGAAAGGCGCTGGCAACCTTTTAGCTTCTACTATAAATAAACAAATGTTACTTGGGTTAAAATTGTTTGAAATTTTTACAAATAACTAAACTAAATTTTGTTCAGAACCCCTTATAATTTACGTCTAAGTTTTATTATTATTCCCGGAGCATAAATGGGCCATTACACTGTATTATTCGTTGGCCATTGGCATAATTTACATCGGTAGAACATCAAATAAAAAGTGATATTTTATCACAAGCTTACTTATCTGGTTTGTTTTGACCAAACGCCCCCAAAATTTCAAGTAAATTTTAAAAAACGTTGCAAAAAAATGCAAAAACGCTAAAAATCGCGTAAAATTGAAATTAAAATATGTTGAAAACTTTTTGAATGTCAAAGGTTGCTTTCTGCGAAGCAGTTAAAAAGTATTTTTTTTTTTGACGGTTTACGGGCAAAACAAACCCCGGATTTGAATTGGCTCATCGAAACACAAATATACAAGATAGGTCTGGTCAAATGTATGAACACTTTTTGTATTTTCGGTGCTATTATTCTTTAAGTTTAGTTTTTCCTCTGTGCGTTTTTTTCACGTGGGGCTATTTTTTATGTGCACTTTTTTCTGCAAGCGATTTTTTTCATGTGTGCTTTTTTCCTGTGCGCTTATTTCCGTGATTTTGATAAAGCGAGTCAACAAAAATATTATATTTATCAGCATTTTTTATGTAGTACATACCAGCTTTTAAACCTTACAAATTTTTGGGCTCTGGGGAGGGGTTCGGTTCGTTCGATTGCCCCCTTTACCCCCCGTAGAACCGCCGTTGCTTAAAATGTTTTAAATTACCTATTTGCTTTTCAGTCTCAAGTGATAATATCTACCAGTTTAGATGCTTGCCTTTAATGTTTCACCTGCTGGAAATATGATGGTAGACATAAAATAAACTGCCAAAATAATAAAATATTTATTTATGTTTTTAAAGATGATGACACGAATTCCTACAAACATTTTTCTAGACGTCCAAATCTTAGAGCACGTCTACTTGACAGCAAAAGAATATGACTAATTTATTTAGGTGATCAAAAGAGTAAAATGCCTAAATAGGCGTAGATTATAACCTAAGTATTTATGTATACCTATTTATTAAGCTTGCTTTTTAGAACAAAACATCACGCACCAAAACTGAAAGAGTGCAACAAAAAAAGGATATTTCTCTCCGTCCATCCAAGCGTGGATTGGATTTTTAGATTGCATGTAATAAATGGTCAGCCGCCTGACCCCGTCATTTTTGGGAAGGAAATTGTGGAAATAGGGTTAACATCAATCTTATTTTCGATCCACACACGCTCCAGGCTCTTATAGTATCTTTTCGTGTCTAGCCATCTATTTCTATAGGTGCGAGCACTTTATTTTTCTGATATATCTTATAAAATACAATTTTTTTTTTTTTAAAGAAAACGAAACTTGACATTTTTTAACAGTTTTAAAATTTATCAAGTAATATTGCCTATTGCCTAAAAGTTGATGATTTATCAAAACTGAGATTTATTTTGGAACCACGTTTAAAAGTTGACAAATCGAGTAGGTGAGGTATATTATAAGGCCCAGCTTATTTTTTCCAGCGAAGAACGAATGTTAAAAAAAAGCACATACTAAGATTTCTCTGGTATTTTCCAATGCTTTGTAGCGTTATTCAACTAACCTTATGAAAAATAATGACATTTTTTAAACACAAAAAATTTATGTCGTTGAATAAATAGTCTATATTTTAGATTTTACCAACAAAAAACACTTAAATTTGACATCTACTTTAATCAATTGCATGATTCATGGATGCTCTTAGTAGACAGGTTTTTCTTGGATTTTTTGAAGGTTTGTGTTTATATTTTTCTCCAATAGATTTCTGGTTCCTGGAAATCCATTCAAGCGTGAAACTCTTTATACTTTCTCTCTGGTTTTCTCCTTTTACTTTTCTTATTTAGCTTTTTCGTTCCCCTTACAATCGCCATATAAGTCTACAGAAACAGGGACGTACACCGTAAAATAAAATGACTTGCAGTATTATGGATTGCACACCAAGGCGACAAAACTCTAAAAAGTAATGGCAAATAAAAAACATAATACCTAATTGAAATACAAAACATTACTTACATGCAATATGTATTGGCATTTTAACACTGGGCGTATTGTAATCATAGTGACAAATACAATTATTATTTCTACTGTACAATATATTATTTTTTTGTTTCTTAAGAAAATAAATGTAAAACAAACTCTCATCTTTGCATGCCGCTGCAGAGGCGCATTTTTGTTCTCCCAAAATGAACTGCCTTTTGTTTTTCAACATAGGCATATTTGACCAAGCCACCTTACTTATGCTTGCGGTTACGTTTTATAAGAGTAGTACTCAGTGGCGGATCCAGGGGGGGGGGGGGCAGAGAGAGAAATATCTTCTTTTATAGACCATAAAATAGGCTGAAAACTGCCTTTTACATTTTTTCTCGATAAATGAGTACTTTCTGAGTAAATACTTATGAGAGAAAAACAGTCGAATTTTCAAGATTGCGACTCCATTTCAACAATGTTCCTGCGACTAAAGGATTCGGGGCTTTTAATGTTTCTTAATGGGACTCTAATAAGTTACAATCAAAGAAAGAAAGAACACATACATTAAGCATGTAATGAGAGGTGTTAAATATAAGCTGCTTACGCTGATAATTAAGGGAAAGAAGATACAGGGCCGTCTATACTTACATACGACTCAGAAGTATGGCCAATCAAGGATAGAGCAGAAAAAATGCTTTCCGCTACGGAGATGGACTATTGGAGAAGAGCAGCAGGGAAATAAAAAAGAGAAAGAGTTACAAATCAAAGAATAAGAGAAATTATGACAGTGGGTGAACGTACTTTAGTGGTGATATAAGAACAAAACAACTGGTGTGGTACGGACATGTACAAAGAATGAATGACGCAAGACTACCTAAACAAATACTACAATGGAAACCAACTGGCCGAAGAAAACGAGGACGGCCAAGGAGAAGCTGGAGAGAAGGAATAGACAGTGAAATAAGAATAAGAGGCCTTGATGATGAATTATGGGCAAACAGAAACGAGTGGAGATTGGGTATCGAAAGACGTAGAACTTTGTGATACCGATAAATATATATATATATATATATATATATAGATACAGGGCATAAGATCAGTTGGAACATGACAAAGCTCTAGGTTAAAAGACTTGAAAAGATGGTTCTAATATTTCCAAATGTGACATCATCGGAGCTAGCAATTGAAACTACTAGTAGCATTTTTGGGAGTTCATGTGTATTTTATAAAACTGACCATGTGCTGAAGTGCTCACAGAGCGCAAGCAGTTTGGCTTTAGTCAAAATTCACGCTTTGTATAAACAGGTTTTTGTTTTCGGCAGCTGTGATGCAATTGAAAACCTTGGTGCAGGAACCGGGTAACTCCATCTTTATACCAAAATTAAGTTATTGTAATTAATACATAGAGTTTGATGTTGCGTATCTTTTGGTTTATTGGGTCAGCACGAGAAAAGATTTATCTGATAAGCCATTGCGGTGCAAGAATCCGGCAACTCTTTGATTTCTTAACAATTTAAAAAAGTGGAGTTACCCGATTTTTGCACCAAGGTCTTCATTATTTTTGTTATGCGTAAAATAAGATTTACATGTCAGCTCTAACCTGAAATACCTATTTCCAAAATTAAATAAAATAAAATATGTTAACGCTAAAAAAAGTTAAACGTAATAGTTGATAAGAACACCTAAAATTAATGGTAGATAATATTTTACATACCTATAATATCGGTCCTGAAAATGTTTTAGTGAAAATAATGTATATTGCGGTGAATTTGGAAAAAAAGGAAATGGTTTCGCTGCATCAATTCTGGTGGGTGGATTAACAAACTATATAGTGGTGTTGACAAGCCTATTAACTACACTTGTAATCTGTGCTTTTGAACAGTTTCTTTAAAAAAATTAATAGCGTTTTTACTTATTATTATTTTTGGGTTGTAAGTTGTCGTTTTGATGGTATATACAGGGTGTCCCAAAAGTCCGAGTCCACCCAAATATCTTCTAAACTATTGAAGATAACTGAACCATATTTGGCAGTGATTTATAACATCAAAACATGTATTTGGTAAGTTTACTGCCACTGCATTAGGGGGCGGCATAGGGGCGGTCAACTTTAAATTTTAAAATTGAAACCCCTATCCAGTCTCGTTTTAAGGCTCTTTGAAAAACTAACATTTGGACATAACCGTCAGTTGTCTACGTTAAATCTGTCAGAAGATATACTGTCAAACCAATTTTTTTAATTTTTGTAAAAACAATAATCAAGTTTGTTGTTTAAAAAAAATCCCTATTGAGTAATATCTTGTTTAAAAGATCTTTAAAAAGTCAACATTTTAGCCTAACTGGCCCTTGCTTATATCAAATGTGTCAAAATCTATCGACTGTCAAACTTATTCTTTTACCATAAAAAAAAAAAAATTGTCTAAACATAGCTTGTTCAAAAGTTTTTTCAAAAACTAACAAGTTGGCGTAATTGTCAATTGTTTACGTCAAATATGTTTTCTAAATTTTTTGAAAAGTTTGAAGTGTTTAAATGTAACGATTAAATGAAGATAAAATTTAAATTACCTACGTCTTTACGGACGATCAAAATGTTATAAAGAAACTAAACGCCTTTTTAACAATGCGTTTACCGACAGACCTGTGTCCCAAAAAAAAATAATTTCAACTTGCCATCGTAAAACACTTCAAAAATAATCTATAATCATTCACTTTAAACTGAAGTTTGTCAAAAAATTTTGAAAATATATTTGACGTAAACAAGTGACAGTTAAGGCAAAATGTTAGTTTTTAAAATGGCTTCGAACAAGCATGGTTAGACGAAACTTGGAAAATTTGTCACAAATGGTAAAAGAATAAGTTTGATATTCTATAGTTTTTGACACGTTTGACGTAGGCAAGGGGAAGTCAAAATGTTGCTTTTTTAAGACCTTTTAAACAAGATACCACTTAATAGGGTTTTACCTAAAACAAGCAACTTGTTAATTTTGACAAAAACGGAAAAAAATTAGGTTTGGCAGTCCATAGCTTTTGACAGATTTGAAGTAGACAAATGACAGTTATGCCGAAATGTTAGTTTTTCAAGGACCTTTAAATTGAGGTATCACTAGATAGGAGTCTTAATTTAAAAAATTTAAGTTGACTGCCCCTATGCCGCCCCCTATTGTAGGGGCGGCACATTTGCCCTTTTATAAAATAGATCTTTTGATGATATTGATCACTGCCGATTATGGTTCTGTTATCTTTAATAGTTCAGAATATATTTGGGTGGACTCGGACTTATGGGACACCATGTATTTTTAGTTTTAAATCGTACGGAAGGCGGTTTCTGTTTTCGATTCAATTCAATTGAAATAATATCATGCTACCTTTGGTATATCATTTGTTTTGATAAACTTTCAGAAATAAATTAATAAATAACAAACATAAAGCAGAGTAAATAGTATTGATAAAAGAATAATTTGAAAATTAGATATATTTAAAGAGCTTGTAAATGATTATAAAAGAATAGTCGAAACGTCGCACTAGTGTTGTTTTTCAAAAAGATTTTATTAAGCAAATATTTATTTTTCTTATAAATCACTGACAAATTAGTTATTTTTATATTTCTAGGAGAAACGCAGTGGTTTCGTAATAGTAGCGTAATATCCAGATAAAGTTTTTTTTGTAACATAAATTGCAACGTTTTTACAATTAACTTAGAATTTTGGGGATGTGCGATCAAAACGAACCCCGGATATTTAAGCTCCCCTAATATTTTCAAAAATATTTCACAAATAATAAATATTTATCAAGTTGTAAACATTTTGATAATTTTTTAACTTTCTATGAATTTTATTAATTCAATTTTTTTTTTACATCTAAAAATGTTTTAAAAAAATTGAAACTAACATATTTACAAATATATATATATATATATATATATATATATATATATATATATATATTCCCCTATTTGTGTGGGCAAAGTTGACATGATCAAGTAACCCATAATAGGAGCATTCTAATTCTAAACACTTAAATTTATTTCATTATGATTTTCAATTTTTCCCTGTGCGCTGTTTTACTATGTGCGTTTTTTCTTTGCGCGTATTTTTGGATTGCGCGCTTTTTTACATGTGCGCATTTTTCTGTGTGGGGTTTTTACCTGTGCGAATATTTCCTTTTTGCTTTTCTCCTTTGAGCATATTTACGGTCACCGTTTCAACATTACCCCCCGTTGACTCCCCCACCAATCCTCACACAAAACCTAACCCCCTCTTTAGTTAATTCCTGCCTGTGCAACTGTGTGTATAATATTTTGTTTGAAACTTGTAGAAATAAAATTTCGGACTTTCATTGTCATTATTTATTGCAAAAACGACGTTTTGGTTAGTAAGTAGCCCTAAATGTTTTCAAATGTAAACTTTTTATCCATATGTTCAAGGGGTTTCAGAAAACATAATACGAATAGCCACACACACAATATTAAAATAGTATTTTAACCGGTAGACACAATTTTAATAAAATAAAAAACAGAAAATTCCTTAAATAATAAGGAATGTAGGAGAAACGAAACCCCCTCCTCAGGCAAGCGCCAATCTGTGTCAAAATCTAGAGGGGGGTAATTTTTTTGTTTTCCGCTTAATTCTTAGAAAAAAGATTTTTTCTATGGGGGCAATTACTACGTTAAAATCCGCAATTATTAAGGTAAAGCTTTGCATAAGGAGTTGAATTGGCGAAAACGCATGTTTTTAAAAGCTACATTTATAATGCAGAATAAAGAAGTTTTAGTCAACGAAGCACGAACATGCCAAACATATGAAAACCAGTAGTGGATTATTTAGTTTACACTTGAAAATGGTTGTAAATACCTACTAACCAAAACGTCGTGTTTAAAATAAATAAACACAATGGAAGTTCGGAATTTTGTTTCTACAGAAGTGCAAATTGTTTAAGGATTGTCATGGTCGGCACGGATGTCTATTACTGCTGGCAGGCAGGGGGCTAAATCGCCGTTTTTATGGCCCCGTAGACTGCGTCTACCCTTACACCTATTCCAATTTGTAGCAAAAACGAAAGGAGGAAAGGTGGGAGACCAGAAATAAGACTCACTACATAAATTACAAGGTTTAATTTTATTTTAGATAAAAAAATTCAGCTTTTTTATAGGTACCTTCATATAGGTAAAAGCCATTTTCGTTTAAATTAAATTTGGAAATATATCACGTTGTACTCTATAAAAAATACCACAAAGAAATAAAAAAAAAATATTAAAAAAATGTAGCCTTTCTTTCGTACCTATGAAGCCTATGAAACATGCACCGCTATTTCCAGAAAGAGGTAGCATAAACATTGCTGAAAATTCGGTCCAAAAATAATTTGACTTTTAAAAACTTGATACTTTTTGAGTTATTCGAAAAAAATATCAAAAAACACAATTAAGGGGGGGGACCACCATCCCACCAAGAGTTGGGGGTGGTTCTCCCTGGTTATATTTTCGGGGGACTGTACTTTATATACATATCAAGTATTTTGCTTTTATAAACCCAGTACGTTGTATAATAGTGGTCCAACATAAGGAGATTCAAGTGTATATCAAATTTGATCATTTTTAGTTCGTCTATGCAAGTGAAATTTCTTTAGCTTTAAAAATAAGTTTTAAGACCAGACATGTAGTACAACAAAATTTAAGAAAATTTTAAAAATATATTTTTTGTCTAAACCTCCCATTTATGTAAATGCCTATAAAAGATGTGCCACTGATATAAAGGGGAGTATTATACATTGTTAGAGAGAACTTTTTAATAGCCTTAATAATTGTTGCTTAGTTGTTTTTTGCGGAGTTAAAAGTTTGCAAATAATTAGAAAAATACTGTTAAAGAGCACTTTTGATGGGAGCGAGAGGGGGGATGCCCCTCACCATCACTTTAAATGAGATCAACTTGAAAAATTAAGTTTTAAGGTAACACTAACCAAAAATTATTTTTTACTCACCTTTATTATTGTTTACTGAGTTACAAAATGAATGTTCAAAATTTTTGTTTGATTTGAGGATTTTTACAAACACATTTATTTTTATTTCAAGGCACGAGTATTTTATAGAGGTATGTCTAACTTATTAAATATTTAACTCGAGGGGTGCCTCGGTATTTCCTTTTGGTGTACAGGTTAGGGGAAATACCAGGAAATACTTGAGAAGTACTGGGAAATATACTAGGAAGTACCATTGAAAATACTAGAGGGGAAATACTAGGAAATACCAATGCTTGGGAAATACCAGAAAATACCATTGAAATTTGAGGAAATACTGCGAAATACCAGGAAATACCGTAGGTATTATACCGTAGGTATTTCCTTTTGATGTACAAAAATCGGCGATCGAGCGATGAACCCCTCGATTTAACTGTATATAATGAGTTTTTGACAAAAAATACTATTTTCGAAAAAACAGCGTGCTAAGGGTAAATAAATGGATCCATGATAGATCTGATACCTTCCTAGCCCATTAGTTTTTGGTTATTACACAAATTTTGAAGAAACATGTGCTGTACTACACACTGAAAACCGCATATTGATATGGCGCGGCGCTTCGTTAAAAACTAAGCATTTTAAAAAATTTTTAACTGTCAAGAAACTGCCATTAGCATTTATGAATTTTGACCAAAATGTGTGTCGAGCACTATTTTACCTTAAAATTTTACGAAGATCGGTTCAGCGGTTTAGGAGCTATCGTGTTACGGACAGATATACATACACACACACACACACAGACAGACATTACGACTCGACGATACTGCTAAGATAAGTCAAAATACACAGAAATAACACATTTTCGGCGTTATCTAAAAAAAAAAAATTTCTTCGTCAAAACTAATACCTTCTCTAGCCATTGGCTTCGCGTGCTAGAAACGTAAAAATAAAAAAAAATATAATTTAAAAAATTTACCCCATTTTTTCGTACGCCTGGAACTTTATTTTACATTACCACCATCAGTAATCTCTATAAGATTTTAAAAAAAGTTAATAGTTATTAGCAAAAAACTGTCAAAAATCACGTTTAAGGGGGGAATCACTCCCCCTGCCAGGGGTGAGCGAGGTGGTGCCCCTACGTAAAATGTTCAAAGGAGTCTTATGTCTATCCATACCAAGAGTGTTGCTTCTCTCATTAAACGCAGCATCTTACCATGTAGGGCCTGAACTATAAGTTGACCAATGGCCATTCTTACAATTAATATTATCTCATTATTATTATATCTTATTTATATTATTATTCTTGTTTATTCAATTATTATCTGAATAATTTAAAACGGTATTAGATTGTAAAAAAAACTGACAATTTAAAAATAAATAAAATAAGTAATAAAATACTTGGGTAGAATTTATACTGTTAGATAATCTAGAATTGAAACAAAGATTTATTTCCTTTTTAAACTTACTGACCTCTATATCGCATTAGCAATAACTCGTCTCCAATAACAAAGCCTTCGTGTGCGTTTTTAGAGCCATAGATAAAATCCAGTGTAAAATCCTCCGCAAAACTCCATACAACTTTAAAAGTTTTATTAAAGTTTTCGCTTCGTATAGAAGAAAAACTTAAAAGCTTTTTGTCGAAGAAAGAATCATTGTTTTAATTTAAATTGACCCATTAGCTATAATTTTTATCAGTAAAATATTTTGTATGGACCCTAACGAAGCAAAGTAATCTTAAAGATTCATGACAGGTAATGTGGCGCGTGTCGCCATCTGGAATCGATGGGAACGGAATCGAACCGAACACCGAACCGAGATTAAATTTTATCTGTCTACTAGCGAGTGACTCCTTATTCGCGCTGTCTGATATAAGTCAATAAAAGGTGTTTGGCATTTACTTTATAAAATGTGACACCTTAGAAAGTGTTTAAAATTAGTTTTTTCTAGAGGAAAACAGTTTAGTATGGTATCATTTATTTTTGTTATCAAATTATTTACAAAATACAAGAGCAAAGTCCAACATAGATCAATTGATCCATAAAGGTTTAAATATAATATAGTGTGTGTCAAAACAAATACTTACTAGAAATCACAAAAGTTCTTAAAATACAGCTACACAAACAGATGAAACCTATCTTTGGTTATATAAAAATTATTTGTAAATTAGGACAGAAGATCAGTGAAATTGCTTCTCCATCAGAAATGTGTTGACCTCTCTTTTGAAAGGCACAATACCTGCTATGTCCCTAATTGATCTAGGAGGAATTTGGTATGCTTTTATGGCCCGATGGAGTGGCCCCCTTTCATAAAAAGTTGTACTATAGTAGGGGATTTTAAGGTCACCTCGACATCTTGTAGTCATTGCTGTTTCCAAAGCACAATCCTGGTTAGATAATTAAATAAAACAGGATTTTTTGACAAACACAACTAAACATTTAAAATAAAGGGAGGGAGTTGTTAAAATGTTGAATGTTTTAAAATACTGCTTGCAAGAGGTATGTATGGAATTTCAACTAATCAACCGAACCGAACCGAATCACTCGTTCAGCATCTGGAGAGTCTCCGCAGAATAGCACTCCATAGCATAGCAGACTGAACAGAAGCAAAATAAAGAGATTTTAGGACATCAATGCCCAAATTATGTCTTAGCCGACGTATAGCTGCAAAATGACTACTAATACTAGCGGCAGTTGACTGAATCTGAGCTTTCCAGTCTAAATTTGTATCAATATTTTACCAAACAACTTTGTTTTTTCAGTTTCTTCAACGGATTTACCACTTAATGGAACATATAAAGAGGCTTCAGCACTCCTAATTTGTTTAAATCTAATATGATTGGTTTTCTCAAAATTAAGTTTTCGGTTATTAGATTCACATCGATTCTTAATTTTTCCTGCCGCCGTCGAATAGCTCGCCGACAGCTGAGACGGGTATTCGGCAGACACGACTTTAACTGTGTCATCAGCAAATTTTGACACGGGATCAGCGTCAACCAGTTCCTACAAACCGTCGACGATCAACATGAAGGGAATGGGACCCAAAATTAGTCCTTGTGGTATTCCCTGATTTGGACTCTTTATTCCTCAGCCTAGGAACATATCGCTTTTATTTTTGAATTTTCTTTTAAATAAAATTTTATTGGATTTCAGGATTAATCTGTGTTCTTATATAATAAGAACTTTGAAATGAAATTACAGAGGCATTTCAAACTCTTACCTCCCATACGAATTTATGCATTTCTAAACTTGTAGCTTGCCAGCGTTCATGATGTTGTTCGCACAGGCGTACTGCAACGTTTAGGGCAAGTTTTAGGTTATGTTTTTGCTATATTTCTTTTAATAAAAATGTGTGGTACGTAGCACTATTGGCGGCACCCTCTGAAAGGCTTGCAGGTTGCAAACACGTCGGACCGTGCTGGCATGCATGTCATCATGAAAAAACCAGATTTATTTGCATTTTATTAGTTACAGCAAGACGCACCCCAACTGCGCGCGGCCTAAGGCAGATTAATTTCTTGTTCGTGATTACGTGACAAAAATAACTGCACGGAATAGAAAGAGACATTCAAAGAGTCTTGCTTTCAATTTGGTTCGTTGTGTCGAAGAATACATGGCACTAGTAGCATATTCCACCGTATGTTCCTAATTAAATCTAAATTCCAAGAAAACTTTTACTGCTAGTCGGCACCAAATCACTTAAAAGGCCATTATGAATATAATAGTAAGAAATTTATGTTGACATGCAACATAGAGACAAGAATATAGTCTAATAAAATAAACACATAAGGAGTTTTTTTTAAGACGAAAAGATATAATAAAGACAAAGGTAATTTATTTTTTATTTGTCTGTACTTGTGTGTAAGTCCGATAAAACAGCCAACACTGCATAACTCCACAATCCTCCAACATTTTGGGGCAGGGAGGGCGATTAAACAACAAAGATCCTCCGCTTTACCCCCGAAGGGCACTAAAAAGCGACAGACCATTCCGCGTAAAGTGACTTCTGCATGCAACTTGATGTATGGCTTATTGTTTTTTACGCTACAATGCTTCTGGCATAAAAAAGCTGCTGGTTTAAAAAAAAAGAGGTATGTATATTGCTGAGGTTGAAAACGCGTTAGTTCTAAAATAGTGCTGCAGTATATCAGATACCGGGTGGGCCAAAAAAAACCGGACAATATTTTTTTCATTATAACTCTTGAACTGTACAATCGATTTTAATACAACAAACTGCACTTGGCAGAGAATTAATCAGAGTTTTGACCAATTATATTTTCTTGTTCGCCATTTCAATATCCAAGAACGTACCCTTCAAAGATGCTCGTTTATTCTTATGTGGCAAATATGTTTTTTATTTTTTTTTTTTAATTAGTAAAAAGCAACATTCTTGCCACACCACAACAACGTACGAATCAGCAAGCACCACTTTTCCTCCAAATAACGAGATATGAACTAGTAAAATCGGTGTGGCGGTTTTAAAAAGTAAAATCGGTGTGGTGGTTTTAAAAAAATCTATTTTTGTTTTAACCATAAGTTTACAGATAATACAATTGCATTGCCAATCCTGTCTGCATCAATTTTCTTCTAAATTCGTTATTACTAAACCGATTTTAGTGAAATCATGGTGAAAATTGATTTATTTTGCCTCACCTTAGAATTTAAAATGTCGGACAGAATTATACTTGATTTTTTTTAAATGGCGCGTTTATTCTTATTTTCCGAAAATGTTTTAGTTTTTTTTAAATTTATAAAAAAACACTATTTTTATCCCGCATAAAAAAGTACAAATTAATAAAATCGGTGTAGTGGTTCTCAGAAAATCTGATTTTGTTTTAACCTTTTGATTCCTGTCTGCAGTCATTTCTTTATAAATTCATTATTACTGAACCAATTTTAGTGAAATAAAAACATTACACTGATCTTTGCACCATGATGATTTTTAAAAAACTAACTAAGAATAAACATGGCTCTTTGAAGGGTCAAGTATGATTCTGTCCGACATCTTAACTTTTAAGATGGCGGCAAATTTCGATTATACTTTTTAAAGAACAATCAATTCTCACCATGATTTTTTTTATTTCACAAAAATCGGTTTAGTAATAATGAGTTTATAAAAAATTTGTTAACGTCATTCGATTGGCCGTAGTTGCTTGTACAATACTACCAAATTTCATTTTCAATTTTTTAAAAAACACAATTTTTAGTTTTTGCTCGATATTTTAGTAACCCCTGTAGATATCTTTAATATCTTTTTTAAACAAACTCGTATCTCTTACCGTTTCCGAAATCCCCATAGTTGCTTTTATCTGGGACACCCTGTATAGTATGCAGATCCGAAATATAGTACAATTCTCTATAATATAGCACGGTTGGCAACCCTAGGCATAACTGCAAACACATAAAAAGAAATTTAGAAACAGGTGTAAAAAAAATTTGCTAGCTAACTAGTAACATAATAATAAAAATGTCATGACCAAAAGAAGTTCAAATAGGTAAGCTTTTTCATAAAAAATAAATAAATCTGCAATAGAAACAATTTGACACCTATGTAAATTTGTACCATTTTCGTTTTTCACGTCTCCTGAACAATTTGTAAAATGCTAGTTACGCCACTTATAAGGAGACCGATGATATATATAGAACCTAATAAGTAGGTAGAATTACAAAGAGAAAAGTTACATTTTCTGCGCAGCGTGCTCTCTTCCAATCAAACACAGCGTGCCTTATACGCTGTTTTGGGTATTTTAATTTACGTGTGATTTAAAAAAGAAAAACAAGACATAAACTATATTTTATGTTTTTTTATAAACTAGGATTCAAAATCTTCAACCTCTGAAAAACAAATGTAGCAGGATCGTATGTGAAAATAGGCTCAACTATTGGTGCCACATTACTGTAACCCACTTGCGTTGAAAATTCTCTTTCTTCCAATTTGTCTTCATTTTTATGATCAGTTGTAGCGTAGACTACTTTTTGTAACAAACCATTAGGATGATAGATGTAGTAGACACCTTGGTTGTTGAGATCTGATACTTCAAACGCTTCTGGAAATTGATTTAATGAAACTGATGTTAGTTTTTCATTTTCAAAAGATTTAGTATTCAAGCCTTTATTTGAGGTAGGTTCTACTTTAGTTTCTTTTTTGTTATTATCTAATGTAATTTTTTCTTTTTCTTTTTCTTTATTTTCTCGTTTTATAATTTTATCACTCTTGTTGGTTTTGGAAACAAGCATGACATCCGTTTCCATATTTAAATCAATCAATTCAGCCGCTTCAATTACTTCGGTATTATTCTTTGGATTTTCGTCATCATCCCCTTCAGTATCTTTGTTATTTATCGTTGCGTTGTTATATCTTTTCAATTTATCATTTTTATTAATGTTTCGATGCTGGAGTTTGGCGAAATTGATCTGTTCGCTCTCACGTTCAGTTGTTATCTCGGGGTGGTCATTAAATATTTCAGGGGAGCTTTTCTCTGTCACTAAAAGTAAATTATTAATGCGTTAAGATGACCTAGTTCTTTTTATAAAAAGAAAAAATTATAACTAATTAGTAATCGATATTTTTTATTTCTTTAAAATTGCCAATGTTTCGTTTTGTTTAGCTTAAACCATTTCTTTGCCGACTTTTTTTTCGTTAAAGAAGTAATATAAAAACAAATAATAAACATTTTATTAACTCGATACATTAACAGAATACACGGAGCCTAATAAGCGGACCTAATACCTGCCTTTTCAAAAAAAAAAATGCATGGCTTTATAAAATAATAATATTAATATATATATATATATATATATATATATATATATATATATATATATATATATATATATATATATATATATATATATATATATATTATAATATAATTTAAATTAAATTTTTGCTTTTTTGGAAAATGCAATGGAAGTCCGAAATTTTATTTCTAAAATTCATATTGTCCGTGCTAACAACCCTGTTCTGATAACTTTTAAAAGTTGTAATTATTTTAAATTTGTAACACTTCATCTTTTGATTTGCTCTGAAAATTTCGTTAAAATTGGTTTGGTAGTTTCGAGGCTTCGCAAGGCAAAATAAGTACAAAAAATTTTAGGTTTTTAATGCGGCAAAAACCACAGCCCTACCAACAATTTTAGATGGGTCAAAGATACATGAAGTCCTTGGTTAAGTACAGTCAGAGATATTTTAAATTACCGGTGTATTTTTTCTGTTAAAATTTATCATTTCAAGATATTAGAGAAAACAGTTTTTTTGGTGTGTTTCCTAATTTCAAACAAAAATAATATTCTATTTACGGGCGCAAAAATTTAAAAAGTCCCTGACGCTACAACAATTTTTAACTTATAGTAATTTTAGTGACCGCCTCTAACAATATTTTTTTTAACTATAGTAGTGTAGTGTGAGCTATGGTGATCGTGTCAAAAATTTGAATTTGACGTTACAGATGATTTTAAAACTGTTTTGTCGCGCCGTCCGTCTGTCTGTATGTCTGTCTATCTGTAACGACCAACGCGCATAACTCAAAAAGTACTTGCCTGATTTTAATGAATTTTTGTACCTCTGTTGGGTTTTGTGTGGGTGTTGATTTCAATAATTAAAGTTCTGGTAAAAATATTACTTGTGTAAAAAATGAATTATAGTTTATTTTGTACATTGTTGTTACACTAGGGGGAGGGGGGTAATCTTCAATCGAACGCGTCCCCAGGAGGCAGATAGGGGGCTATTTTGGCGGAACAAAATGACTAAAAATTACATTATACATTAATCGTGTGAGCTTAGGTGCCCATAAATTGGCCGACTAATATGCAGCTTTAAAAACTATTAAATTTTTGCAGAAAAGACTTCTCAGTCCCAATTTTTAGAAAAATAATAACTGTATAAATAACATTTTGCTATGGGGCCGTTTTCCATTTACGGAGTCTTTTATAAAATTCTGCATTTTTAGAAGGGGTTTAGAAGAGTTTAACTGATTTTGAGTACTTTTCTCATAATTTTCATAAGGAATCTAACTCTCTGAACTTCATCTGTCACTTTTTACTTTCGAGATATTTATACCAATTTCTTTTTCGGAAAGGCTTTCTTATTTAATTTATAAAATCTGTATGAAATTTTCCTTAAAACAACTTATCACACTTAGTATGTTATGTTTTTTGTTATTGATTTATATTATTTATATAATTTTTATGTTTTGCTTCTAATTTACACTTAAATTTATTAAGTTACAGGTTTAAAATTTTAAATTAGGAAATAAATGAAAATTAAAAAAAAACAATAAAAAGTAATATTCATTCTGATATTTAACGTTAGTTGCAAAAATTAAATAAAAAAGAGCTATTTAATAAAACATACAAACTTATCATACCTTAAAAACTGAAATTGACAAATGAAGTTCAGTTTACCGGTCCGGCTTCCCAAATTTTAAACAAAATAAAAAGTAAAAAGCAGATTTATCAAAACCGAGAAAAATTAATTGCATAGAAGTAAATGAAGTAACTGAGTCTACATATCATAACTTCATTGTTTTTTCACCGAGGATTTTTTTTTGACGATGAATTTTAAAAAAAATCTTGATTTTTTTCGAAAACCATAGCATAAAAAACGGTCGATAGCAAAATGCGGTATCCACTCTAATCCTTTCTCTTGAAACTTAAACAGTAAAATCTCATTTTTTCTCCTCTATAAGTAACGAAAACTCCGCAAAAGTGTCAACAATTATTGTACCTTCAGACCCACAGACAGGCAGAAAAACAGACAAATAAAACAGTAAGTTTAAAATGCTATTTAAATTTTTTTTTGTTAGTTTAACCCTAGTAACACCGGACGTCCCAGGAACGTACTTTTGAGGTCCCTTTAGGTCCCAACATCTCTATACCTAAAAATTACGCTTTAAAAACTTTAAAAATTGTACGATTAAAAAACGTCCATTTTGGATTTTTTTAAAACATAATTTTTAATTATTTCTAGGTTCCGAATATTCCCGTACCTACCTAAAAAGTACTTGTGTAAAACCTACTAAAACGGAAGATTTAAAAACTTGCATAACTGGTAGTTTTTAAAACGTACTTTTAAGGTCTCTCAGGGCCCCAACATTACGTACCTAAAAAGTACGTTTTAAAACGTCCTAAAAAAGAAGTTTTTAAAACGCGCAAACCAGGACGTTTTCAAAACATACTTTTTAAATTTCTTATGGCCCTAACCTAAAAGTACATAAAAAGTACGATTTTAAAACGTCCCAAAATTGATGTTTAAACAAAGTTCAATTAAAGACGTTTTTAAAACGTACTTTTAAGGCCCCTCACATTTCTCCCACTAGCATCATAATCATTATCTACAAAGGCTGATAAAAAATTTTTTTTTAAGTTTTTTACTACTTAAAATGAAGTGGAATAAAGTTTTAGTAGGGCTTAATATCAAAGGTCGCAATATAAAAGATCCCCATACGTAAAGGCCCATAAAAGGGGGTCGGAGGTTTTGACTTTATGGGGTATATGGAACGTTTTTTAAACGTCTCCTGAAACGTTTTTCCAACGTTCCCTGAAACGTTTTTAGACGTCCCTGGAACATTTTTTGTTCGTCAAATAAACGCTTTGGAATTTTTCCGGACGTCACTGGAACGTTTATTAAACGTCGCCATATTTTGCAGAAGGAAGGAAAAATTAAATTTGACAAACGTCCGATAAACCTTATAAAAACGTAAAAAAGACCCACAAAAACGTTCCAGGGACCTTTATCGGACCCTGAGGGGCCTGGGCGTAAGAATTTTAAAACGTCCGGAACCGAACCGAAATGGACGTTATAAAAACGCTGTTAAAACGTAACTTTGTTACTAGAGAAAGTACAAATTTTCATTTAAAACCAATTTTAAAGTAATGACTTGAAATATATTTAAAAATAAGGCTCCGCATTA
Organism: Aspidapion aeneum; assembly: GCA_963576565.1. Classification (NCBI taxonomy): domain Eukaryota; kingdom Metazoa; phylum Arthropoda; class Insecta; order Coleoptera; family Brentidae; genus Aspidapion; species Aspidapion aeneum. The sequence continues at coordinate 39,282,080 of OY755040.1, forward strand.
CTTCAGAAAAGCCCCAAAATGAGGCACTTTCTTTTCTCTTATCTGGCCGAATTTTACTATACTTCTTAATGATACTGAAGTACACTTTTGCAAAATTTCAAGTTAATTTTCTCAAAAACCAACCTTTTTATCGAAAAGTGCATATAACTTTTCTTAATATAAGGTTAGGAAAAGCCAGTAGCTCTTCAGTGGCGTCTGTAAACTGGGATTATTTAGAAAAAAACACGTTTATTATAGGTTTCATAAAAATTTCTCAAAAACTACACTTCTTGGGAAAAAATGTGTGCTATACTTTATTGTGAACAATAAAATTTTCTTTGATATGCTGCAATATAGTGTGAGGTTTATGTTATAAATGAGTCTCCAGAGGCGTACTTTAAAAATAGTCAAAATAATCAATTTTTGTTATAGTTTTTGCAAAGTCAGTTAAACAAAGGTTAAAGCCGACCATCGGCATATCCTTTAAAGAAAGTGTCATGGGCGGCGGTAGATATACTCATGAAAATTATTTCATTTAATTACGGCGTAAACTAAAGAAATAAAAATAAATAATAAAACTTTCTATTTCTACACCTACAGAAACGACACGGATTTATTTTCTAACTCTGCATACTGCCGACTAAAAGGGTCCCGAAAAGCACTTCCGAAAGCAATTAAAAGCGCATCTCAAAAAAATCTGCCAATCAGATGCCGTCTATCCACCTGTGCCGGGTCGGTGAGAAAAGAAATAGGTCGGTAGGGTTGAAATTAAACCAGGAAGATTTTATATGAATTTGGATAACTTTAGAAGGGCAGATAGAAGCAAAATTTCATGAAATCGATAGAACCCCGTATTAGGAGCATTTCAGGTGACTTTGCAAAAACTATACATACTTTATCTATTTAAAAAAAAATAAGCTTCTTGGAAAAAAGTAATTTTCTTTATTTTATTTTATCCTACGACGTTAGTTTTAAGAAAATTTTACTGAAATGATTTTTTTGGTAATTTTTATTCGGACACCTCTGGAGAGTTAGCCATATTTGTGATAAACCATTTAAAAGGAAATTTCAATATCCAATCTAAATTATAAATCACTTATATTCTCGTAAAAAGCTTAGTTCTTAAGAAAATTGGATAAAACCTATAAAAAAATTGATTAGTTTGGTTATTTTTAAACAATTACTTTAAATTAAGGACACAGCGGTAACTATGGAGTAACTTCCACTTTGTTGTTTTTATTATCTTTGACCAAGTATGGAATACATTTTTTGATAAAGAGCTTGGTTTTTAATAAAATTGAATAAAACTTGTGGAAAACATGATTTTTTTTAAATCACCTTATTTACGGACGTTGCTGGAGAGTTTGTTATAAGTCAAACCCCACCGAATTTCACATTGTTGAAAAGGGAATTTTGCTGTCTACAATAAAGTGTAATATATTTTTTTATATTGAGCTTAATTTCTGAGAAAATTAGATAAAACCTGTAACAAAAATGGTTTATTTTCTGTTTTTTTTTTTAATTGATTTATTATTTTAAAGGTAATTTTATTGACTATAATAAAGTAGAACTAATGTTTTCCTGTAGACATTAGTTTCAAAAAAAGTCGAATAAATCTTGGAAAAAACATGGGTATTGTAGAGTTGGTCATCAACTCCATCAAATTATACCTTGTAAAAAGGGAATTTTATTGTCTACAATAAAGTATATTACAATTTTTAGAAGCTTAGTTTTTAATAAAATTTGAAGAAACCTCAAATTTTTTGATTTTGTGGGGTCTGAGGGGTTTTTTGTAGGTTTTTACAGTTTTTTGAAAAAAACTAATATGATAATTATCTTTTAGTTATATAAATATATATTTTGAATGTATTTTGTGTCAATTCGGGCTACAGCAGCAATTTGAATTTTCACCGCTATGTTGGCCGCCCTCTTGAATATCACAGCCCCTGTTAACATTTTGAGGTGGCAACATGGATATTCAGATTCAGCGGGGTCGAAATAGGGAGAATTGACCATTTGCCAAAAAGTAATTTAAAATGCTTCTAAAAAGCGGATTTTCCCAAATCTTGCCTTAACTATTTAGTAAAATAGGTATATTTTGAAAAAGGGTATTAGTTCTTACAGGCCTATCAATTCAAATATGTTTCAATATACGAACATATTTATTACAATTTGTTTAGTTACTTATTTTTTGTTCGTACAAAAAAGCTTGTTTGAACCACAAGCGTGTAGAACAGTTTTGGCATTAGTCTTCTTAATGCCCTCGCAAGCTACTGCATCAAATGTTATTCCTCATGCTCTTACAAAAATACCAATTTTTATACCTTATTTATATTGCATATTAATAAGACTGAAAAGAAAAAACAATTGTTAAATACGTTCAAGCGAATATCTGATTTTCCATTTGTAAAAATTTAAAAAATAGGACTAATGGTGTTTTTATAACTTTTAAAGCATCCACCCAAATCAACACAAAAAAATATTTTTCGGTAAAAAATAAACTGTAACTTGCCGCTTTATATATAAACATTTTTATTTACAAAGGCTAAGCTCGGAAAAATAACGGAAACGTCCAATGTAGCAAAACATAAAATAAATTGCAAAAATAAATGAAATGAAACGCTCCCTCTTCGGACCCAAAAAAAATCGATTCAACATAAAAAAGTTTCTTATTTCTTACCTTCTTCCCGTTCCTTTCCCATTCTTGAGATTAATTCAACATTTTTACTACTATACTTGATGTTATCAGAATCCTCCTTGATATTACTTTTTGTTAAATCCATTTTCACACTATCGTTGTTTCTATCTTTGGTATTATTTAAAGATGACAATGTGGTAATATTAATTAGTGTTTTATTTGGGTCAGGTTCTGGTGTTGTTTCTGAATCTTTTTGTTCGTTATTTATAGCCAAGGGCATTCTACGTTTCGGAGAATTTCCGTTAGTATGTAACGACTTAACTCTAGATTCACTGGTTATTGCTTTGTCTGATTCTAATAATTTTATATTGTCGTCTTTATTTTGTCCATGGCCTAATTCCAAAACCACTTTGTGTGTTTTTGTGTCATTTTGTCTATTCAACGACTCATTGGTATTGTGTACATCTACATCCACTTCTTTATTACATATATTTGAAACATATATGCAATCTTTACTGAATTTTTCACCTAAAGGCACTTTTCCGGCTTCACTACTATTTAATTTTGGTTTTTTGAAAGATTCTGTATTTGTATATTCTGTGCTTTTAACAGAATCTACGAATGTTGCCGTTGCTGTTTGAGGATTGTGTGCTGCTGATGCAGTGTTGTTATCTGGCTGATAATACTTAACGTTTGCGTAATTTGCAGTGTATGTTAGCAATGGTTTAGTCGGTTTGCTCTCAACCACAAATGCCGTTGTAATAGCCAGAGTTAACGCTAAACGGATATTAAACATTTTCGGCATTTAATAAATGATTACGAGGTAATAATTATCACAAACCGTTTTAAAATAAACTCACAATATACAAGAAAATCGATTCCCAATATTTGATTAATATCCAGGTAATTAAATTGAATAGTGTTTATGCTGAAAACTAAATTAAATCAAGAATTGCATGGGAGTTTTATATCAAAACAGTATTCTTGAACAGAGAGACGTGCAATTTTTATATGATATCCTTTCCGGTAAGCAATGATGGCCAATTCTGGGTCAGTTGGCAATGTCGAGGTAACAAATTGTTTTTGCTAATTCGCCAAAAATTTAAATAAAATCCGACAAGTGATATTCAATTAGGGTGATTCCACCGTTACGATTGTGAAATTTAGACTTATTTTTTAGAATATTTGCTTTTAAATCCAACAAAAACAAATCGTAATTACTAAGTATAGTTTTGCTGGGTTAAGTTGTTAGTTTTGCTTAGGTTAACGCCAAAAAAAAATCACTGATGGAAACATAGTAATTTCCAAGATAATCGTTACGTGTGTGACATTTATTTCTTCAAAGAATAATGTATTTTTGTTATTTTGCTATCTGCCAAATAATTATTTTAAATTTTATTTCTTAATTAATACTTGGTAATATTTAGTACAATTAGATACATTTGAATGTCCATTTATGCATTTTATTATTTTATTTATAAATTTAAAATTGTGTTACGTGTGTGACAACAGCGTGTTACGTTTGTGACAAATGAACAAATACCAAAAGTAACAGCTAATAATAATTACTTGACCAAATAACTTTCTACACATTTTTTAGGTTAGGCTTATTTAGTTTTATAAATGGTGTTCTGAATGCCAACGCCAATTTTTGGAACCTGATGCGACGGATTTTTCTATTCACCTCGTCTACACAGCAAAAAATAAACTTAACATTTAATGGTATTTGTTCTGAGACCGTAACTGATTTAATATTATTTTGGCATTCAATTCCCTGGTTTTAGTTAATTAAACTGTAACAAATAGTGTTTGGTGTGGCTTTTTTCGGGAATTATGATTAAAATTACAAAACTCTAGACTCGAGCAGTTCGCAATATTACTGCACTTTTCTACTAAAATGCTGTTAGAAGAACCTTCGCTTCGTTTATGCCATACAGTTTTTAAGACCAGAATCGAAAGTAATAAGCAAGAATTCTGCACAAGGGACTGGAAGACATTCTTTTTATATTTTTTGTTAACTTTAAGTTAGGTTAGATTAGGTTAGTATGAGTGGTGCGAATGTCGCCCCTCCACTGCGACTCAAGTGGTCTATTGTGGCTGATCCCAACTTAAATATCACCAATACCTATCTCCTTTATGAAGCAGATCAGTTTGTTTGGTGATATTTCCTTAAGATCCTGAGGCTCTATCTGTCCAGGTCCGAAAATTTTCGCCCTAGTTCTCTGTCTTGATACGCAGTGGCAGATTAGATGAAGTGGCGTTTCCTTCTCAACACCACAGAACGTACACGCTAGTGTGTTACTTACTCCCAGTCTGTTCATGTGTTTGTTGAGTCGGCATTGGCCTGTGTATGTAAGTTAAACAAATGTATAGACCTTTTATAAGACACAAAAACAGCTTTTTGATGTCCTTTTGAATTTGCTTAAAACGCATTTTTCCTATACATATTTATATTTTATATTTATATTTATTTATAAATTTTTAGTTTTATCATTATGCTTTTGAGTAATTAGTTTGCAGGTGTCTAGACCTACGACATGAATTTCCTTTGACCGGTTTCTCAATTTTAGTATGGTAACGGCATTTACTTCTGGAGTGCGTTCATGATTCGGGTTAAAATTTACCGTGTGAATTTTACGCAGAACCGCCAGGCGTTGACCGGACGTCTTCTGTCTGTCATTAGTCAATTTGTTTGTTTTATTGGCGGATTTTAATCGAAAGGAGTTTCCCTCCAAGAACACAGATTTAAAAGATGAACCCAATATTTATGTTATTCTTTGAAAGAACCAACCAAGAATATTTGTAATATATATTTGTTTTGATCTAATATGGACATAATAATATTAATATTATTAATCAACTTAATAGTAGAATAAATTTGTAAAATAAAGCTGCAAAAAGGGTATATTTTTTTATATTTGGCATACTAGTACCTAACACCAAAAGCTAAATTTTCATTCGAGGATCCCCGATTTTCCGGCCTCAGAATCCAAGATAACGGCTGCCAAAGATAAGAAAAAAAATAATTTCCTTGTTTTAAGAGAAATTAAATTAATTTTGATAAATTTACTATAAGTGGGACATACTCAATTTAAAAATGTAAAAAAATTTACACCTGCAAAACAAAATGGCGGCTATATTTTAAAAAAATCGTTCTCATATTAAAGCTACTAACCGGCTCTTTAAACGTGCGCAAATGAAATGATAAGTTTCCCAGCCGACACAAAGATGGCGCTTAATTTGTCAAAAATAAAAGAAACCTTTACAACCTGTAGACCAAACTGATTTTTTTTTTTTTGAATTTTATCATTAGTAAGCCATATTTTGTAAAAATTTATAAAAAGTTACAATTTGACATTTAACATTTTAAGATGGCGGCCGAAGTTCAGATAAAAAAGTTATTTTTTTGTTCTTATTTTGACATTTGACAACTAGTATTGCCGTGTAATATATTGATTTATACTAAACGGGGGTCGCCGATTTTCAATATTTCATAATAAATGACATATGTCTATTATTATTTAAGATGACGGTGGTCAAAATATAAATACAACAGTGTCTTTTTGGTTTTGTAAATCTTTTTAATTTTTTTTTACATTTTTTAATTAAGTAAATTTATTAAAATTAATTTAATTTGCCTTAAAACAGGGAATTAATTTTTTTGGATTTCTTGTATTCCGATGCCGGAAATCAGGGGATCCTCGATTGAAAATTTACTTTTTGATGTTAGCTACTACCATGCCAAATATAAAAAAATATACCTTTTTTGCAACTTTTTATTGAAATACCCTACAAATTTACTCTACTATTAAGCTTAGTGAAAAACTTGGCCTCTAATAATGGGGTTCCATCCTCAATATATACCACATTATGTAAGTGGGTTGAAACGGGAAAGCCTAGTTTTCACCTATGCGTGCCCACCCTGATTCCAAAAACGCATCAGGTGACACTGCATTTAAAACTGATGCAAAGCCATGTCCCGTCACATGATGCGTTTTTTGAATCAGGGTGGGCACACATAGGTGGAAACTAGGCTTTACGTGCCCAAACACTTTGATGGAATAAAAAAAAAATATTATTGACAGAAAAAGGAATAAAGTTGGGTTAGAGTTTGCTCTCATATGTTTCATATTCGCTATGCGCATGCGCGACAAATTAAATTTTACCGAACTAATCGAGATAGATAAATGGTGGTTCGCCGTGTGTTAATCGTGAACGTCTTTTCGCCTTCCCGGTGTGCGCACCAAAGCCAGCAACCGAATCATGAACGGAAAATTCATTCTACCGGACGCGCGCGCCGTCAATAATGAACAGGCAAAAAGTTACCCACCGCGCGACTGGTTGCTCTCATATGTTTCATATTCGCTATGCGCATGCACGACAAATTTAATTTTACCCAACTAATCGAGATAGATAAATGGTTGTTGCGCCGTGTGTTAATCGTGAACGTCTTTTTGCCTTCCCGGTGTGCGCACCAAAGCCAGCAACCGAATCATGAACGAAAAATTCATTCCATTCAACCGGACGCGTGCGCCGTCAAACGTGAACGGGCAAAAAGTAACACCGCGCGCGACCGGTATGAACACGACACGACGTTAATCATGAACTTCCCCCTGAACCTATTAAGTGTCTCATGTTCCCGTTATTTTAGCTAGTTCGCAACTAACGATGGTAATAGTACACCGGGGTGCATAGCTACAATTAAAAGGAAACTTGGACAATACATCTACTCTCCGGTGCACTATAATTTTCTTATACTGTACAAAAGCACTTTCCACGTCAATCCATTATCTTTCAAAAATTGTTTGTTGCATGCAACATTTTACAAACCAGATAATTTGCAATTTAGGTAGCTAACTGTTTTTTGAAATCAAGCAATATGCAAGACCTAATCAATGCTAATAGTTGTTGGAAGACGGAAAGTTAGGGTCTTCTCTGCATTTTCGCGTACCGTGATGAAATTTGGCACACAGGTAGTAGACACCTAGAGATGCCAATTTGGAAGTGGCGCTCGGATGGAACCTAGTGCAGCGCCCAGATACAGGGGCGTACTTTAGGTGGGCCAAGAAAAATTTAATATTAAATATGAAAAAAATTAAAAATTAAAACTCTGCTTTGCTCTGCACTGGGTTTGGGATGAGCACCACTTCGTAAAATAATGCTATAGTGTTGTACTATAATCGTGCCAAGTTTCATTACGGTACGCAAAAATGCAGACAAAAGTGGCTTAGGCTCCAAACTATAATAATATACCTATCAAGGTTCCTGACATAGGTATTTAAGTAAGTGTCACGTTATAATTTGCCTTGAGTGAATCTCAGACACTTGCTTTTTGACGAGTCGTTAAATACCGAGATGAATTCCATCAAAGGAGCATGCGCCAAAATTAACGTCAAAATGTCTAATTTAAATTATTGGCGCGAATACCGGGATTGGCGCGAGATCGAAGAGCTTAACGTATAATAAAAAATTCAAGGTATAAAATAATGGTCAATTCTAATTTTTAGGTATGATTTTATGTAGGTATCGGGTGGTTTTTTATAACCTGGGCACTCAGCAACTTTATCATTGAAAATAAAGGGCTATAATAAATTGTAGATTTTTTTGGTTAATTATGACAACTTTAAAAGCCAACATAATTTTTTTCTATCCGTCACCATGTACAGGGTGTCTCAAATTCTATTTATTATATTTCTAGAGGGGCTAAAAAAACCTGATCCCCCTTTGGGACACTCAAATTTCAAAAGAAACTTAAAGGTGAAAATCGCATTTTGATATAGCAAGCCGTTTTTAAACTACGGGGTGTTTCTAAAAAGTCTGCATTTTGGGAAGGGGTCTATAACTTGTTTATTTATTAATATTTTTTATTTCTGTGAAAACATTCCTAAGACACTTTTTTAAGAGGAATTAAACTGTTAAATTAAATTTTATTTGTCACGTTTAGTTTTTGAGATACCACATAAAATTATTTTTTTTTATTTTTACCACATATGTTAGTTTGCTTAATGGGTTTAAAATATTTTAATATTATAAAATTATGAAAATAAAAAAATAATAAATAGGTGATTAAAAAATAAAAATAAACAAAACAATAAAAAAAATTAAAAATTAAAATATTGAGTGTGATACATCATTTTAAAGGAAATTTTAAGCTGATTTTAAAAATCGAATAAAAAGAGAGTTCTTCTGTAAGAAAAATAGCAACTTTATGCAATATTTTAAAAACCAAAACAGATAAATAACCGTTTACATCTGTCAATTCTTCAAGAAAAGATCTATAAGAAAGCTATTTACACAAAAGCAAAATGCAGACAAAAACACTCCGTAGCTTAACGGCTTGCTATATCTAAATGTGGTTTTCACCTTTAGGCTTCTCTTAAAATTTAAGCGTCGCAAAGGGGGCTCAGTTTTGTCTATTTCCCCTAGAAATACCCGACACCACAAAAAAACAACGAATTTGGGACACCTTGTACAGGGTGTGACAATGAAGTCGATTTTTTGAGAGGGAACACCCAGTATATTTTTGCATTTTAAGATTCGTCTTTTCTTTTTGATTTCAAAAATTTACAATATCTATGTGCTACGATTAATATATATGCAGTATTTCTTCTATATTGCATTTCACGTTTATTTTGTTTTGCCATCGGAGTATTGACAAATTTAAATGCGCTAAATCTTAAAAAATGTTTATCGTAGCATAGCCATACAGTGAACCCCGATGACAGTGTTTATTCAAATTAAATTGGGCACTAAATAATTTGTCACACAACTTGCACGTCACCGGCATTTTCACAGCACAAAAACGACGAATTTTCATCAAAAAGAACTGGGAATTATTAAAGTTTTGCTGTATAAAACCATACTGAAATATCTTTAAGTTGATTGGTTGGCAGAAGTGACAGATCAACGCTTGCGCACGTCTTGGAATTCATCTCGGTATTTAACGACCCGTTGCTTTTTGTAGAAGAAATTTGCATAATAAATATAGCAATTTCCAGTGCAAAATCGATTTTGTGAAATCCAGCATTGCTTGACAAATAAAGTTGGCTATTATGAATAAATTCACAAAAAAAAAAATTATGAGATTAATAGGTTAAATTTTATCGGAAATCTAACAGCTATTGGTTACGTTAAACAGAAAATTGACATAAATTGGCAATAATATCCTAATCAAAAAAATTCTTATAGGTAATTTCCAAGATTTTTACAGAAATAATAATTTTAAGCGCTATTGCCGATAAATTCGGTTATTTATGTTGTTATCATAACTTACCCGACGAAAAACATCAACCAGATCAAAATTTTTTTGAATAAAGAGCAAGAATGCAAAATGTAGGATAAAGTAAAGATTTAGATTCTTTATTTTGCTAAACATGTTTAAACCAAAGAGTTATTGCATTTTAATTTAGGCTGCTTTGCCTCTATTAAACCATGTCAAGGGGAGGGAGAAGGGGTTTAGTATTGCGTACACTCAGTGTTTACAAAGGCAGGAGGGGGTAAAAAAAAATCCGTTACGTAATATTAGAATGTTTGAGAACCAGCTAGAAGAGAATCCAAAATAGGGAATAATATAACTTTGCTTTAAGCGATCCTGAAGCGATATGAACATTTATACAGGGTGTCCCAAATAAAAGCAACTACATGGGGATTTCGGAAACGGTAAAAGATACGAGTTTGTTTAAATGAGAAAAAAGTTGCGCTATTCCAAGCCCACTCAGATACCGTATCAAAATTAAAAATATCTATAGGGGCTTTTAAAATATCAAGCAAAAACTAAAAATTGTGTTTTTTGAAAAAATGAAATATTGCCGCCATCTTAAAAACAAATTTAATGAAATTTGGTAGTTCTTATGACCGCCATATTGGATTTATACTTCAATAAATAAAGCGTAAAAGGAGCCCTTCAACTGTGTATGATAAGCCTATCTTTGGATGACCGAAAATATGAATTTATTTTAAAAATAATTTTTTACTTAGTTGGCTGTGAAACAAATGCCGTAGTTGTGTTTGTTACCTACGTAACTACCTTTCAAAACTTTTTCATGTATTTGATTTGTATGCAAATCTTTAAGGCCCTTCTTTTTAATTTTTCTCTGGCTTAGAAATAATACAATTTCTTAAAATCTATCTTTTATTTCTGAAACAAAAGTTTGCATTTATTATTTAATTTCAAATAAAACTAAAAACCGCTAACAAAGCAAATGTTCGAAAATTCCACCTTTGTTATTCACGTAAATCCTGCATCGATGTCGAGACATGCATGCATCTTTACCCATTTCTTCAGGAATTTTTTCTATGGCTTGAACGACGGTTACCTCAAGTTCTTCTATCTTATTATGAGTAGTACAATAAACTTTATCCTTTCTAAGTATCCCCAAATACAAAAATCAAGAGGCGTAACGTCCGGCGAACGTGCAAGCCAGGCAACTGGACCTCGATTTCCGATCCAGTTATTTCGATGTTTCTGATTCAAATAGTCGCTTATGATTCTTGTATTATGTGTAGGTGCTCCATCTTGCTAGAACCACATGTTTGCTACATCTTGAAGAGGTGTCCGTTTATGACTCCTAGCCATACATGTAAGCCCCACCTAACTTGATGGTGCACCTCACGATTTAAGAACGGATTTTCATCGGCCCACAGAACCTTAAGCGGTAATTGAGGGTTTTTGCGATTTCTGTATAAACCAATTACAATACAAGGTTCTTCGTTGTAAGTCACCATCTTGGAGTGCTTGACTAAGATGTGTTACTTATGGATGATACTTAAATTTTTTAAGAATTCTTTATGCAATTGATTTGGGTATGTATGTATGTATGTATGAATTCGAAAGTGGTGGCAGGTCCTACTGGACCTCCATGCACTGCGACCACAAATGGATCTATTGTGCTCACGTACCTATATACTCTGCAGATAAATGATATAGGCTTAACACTTTGGCTCAAAATTGATTTGGGTACTTCAACATTATTTTCCAGTTCACGAAGGGAGATGCGAGGATTGTCAACGACACTTTGTAAAACCGGAGCGTCAATCAGGTTGTCGATTAGGATTTTGTTTTTTAAAGAAACCATATTCAATTAAATTATTTATAAGTATTCTGAAGATTGACAAACCTGGTTGTCGTCTTTCTGGATATCTCTGCAAGTACATATTTCGTGTTCTTACAGCATTCTTATTACACACACTATAACATTCATACATATTTACTTTCTCCCAATTTGGAATAAATGACAATGTTTTGACAGATAGTTACGTAGGTATGACAAAAAATGTAACTACGGACTTTGTTTCACAGCCAACCAAGTAAAAAACAGTTTTTTAAATAAATTTACATTTTCCGTCATTTAAAGATAGGCTTATTATACATGATTGAAAAGCTCTTAATGCTCTATTTATTAACGTATAAATTCAGTATGGCGGTCATAAGAAATAACAAAGTTGGCTATGGTTTCAAGAAAACTAGAAGGCCTAGGCCACTTGCGTATTTTTTTTGTCATTATTCATAAATACCAGAGTTTTTTGCGCCACTTTTTTGTTAAGTTTGTTATTACTTAATTACAACAATTATATGTAAATAGCTCAAATCGTTCAATGTTAATAAATAAGTGTATATATGAATGAATGAATATATGAATATGACAAGAAACGCTTTTCAAGAGCGGTATTTTCTATAGAAGGTAAGTATAGTAAGGAAGAAAATGGTATGGTTTATCGCATTGTTATGTTATTGTACCTAACTCCTTATAAGACCATGGACTGGATACACCACTGCTAGCAGCTTAAAATTTAATGTAATATTTAAGCTGTTCGCCTTACCTAGCTATTTTCCCATTTTCCGGAGTAGTTTTATATTGCCAGACATTTGAATTTCGCTAAGCAAAAGCAAGTAGTTACTTACATTTCTGTTATAAACAGAAGTTTAAAAAAGAAAACGTTTATGCGGGAGTTATTTGTCTTGGTTTAAAGTGCAAGGGCGTAAGGTTTGCCGTATTTAAACATTAGGGACATTTCGAGTCAGTTAAAATAACAGAACCGTTATCGTTACTAAGAATAACGGTAGCATTCTAGCAAAAAAGATATATTTTGGAACACTAAGATAAGCAGAATACAAACGTTAATTTAGTAGTTTCACACTCCTTCATCTTTTTATTTATTTAAAGTTGTTTATTTATTTTTTATTGTGTGATGTGCCCAGGGCTGGTTCAGGACCGATAAAGTGATCTGAGGCCGCTTCCCTAGCAATTCGGACGGCAATCTCACTTCCTTTATATCCAGAATGTGTTGGTATCCACACCAATGATACATTATTAGCCCTATTAAGCGCATTTAATATGTCCTTGCAGGTCCTAACAGTCCTTGACGAGAACCTATACGAGCTAAGCGTCCTCCTTTTTATTGTGTTTCTGGTCCTTATGTGGTCCATGATCCACTGGGCACGCAGTTCAATGGCTAGGAGTTCAGCTTGCAATATAGTTTTTAATTGGCCGAGAATATGCCTAATCTTTACTTATTCAAAGATACTAACGACTCCGGATCCAACTCCCATCGGCATCTTGGATCCGGCTGTATACCAGAAGCTATCGGTTCATTGAAAAATTGGTCCTGTTCTTTGACCAATCCTCTGTCCTCGGGTGGATAATGCTGTATAGCTTTCTGCCGCTTACCGTTTTGGGCATGACATTTTCTAGAGTCGGACTTGCCTCTAGTCCCAGGGTCGGACTGTGTTTGTAAGGGCCCCGCAGGCGAAAACTTTTGAAAAATAAAGTCATGTTAACTTAAAAATTTGGTGAACTTGGATGTAGTTTGACCTATCTTAGCAATATCGTTGTGACGTCTGTCCGTGTGTGTGTGTGTGTATGTCTGTCCGGCCCACAATACTTAAACGACTTAAAGGATTTTTATGAAATTTTCTGGTAAAATAGTGTAAAATACTGTTAAGTGCTGATTAACTTTTGGTTAAAACCATTAATGCTAACGACAGTGTTTTGACAGTATAAAAATTGCAAAAATGCTAACTTTTTAACGGAGCATTGCATCAATATGCGATTTTACGAATATAGTAGAGGACAAAACACTGGTTTAAGGAAGGCCATAATTGGGGGAAGCATCTTTTGACATGTACATATTTTTTAAAATTATCCATCTTCTCCATTTTGCAGAATAGAAGGTATACCTAGACGCAATTAAAGGCTTAAGCTATCTAAAAAGATGGCTAATGCAAATTTATATTTTATGATATTTTTTGTTGCCCGAAGCCCTCACGTCCACGTCGCATTGCGTACTATAGTTGGCAGAATTTAATTTATTTTTTGTTTTTAAATCAATACTAAATAAATATTTCCGATCAACACAAACTTAAGTCCGACACAAACTAAGTAAGGTGATGAAATACGGCCCTGCACATTAGGCGCGACTGGAAATTCTACCCTAAATATGGGATTGAATGAAAAATAAAGACAGGATTAAATATTGGTAAATTTATTCCAACATAACATGACATTTCCGATATATCCCCATCCTATACTAAAAATACAGTGTTTACATAAAAAGCGTTCCAATAAAAACCCATTAAATTTTGCAAACACGATTTTTCCATTTTTTATTAACTGAAATAACACCGGACAGGCATCCTTTTAGTCCCGTTATCCATATCCATTTGGGCGCTGTTAAAATAAGGATAATCCTGTTGGAATTACATCCGCTTTTGCAGAATTTTTATACAAAATAACAAAAGCCAACGGGATACTTGGCATGTTAGCGGACATCTTAATATAAATATAATTAGCCATCAACCATAATTCTAAAAACTCATCTAATTTTTTATCTCTAAAACATATCATATCAAGCACAGTAAAAAAATGCTACACATCTTTGTTAACAAATACAAAATAACAATATGTTAACAAATAATACAGAGGAATTTTAACACCAGTATTTACTAAGATGGTTTAGGGTTTAAGTTTAAAGTTTAGGTTTAGGTTTAACTTTTAGTTTATCTTTTGTGAAACGTTTTAACTGAATTTCTTTCAAACTTAGTAAAAGTTAATGGAATTTTGGACTAGTTATAACTACATAGGTTATATCGCAATGGAAAAAAACCCGGTTTAAATAAGAATCTGCAAGGATTTCGTAAAAAAATGGAAAAAACGGAAAAGAAATGGTTTAAATTATAGGTTTAAGTTTTTAGGGAACGAGGTTTAAGTGAAAATGCAGCGATATTTAAGTGAATTACTTACATTTTTCAATTTACACTTACTTCCCAAACTTGATATTGTCGGAAAATGTGTTCTAATTTCGTAATTTTTATTATATAACTTGCACAAACAAAGCGAAACTAAAAAATAAATTTTTAAATTTATTAAAATGACATAAAAGTGACTTGACTGACACTTGCTGGACTAAGTACTGGGATTGTCATCTGCTGTCATCTCGGTGCACGTACATCTTAAATATATCTATATGGCTAGAGCGTATTAAAACCATTAATGGAAAATGACTGCTACAATAAATGAATAAATAAATAAAAACATTTTTTATTCTATTAATTTGAAGATTATTTGCAAATAAACAAATCGCGTGTGAGTTTATTTGGATTTTAATCTGAAGATCGTTTTTTTTACTTTCCTCGTCAAGGCAAATATCGTTTAAAAGCTACATGCTAAAATATAAAAGAGATATGAGAATTTAGTACTAAACGGTTTATCCAGCCTTGTGTACATTGCCCTAAAAAACTCACTCTAATAGTTAATTGAAGCTAAAAATTTTATAAAATTTTGTCATATCGTTCCTAAATATGATCAAGTTTTACATTTTTAACAAATAAATTAACAAAAACATGATTGTTTTCAAGTTACAATGAGATAAACCACCCCCCCGGAGGTAGTTTAAAATTTAGGACGATTTTTAGTCGGAATCCCATGACCTAGGGGTTTAAAGTGACGTAGTAGCCTAAATTAAACAGTTGTAGGTCCGGTCTATATGGTCCATTTCAAGAACAAATCGTCTTAAATTTCAATTTTTAGAACATTTTATCGTCCATACAGGTAAAAATACCAAATCAATTGCGGCCTGTTTTGGCAAAAAATCAATTTTTCCAAACCAATGCACATTTAAATTTTAAACCTAAACCCTAAACTTAAACCAAAACCTAGACTAAAACTTACGCCTTAGTAAATACTGGTGTAAAAGTTTAAGTTCCAATAAACAATAATCTGACCTCTATAAACTTAGCATTACCACTTAAGAATTGGATATTCGCAATATATGCATTAATTGTCGTGAAATTGTCGTAAATTTGTCGTGAAAGAAAAAAATTTGTCGCGCCACTTGTTTTCCTGAAAAGGGTATGTAATGCTAAGTTGAGTCTCAACTTAGCATTTCCACCCCAGAAAAAATTAAAATTTTTAAAAACTAATCTATGGAATAATTGTCGTAAATTTGTCGTAAAGTTGTCGTGAAAGAAAAAAATTTGTCGCGCCACCCGTTTTCCTGAAAAGGGTATGTAATGCTGTTGAGTCTCAACTTAGCACTATCACCCCAGAAAAAATTATAATTTTCAAAAACTAATAAATGCATTAATTGTCGTGAATTTGTCGTAAATTTGTCGTAAAAGAAAAACAATTGACGCGTCATCCGTTTTCCCGAAAACGGGCAGTGAGCAATTTTGATTGATTTCCCAGCTAAATCTTAGTGATCTTTAAGCTTTTTTACAATACGAAGATGTAGTATATTTAACCTTGTCGAGCAATTGTACATTTTTGGTGAAACAATCATTATATTACGTTCCGCTTTTACTTTTCAATATAACCTTTTGTGGTGTTTGTGTAAATATTCATTGATCGCCAGGATTTTGCGTTGTTTTAGAAATTATGAAAAAAAGTGAACTTCTCACGAAACATTTATAAGCATTAATTGTCTTAAATTTGTAGTAAATTTGTCGTGAAACAAAAAAAATTGTCGCGCCACCCGTTTTCCTGAAAAGGGTATGTAATGCTAAGTTGAGTCTCAATTTAGCACTACCACCCCAGAAAAAATTAAAATTTTCAAAAACTAATCTATGGAATAATTGTTGTAAATTTGTCGTAAATTTGTCGTGAAAAGAAAAAATTTCTCGCGCCACCCGTTTTCCTGAAAACGGTATGTAATGCTAAGTTGAGTCTCAACTTAGCATTACCACCCCAGAAAAAATTAAAATTTTTAAAAACTAATCTATGGAATAATTGTCGTAAATTTGTCGTAAATTTGTCGTGAAAGAAAAAAATTTGTCGCGCCACCCGTTTTCCTGAAAAGGGTATGTAATGCTAAGTTGAGTCTCAACTTAGCATTACCACCCCAGAAAAAATTAAAATTTTTAAAAACTAATCTATGGAATAATTGTCGTAAATTTGTCGCAAATTTGTCGTGAAAGTAAAAAATTTGTCGCGCCACCCGTTTTCCTGAAAAGGGTATGTAATGCTAAGTTGAGTCTCAACTTAGCACTACCACCCCAGAAAAAATTAAAATTTTCAAAAACTAATAAATGTATTAATTGTCGTGAATTTGTCGTAAATTTGTCGTGAAAGAAAAAAATTTGTCGCGACACCCGTTTTCCTGAAAACGGTATGTAATGCTAAGTTGAGTCTCAACTTAGCATTACATACCCTTTTCAGGAAAACGGTGGCGCGACAATTTTTTTGTTTTACGACAAATTTACTACAAATTTAAGACAATTAATGCATATAAATGTTTCGTGAGAAGTTCACTTTTATTCATAATTTCTAAAACAACGCAAAATCCTGGCGATCAATGAATATTTACACAAACACCACAAAAGGTTATATTGAAAAGTAAAAGTGGAACATAATATAATGATTGTTTCACCAAAAATTTACAATTGCGCGACAAGGTTAAATAAACTACATCTTCGTATTGTAAAAAAGCTTAAAGATCACTAAGATTTAGCTGGGAAATCAATCAAAATTGCTCACTGCCCGTTTTCGGGAAAACGGATGACGCGTCAATTGTTTTTCTTTTACGACAAATTTACGAAAAATTCACGACAATTAATGCATTTATTAGTTTTTGAAAATTTTAATTTTTTCTGGGGTGGTAGTGCTAAGTTGAGACTCAACTTAGCATTACATACCCTTTTCAGGAAAACGGATGGCGCGACAAATTTTTTTCTTTCACGACAAATTTACGACAATTATTCCATAGATTAGTTTTTAAAAATTTTAATTTTTTCTGGGGTGGTAATGCTAAGTTGAGACTCAACTTAGCATTACATACCCTTTTCAGGAAAACGGGTGGCGCGACAAATTTTTTTCTTTTACGACAAATTTACGACAAATTCACGACAATTAATGCATATATTGCGAATATCCAATTCTTAAGTGGTAATGCTAAGTTTATAGAGGTAATAATCTGTTCTAATATATACCTGTAAAAAGACATGTAGTTTTTAATCTTTTTACTGCCTAGATTTTTAAAGATAAATAGAAAATTGTTATAATTGATAAAAACTTGTAAATAAAAATATTAATAATAAAAGTACACTATAAATAAAAAATTTCTTTTAAAGCAGACTCAGGCTTAATGGTTCCCAAAGTGGGAGCCGTGTTTCCCAGTTAAATGGCAAGGTTTACCCATGCCTTCAGGAGATGAAGCTAGTTACTTATCTAATCCATGAAGTTTTTGGCGTCCTCTCCCCATGGGCTCAAGGCCTCAACAATAAAAGGTTGAAACAAAAACCCATTCCTTCAATTCTCTGTATTTCTCCTTTTTTTGCACTTCTCCAAAATGAGCTGCTTCCCCAGATTTTACTTAAGTAGGAATTTATAAGGGTATCCCTACCTGAAGCATCGCACATTAAAGTCTTACTTTACCTCTTCCATGGCAACAAAGTCATCCCGTCCGCCCGCTTACCTTTGTTACGACAAATACCTGGAGGCTCCAGCACTCCAGGAATACCTGCAGAACCAAGACACCTCTTAATAATAGCTTAATTAGCTAAACGACCTGCATTTTTTAAGCATAATAAGCCATGAGGCCGTAAATATCAACTCTTAATAGTTAATCTTAGCTAAACAAAAAAGGGGTGACCATAATGGATCTTCATTTAAAAAAGGTAAAAATTATGAATTTTTATGTCATTGTTCAAAAAAAGGATAAAAATTTGGTACATTTTGTTTTACTCGAGATAAAATTGTTTCTCTATAATCCATGTTGGACGCATTTAAAAAATCAATTTTGAAAAGAACTTTATATTTGTTGTGAGGAAAAGAGAGATAACGTCTTGATGCAAGTCGTAAAAGTGTCCCTAATGACTCATAAATAAAAGAACAAATTAATTTCGAGGTCAAACGACGAAGTCTAAGACCGACCGCTATTGGCTGTATCCCGCCATCTTTGTTATTAAATGCACGCAAAGATGCATCATCAAAATAGGACTAATTCCTTACGGAACCGAATCACTAAGAAATTGAGTAAGAAACAACTTAAGAGAAGAGAGAGTTCAGCATATTCTTTAAATGTTGAGGCCTCAGTACATCTAGTCCATCAGCCGAGCTCTGTCAGAAAGAGAAAATTGCCTTAAGTTATAAAATTAAAAATATAATCAGATTTGTTGGAAAAAACGTCTGTAAAACTTTGAATTTTGTCATGTTTTGGATTCTTTTCCTCTTTTCTTCATTTTTTGGAGCGAATGTGTCAAGGGCGGATCCAGAGGTGCTTCTCGGGGGTGGGGGAGGCGGCACTTTAGGTGACATTCTCTATTGGTAAAAAACGGTATATATTTTTTTAAGCAGCATTTTATTGAACTAGTCAGTGGTTGTAATTTCGATGATAATAACATTAGACACTTTCATGCGCCGCAGGCAAAAATTTTGAATTTTTATTAGCAAAAACATTACTTACTGTATATTCAAAAAATTCTCGGGGTGGGGGCAAGTGCCCCTAGTGCCCCCGCCCCCCCTGAATCCGCCACTGGAATGTGTCTTCAGATGCGGAAAGACGGATTGCGCCTGTGACATCTCCTTCAGCAATTCTTAATTTCACTTTTTTGCAAATTTGTTAAATTGTATTGGTCTTTTTAGAACCTTACTATACATAATTTTGTTTGTCCGTCATAGTTTTAGGTATTTTCCATATTTAAAGGTTTTCCTTGATTAAAGACGACAGACATTTATTTATAAATTTTTTTTCCGAAATTTGTTTAACGATGTTTTGTATATCGTCGGTCCAATGCCAAAGTCACGATTGCAGAATTGATATTTTGAGAAAAACGCGTTTTAAACATTGAATACTTTGCGAAAAATAGATTTTGTGGTACTTAACCACTATTGAAAGGTTTACTTTAGTAAAACAACAAATAATGTCGGTTAAACATTTTAAATGTTTGTAATGTTTTTCAAAAAAATGCACATTCGTTGTTTTGGCTTTGCAAAATTGCACATTCGTGACTTTGTCTTTGGACCGACGATATAGAAAAAGGTATGTAGCCATGATTCCAGATTATTTTTGTTCACACATTCTTTTAGCAAATTGAAAAGTTCTTCTGATATGCATTTTCGTACGGTTTTTGGAATATTTTTTACAATTGGTACTGAAGCTTTTTACTTATTCAAAAAACTATTTATGGTAAAAGAGTCAAAATTGTTTGGATATGCTTGGGTTTCATTTTTGTGTTTTATTTTTGTATGTTGTAATAATAATCCTTTCATATTTTGTAAATATTTTTCACATTTACCGCATTTTATTTTTGAACTAATTTTAAGATTTTGTTGTGATGAAAAATTAATCGGTATATTTGTAGAGCCTTTCTGAGTTTAGATTTTTTTTAGTGATATTGAAACATCAGAGTTTTCGTCAGACGTAATAATTGGTTAATGGATGGAGTCACTGGCGTGTATAAGGGGGGGCCTGGGGGGGCCTGGGCCTACCCCGAAGCTAAAATTTTTTTAGATATTTTCCACATATTTCATGAATACAAACATAAAATAGCTTAAAATACGGCCTCATGGGGTCTCGGGCCCCCCCAAAACTGTCTCGGGCCCACCCCGAAACTTTTTTCTATAAACGCCACTGGATGGAGTTATTGGAGACACCAGTGTTTGCGCATTTATTTATTTTTTTGGACAGGGAATACTAAGACCCTTGGAGTTGTTAAAAGTTTTATTACATATACAGCATTTTTGTTCATGTTCATTTATGGAAACTAAAAGATCAAAATGTCCAGATTTACAAAAAGTAGAAGGTATATAGTTTGGTTGTAAATCGCATTTTCTATCATCATCGGTGAAATTTTTAAATTAAGTTTTGTGCGGTTTCAGTAGTGGGATTGTAAATAAATATCTCAACATTTAAAAAAACATCATTATATAACGCTGCACATTCTAAATAAGTATCACAAATCCCAATTTTGGACATATAATCGGTGCATTTTTCTTTTGAATTTTGAACTTGCTTTTCCATAAAATTTGAAAATTCATCCGAATTGTCTTAAATATCGGAAACAGCATTTTTTCTTAAATTAAGATGCAATTCTTCCAATTTGTAACGAAATTTACTTACCTAATTAAATAAGCAATTTCCGTCTCCAGTCATAGAATTTTTTTTTGAATTTTATCTTCAATCAAAGTTCTGACATAATTCAATCAAAACATTTTTAAATACTTAAACGTTCTAATTTGAGATAATTCTTCGTTTAAATTTATATTCGAAAGGTCCAAAATTCCAGCATGTTTCTTTTTTTTTAATATATCAATACTTTTTGTAAAAAATTGTAATATAATTTAAATATTATCTGATTTTTTATTTTAAAATTCTGATATATGCGCCCAAACAATTTCCATTCTTAGATTTTTTGCGGTCTAGTTTTTCGTTAAAAGCCAAAAAAGGTCCATCTGTGTCTACTTTCGACAAAATGTATATCAACCCCCAAAGGCTATGAAAATAGCGTCTTCGATAATAGAAAAACCCACATGAAAATAAAAAAACCTTATCAGGTTTTCGTCTTGCAAGTTTGGGCATGGAAAAATATAGCCGTAGGTAAGCCGGTTATAATAGAAAAGCATCAGACATCATTTGATAGAAATGACTAAGCGCAGTGGCGTATATAGAAAAAAGTTTTGGGGTGAGCTTGAGACAGTGTGGGGGGGGGGGCAAAACCCCATCGGGCCGTATTTTATGCTATTTTATGTTTGTATTCATGAAATATGTGAACATATCTAAATAAACATTAGATTAGGGGGGGGCGGGGGGGCTTATACACGCCACTAACTAAGCGTATCTTCGAGAAGAGGGAAAAGGAAGAACAGAAAAAAACCAGTTCAGATCTTGTTTATTAGCTAGGAATTCGATTCAATTTTATACGTCAAATTAGATTCCAATTACCATTTGCCTTTCTTAAATATTTAGAATAGCCAGCCCAGAAGATTTTTTTGGTTTTTTTGTTACTTTATTATTTATAACTTTTTTTTATACATATGCGTTTTTAACTAATTTATTTTATGCAAACAAAGGCTTTTTGTACCACCCCCTCACTTTAGTAATTTATTTTAACTATTGTATACAGGGTGTCCCATAGGGCCATAGACCAACAGGTGATAGAGGAGGTCATGCCTGATAAAAAAAGTTTCCAAGGCATGGGCCAAAACTCTTTCTTTGTTGAGATACAGAGCATCAAAGTTGGCGATTTTTTAAACTTTTTTGATAATAACTTTTTTAAAAGACGCTGTAAAAATATGAAATTCGGTAAAGTCGTGTATTAAAACATGAGCAATAATTTGAATATAAACTAATTAAAAAAAAAATATGCGATCAATTTTTTTTGGAAAATACTGTTTTTTTGGTAACTTTTATAAAAGCCATATTAAACGCAATGTTTTTTTTATATTTTTTGTTGATTAAAACAAGCCTAATATATTATTCATATTATTTAAAAGAATAATTAAGTAAAAATTAATTTTAAAAGGGCCTACTCTGGCCTACTTGTCAGACCTGCGGGTCAACCCCCCACTACTAAATTAATTTTTCTAAAAAATAAATATTTTTTATACATTTTTGGAAGTTACTTTGACAGCCTGTATCTCCTTAACTTGTAATTTTATCAAAAAAAAGAATATTACATTTTTTTATCACAATTAGCTGAGTATTCAGCTGCCTGTGACAGATTTTCCTTTTTTTGTAAAACCTTTTTCCCCCCACCCCTCTAACTTTAAAAATGCTATATCTTAAAAACAGATGTATGTTTACCCCCATGTTATATAAAATTTTTTTTCGGAAATAACCCCCTCTGTCACCTGCTGCACTATGGCCGCTTAGTTATGGAACACCCTGTATATTTTTACGTTCCTAGCCTGCGCAGCAATGGCTAGAGAAGGTATTGTTTTCGACGAATTTTTTTTTTTGAGATAACGCCGAAAATGTGTGATTTGGGTGTATTTTGACCTATCCTAGCAATATCGTCATGATGTCTGTCTGTGCGTGTGTGTTTATGTGTGTGTGTATTGTTTTAGCTCCTAAATCCCTAAACCTATTTTCATAAAATTTTCAGGTAAAATAGTCACTCTAACGAGCTGATTAGGTTTTGGTCAAAATCCATTAATGGTGTAATAACAGTTTTTTGACAATTAAAATTTTTAAAAAATGCTTACTTTTTAACGTAGCATCACATCAATATGCAGTTTTCGAAATACAGTGAAACCTCTCCTTGCGGACACCTCTATTAAGCGGACACTCCCTTTAGGCGGACAAATTTTTTGGAACCAAGCCTTTCTCTATTTCTTTACATGTAAAATTTACTCCAATAACCGGACACTCTAATAACCGGACGCGGACATTCTTTTTCGGTTAAAAAATACTGAAACCTTCCTTAACCGGACGCGAACCTCCGACAACGGGACGGAGCGCTGCGCGACATGACCATAAATATTATGTAGTATGTTAGCAACAACGCACTCTGCAGCCGGGGAATTACCTCTTTCCTTTTTAATGCGGAGACTAAATACTTCTGTCGTATTTACAACATATTTTATTCGGCGAGGGCGGGACTGCTGTGTTTTATTTTTATTATTCAATTGGGTATTAATAGATCTCTTTGAAATGGTGCCTAGTAAAAACTTCTTAGTTTACGTGAAAAAATGGTTGTTAACGTTTCGGAGAAGGAACATCTATCAGCACGAAAGATCGCTGAAAAATTTAATATCGAAAAAACTCAAGCAGCGGAAATTGTTAATAATTATATACAGTCGAACCTCTATAACTCGAACCTGAAGGGACAACCAAAACAGTTCGAGTTATGGAGAGTTCGAGTTATAAAAACTCGAGTTACATAGGTTAAAATACATTCAAAAAGTGCAGAAACCGCTTAAAAGGTTCGAGTTATAGAGTGGTTCGAGTTATAGAGGTTCGAGTTAGAGAGGTTCGACTGTATTATAATTTTGCACTTCGCGGACACCTCCAATAAGCGGACAAAATCGACGGAACCGTGAGTGTCCGGTTATGGGAGGTTTCACTGTATAGTAGACCACATTTTGCTTAATAATTTGTGTCATTACTAAAAACTTCGTATGAGCTTTAGTTTCCGAGATATTTACAAAAAACTGTTTTTAAGGCTGATTATCATAGCTTTCCTTGAAGTGTGCTATAGACTAGCTAGGAAGGTTAGGTATCAGATTTATCATAGATCCATTTGTTTTTAGTTCATAAATAATATTTTCGACCATCATCATAATGCTTGCATACATGTTTTAAACTTTTAAATGAACTTTTATAAATTGATTCCATATGCAAATAAAAATTTCCAGACATTCCTCTGAGCCTTTTCCATGTATACCTGTTCCACGTGTTATTATTGCACGGACAATGAACCTTGATTCTTGGCTACGTACCTTACTTTTCCTTAAGCAGAAATGTCATTCTGGATTGGTACGTAGTATAAAACCAGTAGTAAGTTGGTTCGGTTCGGTTCAGAATTATTGAGGGAGTAGCCAGGGAGGTAAATTATTTAAAACAAACCTAACCTAACCCAATCAAGTATGGCTAAACCATATTTCTTTGTCAAATCTTATTTTTATTGTTAGCTTCTACTACCTATAATTTTTCCCTGAATTTTATTAAGTAGTTTGTTTTTGGCTCTTTTTACATAACCAAGGTATTTTCACGTTTTTGTTTTCGTGTATTTTAAGCCTGTGGCGCACCCAAAAACATGTCTTGGGGGGGGGCGAGTCCCCGTGATGTAATTTATGCTATAAATTTTTCTTCACGAAAAATTTTTCTTCATGAAAATTTGCCATAAAAAAAGGTTATTTTATTTGAAGGGTGAATTTTTAAAGAGTCACGTGGTACCTGTTAGTAGCCTCTGTTAAACCTTACAAGAAGGGACTAGGCCATATCACCCGAATAGGTGCGTTCGATACTTATACTTAAAGACATTAGGAGTACCTAATCATGTTTAAAATACTAAAATATTTCCCAAAATTTGAAAATTAATTTTTAATTTTTGCACAGACTCCTGAAAATTCCAACATGGCAGTTTTAATGTGACATTAAGTGATGCGACGACTATATACAGAATGTGTTTTTTTTTTCGAATATTCTGGTGTCCTAGAACATGGTCGGTTGTAAAGAAAAATGGCGTGTTATCCTGTACAAATTTTGAACATTGCAATTTGGTGCCGAAGACACGCCATTCCAAACGACACATTGGTTTAAGTCGAGCTTAAAGGTGGCCATAATTCAAGATCTTTGCGAACTTTGATAAAAAAAATAAGGAAACATATTGTTACAAATTTAAGTTATTTAAATTTTATAATTGGAATTTATTTAGGTTTACTGTAGTATTAGTTTGATTTATCTTAAGGTTGTATTCTTAGTCTAGGTTTTAGTTGCGTTATCTGTGACTTGCGGTCGTAATAATACGAGAACTTTCCGGACGTCGAAGGCTGCCGGAAAGTTCGAGAGAGATGGACGATCCTATATATAGGGCCGGGGTCGCGCAGCAGTCAGTCACAGACAACGTACTGTAGTGGTCGTGAGATATTAACACGAAGTTAATAGACCGATTATAGTAGTGAATTATTAGCAAGTTATTCGTAAGTTTAAGTGCGTGTTTTTGTACATAATTTGTCGAAATAAATTGACGTATCGTTTTCAACAATTGCGAGTTTTAATTTGTCGTTGTGAACCCGTAACAATTGATGTCAGAAGTGAGATTAAAAGAAATAAATAGTGCAAAGACTATCCTTACACAGTACCACCGGCTAGGACAATTAAAAAGAAGAACAGTAAGTGATTTTGCCAGAATATTCGGAACTGAATAGTGCAAAGACTACCCTTACATATTACCACCGGATAGGACAATTGGACAGAAAAACAGTAAGTGATTTTTCCAGAATATTCGAAGAAGTTCGATATTGTTTTATTCAAAAACTAAAAGAGATATTTAAGAACCGACTTCGACATTAACTTTACAGTTCAAAAATTGATAATTAGAGAGATTTTCTAGAATATTCTATAACATTCTACGACGTTCTATTCAAAAACTAGAAGAGATATACAAATACCGACTTCGACATTAGCTTAGTAATTTCAAAAGTAAGAACTAAAAAGAATTTCTAGAAGATTCCATAACATTCTACGACGTTCTATTCAAAAACTAGAAGAGATATACAAATACCGATTTCGACATTAGTTTAGTTATTTCAAAAGTAAGAATTAGAAAGAATTTCTAGAAGATTCCATAACATTCTACGACGTTCTATTCAAAAACTAGAAGAGATATACAAATACCGACTTCGACAATAGCTTAGTTATTTTAAAAGTAAGAATTAG
This sequence comes from Aspidapion aeneum, assembly GCA_963576565.1. Classification (NCBI taxonomy): domain Eukaryota; kingdom Metazoa; phylum Arthropoda; class Insecta; order Coleoptera; family Brentidae; genus Aspidapion; species Aspidapion aeneum. Next base: position 39,308,511 of record OY755040.1, read on the forward strand.
AAATTATTTCTAGAATATTCCATAACATTCTACGACGGTCTATTCGAGAACCAAAAGAGCTAATCAAAAAGTGACTTCTACATTTGCCTAGTAGCAGAAAGAGTAGCATTTACCAGTATATTCCAGAACATTCCATTAGGTTCTATTTAAGAATTGGAAGAGATATTGAAAAACCGACTTCGACATTCGCTTTATAGCCCTAAAATAGACGTTTTAAGTGATTTATCAGGAAGTTGATGCTTACTAGACAAGGATCGGCAAAGATGGAAGATCTAACTAAAATGATACAGGCTCTAGCTGCTCAAATGGCTCAAAATCAGAACGATATGAAACAGACCATGGAAGAAAACTTCGATCAGATAAAGAGCAACTCCGAACAGCTGAGAGAAGAGTTCAAGACTGCAACCGAAGATCTTAAGGAAGAAATAACCCAAAGAATGCATAGTGTAGAACAAAAGGTACAAAATAATTTGCAGAATGTAGAAGAAACGGTACAAAATGTTAAAGAGAAGGTACAAAATGTTGAAGAAAAGGTACAACATGTTGAAGAAAAAGTGGAGAACGAACTACAGAATGTAAGGGAAGAAGTTTTTCAAACCATGGAAGAAAAATTCCAGGACGTGTCGAAACAGCTTATACAGCTTCAGAAAGAACACAACAAAATAAAAGCTCAGGGATGTGTCGTGAATTCCAACCAGAACATTAAGCCTCCAAATTTTGACGAAACGTCCTCCTGGTCCACCTACAAACAACAATTTGAAGCTGCCGCCGCTGCACATGGTTGGGACGAGGACGAAAAAGCTAGAGCGTTGTTAGTAGCTCTACGGGAACCTGCACTCGGACTTTTACGGTCCATTCCAGTCGAACAAAAACAGAATTATAACGCTTTAGTGGCAGCGCTAGAAAGAAGGTATGGAGACGAACACTTGCGAAATTTACATTGGTCAGAATTAAATGTTCGTCAACAAAGAGCAGGGGAGTCATTACAAGAGTATGAAGCGGATATCAGGAGACTGATGTACTTGGCTTACCCAGAAATGCCAGAAAATTACAGAGATTCCTTCACGGTAGATCGCTTTATTAACGGCTTGCGAGACACGGACTTAGCAAAATTACTTCGTCGAGAACGCTTCCATAACAGTAGTGAAGTGTTGATTCGAGCCCTTGAAATTGAATCATTAAATAATATGTCCAGGCCAAAAGTAAGAGCTGTTTCAATTCAGGAGGGAGAAGAAATGAGCACTGGAGATGAGGTCAACTTAAAAACGCTAAACCAACTGTTTCAATCACTAATAGAGAAGATTGATTCTTTGAAAGAAAGTAGACGATCCCCTCCAAATGTAAAGTGTTTCAGATGCGGACGTACAGGGCATATTCAACGCGATTGTCGTGTCCAAATGAGGTCTCGCTCACCATCTAGTGGGACAGAATACCGAAGAAGAGATCAGGAAAAACTAGTCAACGCAGAGGGGCGGGTGTTGGCTAATGGGAATTTAGCCCCCAAAATTTACTCTATCAAGAGCTTAAAACATACTGCTGACAGTCTTAACATCGACGGACTTATTAACAGATATAAAATTCGACCAACAGAAAAGAAAATAACACTTAAGACTGTGACTGGGGAATCCGCCGACGTGTTGGGGCAGACAGACATAGACCTACAGCTGAAGAGGTTGAAGATTCGCCACTCGGTATTAGTTGCAGACATAGAAGACGAATTTATTTTGGGAATGGACCTGATAAGTAAACATGGATTTGCGTTTGATAATAAACTTAATACCCTAAGATTTGGGAACGAAGAGTTCATTTTGTCAAATAGTCACATCAATAAAGAACCAATTAAGGTGGTGGCAGTATGCACAACAAGACTAGTCGGTAACAGTGAGACCATAATTTTTGGGAGGCTGGAAAGTAAAACATCAAGCTGCGTCGGACTCATAAGCCAACAAAACACACCCAACACCTACCTCGTTGCAAAATCACTAGTTAAAACCGATAAAGACATCCCGATTAGAGTCGCCAATATTTTCCCAAATAGTGTCAAAATTAATAAGGGGGAGGTGGTAGCATTATTTGAACCAGTACAGAAAGTAACAAGATGTGAAGAGCCAACTTCCGAGGATACAAGCAAGTTACCAATGGAGGTACTTCAGCAATTTGAGTCAACTTGGCAACATCTCACTCCAGAAGAATTTAGTAAAGCGAGAGAGTTTATAGAAGAACAAAGTAATATCTTCGAAACTAGGAGTAGTTCGGGACGCACAAACCTTATTCAACATGCTATCAACACTGGCGATGCCCAACCGATAAGACAACCCCCAAGAAGACTACCAATGGCCAAGCAAGAAGAAGTTCACAATCTCATTAATAAAATGCTCAGCGACGGTGTTATTGAAGAGTCATCAAGTCCTTGGTCATCTCCTGTGGTGTTGGTCACTAAAAAGGATGGAAGTACTAGATTTTGTGTCGACTACAGGAAACTTAACGATGTGACCAAGAAAGATAGTTACCCACTGCCAAGAATAGACGACACATTAACAACGTTGGCAGGATCATATTGGTTTTCTACTCTTGACCTGAAAAGTGGGTATTGGCAAGTAGGAATCTTTGAAAGAGATAAAGAGAAGACTGCATTCTCTGCTGGAAGTGGACTTTATCAGTTTAATGTGATGCCATTTGGCCTGTGCAATGCCCCAGCTACATTTGAAAGACTAATGGAAGTCGTTCTACGAGGCCTTACTTGGAAAACCTGCCTAGTCTATTTGGATGATGTCATAGTAATGGGGAAATCATTTCAAGATCATCTAGATAATTTACGAGAAGTATTCTCAAGAATCAGGAACGCAAATCTTAAATTGAACTCAAAGAAATGTTTTCTGTTCCAAGAAAAAGTTGAGTTCCTGGGTCACGTCGTTTCCCGAGAAGGCATCCATACCGACGAAAAGAAGTTACAAGCAATAAAAGAATGGCCTCAACCTCGTGACAAACATGAATTGAGAAGCTTTTTGGGTCTGTGTACATACTACAGACGATTTGTAGAAGGATTCGCCAAAATAGCGTCTCCATTACATAGACTTACAGAAGATAAAGCTTCTTACAAATGGAATACCGAATGTGACCAAGCATTTAGAAGACTAAAAGCAGCATTATGTTCTAGTCCGATTCTTGCATATCCCATTCCAAAAGGAAAATTCATATTAGATACTGATGCGAGCAACGATGGCATAGGAGCAGTACTCTCCCAAGTACAAGAGGGAGAAGAACGGGTCATCGAATTTTTCAGCAAGAAGCTATCCAAACCAGAGAGAAATTATTGTGTTACTAGAAAGGAGCTCCTAGCCATAGTTAAATCCGTAGATCACTTTCACAAATATCTCTACGGACAAGAGTTTCTGATTAGAACGGATCATGCTGCGTTACAGTGGCTCATGAAAATGAAACAACCTGGGGGGCAAGTCGCGAGATGGATAGAAAAGCTACAACAATACCACTATCAAATTAAGCACCGAGCGGGAAGGGTGCATAATAATGGAGATGCATTGTCCAGAAGACCTTGCCCTGAGGATTGTAAACATTGCAGGAAAATTGACCAGAAAGAAGGAATTACCTACGTGCGCCAGATAAAGTTAGAACCAGATGAAGAATGGATGTCGGCTTCGATTAGAACCACACAACTTAACGACAAAGATGTAGGACCTATCTTGCGATTGAAAGAAGAGAACAAGCCACGACCATCATGGCAAGATATCGCAAACCAAGGGGTGATATTCAAATCACTGTGGGTACAATGGGATTCACTGATAGTAGAAGAAAACATCCTTAAACGTGCCTGGGAAAGTGCCGATGGCCTTACTGTGATTAATCAAGTAGTGGTTCCTAGGATCATGGTAGACAATATAATGGCCGAATGCCATGGTGGAAAATCAGGCGCGCACCTAGGCATAAATAAAACCATGGACAAAATTCGAAACCGATTTTATTGGGTCAATTACTTTCAAGATGTGAAAAACTGGTGCCGCCGATGTTCGACTTGTGCAGCCAGCCAAGGTCTCAAAACAAGGTCCAGAGGTCAAATGAAACAATATAACGTAGGTCTGCCATTCGAACGCATTGCTATTGATGTGGCCGGACCATTTCCAGAAACTAAAAAGGGCAACAAATACATCCTTGTTGTCATGGATTACTTTAGCAAATGGCCAAAAGTTTTTGCTTTGCCTAACCAAGAGGCCGCTACAGTGGCAGAAGTTCTGGTAAATGATGTTTTCAGCCGATTTGGCATTCCTTTGGAACTACATTCAGATCAAGGAAGAAACTTTGAATCAAAGCTCTTCCAGAATCTCTGTGACCTTTTAGGAATACATAAAACACGGACTACTGCTTTACATCCGCAGTCAGATGGCATGGTTGAAAGATTTAATAAAACAATAGAAGAACATCTTTGCAAAGTTGTTGATGAGCACCAAACAGATTGGGACCAATATATTCCATTGTTTTTGATGGCCTATAGAACCGCCATTCACAATACGACAGGAGCTACTCCATCTAGTATCCTGTTTGGTAGAGAACTGCGTTTACCATGTGATATCATGTTTGGTTCACCTGAAGAAGCACACTTAGAGGTTAATGACTATGTCGAACGTTTAAGGCAAAAGCTGCACGATATCCATGAAGTGGTTAGAGAGCGAATAGAAATAGCCAGTGACCGCATGAAAGCGAGATATGACCTGAAAGCAAACTCTTCAGGGTTCAAAGAGAATGATCAAGTCTGGCTATACAATCCTCAACGCAAGAAAGGAAGATCACCTAAGTTGACACCACCATGGGAAGGGCCTTATAAAGTTGTTAAGAGAATTAATGATGTAGTCTACCGAACCCAGAGAAGCCCGAAGTCCAAGATAAAAGTTGTTCATCTAGACAGACTAAAACCTTACCTGGGAAATATTGATCGAGACGATCAAACTTGAAGAGGAGGATAGTGTTACAAATTTAAGTTATTTAAATTTTATAATTGGAATTTATTTAGGTTTAGTGTAGTATTAGTTTGATTTATCTTAAGGTTGTATTCTTAGTCTAGGTTTTAGTTGCGTTATCTGTGACTTGCGGTCGTAATAATACGAGAACTTTCCGGACGTCGAAGGCTGCCGGAAAGTTCGAGAGAGATGGACGATCCTATATATAGGGCCGGGGTCGCGCAGCAGTCAGTCACAGACAACGTACTGTAGTGGTCGTGAGATATTAACACGAAGTTAATAGACCGATTATAGTAGTGAATTATTAGCAAGTTATTCGTAAGTTTAAGTGCGTGTTTTTGTACATAATTTGTCGAAATAAATTGACGTATCGTTTTCAACAATTGCGAGTTTTAATTTGTCGTTGTGAACCCGTAACAATATACTAACACTTCTTTAGCCAGATGTTAAAAGGGTTTAAAAAAAAATATCACCTGAGAATAAAAGGGAGCAAAAACAAATAATTTTCATATTTACATTGTAACGGTTATTTTTAGCCCTTTTTGTGAAGAAATGTATCATTACAAGAACCAAAACAGTGGGGTACTAAGGGCGGGTTGGGTTTAATTATTTTTGAGAGGCGGTTGGGTGACCAATAAATGTAAAGTTTTTTATAAATTTAGTTACTTCTTATTCTTGGGCTTCCCCCCTAAAATTTCGGGCGCGCCACTGATTTTTGTGATAAATATCCAGACGCGATTCAGTAGCAACATTTAGATTTTTAATTATTAATATCACATTTACTTTTCATAAGATATCAAAATGTTCCTTTCTGGGTTGTTGTTAAAGGGGTGGTTTAATATAAAAAATATTACATTTACGTATAACAATACAAGATAGCGGTGGACACTTTTCCCCTGAAAAATGTTTATGTATGATACTGAACTAAACTTAACCCATCAGGACGAAAATCTTGACAGTTCTGCGTATATCGGGTTATCAGTTATGTGTTGAAAAAAATCTTTTTTAATTTGATAAATCTTGTAGTAAATTTCTTATTTCCTGACAGATAATAATAGATGCTGCCTGTATCTTTCTACACACAAACATATTGGACCTGTGGCGTACACAAAAATGAATGCTGAAGGAAGTTGAGCCGGGTCGATTCGGAAAGATGTATAGTGGGGGGCTTGAGCGCAGATCATAACATTTTAATCTTGATTTTTGTGGAAAATTCATGTTTTATGGGTCAAAATTAAGTGGCTCTGGGGGGGGGCTTCAGCCCCTAAGCCCCTCTTTCGTAAGTCACTGTGTTGGACCTTTTGGCCCTGATAGGTAAGATTTTGTTTAGTGACGCACATAGGTACATTTTTTTCAGGAGGCGTGAATATAGTCAATTGTCAGCCATGTTCGGTTTTTCAGATATGTCAAATTTTGTAGTAAATTCGAAAAAGTTCGTGCCACGCTTATTTTTCTAAAAGCAATTCATAAAGTGCTGAATTTTGTGGCCCACCTCTCACCATCATAGTGTGTATGGATGATATTAAAAAGTATATTATTCAATAAAATTGCAAATTTCCTCAAAAAATATCCATAATTATCGCTAGGCTTTATGTTTTTTCTTTAAAAAGGTGGAAATCCCGCGCAATTCCCCTTGCTTTGAAATCGGATTCAACCAACTTACTCTTTCAAATAAAATAAAAATTCACAAAAATTTGTAGTGCTTAAAAAACTTATATAAAATATAAATCCTGAATTAAATTGCTGATGATTGAGTTGGTGATCTAAAATGAATAGGTATATGCATATTTTTAAGAACAAAAATGTTCACAGAGAATCTTTTAAATCGGGCTGCAAAAAAAATAAATGTCAAAACCAAAACTGATAAATTTTTGTCTTTTTAAGACTTCAATATACAGCTGCGCTCCTTTAAAAAATACTGTTTTTCCTCAATATTTCCGAACAACTTTGAGGTCATAATCGAATTTGCCGTCAAAGTTTTAAGCCGTGTACCAAATTTCATGATGTTTTTATGTGAAGTTTCGAAACTATTGAGGAAAACTCATCTTGAGGGTGTTCATGCTTCAATGTCGAAAATTGTGATTTCCTCGAAAACTACTCGCCCTATCGATATGAGCTAAGAACACCTTTCTTACGTAAAAAACTCTCGGGTTTCATATTCTAAAATCTCCATGTGAAAAAGCTACCATAGAAAAAATGGGATTCTTTTCACACTTAACTCCCCTGGTATGGTACGCCCCGGATTAAAATTTAGCAATTCAGAGCTGAAATTCTGATGCAGCTTTAAAAGTTTATACGTTGTACCAAATTTCATGATTTTTGCATGGACGGTTTCGGAAATATTGAGACAAAACAGTCTTCAGGGTGCACTTTTTAAAGGGGCGCGGCTCCCTTAGGAACCATTTTTCGACAAATGTTTCTAGGAACTTTTTTTCATGAAAATACTCCAGCAATCACCACGAATTTTTGACCAAGAGATATTTTGGCCACCAAAAGTCGCTTGTAAAATTAATGTGCGACATGTTAAATTAAATCATAACAAAAACTTTTCATGTAAAAAATAGCCAAGTACGCGAAAATGGCATTCCGTAAAAAGAATTGAGATAAAAGTAAAGCCAAGTTCTTCAATACAAATTTCAAAATGAAAGGTTTTTACTAGTTTGGAAATGTTTTTTTAAACTTCTTTTTTAAAGGAATTGGATAATACTTAATTTTTAAAATAGTAAAATATGCGGAATATTGTTCAAAACTTTTGCAATGCCTTACTTAAATTTTTGAAGTTTTTTAAATTTTCTCCATGGTTTTATCGTAGTTCCTATCAGCCTTCCAAAGCTCAGCTCTCTAGCGTTTCTGAAAGTGCACAATGTTACTTTTACATAACTTTACATGTATAGAAGAGGGAAGTAAATTAAAATGTTGGTGTTTTTAAATTTTTTCATATAGTTTTATTATATTGTCTTTCAGTCCTAAAAAGGTCAGCTCTCTAGCGTTTCTGGAAGTGGGCAGTGCTACTTTTACATAACTTTACATTTATAGGGGAAGGAAGTAAATTAGAATTTTGGGGTGTTTTAATTTTGTGTATATAATTTTATCATAGTTACTATCGGTCTTCCAAAGCTCAGCTCTCTAGCATGTCTGGAAGTAGGCAATGTTACTTTTACTTAACTTTACATTTATAGGGGAGGGAAGTAAATTAGAATTTTGGGGTGTTTTAATTTTTTCCTATAGTTTTATCATAGTTTGTATCAGTCTGTCAATGCTCAACTCTCTAGCATTTCTGGAAGTGGGCGATGCTACTTTTACATACCTTCAAATGTATAGGGGAGGGGAGTAAATTAAAATTTTGGGGTGTTTTGATTTTTTCCAGGGGTTTGGTCATAATTTCTTTCAGTCTGCCAAATTTCAGCTTTGTAGCATGTCTGCAAGTACAGTAGAATATTGATGATCTATACATGAGTGAGTGAGTGGCAATTTCGACGTTTTTTGAAATTTCGTAACTACTTTACTACCTTATGGAATTCCATGAAACTTGGAAAGGTTAACACCATGGAGATCTACGACTGTGCAAAGTTTGAGATTCGTAGCTCATTCCGAAGTAGAGTTTTAGGTAGGTCAAATATCGGCTGAAATGTTTCAAGAAAAGATAGTTACGGCGAGGCACTGCCGTGCCTTCAGATTTTGCCAATATGTACCTACTTATAGGATTTTTTCCTTTCAACTGGCTTACCATGATCTGTGACGCCGCGCTGCGATGTTTGGAAAAAAAAAACGGTTTTTTAGATCCTCTGCGGCAGTTCTAAATTTGTGACACTCTAAGTTTAATCATTACCTAGAACCACAAATTTTAAAGCCTATAAGAATAGGTTTCTTGCTGATTTGATACGGAAATATTTGTAAGTTACTTCCTACGTTCTTTCTGGTTTTGCTGTACATTTTATTTTAACACGTACGTGATGTATATCGTGCAGACCACTAAATATCGGCGCGCCTTTTATGCCTTGAATAATTTAAAAATTATATTCCTTTTACCCGTCCTTATCTGGAATTTCCAGACTTTAAAAAAAGTCATAATTTTTCCCTGTGGAAAAAGTTGCATGCCATTGCCACTGTCAAAGACCAATCTGATGATTTATCAGTAAATACCTAGATTGTATGGAAGAAATACCTATTTATTTACCTAAAAAGAGCGTAAAGTGGAAGTTTTCCATACAGCTCGATGGGTACTTTTACTATTGAGAGTCGTCTCTAAAGGTGCGTTCAGACTTGAGCATAAACGAGCTGAACTAGTTTAACTAAAATTTAAATGTTACTATCCCTCCACTGGTGACATAATTCAGTTCTGATTCGGTTTATTTCAATTATTTTGCATAATATTTCCTGTGTACTATACAGGGTGTGTTTTACTGGAAAACCCGTTTTCGAGGTGGAACGCGATTTCAAAAAATTATTTTTTAACTCTGAAAAGCAGTCCCCTATATTAAACGTAAATAAACCGGCAACGGTTAAAGACAAAGTGAACATTCGACATTTAAAAAAAGAATAGACGAATTGCCTCACATAAAAGCAGTAAAATTTAAATTAAATATTTTATATATTTTTACTGACTAGTAATTGAGGCAAGTTCTTTATAAAATAGGTATTTATATTATTATATATTTATATTGTATATGTGTGTATATAAAATGAGGGTAGGAAAATCTTGCGTCACCTATTGCGAAAGTCACGAGCCGCCAGTGGATTTTTTTAAAGTAATTAAAAAATGGTTATTTCCAATATTTTCTTGAGCTCTATATTCTTTCCTTTAGTCCGGCCACCAGTCCGAACAGTCCAACTACAAATCGATTACCAGGCCACCAGTCCAAACAGTTTAGCTACAAATCAATTACCAGTCCACCACAATCCGAATAAGCGACAGTAGTGTAGTAGTGTGGGTTCTGGATACAAATGGTAACATGCCATCCACTTCTGTCTGTCTGTATGTCTGTCTGTCTGCTGCTGAAGAAGTGAACTTGGTATGACCTTCGGGCAAAAGAAGCGTACAAGAAGCTGTCAGCAATGACGTAAAACCAGAGGCTGTTGAAAGGCCTTATTGGGCAATGAGTTAGCTAGCCGCTTCACTTGCTTAGCCTGGGCTGTTGAAAGGCCCTATTGGTCAATGAGGGAGTAGATAAAATGGAGTGTTTTTTTGTTAGTAAGATAGCTACTTCACTAGCTTCGCCTGGTCTAGGTAAGGCCTTAGCTGTTGAAAGGCCCTATTGGCAATGAGTTAGGTGCCAGCCAGTAAGATAGCCACTTCACTCGCTTAGCCTGGGCTAGGTAAGTCCTAATGTGAAAAAGGCCTTGGTTGTTGGTAAAAAAATAAAATGTCATATGTCAATCTGTCATTTGTCAATCTGTCATGTATCAATCAGTCAATTGCAATAATAAGCTGGCATTTGGAAATTTTTAATGGCTTCGTTTACAAAATGGGTGTCCTAAGTTTACGGTCGATATCAGTTAATATTTGTAAGAGAGAGAGAGAGAGAGAGAGTAAGAGAGAGAGAGTAAGAGAGAGAGAGTAAGAGAGAGAGAAAGAGAGAGAGAGAGAGAGAGAGAAAGAGAAATAGTGTGTGCAAGGGTCTTACTAACTGTTAAAGCTCTGGCTGAACGAATGAACGAAGTGCTGGTTAAAAAGATATAAGGCGAAAGTTGTTTGTGGTGTAAACACGTGACCAATGCAAGATATAATAGTGATGTGTGTGTACTGTGTCACCTATTCTGCTACGTAACCCGTGGCTGTAGTTCAAGTTGGGGACCTATATGAAATGTATACCTATTGTGTTACCTAACAAGGTGTAAAATTGACAGAATAGTCAAAAAAAGACTGCACTAGCTTATCCTGATATGTTTTAATACAAAAAAGTTGATTAATCCCTGTTTGTTAAAAATAAAATCATTTTTAAAAATATTTCTTTAAATTTTTCCATGTGCATTTTCCTATATGTATCCCTTTGCACTGTTTATGTAGTTAAATAATAACCTTATGACCCCTCACATGTTTTTGTTTTATCTACTTAGCAAGGAGGAAAAGTAATATGATGCAATATGTAATGCAGTTGGTTATTTATATGGTGTGCAATTGTCGTAATATTTGAAAAAAATTGCAATTTTTAATTTTTTATTTTATAAAAATGGTCGTAATGATCGTCAAGAAAATTGCAAAAACGTATTGAATGTTAATATTTCAGAACCACTAAAACCGCATCAAAATAATTATTAATTTTAGTATCTATTGGAAAAACCCCACAAGCAAAGGCTAAAAGCCTCCCTCAAAAAGTGCCAAAAGGCATATTAAAATAAAATAATAATAAGGGCATATAATGAAAGATCGCTATCAGCTGGGGGTAGCAAAGCTACTTTTTACGCTATGTGCGCATGTTTTGCATTTATAGTTTCCAAGAAAGACGCATTTCGGTGTACTGCGCAAATCTCATTTAGTCCTTAATAGTTTTTCACTAATTTCTCAGCACCTAATGAACCGATTCGAGAAATTCTTTTTGTATTAGATTGATATGTTTAACTTGTATTAAATTTAAAGAAGCAATAGATCACCCAAAAGGGCCTTAATAGTTTTTGACTACTTTCTCAGCACCTAATAAACCGATTCAAGAAATTATTTTTGTATTGCATTGGTGTGGCTTAACTTGTACTAATTCTTAAGGAGATCTAGATCAATGAAAAGGGTCTTTATATTTTCCACTAATTTCTCAACATCTATTGAACCGATTCGAGAAATTCTTTTTTTATATTGGATTGATATGTCTAACTTGTATGCATTTTTAGAAAGACAAAGGTCGATCAAAATGTTTTTGTATGCTTTGCAGGACAGATTTCAAAAATTGTTCTTTTATTAGATTCACAAAAATAAATGAGAAAATAGGAATGTAGTTTAGCAGGCAATCTAATTTCTCAACATCTATTGAACCGATTCGAGAAATTCTTTTTTTATATTTGATTGATATGTCTAACTTGTATGTATTTTTAGAAAGACAAAGGTCGATCAAAATGTTTTTGTTTTGTTTTGCAGGACAGATTTCAAAAATTGTTCTTTTATTAGATTCACAAAAATAAATGAGAAAATAGGAATGTAGTTTAGCAGGCAATCAAAAGGATATTAATAAATAAACACACACACACTAACCTACTATAAGTATTATAATGCATTACGTTTTTCATATACAATTGTAGAAATTTAATAAACAAGCAGTTGTTAAGATAAAAGTAGGAATCCTCTAACCCTAGTATTAAAGGTTAGTTATGAAACAAAAAATTGATCTTGTTTAATTTTATTCTTACCCATTTAAACTTTTGTGACTTTGCACAATAGGAATCAAACAGGTTATTGTCTTTTTTACAATATTTATAAAAATGGTAACAGGACTAGCTACTTAAATAACTTAAAATGTAGACCCAATAAGCATTTAAAAATAGTCTATTTTGTTAACAGTAAATTTTAAATAGTTCACACAAAATTAAGATTTACAATAATTATTAACATTTTCTTATTTGTTTTAACCTTACCCAGCACTCTCTAAGATCACATCTGAGTCCGAAGATGTCCGAAAGCTAGCGAAGACTTACAAATACCGAATAGAGTAGGTACAACAACTAAGACGTGTGCTGTATAAATTATCGCAATGGACTGAATAAACATCGTAGATTTTTGGTCTAACAAAATGTATAGACAAAAGTAATTTAGGTTTTTTGATAGCTATTGAGTAAGTACATTAATATCTATACATATGTGAAATATGTTTGTGGTGTTTTATGCTAGATTAAATGTCATATAAACGGCAGGAAACTAACTTTACAGGTCTCCTCAGGGTAGTGTCAAAAGGGCCTTATTACCTAAAAATAGTCATTTTTAACGTAAATTATGGGTTGTCTGATAGAAATGAATATACTAGTCATTGAGTAGGTACATTAATATTTATATATATTTTATGCTAGATTAAATACCATATGAACGACAGGAAACTAACTTTACAGGTCGGTCTCCTCAGGTTAGTGTAAAAAGGGTCTGGTTAAATGGTTAGATTAACAAAATGTTGGTTAAAAAAGCATTAAGACTAATACTAGGCTAGTGTGGTCTGGTGTGACACACCTCTTTGTTATACAAGTTTAGTAAATTTTTGGTATTTGGTAAGAAGAGTTATCTATATCTATTACAAATAGAATGATACAAACACGAAAAAGCCAATTTAATAATTTTTTTTTCCTAATTTCTCAACATATATTGAACCGATTTAAGAAATTATTTTTGTATGTGATTGGTGCTGGATTCACATTGACTTTATTTTTTAGGAAGATAACAGTAGTAGGTTTAAGCGGGTGCTGGACCACTTTTGAGGAGGGAATGACCTTGAATGACCTTGACGGTCGTTGCCTTGTTTTATGTAGAGACGAATAGTTTGAGTAGTATATTTGACCTTGAAAAGTTGTGAAGGTCATTATGTTGACCTTGAATGACCTTGACGATCGTTGCATTTTTTATATGTAGAGACGAATAGTTCGAGTAGTATTTTTGACCCTGAACAACCTTGACCTTGTCTGACCTTAAGCACAAAAAATACCTCTATCTTTGACTCTGATTTGTTTTACACTTTTAAAAGATTTACATTATCCCCACCCTAATAATTGTATTTAAACATATAAAAAGGAAAAACAAACCCACTTGAAGTATTAGTAGATTTCTGTATCTCAACGTGTCAAATCACTCTCTAAAATAAAAATAAAGAAAAAATAGTTTAATTTGTGGAAAAACAATAATTTAAAGGTAATAATATGGATATTTCAAAAATCAAACTTGAACAAATAAATTTCGAAATAAACAATGAAGCAAAACTTCAATTAAAATCTTTAGATTCATTAAAAGTTAATACCACATATGTTATTAAAGAAATGTGCACCATTGATACCCGTTATGGAAAATCTGTTTTAATAACATTGGCTGAAGATGCTGATGTATTTAAAACGTTTTTACCAAAACGTGTGCTTAAATCAATAGATGATGATTTTATCGATCTAGTTAATAAAAGTAATCAAAAATATACTCTAACCTATCTGGGGCAAAGTGAACCCACATACATCGGTGCAAAACGTAAATCCATATTTGAATTTGGAATATACTAAATTATCTTAAAATTATTGTGTGTTAAAATATAATTCTTAAAGTATTAAAAATATGAATCGTTTGGAAGAACAAATTCACGATTTACGATTCTGGTTGTTTGAGAAGTCGGACGAACTGATGGAGGGTGACCCTTCACTAAGAGATGTAGCTAGAGCAAATAATTTTATGGATGGTGTCATTCAATGCCAAATGTTTTTTATGGGTAACCAAACACTTCAAGAGTTTTGTAAAAATATGAGATGGCTGAATTTGTTGTACCTTCTGAGGCCATTGGAAGACATTCCACTGGAGCTACTCTTTCCACCGCTCGATGAAGATGAAGATGATGATAGTGGATTCAGTGAGAACGATGATTAAATATAAGACATTTATCAAAAATGTGTATTTATAATTAGTTTATGGATTGTAGTATGGATGTAGTTTTAAATTGATAAAAGCTGTAATAAAATATATTATAATAAGAAATGAAAAACTATTTTTTAATTGGATTTGTTTTATTGCAATATTATTTTTATCTTATTTTTTTACAAAATTTTATAATAAAGTAACAATATTAGTATAAAACACAAAATAAATATATTATGAAAATTAAGGAAGTGTAAAAAACCTATATTGATTTTCATTTGATGTGAATTTTAAAAAATATATTAAAATTCAAATATTTTTTTAAACGATATCCGACTTATTTATCCATGAATTATGTCTATCTGTAAAACCTAACCACTTAACAAAGTATTGCTCCAGTTTATTACACTTCCTTTTCTTAATAATTTTCTCCACTAAATATATTGATGGCACGCTGGTTTTCTGTAGCTCCATTTCATAAAAAGCACCAAGTATAGGTTCTCCGTCAAAACTTTCTATTTCATAAGTGGGTGGATTCGTTATATTTACTTTTACAATTTTAAATTGTTCCGCTGACCACGATGGTGTGTACCCTTTTTCAAAAATTGACTTATATTTGCTTATACGAACTACGTCTCCAACTTTGAATTTAATTTTTTTAGGTACCATTTTTATATTTTCAAATGCGGTAATTCTAGTGGTGGGTTTCACATCAATTGGTCTCATTTTAATAGTTGTGTGAATTGTTTTATTATATTTATCAACAACATCCTGTAAAATATGAAACCACTTATAGCTTCCTAATGTAGAGAATTCTTTATAAAGATTTGTTTTTAAAGTTTTGATTACTCTTTCCACAATGGCTGCCTTCTTTACACTATATGTGTGATAGTGATTTACAGACTTCTTTTTCATAAGTGCTTGGAAGTGTTTATTAAAAAATTCCGTTCCTTGATCAGATTGTATGTTATGGGGGTAATAACCAGCTTGCTTAAAAACATCCCGCATTGCTGCACATATTTCAAGTCCTGTTTTATTTTTTATTGGTCTAGCCCAGACAAATTTAGAAAAGCAATTTATGCATACTAAAATGTATCTATACCCCAAATTATATTTTGATAATTGTTGTATTTCAGCTAAATCAATCTGCCATAGATCCTTAAAACCTTTTATTAAGGTTTTTCTTCGCAGGAAATTTTTCCTTGCAGGTTTATATAGCTCATTAACCACTTGAACTTTTTGCTCACTAGCCATCGTTAAAATAAATACTTTATTTTTTCAATTCAAATGGGTGTATAATATTCTATGCGTCCATCTGACCAAATTATTGGTTACAAAGCGGATTCAAGTGGCTGATGTTTCAAAACTTTTCTTTCTATTGCACTCAATCTCCCATGTAAATTTAACAATAGTTTACCACTTGTCGATTGTTGCGTTTTTATTTTTTCTAAATTGGTTCTTACTGCATCAACAGATTCTGCTATAGCTAGCTTTAGTTCTTCAACTAGTTTGTTTATACGATTTTCCAGAAATTCTAGATTGATAGCGTCTTTATGATCTACAGCATCTGCTATATTACATAAACGTTTGTTCTCAATGTCGAAATCATTTTTAGCGGTCAACTTAAAACCATTACCCTTCAATCCTTTTATATATGTAATTTTGGAAGTTTTTTTTATACGACCAAACTTGTCAATCGTGTTCTTTACACCTCCCATGTTAGATAGTTACTGAACAATATATGCTACAATCAAAAAGTGAGTCCTAATATATAACCCCTTCTTCTCTTAATTCTTCAATTATAGACAAAATTTCACCATCATGACCAGTATGCCCAGCCATTTTTGAGCTCCATAATAATCGCAAGCGACTAACTAATTCTTTAGCAGTATTCCAATATACATAGTTTACTTTATTATTATTGAATTTTTTGAGATTTGAAATTTTATTTCTGGTAATACCAGAACCTTCTTTACTTCTGCCATGTTTCGGTGTTAGAAGTGGTTTTATAAAATTTGTAAATTTTACAGATCGGCTGGTATTTACCCCATATATTTTATTATATTCATTGTAATAGGCATTTGACAAATTAAGTATTTGCTTATAATCGCTGAGTGCTTTTGGGCTAATGTCGCCAATGTTTGACACACTTGGTTTTTTAAAAAATAACAAATCGTATAAATCACGATGAGCAGAAAATGCCCCAATCATATTTTTTTTACGCCAAAGAGTTATTAGTTTATCTGGAAATTTTATTGTAGCATTACCTATCTGAAAATTATCAATGTTGGAATTGTACCTAACACCATATATGGTGTCATAGATAGATGGGTTTGATTTAAGCCCCTCCATATAGATTGTAGATATAGAATTTAAATCTTCCCCAATATCTTGTCTCAGTGATTCATCCATAGCTTCATTGTTGACACTCTTTTTAGGTGATAAATGAGAACTTGCATCTGCATTAAATGATTTTTGACTTTGATTAGAGTATGAGGATATTGGTGTATCCGGCAAGGGTGGTGAAGCTGAGAGGTAAGATCCATGATGAGATTTATTTCCACCATCACCATCTTCCGAATCATCAACCATAACATTGGCTGCAACTCTCTTTGCTTTTTTTGCTTCCACAGCTATCAAAGGTGTTGCTATATTACTACTTGTCCTTTTTACAATTGCTGCATTTTTAAAATTTTCTGAAATTTTTGATAATGGTTTTGAGATGGGTTCATAAAATTTCTCAAGATTTGTTTGATTTTGCGACTCTTCATTTTTTAAAAATTTAAATTTTGTTCTTACTGCATCAGTCATAGCAACAAGATCACGTTTTAAATCGATCGATCGATCGATCGAATTTGACATATTTACAAATAAGATGTTTGCAGTTGTTCGTTCTAAAAGCAACTAAAGTTGTTGCTACACATTTATTAAACATATATGTAACTATCAAATCCTTTTCTATATCTGCCATTGTTTAAATCTGCATCTTTAACAATAACTAGAAAACCATATTTATCGTCCCAACATTTTCCACAGATTTCTTGAAACTTAGTAAAAGTAAAGTCTGGAGAAACGTGATCTGAAAAAATATGTCGCAGATTCATTTCATCTTGTTTAAATACTATTATGAAATTTGAATTATCTCGAACTAGCTGTTTTGGTACTCTAGAGTAAGTCTGTGCTAGGTAAAAACAATCTATATTTTTATGCCTCCCCATACTGTAGTATGATTTTATTACACTCTGACCATCGCAAATTACATCATCGAAAATAAATATCGAATTTGGTTTTGCCTCAGATGGTGGTATAACGCAGGATGTATCATTAAATGTGTAGTATCCAAGCCCCTCAATTGGCGATAAAATTTGCTTTAAAAATTCATATTTTGATTGAAACAATGATTTGGAGTATATATATATACATTTTCAAATTTTAATCCTAGTGGGTGTGTAATAAGAGTGATAAGCACATTGGTTTTACCACAATTTGATGGCCCAATTATTAATCCACGTATGGAATTGGGTAGTAAAGATCCATGACGTTGATATGTAATACCACAACCCGTCTTTTCATCCCAATTTATAATTGAGATTCTGTCTTGTTGCTGCACTATGCGCATTTTTATATGAACTATCTTTTAGTATTTAAGCTGACTTGTATTTATATCAAAATCAGTTCGATGTCATCTATCAACAGAAAAAGTTCAGTAAAAAAGGGGCGAGGCGTATTTAATTCACTTTTAAATAAACTTCCTGTAGAATTACACATCCCGGGTTATCAATATTGTGGTCCTGGAACTAAACTAAAGACAAGATTAGCGAGAGGTGATCCTGGAATAAATGCACTAGATAGAGCCTGCAAAAAACACGATATTAGTTACTCTATTAATTTGGATAATTTAGAAAAAAGACACAAATCTGATCGCGAACTAGAAGAAAGTGCGTGGCAAGTTGTTAAATCAAAAGACGCTGGAATAAAAGAGAAGGCTGCTGCTTACTTTGTTACAAATTCAATGAAAGTTAAGCGAAGAATTGGAATGGGGTTAAAAAAGATAAAATCGAAAACTCGAAAGGTGGCTTTTGGGTCTGCGATATGTCGAAACGTTCAAACAAAAATTAAATCGATCTTGAATCAAAATAAGGGGAAATTTCAAGATATTTCAAAAATTTCAAAAATTGCTTTGATCGCAGCGCGTAAGCATTTAAAAGCTTCTGGTGGAAAAAAGAAGATTAAAACCCCAAGAGTAATTCCCATTCCTAAAATGGAGGGTATTTTACCTCTTATACCAATTTTTGCGGGGTTATCCGCCCTAGGATCATTAGCGGGTGGCGCTGCTGGTATAGTTAAAGCAATAAAAACCGTTAATCATCTTAAAAATAGTGTTGCTGGTGTTAAAAACTCTCAAATGCTTGTAGAAAGTAAAAAAGGGGGAGGTTTATACTTAAAACCGTATCGAACTGGGTTAGGACTTTATTTAACAAATCCAAAAAACTAGTAAAGCCCTTACCAGCAAGGGCATTATCAAATATTGATTTGGAAAGATATGCAAAACAATATCAAATTGCAAATTTCGTTGGTGTATTTATGAGAGATAGTCTTCCTAAAAGTGGACCTCGCAAAACTGAATCGGCCATCATAAACTTAGACAGTGTAAATGGACCGGGAACACATTGGGTTGCCTACAGAAAGAAAGCTAGAAAAGTAATTTATTATGATAGTTTTGGAAACTTACCCCCACCTTTGGAATTCATAGAATACATGTATAAAGGATGTAATTATGCCACAGAAATTTGGTATACATATAAAAACCAACAAAAATTTAATACAGTATATTGTGGTCAGCTGTGTCTACAGTTTCTCTTAAAAAATAACTTATTTTAGTAGTAAAGTGAGTATGCAAAACTAAAAAAAATGTATAAATCACTAAAAGCATTTAGCAATGCAAAAAGTTTGCTACCGATGACGAGTGACGAACTATGTGGTTTACCTAAAGAAGTAATGATAGCATGTGCACCAAACGAAATAGCTTTGGTGTGGGAGAAGTTGCCAGAAGAAGTTAAAGAAGACATTGATATTTTAAAATATCAGTATTGCTACGACCATTACTCTACAAACAACTCTAACGATCAAATTGATGGTCCACCACCAAAAAAAATATTTTGTTGTATATGTAATGCAAACGGTTCAAAAGTGTCTAAATCTGAGGAAATTGTAGATTGTGACATTATATCCAGTTGTTGTAAGACACAGTAAAAAAAATGTCTTATACTTTTACATTAAGTGGTTATTCAAGTATTTTAAGTGCCAACTTCTATCCTCCTATAGAGACAAACAACAGAGAAAAATATGGACTGGGTCTTATAGGATTTTATTCATATAATTCAATTTTTAACATAGATGAAACTAACAATTGGTTTGGATTTAGTAAGCCAAACTGGGGAGGGCCAGTAATGTTAAAAATACCTCCTGGTGCATACGAAATAACCCAAATACATGATGCAATGCTTAAAGCTCTTCAAAAAGGTGCAAAAGATCTAGATGAAAATATTTTTAGCTTACGTGCAAACAATAGCACTTTGAAATGCGAAATTAAGTCAAAGTATGTACTTCACTTTAAGCACTACAACTCAATTGGACAGTTGTTGGGATTTGCAAATGAAGATCGACTAAAGCCCAATGAGATTCATGAATCTTCAACAATAGTTGATATTACAAAAGTTCGCATTATAAGAGTAGATTGCAATATAACAACCGGTGCATATTTAAATTCAGAACAGACGCACTCGATTTATGAATTTGACATTGATGTGGAACCTGGGTATAAGCTAACTAAAGAACCAACAAATATCATTTATATGCCAATTCAACCAGAGGGTCGTCAGTTTATCGACAACATTACACTAAGGATCGTGGATGATAGAGGAAAGCTCATTAATTTTCAAGGAGAAAAAATAATTGTTAAATTAGAGCTTAAAAGGTTATAACGAAAATGGGTTATTGTTTTGATCATCACAGCTATCCAGTGTCGCAAAAAAAAGATGTTAAGACTTATATTCCAAATAAAAACCGATGCAGAAGCAGTAGAAAAACCATTCATGTTAAAGACTTGTCAAGAGAAAGATCTAAATTGTCCACAGAAGAAAAAGTGTTTTTGAAATCACTTGGTTTACATTTAAAAAAAACTGTTTAAAATGATTTCAACTAGTGAAAAGTTAGAAGCATTTAATGAACCAATTTTTGAGAATTCAATTATAAGTCTGGAAGAGCATAGTTATAAACCCTATGGAACACCATCTTTTAAAAACTCAGATGAAATTCGTATCCCAATTCAATTTCAAGATCTAATTTTGGATGTTTCCGAAAGTTATATTTATATAGAAGGAAAGTTTACACCAAGTGATGCATCTAAAAGATGCTACTTATCAAATAATGCTCTTGCTTTTTTATTCGAAGAAATTCGGTATGAAATGGGTGGTGAACAAATTTGCGTTGTTCGAAAACCAGGAATTACTTCAGCACTAAAAACCATTGTTTCATTTGGAAGTAGTCAAGAAAAGCTTCTTTCAACATACGGTTGGGGTTTAACAGAAGTCAATCAATGCATATTGGACAAAACAAGTCATGTATTTAGTGGAAGACTCCCATTAAAATACTTGATGGGATTTGCAGAGGACTATAGAAGGGGCATTTTTAATCAAAAACAAGAACTGATTCTCGTAATAGCTCACACCTTCAATAATTGTTATATTGGTGAAGTTGATGCGGAAATCTCCATAGATAAAATCGAATGGAAAATCCGGCACATAATTCCAGAGGATCGTCAAAGGATTAAAATTCTATCTAAAATTAATAAGGGTGGTAATAATGTTAATATCAAAGCTGCCTATCGCATGTGGGACCTATATGAATTGCCTCTTCTTCGGAGCACAGCTTCTGATACGTGGGCAGTAAGTAGTACGAATTTGGAAAAACCACGATACATTATTATTGGATTTCAAAAAACTGAAAATTGCAATGCCAGAGACAAAGATGCAACAGAATTTATCTCTGCTGATTTGGCTGATATTAGATTATATATTAATTCGATAGTTTTCCCCTATGAAAGGTGGAGTCTCGATTTTTCAAAAAGATTATGCGGTCCTGCCTACTATGCATATCAAAATTTTCAAAGCAGTTACTATGGAAAAACATGTAATGAACCAATGCTTGATTTAAATAGTTTTATTCAAAACCCATTAATTGTTATTGATGCTTCGCATCAACAGGATTCAATAACCTCATCAACAGTGGATATTAAATTGGAATTTAACACCAGAAAATCTAAATTTCCAAATGATGTAAAAGTGTATGCTTTACTTATTCATGATTCCCTAATTTCCTATAATATTCTAAATGGTACTGTAACAAGGGGTTAATTTCAATGTAATTTTATTTATAATATTTTTGAATGTATTTTAATGATTTAAATGAAAATAAATGTTTTGAATTTTGTATTTTAAAATGATTTAGATATAAATATATTTTTCTTAAATAAAGTTTAAATAAAACACATTTTATAGAATACTATTTGTTTTTATATTTTTATACTTATGATTAAGCTATAACAAATTTGAATACTCAATTGCACACCTATTCACATAATAAAATTGATAAGACACATATTTACTTGGAGAATAGATGGTAAATTATTCAATTAAAATAAGTGTAGTCTCCAAACTAATAAAGCTATTACAAAAATAATTCATTCCATCGATTCAACAACCATATCCAAACAAATTTTATCATATAAAATTTTTTGGAAAAGTTTAATTTTTGGAGATATTTACATAATAAAACAAATAAAAACACATTTTGTCAAGTGGGGTAGATGTCTATTCAGTTACAAATGGGTCTAGCTTCTAAACTAATAAGGCTATTACAAAAAATAATTATTTCAATCGATTAATCAAGAATGCGTTGACATTTCTTATCATATAAAAATTTTTGCTGGACTTTAATTTTAGGAGATAATGACATAATAGCCCAATTAAAATTGTTACTATTTTAATTAAATTGATCATAACTGTTAAAATAATATTAATATCACAATAAAATTTTAACAGATCGAAAGCTAACCTATTTTTTCACAATTTTTATCTCTTAAAAATTTTCAATTAAGACGCTACTTTACAAGATATTAAGAAAAAACGTCTATTTTAAGACATGAAAAAAATTACAAGTCTCAATTTTAATTGATACTTAAAAAAAAAAAATCTATTTGACCCCCCCTGGGGCCTTCTATTGTTGTGACATTTGCGGCTACGGTTTGTTGGACTAGCTGATCCCTCGATGTTGAGGGAATTGCTATTGGAATTGCTGTCGGAGTTGGAGCTGTTGATAAAATGCTTGTCTTCGTTTTTTTAATGTACTTTCTTTTACCAACTCTTCCATTTTTGATTTTATGTACGTCACGTTGTAGCTCCATTTGTAGCTGCGGCTGTGATTCTGGCTGTGGTTCTAGCTGTGGCTCTAGCTGTGGCTCTGGCTGCTGTTCGGCTTGAAACTCATTCCCAATATCTTTTAACAAATTGTCGATGTCTTGACTGGTGAAATCATCCAAATCAATAATTTGCTGCTTTGAATTCATTTTCTACTAATTTGAAATTCGCTGTTGAAGTAAAGAAACTTTAATAGTACTCTTCTGATATTTATTTTTCTTTAAATACTTGTTGGGTGTTAGTTTAGTGGGGGTAAAGTCTACAGAAAATAATATATCTAAAAAGCGGGCAAATAAAGCAATGTTAAAGATTCTGAAGGTTAAAAAATACACATCTTTACTATAATTTTGGATTATTTTTTTCAAGGTCAAAAATACTACTCGAACTATTCGTCTCTACATATAAAAAATGCAACGATCGTCAAGGTCATTCAAGGTCAACATAATGACCTTCACAACTTTTCAAGGTCAAATATACTACTCAAACTATTCGTCTCTACATAAAACAAGGCAACGACCGTCAAGGTCATTCAAGGTCATTCCCTCCTCAAAAGTGGTCCAGCACCCGCTTAAACCTACTACTGATAACTCTCGGTCACTAGGATCTTGTTAGGTTTTTGTTGATGTCACAACTTTAAATAGACCGATTTGAAAAATTATTTTTGTATTGAATTAGGGGATCCAAATTAAATTTATTATTATCAAGGCAAAGCTCAACCAAAAATAAATGAGAAGAGAAAATTTTATTTTAATATGCAATCAAAAGGACATTATTATATCAACACACCCAAGGAAAAGTTGTTTACCTATAAGTTTAGTTCTTGTTTGTTACCTATTTATTATTATGTGAGATTTGATTTTCAAAATTGAATTCGAACTAACACTTTAATTTAAAATAAAGCAAAAAAACTTTAATTTAAAATAAAGCAAAAAACTTGTCATTTTTGTCAATGAGATAATTTAACTAACTACCTATGTAACTGCTAAATAAGTTATTTTTAACATTTTCTTCTTTGTTTAAACTTTAGACAAAATCCTTCAAGATTTAACATCCGAAGATGCCTGAATGTTAACGAAGATCTATGATTACCTTAGGAAATCTGGTTTAATGTTCGAAGTTAGGTACAAAAACTCAGACATGTGTCATATAAATTATTGATTTGGTGTAACGTAATGGATAAACGAAGAAGGCTGGCTGAACTTCTAAAGATAGTAAGTGGTTGCCACAAATCTCTCATATAAGCTTTTCAGTACAGCATTAAACAGAATGGTAAGAAATTGATAAAATGTGCACACGCTTGCAGATAGAACAACAATTTATGAAAAAAAAAAAAAATATGGATATGTTTCTTTTGATAGCGTTATATTTTTTAAAATCATTTTGCATATATATTAAAGCGAAAAACAGAATTAAAATATC
The DNA here is from genome assembly GCA_963576565.1 of Aspidapion aeneum. Taxonomy (NCBI): domain Eukaryota; kingdom Metazoa; phylum Arthropoda; class Insecta; order Coleoptera; family Brentidae; genus Aspidapion; species Aspidapion aeneum. Next base: position 39,332,894 of record OY755040.1, read on the forward strand.
ATATACAAACAAGTGTTTCTTTATTGAACAATATTTGGCATTTGGTAACAAACCAGTGTTTCTTTATTAAACAACTATTTTTGATTTATTTTTTCTTTATTAATACCATAGACTATAGGAGAAGACTAGCAAATAAACAAAAAACTTTAAAATTTATTTTAAAAAACGTACTTACTAAATAAAGAAGTTTAAAATCTTTGTTTGGCCCATCGATAACTCAATTTCCTTTCTCTTTAAGAATCACCAAAATTGTATTCTCCTATAACCTTTATTTTTCTTTTTAAAATCAAGGCGAGGGAAAACTAAAACAGTGCTTCTTTAGAAACCCTTATAATGATCATAGAACACCAAATATAGCAAGCCTTTCTTAAACCAATTGTAGAGAAAGATATAAAACTGTTACTATGATACCAAAATATAAAGGACTGAATCTTGTAAGATCTGCCTATAAATTCTGAATTGTAAAATGCGACGTTGAAAAAATTTTTTGGTAGTTTTAAGTTGTTTTGATGTTATTTTTAAAGACAAAGAACATTTAAAAGATATTAAAATGATGCGAGAGTCACTTATACAACAAAACTGAACAAAAGTGTTCAGAAATTTCGTTTCTCAGATAAATCTTTTGAAACTGCTTGACCTTAAAACACCTTAAAAATCAAAATCATAAGTACAAATAAATCAAAGACATTTTGAGAATAATTAAGTGTGACTTTTTTTAGCATATACCAATATAGTACATTTTTTAATCCTAACTGTCATTCAAAAAATTTACAGAGTATCCCAAACTTTGGTGGTTTTAATACTTCTAGGTCTAGGGGATTATAGGCGCATGTTGGGGTAAAAGCGAATTGTTTTCATGAATGAATGGTCTGGGTTGGTCGCCTAATACGTTAATAATTACTACTATCTACCTACCTACCAAATAAATATTAAAAAAAAAATATAAGAAAAATGTATTTATTTATATTATGGGCGATACTTATTTTTCAAGTTATAACAGAATTCACCTCGAATTTTGTTGCGCTTATAGCAGTTTAACACATAATCAAACTAACTAAAGTTTATAATTATATACTTTCTTTTGAAAAAAACTAAAATCTTAACCATATTGAATTGATAAGTGAGGTATGTGAGTGGCAGAATAGATTTGTCCTGTAAATGTCACTTATGTCCCGCTACCTTCTTCTTTCACTTTCCAAAATATAGTACTAATTTTATTAACAGTTGTTTTTTAAATGATCTCACTTGATTTGACTGCAAATTTTTTCCATGACTTAAGCAGTTGCGGAAAAATATTTTACTTGTGTTTTTTTTCTTGTAGTTTTAAACTTTTTTTTATTTTTTAGTAATGGAAGCACAAACATAGAAACAAGTTTTTGACGAGGGACACGAGTGACTCAGAACCTGGTTATAAAATGTATATTTTTTTAAATGCAAATAACTTGATGTTTTTAGTAAGGTTTAATAATTCCTATACTCCAAAAACATGTTTAAATAATTATATCTTATGCTGTTTTATTTTATAAAAAAATTACATTGTTATTAAAAAAATTATACTGAAGATAGAGACACCACAAACTATAACTGATTACATTTAGTCTGCCTCAGATTAATTTCTTTAGTGATTTTTAAACAACAAGATCATACATGAGTACTAATCATGGGGATATGATTTTAAACAAATGAGAATTGCTTCACAATAATATCGGGCACTTCCGAAGGCTACAATTTAGACAATGTGTTCAGCTATATACATAGATAGTTAAATAAGCAAATTCCTAAGCAAACCTGGAAACCATATTTAAATAGTAAAATTCTTCCCCCCAAATTTTCGGTATCCTCATGTTCTAAGACATTATTCTAAAGTTGTCAGACACCTTTATACAACATTATATAGTAACTACTGGCCGTAATTTAAACAAGTAGTATGTTCTCAAGACTAGGCACTAGTTTTCTTTTTAATAAAAATATGCTGCCTGCAAATTTATATTTTTATCATATGTAGGTTTTGTCTTGTTTTTAAATAAAGGCCAATTTTTTTTTTAGTCTTACAAGCTTGCATTCTTTAACGCCCTCTAGAATCTCGATGGACACCGCTCAGCTCTAATATTTGTTTGTAGATCTGATGCTCTAGATGTGAAAACTTCTTTGCTTCTTTAAACAATATTAAGTTTTCAAGCCCCGAAGTGTTCTTGAAAATGTGATCATCTAAAGCAATATTCTCATAATCCATTGATATTTTCCTATTACCCTACATCCACTTATTGTTATAATATCGGGGACCAAAGACCTTACCATACACATCTTCCTTATTGGAATCATTATCGTCTTGAACAAAACTTAATGCAGTTTGTTTTTGGGGTTCGAAGAATAGCTTTAAAAAGTTTTCTGTTTGCTCTGCCTTGTCTAATTCCACTCTTTCTAATACGGAGCACCTATCATTTACACCGTACAACAACATATTGGTAAGTTAATTACGTTTAAACTACACCTGAGGATAGCTGAATTACGTCTGCAGTACATCTGAAGTACAGCTGAAGTACATCTGAAGTACAGCTGAAGTACATCTGAAGTACGTCAGAAGTACATCTGAAGTACAGTTGAAGTACATCTAAACTACAGCTGAATTATGTCTGAAGTACGTCTGGATTATATGTGTTAAGTTTTCAATTTTTTGCTTACAATATGTATAGAATTGCTGATCACCCCACAAACCGTCTTCTTCTCCAAATGATGTTGGCATTTTCCAAACATTTAAATTGTTCTTATCATTTAATAAAGATATTAATATAGTTTATCTTTATTTAACCCACCTTTTGCCTTTTATATTGCTAATAAATAATAATTTGTATTATATTTTACAGATGGTACAAGGCCCTTGCAAACATAGTCACGAACTGACTGTTATTTAAGTTTTATTAATCTATTTGTTTATTATTTTGCTTACAGTTTGATGAATATTTTCACGTACTTTAATTAAGTTATTTGGAGCCTTATCGAAGTAAACAGCTGTTGACTTGGTCTTCTCAAATTCATGGAACATTTCCAACATTTTAAAATGTTCCATTATTTTGCATACTAATTCACCTTTTCTATGAGTCACAGCAAAATTTTGCGGTAGATAATGTTGCGTTATCGCAATAGTAGGATCGTATATTAAATTATTAAGCTCAAGCCAGAAATGCGGTTAAATTTTAATTCCATTTGAATATAACTTACTACTCACTTGTACCTTGGTTTTTATTCCATATTTCTCAGCTAATTCGTGGAAAACTAAACTTGCAGCTAAGCAAGCATACACCACAGTAATTTGCCCGAATAAATGCCTTTTCACTACCATATTTGATTATATTCTTTAATCTGATGTACTCTCGCATAATATCAGACATGACTGGTCACATCAAGAGCTTGATGATAAATAGTTCTTATTTGTTTTAGTATTTGAAATTATACAATCTTGTAAACAGTATGTTCTAATTAGTTTAATAATTTTTGAAGATGTCTTTCTCATTGACATATTGATAACTTTTAAGTTGGTAACACTGGTAACAGTGAAATTTGGTTGGTATCATTGACTGGTTGGTAATTTCTATTAAGTTGGTAGCCATGGGATATTGTTGGTCACAATGTCTGTTTGGTTTTGCATTTTGTTAATATATTTTGATTTTTATCATTTTATTCATTATGATTTAATTCATTGAAGAGAAAATATTTAGTGGTTTTTGAAAAAGACGCGAGGTAGAGTCAATAAGTAGGTAGGTAGATAGCTTATATTTTGCAAGCGTCGTGTTATTTTATTGTCTCTCTTTACTGATATCGTGAGGAGACATTTTCTGTAACTATTAAAAGTTTAATTAAAATTAGGCGATATAAATAATAAAATAACACGACGCTTGCAAAATATAAGCTATCTACCTTGCAATGCAAGCTTGTAAGACTAAAAAAAAAATTGGCCTTTATTTAAAAACAAGACAAAACCTACATATGATAAAAATATAAATTTGCAGGCAGCATATTTTTATTAAAAAGAAAACTAGTGCCTAGTCTTGAGAACATACTACTTGTTTAAATTACGGCCAGTAGTTACTATATAATGTTGTATAAAGGTGTCTGACAACTTTAGAATAATGTCTTAGAACATGAGGATACCGAAAATTTGGGGGGAAGAATTTTACTATTTAAATATGGTTTCCAGGTTTGCTTAGGAATTTGCTTATTTAACTATCTATGTATATAGCTGAACACATTGTCTAAATTGTAGCCTTCGGAAGTGCCCGATATTATTGTGAAGCAATTCTCATTTGTTTAAAATCATATCCCCATGATTAGTACTCATGTATGATCTTGTTGTTTAAAAATCACTAAAGAAATTAATCTGAGGCAGACTAAATGTAATCAGTTATAGTTTGTGGTGTCTCTATCTTCAGTATAATTTTTTTAATAACAATGTAATTTTTTTATAAAATAAAACAGCATAAGATATAATTATTTAAACATGTTTTTGGAGTATAGGAATTATTAAACCTTACTAAAAACATCAAGTTATTTGCATTTAAAAAAATATACATTTTATAACCAGGTTCTGAGTCACTCGTGTCCCTCGTCAAAAACTTGTTTCTGTTTGTGCTTCCATTACTAAAAAATAAAAAAAAGTTTAAAACTACAAGAAAAAAAACACAAGTAAAATATTTTTCCGCAACTGCTTAAGTCATGGAAAAAATTTGCAGTCAAATCAAGTGAGATCATTTAAAAAACAACTGTTAATAAAATTAGTACTATATTTTGGAAAGTGAAAGAAGAAGGTAGCGGGACATAAGTGACATTTACAGGACAAATCTATTCTGCCACTCACATACCTCACTTATCAATTCAATATGGTTAAGATTTTAGTTTTTTTCAAAAGAAAGTATATAATTATAAACTTTAGTTAGTTTGATTATGTGTTAAACTGCTATAAGCGCAACAAAATTCGAGGTGAATTCTGTTATAACTTGAAAAATAAGTATCGCCCATAATATAAATAAATACATTTTTCTTATATTTTTTTTTTAATATTTATTTGGTAGGTAGGTAGATAGTAGTAATTATTAACGTATTAGGCGACCAACCCAGACCATTCATTCATGAAAACAATTCGCTTTTACCCCAACATGCGCCTATAATCCCCTAGACCTAGAAGTGTTAAAACCACCAAAGTTTGGGATACTCTGTAAATTTTTTGAATGACAGTTAGGATTAAAAAATGTACTATATTGGTATATGCTAAAAAAAGTCACACTTAATTATTCTCAAAATGTCTTTGATTTATTTGTACTTATGATTTTGATTTTTAAGGTGTTTTAAGGTCAAGCAGTTTCAAAAGATTTATCTGAGAAACGAAATTTCTGAACACTTTTGTTCAGTTTTGTTGTATAAGTGACTCTCGCATCATTTTAATATCTTTTAAATGTTCTTTGTCTTTAAAAATAACATCAAAACAACTTAAAACTACCAAAAAATTTTTTCAACGTCGCATTTTACAATTCAGAATTTATAGGCAGATCTTACAAGATTCAGTCCTTTATATTTTGGTATCATAGTAACAGTTTTATATCTTTCTCTACAATTGGTTTAAGAAAGGCTTGCTATATTTGGTGTTCTATGATCATTATAAGGGTTTCTAAAGAAGCACTGTTTTAGTTTTCCCTCGCCTTGATTTTAAAAAGAAAAATAAAGGTTATAGGAGAATACAATTTTGGTGATTCTTAAAGAGAAAGGAAATTGAGTTATCGATGGGCCAAACAAAGATTTTAAACTTCTTTATTTAGTAAGTACGTTTTTTAAAATAAATTTTAAAGTTTTTTGTTTATTTGCTAGTCTTCTCCTATAGTCTATGGTATTAATAAAGAAAAAATAAATCAAAAATAGTTGTTTAATAAAGAAACACTGGTTTGTTACCAAATGCCAAATATTGTTCAATAAAGAAACACTTGTTTGTATATGATATTTTAATTCTGTTTTTCGCTTTAATATATATGCAAAATGATTTTAAAAAATATAACGCTATCAAAAGAAACATATCCATATTTTTTTTTTCATAAATTGTTGTTCTATCTGCAAGCGTGTGCACATTTTATCAATTTCTTACCATTCTGTTTAATGCTGTACTGAAAAGCTTATATGAGAGATTTGTGGCAACCACTTACTATCTTTAGAAGTTCAGCCAGCCTTCTTCGTTTATCCATTACGTTACACCAAATCAATAATTTATATGACACATGTCTGAGTTTTTGTACCTAACTTCGAACATTAAACCAGATTTCCTAAGGTAATCATAGATCTTCGTTAACATTCAGGCATCTTCGGATGTTAAATCTTGAAGGATTTTGTCTAAAGTTTAAACAAAGAAGAAAATGTTAAAAATAACTTATTTAGCAGTTACATAGGTAGTTAGTTAAATTATCTCATTGACAAAAATGACAAGTTTTTTGCTTTATTTTAAATTAAAGTTTTTTGCTTTATTTTAAATTAAAGTGTTAGTTCGAATTCAATTTTGAAAATCAAATCTCACATAATAATAAATAGGTAACAAACAAGAACTAAACTTATAGGTAAACAACTTTTCCTTGGGTGTGTTGATATAATAATGTCCTTTTGATTGCATATTAAAATAAAATTTTCTCTTCTCATTTATTTTTGGTTGAGCTTTGCCTTGATAATAATAAATTTAATTTGGATCCCCTAATTCAATACAAAAATAATTTTTCAAATCGGTCTATTTAAAGTTGTGACATCAACAAAAACCTTACAAGATCCTAGTGACCGAGAGTTATCTTCCTAAAAAATAAAGTCAATGTGAATCCAGCACCAATCACATACAAAAATAATTTCTTAAATCGGTTCAATATATGTTGAGAAATTAGGAAAAAAAAATTATTAAATTGGCTTTTTCGTGTTTGTATCATTCTATTTGTAATAGATATAGATAACTCTTCTTACCAAATACCAAAAATTTACTAAACTTGTATAACAAAGAGGTGTGTCACACCAGACCACACTAGCCTAGTATTAGTCTTAATGCTTTTTTAACCAACATTTTGTTAATCTAACCATTTAACCAGACCCTTTTTACACTAACCTGAGGAGACCGACCTGTAAAGTTAGTTTCCTGTCGTTCATATGGTATTTAATCTAGCATAAAATATATATAAATATTAATGTACCTACTCAATGACTAGTATATTCATTTCTATCAGACAACCCATAATTTACGTTAAAAATGACTATTTTTAGGTAATAAGGCCCTTTTGACACTACCCTGAGGAGACCTGTAAAGTTAGTTTCCTGCCGTTTATATGACATTTAATCTAGCATAAAACACCACAAACATATTTCACATATGTATAGATATTAATGTACTTACTCAATAGCTATCAAAAAACCTAAATTACTTTTGTCTATACATTTTGTTAGACCAAAAATCTACGATGTTTATTCAGTCCATTGCGATAATTTATACAGCACACGTCTTAGTTGTTGTACCTACTCTATTCGGTATTTGTAAGTCTTCGCTAGCTTTCGGACATCTTCGGACTCAGATGTGATCTTAGAGAGTGCTGGGTAAGGTTAAAACAAATAAGAAAATGTTAATAATTATTGTAAATCTTAATTTTGTGTGAACTATTTAAAATTTACTGTTAACAAAATAGACTATTTTTAAATGCTTATTGGGTCTACATTTTAAGTTATTTAAGTAGCTAGTCCTGTTACCATTTTTATAAATATTGTAAAAAAGACAATAACCTGTTTGATTCCTATTGTGCAAAGTCACAAAAGTTTAAATGGGTAAGAATAAAATTAAACAAGATCAATTTTTTGTTTCATAACTAACCTTTAATACTAGGGTTAGAGGATTCCTACTTTTATCTTAACAACTGCTTGTTTATTAAATTTCTACAATTGTATATGAAAAACGTAATGCATTATAATACTTATAGTAGGTTAGTGTGTGTGTGTTTATTTATTAATATCCTTTTGATTGCCTGCTAAACTACATTCCTATTTTCTCATTTATTTTTGTGAATCTAATAAAAGAACAATTTTTGAAATCTGTCCTGCAAAACAAAACAAAAACATTTTGATCGACCTTTGTCTTTCTAAAAATACATACAAGTTAGACATATCAATCAAATATAAAAAAAGAATTTCTCGAATCGGTTCAATAGATGTTGAGAAATTAGATTGCCTGCTAAACTACATTCCTATTTTCTCATTTATTTTTGTGAATCTAATAAAAGAACAATTTTTGAAATCTGTCCTGCAAAGCATACAAAAACATTTTGATCGACCTTTGTCTTTCTAAAAATGCATACAAGTTAGACATATCAATCCAATATAAAAAAAGAATTTCTCGAATCGGTTCAATAGATGTTGAGAAATTAGTGGAAAATATAAAGACCCTTTTCATTGATCTAGATCTCCTTAAGAATTAGTACAAGTTAAGCCACACCAATGCAATACAAAAATAATTTCTTGAATCGGTTTATTAGGTGCTGAGAAAGTAGTCAAAAACTATTAAGGCCCTTTTGGGTGATCTATTGCTTCTTTAAATTTAATACAAGTTAAACATATCAATCTCATACAAAAAGAATTTCTCGAATCGGTTCATTAGGTGCTGAGAAATTAGTGAAAAACTATTAAGGACTAAATGAGATTTGCGCAGTACACCGAAATGCGTCTTTCTTGGAAACTATAAATGCAAAACATGCGCACATAGCGTAAAAAGTAGCTTTGCTACCCCCAGCTGATAGCGATCTTTCATTATATGCCCTTATTATTATTTTATTTTAATATGCTTTTTGGCACTTTTTGAGGGAGGCTTTTAGCCTTTGCTTGTGGGGTTTTTCCAATAGATACTAAAATTAATAATTATTTTGATGCGGTTTTAGTGGTTCTGAAATATTAACATTCAATACGTTTTTGCAATTTTCTTGACGATCATTACGACCATTTTTATAAAATAAAAAATTAAAAATTGCAATTTTTTTCAAATATTACGACAATTGCACACCATATAAATAACCAACTGCATTACATATTGCATCATATTACTTTTCCTCCTTGCTAAGTAGATAAAACAAAAACATGTGAGGGGTCATAAGGTTATTATTTAACTACATAAACAGTGCAAAGGGATACATATAGGAAAATGCACATGGAAAAATTTAAAGAAATATTTTTAAAAATGATTTTATTTTTAACAAACAGGGATTAATCAACTTTTTTGTATTAAAACATATCAGGATAAGCTAGTGCAGTCTTTTTTTGACTATTCTGTCAATTTTACACCTTGTTAGGTAACACAATAGGTATACATTTCATATAGGTCCCAACTTGAACTACAGCCACGGGTTACGTAGCAGAATAGGTGACACAGTACACACACATCACTATTATATCTTGCATTGGTCACGTGTTTACACCACAAACAACTTTCGCCTTATATCTTTTTAACCAGCACTTCGTTCATTCGTTCAGCCAGAGCTTTAACAGTTAGTAAGACCCTTGCACACACTATTTCTCTTTCTCTCTCTCTCTCTCTCTCTTTCTCTCTCTCTTACTCTCTCTCTCTTACTCTCTCTCTCTTACTCTCTCTCTCTCTCTCTTACAAATATTAACTGATATCGACCGTAAACTTAGGACACCCATTTTGTAAACGAAGCCATTAAAAATTTCCAAATGCCAGCTTATTATTGCAATTGACTGATTGATACATGACAGATTGACAAATGACAGATTGACATATGACATTTTATTTTTTTACCAACAACCAAGGCCTTTTTCACATTAGGACTTACCTAGCCCAGGCTAAGCGAGTGAAGTGGCTATCTTACTGGCTGGCACCTAACTCATTGCCAATAGGGCCTTTCAACAGCTAAGGCCTTACCTAGACCAGGCGAAGCTAGTGAAGTAGCTATCTTACTAACAAAAAAACACTCCATTTTATCTACTCCCTCATTGACCAATAGGGCCTTTCAACAGCCCAGGCTAAGCAAGTGAAGCGGCTAGCTAACTCATTGCCCAATAAGGCCTTTCAACAGCCTCTGGTTGTTACGTCATTGCTGACAGCTTCTTGTACGCTTCTTTTGCCCGAAGGTCATACCAAGTTCACTTCTTCAGCAGCAGACAGACAGACATACAGACAGACAGAAGTGGATGGCATGTTACCATTTGTATCCAGAACCCACACTACTACACTACTAGCGACAAACCAGCCCACGAAAAAGGCACTAATAAGCGACAGTCCACCACAGTCCAAATAAGCGACAGACCTGCCCACCAAAAAAGGCCCTACCAGTGTCAGTATCCTTGGAATCTCCCCGAGCGAGTACTCGCCGTGGAGTGACGACGAGCGCTTCCTCGTTTCTCACCATATTGCATAAATGCAGTATTCTTGGTTCGGGGAATACGTGAAAAGTGATATGAGAAGGGCCAATTTTTAGTAACCACAATTTTTCTTTCTTTGATTTCTTTTGTGGAGTATATTGGGGAGAAAACACAGAATAGAAAAAAGTTTAAAAAACAAAACGCACAGGTCACTAAAGCAAAATTTTTTAGGTTATCTAACAGTTTTTGACAAACGTCACCACGTTGGCACCTTTCGAGATCTCCCCGGTGTGAAGTCGACAAAATGTCTCATGTTTTTCAGGTGAGAGTTTTACGAATACGACTGAGGGAGAAACGCCCACTTTTGCTCGAATTTTGAGGAGTACTCGCTCGGGGAGATTTCAAGAATAACGACACAGGGGACACCCCGTGCTCCAGTCCACCATAGTCCCGCCACCAGACCGAACAGTCCGACTACAAATCGATTACCAGGCCACCAAACTCCGAATAAGCGACAGACAAGCCCAACAAAAAGGTACTTCCAGTGTATAAATTCTTAAACGAGTGAGAAGGAGTACTCCCTCAAAATCGGGCGAAAGTCAAACTGCGCATGTGATTTCACTTGATTTCAGCATCTGTGTTGGTCCTCGGTCGAATTTCGAGGAGCACTCGCTAGGGGAGATTTGAAAAATAAAGACACAGGTTCGGTTCGGTTCGGTTCGGTTCATTTTCTAGTACACCACAGTTCGGTCACCAGTCCAAACAGTATACCTACAAATCAGTATACCAGTCCAAACAGTATACCAGTCCACCACAGGATATTGCTATTGTCAAGCACATCTTGCACAACTGTAAAATTTTCTAAAATAATTTAATATTAATTGGACTCATTTGTTAATTATAAAGAGGTTTCCTAGCTAATTGTAAATAAAATTTGTTGAAATGGAAAATTGACTGTGTACCTAGCTGTGAAAATCATTGTCTATTATTCTCGGAGGGTGTAATAAAGTGTACTCTAGAAACTCGCCATTAAAATCTAACCCAAGGCAAATTTTCCACTTAGCATGCCTTCCATTAACAAAAAAAAAGATGGGTCCATTATCTCGATGACAAAAGACTTTACCTGTAATTTTGTGTCTTTTGTTTTTACGTTTCGCTAAATGAGCGGGATTTTTTGGTCCGGATTGTCGCTTCTGTGCGTAATTCGGTTAATATTCCTAATTTGTACACTTTTTTGAAATATTCAGTTAAAAAACGTATACATTATTCTAGGTACTGATTTATCCAACCAACACAATTGAGCAAAAGATTTCACGGACAAATACTCAAAGAAACTTAGTACTTAGAACCTATTTTGAACTTTGGGACTTTATTATTTTCACTTTTTTTTCGGCTGCAGTTTTTTTACCCTTTAAGGACTATACGACTTTTTTTGTTAAAATGGACATTTGTATAAAATTCAATATGGCGCATGATTTTAAAATTTAGCTATTTTTCAGACCCTTCGCCAAATTTTTGTGTACTCAATTTTAAACATTGATCAAAATGCCACGTTTCTGCCGTGTGCAAAATGATATTAGGCGAAAAAATTGGTTAAGAAATAATAAAGTTGTACCTTAACCAATTAGGTGCTGATTCAACCCTCTAGCGTATTAAAAAATGATTATTTTTGTTCTACTATGAATTTTTTAAAGCCTATTTAGTTTCTACGATAATGGACTTTACAAAAAGTTTGGGCCTTATACTACATATGCTGTATCTTAAATTTGTAGTTTTGATAAAACCAGCCCTCTCCATAGTGCACTTGAACGATCCCAGTTCCAGGCGTACTATAAGTAGTAGTAGTAGTAGTAGTGTGGGGTAGGCTCTTCGCCAACCCCGGGGCATCCCCCTACTGCGTCCTTCTTTCGCTAAGGAATCTGCCCGTCTTCTGTACAAAGGCCAGAATATCGGGCCACCTCAGATTCAGAAGGTCCTCCGTCTCAAAGGCTTCCTCTTCGAATACCTCTCTTCTTGCCTCCTTGTATGCTTCACATGATGAGAGGAAATGCGCCGAGGTCTCGTCATCGGCCCAACATCGCTCGCACGTCGCGTCCTCCTTCACTCTCATCTTTGCCAGGTGTCCTTGTAGGACGCAGTGTCCGGTCAGGACTCCCACTATGGCTCCCACCTCTCTTCGTGTTCTACGGAGCAGCCAGTCCCTACGGGATTTGCTGTAGCCTGTCACATACTCCTTCGCCTGTCTGGCGTTTCCTGTGTTGGTCCATTCTCTTTGTATCTCTTTCTGGGTCCACTCTGTTAGGGCCGACTTCATTTGCCCTCTTGTGAGCCTCAGGAAAGGCTCTGGCCCGACGCATTTCTGCTGGGATCCTCCCCTGGCGAGTCCGTCTGCTTTCTCGTTTCCGGGGACTCTCATGTAGCCTGGGGCCAATTCCTGAAGTGCACCTGCACACTCCTGCACCAAACCTGCGGACATGGTTGGTTTACACAGTGATTTCAGCGCAGCTTGACTGTCTGAACAGATGCAGAGGCCGTTTCCTGTTTCGTTCCTAATTTCTTCCTTCCATGTTACCGCCAGTATAGCGTAAACCTCTGCCTGGAAGACTGTTGCATTGGATCCCAGCGAGTAGCTTTTTCCAATGCCCTTGCTTTTTACGTACACTCCTGCACCGGTCGAATTCCGGTCTGTCAGCCTTGATCCGTCTGTATAGCAGACCATGGCGTCGCTAAGGAATTCAACTCCGTCCTCCTTCCATGCATCTCTTGGCGGTATAGTTACATGGTATCTCCTTTTCTACCTTAACCACTTTTCTGGCATCGCTCGCCTGTACGTCGATAAAGGAATCTCCTTTTCCGTCACAGTCGCTATCTCCGAATGTCCTTTTTGTCCACCGCTCCTTCTCCACACGCCCGCGTCCCTTATCCTAAGATATGCTGCCATCGCTTCCTTCTTTATCCAGGTGGACAACGATGAGAGACCCAGGATCGTATTCAGGGCTATGTTAGGAATAGACCTTAAAGCTCCGGTGATGCTCAAGGTCGCCAGCCTCTGCATGCCCTCGAGCTTTTTGGCGTTAGTGGTTTTTATTGCGCCCGGCCACCAGACCACGGATCCGTATTGGATCCTCGGTCTTATGATGGCCGTGTAGATCCAGTGCATAGGCGTACTATAAACTAGGAACTGTTACTTTCCAGGTTTACAACAGAGAACTTCGTAACCCACATGAGGGTCACACAGATAAATTACCAGCACATCAGAGCAGCAACTGCGGCTCTATCTCGGGAGATGCAGAGGTATGACTTGACCCTCATCCAGGAACCTTGAGTCAACCAAGGTCAAAGAAAAGGTTTCAGAGAGTAGGGGGGATCCAATTTACAGTAGAACCACCGACAGACCGAGGACCTGCATTATTGTAAAGAAGCACGCAACCGAACAGGACTTGGTGGCTGTACACTTAAACCTTAGAATGATATTTTCTGATCGGCATATTTCCCATATGATGGAACCAGTCGCAACCCCCAGCTGTAGTAGAGGAGCTCATAAGACACTGCGGAACAATCAGACTGCAGTACATAATCGGATCAATTTCTTGGGATAGCACAATCCCAAGAAGGGAGTCGGTACTACAATTCGTTATAGCTAAGACATAATGAAGAAAGGAAACAAGCCCACCTTTGTAACTAGACATAAAAGGCAGGTGTGGGATATGACAATTGCTACCATATATGTGAGCAACTTTGTAGAAAATTGGCATGTGTCCAATGACGAGAGCTGCTTAGACCACCGATGCATATGGGATTGGGAAGTCTACGGACTATACCTGGATGCAAGACTCGAGGAAATTTTAAGGGCGGTAAAAAGTCAAACTGATCTGGATATGGCTACGAAGGAACTTACAGACGCAGCCACCTCAGCAATTAATGACATTTGTCCAACGACTGATACAAGGACCACCAGGAATACACCTTGGTGGAATTTTCACCTTGAAAATCCGACACTAACTGGCTTTTACTGGTAAAGTAGGCCGGGTGTCTTCTGCAAGATTTCCCCTTGAGACCACAGATATAGAACTGCTAGAGATTGGATTTCACAACCAAGCAACATAAAAATAGTGTGTACACCATGCGTTTGACATTACCTTTGAAATAGGAGATAATTGGTTTAGGTAGCCTAACCAAACTCCATCAAACTTGCCATACTTTGATTTTATTGCGGCCTTGTCAAAATAAAGGAGGCTATCAGTGGTTATTATTTTTATTGTTTTTTTGTTGGAAAATAAAGTAAATCTTGGACTTTTCCTACTGTACTGGAAATAATATTTTACGACCCTAAACAGTTTTTAAAAGTTAGATTTTATCTCAAATTTAACTGAAAAAAAAAGCAAAAACACAAATAACAAAAACAGCGATTGACATGCAGCTGACATTCAGAAATCAGAGAACGAAATGTCAATGGTTAAAATGACCTTATTTTCGATTTCCCGCTTTTACTTTGGTCAAATCCAATCCGTCAATGTCTAAGATAAAATATACAAACAAACCAATAAACTCTGGGTATATCTCGGATCGTGGTAAAGAAAGGATTTCTCAATAATTATGATACCTTTTTTTCTCATTTCAACAGTTTAAATATATGTATTTTTTCAACATGTCCCGTTTTTTTTTGTTCCGTATTTTTGCTTCCTTTTTCTTCAACTTCATTTCCGTTTCGACCTAAAACATATCTGAGAACGCTACAACGTGCACAAACCGGGAATGTCTAAAACAAGAAAACGAATACTCATGTTGCCATTTTCAGGTTGCCTTTCATTAGGTTTATTGCCCTGGGGTGCACTACCGTTGAAAAATTGTTCCAAAAGGGGGTGGTAATTAGCTTTGTTTGCGGTATAAAACAGTAATGATCTGCAATTAGAAATACCCTGTCGAGTACATTAGTTACCAACCTCAGGTGATTATTTATAAACCTATCCCGGGATGACTTTTGTTTAATATTTATCGCAATTAGATAAAAAAACTATATTATATTTGGAAAACTAATCTTTTTAGACTCTATCAGTATGGTACAACCAAAATGTGAAGTCGATGAAATCAAGATGAAGGAAACTGAAAAGCATAAATGAAATGTTAACACAACCCATTATAAAACCAACGACCAATTTTTTTTCTTTAAACAAGTCTTTATTAAACCCAAAAACTTTACAACAGTTTACATAGGTTTTTTCTATAACTATAGTACATTAAGAAATATTGTAATAATAGAGTGATTTTAAATACAAAAAACAAATAAAACAGTGGGATTGTTTTTTCCAATTCAATTAATTCTAAATTCTATATCAGAAACTCTTTTTTAATTTTTATTTTAAATTGTTTTATATTAAGACTTTTAAGACTACACGGTAGGTTTTTGTAAATTTTAACGCCTTTGAAAAACACTGAGTGAACACAAAAATTATTCCTAGATCTTCTGTATTCTAGGTTATTACGATTCCTGGTATTGTGAGTATGCACATTTATTCTACTATTAAAAGTTGTTGTTGCGTGTTTATTTTTATTGAGAATTTGGTGAACAAATATGCATATTTGTGTTTTGTAGATGTCCTCCAGAGATTTTATATTGTATTTTTTGCACAACTGAGAAGTTGGGAATGTAGATGGTAACGAGTACATATTTTTTATAGCTTTTTTGTGAAGTATTACTAAAGGTAAGATAAATTTATTGTTTGTCGGGAACCAGACTCCGATCAAGTACTGAAGTTGACTTTGTATTAAGGAAAAAAATAATGGTGGCAAAAATTTATTTGGTATGACACTGTTAATTTTTTTAAATATTCCAATTGGACCCCTTATTTTTCTCCTCAAAGTTTCAATGTGATAACCCCATGTCAGGGTTTCATCATCCCATAGCCCGAGATATTTAACTCGAGTGCTATAATTTAGTTTTTTAGTTTGGTCAATAATTATAGGTTCAGAAAAAGTAGACTATTTGTTGGATGAGAAAATTTAACTGAACTTTGCAATGTTTAGACTAAGCTTGTGTGAGTCCAACCATGTTGATATAAGTTTTAAGTCATTTTTTATTAAGTTTTTTGAAGTATCAATTGATGGTCAAAGTAAATTGCAACATTTGCTACCGTAGACTCGGGTCTGAGATAAATATCTAACATCAATCAGTGGCGCCTCGTGCTTTTTCAACATGGTAGTGCCAGAATTTTGATAGCCACTCAAAAAAAAAATCGGGAAGCTGCGTCAAATTTTTGCCCCGTTAAAAAACATGCCTCGATCAATTTTTTTGGTGGCGCAAAACCAAGAGCGCATAGTTTTGTATTATATCCCACATAGCACAAAAATCACATCAAGGTTAAATTAATCTGAACAAACATAATAAAGTTATTTTTTACTAGAAAACCACCTCATACCATCTAATACTTGTTCTGTTAAATCTACATGCTTAAACACAACGAGGAATCAAGCTATAAATATGTAATTTTTGCTGAATTTCATGGTGCTTTATATATAACGTCTTTTTTACCCTCGTTATTTTCATGTTCACACTGGAAACTTTTTTTTAACTTAAAAGTAATGCGAAAGGTTCTAAAAGGACTACTGAAGTGTAGTTCAGGACAATTTTAAAGGATGGCGCTCAAGGCAAGACAAAATCTCTATACATACATTATTTTCTTTAAAAGCTAAACAAGATTTTTTAACAGTAAACACTTTCACACAATACTAATGTCTCTCTATCAGGTTAATAACTGATGCGTCGTGATCCTGAAGGATCAGAGATCAGTTAATTAACTGGTTTTTGGAGTTTAGAGGCCAAAGCACTCCCGAAAAGATTTTGTCAAGGGGAAAAATGCCGCAAATAGGGCGCTGCTTCTAGTAAAATTTCAAAAATACTCGGTAGAAAAGCCATGTTCAATTTTAATTTTAATTCAATTCAATTTATTGTTTCTTAGAAAAATACATTTTTTCTATTACAAGAGGTTCCGAACAAACTAATGTGTACAAAAAATAAATGGAACAAGTAAAGATAAACCTAAAAATTAATAATAATAATAATAATAATAGCTTTCTAAATAACTATCT
Organism: Aspidapion aeneum; assembly: GCA_963576565.1. Classification (NCBI taxonomy): domain Eukaryota; kingdom Metazoa; phylum Arthropoda; class Insecta; order Coleoptera; family Brentidae; genus Aspidapion; species Aspidapion aeneum. The sequence continues at coordinate 39,350,345 of OY755040.1, forward strand.
TAGTAAAAAACAAAGTAACAAGAAAAAAGTTTTATAAATGTTTACACTAAAGTATGTTGTAGATTGGAATTTGAATAAATGCATTGTAGTACTAATCTCCAAACATTAAGTAGTGCCGTGTCGTTAAAATGCCAATAAGAGTGTAAGCTAAAGACTTGGCGTCACGTGAACTCAGGCGGTCAGCAAAGTCAACAAAATGGTTTAAATCTCTAAGACAACGTGCCCGGTAGCACCGATACATTGGGCACTCGAAAAGAACATGGAAAATCGATTCGTTTACATGCAGATTGCATACCGTGCAGTCTTCATTAGGGTTTATGCTGTAGGTTATGCCCTTTACATTGAATTTCATAAAAAATTTGTTGCTGAGTCTCAACTGGCCTATGAGCCTAACTATGAAGAGCGTCAAATTAAGTGTAAGGTATTTAGCAGGATATGGAGAAAAAGTAAAGAACGTAAAGAAGTTAGTGTAACCTGAAGCCACCGCAATAGAATAATCTGATTAAAAAGCTTTTTTTCGGTATTTTTCAAATATTTGTGGCTTAAGTCGTCTTAGCTCACATAAGTTCATACCGTTCCATACTTCTTCGAAGCCAAGTTCAATAAATTCACTCCTTATCTGTAGAAAAGTCATGTATTGATAAAAATCCACTTAGAATTCACTTGAAAATAACGTATATTTTGATTTGATAATGGCGTTATTACAACGCCGTTTTTAGCAACGTTATTTGTTACAACGTTAATGAATGACCTATTAAGCTTGTTTTCATATATGCAATAAACGTTTTTTTCTAGCACCTTTTGAAACAAACGTTTTTTTTTCTCGCGCGTTTCTTAAGTGTTAAACACGTGATTGTGCTATGTGGGATGTTTACTATTTTTATAGTTTCGACAACGCGGTTTTGTTCACTTCCACGTTTGTTTTCCAATTTTTAAATCACGTAGTGACCGGCCTAATAATTCTTTAATTTGTAGTTTTTCCTCTAGCGAAACGCACTAAAAGAATTTTTTAAGACGCTAATATTATTTATTTTCACTTAAAAAATATAACAATATGGAGAATATACGGATATTTTTTTTATTGCGTGAATTAAAGCACACATGCTCCACGCACAAGAACAAGACGACTAACTGCACACTAACTGGCCTGCGTATCTGGCACAAATTTAAGTTGAGTCTTTTCACTAAACAATGTAAAAATTGTCCAACTCTGTCGCAAGGCCACTCGTAAAAATATCTCTCTGTTTGACGGCGCCAGTAGACAACCAGCACACATTCCACCCCCACTTACTCTGAATTTTAACGGCAGGCAGCTGGACAGCCAGGCGTCGCGCATTATCGATTCGGAGTGTGATCCACTGCATTGAACAGAGTTTACCATATTTTATATAAATTAAAAAGAAATGCATAATAAAAAAAACGTGTTTTTGTAGGAAAATAAGGTAGGGCCATGGCTCCGTGGCACTACCCCACCCCAATCTCAGTAGGCATCCTAACCCCGGGTTCGATAATAAATATCAAATGGATTTCTTGAGCTGTAGCCAAATTCTAAAAAAAATCCCTCAGATATTTAGCTTTTTTCTTTTTGATGTAAAAAAAGCTACAGTTGATACTTTGACCTTTTACCATTCTCACAAATTGATTTTCGAAGTTACTACATTTAGCCAAAGCAGCATTTAGCAACTTTTGAATTTCTGTTGCTCATTTCCAAAAATGTTGCTCCAATTGCGGAATGTTGCGGAATGTCGGTGGAAACAATTGTTAACAATTGTTTGTAAACGTTTTACAAGGTTTATACGGCAGCAAGGAAAAAAAATCGCACTAGTTGCTTAATATTGCTTGGATAATATAAAATATAAGTCAACAACTAATTTTGGTTGCCTCAATGGAAGGAAAAGTTTATAAGTGTTTCCGTATATGTTTTCGGTTAACGGCGACAAGAAGAAACAAGCCGTATTAAGAAGTTGATGGATTTGGCCCTAATACCAGTAAACAACTAAAAATTTTAGATGTTCCAATGAAAACAAAAATGTATTCATTGTTTCGGTATATTTCAGATTAATGAGGCAATAAGAAGAATTAAATCGCAACGTTGCGTTAGATGACAAAGATAAAACTTTATTGAAAAAAGAATCTTTAATTGCAAAAAAAAATCGTATTCATATCAAAACCATTTCATGTAAAAAAAGCCAGGTATGCCAAAATGGTATTGCGTAAAAAGAATTGATATAAAAGTAAAGCCAAGTTATCTAATACAAATTTCAAAATGAGAGGTTCTTACCAGTTTGGAAATGTTTCTTTAAACTTTGCTATTAAACTTCTTTATGTTCAATTAGCACTGTGCATAAGAGTCATTTGCAGCCGTAATAGCCAAGTTTAGAGAAATATTTCCAAACTAGTAAGAACCTTTCATTTTAAAATTTCTATTAGAGAACTTGGCTTTACTTTTATCTCAATTCTTATTACGCAATACCATTTTCGCGTGCTTGGCTTTTATTAAATTAAATGTTTTTGATATCATTTCACTCCTTTTTTCTAGGATTTGGATAAAATTTAAGTAGTAAAATCTGCGGAATATTGTTCAAAACTTTTGCAATGCCTTGTTACTTTTGCATAATTTTACATTTATGGGGGAGGGCAGTAAATTAAAATGTTGGTGTTTTTAAATTTTTTCCTATAGTTCAGTTTTCCAAAGCTCAGCTCTCTAGCATTTCTAGTAGTGGGCAATGTTACTTTTAAATAACTTTACATTTATAGTGGAGGAAAGCATAGTTTTATCCGACGGGTGGCTCGTTCGATAATTTTTGTACACCAAAAGGAAATACCTACGATAATTCCCGGTATATTTCCCAGTATTTGCCCAAATTTCCAAGGTATTTCCCAGTATTTCCTAGTATTTCCCAAGTATTTCTACGGATTTTCTGATATTTTCCCTAGCCTGTCCGTACAACAAAAGGAAATACCGAGCCACCCCTCGGTTTTATCATATTTCGTATCAGTCTGCCAAAGCTCAGCTCTCCAGAGCTTCTGGAAGTGGGCAATGTTAATTTTACTCAATTTTACATGTAGGGGAGTAAATTAGAATTTTGGGGTTTTTTGATTTTTTCCAATGATTTGGTCATAATTTCTATCAGTCTGCCAAATTTCATCATTGTAGCATATCTGGAAATCCAGTAGAATTTTAATAACCTATACATGAGTATGAGTGAGTGGCAATTTCGACGTTTTTTGAAATTACTATTTTATGGAAGTCCATGAAACTTGAAGGGGTTGTTAACACTATGAAGACCTACGAAACTGCAAAGTTTGAGTTTCGTAGCTTATTCTTCCTATTCTATATAAATAGAGTTTTAGATAGGTCAAATATGGGCTGAAATGTTTCAAGAAAATATGGTACAGCAGTTTACACCGCGAACTTGGCTGGGCACTGCCGTGCCCTCAGATATTTAATTTCAAATTTATCAAGGCATTTAAGTACAGTGAAACCTCTCCTTGCGGACACCTCTATTAAGGAGACACTCCCTTTAGGCGGACAAATTTGTTTGGAACTAAACTTTTTTCTATTCTACTTCTTTTCTATTTCTACATGTAAAATTCACTCCTATAACCGTACACTCTAATAACCGGACGCGGACAATTTTTTTTTGGTTAAATGATTCTAAAACCTCCCTTAACCGGACGCGAATCTCTGTCAACGGGACACGACATGGGCATAAATATTATGTAGTATGTTGGCAACAACACACTCTGCAGCCGGGGAATTACCTTTTTCCGTTTGAATGCGGAGACTAAATATTTCTGTCGTATTTACAAAATGTTTTATTCGGCGGAACTGCTGTGTTTTATTTTTATTGTCAAGTTGGGTAGTAATAGATCTATTTAAAATGACGCCTAGTAAAAAACTTCTTAGTTTATGTAAAAAAATTAAAGTTGTTAACATTTCGGAGAAGGAACGTCTATCAGCACGAAACATCGCTAAAAAATTGAACTGCGGAAATTGTTAATTAATATATATAAATTTCGCAGTTTTCTCTCATTAGCGGACACCTCCAATAAGCGGACAAATTCGACGAAACCATGAGTGTCCGCTTATAGGAGGTTTCACTGTACTCAATTTACCACGACAAGCTTCCTGCGCATTTCTGTGGGAAAATGTCATAAAGGATCCCTAGTTCTCAAAAGTTTCTCAAATATTATCATCATGCTTTCTCTAAACGCATATTTGCTGAAACTTTAGCTATGACACCCACTCCTCTGTTAAATACTTGAATTTTCCATGAACGCGGGAGTTTCTCTCGTTATTTTGCTTTTACGTTTGAAATTAAATTACCCGTTTTTGTGCAAACTATTTCAAATTTTAACCAGCCTTCTGCAACATATTTTAATATCATATCTTACCACTTATTTTCTGAATAAATGTGTCCTCGTAATATTTATATCTATACATTTTTTTTTCGTTAACTGGTCTTTTTTAAGTTTTCTGTGCATACTATTTTCCTATTTAGTATGAGTATTTAAGCTACATTTCTAATCGTGTTCGCTGGTTGAGTCGGACGCCAACACACATGCTAGGCATATAAAAATGTTCTTATTTTTAACGACAAAGAGCACGGTCCAACGTACTTGCCAGCCAAGGTCACTAGAATAGACCGGTCTTCGGATCTTCTATACATATGTGTCGAATTTTTCACGTCACTGGTGGTCCAGCTGATTTTTGTAAACAAAAGTTAGATATGATATAAACAACTAATATTTTTTTAAATTTTTTGAGAACTAAGGCAATTTTCCTACTGCTTTTTAGTACATCCTTATAAAATAAAATTTTTTAGACGTATTGTCGTTATTTTTTTTTGCCCGCTTTATTTTTTTTACACAAAACTTAAAATACAAGTCAAGCTGAATGTGATCGTTAAGTATCAAAGGTAAATGGAGGACTTGAGAAGTAAACAAAGGTGTAGGTTAGCGAATTACTTTTGAAGCTGAAACGAACACATTATCTTCTTCGAATTTTAATTTTTGTGTAAAGAACAATGACGTGGGCTAAAAAAACTAACGACTGGTATGTCTCAAATATATTATTTTACAAGAATATACTAAAAAACAGTAGAAAAATTACCTTACTTTTTAAAAAATTATTAGACATATATATATAAGATCCGAAGACCGGTCTAATTCTAGGAACCGTGCTTGCAAACCGCAATCCCGAAATCTCTTTAGACCGTGGAACCACCCGTGCGACGTCATAATCCCATTGTTTATATCTCTAGTCAATATTGTCATAAAAAGGATTACAATTGCAGACGCAATGTAGAAAGAATTGCTGATTTATATTATTCAACAATAAGTTTTTCATTTTTAAGAAAAAATATTGCAAAAAGTCCCAAAAATATTTTTGTTTTCTGTAAATATAACCTAATGCGCATTACGATGAGTAATTGTACCTGCCTAAGCTTTATAGATTCTACAGGGTGTCCCAACTAAAAGGTGCATTTTTCGTGCGAATTTGGAGCAACGCTCGGACACGTCGATTTCGTTTGCGTGGGGTACACTTTTTAGCTATCGCTTGAAATTTTTTATAGCACGCACCATCTTCGAGGGTTATAGTAAGGTAAAGTAAGTCAAGTGATACCCGAGGGGTACACTCCTTAAATAGGTGTACAGATTTGGTAAAAGTATTTAATAAATACATTTAAATAGCTTTTAAATACTTTTAAATACTTTTAGATACAATTAAATACTTTTAAATACATTTAAAAACCTTTAGACACTTTTAAATACTTAAATACAATTAAATACTATTAAATACACTTAAATACAATTAAATACCTTTAAATTCCAAATAAATACAGTATTTAACTTAAATACTTAAATAGGTGTACAAATTTTTATGAGTGTCCCACCCCTCGGTGATACCTTATTTTGAAGTTCCCTTAAATATCTTTACAACCGTGTAAAAATTTCGAAAATCCATCGATTAGTTTTTGAGATATTTGCTTTCAAATTTACCATGGAATAGTAAAATAAAAATTAAATCCGAGAAAGATAAAATTCTGGTTAAATTTTTATTTAATCAGTCTATGTTAAATTTGAAAGTTTGAAGTCAATTTTCTCAAAAACTAATGGATAGATTTCTGAAATTTTCAAAAGGCCTTCAAAACAAGGTATCACTAGATCCACTTTCCCTATTCAAAATATAGGGGTAACGTATACATCCTCGAAGGGGGTGCGTACTACAAAAATTTCAAGATATCCAAAAGGTGTCCCCCTCGCAAACAAAATCGACGTGTCCAAGCGTTTCTCCCAATTCGCACGAAAAATACCCAAAAACACCTGTGTTACATTTTAGTTGGGACACCCTGTATAGCTATACTGCATAAGTAGGTACACTGATATGACATGGGCGCACCCAGCTCGGGGTCCGGTCCCCCCAAGCATATTTTTTTATAATTTTTTAATATAAAAAGTAGGAGATATAGGTACTTAGCCTTGTGCCTTAGGCCAATTTCAGACGAGGATACTGTATGCGGGAGTCTGTATGCGAGATACCGAATCACAGCCGCAAACTACCCCGATACTTCTTTGGGATACTTTTTTATTACACATTTCTTAACAAGCTTCAGTGCGGTGCAGTCGTTATGATGAATATTTAAGAGTGCGTTATGTTATGGTATCACTTCTGTATAAATACTGGCCGCCTCTGAAATCGAACTTTTTGCGTCGCAAAAGTATGCATGTCTGAACAGGTCCATAAGCCACCATGATAATTCTGTATCTCGGATACTCCTTCTAAACCGGGAGGCTGATTTGTCAAGATTCAAAAATTATGTCGCGCGATACTGTATGCGGCGTCCAATGCCGTGTGTAAGCTACAATTTAACTGCATGCTTTTTCTGTATCTGAGATACACGCGTCTGAGATATAGCATCCTCGTCTGAAAGAGGCCTTAGTTTAGTGAAGCTTACTTATATTGCTCAAGCGTTGGAGCTTATCTAATGAACCATTGCAACCTAAAGGAACCTGTCAGTGTCATTATAAAATCTTTGTTTCATGAGAAAATTAATAAATTTCGTAAAATTAATCCTTTCTATCTACCTTTGATATGGTTTACAGCATTTTCAAAGGTTTCACAGTTTGCAATATACAATAACCACGTTTCTTGGTAAATCAACACCCTTTCTTGATATACTCCATTCAGTTTATTCGATTCTTTTTTTTGATCACCAATGGCCGTGGCCGCCTACGATATCTATTAATGAATGTCATCAACAGAAAAAAGAAGGAAACACACAGGAAAACATATTAAATTAACATAAATATTTAAACTAAGCACTTTTAAAATTGCGGAATAAAATCTACAAGAACAAGTGGACAGGACATTTTTATTTCCTAAACATTTTTATAAAACATAATACCTACCAAAAATCAGTGACGTATTGACGTTACGTCCCTTTAACTTAACTTAACGAATCGAACCTAACCTAAGCTGAAAGCTTGAAATTGTAGGAAGAAAAATTTGATATTCACGAACAAAAAACTCAACCCAATCACCCAAAACCAGCAATTATCCAATTTCCTTTAAAAACCTTTTTTGCAATTTTTTTTTTATTGCATCGAAAAAATTTCGATTGCTAAATAAAAAGGTCATTATGCAAAAATCATGGCATTTCCTTTAAAGAACCTTTTTTTTATTTCAAAAAAATTTTTATTTGCATAAAAATTTAAAAAAAAAAAATTTCTAAAATTCTTACAAGGGTCCTATGGGACCCGGGCCCGTGTTATCCTAGAACACACGGCATGGAGCGTCGCCGGTTACGGCACTACCAAAAATTTAATGGAACGTGCAACAATGAACAATAATGAATTAATTTATTTCTATCATTTATTAATTTATTATCAGATTCGATTGGGTATATTTTGATAATAAAGGATATGAACGGCATAGAAACTAGCGTTAAAGAGGATGTCATAAATATTTTTTCAAATATATTCCTGGATGCGCCCATGCTCATGAATAACTACCTCAGTCAAATGGAACAGTGTAGGTAATTATATCTTATTGGACAGTGTAGGTACCTATATCTTATGCTACAGTGTAGGAACCTATATCTTATTTACACTATAATATAAGTAAGGGTAAGGTTATATTTACCCTTAGGTTTTTATGGACAATGTAAAGGAGGAGAAATAGGTACCTAGACTTGTAATTACAAGCGTTTGGTATTTTATTCAAGATTATAATACTTTTGCAAATTATAAACAGATGGCTTCTGCGGTCACTGATGAAGAAAAAATTATGCAATAAACAGTCGGGAGGCTGAACCGTGTATTATTGTAGTCTCAGAGTAATAAAATATAAAGAGAAGTAGTAGCCCCGTTTTCGGCGGTCATTCATTTATTTGTTGGTAAACAATGTAGCTTTTCCGCTGTGGCCACCTCCTCTGCCTGTGACAAAATTTTATAAATAATAAGTAAGCTTTAACCTCGGGATCAACTTCTTACCTTACCAAAATATATAGTGCTTTGAGTTGGTAGGCTATGCTGTGTATTTCTTATTACATCCTACGATAAAAACTAATTTAGACAACATAATTTATGAACGGACCCTTTTCCCACAATTTTTTCACAACGTGGCAACAGGTGTATGGCATCATATTACGGATTTCGTGTTAGCAGGGCCGGGTTTCGTTTTGAGCTATTTGGACTATATCCCCAGGTAAAAAGGGAATCCTTTTTTCTATTGTAGAGGACGACTAACTATTAGTCATTGTTCCAACAGTTTTAACCGGTATTAAGGATATTCTATTTTATTATTTTAAAATGCGGCTTTTCTGTTAAAGCACTATTAACCATCAAAACGAAAAGCCGGTCATAATATCAGACAGAAAGAAGATCGATGGAACAAATGTATTGTACACTGGACCCATTAGGAATATACAAGAAGTAGGGGAAGACCCCAAATGAGATGGGCGGACGATTTAAAGAAATACGCGGGAACTAACTGGATGAACACTGCGACCGACAGAGAAGAGTGGAAGATATCGGGGGAGGCCTATGTCCAAAGATGCATTAAAGAAGGTTAAGTAGATAGAATAGATAGATATTTTGATCACTGATGTTACTTTAAGCGCTTGCAAAGCTGCCCTCAATTTTATATTTTCGTAAATGTTTCTTAACTTTTAAGAAAAATTCAATGTTTTCTCGATAATCAACATTTTCCGTAAAAAAATTTAAAGGAGGGGGGTGATTTAAGCCCGCACTGTACACTGCCCTCCGTATGAAGAATGCAGTAACTTCAAATTTGACGATTTTGATATTTTTATCCTTATCGATCGGCAAAAACAAAATTTGAAAAAAAATTATGAAAAAAACGCATAACAAATATGCAGTAACTGCAAAACAGTACGGTCTTCTAGCCGAAAACGCAGCAACCATATAATTCGCCGCGTTCTTGTCTAGCAAGAAGTTTAAAACTAGTAAAAATGCAGTATTTGCAAGTCGGTCAATAAATACTGCGCTCTTGAGTAGAAAGTTTGCACAAGTATTCTTCTAGTTTTCTAGCGATAAATGCAGCAAATACTGCGTTTACCACGTAAATGAGGCACGCTGCATTTCTGCCTAGAAATGTTGATTCAAAGCTTCATGAAATACTTGTCAAGAACGCAGTCTCTTCGATAAATGTACATTTTTTTCCAACTTTAATGAAACCTTGGCAAACTATACTTTTTTATGATTTCTAATCATCCTACAATTTTTTTTTAAATATGCATTTGGATAGAAATAGAGCAAAACAACGTTATGTTTGCGTTTTTCTCAAACTAGGGTTTTGTAAGTTACTGCGTTCTTCATAAGGAGGGCAGTACACATATCTAATAAAACTATCGGACCTACAAAACTTAGTTGCAAGCAAAGTTTACACTGACATAATTCCTCTGAGTTCAAAGTTTTAATTAATAAGTTTGATCGGGCCGTTGATTAAAGCGATAGCGAAGTAAAATGAGATTTTGTAATTTTGTAGATGCGAGTAATATAATGCAGACTGTCGATCAGCCTGCAATTTAATGAATATTTGTGCTCAGTCTCGCAAGTGTCTTATATTTAAGGATCGTGGGATTCTTAAGCCATTGAAAGCTGATTATAGACCTTAATATTTCAGGTCATAGTGAGCTGCAAGCGCGGAGCTGGGTCAAAACCAAGGGGGGGCGGGGGGGGTTAATATTCGACGAAAACATTATTTGTAATTTTTTTTTCTAAGGGGTCGTAATTCTTTTGTTTGCCCTTTAATTATTAACAAAAAGGCATTTTTTTCTAGGAAGGGGGGGGGGGGGTAATTACAACGTTTTCAAAAAATCTTTTTACTGTATAATTATTAAAATTCCTATTTTATATTTGTATAAATTAAGTCGTTTTTTTTAACTATCTAATTTCATTAAAAACTATGTTTACTATGTTACTATAGTCCAGGAGATTAATGTGATTTTTAATTTTAATTATTGAAATGACTGTGATTTTTAATTTTAATGATTAAGTAAAAGTAATTTATTAATTTAATTTTTATGAAAAAATCTTTTCTAGTTACAAAGAAAGTTATTTTTATTTTTTTTTCTATATTTTTGATCAAAGTTATTTATTCAATCTATTAAGAAAACCTTAAAAATGCTAATGTTTTTGCCATTTTGTCCAAGTTTGTATTTTTTCAAAAGAGCAAATTTTCAAAAAGTAGTAATTAAATTAAATGGCAAACATCGCAATCTTGGATTTAATCAAATTTAAGGCAACACCCGGCGACTTAAAATTGAGTGATCCCTGATCAATCGGGGTAGTCTAAAAGTTTCTTCCTCATTTTTTTTGGGTGAAATAAAATTACGATTTCTTAGAATTAAAAAAAAATAATATCTTTGTTAGTTTTTAAGATATCGAGCTTATTGCTCCACTATCTTAATTGGTGTTCTATTGCAAATAAAAAACGTATCATCTTACTTTAAAATTGTGTGATTTAATGCGTGCAGAGTAGGTATGAACAATACAAGACAAGAAAAGATGGGGCGACATTGCATTTTTGTTAAGTTGGCTTAAATTTTAATTCCAGTTGCGATATTTTTTATAAATCCGAGTATTCCTATAATAGAAACTTAAGAAAACTTTGTTCTTGCCTAATAGCTTTTGTTAACGTTCGGCGTTCTCCTGATTTTCGATAAAATTTAAGTTTGAATTTTAGGAAACTAAGTGGACTGGTACCTAATTAACCTAATTTTAAAATATCTTATCTAAAGTGGTTGCCGTCTCAGCTGAAAGAAATTACTTTAAACTGGAATCATTCAAACATTTCTCAAGCACGGATAGCATTTTCTTAAAAAAGCAAAAAAGGGAAAAAAATTAATACTTAACAGCATTAAAAGTATTAGAAATAAAGAAGCTATATTGAAGCCACCAGGAAAAATAAACTAAACCCATATACGTAATTTACGTATATGACTAAACCCAACCCGAGTTGAATGGGTGAAATGCGGTTAACATTTACGGGTGGAAAATGGTTTTTCACGGTTTTCAGCAAAATTCCGTTTTTTTTTTTATCACCCGGTATATAATACATTTGCAAAAGAGTAGTACTTTGGTCTACCCCCTCAATTTCTTAAGGCCTAGATCCGCCAATGTTGGGAAATCAGATCAAGGATTGAAATAGCGAAAAATGGTTTTGTGAATCAAAAAACTCTTCGCGGCAGGGAAATATATTTAAAACTCAGGACAAGAATGCTGCGCTGCTACGTTTTACCAATCCATTTTTATAGATGTGAACTCTAAACGATAAAAAACAGTAAAATAATTTATTACAAGATGGTGCTATTTTATCGAATGTTCAGAATTTTATGGACTGTATTCTATTACCGAGTAAAAAATCAAATACTGATGCATACGAGGGGTGGCTCGGTATTTCCTTTTGGTGTACAGGTTAGGGGAAATACCAGGAAATACTTGGGAAGTAATGGGAAATATACTAGGAAATATCATTGAAAATACTAGGGGGGGAAATACTAGGAAATACCATTGCTTGGGAAATACTAGGAAATACCATTAAAATGTGAGGAAATACTGGGAAATACCAGGAAATACCGTAGGTATTATACCGTAGGTATTTCCTTTTAGTGTACAAAAATCGAGCCACACCCCTCGGATGCATATTATTAAAAAAGACAAAATAAATTAGTGAAAGCCTTAGAAAACTGAACTTAATGTTTGAAGGTGAAAACGTAATAACTTGGAATATTTCGTCACGTAATGAAAAGCCCCAAACATAAAAAAAAGGTAACAGAAGATGCTTCTTTGTTTATTTATCTTATACGTTTTTGAAAAAGCCCTCGGACACGTCGATGTTGTATGCAATGGGGCACTTCTTGAAATTTATGTAGCACGCGCACCATTTTCGAAAGGTAAACTTTACCTCTATATATATTCACTATGGAAAGGGTCGAGTGACACCTTGTTTTGAAGGTGATCTTTACTTATCTGTAAACTATTTAAAAATCTGTAGATTAGTGTTTGAGATATTAGCTTTCAAATTTTTAAATTAAACATAAAATAAAATTTAAATCAGTATTTATTATTTTTCTAATTTAACTTTTATTTTATCAGTTAATGTTTAATTTAAAAATTTAAAGGCAAATATCTCAAAAACTTATCAATAGATTTATGGATTTTTTTTACATGGTTGTAAAGATATTACCTATTTAAAACGAGTTATAACTAGATCATTTTTCGATATTCAAATTGTAAAGGTATAGTCACCGCTCGAAAAGAGTGCTTACAAAAATTACCCAAAAAAGTATCTGTCACCTTTAAACAAAACACCCTGTGTAATTTTTTTATTTGTTTATTCTTTACTGTATCAACAGCATTACGCTAATTACAGATACGAGTAGATATCATATAGAACACACTTATCACACTTATTGTTAGGTTCGGAGTCTGCACTGAACCAGCCCGAAATAACCTTTATGTCCTATTGGGGCAGCCACCATCTGGCAACCGCACACGAGATCCAACACTTATCACTACTCCTCACGAAGTTTTTTCCTAATATCTTCTTAAATGCTTTTAATGTAATATTATCAATATCAATGTCAATAATATATGTAAAATAGCAACTCTTAAAAATGTTAGTCCTTGGATAAGCTAAGTAAAACACACTTTTACTTCTAGAATTCAATCTGTTGAGGAAAAAAGGGAGCCGATTCAATATCTGCAGACAATCAATATCATTTTTCAGAATTTTAAACATTAGAGGCATATTTTAACACGACGCTTATCCCAGGGGAGTCTATCAAAAAAGACTTGAAGAAAAAAAGCATTTTCACGGCCTCGTTGGGAGTAAAACCAAACATTCTATTAGACAAACATTTTAAAAATCTACGTTGTACTCCTTTAATAGCACTTATCCAAATAATGCAGAAAAAACTTAAAGGTAAGAAAAGCCAAGAAGAAGGAACCCTAATTTTCTTGAGGGCCAGTTCACACCTAGCATTCTCAGTTTCTGCCAAAGCTTCCCAATAATTTTTAAAGCGTTCAGAACTAAAACTATGAGAACGGTGGCAATGTCAAACCGACAAGAAGGGAATCGAAGAATTCGCCGCCGCCGAATCGCCAATTTACCAATTTACGAAAACTTTTTTTCTAAAAATAATTTTTTTAAAAGATTTAATTGTAAAAACTTTTTTTTAACAGAATTTTCCAGTCACATAGGCAGAAATTGATTCTGAGTGGGAGGAGAGCTTGAGTACGAAGGGATATACAGTGAGGGCCTAATAGACCCCGCTTCTAACTTTTGAACAGAAAGATATATTGATTTCTGGTAAAAAGTATTTTTAGTGGGATTATTAATATGTCAAAAAATTTGACATATTAATAACATTTTTAAATTGGAAGGGGGGCATGTTATACCTCTTCGGTTAATTTTCATAGGAGATATCGTTATTTTTGTTCGCGGTCGACTCTGAAAAGATTAACTTTTTATCAAACAAAAAAACTAATTTAAATTGATTTCTTTTTTACTAAATTGGTTTTTTATGCTTTTATTACGAAACCTAAAAGAAAAATTTTAATAGGAGGAAGGTATCAGATCCGTCATTGATCCATTTATTTATGTTTTAATTTAAAATAAACAGAAAAAGTTTTGAAAAAATGATCACACGGCACGCTTGCCTATTTAAATTTTTGAAGTTATTTTTAGGTTCTGAGATAACTCGGAAGTATAAAAATTCAATTTATGATAAAATAAATCGATAAAAAAAATTTTTAGTCGACCGCGAAGAAAAATAAACATATCTTCTAGGAAACTAAACCGATTTTAAAAATTTAACATGCGTTGTATAGAGAATCAAAATACCTTTCGAAGGGGATATTACATTCCCCCCATTTCAGTTTAAAAATTTTGATGTTATGTCAAATTTTTGGCATTAGGTTCGTTTGACATAATTGTCACGTAGGTCAAATATCTATTTATGTCCACACTGTATGTTAATCTTCATTTTTGGGGAAACGTCAATGAGGTCCACAGGTATATTCAATGGCTCTGGGGGAGACTTGATCCCCTAAGCCAAACCTCCTGCGTACGACACTGCTATTTTATTCTATTAAAAATAAAAACTGACAAAATATTATAGTATCTAATATTGATACATAAAAAAGTTTTGCTTTCATTTTCTTAAGTGTTTATACCTACATTAAAATAATATAAATATAAGTGTATACACTAATATTATAAAATAATAAATTCAAATTATTAGAGCTTGCATTAGTATAATATAAGTAAGCTTAGTTAATTAAGTATAAAATATTTACATAAATAACATGCTTACTTACCTTTATTTTTTAAACCATCAACGGGAAAGTTCACGATTACTGTTGATTAAAAACTTTTAATTGCACTGATTCCCGATATTTGAAGTTCAACTTCTGATTAAACTTTCTGTTAATCTAATTAAAACTTTAATAAAACGGCTACACAGTCACTGTAAACAAAATAATGGACACCTATGGAAAAAGTTTTAAAAAGTTTTTATTGTTGTCTGTTGTTAATCTGTGTTCATTATGTATGAAACTGTTACGTAGATTTTTTAATGAATATATTATTAAGTTGTACAAACTTTTTTCTCGATATGCGAAATTTTTTAGAGTTATATGTTCATGGTCCACTTAGCTTCCAGTTTATGTTAAGTGAGCGCGTGTTGAACGCAAACTAAGGGACGCCGAGCGTTGAAAACGCGACGGTGGTAACAACGACGCTCTAGACTTTCAGGAGGGTGAGCGTCGCGTCGCTTTTTCTATAGTCAGTGGGTATACGCCGTGTAACACACCCCCAAAACGTCAGTGGTGTAGAAAATGAAGTTAAATTATTCCCAACTAACCAAAGTATATCTTCCATACGTCCCACTTTTTTAACGTCCTGTTCTTTTTTCAACATTTGAAGAATCCTAATAAATATATTATGGATTGGCAACGCTGCGCGCTTTCGAGTAAGTATGATTATCTAATAAATTACCTACTGTTTCTTGCACTTTTTTAAGCGTCTTGAAATTCTGCACTTTTCGGACGGGTATAGGCAATTTTGAGAAGATACATCGCGGTTCTGGAATCAAAGTCTAAAGCAGGGAGTAGGAATGGTAAAAAGGTGATCTTAAATAAATGACAGAAAACAAGCGCATAGGAAAAGAGCTCACAGGATATATCCGCACAGAGAAAGAGCACACGTAAAAAAACGCACACGGAAAAAAACGCACACCGAAACAAGCGCACACGAAAAAAAGCGCGTAAGCGTATTATGGAATCATACAATGAGAAGTTTTGACTAATCATACAATAAAATAAAGGTGAGTTTTTGAAATATAATTTTTTATGTCAGAAAGTAACAGGTTAGGTTTACATTTAATCGTTTCAACTTTCTCCACAAAAAGAGGGAAGTATATGCATTGAAAATTTTAGAAAACTTTGTAATAAAAAACATCGAAAATATTTCACTTTTGAAAAATTTTGAGATTCTTGACAATTTTTTGAAATTTTGTAAATCCATAAAAAGTTCTACCGGCAGAAAAATAAAAAGTGTTTTGCAGATTTGAACAGACCTACCTATCCATAAGATTTTTTGTGCGCTGAATCCGAATCTAGGGCTCGTTTTGACCGATCTCGAATAAATTGTAAAAATGTTGTAAAAACATAAAAAAGCGAACAAAGCTGAATATTGCAAAATAATGCAGTTATCAAAATGTAATATGTAGGTATTATTTTTTTAAATAATATCAACTTGGTTTTATAAAATACCGAGTTTTGCGCAATAGTTAAATAGTTTTTTTTTATTGAGATTAGTTTTATCTAGTCTAATATAAAAAAAAATGTTTGTTACCTTCACCCTATATTAAAATATTTTGATAAAGGTTTTCACAATTTACTCGAAATTTTAGAGATCTACTGCCAAAATGGACCTCATATTTAGATTTCGGCGTATTCAAAGACATAAGCAGTAAGTAGCAAGGCTGTACCTAGGGGATCAATCCCCCCCACTTCCGAAAAAGTCAATAAAGTTTGTTAGAAGAGATTTCTTAGCAACCTCACAAAATTTACAAAATACGAAAATTTTTATTGAAATTTTTAATCCCCCCACCGAATTTTTTTCCTGGGTACGACCCAGGCAAGTAGATCTGATCAAATATACAGACCACTTTTTATATTTTGTCTACCGGTTTGGTTTTATCCTCCTTGTTCTTTATTTCACGTGCGTTTTTTAGTGGCGCACCCACGAAAATGTCTGGGGGGAGGGGGGCCCGAGGCCTCATGATGTCGTATTTTATGTTATTTTATCTTTTTATTCATGAAGTATTTGGATAATATCTAAATAAATCTTTGGTTTGGGGGGCCGGGTCCCGATGCCCCCCTGGGTGGGTGGATATTTCCTGGGCGCTTTTTTTCTGTGCGCTTTTTCCCAGTGTGCTTATTTTCTGAATTTTGATAAATTGAACAAATTTTTTTTTCAGTGTTTAATTTATTTAGTCGCTTTTATACAGGGTGTATCAAAATTCAATAACATAATTTTTATGTTAAATTCCTTCAGTGATTTGCAAGACAAAAAGTTTATATAAACATAGGTCTGCAAACGCTTAGTTTTCGAGAAACAGGGTGTTAAAATTTTGTTTTTTATAGGTTCTGCAGTTTTTGAGATATTTAGCTCAAATTTGGCATGTATATGTTTATGTATAGGCCCCAGTGGCGTATATAGAGAAATGTTTCGGGGGGGGGGGGGTCCGAGACAGTTGCGGGGGGCCCCCTATTTTATGTTTGTATTCATGAAATATGCGGAAAATATCTAAAAAAATCTTAACTTCGGGGGGGACACGGGCCCCCCAGGCCCCCCTTTTATATACGCCACTGATAGGCACTATAATATAAGGCACGCCAAAGAAGTTTTACTTAATTTGTTTATTTTAATATACTCGCCTTATCACGCTGGAGCATTTTTTATTTTATGATAGCAGATTTGGGTGTAACAGCGATTTTCTGTAACACGGTTAGGTAGTTGCAAAAAACAAAAAAGCTTGCAAATAAAACAAGGGTTTCATTTTTCGTTATAAAATCGAGCAGTGGCTTACAACAAAAAAAATCCGGGGGGAAAGGCGACATGACCCCTGAAAAAGTATCGCCCTGTAGGTTTGTACTATTATTTTACATGTCTAATAGCGTAGTGCCTATAGCTAAAGATACGTGTCAAATTTGCAACAACCTATAAGCTATAAACAAAAAACCAAAAAAAAAATTATACTTTAACACTCTGTATCTCGGAAACAAGGCGTTTGTCGACCTATGTTTTTATGAAAGTTTTGTCTTGAAATCACTTAAGGGATTTAACACTAAATTTATGTTATTGAATTTTGAAACACCCTGTATACCTAACACATTCACATTTTATGTTTAAAACTTTCAACTATTTAAAAAACAATATCCCAATGTTACGCTCATGCACAATGTCTACCAAGCGTCCACAAATTTTAACATCAAACCCCTTGCAAAGTGTATCGCACAAGCCAGAGCCACCCCCGTGTACATTGTGATGAGCTAAAGAGGGGTGCTTCAGAAAAAAAATTATAAGGGTACTTATACAAATAGTGTTCAAAATATTTATTAAATTACCGTGACCATAATTTTTTTGAAACAAGTTGAGTGCTAACAGTGCTGCTACTAAGATAATCTAATCTTTTCTCGAAAAAAATCTAAAACTCTACCCGAGAAGTCCGCTCTTCTCGGACTCTACTTCGGAATGAGCTACTAAACTCAAACTTTGCAAACTTTTCGTAGATCTTCATAGAGTTAACAACCACTTCAAGTTTCATGGACTTCCATTAAGTAGTAAAGTTGTTTCAAAAAACGTCGAAATTGCCCCTCACTCACTCATGTATAGACCATCAAAATTCTACTGTACTATCCAGACATGCTACAAAGCTAAAATTTAGCAGACTGATAGAAATTATGACCAAACCCTTGGAAGAAAACAAAAAACCCCAAAATTCTAATTTGATCCCCTTCTCTATAGATGTATAGTTATGTAAAAATAACATTGCCCACGTTAGAGAGCTGAGCTTGGGCAGACTCTAGGAAAAAACCCCAAAATTTGCTTCCAGCCCCTATAAATGTTATAGTTTATTCCATAATTTTTGAGATAACTTTTTGATAGTAATCTGCTGAGTAGTAGGTTTAAGCGGGTGCTGGACCACTTTTGAGGAGGGAATGACCTTGAATGACCTTGACGGTCGTTGCCTTGTTTTATGTAGAGACGAATAGTTTGAGTAGTATATTTGACCTTGAAAAGTTGTGAAGGTCATTATGTTGACCTTGAATGACCTTGACGATCGTTGCATTTTTTATATGTAGAGACGAATAGTTCGAGTAGTATTTTTGACCCTGAACAACCTTGACCTTGTCTGACCTTAAGCACAAAAAATACCTCTATCTTTGACTCTGATTTGTTTTACACTTTTAAAAGATTTACATTATCCCCACCCTAATAATTGTATTTAAACATATAAAAAGGAAAAACAAACCCACTTGAAGTATTAGTAGATTTCTGTATCTCAACGTGTCAAATCACTCTCTAAAATAAAAATAAAGAAAAAATAGTTTAATTTGTGGAAAAACAATAATTTAAAGGTAATAATATGGATATTTCAAAAATCAAACTTGAACAAATAAATTTCGAAATAAACAATGAAGCAAAACTTCAATTAAAATCTTTAGATTCATTAAAAGTTAATACCACATATGTTATTAAAGAAATGTGCACCATTGATACCCGTTATGGAAAATCTGTTTTAATAACATTGGCTGAAGATGCTGATGTATTTAAAACGTTTTTACCAAAACGTGTGCTTAAATCAATAGATGATGATTTTATCGATCTAGTTAATAGAAGTAATCAAAAATATACTCTAACCTATCTGGGGCAAAGTGAACCCACATACATCGGTGCAAAACGTAAATCCATATTTGAATTTGGAATATACTAAATTATCTTAAAATTATTGTGTGTTAAAATATAATTCTTAAAGTATTAAAAATATGAATCGTTTGGAAGAACAAATTCACGATTTACGATTCTGGTTGTTTGAGAAGTCGGACGAACTGATGGAGGGTGACCCTTCACTAAGAGATGTAGCTAGAGCAAATAATTTTATGGATGGTGTCATTCAATGCCAAATGTTTTTTATGGGTAACCAAACACTTCAAGAGTTTTGTAAAAATATGAGATGGCTGAATTTGTTGTACCTTCTGAGGCCATTGGAAGACATTCCACTGGAGCTACTCTTTCCACCGCTCGATGAAGATGAAGATGATGATAGTGGATTCAGTGAGAACGATGATTAAATATAAGACATTTATCAAAAATGTGTATTTATAATTAGTTTATGGATTGTAGTATGGATGTAGTTTTAAATTGATAAAAGCTGTAATAAAATATATTATAATAAGAAATGAAAAACTATTTTTTAATTGGATTTGTTTTATTGCAATATTATTTTTATCTTATTTTTTTACAAAATTTTATAATAAAGTAACAATATTAGTATAAAACACAAAATAAATATATTATAAAAATTAAGGAAGTGTAAAAAACCTATATTGATTTTCATTTGATGTGAATTTTAAAAAATATATTAAAATTCAAATATTTTTTTAAACGATATCCGACTTATTTATCCATGAATTATGTCTATCTGTAAAACCTAACCACTTAACAAAGTATTGCTCCAGTTTATTACACTTCCTTTTCTTAATAATTTTCTCCACTAAATATATTGATGGCACGCTGGTTTTCTGTAGCTCCATTTCATAAAAAGCACCAAGTATAGGTTCTCCGTCAAAACTTTCTATTTCATAAGTGGGTGGATTCGTTATATTTACTTTTACAATTTTAAATTGTTCCGCTGACCACGATGGTGTGTACCCTTTTTCAAAAATTGACTTATATTTGCTTATACGAACTACGTCTCCAACTTTGAATTTAATTTTTTTAGGTACCATTTTTATATTTTCAAATGCGGTAATTCTAGTGGTGGGTTTCACATCAATTGGTCTCATTTTAATAGTTGTGTGAATTGTTTTATTATATTTATCAACAACATCCTGTAAAATATGAAACCACTTATAGCTTCCTAATGTAGAGAATTCTTTATAAAGATTTGTTTTTAAAGTTTTGATTACTCTTTCCACAATGGCTGCCTTCTTTACACTATATGTGTGATAGTGATTTACAGACTTCTTTTTCATAAGTGCTTGGAAGTGTTTATTAAAAAATTCCGTTCCTTGATCAGATTGTATGTTATGGGGGTAATAACCAGCTTGCTTAAAAACATCCCGCATTGCTGCACATATTTCAAGTCCTGTTTTATTTTTTATTGGTCTAGCCCAGACAAATTTAGAAAAGCAATTTATGCATACTAAAATGTATCTATACCCCAAATTATATTTTGATAATTGTTGTATTTCAGCTAAATCAATCTGCCATAGATCCTTAAAACCTTTTATTAAGGTTTTTCTTCGCAGGAAATTTTTTCTTGCAGGTTTATATAGCTCATTAACCACTTGAACTTTTTGCTCACTAGCCATCGTTAAAATAAATACTTTATTTTTTCAATTCAAATGGGTGTATGATATTCTATGCGTCCATCTGACCAAATTATTGGTTACAAAGCGGATTCAAGTGGCTGATGTTTCAAAACTTTTCTTTCTATGGCACTCAATCTCCCATGTAAATTTAACAATAGTTTACCACTTGTCGATTGTTGCGTTTTTATTTTTTCTAAATTGGTTCTTACTGCATCAACAGATTCTGCTATAGCTAGCTTTAGTTCTTCAACTAGTTTGTTTATACGATTTTCCAGAAATTCTAGATTGATAGCGTCTTTATGATCTACAGCATCTGCTATATTACATAAACGTTTGTTCTCAATGTCGAAATCATTTTTAGCGGTGAACTTAAAACCATTACCCTTCAATCCTTTTATATATGTAATTTTGGAAGTTTTTTTTATACGACCAAACTTGTCAATCGTGTTCTTTACACCTCCCATGTTAGATAGTAACTGAACAATATATGCTACAATCAAAAAGTGAGTCCTAATATATAACCCCTTCTTCTCTTAATTCTTCAATTATAGACAAAATTTCACCATCATGACCAGTATGCCCAGCCATTTTTGAGCTCCATAATAATCGCAAGCGACTAACTAATTCTTTAGCAGTATTCCAATATACATAGTTTATTTTATTATTATTGAATTTTTTGAGATTTGAAATTTTATTTCTGGTAATACCAGAACCTTCTTTACTTCTGCCATGTTTCGGTGTTAGAAGTGGTTTTATAAAATTTGTAAATTTTACAGATCGGCTGGTATTTACCCCATATATTTTATTATATTCATTGTAATAGGCATTTGACAAATTACGTATTTGCTTATAATCGCTGAGTGCTTTTGGGCTAATGTCGCCAATGTTTGACACACTTGGTTTTTTAAAAAATAACAAATCGTATAAATCACGATGAGCAGAAAATGCCCCAATCATATTTTTTTTACGCCAAAGAGTTATTAGTTTATCTGGAAATTTTATTGTAGCATTACCTATCTGAAAATTATCATTGTTGGAATTGTACCTAACACCATATATGGTGTCATAGATAGATGGGTTTGATTTAAGCCCCTCCATATAGATTGTAGATATAGAATTTAAATCTTCCCCAATATCTTGTCTCAGTGATTCATCCATAGCTTCATTGTTGACACTCTTTTTAGGTGATAAATGAGAACTTGCATCTGCATTAAATGATTTTTGACTTTGATTAGAGTATGAGGATATTGGTGTATCCGGCAAGGGTGGTGAAGCTGAGAGGTAAGATCCATGATGAGATTTATTTCCACCATCACCATCTTCCGAATCATCAACCATAACATTGGCTGCAACTCTCTTTGCTTTTTTTGCTTCCACAGCTATCAAAGGTGTTGCTATATTACTACTTGTCCTTTTTACAATTGCTGCATTTTTAAAATTTTCTGAAATTTTTGATAATGGTTTTGAGATGGGTTCATAAAATTTCTCAAGATTTGTTTGATTTTGCGACTCTTCATTTTTTAAAAATTTAAATTTTGTTCTTACTGCATCAGTCATAGCAACAAGATCACGTTTTAAATCGATCGATCGATCGATCGAATTTGACATATTTACAAATAAGATGTTTGCAGTTGTTCGTTCTAAAAGCAACTAAAGTTGTTGCTACACATTTATTAAACATATATGTAACTATCAAATCCTTTTCTATATCTGCCATTGTTTAAATCTGCATCTTTAACAATAACTAGAAAACCATATTTATCGTCCCAACATTTTCCACAGATTTCTTGAAACTTAGTAAAAGTAAAGTCTGGAGAAACGTGATCTGAAAAAATATGTCGCAGATTCATTTCATCTTGTTTAAATACTATTATGAAATTTGAATTATCTCGAACTAGCTGTTTTGGTACTCTAGAGTAAGTCTGTGCTAGGTAAAAACAATCTATATTTTTATGCCTCCCCATACTGTAGTATGATTTTATTACACTCTGACCATCGCAAATTACATCATCGAAAATAAATATCGAATTTGGTTTTGCCTCAGATGGTGGTATAACGCAGGATGTATCATTAAATGTGTAGTATCCAAGCCCCTCAATTGGCGATAAAATTTGCTTTAAAAATTCATATTTTGATTGAAACAATGATTTGGAGTATATATATACATTTTCAAATTTTAATCCTAGTGGGTGTGTAATAAGAGTGATAAGCACATTGGTTTTACCACAATTTGATGGCCCAATTATTAATCCACGTATGGAATTGGGTAGTAAAGATCCATGACGTTGATATGTAATACCACAACCCGTCTTTTCATCCCAATTTATAATTGAGATTCTGTCTTGTTGCTGCACTATGCGCATTTTTATATGAACTATCTTTTAGTATTTAAGCTGACTTGTATTTATATCAAAATCAGTTCGATGTCATCTATCAACAGAAAAAGTTCAGTAAAAAAGGGGCGAGGCGTATTTAATTCACTTTTAAATAAACTTCCTGTAGAATTACACATCCCGGGTTATCAATATTGTGGTCCTGGAACTAAACTAAAGACAAGATTAGCGAGAGGTGATCCTGGAATAAATGCACTAGATAGAGCCTGCAAAAAACACGATATTAGTTACTCTATTAATTTGGATAATTTAGAAAAAAGACACAAATCTGATCGCGAACTAGAAGAAAGTGCGTGGCAAGTTGTTAAATCAAAAGACGCTGGAATAAAAGAGAAGGCTGCTGCTTACTTTGTTACAAATTCAATGAAAGTTAAGCGAAGAATTGGAATGGGGTTAAAAAAGATAAAATCGAAAACTCGAAAGGTGGCTTTTGGGTCTGCGATATGTCGAAACGTTCAAACAAAAATTAAATCGATCTTGAATCAAAATAAGGGGAAATTTCAAGATATTTCAAAAATTTCAAAAATTGCTTTGATCGCAGCGCGTAAGCATTTAAAAGCTTCTGGTGGAAAAAAGAAGATTAAAACCCCAAGAGTAATTCCCATTCCTAAAATGGGGGGTATTTTACCTCTTATACCAATTTTTGCGGGGTTATCCGCCCTAGGATCATTAGCGGGTGGCGCTGCTGGTATAGTTAAAGCAATAAAAACCGTTAATCATCTTAAAAATAGTGTTGCTGGTGTTAAAAACTCTCAAATGCTTGTAGAAAGTAAAAAAGGGGGAGGTTTATACTTAAAACCGTATCGAACTGGGTTAGGACTTTATTTAACAAATCCAAAAAACTAGTAAAGCCCTTACCAGCAAGGGCATTATCAAATATTGATTTGGAAAGATATGCAAAACAATATCAAATTGCAAATTTCGTTGGTGTATTTATGAGAGATAGTCTTCCTAAAAGTGGACCTCGCAAAACTGAATCGGCCATCATAAACTTAGACAGTGTAAATGGACCGGGAACACATTGGGTTGCCTACAGAAAGAAAGCTAGAAAAGTAATTTATTATGATAGTTTTGGAAACTTACCCCCACCTTTGGAATTCATAGAATACATGTATAAAGGATGTAATTATGCCACAGAAATTTGGTATACATATAAAAACCAACAAAAATTTAATACAGTATATTGTGGTCAGCTGTGTCTACAGTTTCTCTTAAAAAATAACTTATTTTAGTAGTAATTTTAAAAAATGAATCGAAATAATTCCGAAAGTGAGTATGCAAAACTAAAAAAAATGTATAAATCACTAAAAGCATTTAGCAATGCAAAAAGTTTGCTACCGATGACGAGTGACGAACTATGTGGTTTACCTAAAGAAGTAATGATAGCATGTGCACCAAACGAAATAGCTTTGGTGTGGGAGAAGTTGCCAGAAGAAGTTAAAGAAGACATTGATATTTTAAAATATCAGTATTGCTACGACCATTACTCTACAAACAACTCTAACGATCAAATTGATGGTCCACCACCAAAAAAAATATTTTGTTGTATATGTAATGCAAACGGTTCAAAAGTGTCCAAATCTGAGGAAATTGTAGATTGTGACATTATATCCAGTTGTTGTAAGACACAGTAAAAAAAATGTCTTATACTTTTACATTAAGTGGTTATTCAAGTATTTTAAGTGCCAACTTCTATCCTCCTATAGAGACAAACAACAGAGAAAAATATGGACTGGGTCTTATAGGATTTTATTCATATAATTCAATTTTTAACATAGATGAAACTAACAATTGGTTTGGATTTAGTAAGCCAAACTGGGGAGGGCCAGTAATGTTAAAAATACCTCCTGGTGCATACGAAATAACCCAAATACATGATGCAATGCTTAAAGCTCTTCAAAAAGGTGCAAAAGATCTAGATGAAAATATTTTTAGCTTACGTGCAAACAATAGCACTTTGAAATGCGAAATTAAGTCAAAGTATGTACTTCACTTTAAGCACTACAACTCAATTGGACAGTTGTTGGGATTTGCAAATGAAGATCGACTAAAGCCCAATGAGATTCATGAATCTTCAACAATAGTTGATATTACAAAAGTTCGCATTATAAGAGTAGATTGCAATATAACAACCGGTGCATATTTAAATTCAGAACAGGCGCACTCGATTTATGAATTTGACATTGATGTGGAACCTGGGTATAAGCTAACTAAAGAACCAACAAATATCATTTATATGCCAATTCAACCAGAGGGTCGTCAGTTTATCGACAACATTACACTAAGGATCGTGGATGATAGAGGAAAGCTCATTAATTTTCAAGGAGAAAAAATAATTGTTAAATTAGAGCTTAAAAGGTTATAACGAAAATGGGTTATTGTTTTGATCATCACAGCTATCCAGTGTCGCAAAAAAAAGATGTTAAGACTTATATTCCAAATAAAAACCGATGCAGAAGCAGTAGAAAAACCATTCATGTTAAAGACTTGTCAAGAGAAAGATCTAAATTGTCCACAGAAGAAAAAGTGTTTTTGAAATCACTTGGTTTACATTAAAAAAAAACTGTTTAAAATGATTTCAACTAGTGAAAAGTTAGAAGCATTTAATGAACCAATTTTTGAGAATTCAATTATAAGTCTGGAAGAGCATAGTTATAAACCCTATGGAACACCATCTTTTAAAAACTCAGATGAAATTCGTATCCCAATTCAATTTCAAGATCTAATTTTGGATGTTTCCGAAAGTTATATTTATATAGAAGGAAAGTTTACACCAAGTGATGCATCTAAAAGATGCTACTTATCAAATAATGCTCTTGCTTTTTTATTCGAAGAAATTCGGTATGAAATGGGTGGTGAACAAATTTGCGTTGTTCGAAAACCAGGAATTACTTCAGCACTAAAAACCATTGTTTCATTTGGAAGTAGTCAAGAAAAGCTTCTTTCAACATACGGTTGGGGTTTAACAGAAGTCAATCAATGCATATTGGACAAAACAAGTCATGTATTTAGTGGAAGACTCCCATTAAAATACTTGATGGGATTTGCAGAGGACTATAGAAGGGGCATTTTTAATCAAAAACAAGAACTGATTCTCGTAATAGCTCACACCTTCAATAATTGTTATATTGGTGAAGTTGATGCGGAAATCTCCATAGATAAAATCGAATGGAAAATCCGGCACATAATTCCAGAGGATCGTCAAAGGATTAAAATTCTATCTAAAATTAATAAGGGTGGTAATAATGTTAATATCAAAGCTGCCTATCGCATGTGGGACCTATATGAATTGCCTCTTCTTCGGAGCACAGCTTCTGATACGTGGGCAGTAAGAAGTAGTACGAATTTGGAAAAACCACGATACATTATTATTGGATTTCAAAAAACTGAAAATTGCAATGCCAGAGACAAAGATGCAACAGAATTTATCTCTGCTGATTTGGCTGATATTAGATTATATATTAATTCGATAGTTTTCCCCTATGAAAGGTGGAGTCTCGATTTTTCAAAAAGATTATGCGGTCCTGCCTACTATGCATATCAAAATTTTCAAAGCAGTTACTATGGAAAAACATGTAATGAACCAATGCTTGATTTAAATAGTTTTATTCAAAACCCATTAATTGTTATTGATGCTTCGCATCAACAGGATTCAATAACCTCATCAACAGTGGATATTAAATTGGAATTTAACACCAGAAAATCTAAATTTCCAAATGATGTAAAAGTGTATGCTTTACTTATTCATGATTCCCTAATTTCCTATAATATTCTAAATGGTACTGTAACAAGGGGTTAATTTCAATGTAATTTTATTTATAATATTTTTGAATGTATTTTAATGATTTAAATGAAAATAAATGTTTTGAATTTTGTATTTTAAAATGATTTAGATATAAATATATTTTTCTTAAATAAAGTTTAAATAAAACACATTTTATAGAATACTATTTGTTTTTATATTTTTATACTTATGATTAAGCTATAACAAATTTGAATACTCAATTGCACACCTATTCACATAATAAAATTGATAAGACACATATTTACTTGGAGAATAGATGGTAAATTATTCAATTAAAATAAGTGTAGTCTCCAAACTAATAAAGCTATTACAAAAATAATTCATTCCATCGATTCAACAACCATATCCAAACAAATTTTATCATATAAAATTTTTTGGAAAAGTTTAATGTTTGGAGATATTTACATAATAAAACAAATAAAAACACATTTTGTCAAGTGGGGTAGATGTCTATTCAGTTACAAATGGGTCTAGCTTCTAAACTAATAAGGCTATTACAAAAAATAATTATTTCAATCGATTAATCAAGAATGCGTTGACATTTCTTATCATATAAAAATTTTTGCTGGACTTTAATTTTAGGAGATAATGACATAATAGCCCAATTAAAATTGTTACTATTTTAATTAAATTGATCATAACTGTTAAAATAATATTAATATCACAATAAAATTTTAACAGATCGAAAGCTAACCTATTTTTTCACAATTTTTATCTCTTAAAAATTTTCAATTAAGACGCTACTTTACAAGATATTAAGAAAAAACGTCTATTTTAAGACATGAAAAAAATTACAAGTCTCAATTTTAAATGTCTGTCTGTCTGTCTGTCTGTCTGTCTGTCTGTCTGTCTGTCTGTCTGTCTGTCTGTCTGTCTGTCTGTCTGTCTGTCTGTCTGTCTGTCTGTCTGTCTGTCTGTCTGTCTGTCTGTCTGTCTGTCTGTCTGTCTGTCTGTCTGTCTGTCTGTCTGTCTGTCTGTCTGTCTGTCTGTCTGTCTGTCTGTCTGTCTGTCTGTCTGTCTGTCTGTCTGTCTGTCTGTCTGTCTGTCTGTCTGTCTGTCTGTCTGTCTGTCTGTCTGTCTGTCTGTCTGTCTGTCTGTCTGTCTGTCTGTCTGTCTGTCTGTCTGTCTGTCTGTCTGTCTGTCTGTCTGTCTGTCTGTCTGTCTGTCTGTCTGTCTGTCTGTCTGTCTGTCTGTCTGTCTGTCTGTCTGTCTGTCTGTCTGTCTGTCTGTCTGTCTGTCTGTCTGTCTGTCTGTCTGTCTGTCTGTCTGTCTGTCTGTCTGTCTGTCTGTCTGTCTGTCTGTCTGTCTGTCTGTCTGTCTGTCTGTCTGTCTGTCTGTCTGTCTGTCTGTCTGTCTGTCTGTCTGTCTGTCTGTCTGTCTGTCTGTCTGTCTGTCTGTCTGTCTGTCTGTCTGTCTGTCTGTCTGTCTGTCTGTCTGTCTGTCTGTCTGTCTGTCTGTCTGTCTGTCTGTCTGTCTGTCTGTCTGTCTGTCTGTCTGTCTGTCTGTCTGTCTGTCTGTCTGTCTGTCTGTCTGTCTGTCTGTCTGTCTGTCTGTCTGTCTGTCTGTCTGTCTGTCTGTCTGTCTGTCTGTCTGTCTGTCTGTCTGTCTGTCTGTCTGTCTGTCTGTCTGTCTGTCTGTCTGTCTGTCTGTCTGTCTGTCTGTCTGTCTGTCTGTCTGTCTGTCTGTCTGTCTGTCTGTCTGTCTGTCTGTCTGTCTGTCTGTCTGTCTGTCTGTCACTCATCACATCCAACTTATTTATATGGTTTATAACATCCAACAACATCATATTCACATTATAAAATTAAACATGATACTTCTCACAAAATGTTTCATATCGAGTCTTTTTTTTCTCTCTCTCACTTAAAATCAATAAAAGTTTTGAATTTGATTGTTTTTTTCTCTCAGAAACTTTTTTCACCATGTCCTCCAGTTTTTTGATGTCCTCAGAGAATTTCATTTGTTTGGCCTCTTCTTCTTCCGCTTGCTGATCCAACGATTGTATTTCTGAAAACTTTCTTTTTTTATAAGCCTCAATTATTCTAAGGACCTCTTCCTCCCCCTGACTGGGTGGTGTCAATTCATTTCGCTCTTGACGTGGTGGTGTGGTCAATTCAATCTGGTCTTGAGGTGGTGGTGTGGTCATCATATTTTCTTTTGGTGGTGGTGGCCTTGCTTTAACTTGATTCGTTTTGACCACCTTCGGTTTCTTACCTTTCTTTGTGGGTATGATGTTTACCCTCTGCTTCTCGGATTTCACAATGGGTTTTGTTGGTTTTGTTAGTATCGACAGTAGTTCGGGGAATTGACTCGCCCGCTTCCGCCCTGCCATCGATACTCTTCCACGACGATTACTTAATTCCGGAGAAAGAGGTCTCTCTCCGGAAACACCCACGTTGAATGGAGATGTTGGGGCCAATACACCATCCTCACCTACAATGGCATTAAAAATGGTTGACTGTTGCTCCTCCACCAGATCCACCACCGAGTCACTCGCAACCGGCTGCAAATTATTAAGGAATTTATCTGCAGCTCCGGGTGACCAAGCAGCGATGCTTGGTGATTCCAAAAACTGTTGCATTTCACCGTCACTTAGTTTTTGAGTAAAGTCAATCATGTACTCACGCATGGGCGCCAAATCGTTATCCGCAACCTCACTTGCACCTGCCACCACATTCACATTTGCCGCCATTTCCGCATCCGCGGACACGTTACAGTTCGCGAACGCGTTAAAGTCCGCGACCATATCCCCGCTCGCGACCGCATCCGCGGACAAATTAAAGTTCGCGAGTGCGTCCGCGGACAAATTAAAGTTCGCGAGCGATTCCGCGGACAAATCAGGTAATGCATCCGCAATCATCACCACATTCTCGATCTTCACATAACTTTCACTTGAACTACTAAATGAGGCCATTTTCGAAAAAAATTACTTAAACTTTTTGAAAAAAAGGAGGAGTTGTTGCTTCGACTAAGAGAAGAACGAGAAAGAACGCTTACCGCCACATCATGCATCCAAGTAAGCAATTTTACCCCCACTACCATTTACCCCCTCTACCATTTATCTCACCCTATCAACATCAGCGCCACCTATTGATAAGATTTACAAACACCCCTGGTGTTGAGATTTTCAGTTTTAAATTTAATAAGGTCACTAAGCAAACAATTATAGAATATTAGTTTCCTTAAACTGTTTTAGAATTATGGTGCCCTTAATTTTGAAAAGCGCCATCTATCATAATTTTTTCAATTATTTAAATATATTCCGAAATAGCGCCACCTATCATCAACTTGATGCACTAAATTATTGATAATTTTTTTAAATCCTAATAATTCAACTATTCATCAGTTGGAAATCAATCAATAATAACTGCTCCATCATCGACTGTATAATTTGAGGGTGAATTCATAGGATTTGGCTATATACATCTGTCATCATTTCACTTTCTGTAAATATTTTCATGTTCTGCCAAAAATGCCATTTCTCACTCACAAAAAGGTTGTAGAAAAATGAAAAAAAAAACATTTTTGTATTTTAGAATACTTTTTATTTTTATATATTTTCGAAAACTTAAAATTAAGCCATACGCTTATTAAAACATAACTAATATTTCATTTTTCATATGACTTGATATGTGGATGCCCCCAGGGTAGTGTATGACTTGTGTTAGGTATAACAAACCTTTTATCATCATGGTAAGATAATGCAATTTTGTTTCTGGTTTCTGTGTATATATTGTGTAGATCACTTTTAAATGATTTCATTTTTCGAAATAAGTAACCACCTTTTTCAACAACTTTTTTATAATCATTAATGGATAAATGCTTATCGATTACACTTTTTTTAACCCCCTTTGCTTTTTTTACCTCCGTTGAGACTGAGTTTATATAGTAGGCTTTAGCTCCTGTTCCATAGAAACTTAGAATTGGATCTTCAGGAAATTCATCCTTCATTCTACCCAAAACAGATTCGTTTTTACTTATATTAAACCTATTTACTTTCTTATAATTAGATGTATCGAATTTCTCAGGGTTTTCAATCATAAATTTATAGAAATCATCAGTGTAAATTTTAAGTACTAGAGAATCTGTATCTGTATACATTAAACTTGCACTATTGTGAAACTCTTTTTTTATAGTATTATAAAAAAAGTCATACAAAACTGTTTTAGACAAATCCAGAATACAAAAACCCAAATATATTGGTTTATTGTATACAATTTTGAGTTTACTCATATGAACAGCGATTAATTCTTCGGTAAATATCGAGCAATTGTTAAAATTGGGTCTACTGATTAGAGCACGAGCACCGGCCCTTCTACGAATACTCTCCCAACTTGTAACTAATTTTATATCTTTATGATTCTCAACATTTTCCATAGTTTTTCCGAATACTGCATTATTAAAAAGCTTGTATAAATCTTTTTTAAATTTTGTATCAGCAGAGTTTCGAAGCTTTGTGTTAGTATCGATATACTTTTTTAACCAGGGTGATTGTTCAAATTTTAACATTCTATGAGTTTGAATGACTATTAACCCATTTCTTACTGCCTGATTTAAAGTTTTATAGTGTACAATATACCTTATTTTATCATGCAAATTTGGAATGAGTTTGGGGAATTTGGATGATGAATCTGGAGGGATTATATTTTCCACCAAAAATGGAAAATCAGCATGAGCTTCATGCAACTCATTTGGATAATACACATCTACTTCAAGAATGTATCCTATGGGACTGTCATCTGGTACATTATGAATATTTAAATTTATCATTTCTTCTTGTGAGAGCCATTTAAAACCTTTTGTGGGTAGTGGTTGTGACATACTATGCCCATATAAATTTGTTGCATCCAAATACATTATAAAGGATGACTTTATACTTGGATCATAATTTGGAAGGTACTTATTATTTGCTATATGCATTCTATCAACACATTGACTAACACCCCCTCGAATCCCTTTTTTAAAGAAATGAATCATGTCAATTTCAGTCAATAGCTCTAATTCTACTTCTGTCATTCTAAGCATACAATCAAATGATAATGATGGCAACGTGTAATATTGAGCTGGATCTAGGTTATAAGTCTTTAAAGAATTTCTTCGAAATGCTTCAAAAACATCAGTTAAAATTAAAACATCAGTTTTCAAATATAAATCCGAATAGTCTCCTAAAGTTTTACAATTAAATAGACTCCATACTTTTTTCCCTCTATCATATTCTAAATCTGTAATATGCTGATCATTTAGATCATCGAAGAATTGGTTTTTCGTGGGTAAATTAGTAACGTCTAATTTGTCTAAGTCAGAGATAAATCCATATGGAAACACACCTTTTTGTCTCATTAAACTAAATTCTTCTTCAGATGTAAAATGTTTGTGTGTTTCTAAAAAGGAGTCTGAATCTAAACCTTTACTTAACTCATCCAGGGATGCAGCTAAAAATTTGTAGCTGTCTATAAATCTTAGACGTAGATATTTTTTTATGATTTTTCCTTCAGAATTCATGTAATCATGTACATATATGGATTTTGTAAATGAAATATATTTTTCCTTGTTTTCTGCAATAACATCTATTTTATCGCCATGATGACACAATTCCTTAATAAACATGTGACAATCATAACCACTTAGATTGTGAAAAATTATTGGAATGAAATTTGGTAATTGATGTTGTAAGTTACAAGTTGAATGTGCAGCTAAAAATCTTTTTTTTCCCGTTATGTGACAATGATCGGTTACTTTTTTATCAAATAAGTTAAAAGGTATACCACAAATTCCACATTTGTCACATGTTTCCACTATGTTTCTTTCTTCAGGTGTTAGTGGTGTCATTGGGACTATATCTCTTAAATAATTATTGTGAAGCTCTCTAAGATCACGTTCAATACATGCTACAAATTCTTCTGCTGCGCTTGAACCACGGAATAATTTAAATTTTGTTAAATCATCATTGAATGAACATTTAATTAGGTATGAAAATGAATATGGTTTATGTATGATATTTTTGACTGTGAAAGAATTTAATGGATCTGGTTCACAACCTGCCATTGGTTGTAAAATTGATTCAAAGTCAGCATACACTACAAAGGGAACTGTTAGCTGTTTTTCATAACTTTCGAACTTTAACATGTTTTCTTGTGTTGTTTTTCCAAATCTATCAGTTTTTAAATCTGTAGATGGGGTTATCGCGTAAACTTGCCCACAGTCATATTTTTGATGAAATATTAGTTTTTCTGCTGTTATAAAGTGTACTAAACAACCATCGCAAAAATAAAGTCTACGTTTCGACATTGATATTTGATTGGAAACCAAAGCTGAAAGATTTTTTATCCAACAATAATGTGTTCTATTACAATCGCTATTACATTCATGAGTTTCTTCTTTAATTTTACAATCTTCACTTATGATTAATAAGTTTATGTGAGTGTCAAGTTTTCTCTTGGAATAGCGAAGTGGACCAACAACTTCATATTGAATTTTTTTATTTGCAAATCTGGTTTCCAATGTATAAACATTAATTGAAATATTATTGTTTTGTTCAAACCTAGATATATCAGTCAATTTAACCGGCATTTCCATACCTGCAAGATTTAAAACTGTAGAATAATGGGGGTAGGAAGAAACTCTGTCTACATGAAGTGAAACTGGGTATAAAGCTGATGTAACAGCCCATGCAAAACATGCATTATCCTGATTTTTTATATTCACTACAGCATGTTTAGATTCAATGAATTTGGGTAACTTGAAGTATGAATTGCCCCCAATAGGGCGAAACTTGTTGATGTTGATTTCCAAGTGTAATATATGTTGTAAAGTCCAACCTGTAAATAAATTAAAACATTATTAATTAAACAACCATATTTAAAAAATGTTTCACTGATTATTATTAAACAAAAATTATTTATTTTACTAATGAGTAATCTTACCAGAATCTCGCTCCATAAACTCGCTCGCTTGGGAAATTATTTTATCTATAAAAAACTCATAAATATTATCCAAATCAGAGGCATCACACACTATTTTATTATTTGTGTTAAATGATTTATCAGCTAGGGTTTCTTTTGATTGGTGAAGAAACGTTGCAAATAATTCCATATTAATTTTTATTGAGGTGTGTTTTGCTATTATTTCTTTTACTAATGTTAGACATTTGGGTTTTATCTCATAAAAAAACCTTCTGTAGTCTTTTTGCTGAGTTTCTGAAGCAATTCTATAACTTGCTATTCTGCATTTAAGACCACTTCTTACCACACATACACCATTGGAGTATGGTGCACATGAGTTATTTTTATGTTGAAGTGTTCTACAATGAGCAAAAAATTTATCTTTGGGTATGAAAATCTTGCATTCTCTACACATTTCCAATTGTTTATCACCATCTTTATCAACTTTTAAACTAGCTATTTTTCTTTTCTTTAATGGTTGCTCATTGATATTATCATCATTATGTTTATATTTGCAAGCTGTTTTATTATGTCTAACCATATTATCTTTTCGAGTAAAACTTTTGTCACATTTTGAACACTTCAACATGGTCACTTTACTTGTTACACCTTAAATTATTTATTTATTAGGTGTTTTCATCAACACCTCTGTTTTAACCACTATGCTTTTTTTATGCCCGTTGTGGGTTTTATAACAGACACCCCACTCCACCTCATTTTCTTCAGCTGTATCTGATAACTCTCAAATATATTTTTTTTTATCATATTTCACAGCAAAATCTAAATAGTTTGACCTTGAACAAAATTTACAACCAAATGTATTATTTTTTAATTTATTTTTGGTTTTGCAAAATATTCTCAAGGTGACATTGACCTTCATTTAACCTTGAACAAGATTGATGAGCAATTACATCTTTAACCTTGGAAAAAATTATACAGTGACCTTCATTTAACCTTGAACAAGATTGATGAGCAATTACATATTTAACCTTGGAAAAAATTGTCAACGATTCACACTGACCTTGATATAACCTTGTAATGGGTATATATATTTTACTCCTCATTTGGCAAACACTCATTCTTGCTCGATTTGTCTTCCTATAATGTCATCCACCGCTCGCCCTACCCTCATCGTTCGTCCGTTTTTGAAAAATGGGCATGTGCAGTGCAATTTCTGCAATGTCTGGAAACCGGTAGAGGTTTTTACAATTAATGGACGATGCGATGTCTGTAGTGAGCAATATCAAAGAATTATGGAGAGGCAGAGCAATCCTCCATATTCACCCGAATCACCTGTCTACATCTCAGACAGTGATGATTATGAGGTGGTGGAGAGTGATGATGATGATTCTGATACCAATTATGGTGTGTGGGAAGTAGCGAGAGTTGACTCTCCTCCTTCTGAGGAGATGTCTGATGTAGGAAGCGAAAGAGCTGACTCTCCTTTTGAGGAGGCTCAACGTTGGTAGTCTGGTTTAGTTTAATTGGGGTGTACAATAAAAATGGCTGGTACACACAGCTCAGTGCGAGGTTTGGGGCACTGTGGCACTAAACCAAACAATTAAAAATTTTCATCTAACAATTTTAAAATGAAACCATTTGTAAAAATCCTATCTTTTGAATCACATCAATATTCAATTTTTAAATTATAGTAACGCAAATTTTGTTCATTTATGCACAAACTAAAGTTAAAAATGGTAAAAAAAAACGTTTTTAAGTTTCATTTTTATATGCTATTCCATGCAATCTTGCTCTCTTATAAACAAAACAAAGTTTAAAAATTCTTTCTAAAAGTTTGTATTTTTTTTAAATTAGATCTTTTCTACAAATTGGTTTATTCTACACTATGAAATTTTACTCTTTTATAAACAAACTAAAGTTTAAAAATTATTTTTAATACTTTGTTTTTTGCATTAGCATAATATTCTTTTCTATATTAAAGTTTATTCTATAGTTCTAGTTCTAGTTCTAAGTTCAACTATAAAATAGTAACCAAAATTAAAAAATTATACAAATTTTTTTGTTTGTTATTAAATTACCATAATGTTTTTTTTCTTAATATAGATTTATTATATTTTACATATTCAAATTGTTTTTTTTGTTTCATAAAGTTATATATTGGCTAACTAATAATTTTATATAAAAACTAAATATGTTACAATAAAAAAATGTTAAAAATTTAAAGAAAAGCATAAAAAAGATCCTTTAGCTTATTGTAGTCATTTAATTTTGCTTGGAATTCTTCCTCCACACCTTCGGTCTCTCTTTGTAGTCGTTGAATCTCTACTTTGAGTAGATCCACTCTTTGTTTAAGCTGCTCCACGCAGCTTCTTTTCACCCGTAGGATTTGGATAGCCTGCTCTATCGTTTGGCTTTCTATTGTTGTGACATTTGCGGCTACGGTTTGTTGGACTAGCTGATCCCTCGATGTTGAGGGAATTGCTATTGGAATTGCTGTCGGAGTTGGAGCTGTTGATAAAATGCTTGTCTTCGTTTTTTTAATGTACTTTCTTTTACCAACTCTTCCATTTTTGATTTTATGTACGTCACGTTGTAGCTCCATTTGTAGCTGCGGCTGTGATTCTGGCTGTGGTTCTAGCTGTGGCTCTAGCTGTGGCTCTGGCTGCTGTTCGGCTTGAAACTCATTCCCAATATCTTTTAACAAATTGTCGATGTCTTGACTGGTGAAATCATCCAAATCAATAATTTGCTGCTTTGAATTCATTTTCTACTAATTTGAAATTCGCTGTTGAAGTAAAGAAACTTTAATAGTACTCTTCTGATATTTATTTTTCTTTAAATACTTGTTGGGTGTTAGTTTAGTGGGGGTAAAGTCTACAGAAAATAATATATCTGAAAAGCGGGCAAATAAAGCAATGTTAAAGATTCTGAAGGTTAAAAAATACACATCTTTACTATAATTTTGGATTATTTTTTTCAAGGTCAAAAATACTACTCGAACTATTCGTCTCTACATATAAAAAATGCAACGATCGTCAAGGTCATTCAAGGTCAACATAATGACCTTCACAACTTTTCAAGGTCAAATATACTACTCAAACTATTCGTCTCTACATAAAACAAGGCAACGACCGTCAAGGTCATTCAAGGTCATTCCCTCCTCAAAAGTGGTCCAGCACCCGCTTAAACCTACTACTCTGCTGTTACCATAACAAATAGAATAGGCCAGCGAAAAAAAATCGTCAAAAGTTATCCCAAAAATAATGATATGGACTTTATGTAAAAGTAACATTGCTTACTTCCAGGAACGCCAGAGAGCTGAGCTTTAGAAGGCTGATAGGAACTATGATAAAACCATAGGAAAAAATTAAAAAACCCAAAAAATTTTTTTATTTAGACTGGGACTTTCCATCCAATCAGGATCAATCGCCCCCAAAGTTAAAGCATTTTTAAACAAACACCAACAATCAAATACCTATCCAGGATTAGAACCTTGACCGCCGGTGTGGGAAACAAATATTGCTACCTCTACACCACGACGGCGACGCCCTAAAATTTTTAACAAGGCATTGCTAGAGTTTTGAACAATATTCCTCATATTTGACTACTTTAAAACTTAAATATTATTCAAATCCTTTAAAAAAGGAGTGAATAACAAAAACATTTCTTATAAAAAAAAGCCAACTACGCCAAAATGGTATATGAACCAAATTTCAAAATTTAATGTTTTTCTAAACTTGGCTATTCGGCTGCAAATGACTCTTTGGCGCAGTGCTAAATTAAACATAAAGAAGTTTGGCTGTAATAGCAAAGTTAAAAAAAAATCCAAACTAGTAAGAACCTTTGATTTTAACATTTCTTCTGGAGAACTTGGTTTTACTTTTATCTCAAATCTTTTTACATATAATTTTTGCATACTTGGCTTTTTTTACATGAAAAGTTTTTGTTATTATATAATTTTTATTATCAAAAACAGGTAGGTTACAAAGATAATCATTTAACTTTTGGTATATCTAAGGATCTAGCTCAGTTTGAGCTTTGAAGTTTAGCACAACATGTAAATAATATGCCTCGTAAAAGTGGGAGAAATTAAAAAAAAAATTAATTTTTGCAAAAAAAAATTAAAAACACGCAACTTTTTAAAAATTGGGATTTTCTATTTTTTTGCTTGAACTAAACATACAGTGTCTCCACGGATGTAGTTGACAAGAGGAAAATATCTTTTAGTTTTGATTTGGCGAAAAAAACTCACTCTTTATAAAAAATTCTGCTTGTTGAAAAATTAAAATTACCAAAATAAAATCTTTGATTAGGTGTACAGGGTGTTATCAAATTAAGAAATATGTAATTAATAAGAGAAGAAAAATCATTATTTTAATTTCACGAAAAACAAAAACATCACTATTTATAATGTGACATTGATAGATTTAGTGCTTTCATTTTATGTTGTGCTACAAACAATGTTGTTTACATAACATTTGCTTTACCGAATAAATACGGTCCTCTTTCACTTGGATTATTTTATGTTTCTTAATACGATAACACCCTGTACTTCTAATCAAATATATTAATATAGTTACCTCAGTTTTTCGCGAAATTAAAATAAAGATTTTTCCCCTATTATTAATTACATATTTCTTAATTTGATAACACCCTGTACATCTAATCAAACATTTTATTATGATAATCTTAATTCTACAACAAGCAGATTTTTTTTTAAAATGGAGTTTTTTTTCGTAAAATCAAAAATAAAGGATATTTTCCTCTTGTCAACTACATCCGGGGACACACTGTATATGATTTATGTCAGGGAGGGAGGGATAGGTAAAACACCAACATTCAAGTTTTGTTTGTGTGCATTTTGTGTCCTATTATAGAATCAGGTAGGTATTCGTGGGTAGAGGACAGACCAAAAAGAAACTAAGGTACCTTTGGCAACGTTTCGGATTTAATTAATCCTTTTTCCTTCTATCTGAGGCTCGAAAAAGGATTAATTAAATCCGAAACGTTGCCAAAGGTACCTTAGTTTCTTTTTGGTCTGTCCTCTACCCACGAATACCTACCTGATTCAAGTTTTATTTATTACACCCGAAAGCGATCTAGCCTTGACAACTAAATTAAAGAGTGTTAAGAAAGTTGGATCTAGAATCACAATGAAAAGTTATTTTTAATAAGTG
The DNA here is from genome assembly GCA_963576565.1 of Aspidapion aeneum. Lineage (NCBI taxonomy): Eukaryota > Metazoa > Arthropoda > Insecta > Coleoptera > Brentidae > Aspidapion > Aspidapion aeneum. The sequence goes on from OY755040.1 coordinate 39,389,757, forward strand.
ACCTTACATTCCTAATAAAAAGTTGGAAGGTACAGTAAGGGACAAACATAATTAGTCGGAAGCAATGCTATTTTACCATTATATTTTTAGTTTTAAATGTTTAAATTTATATACAAATAAATGGATCCATGACGGATCTGATACCTTCCTAGCCCATTAGCACACTCCACGCTTTTTTCTGAATATCTGAGAAACGTAAGCGTCTACAAAGTTTTTGATTACAACACAAATTATTGAGAAAAATGCGTTGTACTATATTCCGAAACCCGCATATTGATGCGATGCTCCGTTAAAAAGTTAGCATATTTTTAATTTTTAAACTGTCAAAAAACTGTCATTGGCATTAATGGATCTTGATCAAAATCTAATCCGCTCGTTACAGTATTGAACACTATTTTTCGTGAAAATCGATTTAGTGGTTTAGGAGCTATCGTGTTACGGACAGACCTACACACACAGACAGACATCACGACGATATTGCTAAGATCGGTCAAAACACACCCAAACAACACATTTTCGGCGTTATCTCAAAAAAAAAATTTCGTCGAAAATAATACCTTCTCTAGCCATTGCTGCGCGGGCTAGGAAGGTAAAAAACACTCCAAATTTACCAATAGGTTGGGTGAACCGACAAGTGAAAGACCAGCCTGTACTCTTTTTGTATTATGAAGAATTGTGAAAAACCCACGCAACTGTAACATAAATAGTTACAGTTCCGTGGAAAAACCAAAATAAATAAAAATTCTGGAATTTGATCCTTATAATATGCCCCAAATTCTTTATATTATGCTTGGCGACTCTGCATAGCAAACAGTGTTTTGCAAATGTCATTCAAAAGTACTGCTGTTTGTGTTTACTAAAAAGTTTATCATAACAAAAACATTTCATGTAAAAAAAGCCAAGTACGCGAAAATGGCATTCTGTAAAAAGAATTGAGATAAAAGTAAAGCCAAGTTCTCCAATACAAATTTCAAAATGAAAGGTTCTTACTAGTTTGGAAATGTTTTTTTAAACTTTGGTATTACAGCCAAACTTCTTTATGTGCAATTTAGCACTGTGCCTAATAGTTATTTACAGCCATAATAGCCAAGTTTAGTAAAATATTTCCAAAGTAGTAAGAACCTTTCATTTTGAAATTTGTATTGGAAAACTTGGCATTACTTTTATCTCAATTCTTTTTACGGAATGCCATTTTCGCGTACTTGGCTTTTTTAAAGGAATTGGATAATACTTTTTTAAAGTAGTAAAATATGCCGAATATTGTTCAAAACTTATGCAATGCCTTACTTAAATTTTTGAGGTTTTTTAATTTTTTTCGATGGTTTTATCGTATCAGCCTTCCAAAGCTCAGCTCCCTAGCGTTTCTGAAAGTGCACAATGTTACTTTTACATAACTTTACATGTATAGGGAAAGGAAATAAATTAAAATTGTCGTGTTTTTAAATTTTGTCCTATGGTTTTATCATAGTTCCTATCAGTCTTCCAATGCTCAGCTCTCTAGCGTTTCTGGAAGTGGGTAATGTTATACTTTTACATAACTTTACATTTATAGGGGAGAAGAGTAAATGAAAATACTGGACTTTTTAAATTTTTCCCATGGTTTTATCATAATTTCTATCAGCATTCCAATGCTCAGCTCTCTAGCGTTTCTGGAAGTGGGCAATGTTAGTTTTTTATAAATTTACATTTATAGGAGAGGGAAGTAAATTAAAATGTTGGTGTTTTAAAAATTTTTATATAGTTTTATCATATTGTCTTTCAGTCTTAAAAAGTTCAGCTCTCTAGCGTTTCTGGAAGTGGGCAGTGTTACTTTTACATAACTTTACATTCATAGGGGATGGAAGTAAATTAGAATTTTGGGGTGTTTTAATTTTTTTCTATAACTTTATCATAGTTACTATCGGTCTTTCAAAGCTCAGCTCTCTAGCATGCCTGAAAGTAGGCAATGTTACTTTTACTTAACTTTACATTTATAGAAGAGGGAAGTAAATTAGAATTTTGGGGTGTTTTGATTTTTTCCTATAGTTTTATCATAGTTCCTATCAGTCTGCCAAAGCTCAACTCTCTAACATTTCTGGAAGTGGGCGATGCTACTTTTACATAACTTTAAATGTATAGGGGAGGGGAGTAAACTAAAATTTTTGGGTTTTTTGATTTTTTCCAGGGGTTTGGTCATAATTTCTATCAGTCTGCCAAATTTAAGCTTTGTAGCATGTCTGGAAGTACAATAGAATATTGATGATCTATGCATGAGTGAGTGAGTGAGTGAGTGGCAAATTCAACGTTTTTTGAAATTTCGTAACTACTTTATGGAATTCTATGAAACATGGAGGGGTTGTTAACTCCATTAAGATCTACGACTGTGCAAAGTTTGAGATTCGTAACTCATTCCGAAGTAGAGTTTTAGGTAGGTCAAATATCGGCTGAAATGTTTCAAGAAATAATAAGGTATCGCGAAGCACAGGGCATATTAATTTTGGAAAAAAAAATACTATAAAAATTGTAAGATTATTATGCATGTTTACTTAAATTGCATAAAATGATGTTAAAGTAAGTATTTTTTAGGTTGTAATTTTTAATTTACCTCAAAAACATATATTTTTTGTGTGGTCATCTACTGATATAGTACTTACTGAGAAATCCAGTGAATGACTGCCCGTGGTCGTTCACTGCGGATACCTAGATAATCCAGTAAATGGCTGGTTAAGTTTTGTTTAAAAAAATATCATTTGCGCAATTGATCAGGTTGAGCTCAAATCCCAAAAATATATGTCCTTAGCAGAGCCCGGGCCCCTCCAAATTTTTGGAGTTAAATGGTAAATGTTTACGAAAAGGTCATAATTTAATTAGTTTTATATTTGGGCACCCCCAACTTTTAGGGGCTAGAAGTTTTGACCAATATCCGCCACTGGTTCTCAGGACAAATAAACTGCTATTGGACTTTTAAAAACAAAGTATGATGGCCAAACTTTTTACACAATATTTAAAAAACCTAACCAAACGGTTTTGCTTTCTAACTTAATTTTCTCTGACTTTGAACATTAAAATTTTTTTAAATCACTTTTTGGTAAAATAAGAGGGTTAGTTCGTGTTGACAGGGCTTTCTATTATATTTTTTGTTTGTAAAGAGATCATTACTATTGTCCAATACTGTACGTGGATGATATGTGGCCTAAAGTAGAGGAATAGCTTTTTGTTTAGTATCATATTCTATGAAGTTTGATAAGTAGCTGCCTTTTAATTAAGAGAGCTATACTGCCTCGTAATATGTTTTTTGGTGGTTTTTGGAAGATTAGGTAGTTCTATTTAATTAAATCACATTCTTCGTTAAATAGCTACTCAATTAGAACGTGGCGGATCCACGACTTCCGAGGGGGAGGGGCCAAAGTGGCAGCAAACATCAAAATATATTTTATTCGCAGATTGTGATAGATCTGCGGTTTGAAATTTAGTATTTAAAGGAGCTTTATGGCGCCGCAGGTGAAATTTGTGACAAATTTGAAATAAATGATGTTAGTAAACTAAAAACAAGTTATATGTCTGGGAGGGGGGGGCAGGCCCTGATCCGCCACTGATTATAACCTGATGTGTAGTATGTAGGATATTTTAAGTCGCCATGAGCAGCGTTGTAAATAGAGGTGTATAGGGGGGGCTCAGCCCCTCCAGCCTATCATTCCCCCCCAATCGAAATTATCATGGTAGGTGGTCTCGCCACAGCAGCCTAAATGACATTATTAAAAGGGCGTTCCAGCTATCCTGGAGCCTTCAGGAATTTGCAGGAATGATGGAAAAAGAGCTGATGGTCTAACCTTAGTTCCTTGGAATAGGGGTAGACCATTAGTATGGGACGCCACTTGCTCCGATACTATGGCTAATTCATACATAAATTTAACATAAAAAAAAGCGGAAGAAGCGGCAAAAATAAGGGAACAAATTAAAATAAACAAATATTCAGAATTATCTCAAAATTATATTTTTGTTCTTTTTTCTGTAGAGACTTTTGGACCTTGGGGGGAAAAAGCTAAAAATTTCGTCAAAGAACTTGGTGCCAAAATCGAATGTAGGTCCCACGAACCTAGATCAACCTCATTTTTGATTCAGAGGTTAAGCCTTGCCATTCAAAGGGGAAATACAGCTTCAGTCATAGGAACCATTCCCGACATGCAGCAGTTGGACGAAATTTTTATTCTTCAAATGTGTGCTTGGGGATGTATGCTTACGTGTGTGAGTTTAGAGTTTTACTTTTATTTTATTTTTATTGTTTATTTCTTGTTCTATACCTATTTATTGTAATAAAAAAAAAATTATATTATTCATCAGAAGTGAACTGACTAAAGTTCGTGAAAATTTCCGAGTGCGGCTCAATTTAAACTAACCAATTTTATATTTGGTACTATTTTTCCTGAAATAAATGTTATTAAAAAAAAAATGTAGCTTAATGTTTTCCGAAAAACTACTTTTTTTCGAAAATTCGCCTTCGCCGCCATTTTTTTCGTTATATATATATACCTTCCTAGCTAGCCTATTATCACACTTCAAGTGAAGCCCTGATAATATATTAGCCTTGAAAACAGTTTTTTGTAAACATCTCAGAAACTAAGGCTTCTACGAACACGAATTATTGAGCAAAATATAGTCTACTATATTCCGAAAACATTGTATTGATAGGATGCTCCGTTAAAAAGTAAGCATTTTTTAAAGTTTTTAATTGTCAAAAAACTATCATTAGCATTAATGGATTTTTACCAAACTCTAATTAGCTCGTAAGAGTGTCAAGCACTAGTTTACCTTAGGATGTTTAGGAGCTATCGTGTTACAGAAAGAAATAATATACACACAGACAGACATCACGACGATATTGCTAGGATGGGTCAAAATACATCCAAATAACACATTTTTCTCATCTCAAAAAAAATTTTTTCGTCAAAAATAAACCTTTTCTAGCCAATGCTAAGCGGGCTAGGAAGGTAAAAATAAAATTTATTAGGGAAAACTCAAAACCAACACCTACAACTTATTCAACACAGACTTTGATTACAGGGGTGAGGGGGCACATGTGGACAATTTAAATACCCGCTATTTATGAACATAATTTACTCAAAACCTATGTCGCTAGGTGCAGCTAGTCAAGCTTTATTATCCGGCAAAAAAATTTGAAATTTTTTCGCAAAAAACTGGCAGTGGTCAGTCAGGCTGTCCGCAAGTACTCTCTCCGTTTTCTTATAAATAGTTATTGGTGCCTTTTTTTATTGTTTTTAATTTTTTAAAAGTCTGTGTATAGTTTTTTTACTTTAAAATAAACTTAATTGGTCTAAAATTGTGTGTAAAATAAAGCACTTTGTCGGTCAAGTCATTTCAAAATTATCGAAGTCAGAATATGTTATTTATATATATTTTTAAAACTTGTTCCGGGACAAAAGTTTGCATTCCCTAATAATGATGACATCTCGGAAGTATCGATAAAGTATATAATATAGTATTTAAACTTTCGTTCCCAGTTAAGTCGGCCGGAACGGCCAAATCCAGTTCCTTTTTTAAGTTCGGCTACAGTTTTAAGGGTTACAATTTGAGTTAATGTGTTTTTTTAATCGTTTTGAGTTTGTTAATAAATGCAAAAACTGACTTTACTTTTAGTTTCTTTTAAGTATATTTTTATGAAAAAAATAAAAGTATTCTGTTTACAAAATATTTACAGTTGTTGTTATTATAACTTTATCATTGGCCACATGTGCCCCACTGATTTTTTTGGTCTGTCCACATGTGCCCCTTATATAATGTCTCAAAATAAAAATAATTAACATTTATTCCCCAAAATTGTTTAACCACAACCTAATAAGACATTTGACATATTTGTCTTAATTGTAGCTTCTTTTGTCTTGCATCAAGAAATAAAAATATTAAAATTGTCCAGATGTGCCTCCCTATAAATTCTTCACCTTAAAATCCCATATAAATTCTTCACCTTAAAATAAGGTTTGGGAAAAAAGTTACATTTTCCCAATATTCATAAGGAACAATAAAAAAAAACAAAAAAATATGCGGCGGATAAAGGGTAAAAAGTACAAAAATTCTAAAACATAAGATCAAAAAACAAAAATTCGAAAGCTGGGATATCATTTAAAGTTTTAAATCAAAATAAAATCTAGAAATTAATATAAGACGTGCAGTGGCGCACCCAGGAATATGCCTTGGGGAGGTCGAGACCCCTAATTTCATAACTTATACTATTTTCTTCTTTTATTAATAAAAAATGTGGAAAATATCTACAAAAATCCTGGGCTTAAGGAGGGCCTAGGATTTTTCTCGGATAATATGAGATTAGGTTCTTCTTACCCGATTTTAGAATTTATTTATTTTTTTAGTACTAACATTTTTTGTTTTAATTTATTCTAGAAATATGCATTTCAGGTTCGAGCTACAGAGAGTACACATGTATTTCCAAACATACACTAGCGGTGTAAAATGCGTGTTCCTTATTAAGCCCGTCACACACAAAACTTGCATAGGCCGCATACCTAACATGGGGCTTTCAACCAATCAGCGATCGAATAGCACCGGCCATATTGGTTTTGCATAAGAAAAGTCCGTAAGGTTGAACTTCTATGCGCTTTGCATTTTTGTGTGTGATGGGCTTTACCCGGTGTTCTTGATTACCCGCCGGTCGTTTTCGCCTATTACTTTATAAATTTTCCGCAGTGCGCAGTCCTAAAAATAATTTTTCACAATTTTTAATTAGTTTTTTTGTATTGCGTCTGCGGCGATACTTATTTCGAAAAGGTTACCTTTACTATTCGGCGTCGCCATCTTTTCCGAAAACTGGCCTATTTATAAAACTTTCGCGTACGACTCAGTTTTTTAATTTTCTAGTATTTTTTTAATTTGCAATTTTCTTTATTTTGAGATGTGAATATGTTAAGCTCATACAGCCTCCTTCTGTAGTAGTATTTTTCGCGTTATTAAGCTCTAAAGCCCGCCCACAAAATGGCCCGGCTAGTTGCGCACCTGGTCAGGGACTGTCCCCTAAAAATGCCGTACATCTTTTATGATTTATGCACGCCAAAAGGTAATGTTGGAAAATCTTAATTTTGTCTGGCCCGAGGGGTCATCAGCTTTCAACAGTACTGTACAAATTTCACAACAGGACCCGGCAGTACCACGACAGGACCCAAGAGTACTCGACAGTACCCAACAGTACACGACAGTACCCAACAGTACCACGACAGGACCCAACAGTACTCGACAGTACACGACAGGACCCAACAGTACTCGACAGTACACGACAGTACCCAACAGTACTCGACAGTACCACGACAGGACCCAACAGTACTCGACAGTACCCAACAGTACACGACAGTACCCAACAGTACTCGACAGTACCCAACAGTACTCGACAGTACACGATAGGACCCAACAGTACACGACAGTACTCGACACTACCCCCCAACCCCACCCAACCCCAACCAGTGGCGTAGATGCGAAAAGACATGATGAGCTTTTTTTTTGTCGCCAGTTTTTTGAGCGCGCGCTTTGTCCCTGTCGGCCTTCCCCAAACATGATGAACTATTTTTTTTTTTTTTGCTCGCATGTTTTTTGAAGGGCGCGCTTTGTACCTCGCAACAGGACCCAACAGTACTCGACAGTACCCAACAGTACTCGACAGTACCCAACAGTACTCAACAGGACCCAACAGTACACGTCAGGACCCAAGTCCTGTTGGACGCTGTACAAAATTTTAGGGTGCCGATGACCCCTCGGTCTGGCCCCACTGCAGGTCTTTATCGTGCTAGCGCCTTCTACGGTCTTAACACGGAACCAGCGGCTTAACGTGATTTCCGAACCACGGTATTGTATTGATCATCAACTTTGCCAACTTTGTTGCCGCCCAACCCCTACCTCCGGTGGGTTCACACACGGATAGTAGGTTCGAGTTTGTAGTGGCAAGCATGGGATTCACACCCACCACCCTCTGATTGTAGAACGAACGCATGCCCACTGAACCAATCAAGGCCGCAAATAATTTAGTTAATATAGGCCATACTCTGTTGTACCCTGTAGTCCGTTTCACCGGGTAGTTCCCAGGTAGCAAGGTCACGTTTTTTACGTCAAAAACCGGTAATTTTTAATGATTATTGACGTCTCTAACCTGACGTGTTAATGACATTTAAATGACGTTCAAAAGACACACCCAAAGTGACGTCATTTTTAGACGTTTTAAAGACGTCAGCAATATGACGTATTTGGGACCAAATCAGAACATTAGACACACACACAGACACAAACCTATTTATGACTTTTTTTGAACTCGTCTGAATATATGAAATATTCCCTGCAGTTGAGAATACTGAAGGAAACTTAGACACAGAAGGTGACTCTTCTGTGACTTAGACCTGGAAGTTCTGGAACAGGTACAGATCAAAATAGACTTAAACCTAGAGTTACACTCTCCACCTTAAACCTCGAAGTTTGTCTTGATTTAATATTTAATTTATTTTACATACGTACCCCCACATATAAATCCCGTCAAGTACTGACTGGGGCACCATCTATGTAAGTATGAGTGTATGTCCCTTGGACAAAGTGGGTAGTGACCAATAAATGACGTTTTTCAGACGTCAAAATCCACACTACGAAAAGACGTCAAATAACTGACGCCTTAAAGACAACATTTTTTGGTAGATGACCTGCTGGTCATCCAAATGACCACTTTTCGACGAAAAAAAGACGTCATTTGATGACCCCTTGCTACCTGGGTTTATTCTTGACTGCAAGTAAGCGAAACGTTCACTTATACGGGTGGGCTTAAGTTCACCATCTTTTTCTCCGTGGAAATAAATACGCGGGAGTGTTTATAAGCTTACTTTTGGTGGCCAGTTTTGTTTTGGAGAGAAGCGTTTTGATAGTTTAAATTTCTTGATAAAAAATGGGTAAAAAATTAATGTTAATGACCTCCACACTTTACAAAAAGCTCGCCAAAACAAAACTGACAGGAAAACCTAAGGTTATAAACACCACCAGAATTCACGTATAGATTCATTTCCCCGTGGAAAAAGGTGGTGAACTTAAGTTCACACGTGAAAGTGACAGCTCACCTCACGAGTCGACAAGAATAGCGTCTTGAGATTTAGTGAGTGCTCACCTCACCTCACGGACAGTCAAGAATAAGCGTCCAGGTTTCCCTAGCTTTGTGTGCAATGACACCTCAAACCACTAAAGTTATGGAGTTTTAAAAATAAATTATAGTATTCTTATCACACTTTATTTATTTTAAACAAAAAAAAAAACAAAATATTTTATAACCAGTTATATAAATAAATAAATAAAATATCTTATATCTAATATTATTACTTATGTATGTATAAATAAAATACATTTCTAAGTGATATCTAAACAACGATATTTTTATGTACTATTTTTACCTTTGAATGAGTGCTGAGAAAAATTTGTGGGGATGTTAACAATTTTTTTTATAAAGTTTTCGAGTTTTTAAACAGAAATGTGTTTTTATTGCGATATATTTTCAGTAGATTGAGCAAAATTATTCAGTGGTGTAATAATAAATTGTAAAAATAGTGAAAAGGGTGACAAAAACACTTCAATAACGAAAACGTTACCTTAACGATAAAAGTTTACGTAAAATGTATTTTACCATAATTCTCTATTAATATGCACGCTGCACAAAAGTTTTAAATATGAAAGGGGTTAATTTGTGTGCGATTCTTTTTAAAATTATACCTCAAAGTTATCAAGTGTCAAATGTTGACAAAAGCTTGATTTTTTTAAACGAAACGTCCTATATTTTACTACATTTATAGGCTCATTTCCTTCTGATGTTAAAAATATATCCATCCATGTTATTAAAACTTTTTTAAGGTACCTATAACCAATGATTATAAATGTTGTATAATCACTGGTTGTTAATGCACGCTTGATCTCTTCATTAAGATATACATATTCCAAGCATAATTCATTTGTTTTAATGCAATAGCAAATTTAAATGCGCGATATCTCAGAAAATGTTTATTTTATCGTTATATTTTCATAAAATCAGAATAAAAAATTTAATCTAAAAATGTAATAAAATACAGGATGTTTCGTTTAAAATAAAAAAATCTCCTGTCAAACTTTATTGTATAATTCTCAAGGTCGTAAAAATTGCAGTAATTTATATATTTGATTCATTTTCTTAGCATTCATATTATGGCAGAAAGAGGGAACTTTTATGGTTCCCCTAAAATTTTGAGCTAGCCACATAATCGGCATATACAAGTTTTGATTTGGAAAAGGTTTAAAAACAGGCAAGTATTGCTTATGCGCATGTATCTAAGATTTTTATATATTATGTTGCTAGGATCATTGAGTGTAGTTCATCGCCAAGTTTGCATTTCTAAAATCCGTGTTCTACTCCTGTGAGACTCGAAAATCTTGTAATTAAAAAAAAACTCAACAATATATTTAAAAAAATTGTATATACATCGCATCTGGTTCGGTTCGGTTCGGTTTTTTTTATGTCTATATTCACTAGCGTATAAGTTAAGAAACTTTTATGTAAGGACACTCATTGTAGAAGTATTTTTATTTATTTTTTAAATCCTGTTTTCTATATTAAAGCATTATGCCACCCAAAACCATTAAAACTTTAACAAATATACATATAAAATTAAAAAAGAAAATAAATTTACAGAGAAACAAAACATAAAAAGTGCTACTACTAGATGTCTACATCCTACAACAGTCGTGTTGTGAAATAGACGCCCTGTACTGATTTAGCATTACAAAATGCAGCCAAATCAGTGTCAAGGGCCTTTAAATTCTAAACGTAAAGCGAGTAATAAGCTCATTTATATTTTTATATAATATAATAGCATACATGTAATTAAATATATGACGTTATTTTCTACGCATTAAGAATAGCACTTTCTAAAGCACTGTTAGCATAGGCTAGAAAAAAATTGCACCAATATTTTTAGAAACAAGATATTATTTTAACAGTGTAGGTGAATGAATGAGCTAATAATATTTTTTATCGTTACTGATTTTGTTGTCACTGTTCCTAAAAATAATTGTGCAATTTTGCCCTAGCCAAAACCCTCAATACATTTTGACAGTTGTGAACACATCCGTTAAATCTATCCAGGGTCTCCACCCACAACTGTTTAGTTGTGTTTTACAATGTATCCGAAATTAAACAAATTTGGTGGTATTCGTGACGTGAAAGGAAGTCAAAAAAATATCTCCCCTGTTAGTTCTGAAATTATAGATATTTTTGGTAAATTATTTTGGGTTTTAAAAGGCTTCATTTTGGGAAGAGGTTATTTTTTTTTAATTTTCGACATATTTTTTAACAATGACGAAGAGACACGTTCCCTAGAATAGACCGGTCTACGCATTGTGTGACCAGCTGATGATGATAAACAAAAATAGGATAGGATATCACTTTGAAAAAGATTTTAGATTTTTTGAGTTTTTTAAAAACTAAAACAATTTCGCAAATGTTTTTTAGTATGCCCTTATAAAATCAATTTTTGTGCTTACCTATTAAATGGTTAAAGTCATCTGTTCTTGTATTTTAAATTTTCTGACAGATAATATATAGGGTGTTTTAAAATTCAGTAGCATATTTTTTATGTTAAATTCCTTGAGTGATTTCAAGACAAAAAATTCATATAAACATATGTCTACAAATGCTTAGTTTTTGAGATAAAGGATGTTAAAGTTTCCTTTTTTATAAACCTCCTGCAGTTTTTGAGATATTTAGCTCACATTTAGCACGTATATTAGCCTATAGCGACTACACTATTAGGCATGTCAAATAAGTTACAAGTTATTATGTCAAATTTCATATACTCGACATACCATACTGGGATCTTCTTTGATACTGGTTGATACTGGAGCATTTTTTTATTTTCTGATAGCAGTCTATGGTGCAACAGCGATTTTCTCTAAAACGGATAAAGATGCGAAAAAATCGCAAGAAACAAAAAAGTTTGCAAATGAAACAAGTATTTTATTTCTTGTATTAAAATCTACCAGTGGCTCACAACAACAAAAAATCCGGGGGAAAAGGTGACCCCTGAAACAGTATCACCCTGTAGATTTTTACTATTATCTGGCACTCGGACTTATTAATCTAAGATCTGGCATGGAAAAACTAAAAAGAAAATTAAATTTTAACACCATCTCGAAAACGAGGACCTATATTTTTATAAAAATTTAGTCTTAAAATAACTTAAGGAATTCAACACTAAAATTATGTTATTGAATTAAACACCCTGTATAAAGCGGCCTAAAGAAAATTAATGACAATAAAATTTAAAAAGTTTATTTTAGAAGCATATACTAAAAAACAGTTGGAAAATTTCTATAGAGAAAGAGATGTCCTACCTAACTTTTGTTTACAAAAATCAGCTAGACAATCAGTGACGTAAAAATATTACATATGTATAAAAATCCATAGACAGGTCTATTCTAGAGATCGTGAACAAGAGATGAGTTGAAATAAAATTAAATTATTTAAAGAGTTTTTAAGGTTATGATAATAGTAATTTAACATGTAAAATGTACAGGGTGTTTCGGTATATTTCAACCAAAGTCTACTGCTGTTATTATTATAAGAGATAGCAAAAAAGTGTAGATGCAAAAATTGTAGGGTTTATTCTAAACCGTCAACAAACATGATAGATCCCATATAATAAATAAATTAATAGGTCTTTATTTTCCAGTAAATGGATCTAGCTGTACAACTAACAAAATAGTAATTGTCATAAATAAACCTGATGACAACGTCCCTACTGTTTATTCAGGTTTTAAAAATGCGAATATTTCAAAAACGGCTAGACCAAATGTCAACATTTTACATATTTGTGTTTTTCTATAACTTTGCGGCATTCATTTGTTTTGTTGGATAGCATTTCCTGGCGGTATAGAATAAATCATTTAACTCTTGTATTTACACTTTTCTTCTATCTTATATTAAGCGCAGTAGACTTTGGTTGAAATATACGGACACACCCTGTAGTTGACAAAACGTCGCAATCGACAAAAATTTAACTTATAATTTATTATAATAACTGTTATTATATATATTGTTTTATGGCTTGCTTTATACTATTTAATTTAAGTAAGCGCAAAGCTAATTTAAAAAATATATTTACACAATATATTAAGTAATAAACTATTTAAATTAAAATTCAAGCAATTATTAAATCCAAAATCAATTTAGTATCTCCACCAATTTATCGTGAAACACTGCCTTAAAAAATATCTCCCTTAAACGTCATCGAACTATCAATTAATGCTTGATTTGGAATATATTGTACCGCCTCTCCCTAATAAAAAAATTAATTTTTTAATCCCTTAAAGCTAAATATACAACAACAAAGCATTATTTTTCAATTAGAAGATCCGAGCAAACGTATGTCTTGTATTGTGTTTCTTATTCTCATGTTTATCGCATGTACAATTATTGACACACTTATAAATAGTGACAAGTGGACACAAGAATAGGATCCAAGTAACGTTCTACTATAGTTACTTTGAGAAAGATATTTACGGCCCATTTCACCGACTTTTTTTTCGTTTCTTAGCCTAAAGAATACCTTTTTTCGTAAAATTTTATTGCGCCGAAATTAAAGGAGTTATTCCTTCCTTAGTGTTAAAATTAAGTCACCTTTATTCGTGACTTTACTGTTCCTTAAGAGCTGCTTAAAATTAAGATGCTGGTCACATAATGTTACCCGTCTGGCATAGCCATAGCAACTGACCAAACCTACAAATGGGCAGAGTAATGTGTAATAAAAACTAAAAAAATTCTTAAAATAATTTCGCTAAAGTTTATTGCAAAAGGCTAGATTTTGGTTATTTTGGCACAATGTTTTAGTGAAAAAATATACCTATGTATCGATTACAAAAAGATTTGTAAGGAAGAAAAATAATTTAAATAAAGTTCTGTCTTCTACTTTTTATTACAGTATTTTTGTCTGATTTTCGAGTTAACTGTTGTTCACAGCCTGGTAGGTATAGCGCTAAGGGTAGGATAGGACTGACCAGTGTAAGAAAACCCTTGCATTTAAATTAAACTGCACTGCATGATGTAACGATCCTTTCTGCCTTTACACTTTACCCTAATTTAATTCTTATTTTTAGTCCTTTGGTTGTACCGACGAGGTTCAAATTCCATAAAATTGAGAATCACCATCTCGATTTTATCATCTTCCAAAAATTCAAGAACTTTCATTTTTTTAAATAAATTTTTAAAAGCTGCTTGACAGAACTGTTTTGGGAAGTACTGGGTGTTGTTGTTTTTCCATAGTTTAAAAATTAGGTTGGGTCCCAAGTTGGTCGCATCTTAATAAAGGAGGGATTTTTGCTCGGTGCAACAAATTTAAAAATAAGGCATGCTTAAAATTAAAGCAATCCATAGTTAAGAAAGGAAATTTTAGAAGTCGGTGCGATAGGCCCTTAGAGTTTCAAAATTTTAATTTTTTATCCAGCTTGTTTTAACGAGTAAGGGACATACCGAATGTCCAAGACCTATAACTCTATAATTAATGGATAATATTTTTGAAACTCTCTGCTAACACTTATTTTAGTCAAAGTGTAAAACAGTAATCGGGCTATAATAATTAATTAATATATCTCTAAAACTAGAGTATACCTTTTATTGCAAAATAAGTTTTTTAAGTTTAATTTACGATATTTTCAGCACAAAAGCTTTTTTAAATACCCTGAAAAGTTGCATAAAATAATAATCAAAAACTACCTTCATCTTTATTTATAACAAGTATTCTGATTTGACACTAAAACAAATTTCTGATAAAAACATTTTCCGAATGGCGAGTTGATACAGGATTAAAATAAAATAAAATCTGAAAAATCTTGTTTTATACAGACAAAAACGAATTTTTACTTATCTGGGCGTTTGTCATATTTTGTTCTATTTGTTTTCTAGACATTTGTTTGATTTTGTGATATAGTAAAACATTTTTATTGTGAATGTGAATTATGAAGTAAAATGACATTTGCGCATGCCCATATCTGCTTTGAAAGAAAATAAAAGCCTATAAAAAGGTTGGTCAATTTCAAATTATTTTTTTTCTGTATTAATAAACGCGTATAGTATTTTATTGCTAAAGTTTTTTATCGATATAGCAGTTTATTACACGCCTGTTGTTGTTTTAGTTTGTCTTGTATTTTGGTAGATGACGCTACTTGCGGAAGTACATGATTTTGTTTTCTCACTGGAAACGTAAGATGAAAGACAAACCCGTCTACTTAACAAGCAGCGTTCTAAGGAAATTAGGACCCAACAATTAACTGTCAACACTTATTAGATGTCCAATAGACCTATGACCCGGGAGGCTTTCGAGCTACCCACGAAAAAATACAAGAGAAACAAAAGCTTTTTACCCGCTTATCCACGAATACGTGTTTGATTTAGCAAATTTTATTTAAAAACGTGAATAGAACATTTTATCTAATTTAATTTTATTTTGTTTTATTTCATTTTAAAGCTGTATTAAAGTATTACATTTCTTCCGGAACCATTCCTTGTATTTTTTGACAAATCGAAAGTTTCAATTCAACAAGAGTTCAAAGTATGTGTAAAAATTGAAAGTGGCTGTTTATTGTCAAACTATTAGAGGAAAGTTCAAAATGCTTATAAGAGTGTTGCTCTACTTTTTAAACTTTTAGATTAAAAATAAATTTCTTCATATTTAGGGACATTTTATTTTTTAGATATTAATTTTGTATGGAATGTAAAAATTTTGAAATTTTAGTTGAGATTCAATAAATAAAAACCACTAAAAGTTTTGTGGCAGCATTTTTTACAAAATTTCGATAAAATTGTGATACGGATATAACCATATAGCATAGCCTATATTCTTTAAAAATTTCATATCAATAAAAAGACCCTGTATTTAAAAGGCTACAAAATGATATTTTATATTTTATGATTGTTTGGGTTATTTTAAATTTAGCTATAATTAGGATATTTTCAAAATTAAGACATTTATTTTAACAGGTTAAAAAATTCCTAATTCCTAAATAAACAAAAGTTATACGTAACATGCAAAATAACATCAAATAAAAATTAGCTTTTTAAATCAATCATTGTTATTCTTGAATTTTATATAAACGAGTTTTAATAAAGTGACTTGCTTATTTATACGAGATCCAAATAGCTGCTTAATAGATGTGTCAACTTTAAAAACATCCTGCAGATTTTCGAAAATTCAGGGTTTAAAATTTGTTTCTATATTTACACTACATTATAGCGACAAAATGAAACTGTCTTTTTTAGCTTAGCAAAAATACATTAATTATGTTTAATTCAGTCATGTATTTTTTGTAAAATTCAAGTTTCAAAATATATTTTAATACACTTATTTTATAAACTGTTATTTTTATGCAATATTTTTGGTCAATTATTTAAGACATTATTTTACACGAGTTCGGGCGTGGTTTCTAATTTTTAAGAGATAAAATTTTGTGATTTTTTAACAAAAGGTGAGTTGCATAATGTTGCATTTTTATAAAAGATATTTTAAAACATGTAACTTCCGTTATGGCACAAAGTAAATTACTTCGTGGTTAAAGTAAATTTAAACTTAATTTATTTTTAAACCTTCCTAAAGTGTGGCAACATAAATATTTGCTTTGTATTACAAAGAATAGAAAACCGTAATGAAAGTTAAATAGATCCAAAACTACCTAAACATTTCAGAAAACTAGTAACTGATAAACAATTTTAGTTTTTGTACTTAACAGTAAAAATTTCTAGCATACACATTGACCACATAGAGCTAGGTACCTTAATTTTAGAAAAAACGATTGCCTCAATTTATTTTTATAATTTAAAAGCATTCTTATGTAAATTGCAAATTTAGCCATCTACAAATAAACAAGATCACTAAATTAAACTGAAAATATTTTTAATTTAGTGACCTTACTTATTTTAAATACACAACACGACCTTTTTTCACTAAAAAGCTGAACATTTAAGGCCCCTTCTAAATTGATTCTAATGGTTGTCTACCAAAGCCATTTTTTTTTAATTTTGTTATACAAAATGTTAGGTACTAAAATTAGACTAGGTTGAATGTTGATAATATTAACAGTTATTTTATCCAATTCCTAATTTTTATCAGTGGTATATTGTCAGAGATTCTAGAACATTGACATTACTTTTAAAAAATCTGCAATAAAAAGGGAACCCGTTAGGCCGCCCAATCGAACTTACCATACTTTTGATTTTATCGCGACGGTATCAAAATGGAGAAGACTGTCAGTTGTTGTTATTTTTGTTGTGTTTTTGTCGAAAAAGAAAGAAAATATCGAGTTTTCCATATCAGCACCTCAGAAGTAAAGTGTGTTAAGTCACTAAAATACATTATTACAGAAAACGTTTAAAGAAATGTTTAATGTTTGTTGTGTTTTATTGGATATTACATTTAATTTTTTTTATTATTGTACTTAAACGGTTATTAACGACATCATGTTTCAGAAAATAAAAAAAAATATTTCATAAGTTATGATTTTGATGTGACTTAACTTTATTTTTCATAAACTAATAACTGTGCAAAGTAGCTGTACCCTCAAACCCATGTAGGACTTAATAGGGTCACTGCATCCTGGAAGCCTGCCATTTCCCCAGGCTTCCAGGATGCAGTGACCCTAGGACTTAACACTGTTTATCGGGGAAACTTTGGAACTATGGACTTAAAACTGTTTACCTATTAGCTCAGTTTAAAAAAAAATGTGACTTAACATAGTATACCTCTGAGGTGCTAATATTCTAATGGAATAAGTATTATTTTGAGACTGAACAGTTTTTGAGAGTTAGATTTTATCCCAAATTGAATTAAAGAAACTGGCAAAAACCAGTGCCGGATTAACCCTGGATGCCTCCCTGGGCTAAAATTTTGCCGTCCCTACATGGACTGATCTTAAAATCTTGGGGGACGGGGTATAATGGACAATTGTTGGAATGATTAGTTATTACCTGTGAATATATTTTTAGGGAGGGTAATCACGACGTTACCCCAACTCTCCTTTAATTCGTATAATAGTATTTTGTGTCACACTTTGACAATATTCGCAGTTATCAAGGTCTAAATAATTTTAATCACAATAACGCCATAAATTCAAATTCAAGCGCCGCAAGCCAAAATTTTGTAAAAACTGGGGTTGTATTTGTAGGTTTTGGGCATTGAAAATATATAACTTATGCTTGATGGTTTTGGGTAATGAGGTTATAATTCTAAGTTGAATTATTATTGAATTTATATTGGGTAATAGTTTCCATAGTTGGTAATAGTCGCCCCTCCAGTTTCGTCGCCCGGGGCTTAACGTCCCTTCCCTTAGTCCACCACTGACAAAAACACTTAAAAAAATATATTAAAAGAAAACGGCGGTTGACAAGCACTTGACATTTTTTCTAAACCATAGAACGGAAATGTCAAACTCATTTCTAAACCATAGAACGGAAATGTCAAACTGAAACAGTAACGGGACGGCGGCCATTTTGGATTTATCACTTTTACTTTGGTCAAATCCAATCTGTCAATGTTCTATAATCCATGAATATATAGTGAGTTTACCCTTTGACTAATCCACAAATCCAAGAAAAATATTTTTGTGTTTCTTCCTTGTATCCCAACTAGCAATATTAAGATCAGCATCAGTTAGGGGGCGTGCCCATCAAATACGTTAGAGCATAAATACATGTTTAAAAAATCAAAAAGTGAAGCACTCATAACTTGCTTTGGAAACAATGGCAAATTTAAATTCGCAGATGTGAATTTTCAAGCGTGCATGTATGTGTTACCCAGCTGCTGTGTGGATAGACGCCATATTTGTTGTTGATTTACATTCTGCGGTGTTTTGCGTTTGTCGTGGTAAATTATGTTTTTTTCGTCAAAAATGGGAAATAATTCATTTAAAACACTTGCGGTTTGTGGAAAAATGTCCGGGAGAAGCAAAGGGGTGCCATTCCATAGGTAAATACTTGTATTTTTCTTTATAATTTGTTAATAAAGTGAAGAGTGGTTGATAGATGCCATTAAACACTCTACATGGTGTCCACAATAAATCTGCCCAAGTAATTTTAGAAAAAGTACAACTTTAATCAAGTAGTCTTTAGAAAAAAATAATAGACATAACCTTAAATTTCATCAAATAATAATATAGTGACGTAGCGGAGTATGATCCAAAACCACCAAAACTAACACATGCGCAGTAAGCAAAATCGTGTCTACCCGAAAAAGGAAGATTAAGAATTAATGGGAGTTATGGCTTCAAGCATCGCGTGTAAGAATGCATGATATGCCCCGTATAGCAAGAACAGTAATTGCCCAATTATACGGGTTACATCTACCATCACCACAGCAAAAGGCTGCCCCCAAGGAGGGGTCCTATCTCTGCTATGGACACCAGTGGTCGACAGAAAGCTAACCAGACTCAGTAGAGAAGGATTTATCGTCCTAGGCTATGCTGATGATCTGGTGGTACTAATCAGAGGCAAGCATGAAAGCACAATATCAAGCCGAATGGAAACCGCCTTAAACATAATAAAAACTGGAGTGTGAGTGAAGGTCTTTCACTCAATCCCAACAAAACAATGTTAATTCCGTTCACAAGAAGATGGAAGCTGAATCTAAAATCACTTTGAGCTTTCTTTTTCTTTTTTCAAGGAGGTGAAATACTTAGGCGTAACCCTGGACTACAAACTAACTTGGAACAGCCACCCGAAAGAAACAATCTCCAGGGTCACAGCGGCCATTTGGATGTGCCGCACACTCGTGGGCAAAACGTGGGACTAAAACCAAAAATGGTATTTTGGATATACCAAACCGTTATTAAACCCATGATCACTTATGCGTCACTAGTATGGTGGCCAAAAGCCGAACAAAAAATGGCTCAGACAAAACTGAGCAAAATTAACAGGCTTATCTGCTTGGGGATAACATGAGCAATGTCAACTTGTCCGACTTCAGCCTTAGAGGCGATTTTAAATCAGAAGAGGCATTAGCACACGCCTTTAGGCTTCTCTAAACAGAAAAACTAAAGCCTGGCAGCCTATGCACCACACAGCTCAGAGTTAGTAAAGCTAGACAGCATTAACAAACCAACAGACCCCATTACAGTCTTGTTGGACACATACATTCTATTCGAAGTGGTAATAAAGGACCGCTAATTATGGATCATAAAAGAACTACCGCAAGCAAGGAACGCTTCGGTCTGGTATACAGACGGATCCAAGCTAGCGGAAGGAGCTGGTCTGAGCATAACAGGTCCAAATTTCAAGCTGTCCTTGTCAATGGGCAATACACACAACATATTCCAAACAGAATTGCTTGCGATTTACATATGCGTACAAGAGTGCGTAAATATGAGCCTCAATGGGAAGCATATCTTTATATTTTCGGACAGCCAAGCGGCGCTAGTCTGGGAGTGTAAACAGACTTTAAAACGACTAGCTCAAAACAACAAAATTACATTGATGTGGGTACCAGGACATTAGAGCATCGAAGGAAATGAGAGAGCAGACAGCCTCGCAAAGAAAGGGACGACAACACCCTATTGCGGGCCAGAGCTCTTCTGTGGGCTAATGAAAAGCCACTACATAAAAGAACAGAATGATTGGAAAATGAACTAGTTGGTGTCTTACTGGGGCCAAACTCCGGGAAAAAGACAATCAAAACGGTTTATAACCATATTATTATCAGCAAATAAGTCTAAACAGCTTCTCGAAATGGACACGAACGACTTAAGACTACTAGTTGGACTGCTTACCGGACACTGCCTAGTGAAATATCACCTAAAGGCAATCGGTAAGGCCAACGATGACAACTGCAGTAGCGCATCAGAGACAGCCGAATATCTGCTCTGCGATTGCCCTGCCTTACTTCGTAAAAGGCTCCAGTACCACTTGCAAATCTTGGAAACAAAATAAGATGAGAGACACACCAAATATCTTGTAGGTATAGGTGCTGAGCGGCTTGAAAGCCAATACTCCTCGTGTGATCTACATGCCTCGTATTTATGCTCTAAGATATTTGGAGAAACCAAAAAGACATAGTTGGGTGTATATTCCAGAAACATTGCTTGCTGGAATTTTCTTGTGCATTAATAAATGGATGTACATGGTGGCTTACTAATGCAAATCCTTGATAAAAACCGAATCAATGGGATCCACAGTTAATGTTAATTTCTCTAATAAAAAATACCTCCTTTGTGTGTAGGGACACGACGACAAAAACTTTTTTTTTATCTGGTGCACAAAAATATTTAATGCCGCCGAACGAAAACAAAACCTTGACAAATAAAATTCTAAATGAAAAAAAAGAGGTAATTATTAAAAATGATATTGTTTCCATGAACTACTAAGTTGTATTCTCATTGATGAGAATGTTTATCAAAGACTACAATTTTACAGAGTAAACAAGACCTCTAAAGCATAACGAAATACCCTATATACTTTGTTGTTTTAAAGAAGCGATTTTTTGTACACATTTAGTAATTTGACAAAAAACTTCAGTACATTTTTGACACCTACATAAATTGAACGGGGCTCTAATATTTACATTAATTTTTGAGCAATCTTTTATTTTACACAAAATACTGTTGGTATTAATTTTATTAAAATTAATTTTTTTCAGGCTAGAATAAGCCTTACGCTTTTACTAAATATCTTTACAAAACAGTCTAGATATAAATACTTTCACAGTTTTATATTGCAAATATAGTTTTTTTTTTAAATTTTAAGGTGTCTTTATGGATATGCAAAAATTACGCATTGTAAAAAGTTCAATTCGGAATTAATGATATAGAAAGGTCAAAACAATTCGCCTGTTTAATCCAAGTGATTACATTTTAAACAACACGAATTCTGTAAAAAAAAAATTTATCTTATGGCACATGTTTATGGCGCTTCTGGGTTTCCACAGAACTACATTTTGCCGGTATTTAATTTTGAGATCGTGGAGCAAAAATATACTTTTTTACTGTACTAAAATTAGATCTTTTATAGATTTTTTCTAAAATTTTTAGTACTTACTTTTTTTTAGAAGCTAAAAATTGCAATCTACAAACTACGTAATGTGTCAAACATTCGAGTTAATTCCTATAATTTTGGCACGAATCTAGAGAATTTAAATCTAAGTACTAAGGGCAAGTAAGATTGTCCCATATTATAGTCAAATTTTTTTACGCTTGAATATTTTAATCTAAAAATACAGTTATTATTTTATTTTTTAAGTTACTTATATATCTTGACAAGATTTATACCCATTTTTTTGCAAAAATTTACCACAAAAAATCTAAGTAAAACGAACAGGAATTTTATTGATTACCCTCCTAGTAGCTATATTTCCATGTGCATTTTCTTTTCCATATATTTTATAGAAAGGGTATTTAAAGACTATCAAAATGTACATAAAAAGTTTCAATTTTTTTGTGGTAAATTTATAACACTAAGCGACAAAAGCCTATATATTGGTCCACTACGATACATACACATGGAGAAAAATTCTCTATAAATCTAAAATTGCCCAGTTAATATGTTTCAACATCTACAAACAACGCCTTAATTTTTTTAAAGGGTAAAAATCTTGTTTTTTCTTCTTTTTGAGCAAAATATACCTAGGTACATTTAATAATAAAAACAGTGAAAACTACTTATTTAGTCTACAATATGAATAATTGCTATTTTTTAAAAGAATTGTTAGTATAATATTAAATAATAACACAAATATACAACTATTTCAAAACATAACCGATTTTTTAAAAAACATATTTTTTTAAGAGTGCATTAAAGAATTTTGATCGTGAAGTTTTAAAAAGCTAAAATGCAAATAAAACAAATACAAACACCTAATAAAACTTGTTGATTTAATTTTTGTTAACGAATTATAAAGAAACTGAATTATTAAATTGGGCGAGTTTGAGAAGTGATGTGAGCAAGGATTATAAAAGTTTCACAAAATTAACTAAGGTACTTTTAAAAGAAGAAAGCAGAAATTTGGCACACTAGTAATAGGATAAAACACTTAACAAAATTATTTAATAAAAATCCACAGCCCAATGTTTAAAAATGCAATTGCACTTTTAAAAATAAAATTCCTAATACTTTAAAAATCACAAATAATTGCCCAATCACTCCAACATTTCTAAAATATTTTAGTTAAAAAAAATATGTAAATTTTTAATTAATTTGTTGTTTTAATTCCCCAACAAATTTGTTGTAATATAATAACACAATAAAACACTGTATATTGTCAAAAACCAAAAAAAAAAAATGTCTTCATTTTTTTTTCTTAACTTAACAAAAAATATTTAATAATAATGCCCCATTTTAAAAAACTAAACAACAGTCCAGTAAAATACTGCAAAAAGTACTTATTTTTTAAGTACCTTAATCCATACAACTATATTTTTAACAAATTATTTAGTTTAATTATGTATGTAGCATTAACGGCAAACTTTAATATATTTTTATTATTATAATAATTAATATTATTTAAATATTGAATAAATAATGACTTATTGCATTGTTTTTTTTATTTTTTAAAATCTTTGGTTTTTTGTTCCCATAACCGATATTTTTCCCTTTCTAAAAAAATTTTCTTTACCCTCAAATTCGAGTTTTTAATTAAAAAGATTGTTCTAACACAATTACAATTTTATTTTTAAAGCGCACAACAAATAGCCTTAAAAATGACTACATATATTATTGAAAAAATTATTTTTAAGGCTACTCTTGTTTTAATACTCAGCATATGTCTTTTATTTAGAATTTTAGGTTTCATTAACAATACTTTTATATTGTTACTTTTTTTTACAATACTAGGTAAATAGAACTACCTTGTGTGGAGAAAGTTTCTGTTGTCTCTATGTTTCTGCAGCCTAATTTGACACTTCCTATTTGACAAATATGTCATACTTTGGCAACATTGTAGTGGTTTCAAAAGAATAACGGAAGAAAAACTTAGATGATAGGGGTCTTGATGATATGGTTGGGTGTGATATAGTGAAAACCAGGAATGCCCTGTAATCCAGAGGTCTCCATTGATATTCTAAAAATCAAAATAAAATCAGTTTGTTTTTCAAATATATATATATATATATAAAGAGCTGGCGGCGACGGAGGTTTTATGATATTACCTCCCAATGAAATAGTTTTGTGAAATTGTTCGGGGGCCATCAAAACGTGCATAAAAAAAATAAAGTTGTGCTTAAAAAATAATCGTACCTACCTCCGCGCTCCGGCTGAAAATTAGTAGGTTATCTCTTAGACAGCTAAGGGAATGCTATTAGTTGAGTAAATTTCTAGGGTATTTTAAGAAAAAGCTGCAAAAAGGTCATATTTTTTTTATATTTGGCATGGTGGTACAGTCGGGGACTTTTTAAATTGCTGTTTTATTTTTTTTCTGCCAAAATTAATCAATTAAAGAAATAAAAAAAAAATACTTTTTAAATATGTATGTAATATGTATGTATACAGTCAGAGGTACGGTTCACAATTTTTTTGCTTTGGTTCAAACTACTTTTCTGAATTTGAAATAGGATTTTGTTTTATTTTCCAGGGCGGCAGGACTTTTTCCCCGACAGTACCTAACACCCAAAGCTAAATTTTTATTCCAGGATCTACGATTTCCCGGCTTCAGAATCCAAGATGGCAGCTGCCAAGGTTAAGAAAAAAAAATGAATTCCCTGTTTTAGGAAAAATGAAATTAATTTTGATGGATTTATTTTAAGCGAAAGCTACTCACTTTTAAAAAAATTCAAAACACCTGTCACTTCAAAACAAAATGGCGGCTATATTTCTAAAAATTAGTTTTTTTTTATATTTCCTTTAATTTTAGTGCAATATTTATTTCTAACAACTGCTATTAAAGCTATTGACCAGCTCATTAAACTGAAGAAAAAAAAAATTGTGTGTGCTTAAGACCACACGGCAGAAGTGTAAACTTCAACAAGGCGAAATTCAATATAATAATAATACGAAATACAAGATTTTTTGCGTTGTATATTGACAAAGTAATAACATTTACACAATTATAATGGGGTATAAATTACTTTTGGTAAATTTTGCTCTGAGTGGCCTTTCATCTGCATCATCATATCACTCTGCTGACTGTTCCTCTCACAGTAAGTCGACTCGAGCCAACTTCACCCGAATAAGCGTTACAAAGCCGAGCGTGACGGCTCAGTTCAATCAGTACCCACAAAAAGTGCTAAACGCGCCTAAGAGTTTTACTTTAAAAATAAGCTCCTCGGCCGGCATAAAGATGGCGCTTAATATGCCAAAATAAAAGAAACTTCTAACTTATAGATTAAATTTAATTTTGACAAATAGAAATTCTGGATTCTATCAAGAGTAACCCAACATATTTATAAAAAGTTACTAGTGTTGCCGTGTACTATATTAATTTATACTAAAAAAGGGTCAGTGATTTAAAAAATTCCATAATAAATGACATACGTATGTTTGTTATAATTAAATTCAATATATAAAAACAACACAATTTTTTTTTCGATATTCCTTTAATTTTTGTGCAATGTTCGGTCCTCAGTACATTCATTTCGTGTGGATGTTAGAATTTAGTTATTTTAATTTTACTTTTTATTGGATTAGATATTTTTTGGCTCACTGTGTAGAATTGGGATTTGTCCACCTTAGCTGTAGCTTTTAGAAAAATATAATGAAAATTCAGTGTGAATTTGTAGTTACAACGGGATATATCGTTTCAAATCCCTATTCAATCACACGGTGTGCAATCAAGTGAAGCACTTTTAGTTAAATAATTTTAAGTAAATAGATTTACGAATTTTCGCGAGTGTTTTCCCTCGTCCTCCCTTCCTTAAAACCTCTGCAATGGAAACCCCTCAACAGAACTGCTGAAGCCAGGATAAAGGCGGCCGCCCATCGATCCCACAACACAGCAACGAACAGTGAGTAGAACAAAAACC
Source organism: Aspidapion aeneum (assembly GCA_963576565.1). NCBI lineage: Eukaryota > Metazoa > Arthropoda > Insecta > Coleoptera > Brentidae > Aspidapion > Aspidapion aeneum. Next base: position 39,415,728 of record OY755040.1, read on the forward strand.
CTTTATACAGTCCATTTTAAATCTCTCCTGAGTAAATTACTCAACACCCCCACATTTTTGGTCCTTCGAGCCGGATCCTTTCTAGCGTTACTCCTACTTTACTACCCTAATCGTCGTTTTTTTTATATAGTAGGTAGACTTTTTGATAAAAATACATAGTGACTTTGATCCGCCTTTCACTAAACTCAAAGTTAGGAGTAAACTAATCGGCATATAGTCATTAATTAACATAAATTTTTAGAGTTCTTGCTGTAAAACATTCACACAAAATTTCCAATTATAGGTCGTGCATTTATTCAAATTGAATAGAAATCAATTTCTTTATCGCCTTTTTTTGCTTTGTTTCGAAGCCGGCAGTTAGCAGCCGGTCTCTGTCGTGTTAGTAATGGGAATGGATTCTCATATAGTATAGAACGTATAGTCGTCTCAGTTAGCGCTTGATTCACCGTTGATTTCACACTCGCAATTAGAATTTAGCCACACTCCATATTAGAATTTACTGTATGCATTGCTTTAGTACTGTGTCCAGCCATTAGTCATACACAGTGACACGTATAAATTGAAAATTGTAGTAGCTTTTTTCTGAAACCATAAAATAATTAATTATAGATGCTAATTAGGTAAATAACTGATAAAATTAATTGCGTATTTAGTAGTAGGAGCATTTTTTCTTAAAATTTCCAATTGATTGCTCAATTTATTAGTTGAGAAAAAATAGTAGAAAAATTTTGTTTTCAACAAATAGTAGCACTCGTTTACCACGTTTAGACAACTTCATTAAATTGGTAGTTAGTAGATTTCTCGCCATTTATTAAGTTTAAAATTTAACTTAGGAAATAAAAAAAAAAAAAAAAATTTTGTTATTTTTTTAAATTTAAAATATAAAACAGATTTTTTTATAATTTTTAATTTGGTTTAATTATTAAGCTACAATGTCAGATAAAGTTAGAAAAGCAACAAACTTAAGACTGAGTGAAATTAGTCGCATGACTGAAATATACGATTTTGCTATAAAAGCTGAGACTGATAGCAAATATCATGCTTCACTCAAGGTTCGCTATCAAGACCTAGAACAAATTAGAGATGATTTCAGTAAACAGCATAACATTTTGATAGGTTTATTAGATGAACAGGATGATTTTCAAGCTGAAGATAAAGTTCGAGCTGATTTTGAAAATAAATTCTGGCATATTAAAAGCATATATTTTAGCTTATTTTCTCATACAACTAGTGAAACGCAATCTTCTGTTTCCTTATCAAGGGCACCTCAGTTTACTAACAATCTTAAACCTTTAGATTTACCTATTTTTAGAGGAGATGTAACTTCATTTCCTAGTTTCAAAGATATGTTTGAAGCCCTGGTTCATAACAATCCTCACTTTTCGGATGTAACTAAATTCGAATATTTACTGAAAGCCCTTGAGGAACAGCCAAAACTCCTAGTTCAGCATTTGCCACTAACTCATGCTAATTATTCCATTGCTTATGACACTTTGTGTAAGAGGTATTATAGAAAACGAATCATAGCAGCTAGTCATTGGTCAGCTATTGAAAATGCTAAAAAAGTATCTTCAGAAAATCCTCAAGATTTACGTACCCTGTTAGATACCTTTAACGATAATTTAGAGGCCTTGCGCAATTTACAGTTACCTATAGACGCCTGGTCATTTCCATTAGTTCAAATGATTAATAGAAAAATATATATTTCCTTAGCAACAAAATTTGAGTTACAGCTTTCTGATTCCAATAAAATGCCTGATTATAAAGAGTTAATAGCGTATTTGGAAAAACACTGTGAAGCTTTAGATAATGTAGAATTAACCCGAAAAGAAGATAAAAAATTCTTTAAAAAATCTATAAATAATAATAGTAGTAGTTTTAAATCAGGTAGCTCCAGACAAACTTCCAATGTTTTTCTAAGTCAACCCAATCAAAATAATAATAAAAATACTTGTGTAGTTTGCAAACAGGGACCTTATCACACTCTTTCTAAATGTCAGTTCTTTCGCTCAAAAACTCCCAATGAACGTTATAAACTTGCCAAGGCAAATTATTTATGTTTAAATTGCCTTTCTAGATCGCATAGTATAAAGGAGTGCCCCTCCACTAATTCCTGTTTTCGTTGCGGTGTTCGTCACCATAGTTTACTTTGTTTCAGTGGAAATGATAGTTCCAATCAAGTTAGCACCTTATATAGTAGTCAGAATAATAGTAGTCAGAATAATAGTAGTCAAAATAATAGAAATTTTCAAGCCTGCAGTACTGTTACACACCATAATAGTCAGGGTCCTAAGTACAATCCTGTACACAATCATAGTCAGGGTCCTAACCCCCATTTTAGTAGCTTTAGTTCCACTCCAAATTATTATAATCAGAGTGTCAATACTCATTGTAGTCCAGTAGCGCATTCTAGTTCTAGTTTCCCGAATTCCATTGGCCACCCCACTAGTTCGGGTGCCAACCACCATGCCAACCATAGTAGTATAGTTTCCAATAATGCTAACTCTGTAGCTCAATTACCTCATATTGATAGTCAAAATTCACAAAGCAACCCCAATGCTTTTGTCGGATTAACTGTAGACAACCCCTTATGTTTAAGTAGTAGCATCGATTCTTCGGGTGTATTATTATCCACCGCAATAGTAGAAATTTTAGATAGCAAAGGCGATTATCAACCTATTAGAATAATCGTAGATTCAGGTTCAACCTCAAATTTCATAACGAAAGCTTGTGTTAAACGTCTTGGTTTACATAGTTACAAATCAGATATCGATGTGCAAGGCATTGGTGAAGCCCCTATGCTTAAAAGTTGTGAGAGCATTTCTTCTACCATTCGTCCTTCAGGAAAATCTAGTCCCCTTTTAGAATTTAGTGCCGTAGTTATCCCTAAAATATGTGGAAATCTTCCACTTTCAACACTTTCCACTACTAATTGGCCTTTCTTAAAAAATTGTCAGCTAGCCGATCCTTATTTTTACAAATCTAGACCGGTTGATATATTAGTAGGAGCTGATATATTTGCAAGAATACTTAAAGATGGAAAGATTGTTGCTGGTCCTAATGATCCAGTGGCAATTAATAGTATTTTTGGTTATTTGCTTATGGGTAAAACTTGTTCTTCGTCTAAAGTAATTAGTCAATTCATTTCTCAAACATTTTTGGCAATGGACACCCTCGAAGATACCATTCAAAGATTTTGGCTTGTCGAGGAAGTTCCCAAGGTCAATTCAATGTCACCTGAAGATAGTTTAGCTGAAAAAATATTTTCTGAAACCACTTATAGAACAGAGACAGGCAGATTTGTAGTATCTTTACCTTTTAAATCTAGTGAACCTTCTTTTCCCAACAGTAGAGAGTTAGCACTCAAGCAATTCTTAGCATTAGAACGTAGATTGTTAAAAAATTCTGATCTTTACATGCAATATTCCGATTTTATGAAGGAATACTTATCTTTAGGGCATATGAAAATAGTTTCATCTTTGGCCATTCCAGATAAAAGTTATTATATCCCACATCATTGTGTACTAAAGCCTTCTAGTGTCACAACTAAACTTCGCGTGGTTTATAATGGCTCTGCTAAAAGTTCTAGTGATCCTTATTCATTAAACGATTGCCTGCTTCCTGGTCCCAAACTTCAAGCTGACATATGTCAATTACTTCTGTTATTTAGATTGGAAAAATTCGTATTTACAGCGGATATCTGTAAAATGTTTAGACAAATTCTAGTTACTCCTCCTCATCAGGATTATCAACGCGTTCTTTGGCGTTTTCAGCCTGATGGTCCAATCGAAGACATAGCTCTCTGTACTGTTACTTATGGATTAACATGCAGCCCTTATTTAGCTATCAAATCATTGCTTACTTTAGCTGAGCAGGAGAAAGTTAATTACCCTGAAGCTTCAGAACTAATTATCTCGCACTCATATGTAGATGATATAACTGGCATGCATTGTGACCTTGAAGGTGCCAAAAGGATTCAGAAAGACCTAATTTCTCTTCTTGCCAAAGGTGGGTTTGAATTGCGCAAGTGGTGCAGCAATGACCCAAGACTCTTGGCAGACTTTCCTTCTTCTCATCTGTGTAATGAAAATTTATCCTTTGATGCTGATTCCAATAATACTCTTAAAGTTTTAGGACTTGAGTGGAGTCCATCATCAGATTGCTATCAATTTTCGATAAACTCAATTTTGTCACCGTGTACAAAACGTAATTTACTTAGCAACTTAGCTAAGATTTTTGACCCTTTAGGTATCTTAACCCCTGTTACTTTTTTCCTAAAACATTTAATACAGAAGCTTTGGGACTTAAAGCTCAATTGGGATGATCCACCCTCGATAGAAATTAGTAGAATATGGGAAAAATTTACAAGTGAAGTTAGTTTGCTATCTTTATGTAAAATAACTCGTAGAGTAGTGCCTGATAGTTACCAATCAATTCAGATTCATGGCTTTTCAGATGCCTCTGAAAAAGGCTATTGTGCTGTTGTTTATTTTAGATTTTCATTAAAAGATAATGAATTTTGTGTCAAATTTGTGACTGCAAAATCCAAAGTAGCCCCTTTAAAAACAATTAGTATACCCCGCCTTGAACTGTGTGGAGCAGTTCTGTTATCAAAATTGTTACATTATGTTCTAGGAATTTATCAGCCCAGGCTAAAAATTAGTGAAATATACGCTTGGTGTGATTCAACTATAGTCCTTTCTTGGATAAAGTCTTCCCCACATAGATTTACCACTTTTGTTAGTAATAGATCAACTTTCATCCAAGAAAAAATCCCTTCCTCGCATTGGCATCATGTCATATCTGAGAACAATCCTGCAGATTTAGGTAGTCGTGGTCTCCTCCCATCTGAGTTGTCAGAAAGCTCAATGTGGTGGTATGGCCCTAGTTTTTTGTCGCAACACACCGACACATGGACAGAAATAAATCTTCCATTGTCTGATGAAGACATTCCTGAACATAGAAAAACATGTCTTCTTGTAGCAGAATTAGAACCCCATTTGTTAGCTCAACTAATAGAAAATATTTCTAGTTTTGATAGATTACGTAGAGTTTTAGCATATATTTTAAGATTTTTGTCGAATTGTAGAAACAAAATCAAAGTAACTGAACCTCTTACTAGTTTAGAGTTACATCAGTCTGTCATGCTCTTAGTAAAGCATGTACAAACTTTAGCTTTTTCTCATGAAATTGATAGAATCCAACAGCATCTTTTACCCTCAAAATTATTTAGAAGACTAAGCCCCTTTTTAGATGATGAAAGCATACTTCGCCTTGGTGGCAGATTAAGAAATTCTACTTCGTTGTCCTATCAACAAAAATTTCCTGCTCTATTGCCCAACAATCATCGATTTACGGAACTTTTGGTTAGTTATGTACACTTGAAATATTTCCATGCAGGAATTCAATCAATTCAATACATAATCGCACAACAATTTTGGATAATTTCCTGCAAAAATGTAATTAGAAAGGTAGTTTCTAAGTGTATTACTTGCTATAAGATAAATCCAACCCCTGTTCAAGCTCCCATGGGTGATCTACCCTTACTTCGCGTGAGCCAAGTTAAGCCTTTTCTTCACACAGGTGTTGACTTCGCAGGTCCCTTTAATCTGTTAATGACTCGCTACCGAGGAGCTCGCACGACGAAAGCATACCTTTGTCTTTTCGTTTGTTATGCTACCAAAGCTTTGCATTTAGAGCTAGTTTCAAGCTTGTCTTCCGATGCTTTTCTGGCAGCCTTACGTCGCTTTGTAGGCCGTAGAGGCAGACTTGTTTCACTCCACAGTGACTGTGGAACTAATTTTACTGGAGCTTATAGAACTTTATGTAATCTAATGCGTGATGCTTCGAAAGCAGAAACAATTTCGTGGCATTTTAATCCCCCCTCTGCACCCCATTTTGGCGGTCTTTGGGAATCTTCAGTAAAATCCGTTAAAACTCATTTGTTACGTGTAGTTGGATCTCAAATCTTAACATACGAGGAGATGTACACTCTGCTTGTACAGATAGAAGCCTTTTTAAATAGTAGGCCTTTAACCCCCCTTAGTAGTGATCCGAATGACATTTCGGCAATCACCCCAGGTCATTTTTTGACCTTAGAGTCTCTTAGTGCACTTCCCGAACCCAATTTTAGTGACACCCCCCTTAATAGATTAGATCGTTGGCAATTGCTCCAGAAGTTGCACCAGGATTTTTGGTCTCGGTGGTCTAAAGAGTACTTACATACTCTTCACCAACGTGCTAAATGGCATGATAGTAAAGGTTCACTAAAAATTGGTAACCTTGTGGTTATAAAAGAGGATAACACTCCCTGTATGCAATGGCGACTGGGTCGTATTGAGGCAGTGTATCCAGGTTCGGACGGTGTAGTACGAGTGGCAAGCGTGCGTACCACTAACGGTACTTTAAAGCGACCGGTTGTTAAGCTGTGTCCGCTCCCCATTGAATACAATGTAGATAGTAGTTAAAATTAAAAGGGGTAAACCCCTTTTGGCCGGCGGTATGTTCGGTCCTCAGTACATTCATTTCGTGTGGATGTTAGAATTTAGTTATTTTAATTTTACTTTTTATTGGATTAGATATTTTTTGGCTCACTGTGTAGAATTGGGATTTGTCCACCTTAGCTGTAGCTTTTAGAAAAATATAATGAAAATTCAGTGTGAATTTGTAGTTACAACGGGATATATCGTTTCAAATCCCTATTCAATCACACGGTGTGCAATCAAGTGAAGCACTTTTAGTTAAATAATTTTAAGTAAATAGATTTACGAATTTTCGCGAGTGTTTTCCCTCGTCCTCCCTTCCTTAAAACCTCTGCAATGGAAACCCCTCAACAGAACTGCTGAAGCCAGGATAAAGGCGGCCGCCCATCGATCCCACAACACAGCAACGAACAGTGAGTAGAACAAAAACCCTTTATACAGTCCATTTTAAATCTCTCCTGAGTAAATTACTCAACACCCCCACAATTCATTTTTGGCACCTCATATTTTGGTGAAAAATTGTATCAAACCCAAAAAATACTGTTTTTTTTTTTAATTTTGAACGCCGCCATCTCGGATTATAATATACATGTAATTTATTATGGAATACACAGCAACACTAGTTTTGTCACACAAGAATAAAAAAATTACTTTTTATCTGAACTTCGGCCGCTATCTTGAATATTAAATTACAAATTGTTATATATTTTTTTTAATCAAATTTGGTCTATAGTATAGGTTAGGAAGGTCTCTTTTATTTTTGACAAAAGCGCCATATCTTTGTATCAGCTTGGATTTTTTTTGAGTAATCTTAAAAGCTTTAATTTTTTTTCTGTCAAAAATTAATATCGCACAAAAATTAAAGAAAATATGAAAAAAAAAACGAATTTTTTGAAATATAGTCGTTGATTTGTATTGAAGTGACTGGTGTTAATTTATTTAAGTAAATCCATCAAGATTAATTGATTTCTCCCAAAACAAGGATTTTTTTCTTAACTTTGGCAGCCTCCATCTTGGATTCTAGTCAGAAAATCGGGAATTCTCTAATGAAAATTTAGCCTTGGGTTATAGGAATCACTATGCCAAATATAAAAAATATATACCCTTTTTCCAACTTTTTTTTTTATAAATTTACTCTACTACATAGTGGTCCAGACGCCCTAAAATTAACAGCGACCTAGAGTCTGACTACTTACCAACGTTATATGTCTCGGTTGGTCTAAGGACCGTTTTCAACAAAAAAAAATATAATACTAGTGAAGAAATATTTATGTCTACAGCCCTTTTCGAGAAATGTAGCAAGTATTTTTATTTAAATTGATAATCGCCAAATTTAATATGTCAATAATTATTATGTATAAATTCTATATTTGGACTAATTAGGCTCAGGACAAAGACAGTTTATTAATCCCAATTAAAAAAAATAAAAACAACTCTTCAGGAGCGGAGAAAAGGGGAATAGTTTCGCTATATGTTGACTATTAAATGCAAAAACACACATAAGATATATTTTGAATTTGTGATGTTTTGGTTTAAATTAAACATTTTCAAAAATGTACTTAATGTAAGTTGTACTAGCCTACATGTCTGTTCGAAAAAAAAAACACATACCATTTGACTTTTTGAAAAATTCAAGAAACTAGTAACTAGCTTATTAATTTTAGTGTTTGTATATGATCTTTCTATTGAATCCAAATTAACTTCAAAATTAATTTTGATTAATTTAAATGAACCTCATTTATTAGGCCCCTCACTTTTAAAAAAAAGTCAAATATACCTTCTGTTTTCTTCGAACGGGCATCTGAGCGAGTTTATCATGATTTTATTATCTTTTAAAATTGTTTATGTGACGTATTTCAAGTTACATTAAAATGTTACCTGTTGGAATCTTGGATTTGGCTAGTTGGCCATAACTAAAGTGAACCAATTAGAAGACTTAAGAAGATGCCAAAAAGTGTGGTTAAGATCAATTAAGATCAATCTTCATGTTAAAATATTGAATTAGATAAACAAAATTAAAATTTAAAACTTAGTTTATTAATAATTAAACGTTTTTAAATAACGTTATATGGTGGCAGCCTAGAAGAAACCAAGTCCAATGTAGAATTTACAACCGCCAAAGCCTTTTGAACCAGGAAATAATCCAGCAGAAAACTGGGAAAAATGGAGACAATTAGTGGAGATATATTGGATTGCGGGCGATTTAGAATCAAAATCAAAAAAGGTACAACGGGCAACCCTTCTCTATATTATGGGTGAAGAAGGAATAAACTTGTTTAATACCATGGAATTTGTTGCACCAACAGTAGAGAATGGTCAACCCCAGGATATTGAAAATGTATTGACTGTAAAAATGATATTAGAGGCTTTTTCCATGCATTACTCTCCTTTTAAAAACGAGACATATCAGATATATATTTTTTACCACAAATCAAGCAGAGGGTCAGACTATTGATGACTATGTTGTAGATATAAGGAAAAAAGTAAAAGATTGTGGATTTGAAGGCTTGACAGATTCTTTAATACGTGACAGGATTGTTTGTGGTATAAGAAATAACAGTTTAAGAGAAAAATTATTAAAAGTACAAAAATTAAATAACACACATTTATCATCAATTCCAGAAACATTGGCAAATTTGGCTGATTCTAAATATTTTACTGTGTTGGATGCTAAATCTGCCTTTCACCAAATCCCACTTGATCCTCAAAGCTCAAAATTATGTACAATAATTACTCCATTTGGAAGATGGAAATATAAACATTTACCATATGGTTTGAGCTGTGCATCAGAAGCATTTCAGGAAGAAGTTTTAAGACTACTAAAAGGTATTCAAGGTGCTGAAGCATATGCTGATGATATTTTAGTGCATGCACCAACTCTGGAAGAGCATAATAAGATCTTGGAAAAAGTTCTTGAGAGAGCAAGGGAGAGAAATATAAAATTTAAAGAAAATAAGACCCAGCTGGGGGTTACGTCAGTGACTTATTTAGCTCATAAAATTAGGAAGGAAAACTTGAAATATGCCAAGAAAAAGTTGAAGCAATCATGGACTTAGAAAAACCGAAGAATAAGAAAGAGCTACAGATGTTTTTGGGTGCAGTAAATTTTTGGTCAAAGTATATACCGAACATGTTTCAAGAAACAGCAACATTAAGGTCACTTTTAAAAAACAATACTGAATGGATATGGGTTCGGGTAGACCACTTGCTAATTATCCATGGGAAAGGATTGGAACAGATTTTCTTAAAGCAACCGAAGTCAGATCTGATAATGGCCCACCATTTGATTCATTTGAAGTCAAAAAATACTTTAGTGGACTAGAAATTGAGCATAAAACAAGCAGTCCTCGTTATCCACAAATCTAATCAAATCCTAAAAGCTCCAGATGAAGATGAACAAGAGTTGGTCATGATTTACAATGCCACACCAAAGCAAGACATACCTGCTCCATTTGAACTATTTACTGGAAGAAAAATAAGAACAAACCTGCCAATAACAGAAAGCAGCCTTCAAGAAAAATGTAATGCATTAGTCCAGAATCAGTTTATTAAACACCAAGAAAAGCAAAGACAATATTACAACTCCAAAACAAGAGAAAGAAGCCCATTAAGAGAAAATTTGTTGATGCAAAAAGGTCCAAGCAATTGGGTGCCAGCCCAACTTGTCAAGGAAGATGAAAATCCAAATTCTTATTGGGTGCAAACCAATGATGGCATGTATAGAAGAAACAAGTTCCACTTAAAAAACTTAAAGTTTCCAGATAATGAATTTTATCAAAATGAGGCAGGTCCCAGTAGAGACCAGAACATACCGAACACACCAAACTTGAAACCTAAAGTTGACATCCCGAGAAATGAGAATGCTCAGAGTTTATCACCAGGGTTTCGCAGAAGTAACCGAACATCAAAACTCCCAGTGAAGCTTGAAGATTATGGAGGACATGTGACGTATTTCACGTTACATTAAAATGTTACCTGTTGGAATGGATCGCCTTGGATTTGGCTAGTTGGCCATAACTAAAGTGAACCAATCAGAAGACTTAAGAAGATGCCAAAAAGTGTGGTTAAGATCAATTAAGATAAATCTTCATGTTAAAATATTGAATTAAATAAACAAAATTAAAATATAAAACTTCGTTTATTAATAATTAAACGTTTTTAAATAACGTTATAGTTTAGTCTAAAAAAAACTGACCCAAATTGTAAATGTAACTTAGCAAGGTGTTTCTGCATTTAATAGTCAACATTTTTTGTTAATTTAGCGATTTAGTGAAAGTGAAAAGTATAATAATATTTTTTTTTTGTATTTAACATCCTATTTCAGATCTACATTTACAATTTAGTATAAAATATATTTTTGTAATAATCCAGATCAAAATACCTTTAAAAACAGACCACACAAGCCATTGTTTGAAGCATAATTTATGTTTTCTTAATATCTTCCCCTTTTCTCCGCCCCTTGAGCAGTAATTTTTTTTAATGGGATTAATAAAATGTCCTAATCCTAAGTCTACTTAGGCCAAATATAGGATTTATACGAAATAATTATTGTTAAACAAAGGCTTTTGTGCTATTCTTCTAGCGCAGAGCGCTTTCTGTCTCACAGACCATCATCAGTACCCCAAAGATTGCTTAGATCTTAGTATCTGATTCTCTAATCTACGGTAAAATGATCACTGGTCAACACATTTAAAATTCATTAAAACTATTTCAACATTCTTCAGGTACGGTTTAGTCTTGCGTTTTATTACAATTATTTAATAATTTTAAAAAATTTTATCATTGAGACCGAAATATAAAAACTATTTGCAGGAAGCACAAAAAGTCTTTGTTTTGCATTCAAAGACACGTGCACGCAACCACCTAAATTTGCAAAATAATTATTGACATAAATTTGAGAGTGATTTAGAGAAAAAACACATTTTGGCACATTTTTCGAAAAGGGCTATACAGAGGATTTTCGTTTTATTGGAACTTTAACTAGTACATCCCTACCTATTGAAAACGGTCCTGGCCAACTGTGATGTGACTTATAAACAGGTAACCTACAAATTTTCAACCGGGGGAGCCAATATTTTTTTGCAGGTTTTTTTTTGTATTTCAGCCAAAGGTAAAATATAACTCCGCGGCCGCCAGTTCTTAGTCTAACAGAACTTCTATCGGAAAGGGCTTTTAAAAACACTTCTTATAATTTAATTAATCCGTTATCGAAATAATTGTGTTTAAAATCACTACTTTGAAATAATATCAGCACAGGAAAGTGTGGTACTTGTCATTGTTTTCTCTTTAAATTTTAAAATATAAATTTTGGGGATGTTACTTTTTAGTCCAAACAAGAATGACGTGTTTAAATTAGTGGTATACGGATAGATGCCGCAGTATCACGAGAACACCATTGACAGGCCTAAGCATGCGCAAATCCGTTTTTTTTTATTTTTCGTAATAAACGCAAATAGTGTTTTTAACAACAATTGGTTCAATAGATCTAAAATCCTCAGAGGTTAAACGTTACATGGTTAACTAGGCAAACGTTTAAGATCAGGTTTAATCAATAGATAACGAATGTTTGCCTAGTTTTCCATGTGATATGTAATAAAGATAAGTCAAACAAAACAATGGAAAATTTAAATAAAACTTGGCAAACAAAAATAAGGACAAGGAAAAAAATCAGCTTACCAGGAAATCTTGGTAGATCTTGGTTGTCGGATATTCCAGGATATTGTGCAGGAACGTGGTCAATTTAATCAGGAAATTTGTTGTTATCGCATTGGTTCGTGGGAATCTCGGTACTTTTTTGGGATGTTTGGTTTTTGGAAGCAAGGACTATGATCCTTCAGTGATCCAACACAATTTCTTGGTCCTCCAATAAATAATTCGGAAAAACATTTCCAAACAAAAATAAGGACAAGTAGGGGAAGCAGCTTACCAGGGAATTTTGGTTCATCTTGATTGCCGTATATTCCAGGATATTACGCGGGAACGTGGTCAATTTAATCGGGATATTTATTGTTATTTTGTTGGTTCGTGGGAATCTTGGTACTTTTTTTTTGAAAGCAATTACTATGATCATTTAGTGATTCAACACAATTTCTTGGTCCTCCAATAAGTAATTCGGATAAAAATTGGCAAAGAAAATTAAGTAGAAGTAGGCGAAGCAGCTTACCAGGAAATATTGGTTCATCTTTGTCGGCTGTTACATTAAGATATACTTTTTGGAAATGCTTGGTTTTTGGAAGCAGTGACTATCGTTCTTCAGTAATTCAGCAAAATTTCTCCAATAAATAATTCAGATAAAAATTGGCAAACAAAAATAATGACAAGTAGGGGAATCAACCTACCAGGAAATATTGGCAGATCTTGGTTGTCGGATATTCCAGAATATAGTGCAGAAACAAAAGGTCATAATAAATGATTCAGATAAAATTTGCAAATAAAAATTTGGGATTTGGTTTTTGAAAGCAATTACTAAGATCCTTTAGTGATCCGACACAATTTCTTGGTCCTCCAATAAATAATTCGAATAAAAATTGGCTTAAAAATAAGTACAAGTAGGCGGAGCAGTTTAACAGAAAATATTGAATCATCTTTGTCGGATATTACAAGATTTTGTGCGTGGTCAATTTATTTGTGTTGGTTCGTCGGAATTTAGGCACTTTTTTGGAATGTTTGGTTTTTGGGAAGCAATGACTATTGATCCTTCAGTAATCCAGAAAAATTTCTGGGCCCTCCAATAAATAATTCAGATAAAAATTAGCAAACAAAATAAGGAGAAGTAGGGGAAGCAACCTACGAGGAAATATTGGCAGATCTTGGTTGTCGGATATTCCAGAATATAGTGTAGAAACAAAAGGTCATAATAAATAATTTTTCAAGATATTGTGCAGGAGCTATTGCATAGATTCGTTTGGAAATCATTGGTGTACCTTAGTACTTTATTGGGATTATTTTAGCTCACACATATACTATACTATAGTAGTGTGAGCTATGGTGATCCTAATTTTTTCGAGAAATAAAAAGTTGCTCCGATTTCAAAATTTTTTATATATCTTTGCGTTTCAGATGATTTTGAAACTTTTTTGTTGCGCCGTCTGTCTGTCTGTCTGTCTGTATGTCTGTCTGTCTGTCTGTCTGTCTGTATGTCTGTCTGTAACGACCAACGCGCATAACTCAAAAACCGCTTGGCCGATGTCAATGAAATTTGGTACCTAGGCTGGGTCTTGGGTCGAGATGGTCCCATTTCAAAATGAGCAAAATCCACCGCACACAAACCAAATAAAAGGGTGGGGATAGATTTCAAAAATTAGAGTTTATGTGAAAATATGGCGTGTGTGATATCAAACGAAAGGTAATTGAGTCTGGAGTTAAACAAAATACATTTTAATTTATTTTAAAAAAAGGGTGGGGGTATATTTCAAAAATTAGAGTTTAAGTCAAAACATGGCTTGTGTGGTATCAAACAAAAGGTAATTTAGTGTGGGGTTGAATAAAATATATTTCAGTTTTTAGTTATATTAGCTCACACGTACACTATAACTATAGTACCTAGTGTGAGCTTAGGGGCCCATATATTGGCAGAGTTTTTTTGGATACTCCCCTTCGGGAGTAAATAATACCAATGATTCTTTATAGTTATTCAAGGATTTGATTGATTAAGATTAAGGTCCTTGAAATCGGTTATATTTTTCTTTAAGAACAACGAGTTTTTTTGGATGTTTATATTTTTAACTGCAACTTAAAGAAAGACGCGATCCGTCGGTGGTTCCATTTGACCACAATAAAGATTTCGTCAACTACTTTTACATAACAAAAATTTGCCTAGTTTGGCATCTAATGTGTACCCACCAGTTTTAGATAAGTCAAACAAAACAATCGATAATTTGAATAAAGTAGAGGAATATAATTAGCTTATCAGAAATCTGGATACATCTAGATTATCGGAAATTTCAGGTTATTGTGCAGGAACGTGATCAATCCCATCGAAATATTTATTTTTATTGCGTTGGTTTATAGGAATCATACGTGTATCATGATACTTTATTGGGATTATTTTTTGAGATATTTGGTTTGGGGTACCCATTAATTATTTAGTGATCCGAGGAAATTTTTTGGTCTTCACGAAAGGATCGATCATATGTTCTCAAAAAGAAAGATTTTAAATACTCCTAGGACTTTTTTTGGATTACGGTCCTTGGAATCGATTAGGATTTTGCTTTAGGTAAGAACAAGGAATTGAAAAAAAGTGAGATTCTTCTGTGGCCTAATTTATCACATCATAAAATTCCTTCACCACGACTACTACTATAAAACTAAAAAATCCTTAAAAATTAAAACGTTCCATATTCAAATTACTTGCGTCGACTTTAGTCGCCTAGTTCTATTTTCTTTCTATCTTGCTTTTTTACGTTAAATTTATGTATAAAACTTTTGTCATAATAAACATTAATTTTAAAATAATCTAAAAAAAATTCACTGTTTTGAGATATTTTATAGCAAAAATGTAGAATATTATACAAATTGGCAGATAAAAAGATATTCATATTAATCTGTTTTACAATAAGATTGTTATTCGGGAAATATGGGACAAGTCAAATCGTCGATAAATAACAATGTTTGTGGTTATTTCAACTTCAATTATGCGCTTTAAATAGAAATTTGCGTCAACAGTCACAACGAGTAAAGTTAAATAACAATAAAGTAATAATAATAATACACAGTCAAAATGTTTAATTATGAAAAAATAATAAATCAGTAAATAAAAAAAAAAACAATATAGTTCATCATTATACATAAAGTTCATCATTATACATAAAAAACTTTATAGAATGATATATTTTTTAAATGATTTTTATCATTAGTTATATTTTAATTATTTACTTTGTCTGAGAAATTATATTATAGGTGGTAGACGCTTTTTACTCATTGGGCGTCGACCGGTGAGATACCACCATGCCAGAAGTGAGTAGCGCTAAGTGGTATCACCACGTTCCGCTACTGCGCTGGCAGTCCGGTTCCAACAATGAGTAACAGATAGCATGATGGCGCCTCCAGGATCAAAATATTCCGGAGGTAAAATACCCGACCACTCGGATCTCCGGGCGTCGGGTGATCCTGGGGGTCCTTCATGCAAAGATATTAAAAGAAGACCAAAAACTCAACTCAGAATTGATTTTAGCAATATAAGAGGATTAAGTACCAACATGAATTCAGTTCACCAACATCTTGAAGAACAAAGACCTGACATCCTTGTTCTCACCGAAACTAAAATCAGTTCTGCAACACCTATTGTGAACTATCTTTATCCCGGCTATGACCTACACCACCGACTTCGACATAATTTTGGGATTTGTGTGTACATTAAAAATGACCTTTCATGTCATCGAGAGGAGAAGCTAGAACCAGCGAACCTCGATATCATATGGCTGAAATTCACCTCAAAGTCATCGACCAAGTTCATTTGCTGCCTCTACCGACCGCCAAGTAACACCGAGTATCAAAACTTTTTTGCGACATTATCCGAAAACTGTGATAGTATACAGTCTAACTATCCACATGCGGAAATTGTTTTTTTAGGCGATTTCAACGTCCACAATATACCCTGGCTAAAACACCACAACAAAACAGATAATGAAGGCAGGGAAGCAGAAGCTTTTGCCATAAGTTGTGGTCTAACGCAGCTTGTCGATGAACCTACCCGTATCTCAGAAAGGGGTGAATTTGCAGCGCTTTTAGACTTGTTCCTAACTACAAATCCTGACTTGTACACAATTCAAGTAGATCCCCCACTTGGTTCATCCGATCATAAACTTATAAGAACAAAGTGCGAAATGTTCATACCGCCAAGCCAACAATCACTTCCTCGTAAAATGTGGCACTATAAATCGGCAAAATGGAATGACCTTAAACAGTTTTACCTGGATTTTCCATGGCAAGAGGTTTGCTTTAAAACAGCTGATCCCACTATTTGCTGTAATGAAATAACAAAAGTAATCTTATCTGGAATGGATGCATATATCCCACATACAATAAAACGCAGAGCTAATGCAAAACCTTGGTTCAACAGCCAGTGTCAAACGGCTGTACAGGAAAAACACAGAGCATATAACCTTTGGAAACGACAACAAACCGCTCAAAACCACACAGAATTTATAGAAGCCAGAAATAGTTGCAAAATTACTATTGACGCCGCCAAAGAAACATACAATCAAAGAATAAAAAACAGGTTGCTGAATTGTCCAAGTAGTTCTAGGTCCTTTTGGTCTCTTGCAAAAGCCGTTGGATCAAACTTCACCAAGTCATCCATACCACCACTTACAGATAAACATACTCACTTAGCCACAACATCAGAGGAAAAAGCCAATATGCTGGCCAAAATCTTTTCCTCCAACTCAAACCTAACAGTGCCAAATGGAAAAACTCCACCGTTCATTGAAAGGGTTTCCCACAGTATGCCAGAGGTACCCTTTTGTCACAGAGAAATACGAAAATCCCTTAAAAAGTTGGATACAAACAAAGCAATGGGTCCAGATGGCATTCCCGCGATAGTATTCAAAAATTGTGCAAGCGAACTCACCCCAACTTTCGCAAAATTATTCAATTTATCTTATAGGCAAGGAGTATATCCATCATCATGGAAGTCTGCCGCATTACAACCCATTCCAAAGAAAGGAAAAAAGACAGATCCGTTAAACTATAGACCAATTGCTCTACTTCCGGTGATATCAAAAGTAATGGAAAGAGTTGTGAACAATCACCTAACCAAGTACTTGGAAAAATACAAAATTATCAACGACAAGCAATACGGATTTCGAAAATATAGGTCAACCGGCGATTTACTTACATACGTCACTCACTTATGGCAAAAAGCGATTGAGTTGCGAGGTGAAACAAGAACAATTGCCTTAGATATATCTAAAGCATTCGATAAAGTCTGGCATGAAAATCTGCTCAACAAGCTCAAAGCAACGGGATTGTCGCCGAGACTTTGCACTTGGTTTGAAAGTTACCTTAAGGATAGATCCATTTATGTTGCACTGGATGGCCGGAACTCCAACTCTTACCAAATAAATGCTGGTGTGCCACAGGGAGCAATCCTTTCGCCAACACTTTTTCTGATTTACATAAATGACCTCACAGATAAAATAGTAAATCCACTTTATTGCTTTGCAGATGATGGCAATGTAGTCTCCTCAGTCATACCACCCACTCAGTGTCTATCCGCACGTGAATTCCATCATCTTAGACTAACTCAAATATCGCAGATAAATAACGACCTGGAGATAATAGAGGACTGGGGCAACAAAAACCTTGTACAGTTCAACGCGCAGAAAACCCAAGCAGCCCTGTTTTCAAAAAAGACCAGCACCGGTGAGCCAAACATCATGCTATCTGGAAGTGCTGTCACATTGCAGAGCCAGTTGAACATCTTAGGAGTCACTGCAGAGACCAACATGTCTTGGCACAGTCACGTGGCAGATATAGCTAAAAGGGCGTCCCAAAAGCTTGGGGTGCTATTTCGTACAAGACATCTGTATACACCAAGCCAACTGCTGACACTCTACAAAGCCCAGATTCGACCAACTATGGAGTACTGCTCACATATATGGAGTGCGGCACCCAAACATACCTTAATGCTTTTGAACACCGTGCAAAAGCGAGCTATCAAGCTGATCAATGACCCCGCACTTACCCGTAGCTTGGATAGTCTCGAACATCGAAGAACTGTGGGCGATCTCGCTCTCTTCTACAGGTATTATCACGGAAAATGCTCTAAAGAGTTGGCACGTATGATCCCCCCGGGAGTAGCACCTACTAGGCGAACACGTCAAACAGACGGTAACCATCAATTTACTGTCAAAATAGAGGCACCAAGAACCTCATTATATCAGAATTCATATCTCTGGAGAACAGCATCGCTGTGGAATAAACTCCCTGCGACAGTTTTCCCTGCAGGTTACAACCTGAACCGTTTCAAAACCGGCACACACCAACATTTCCGCGCACTTGCCGCTTGTCGAGCGTGATAGGGATCTCCTTGCGAGTGCGCATACCCGTAAAAAAAAAAATACTTTGAGACAATAAAGCTTGATTTGATTTGCATTGTATTTACGGCGAGTAAAGATAGCCATTTTACTCTGCAAGTTATTTAACTACTAACTATTGGGCTCCTTTTAAGACTATGGCTGTGTTTGCTATTTTCGTAGTTATGCGCATAGTCGAAATTGGAATCTATAAAAATCGGTATTTAGTAACAATTTACTGGTATAAAGCGTCAGTAATAATACCTAAACCTACCTAAAACAAAACAATTTTTCTTTTGCAGAAAAACTGGAATTTACTTCTAAAAACCATATTTTTTTTATTTACCCAGTTTCGTAGCATTAGCATTGTTCGTATTATGTTACTAAATTTTACGCATGTTTACAAATAATATGAATTTTAAATCTCAAACCTTTTAATTTTATCATCATATTATAGTTTTATTTTTCGTATTAATTTATTTCTGAAACTTGCTTTTTGGTTCCTCCGCTTTTCTTTTTCTGGGTCGCTTTTTTCGTCTTTCCTTGCGTCAATTTATATTCTTAAGCAAGTTTACAGTAAACGAATTTTTACAAGTGAGGAGCACACTCTATCCATTTATCTAATCACGAGAAACAAAGTGTCATTATCTCTGCAAGTGCCAATTAAATTAAGCCAGTCTGTTAAAAAACGAATCAAACATTTTTTTGCGAACAGAAAGGGAAAACACAACAAAAAAATTGATTAACGAATTTAAAAAGTTATTTAGAAAAAGTTGAGTCATATCATTCTGCTTTTCAGTGGCGTTTCTTTAAATAAACCAACGACCACCACAACAAAAAAATTCAAGGAGTCTAACATATCTCTCAGTAAAGAATGTTGAGTTAGGCCAGCATTAGACTGCCTAAGATTTTTGACAAAAAAGTTCTTACAAATATATTTTGTAAAACAACTCTTCTTTTATTAAAGACGAGCTATTACAATGTAAATTATTTTATGAAATTTGTTTTACTAAATTTTATTGTCAAATACTGGTCTCACCGACATTACATCTAGTATAGTGCGACAAGCATAGGATGGCGTACGACATATGAGGTGCGAAGGGGATAAACAGTAGAAAATAAGAGGTATAAATTGGTTTCCAGTAGAGTCTTTTTCTGAAATTCGACCTTTGTGAAAGACACCTCATTTCAATACCGATTTTACATCATAAATATAACTAAAGCGAAACAATCTAAATACAACAGCTCAACGAGGCAAAACCCGGCGTACCGGATAAGCACGACATTTTTTCTTAAAATTAAAATTTTTTCTGTGATGATCACTGTAAATATGAGAAGGAAATCTTTGTTATCCTAAAATGCGCAAGAGAAAACAATGGAATGGGAGACTGCGGTCAAACCCTATGTAAACACTCAGATAGTCAGGCGGCCCTTGGGGCGCTCATGCGCCCGAAATTTACCTCAAAGCTAGTATGATGATAAACTAGTGAAACTGGCGGAACATAATAGAATAAAACAATTATTGGTGCCAGGACATATATATTGGACCAGAGCCAGCCCTGTTGTACCAAAAAATACTATAAGGTCACAGGTCAAACTCTGGGTAAGGGAAAAAAATGAAAGCCACTGGTTTGAAAGACTGAATGCTAAACTCACAAAAGACCTCCTCAGTTACAGTAGGATGCAAATGAGAACTATAATGGGAATTATGACCGGCCACATGGCGGTTAAAGTTCACTTGAACAGGATGGGTCAGGAACTGGAAACAGTAGAACAGAGGCCCTGCATCGCAAAAGGCACTCAATATTTGGGGAAGTTGAACTAGACCCAATAGCAACTGGGGAATACTCCATTAAGGACCTGTACAAACTTGTACAGGGGACTAAATTAATGGAACGGTTACCTTAGCAACTAAGAGGGTGCACAATAAGCCAGTAATGGCTGCAGTGCAGTGACTATGGCTTCCCGCCAGGCAAGTTGGAGTCACAATCGAGCGGTTTTAGTCGGTATGAATCAGACACTACCCGGCCTCTCCTGGTAGAGGAAAAAATGACTCTGGCAGGAAAGTAGGCCGGGTGTCTTATGCAAGATTTCCTCTTGAGATCTCTGAAAAAAAAATTAGAAGAGAGGCAAGATCATCCAGTAAGACAGTCCTCAAATTTCTCATACGCCATCCTATGTTTGCCAAGCAGTAAGGGTAGAAAGTCTAAATTTCCGCCAAAACTTTTGTGAGCAGATCAGAGGAGAACGAGCAACACCATGGGATATGCTTTTTTCATAATTAAACTTATTGATGCTTACTATTTCAAGTTAAAATATCAATTTTTCCACTCGTTATCGAAATCTTGGCATCTTTTGATATTTTTAAACTTGTCGTGGTTTCTTCTTCAGGGTTATTAAACTTAGATATTGCATTGGGAAAAAGCCGTGTGTTCAAGCAGACAGACAGAAAATGAAATGGGAAATAAAGATACAAACATAGGCGGACGCTACCACTACAGTCTACAAATCGTGAGTTTAGGTAAGACAATGAAAATTATTTTATTTCCAACAAATTTCCATCCATTGTTAATACTCTTTTAACTCCGAGTAAGGTTTATATAGTCTAACATATACGCATTTGTAATGATGTCACCAGTTGAGAAAAAAACGTATGGCGTAGATATTTTTGCGAATCAATGTTTTTTGATTGACAGTGACGGATACTTCACAGAACCAATTACCTACCTATTTGAATCATAGACACTACTTTTTTAAAAAAGTTTATTGTCACCGCTGTTTATAATATACTAAACAAAGATAAACAAAAATGACGTCATTACAAATGGGTATAAGTTGAACTATACAAAAATGCGTCTCGAAAAATCATATTCTAAAGATGCTGAACTTAATTTTACATCAAAATATCAAAAAATCTAAAAATGGGGAAAATATATACTGTTTTTCTTTTGGATGACACCAAACATTAAGACAGTTTTTTGTGTGTAGTTCTTTTACCATGTGGATTACATAGTCCACATGTTCACACAGGTGGACCTAGAAGTACATAAAATAAAATTAGAAGCCAATTTATTTAAATTTAGAACACTTAACGACTTTGCGACTATTTACGTTTGTATTAAGTTTTATTTTAAAAAAAGTAATAAATAAATCACTATTATAAAAGCACAGGAAAAAAAGTCCTGCTTGATTTACAGTCTGTAAAACTTTCAATTTGCATCTGAGTGATCTTCATCTTCCACCAAAAATATTTTGAAAGTATTGTATTAGTTTAGTAACGGAGTAAAATTGCAGGCGCGGATCTACGGGAGGGGAAAAAGGGGAATTCCCCCCACCAAATGTGAATGTATATTTAGTTTTGACACACAGAATACACCTCCTGGCCACCATGCAAAATAGCTTTATGCAATATTTATTATGATATTTCCGAACCGAACCCCCCCCCCCCCCCCCCCCAAATAAAGTTCCTAGATCCGCTTCGGAGTAAGGACATTATTTATAATGCAATTAGGAGTACAGAACTGGCAGCATTGTGTCTTAAGCCCACTTAACAATATAATTTTAATAATTTAGTTGCCTTATTATTTGTGGTATGGTTTTATTATTTTGACTTTGTCAAGGACCTTTCCCAGGTAGCAAGGTCACGTTTTCTAAACGTCAAAAACAGGTCATTTTTAATGACCATTGACGTCTCTAATCTGACGTGTAAAAGACCTTTAAATGACGTTCAAAAGACACATCCAAAATGACGTCATTTTTAGACGTTTTAAAGACGTCAGCAATATGACGTATTTGGGACCAAATCAGAACATTAGACACACACACAGACACAAACCTATTTATGACTTTTAAACTTTTAACTCGTCTGAATATATGAAATATTCCCTGCAGTTGAGAACACTGAAGGAAACTTAGACACAGAAGGTGACTCTTCTGTGACTTAGACCTGGAAGTACTGGAACAGGTACAGCGGTGTTCGTCTGTGAAGTACAGATCAAAATAGAGCTATACCTAGACTTACACATCTCCACCTCGAAGCGAAGGAAGCCTCGAAGTTTGTCTTGATTTAATATTTAATTTATTTTACATACGTACCCCCACATTCTGTATAAATCCGGTCAAGTACTGACTGGGGCACCATCTATGTAAGTATGAGTGTATATCCCTTGGACAAAGTGTGCAGTGTGGGTAGTGACCAATATATGACGTTTTTCAGACGTCAAAAACTACACTACGAAAAGACGTGAAGTAACTGACGCCTTAAAGACAACATTTTTTGGTAGATGACCTGCTGGTCATCCAAATGACCACTTTTTGACGAAAAAAAGAAGATGACCCCTTGCTACCTGGGTATCATGGTAGAAAAACACGAAAAGAAAAAAACTTGTCAAAAATATAAGAAAAAGCACAGGAAAAAAGTCCTGCTTGGTTTACAGTCTGTAAAACTTTCAATTTACATTTGAGTGATCTTCATCTTCCACCAAAAATATTTTGAAAGTATTGTATTAGTTTAGTAACGGAGTAAAATTGCAGGCGCGGATCTACGGGAGGGGAAAAAGAGGAATTCCCCCCACCAAATCTGAATGTATATTTAGTTTTGACACACAGAATACTCCTCCTGGCAACCATGCAAAATAGCTTTATGCAATATTTATTATGATATTTCCGAACCGAACCCGAACCCACTCCAAATAAAGTTCCTAGATCCGCTCCGGAGTAAGGACATTATTTATAATGCAATTAGGAGTACAGAACTGACAGCATTGTGTCTTAAGCCCACTTAACAATATAATTTTAATAATTTAGTTGCCTTATTATTTGTGTTATGGTTTTATTCTGTTGACTTTTTCAAGGTAGAAAAACACGAAAAGACAAAACTTGTCAAAAATATAAGACCCCGACTAAGAACCCCGACACGTATATAAAAGCCCTTTTATTGGTCCTTCGAGCCGGATCTGATACAGCGACCTATGAATTTTATTTAATTATTTTTATATTTAAATGATATGATGTCGAAAAACACGAAAAGAAAAACTTGTCAAAAATATAAGACTTTAAAACATATATGTCCGAAGGCTTGATCAGCTGAGACATTCTGTGTCAAGATTGAACACGGTCTGACTTGTTAGTCAGTCTCCAGAGCCGCTAGAGTGAGGTCGTGTTTATCGCGTCTGTCGTGCATCATGGATTTCGAACAATGTGTTAACATTAAGTTTTGTTTTAAGTTGCAAAACAGTTCCAAAGAGGCTCCTCAAATCGGTGTCTAATCTTTGGCTAATGTGGTAACCTGAAGACTATTTACAAGTGGAATGAGCGATTTCAAAACGGGAATGAGTCGGTTGAAGACAAGCAACGGTCACTTAAAGTCAAAAGACCATTTTTTTTCGATATCGAGGGCATAGTGCGATCAGAGTTCGTTCCAAGGGGAACTACTGTAAATTCCGAATTTCACAAAGGTGTACTGCAACGTTTGCGAAACGATGTACGAAGAGTCCAGAAAATGGGCTCATGGCTTCCTTCTTCATTACGACAATGCGCATGTCTAAAATCTTCCTGTGATTTTAGCACCATGCGATTACTGGCTCTTTCCAAAAATAAAAAAACGTGCTAAAAAACGTTTTGACACCATTCCTGAGATTAAAATGGCCACGAAAGAACAGCTGAACGCCTTTCTGGATTTAAAGTTGGGATAAGTGCATGTCTAGCCACGGACAGTACTTTGAAGGAGATTACTTTCATTTACATGTAAACTTATGACTTTGTAATAAAGTTATTCACCGTATTATTTGACCAGACCACGTATCTGTTTTTGTTTAACCCGCTCAAATTCACTGTCTGCCAATGCTCGAACACGCGGCTTTTTCCCATGCATTGACTAGGTTTGGGAATCCTGTATGGCGTAACTGATGGCAGTTAGTGCAGCTAGTGCTATTTTGGTAAGTCATTTATACACTTCTTATGTCCCTTTTTAAAAATCGCAAGCGAAGAGATGTAAAGATAAAGATTGTAAAATGGAGACAAAAACAATATATCGATACACAAGCTATATTTTATAACTAATTATCAAATAAAGAAAATGGTAAATGTCAAACTTTTTCAAATAGAAATAAAATATAATATAAACTAAAAGCTAGAAAAAAGCAGTTTCTAAATAGACATACAGTAGAAAGCTGAATATTATATATGTAGAAATACACAGGTATGTGTACATGTTTAATATAATTTTTATTCAATAAAAGACTGTAATTAATGTTTCGAAACTTGATATGTTTCATGCTTTTAATATGATTTAATTAATTAAAGTTGAGTAAAAACAGCCCAAAATAATCATAATTAAAAACAAAAATTTAATAATCACTAATGCTTTCTAATATATTTTTATAGTTAAAGAATACAACCAAATGTTGTTATTGGTGCAAAAATCTGTTAGTGCAAAAATTTTGTACCCTGTATTTTAAACTTACAAATATTAATATTAAATATGTTAAAAAGCGCAAACACACTGAGCGCCCAAATTCTACATCTTAAAACATTAAGATTGTTTTATAAAAAGTGATTATTCGATATAACAATGTTTGGAATAAAAGAGAAAATAAAACAAAATATTAATATATTTTAAATCACCTTAACAAAAGAAAAATCGTCACCAGGAGGGAAAGTTTGAATATTTTTTATATTTACCGTTAACGTACAGAAACATACGGAAAACCATTTTTTTGCTGGGCATCAAATTAGAATTTTATGTCTACTATACACTTAGAATTCAAAAAATATATTATCGTACTTATTTTGCCATTTTTTTTTAATGGTAAGATAATTTTGGTAGAGTCTTGCCTATTTTTTTACAATCACACATTTAAGCTTATTAAACGGCTAGAAACACCCATTATGAAATATGTGAGTTAATAATTTTGCCAAAGGCACTAGCATATTACTGTTTTTTTTAAGTTGTTGTAGTAAAGCTTTGTATTATAATTACATACAAGTTATGCCTTTAACATTTTTTCGCGACTTCTTTACACATTCTTTCATTATATACATTCTTTGCATTTAAAATAATGTGAAATAGGTTAATAGGAGGGAATCCGCTTGGTAGTAGACCACGGTCACTAGAATATACAGGTCTATGGATCTTATTATATGTAATTTTTTCACGTCACTGGTGGTCTAGCTGATTTTTGTAAACAAAAGTTAGGTAGGATATCTCTTTAATAAACAATAAATATTTTTGGAATTTTTTGAAAACCAAGGCAATTTTCCAATTTTGATGCATGGCGTATAATTCGACACTCACTGTTATTGCATTAATTTCCTCGCTAATCTTGAAAAAAATATGAACTGATGATGCCCGGTGAGGATATGGACGCACAAACGGAGATATTGGGACTGTGGAGATGGTGTCCCGTTGAATATTGTTTGACCAATAGAGTTTACAAAGCCGTGATGTAAGGATTGGTTTCGTAAGAAACATGCACGAAAAAGAGAATGTCTCCATGGTAACTTTTAAACAATATTGCTAACAAATTATATGCTGTGTACAACCGAGCGGATGGCCGCGTGCCTTTGGCCCTTTAACCTATCTCGCGTTATTTTAAATGAAAATATGCAATCCATGTCACCCTGAATATCAATATCAAAAAAGTTTAAAACTGTCATTTATTTTAAAAAACTTACTTGCTTAGAGAATTGCGATTATAAATAATTGTTTAGCTTAAGTTTATAGCGGTCAATAACTTTTACCATGGCCCCATGTGCGCAAAAATAAAAAGCCTTTAATTAACAATGTAGCATAGTCGAGAAAATAAAATCTATTTTAAACAATAATGACAATCTATTATTAGTAAAGTAAAAAAGCTGGATTAAAGAGTAATTCCACTATACTACAAATAAAAAATGGTTCAAAATTTCTTGATAACGTGACTTTTAATTAAAATTGTTTAGAAAACCCTTCCAAAACTGTCATTAAAGTCGCCAAGATCCGAAAATCCAAGATTTACAAAAGCCTTCCAAAATAAATCGCAAACAGCATCTGTCATCATACATTGTAAATAAATTGCAAAAATAGAAAAAGTAACGGGCAATGTTGGATTCGAAAACGAAAGTGTTTCAGACTTACGGTCTTTGACACCGAATTTACACTGAGGCGTTGTTTTGGCATTGCGTTAGCAAAAAGTTTGGAAGTTCATAGTCGACTTGCACGACGGTTAACCAACCAATGGCCAATCGTCACGACCAGCCAGTTACTTGTGAAATGACAAGGTCCCTATAATCTACACAGGTTGCCAACAGAATATGACTGTGACGTCATGTGAAGTTAACTGGCCAACTGTACCTACGTTATACGTCTTTCTTTACTATTTAAATTGATACAGTGACTTTTTAATGTTAAAAAAGTGCCTATGAAACATTTGTTTTTGTGTATTCTAGGGGTACAACCTCTAATGGCACCAGAAAAGTGATTTAGCACGGATTTCAAAAAGGGCTTAACGGTGTCTTTCTAAGAACTCTCGTTAAAGTTTTAAGGTTTTACATATCACGTAGGTTACGATCTAGGTTATGGACTAAATCAACGCAATGACGTAGATACCAAATCTGATTGCTGTGACGTTACAATTTTAAAGTTTGTAGGGGCCTGTGTAGAGTATCACCTTGATCACAACAAATCAATGTCAGCTGACCACAGAAGGAATGGTCGACGGCAATATAAATGCTAACTGCGAAGGCGCGGTGCATTTCCCAGATTATGTCAAGCACTTAAAATGACATCGCCTCTTATTTATTGACAAATAAAAAATATAACCGACATCAGCCCAGACACTGCTTGTATTGATACCAAATATGGAGATAATCACGTTGATATAAATATGATGGAGTTATAAATAAAGAAACGTAAATTAAAACTCATCAAGGAGAAAAACACCGGCTTTAAGAGTCGCGAAAAACAGCTAGAAGAAAAAAAAAATATTTAAAACATACTACAAACTTGGTTCGGTAGGGGTCAGGTTTTTCAGAAAAACTTTTCTTCAGTAAGTCGTACTCGCCAAGCCAATCTGTTTCCAAATTTTATTTAAATATTGGTTGTGAATTACATTTTTGTTTTATTATAGTAATTAAGTCTATCGATTATGTGTTCTCACTACTTTTCAAATCTGACAACGGAAAAACTGTCGCTCGGTAATTTAACAACAGTTTTTTTCCTACTCCTACCCAACCAATGTTACACTATTGAACAGAAAGTGTCACTAGCGAAATCATATAACACAAACGGTTAAGAAGTCAAAATAGATTTTTGAATTTTATGAGATCAAACCAAACTAAATTTACTGTTATTTATCATAATAATAATGTCTATGTCAAGGATCTTTGGTAATTTTTAATTTAAGAAAATAGCTTAGAGGCACGTTTATCATTGTGATGGTAGGATAATCGACTTTGTCTAAAAGCTCAGAGCTAAAACGAAAACTAAAACTAATAGAAATAGAAACTAAAAAGGAGAACTAATTAAAAAATAGATATTAAAAAAATAAGCAGCAGAAAATATTCTCAAGAGCAACGAAATTATTAAAAAGAACTTAACTGAAAAAAAATACGTACAAAAAGACACTAAATAAAGGATGCTCAAAAATCCCATAAGAAACTTAAAGAAAAGGAGGAAATATTATTTAAAAAAATAAGTTGAATGTTATAAGCGATATATAAAGGAAGCAAATCAAAAATCAAAGTAGTAAAAAGTCACAAATTGCTTGGCATAGATAATATACCTCGTGTGTCATTGCCCGGTCCATCAAAGTAAACAGATAACTAGCCACCTAAAGAGGATGAAGAACATGAAACCCCAAAGCAAATTTTCCACCAAACACCAGCTAGAACTTGAAGCGGTGGGTCCAGATCCAAATACAAGGACCAAGTTGAAGAAAATCTTACAAACGTCAGAAATTGGAGGGTCAAGCCGAAGAATAGGAAGAAATTAAATAGACATCATAATGGGTAAATCTCAGATAGCCTAAATATCTGTTCATGCGTCATTGGAGGTCTAAAAAACTTCTTTACATGTATTGTATATGTTTAATTTGCGGATGTTGGAATCTGAGCAGCATTTTTTACTTTACTAAAACCCAACGCCTATGATCTCGAAACAAATTTGTTAAAGTATAAAAAGCTGATATTCATTCCTCATTTGTATGTCATTCAGTGACAGACGTTTTATTTTCAATATTACCTTTAAACTTTGTTTCAAAATCAGTGACTTACACAACCAACATGTTCAATCTTCTCAGTACGGATTGAACTTGCTTCTTTCCTGCTTGGCCTTGCCGGATCCTTCGCCACCTGGACTCCTAATCCTCGGCTGGTAACCCTTGTGCGAGCGGTGGACCCCGGTCGTCTGGACAGGCGGCGCCGGCGGCTGCCCCCCTCCCAGAAGCTCCGTAAGGCCCCCGAGGGCGCTGAGACTCGTCAGAGCATTTAGCGCACCCGGTTTTGTCAATAATTGAGCAAGGGGAATGGCACTAGCCAATGAGGAGGCGGTATTGGAGTTATTGGAGGCTGAGGAGGATGAGGACTGTTGGTTTGAATTGCTGCCGCCTGAGGTGGGGGAACTTTGGCTTTCTAGGTTGGCTTTCTGGAGTTCGACGCTGTGGGGAGAGAGATCAGTGACAACGTGACGGGTGGTATGGTGGGTGAGGACAAATTTAAAAGGGGGAGTTTTATACATGGATCAGACATATAAATTAAATTTGAAAGTAATTTCAGTCCTTAATGTGCTAATAAAGGTCCGCAAGGACAGGTTTAATAATATGAAACAAACAACTTTTTTTTTTTGGATTTAAACTATAGTAAACTCCCCCTTGTAAATAAACTGGGGTTTTGTTTTTGGCGATAGGTTTTAAAGTTTAAATTGGTAAGTGGATTTTGACTTGTCTTGGAAAACTTGGATAAAAGGTTTTTTTGGTAAAGGTTTCTATAAATGTTATCAATATTGGATTTAAAATTAAAAAGCACTGGAAAAAAGTAAAGAAAAAGTGGTTGGGTATTTTTGGCGAAAAAATTTATATATCTTCTAGCAAAATTAGTCTAAGATTGTGGGGAGTTAGTTGTTTGCATGTAGTAAAAATCCTTAACTATTATTACCAAATGAAATGGTGACTTTTAATTGCCTTTATTTTATACAGTGTGTTCTTTAACTCACTCACTCACTATTTTTTCAGCAGACCCTGTAGTGCACTAATCCCAACCGCTCCCAGCGGATCTATACCTAAAAATATTTAGTGACACATTTTTTTGCCAGATTACTAAAGTTTATTATTTATTTCTTTTACGTCTGTCATGTAAAAAGGCTAAATAAAAAAGATTCCGGTTTATTGCGCTTTTTAATTAACGTCTGAAAAACGTACATAGACGCAGCAAATATCTAGTTTAAAGCGGCGCGGCGCAATATCTCGAAAACTCATTTATTTAGATAATATCTAATAAGTCATTTGATATAAAATTATAATATGTTCATTCATAACCAGTCCAAAAAACAGTAGCTTTAAAAAATTTTAGGCAGTATCGAAGCGGTTGGGAGGGGTCCATTAGAATGTTGAATGCTAATACGCGGTTCATATTGCTTTTCTTTATCGCAACTAGGGCCACTCTGCAATCTGATTCGTCAGATTTGATTTTATTTTTTGATTATGCGAGTTTTCATACTATACAAGTATCAATCTCCTAGTTTTTGTCAAAGTCTGAACACCAAATGCAGTTTAGGAAAATACAAAAGAACCGTCTCTCACTGGCACAACACATTACGTTCATTGTATGCACCGCTACCAAATACCTTGCAGCATAAAGACTGGGCATCATACCCATGCAATCTTACACGCGATGCTTGAAGCCTTAATGTTCCTTTTTCGAAATGACGGGATTTCGGTAACTGCACATGCGTTAGTTTTGGATCATACTTCGTTACGTCACTACATTATTAGACAATTGTCAAAAATTTAAGGTTATGTCTATTATTGTTTTTAAACTAGTTAATCAAATTGTGAAAATTAATCAAATCGCGGATTAAATTTGTAGTTTTTCCAAAATTAATTGTGCAGATTTATTGTAAGATTTATAAACCACTCTTAAATTTATTAACAAATTATAAAGAAAATACAAGTACTTACCTATGAAAAGGTACTCCCTTACTTAACCCAGACATTTTTTTCAAAAACCGCAATGTTTTACGCGAATTATTTCTCAATTTTTACAGAAAAAAACACAGTTATACACGACAAACGCAAAACACCGTAGAATGTAAATTAACCACAAACATGGCGTCCGCACACAGGAGCTGTGTGCCTACGTACCAAAACACTCGATTGCGCACTTGGAAATTTGTGTCTGCGAATTTAAATTTGCCATTTATTTCCAAAGGACGCTATATGATTGCTTCGCCTTTTGATTTTTTGAACCAGTAATTATGCTCTAAGGTATTTGACCGCTCAATGCACAGGCGAACCTCTAACGTTATTGGTTAATGTAAAGCTAGGTATTTCAAATACCCGTACGGGCCAGTCAAACTGCGAGCCTGACCAATAAAATCGCAGGTGTTTCACAGTTACGATAACGATAACGCAATCAGTGCATATAAGCAAAATATTAATTAAAAAATATATATTCTTAAGGTTTTCGTGCAGTTACTCCAAGACCAAACTTAAAAAATTATAAAACAAAGGCAATTATTTATTTTTTTCACTTGCATAACAAATGTATTTTATTATTTAGTCAGAATTTAAAGCAAAAAAATGCTCAAAAATTGTACCAATACTACTCAACAAATTATGGCTTGTTGATAATTTAATTTTTAATTTTCTTTATCTATAAAATACTTGAATTTTTAAGCACTTTAATTTCTGACAAAAATAAAAATTGTTCCTGATTTTTGTAAGGCTTAGGACTTACCTCATATTGATCAAATACTGAGCCAGTGCCACAGCGTCGGGATTTCCGGAGATTGTAATGGTTCTCTCAGCAGTACCGCCTTCTCTCTCGTCACAGTTAGAAATGCGAATCATAGCGCCCGAGATTTGTCTTATTTCTGCAATTTTGGTACCACCTTAAAAGGAATTAATGCAATTACAGAATATTGAGGCATGATTTAAACGGCAGAACGGTAGAGAAAGGGAACGAATTCTTTGTTTGCGTTTAGTCACACACACAAACAATTCGAATTAAATTTATTTTCCACAATCTTGTGTTGTGAACGATTTTTAATTGATTAAACAATTTTGAGTCACTGGGTGTTTGCCTCTAATTTGAGTAGGATGACCTGTGTGACGTCATTAATCCAAGATGGTGGCTTTTTTTTAGCTTTTTCACAAACTTATAACTTTTGCTATATTAGTTTTACAGAAAAACTGTACGTTTTTGGTTTGCAAAACAACACGAATTAATATAGTGAAGAAATTTGCTTTAGATCTCCAAAACTTAACAAAGATATAGATTTTTTTTAATGATTTTTTTGTATATTGAAAAAAATTAATATCTTTGATAGTTTTTAAGATATAAAGCTATATTAATTGCTGCTCTCTTGCAAACAAAAAAACGTAAATTTAAATATTTTTAAACCAATTTAACTAAAGTAATAAGCCAAAGTTGGTAAAAAAGATCGACCGAGAGTAGTCTTAAACTCCCTTGACTAATCTTGAATTTTTTTAAAAAATTTTAATATTTAAAAAAATAACAATATCTTTTCTCAAACGGAAAGCTTAGTACCCGTGAATAAAAACAAACATTTTATATTTATTTTGTATTTATACCAGGGCTCTCAACAGATAAACAGGAAAATAAAAAGAAAAATATTTTAATTTTTTTAAATAAAAATATGAAAAATTAGGTTTTTTTTTGGTCCCCTACCAAATGACCGGTTAAGCCACACCCAATTTTTTTTTAGGAAAATACATTTACCAAGCAAAACTATATATATATATATATATATATATATATATATATATACTTATTTTATTAATAAAGAAGTTGAATTAGGCGTGGATGGCGTATGGACAAACAAAAACAAGACACAGGTCTTAAATATAATACTTTAAATACCTATTCCGACATCATATTATATTTAAAAAACTCAACATTCCAAATAGAATAAAATTAGTATTAACAAGACAGATAATTTTAAATTTGTGTTTGCATTAACACTAGTCACTGGAGCAAACATTAGAGTTATTGAAAAAAGGAACGGATAAGACCAGGCCCCAATAAGGCCAGGTTTAATTTAGACCATTTTACATTGTAAGGTGCTTCAATTATGACTTACCGACTGTTTTAAGGCTCGAACTAAATACAGCCTGATTTATTTATCCTTAATTAGGCCAGAACCTATTTATTTTGGGCTTTAAAACAGCTGATGTTATAACTAAAGCATCTTACAATGCAAAACTAAAAAAGGCCTGGCCTTATTGCTGCCTGATTTTATCCGTACCTTATTCCAATAACTCTCTTTTAGCCCCTCAGTTCATCGTCATTGGGGAAAATATGAAAAATATGAAAGATTTTTAAAAAATATGAAGTTTTATGAAGTCTGAAAAAAAATATGAAGGTGCTGTTATACCCGCTTAGCCACGAATTTTTTTTTGTGAATATCTTTTTTTAGTTGATTCAAAGCTCATTGAAATGTCAATTAAATTGATTCTTTTGCAAACAAATTATAACCCATACAATTTTTTTGTAAGTTATGTGTCAAAAGTTTAAAGCAAAGGTTTGTGAAAAAACATGGAAAAAATCGCAATCTTGTATTTATGATGTCACACCGGTGCTCCTATTTAAGTTTGAGGCAAACACCCGTCGACTTAAAATTGAGTGATACATAACAAATCGACTGGGGGTAGTCCAAAACTTGGTTCCTAATTTTTTTTTGGTTAAAAGAAAATTATTTAAAAAAAAAATAATATCTTTGTTAGTTTTTAAGATATAAAGCTAATTATTTTACTATCTTAATTGCTATTCTATTGCAAACAAAAAACGTATTAACAGTTTTTCTGTAAAACTAATTTTGCCAAAGCTATAAGCCAAAGTTTGTAAAAAAACATGAAAGAAGCCTCCTACCTGGATTTATGACGTCACACCGGCCCTCCTACTCAAATCGTAGGAAAACACCTGGTAACTTAAAATCGTGTGATCTCTAACCAATCGAAAAAAAATTCCACAACTATCCCGCGGTATACCATAGGCCTCTCAACTATCTCCAGGATTTTGCCAGTTAAGTATAAATTGTACTCATCGTCTTTTGCTTAGTTTTAGTATTCAATAATAAGCAAATCAAAACCACAATTTTCAATGAGAATTTTTATACAATGCTTTTGGTTTATTTCAATTAATAGCAGTTTTTGATATGGTAGAAAATTATATCTTGGGTATACCTTTGCCTATGACACATCCAATCAGTTCATTTGGTACCGTCATTTCATGAGTCTGTTGGTTTGAATTTTGCTGGCTCCCCCGGCTGTTAGTTGTTCGTAACTGAGACCCAGCGAGTGCTGCTAATGCTAAAAGTCAAAAAAAAGTGTAAGAAACTATTCTACTAGGATCCTGATAATTAAAAAATAATACAAACAATTTCTCAATTCTGTGGTATTTTCTATTTATCACTGTTTTTATTTCTACTGCTTGATTTTATAAATTAATTTTAATAGATATAAATATCATAACAAAAAAATTTCACGTAAAAAGGTCAAGTACGCGAAAATGGTATTCTGTTAAAACAATCGAGATCAAAGTTTTTACACAGGAAGATGTGACAAATCTACCATGTTGCAAACCCGAAAATAAAACGAGAGAGTCAATTGAGCACATCAGCTTTACACCCGAAAAAGTTAAGCAAGTTTTAAATAAACAAAAACAGCACTCTAGTCCTGGCCCGGATGGTGTTCCAGCAATTTATCTGAAAAGAAGTGCCCCCCTCTATCACAAAACTCCTCTCGGAAGTAATGACTGAATCGTTTGAAACAAGTATAATACCAGAAACTTGGAAAAGCTCTGTGGTCATTCCCATACATAAAAAAGGAGATAAGCTGGACCCAAATAACTATAGACCAATAAGTCTGACTTCCATTATCTGCAAAAGTATGGAGAGGATTATAGCTTGGGAACTAACAGACTTTTTACTTGAGCATAATAGTCTAGCACTATTTAATCAACATGGGTTTCTGCCACGAAGATCTGTGGTATCAAACCTGCTTAGCAACCTCGAAGCATGGACTGAAAAGGCTTTCGATTCGGTACCAATCCAAAGGCTACTATTAAAATTAGAACATAGTGGAGTTAGAGGAAAATTATTAAATTGGATAAAAGGGTACCTGACTGAAAGAACTTTGCAAGTGCGAATAGAAAATTGTCTCTCAAATAAGCGACGGGTTTTAAGTGGAGTACCACAGGGTTCAGTATTGGCAGCATTGCTTTTTCTGATATACATCGCTGACATGTCAGAAAACATCCTTAGTAGAATAAGCTTTTTCTGTGATGATGCTAAATTTTACGGCGACCCCTCCATCCACCATGGTCAACTGCATCAAGACCTATCAGAGCTCGAGGACTGAACAAAGAAATGGCTCATCAAACTAAACTCCAGTAAGTGCACAGTGCTACATATTGGCTATAACAACCCCCATCTCACATACTTTATTAACAACCAAGAGCTAGAAAGTGTCACAGAGCAGAAAGATTTGGGTGTTACAATTAGCCAGGACTTAAAATGGAAAGCTCACATTGTCAAAATAGTAAAAAAAGCGAACTCTATGATTTATCTTATCAGAAGAGCATTTACCGAAATCACTGAAAAGATGTGATTGTGATTCTAATATATAAAACCTATATAAGACCTATTCTCGAGCATGCTGTAGTGGTATGGAACCCATACAAAGATTCATATCTGCTAGAAAGAGTTCAACGTAGATTCACTAAACTTCCCTCAACATTAAAAGAAAAAACGTATGAAGAAAGATTAGCTAAATTGGGCCTTACCACACTGGCAGAAAGAAGGAGAAGAGGCGATTTAATTGAAACATTTAAGATTTTAAAAGGTCATTACAACTGTGACAAGTTTTTCAATAAACATTTCAAAATGAAAGGTTCTCACTAATTTAGAAATATTTATTGAAACTTTGCTGTTACAGCCAAACTTGTTTACGTTCTGGTAGCACTGTACCTAAGATGTAATTATGCAGCCGTAATAGCCAAGTTTAAATAAACATTTCCAAATTAGTAAGAACCTTTCATTTTGAAATGCGTATTGAAAAACTTGGCTATACTTTGATCTCAATTCTTTTAACGGAATACCATTTTCACGTACTTGGCCTTTTTATATAAAATATTTTTGTTATGATATTTATTTCTATTAAAAATAATTTATAAGATCAAGCAGCATCTTAATTCTCTTAACAAAATACCATACCGTACTTGCCCTTTCTTACATGAGATGTGTTTGTTAAGATTTTACAAAATTTTAAAGGTGGCTAGAAACCGTTTGTTTTTATTTTTAATTTAAAATTGATTTTGTTTATTAAAAATGCGGGGTTAAGATTTTTAATAATCACCTGGGTTGTAAAATCCTATTTTGGGAAAAGCGATTTTTAGCACCTTTTTGGGACCTTTTTTGGTCATATGACTTTTGTCAGCTTTTGTTAAAATCGCGATAAAACCACGTTTTGACTTTTTGGAAAGCGCCGACCTGCGCCAGAAAGAGAAAGAAAACCACTTCCGTCGAAACTTTTGCCGAGAACGCATCGCAACAAAAAACCTTAAAAACTATTTTCGGGAGTGAAAACCCGGATCGGCCCTACCATCACTGATAAAGACGAGCGAAGCTGCAGAAAACAAACTGGTAAGTCTTAACGTGGGCGAAACTTAATTTAAACATCACAAAATTAACCTTTTTTATAGAAATCCCAAAGGGGTGTTTTTCAGGGTATTTTTTCGTTTTTTGGGGAAAATACAAAGGACCACTCTTCTCGGGACTCCACCCATTTGGTCCTTCGGTAGCCTAATTTTTTGAAAAAGCAGTTTGGGGATGCAGTTTGTCTGAATTTGCCTGTTATCAAGTGGGTTTTTCTTGCAGTAGACACGTTTTTATTTCAGTTTTTTTGTGAAACCGTTTTTTGCGTCCTTGATGTGCGCTGCTGTATGTGCGCGCGCAACATCACACCTTTGAATAGGAAACTGGTAAAATTGGTTCATTGTAGTTTTTTTTGTTGGCCTTGTTTTGTTGGTTTTCGACCATAGAAAAAGAAAATTTCATTGTTTTCGACGGTTGGCACCATTGAAATCATATGTTCCATGACATATGACGCCTACCTAACCTATAATTTTTGATGACAAAACGACCGTTATATGCATATATGATGCAGTTGTTCGTCTTTACAATAATAAGAGACGCCTTGTAACCCACTATTGGTCTTCGGTTTATTCTGCACCTACTGCTAAAAGTAATAGCTCTCGGGACTTAAGAAAACTTTTGTCCACATTTCGTGAAAATCTTGAAGCCCTTTCAAATTTTAATGATTTAGACCTTCTTGATTTTATTAAAATGAACCTTCTTCTACAGAAGATTGATCCCACTCTTAAGCAGAAATTTGAAGTTGAGAATAGCACCAAAGAGATCCCAACCTATAAAAGTTTGTTTACCTTTCTAGAGCAGAATTGTCGTGCTCTTGAAAATTGTTGCCTTTTGGACAATTCTTTTGATGCTGTGTCTGTTTCCCCCTCTCATCGCCAGGGTGGAGGGAGAAGGACAAGTAAACCACCCTATAGTTTAACCACCCAAATTGACCATTGCAGCTGTTGTAAACAGAAAGGCTTTCACCCATTTATTAAGTGTGATAAATTTTTGGAAATGGAAGTCTCACAGCGACATGCCCTTATAAAAAGGGAACACCTTTGTTTCAATTGTTTTAGAAACCACCCCGTGAACCAGTGTCCTCATACTGAGTCATGTTCATTTTGCGCAGGACGTCACAATACTCTTTTGTGTTTTAGAAAGAAAAAGAGTCCAAATGATCCTGTTGGTACCACCTCCCATAGTACTACCCCTAGAAGTACCATGTGTACATCCACCATTGTAAACCATAGTGAACCAATTGAAGTGAAATCAGTTCTTTTTGCTACCGCTCAGGTTCTGATTTTGAATAACCAACATGAACTTGTTCCTTGCCGAGCCCTCTTTGATACAGCAAGTGAAGCGAGTTTCATATCCTTGTCTTGTGCTGACAAATTGAAATTGCCTATTATTCCTAATAGTACACCAGTCCATGGGTTAAATAATATGAGTTGTAATGTGTCTCATGGAACCATGAACCTTGAGATTTGTTCTAAGAACTTCCCAGATAGTTTTTTTAGATGTGAAGCCATCATTAACCCTAACATTTGTGGACCTACCCCTTCCACTTTTGTAAAAAATAATTTGTCACAGTGGCCTTATTTAGAAGGATTGGAAATTGCTGATCCAGACTTTGGAAAGCCCAGTGATGTTGATATTTTGCTTGGAGTTGATTTATTTGGCCAGATGCTTGTTCCAGGTTTTGTGAAGGGACAAAATGGACCTTCTGCCATGAATACCATATTTGGTTGGGTATTGTTTGGAGGCTTTAATAAATCTACCCCCTCAAAATTTGTTAATTTGTTGACTACCATAGATTACCCAAATAGTTGTGCTCTCAGTGATACTATGAGAAAATTTTGGGAAATTGAGTGTGTTCCTCAAAAGATCCCCCTCAATGAGGAGGAGGAAAAGTGTGAGGATATTTACCAATCAACCTTCTCGAGAGATCCTTCCGGGAAATATATTGTGAGACTACCTTTTAGAGACTCGCCTCCAGATTTAGGTGACTCTAGAAACCAAGCCCTTCGGAGATTTAATCTTTTGGAAATGAGACTTTCTAAAAACCCACCTCTTCGTCAGTTGTATAATGATTTTATGCAATACTATGTAGACCAGGGTCACATGACACCTAGCTCGTCATTTGAAAATCCTTCTTATTATTTTCCACACCATTGTGTAGTTAAGGAGGAGCATGGGACCTCACGCATCAGAGTTGTTTTTGATGGTGGAGCTAGTAGCTCTAATGGATTGAGCCTCAATGATGTCTTGCTGCCAGGGCGAAAGCTACAAAATGATATAACCAAAATCTTGTTAGGTTTTAGATTTTACCCATTTGTTTTTAGTACAGACATACGACAGATGTTCAGAAATATTGTTGTGAATAACAAAGATGTCAGATACCAAAAAATCCTGTGGAGATTTGACCCCTCTAAACCTATCCAAGATTGGAACCTCCACACAGTGACATATGGTTTGAATTGTAGCCCGTACTTAGCTATTAGAACTCTACATCAGTTAGTAGCGGACCATGGGAAGGATTACCCTCTTGCCTCTCCCATATTATTGGATTCCTCATATGTTGATGATGTTATAGGAAAGAGCTTGTCAATAGACCATGGCTTGGAGCTTCAAAAACAGCTTATTGGATTGTTAAGCTGTGGGGGCTTTGAACTCCGAAAATGGACCTCAAACTGCCCGGAACTCCTAGCTGCCATTCCAGAAAGCCATCAACAGAATATCTCGTTCGAAGAAAAGGATAACACTGTTTTGAAAATTTTGGGCTTACAGTGGAACCCTGCTATTGATGCCTTTTCATATTCTGTTAAGCCAATTAGCAGAGATTGTACCAAGAGAGTTATACTCTCAGAGATTGCTCGGATCTATGATCCTTTAGGTTTTTTGGCTCCTGTGGTATTGGTTGCCAAGGTTCTTATCCAGCGTCTGTGGCTTGAAGGTCTTTCTTGGGATGAAAAACCATGTATTGATGTTGTTACTCAGTGGCAGCAATATGTCACACAATTACCTTTGTTGTCTACCATTTCTATACCTCGCTATGTGGTAAGACACACAGCTGTTACCACAGAAATCCATGGTTTCTGTGATGCTTCCAGTGTAGCTTATGGTGGTGTGATATATGTTCGGCAAATCCACCCAGATGGTAAAATTTCAGTGGCTCTATTATGTGCAAAAGGTAGAGTTTGCCCGCTGAAGACTATATCAATTCCTCGTTTAGAATTGTGTGCTGCCTTGTTGTTGGCAGACCTGATGGAGTTTGTTGTTACCAATTTTGAAGTTGTACCTATAGATAAAATCTATGCTTGGTCTGACTCTCAAGTTGCCCTAGCATGGATAAAAACCAGCCCTTCCAAAAGGAAGGTTTTTGTTGCAAACCGTGTGACAACCATTCAAGAGAAAATCTCTCCTGATTGTTGGTACCATATAAGTGGTGTTGAGAATCCAGCTGACTGCCTGTCAAGGAGTTTGCTTCCTAGTCAGTTTGTTCACCACTCTTTGTGGCTCACCGGACCTCCATGGTTGTCATCTAGTATTGAATATTGGCCCATTTCCAATAGCATGAAAGTTGAGGAAATGGATGTACCTTTTGAGGAGAATCGTATAGTTCTTGTTACTACTGCGCAAGTCCCAGGTGTGCTTCCTACATTGTTGGATAAATTTTCCTCCTTGCGAAAAATCCAGGGAATATTTGCTTATTGTTTGAGGCCCTATCGATTAAAAAAGGATCCGACTTTTCTAGCTACCTCTCAGGCACTCTGTTATGAGGAATTGTATTTTGCACTTTGCATCATGATTAGGATTGAGCAAAAGGAGACTTTTTTTGATGATTTGAAGAGGCTTCAAAAAGGCGAACCATGTTCCAAACCTCTTCGCAAGCTAGCCCCCTTTTTGGACTCCCAGGGTGTCCTTAGGGTGGGGGGACGCTTACGTCACACCGATTTGGCTTATGAAGTTAAGCATCCAATGTTGTTACCACGTGACCATAGACTAACCATGTTAGTGATTGAGAAATGCCATACTGACCATGGGCATCCAGGACCTCGCCTGTTGGAATACCTCCTTGCCCAACAGTTCTGGATCCTATCTGTTAAACGAGCGATACACAAGGTGATTGCTGATTGTTTCACCTGTGTTCGAACCAACCCAAAACCATATAATCCCTACATGGGTGACTTACCAAAAAACCGAGTGTCTCAGTTGAAACCCTTCTCCCATGTTAGTGTGGATTTTATGGGACCATTCCAAATTACCTTAGCTAAGCGTCGAGGTGCCAAGAGCCAGAAGGCTTATGGGTGCATTTTTGTTTGTTTTTCAACTAAGGCCATCCACCTTGAAGCAGTTTCCGACTTGTCCGCTGAAGCTTTCTTAGCAGCTCTTCGTAGATTCGTAGGGCGAAGAGGGCGTTGCTCCGCGTTGTACAGCGACCAAGGAACTAACCTGATTGGGGCTAATAACCTCTTAACTGGGTACTGTCGTCAAGCCGCCGAATCGTTGTCCATCAAGTGGCATTTTAATCCCCCAGCTGGTCCACATTTTGGTGGTCTGCACGAGTCTGGAGTGAAATCCACAAAGACACACCTGCGTCGTATTGTTGGCAACCAGATCATGACTTTTGAGGAGTTGATGACAGTTTTAATCCAAATAGAGGCCACTCTCAATTCGAGACCTCTTTGCAGCCTCAGCCCTGATCCTAACGATTTACAGTCGTTAACACCTGGTCACTTCCTGACCCTTGAACCTTTGACCTCCCCACCTGATGAGAACTTGGTAGATTTTAAACAAAATCGATTGACTCGCTGGCAACTTGTGCAGCAAATGCACCAGCATTTTTGGCGACGGTGGCATATTGAATACCTGCACTCGTTGCAGCAGCGAGAAAAGTGGAACACCCCTGACAATCTTCCTAAGGTTGGTGCACTCGTTGTGTTGAAGGACGAGAATCTGCCTCCCTTGAGGTGGTCGCTCGGTCGTATTGTTCAAATTTACTCGAGTCCCGACAAAATACCAAGGATAGTTCAAGTAAAAACCGCGAAAGGTTTCCTTGACAGACCTTTGGTCAAAATTTGCCCTTTGCCAGCTCGTTAGATACCAATTTACCAATTTCCAAAATCATTGTGTGATGTCCATTTTAGTTATTTGATTGCATTGAATCAAATAAATACCAATTAGAATTTTTTGTGATAACATTGAGTTTGCTGCAAGAAATAGTGTGGCAAATAATGTTTAATTTTTATCTTTTATTTTTTTCTCTTTTGGGCCTGAACCTTTTTTCGTATAAAAATTTAAGATTTTTATGGTGGGGGGAATGGCTAGAAACCGTTTGTTTTTATTTTTAATTTAAAATTGATTTTGTTTATTAAAAATGCGGGGTTAAGATTTTTAATAATCACCAGGGTTGTAAAATCCTATTTTGGGAAAAGCGATTTTTAGCACCTTTTTGGGACCTTTTTTGGTCATATGACTTTTGTCAGCTTTTGTTAAAATCGCGATAAAACCACGTTTTGACTTTTTGGAAAGCGCCGACCTGCGCCAGAAAGAGAAAGAAAACCACTTCCGTCGAAACTTTTGCCGAGAACGCATCGCAACAAAAAACCTTAAAAACTATTTTCGGGAGTGAAAACCCGGATCGGCCCTACCATCACTGATAAAGACGAGCGAAGCTGCAGAAAACAAACTGGTAAGTCTTAACGTGGGCGAAACTTAATTTAAACATCACAAAATTAACCTTTTTTATAGAAATCCCAAAGGGGTGTTTTTCAGGGTATTTTTTCGTTTTTTGGGGAAAATACAAAGGACCACTCTTTCGGGACTCCACCCAAAAGGGTTTGGAAAATATTGAGTATTATATGGTGAATAATTTTCAAAACTGACTTTCAAGATGCCTATTCCTGATAGATTTTAAGCTTTTACCTTTTATAATGAATACATATATTGGTAATTTTGTATGCCATTGTACCTCTATCCATGGATTGCGATTTTTTTTTTTATTTGGTTACGGGACAGGACTTGTTTTTATCTACATCCATTTTTATATTAACGAATTGAGTAAAATTTTGCATACCTAATTAATTTTCTGCCTATAGTGCCGTCATAAGCAAAAACACAGTAAGTACATTTGATAGCTCACATTCTAAGGTAACACTCTATTTAAAATATATTATCTGAGATTGTTTGACTGTAAAATATCAAATATCCTTACTGTGTTTCTGTTTATGACAGCAGTATATGCATTTTGTACAAATTTTAAGTGAAAAAAGTTATTTTTATTTTTTTTTTCTTCTTGAATAGAAAGTGGCTCTTACTAAGTTGTGCGAAGGGGTAGGGGTAATTTTGTTACACTCACCAATAGATTGTGATACCATTGTTTATTTATAATATATACAGTGTGTCCACGTAAGTCGGCGGCATATGGGAAACTTTTTTATTATTAGCTTTACGAAAAAAAGTTATTCTTCATAAAAAGTTCTGCATGGTCCAAATCCTAAAATGCAACCATCAGATGTTAAATTTTTTAATCATATTGCGAGGTTTGTCAACAAATTTGATTTTTGCTCTAGAGTAAAATACCTTTCTTTTTGACAATATCGAAAATTGTTATAAAGAAAAGATGTTTAGAATTAAAAATAGCTTTCAAATATTCAACATTGTTTATTTACATTATTATTATTTGCATCCTAGATTAATTATGCATTAATGTGCAAACTTAAATTTCCAACGTAATCGCAGAGAAAATGTAGAAAAAAATATTTTTTTAATGTAAATAATGTTGAATATTTGAAAGCTATTTTTAATTCTAAACATCTTTTCTTGATAACAATTTTCGATATTGTCAAAAAGAAACGTACTTTACTCTGGAGCAAAAATCACATTTTTGACAAACCTCGTAATATGACTAAAATAATTTAACATCTGATGGTTGCATTTTAGGTTTTGGACCATGCAGAACTTTTTATGAAGAATAACTTTTTTTCGTAAAGCTAATAATAAAAAAGTTTCCCATATGCCGCCAACTTACGTGGACACACTGTATAATAATATTTATTTTCAGCATCTTTAAATGTACAAAAATTACAAATGTAATATATTCCCCCTTAGAAGCTGTAAATAAATATTTCAGGCAATTTAAAGCTTTGAGAAGCTTGTTTGCCTATCAAACAATATATTTACTTCTTTAAGTGAGTCCTATAAATACATTTAATATACATCTAAAAAAAACTAACTATTATTAACTATTGAATAGGTTTCAGAGATATTATCAAATATTAAATAACCTTTAGAGCTAGGTACCTATAATTAATTACCCATATAAATAAACCTAGTTAATTTTGGAAAAGCTCTGATCGGATAAAATTGTTGTAGTCGAGAGTAAGTGTCATAATCGAGAGAAAGTGTCATAATCGAGAGTAAGGTATCATGATCGAGAATAAATTTTCATAATCGTGAGCAAAATGTATTAATCGGGTAATAAAGTTTTAATTTTTCATATTTTTTTGTTTACTCTTGTAATATTGTATTATATAAATATATATATATATATATATATATATATATATATATATATATATTTTTTTTTTTAATTTTATTTTTATGGAATCCAACTATGTATAACATTTCTAGCTATTGTTGTTAACCATTCCTTAATTGTTTGCTTAAACTTTTTTTAAAGATTTTATGTTCAAAATATTTTTTGGAAGTGTACTATATATTTTGGGACCTAAGTAGTAATAACTTCTTTGAGTTACTTTAGTACTAGTACTTTAGGGATTCTGTAAATTATTTCACGTTTTCGGGTGTTGTAGCTG
The DNA here is from genome assembly GCA_963576565.1 of Aspidapion aeneum. Taxonomy (NCBI): domain Eukaryota; kingdom Metazoa; phylum Arthropoda; class Insecta; order Coleoptera; family Brentidae; genus Aspidapion; species Aspidapion aeneum. The sequence goes on from OY755040.1 coordinate 39,459,895, forward strand.
TGTTCTCTTTCAACTAAATTGGACTTAAATTTATGTTGTCTTACGGTTAAAGCATAAATAAAATGTTTCCTAATGTCAAAAAATTTTGTCTCTTCAAACAACAATTCAGACGAGAAACAATATGGTTTATTAAAAATTATTTTAATGCACCATTTGTGAATTTTTTCCAAGCTGTCTAGATGATTGTTTGTTGTTCCCCCCCAAGCCAAAATACCATATGTTAAGTGTGGTTCAACAAGAGCTTGATATAAAACCTTTAACTGTTTCATTTTAAAAAATGATCTTAAATGTTTAAATTTATGCAATAAGGATCTGATTTTGTTGGTTACATATTTTATGTGTTCATCCCATCGAAGATGTGCATCAATAAAAATACCAAGATATTTTATTTTTAGCGTTTTTTCAATTGTTATTGGTAAACAGTCACAGTTTTTGTTATTATATAAGTTGAGTTCATTATATATTGGTAAGTTATTGGTGTAAGACATAATTTAGTATTTACTTAGTATATCTATGTATTGTAGGTTTTTGAGAAACAGAGTAGAGGTGGGTATATTTTTAAGAACCTGTCCATAATTTCTATCAGTCTGCCAAATCCCAACTCTCTAGCATTTCTGGAAGTGAAGTTAACTTTACATGTATAGGGGATGTAAGTAAATTAAAAGTTTGGGTGTTTTTTTGTTATAGTTTTGATATAATTTCTTATAGTCTGCGAAATCTCAGCCCTCTAGCGTCTCTGGAAGTGAGCAATTTTAATTTTACATCATTTTACATGTATAGGGGAGGAGAGTAAATTAAAATTTTAAGGTTTTTTATTTTTTCCAGGGGTTTTGTCATAATTTCTATCAGTCTGCCAAGTTTCAGCATTCTAGCATTTCTGGAATTATAGTAGAATTTTGATGATCTATACTTAGTGAGTAAATAAGTTAGTGAGTGAGTAAGTGGCAAATTCGATGTGTTTCAAAATTCCTTAACTACTTAACTGCGCTATGAAAGTCGCTGAAACTTGGAAGAATTTTTAGCTCTATCAAGATCTCCAGATTTCGGAGCTCATTCCGAAGTTGAGTTATAGATAGGTCAAATATGGGATGAGATATTTCAAGAAAAGGTGGTACAGCAGTGTGCGCGAACTGAGCGGGGCACTGCCGTGCCTCCAGATACGTATGAAATTAGAAACGTACCTGCAGGATTTAAACCTCCGGTGTTTGTGGGAGCCAGTCCTCCCAATCCTAGAGCGGCTAGTCCTGCCAAGGGATTTTTGGCTAAAGCTGTCACCTATAACAAAGAGATTTAGACCTTTCGAACTATATCTACTGTATTAAAAAATAACTTTACAAACACAACAAAGAGGTTTACTAAATTTGATTAAGCATTATTTAAATACGTCGAACTGTCATGCCATATTGTTAAATCCTATAATTTTATATGCATGCCTTTTTTGCTTCTATTAAGTTTAACGCCCACCTCGCATACCTATGGTTTTAGATTTTGTTGCCCCTTAATAAAAACCCTCATTATACAAAATGTTGCCAGACTCCCATGCTTTTTTTGTCACTTGATACCTATGTTGACAACCCATTTTTCATGATGCAAGCCGCTATCTTTCTGGCAAATTTTACAATATCAAAACTTTATGATGGTAACTTCAATATTTTTGAAATATTTTATTTTGTTCTGGGAGTTCAGACAGGGTTTAAAAATAAATAGATAAACCTGGTTACAGCAGTAAAAAAAAGAGTATTGATATATCTCTGTTATAACAATACCTGTTATACCATTAGGGTTAATAGCTATAGTGACCATGAAGATTCTGCTAAGAGAAAAACTAATTTAGCAGGTGTTTAGATAAAAATAGAAACAAGGGTGTACCCCGATCTCAGCAAAACGCGACGGTCCATGAACTAAAAGTTAAAGAAGAGGGGGAACATCAGAAGACATTATAGGCAGGTAGACAAGAGCTGACTAGGGATATCAGGGGAGATCCAACGAGGTCACGTTACGGGATCGAGATCATTTTTTTTTTAAATCTGCGAAGCGAAAAAGAGGTAAGAATTGCGTTTCTATAAACCTTGCTAATTTCTTTTTCAGGCATTATGCTGGCGTTAAAATTTACTATCCAAGAAAACGTTCATGTTAAAATGGTATTTTGCAGAAAACTCTATTCCGGATGTAATAAATGTCTATATTGCTAAGTATGAGGACCGTGATATTCCAAAACTACCATTTTAAATATAATTAACCATTTTGATCAATTTGGGTGCGTTAAGCTCTGCAGAAAATGTAGCGACAATAAAGGGTGGATGAGGGTCCAAGACCATGTCGGAACAAAGGCAACAACAAGAAACTATCGTTTGTGCTGCGGCTAAAGTACTCCCTCCTGGTTCAAGTTCAGCCCTTGCTAAGGAGATACCTGAAGATATTCCTCCCAGAACCATTCGAAACATTTTAAAAAGACATGGATACAAAGCCTACAAGTTAAAAAACTATCAGGACCTGTTGCCACCTGAGGACAATATTTTAAGGATGGAATTTTGTGAAAAAATGATGGATCGTGCAAATCAGGATGAAAGTTTTCTCAGTAATATTTTATTTACTGGCGAAATTTCGTTCTCCCTACAGAATACGCATAATCCATCAATCACTCGCTACTGGGCAAAAGCAAATAAACATTTGACGGTAAATGTGCGAACACAATACCCTCAAAAATTAAATGTTTGGTCGGGGGTTCTTGGAGATAATAATCATCGGGCCATTTTTTATTAATGGTAACTTAAACGGGGCCGCTTATTTCAACTTGTTGCCAAATCAAGTAAAGGAAGATAAAAATATTGTGTACATTGGGCGGTAAAAATTTTTGTCTATAGTATATTGGCGCAAGTAGTATATTTTAACTTTTGTCATTTGCAGAATTCCTGGACGTCTTTTCGCATCATAAAAAATAAACTTTAAAACCCAAGTATGGCCGATTCAGTAATTTTAAACAAGTTTTAAAAGTTGACTGTTCGATTTGTTACTAAATCGACCATATTAAACCAAATACAATCTATGAGTATGCACAACCCATTAAACCGAACATCGATAAACAAACAATTAACACAAAATCTAAAAACACTCAACAGTTCTTTTTACTAAGTGTAATGTTCAACTACTGTTTGTACAAATTAGATACAGGGTGACCCATTTTACATTTAAAATATTTATTTAATTATTCACAATAGCTAATTCTAATAATCCTACCACAGCCCCCTCAAATTAACAAGCCCGATCTTCTTTGAAATAAAACACAGTCGAAGCCTGATATTTGCATTATGTTTCTTGTCAGCCCATGTTCTTTTTTTTTCAAAATAGTCAAAATTTTAGATAGATAGATCTGTCGGCCTTCGAAAGTGTTGTTATTCAAAATAGCATCAGGCTTGATATAAAGGGGGCTGTGATCCTACCAATTACTGAAAAAATTTGTGTTTAGGGTGGTTTTCACTCTCTCTATTTTTCTCTTTTTGTTAAAGTTGTAGACCAAACACAGTTTGATATTTGGTTAGTTGTTGGCTTAAAGGACACAGTCCACCCTTGCAAACATCTATCAAATATGTCTCTATGTAATTGTATACAGCTTACTGTTATTCAATTATTCAGACGACGAACAAATACACTCTCTACAGTTTTTTATACGGAAAGTATCACCTTGCAGGGCAATTTATTTCTGGAAACATTCCATATTTATAAAGTGAATAGACAGATTTTTTTTGTCTGTTTTTTCCAATCCCTCTTTCAGTAAAGTTGGCAATGGCTTTTTATTAGCACTTTTAAAATTTTGTTTATCTTGACAGTTTTGACATTTCTATTAAAAAGAGACCCAAACCCAACCTACAAAATAGACAAATATAGGGGATGATGTCTAAGCAAAGTTACAATTCCTACGACTACCCTTAAATTTTTTCGGTCTATTAACGTAAATTACATGTTTTCTTACATTACTTAAAATTTTAAAAAAAATAATGCTTTGTTAATTATTTTTTATAAACCAACAAACAGTAGAAACTAAGGCAACTGATGATGAGTGCTGCACTCATATCAGTTACCTTAGTACAAATAAGTTGTTCCATCGCACATCCACTACTAACTAAAAAAAATATTTATCCTGACTATTTTCTATGAACAATTCCAAAAATATCGTCATCCCTTGAACAACTCTGTATTACTTTGCATTCCCCATAATTCACAATTTGAGTGGGTCACCCTGTAAGTTCGTCAGCATGCACTTGTTGGAATAAAGCCGTATCACTATAAAACTGCAATACCTACTACCTATTGAGGCTACCCTGATTTATAGAAAATTGCAGCGCAACACAATGCGCTGTTGCGGATTTGCAGCTAGGTTTAATGTATGTACAGACTGTCGTGGTATTGGCCGCGACCACGGTGCGGCGAAGACCGTGGTTATCGCGGCGTTTGGTTATGAACTACGTTATTATTCTCCGCATCTGCGATCGACCGCCACCGCGATTACTATCGCGGCGACGACCACTACAGTCTGTCTGTTTATTCTTATGTATTTCATTTGAAAAAATAAGCCGACAAACTCCCAAAAAAGTCGGACAATAGAGTAGAAAAATTCAAAAACTGACTGTCAAATGCTTGACAGATTGCTGCTTCACATGCTAAATTGCTTAAGCTGAACAAAGAAACACACTGGGAAGGGTAAAAATGCACGCTTTTATGCCCCTCCCCTCAGATGAATATAAAAAAATGGTTGGTATTACAAAAGTTTTGTTTAGGGGAAATAAATTGTGTTTAAAAACTTCCCTTTTACAAATCGGAGTTCAATAAAAGTCGCATTTGGTTTAAAGAAGGGCAGCACTCACTACAATAGCAGGGTGTAAGGATGACACAAAAGTGTTGTACTCGCTAAACTGGATTTCTGCGTGGAAGGGGTCAGAACTTGCTATGAACGGCGGGTTGGGGCGGTTGCTTCCAAACGAAAACCTGTCAGAAACTTACATCTTGCAAGAGATGCGCGGGCGGCAACGCTGCGGCCGTCGGCGTCATATGGGCTAGTCCATTGGCTTTGAGTGAGTGAGGAGGCGGTTCGAAAGGGGCGGCTATGAAGTGTGGAGCCACAGCCGCGTGATGTGGCAACGCAATCAACGGATGACCGCCGTAAGATAAATGCGGGGGTGGGTGATGAGGGGGAGGGGCAGGGGTGTGGGTGGTAAATAGGGCTGCGGCGGCGGCACATGAGGGGGGTGGGGCGGTACTTACGTCAGTGTGGGCGGGAACGGCATAGTTGCCTTGGATGGTGTAAGCTTGGCCGCCGGCTAGGATCACGGGACCACCGATTTGGGGTTTGGGGCGATAGGGGATGGTAGCTCCTTTGGGAGGGGACTGAAAAAACATACAAAATATATTGTTAAAAAATTATACCATGATATTTATACTTTAAATAATACGTTATAAGAGACCACACAATGTTTTAATTATTAATTTTCCTTAATTCTTACAAGTAAAAAAGTGTTTTAATGAATATAAAAAAGATCCTTAGTACAGTGTCTGGAAGTCTGGATCCTCAACTTTTACAGAATACTGAAACATTTTTAAGAAAAAAAATTTGACACGTGTAGATTTTCGCTTCAAAAGGCGTGTTAGAAAAGCGATTAAATCGCCCCCTTAGTGCAACAACCAGATAACTTGAAATTTATGCATTTTTAGTTATCCAGTTAAAGCTGACCTATTTTTCATCTTTTTTCTTTTTAATGCAACATCCAGATATCTTGAACAAGCAACCAAACTTCTTTAAATACTTAAAGAGTAACAAGAAGTAGATAACTCCGAAAATACACATTTTATAAAAAGACATCAATTTCAAATTATCTAGTTGTTGCACAATATTATGTACAGTGTCATTAAAATAGGATTTGGATTTTTTTTTACATTTGCTGTTCCTGTAAGTCAATACAAACATACCAGCCCTATATCTAACCATAATAATTTTCATGATAAGACATTTAATGTCAAGTAGGCAAGTTGTGTTAGCGCTCTTAATTGTTATTTTTACAATAACCTTACTGGTGAGGTCAGGCCTTCTGTAGAAAATAAAATATACCGAAGGACCACTCGAGATAGCTCGAGAAAAACGTGTGGGAGTTAAGAGGGACTGTATCTTTCCACAGGGCTCCGACAGGGAAAAAAGAGCCTAAAAACTTAAATACTAAAAAATAGCGTAGCAATGAAAAATTCTCAAGAAACGACTTACCATTAGATGTCTTTCGTAGCTACTTGGCTGGCCAGCCCGATTATACGCGAAGTACCAGACTCTCCATTGTTCTATAGTTCAAAATGTTCCAAACACTAATATCTAATAAACTAAAGCGTAAAATTAATAGTTTCCACAATTTTAATATAAAATAATAGCGGTGCGGTGACTTTACTTGCACGAGGCGCGTGGTTGAGTTGTTCGCTCAGACAATCGGCGTTTTTTTCTGCTAGGCCGAATTTAGCCGCTTATCTCAAATCCTTCATTGCTGGAAGAAGCGCGCGAAGTTTAAATTTAAAATATGGAAAGATATAGCGTAAAGTAAATCAAAATAATATTCTAAAAACGCTTGTAAGCGTAGAAAATGTAACCCAAAAATGTTTAAAAACTAAGAGAGATAGCTTCTCTAATTTTAAGTGAAAATTAGAGAATATAATTATTTACAAAAATAAAAACAAGTTGGGAAACTTGTTCATTCGGCCCACCAAAATGAGCATCATTTTTCGGTAGGTGAATCTGAATCAATTGGAAGGGGGCAAAGCTTGACTAAAGGTCGTTTAAAGATACCGGACGCGGTACGAACATTTGCCACCCTAGCGTGCCCATCAGGCCCTTTAAAAATTTCAATAATGCGACCTACCCGCCATTGAAGGGGCGGTGATAACTCGTCTTTGATAAGAACGAGGGTACCTATTTTTGGCTCTGCGCATGGTTCCAACCATTTATTTCGTACTTGAAGGGTATGTAAAAATTCTTGGCTCCAACGACGCCAAAAATCGGCTTGTATTCGTTGGACCAAGTTCCATCGCGATAACCGATTCTCAGGTTTACTTGAAAAATCTTCGTCAGGAACAGAAACTAAAGGTCCATGTGTTAAAAAATGTCCCGGTGTTAAAACCTGTAGATCGTTACAGTCGGTAGATTGCGGGGTCAAGGGGCGAGAATTTAAAATCGCCTCAATTTGACAAAGAACTGTGTACAACTCCTCATAACTTAGAATTTGCGAGCCAATGGTACGAATTAAGTGAGTTTTTACTGATTTTATCCCTGACTCCCAAAGACCGCCGAAGTGGGGAGCTGATGGAGGGATAAAATTCCAGGCGATAGCTTGTTGCGTGCAAGCATTTCTTGCAAGATCAAGCAATTCTTTGCTTGATTTAACGAAATTTGTGCCATTGTCTGAAAAAAGAGTTTTTATGTAACCTCTTCGGGCAACAAAGCGACGTAGCGCAGCTAAAAAAGCGTCCGAAGTTAGATCTGACACTAACTCGAGATGTAAAGCTTTAGTATTTAGACAAATAAAAAGGCAGATATATGCTTTTTGTGTTTTTACACCTCTGTGTTTACTGAGAGTGATAGGTATAGCACCACTAAAATCTACTCCACTAAAAGTAAAAGGCTTTTGTGGAATCAAGCGGTAGGACGGAATTTGTCCCATGATTTGCTCATAAGAATGCGGTTTGACGCGAAAGCAACGAACACATTTGGATAAAACCGTTTTAATTAAGCGTTTGGCAGATAAAATCCAAAAAATTTGACTAATGAGATATTGGACTGTTTGCACTCCGACATGCAAATATTTTTTGTGCATATATTCAATAAAAATATAAGAAAGTCTACTTTCCTTGGGTAAAAGAAGAGGATGTTTTTGTCCGTAAGAAATAGTCATGGCTTGTTGAATGCGTCCTCCAACTCTTATAAGACCATCCTGGTCTAAAAAGGGATTCAATTTTTGTATGGGTTTTATGCATTTTTTCTGGTTTTGAAGGTTAAGAATTACTTCAGAAAAGTATGTTTGTTGTTCGTGCTTAGCCAAACATTTTAAAGCGTTAAAGAGATCGATATAATCTATATTTGTCTTTTTTCTGACGTCTGCGGATAGTCTACAATTATTTATGAATCGTAAACTGCGGGCTAAAAGTAGTTGAATAGCGTAAAAATCGGATTTATTGTTTAAAAGCGAATCTAAAAAATTTTCCGTTGTTCGGTCACAAGAAATCAGAGCAACATTTTTTCGTTCCTCAGTCTCTAAACTGTCATTTATTTTGACTTGCGGGGTTTTTGTTGGCCATTTATCGAAAGATTCTTGTAAAAAACTAGGGGCGGCCCACCATAGGGGATGATTTAAAAGCTCACTCGGCGAGCAGCCGCGGCTGGCTACATCGGCACTATTGAGAAATGTGGGGGTATATAACCAACATTCTGGATTAATATTATCTTGGATAAGACTAACACGATTTGCGACAAAAGTTTTCCATTTACTTGGATGGGATTTTATCCAGTGTAAAACAACCATTGCGTCCGAAAAAGCGTAAATATTATTTATTGTGAACCTTTTTATGAATATATCATATGTGTATTTTAAGACCTCAGATAAAAGAGTAGCGGCTAGAAGTTCTATTCTCGGAATACTAACAAATTTTTTAAGTGGAGCGATGCGACTTTTCGCAAGAACAAAATATATGTGATATTTAGCGTTTCGTAAGACACGTAAGTATATTACGCATGCGTACCCTCGTTCACTCGCATCACAAAAACCACAGAGATCGATGGATTCGGCGTTTGTGATGTCAATGTGGCGGGGTAAACTAAATTTTTCTAAAACTTGAAATTCAGATTGATAGAGTGTCCACTGACGAACTATTTCTAAAGTAGGCGTGGCGTCCCAGGAAATACCAAGTAACCAAATTTGTTGAATCAAATATTTTAAAGTGAATGTTACTGGGGTAAGATAACCATGGGGGTCATAGCAGCGTGCTAAAAAAGAGAGAAGCGTCCTTTTTGTACAGCTTTGCTGATTAGGTAATATGTTAAATCGAAACTCGTCGTATGAAGGATGCCAGCACAGGCCTAAGACCTTAGTGACGTCATCCGAATCGAGAGATAAAACTGCGGGGTTGACTAAGGAGGGATCTAAATGAGAGATCACTTCTGAGCGATTGCTAGACCATTTGTGTAATTTCAAGCCAGCGTTTCCTAACAATTCCGTAAGCTCATGCTGCAAATTTAACGCCTCTTGAACCGTTTTACATGAAGTAGTGACGTCATCAATATAGGTATCGTTAAGTATAACTTTAGCAGCGTGAGGGTAGTTATCATATTCGGACTCAGCTAAGTGCTGAAGGGTGCGTAAAGCGAGATATGGTGAACAGTTCACTCCGTAAGTGACAGTTCGTAGTTTAAAAATGGAAACTTTTTCATTAGGGTTAAACCGCCAAAATATTTTTTGGTATTTTTGATGATCAGGGTTGATATTTATACCCCGATACATTTTTTGAATATCGCAGGTGAGCGTCACAGGGTTAAGGCGAAAATGTAATAATATTTGAATAATATCTTTTTGTAGTTTTGGACCCGATAATAAGACTTGATTAAGCGAAATATGCGTAAAAGGGTCGGTAACACTCGCATTAAAAACTACCCTTGTCTTAGTAGTGATAGCTTCATTTTTAACAACAGCGAAATGTGGAATAAAATAGCTGTCTGAATCGTCTTCTTTTTCTGAGTCATAGTCCATATGACCCAATTCCAAATATTCATTCATAAATTTAGAATATTCACAATACAAGTTTTTATCGCGAAGCAGTTTTTTTTCTAAAGATAAGAAACGATTTAGCGCGACTTGTTTGATTGTAGGAAACTGCGGTGGATTCTCAAATGTGCGAAAGGGAAGGGAGACAGTATACCGGCCTTCTTGATTACGCGACACGCTCTGTTTAAAATAATTTTCACAAATTTCATCCTCTGGTTTCAAATGAGTTTTTTGGGGGACGCAGTCGGTTTCCCAAAATTTTGAAATTAATTGCGAAAGCGAGTCATTTTCATTTTGACAAAAAAGAGCATTAATTGGCGGGGTAGAAATTAAGGGTTGATTTATTTGTCCCATCAAAATATAGCCGAAAATAGTTCCCATAGCAAAGGGATGATTTGGATCATCGCTAGCGATTTTTTCACCCTGTATAATTAGTGGAAATAGATCCATACCAATTAGTAAATTTATAGGCGAAGGGTTGTAAAAAGTGGGATCTGCTAAGGGTAAATTTTTTATAAAATGCCAATTTTCTGTATTTATTTTTACTGACGGTAAATCAGTACAAACCTTTTGCAAAATAATCGCTTGCGTAGACACAAAAATATCTGGTTTTTGAAAATTACAAATTTTAATAAAAATCGATCCTAGATCAGAAGTAAGAGAGTTGCCTCCAACCCCCTGTATATTTGAACATAAGGGTTGTCTGGGAAGGCCCAATTGTTGCGCTAATTTTTGAGAACAGAAAGTGTTTTGCGAACCGCTGTCTAAAACGGCTCTAACTGTTTGAAAGTTACCGCGGACATCTTGAATTTTTACTAGGATAGTTGACAATAAAACTTGCGATTGCGCAGAAATAAAACCACAATGCGTGGGGTTAGAACCCGAAGGAGTTGCGATTGGTACTTGTGAATTAGAAGACGTCGAAGTAAAATTGTTATTATTTTGAGTAGAGTAATTTTGAAGCGGACACCCAGTAGCCGGGGATCTAAAACTTTGCTGACTGGCCAAGTAACCACGTGGTGAACTACTTGGAGATGCGTTGGAAGACATATTAGAGAGATTTTGTGAGAAATTCACGTTAGCATCAAAATGTGATCTATTTTGATTTTGAGAATTAGCGTAATTATAATTTCGCTCAAAATGAATTAATGAGTGGTGTCTTTGATTACCAGGGCAATAGCGACATGAGCGTAGACTTTGACAAGAATTTGTTAAATGTATTGAGCTTAAACAATTTAAACATAGTTTTTTATTTTTAGCGTAAGAATAGCGTTCGTAGGGAGATTTACCTTTAAATGCGTTACATAAATATATTGAATGTGTGTTAGAATCACAAAAAGCGCATCTATCTTTAGAATGAGTATTTTCCGTACCAAGTAGCGTTTTTGTATAATAAGGCGAGGCGTTATTTTTATAAAACTGTTTATTATTTTTAAATCTATTTTTAGATTGTAGCGAATAAAGCGAATTACATTGACTTTCAAGAAAATTATAAATTTCTTGATATTTGGGCATTTCATTAGACCTAGAATTAGCTAGTTCAAAGCGCGAAAGTAGTACCTCAGGCAATTTATCTAGTAAAATGTTGGCGAGCGGAAAACACCATTGATCAGTGTCGTAATTTAGAGTTTTTAAAGCCTCAATGTTTTCTGAAAAAACATCAAGCAGCGTGCGCAGTGTTTCTGGATTGTCGTCTTTGAGAGCGGGAAAATTATACACGGAGCGCCAATAAGTTTGAGCCGATAAGCGGGGGTTATGATAGCGTTTTAGAAGCGTATTGTAAGCGATTATATAATTAGCGTCGGTTATTTGTAAGTGTTTAACTACGTTTAAAGGCGGTCCTTTTAGGTAGGACAGTAACAAATTAAATTTAGCGTTTGTAGGAATACTAGGATTATTGTGTACAGAACTATTGTACATATCTAGAAAGGTTGGAAACTTAGTGATGTCGCCATGAAATTCGACAATGCGCAGTCTTGGCATTAAAGACGCCATAAAGCGGTCTGGATCAGAAGAATTTGAAATTTGCGTTAAGTTTTGAGGTTGAGGAGCTTCAATTTTCACCTCAAATAGTTGTTTTTGAATTCTTTTAATATCATAGAAGCTGTCGTCAAACTCAGTAAGGCGTTCATTTTCTTCTTCCAGTCTCTCCGGACTTGCCGAATAAGCCTCTATTATTTGATTTTGATAAATAAAAAATGTTTCTTTCATTTCATCAAGGTCGATAAGTCGAACCTGTAAACACGGTTTTTTTGTATCATCCGTTAGGCAAGCATTAGCTAAGTTATGAAGAGTATTAATGCGATTATGTTGCACATTACGGAGTGCTTCTAACTTCTTAAGTTGCGTACTCATTGTGATGTTTTTAAAAAATTCCGTTAACACAGGTGAACGATTAGTTTCCGAAATTTTTAATATTTAAAAATTAAAAGCGTTTAAAAAGAAAAGAGAATAGGCGATAAAAAATGTAAACAAGTCTCATTTACCTCTTAATATCTTTGTGTTGGAAACTTTTCCTACGTGCATTCGACGCCAAGCCAAAAAGAGGTAGGAAATGCGCGAAAACAATGCGCGTTCGGTACTTTTTTACTTGTTATTTTTACTGCGAGCACAGCAAAAAGAGCAAGGTCAGCGTATTTATTAAAAATTTTATATTTAACAAAATGCGATTTAGACTTTAATTTTTCCCGGGGTCCTGTTATCGGGCTCGAACCTGGACCAAATGTTGAGGTCAGGCCTTCTGTAGAAAATAAAATATACCGAAGGACCACTCGAGATAGCTCGAGAAAAACGTGTGGGAGTTAAGAGGGACTGTATCTTTCCACAGGGCTCCGACAGGGAAAAAAGAGCCTAAAAACTTAAATACTAAAAAATAGCGTAGCAATGAAAAATTCTCAAGAAACGACTTACCATTAGATGTCTTTCGTAGCTACTTGGCTGGCCAGCCCGATTATACGCGAAGTACCAGACTCTCCATTGTTCTATAGTTCAAAATGTTCCAAACACTAATATCTAATAAACTAAAGCGTAAAATTAATAGTTTCCACAATTTTAATATAAAATAATAGCGGTGCGGTGACTTTACTTGCACGAGGCGCGTGGTTGAGTTGTTCGCTCAGACAATCGGCGTTTTTTTCTGCTAGGCCGAATTTAGCCGCTTATCTCAAATCCTTCATTGCTGGAAGAAGCGCGCGAAGTTTAAATTTAAAATATGGAAAGATATAGCGTAAAGTAAATCAAAATAATATTCTAAAAACGCTTGTAAGCGTAGAAAATGTAACCCAAAAATGTTTAAAAACTAAGAGAGATAGCTTCTCTAATTTTAAGTGAAAATTAGAGAATATAATTATTTACAAAAATAAAAACAAGTTGGGAAACTTGTTCATTTACATTGTCAAGAAAACGACAAATAAGGTATTATAATGTTTTATAAAAATATATATTGACTTACAGAAATAAAATATTTAAAAGAATACCGGGAGCTCCATTAAAAAAAAAAGTAAGTTAGGGCCATATCTCGTTTTGAGGCACGCATGATTAAATCAAGATTAAAGTGTCAAGTTTATTTCTCAAAGGTGTGAATTTCTCTAAAAAAATTTAAAGATGTCGCAATTTCTTTTTTAATTGAATTAAAAATAAATTGTGGTTTAATACTACTCGCACAAAGCATCTAATTTCTTTTGAATCATATAATGTAAAAACGGAATTTCTTACCTCAAGCATAACACTGCAAATATGATAAATGCACTGTGTGATCGCCTCGCCAGTTCCCGATATAGTCACAGCCCGCTCGGTGGAATTCGGCAACATCTCGCTGGCAACTTGAATACTCGCACCAGTCACTTCTCGGATTTCTTTAATCTTAGAACCGCCTTTGCCAATCAGAGAGCCGCATTGACTCGCCGGTACGATCAGTCGCAACGTGATTGGTGGACGCGGCACGCCTGTGTTGCTGCTATCCTGGAACTGCGAACACCACTAAAGAAGGTGGTGAGGGACAAAAACAAAAAAGGCATTCGTTAGGTAAGGGTACATTTAAATCAAAAATGCAGAAATATGCAGGTTTAAACAAATAGGGAGTTGTACATGCGTTGACTAAGTTTTTTGTTTTTCAAATTACTATCCTACCCACTCAACAGTTATGGACCCTAATATATTTCAAGCCTAAAAGTTTTTAATATTAAGATACAATCATTTTTGAAAAGAACACACTGAGCAAAAATAGTTTTTATGTGTTCTTGGATAAGATGTAAAATCCCACTTTTATTTATAATTGACACTAAGCGTTGTTATATTATTATAATTATTGCATTATCGTTTTTTAGAATCGCGCTTTGACAGCTCACTAGAAATGTACACTAGGATTCATAAATAATGTGGCAACAACTTCCCTAGATTCATGTAATTTTTAGAATAACAGCACGATTTCGTACTAAGGCGGGTTGATTAAACGAAGGGTGCATCTGTAAGGACTTAATATTATTTGTAGAAAAGTGCGGAAGTCGGGGCTTCGACCTGGGACTCCTAGGATTAGATAGGTCACTTATAAGTACTTGTACTATTAGGTCCTGCGCGAATACTCTCAATGTTTGATGCGTATTTTTTAGGTTATTTTGCTTTGTGTTATGTGGGTGGGTAAGCAGGCTGCTCCAAAGTCTTAGCATTGTTAAGTTTGAAATGACTAATGATTGATAGTAAGAATTTTTTTTTAAATAACCAATTATAAAGTTTTATTATTCAAACTAAACACTATTTCATAAAATTTGGTGTTTGGAATTGAATAGAAAATATTAAAATTTGATTAATCATTCTAAACTTAATTTGGCAAGTTGAAATCACTTTTATTTTTAACTTTATATGGAATTTAAAAACTCATGAAAAACAATTAATATTTTTCTTAAAATCTCAAAAACAGGATGCCTGATTGTTTTTTTTATCTGCCATCTTAATTAAAAATGCTATTACTCTACTAGTTATCTAATTTTAATGTTTGTGTATCTTTCATAATAAAACAGTTAGCAATAGGGTGTTTGACAGTAGTAAAAAATAAAATATATATTTTTAGATATCTCTTTAGCTCTTGGGAATCCTAAAAACAAACTTTTTTGTTTAATTTTTTCTCAAATTCATAGTTCTTTTAATTAAATAAATTCATTGAATTAAAACAATTAGCCACGTGATTCAAAACAGGCGGTCTACCAATCAGCGGCGAGTGACGCCACAAAACAGTAAACGCCTCGAACGAACCTATTTTCTGTGTTATTTTCTTATGGATGGTAATGTTTGCTTTGGTTTAAAGTGTGAATTATTGTCCTAAATTAGATTTTATTTTGTGTTTTGCTTATAAAAAACATTTTCAATGGAAAACGGATTCCCCAAAGCCGATAGCTCCAACTTGCCAATGCTGAATTCCTTTATGGTGGCAGGCTTCTTTGCCAACAACAGTGATTTTTGTTCTGCGGAATTTAGAAACGTTAAAATGTTGATGTAAGTATTCGATGAGTTGTTTTGTATATAACTGAAAGTTTTTTACGCTATTCTTCGCCTACTCATTTAGATTTTGAGGTAAGGTTATATGTTTTGCTTTTTTGTTTAATATGCCACTTACAATAGATTCTTACAGGCAAGGAGTATATCCATCATCATGGAAGTCTGCCGCAGTACAACCTACTTCCGGTGATATCAAAAGTAATGGAAAGAGTTGTGAACAATCACCTAACCAAGTACTTGAAAAAGTACAAAATTATCAACAACAAGCAATACGGATTTCGAGAATTTAGGTCAACTGGCGATTTACTTACATACGTCACTCACTTATGGCAAAAAGCGATTGCGTTACGGGGCGAAACAAGAACAATTGCCTTAGATATATCAAAAGCATTCGATAAAGTCTGGCATGAAAATCTGCTCAACAAGCTCAAAGCAATGGGATTGTCGCCGAAACTTTGCACTTGGTTTGAAAGTTACCTTAAGGATAGATCCATTTATGTTGCACTGGATGGCCGGAACTCCAATTCTTACCAAATAAATGCTGGTGTGCCACAGGGAGCAATCCTTTCGCCTACACTTTTTCTGATTTACATAAATGACCTCATAGATAAAACAGTAAATCCACTTTATTGCTTTGCAGATGATGGCAATGTAGTCTCCTCAGTCATACCACCCACTCAGTGTCTATCCGCACGTGAATTCCATCATCTTAGACTAACTCAAATATCGCAGATAAATAACGACCTGGAGATAATAGAGGACTGGGGCAACAAAAACCTTGTACAGTTCAACGCGCAGAAAACCCAAGCAGCCCTGTTTTCAAAAAAGACCAGCACCGGTGAGCCAAACATCATGCTATCTGGAAGTGCTGTCACATTGCAGAGCCAGTTGAACATCTTAGGAGTCACTGCAGAGACCAACATGTCTTGGCACAGTCACGTGGCAGATATAGTTAAAAGGGCGTCCCAAAAGCTTGGGGTACTATTTCGTACAAGACATCTGTATACACCAAGCCAACTGCTGACAATCTACAAAGCCCAGATTCGACCAACTATGGAGTACTGCTCACATATATGGAGTGCGGCACCCAAATATACCTTAATACTCTTTTCTCAAATTTGTCAAATACCCTATTGTGGACACTTAATTTGAATCACTTATCTAAGATACACATAGGAACTTAAATCGGCCAAACGCGTATGCGCGACTCTCTTCCTCTTATTCCTTCTTACGTAAATTATTTCTTCCTGTCTTTCTCTCACTTCGAACCTTCGTGACTATTGCGTGAGAGAGAGTGTGAAACCCCCGATCATCGCTTGCCCAGTGGGTCTGAACGACACAAGATAAGGAAGAAATTTCAGTTGCGATTTTATTTATAAATCGGAGTTTATGTAAGTGCATCACATTTTAACGCGAAACAAAATGCATCAAATATCAAAGTATCCCAAGTCAATGTTTTGGCAACATAAGATGAAGATGTAAACTTCATGAATGAATGATAATAAAAATTTGATGTTAAGTGAAAAGGTACATCTTAAGTGGCAAGTGCTAAATCATTGGTAAAGAAATACGATATGATTTGGGTTAATTAAGGCATAACAATAACAAAGTTCAAAACCAGTTTTAAGGGTAGGGTCATGCGTTTAAAAATGCTTGAAGAGTTGCTTTATTGGTAGCAAGTAAGTAGTAATTTCTCTACTGTTGAGTAAATATTCTTCGTTGCTGTTATTTTGCTATTTTTACACTTTAACAAACAAGTTCTAGACGAAACATCAGCAGAAACAACATTAATAAATATAGCTAGAGAAATGTATCCAAGACTATATAAAACAGTTAGCAATGGTGGACACTTAATTTCAATCACTTATCTGAGATAAACATAGGAACTTAAACCGACCTTATTCCTTCTTAAGTACATTATTTCTCCCTATCTTTCTCTCACTTCGAACCTTCGTGATTCTTGCGTGTGAGAGAGTGTGAAACCCCCGATCATCGCTTACCCAGTGGGTCTGAACGACACAAGATAAGGAAGAAATTTCAGTTGCGATTTTATTTATAAATCAGAGTTTATGTAAGTGCATGACATTTCAACGCGAAACAAAATGCATCAAATATCAAAGTATCCCAAGTAAGTCAATGATTTGGCAACATAAGATGAAGATGTAAACTTCATGAATGAATGGTAATAGAAATTCGATGTTAAGTGAAAGGGTACATCTTAAGTGGCAAGTGCTAAATCATTGGTAAAGAAATACGATATGATTTGGGTTAATTAAGGCATAACAATAACAAAGTTTAAAACTGTAAGGAGACCTAGTTTGGTGTTGCCAAATTTTGGTCTTTTACGTTTGGCACTCGCAGTACGGCTAGCTTTTAAACAGTCAAGAAAAACGGGTTCTAGTTTTGGTTGGGAAATAAAATCCAGGCAATATAACCCAAATGTACCACTTTTATTTGGTAAAATCTAACAAATATCGTAGCTATTTACAAATTAACCCAATAATCACTTTAATCAAAGCATAGGCAGCTTATTATTCTACTAATCTGACACAATGTTATTTATATACGGTTTTCTCAATTTATTCGATAATTTCTATTACGGAATCCGGCAAAATTCGGTGTTACCTATTTAGTTTGGCCCTTTTCGCAAAGACGGCTAAAATGCGGTTTTGACAAGTCCGTGGGCTATATAGAATTAAATAAAGTCTAACAACAGTTCAAGACGCGGTGCCATCAATCCCTTGAACCGGGAAGAAGTTAAAACCACCCTACGTGACGCGTGCCTACCTGTTTGGCTACCAAAGACAGGGGTCCGGGAATTAGGGTGATTTGGGGATCCTATGGGGAATCAATCCAGAAAGACGCGTGCCTGTCTGTTTGGCTACCAAAGACAGGGTTCCGGGAGGTCTGGATGATTCGGGAATTTACCAATTCGGGGATCAGCCCTTAAGAACGCGTGCCTGACTGTTTGGCTACCAAAGACAGGGGTCCGGGCTAAGGGCGATCCAATGGAAATAAAACGGGTTACATAAAGAATCTGCAATTTTCCCTTTTATTACACGAGATTTAAACTCTCACAATGTCGGGAAATTACATATTCTTTTAACCGGGAATACGTTAAACCAACTCTGTAAGGGCGTGCCTGCCTGTTTGGCTACCAAAGACAGGGGTCCGGGAATCAGAGTGGTGTGAGCTACCAACGGTGGAACCAACCCTTAAGAACGCGTGCCTGCCTGTTTGGCTACCAAAGACAGGGGTCCGGGAATAAGGGTGGTTCGGGACTAAAGAGCAGGTTCAGGAAATTGTGGCAGCAACGGTTTGTGACAGTCTAAAAACGCGGTCCCGTTAGAACATCATGGTGAATTGCGAAATCCTTCAAACCGGGAATAAGTTAAAATCACCCTACGTGACGCGTGCCTGCCTGTTTGGCTACCAAAGACAGGGGTCCGGGAATTAGGGTGATTTGGAGTTTCTATGGGGAATCATTCCAGAAAGACGCGCGCCTGCCTGTTTGGCTACCAAAGACAGGGGTCCGGGAGGTCTGGATGATTCGGGAATTTACCAATTGTGGGATCAGCCCTTAAGAACGCGTGCCTGCCTGTTTGGCTACCAAAGGCAGGGGTCCGGGGCTAAGGGCGATCCAATTAACAGAAAAACGGGTTACATAAAGAATCTGCAATCTTTCCCTTTATTATATAACATTTAAGCACTCACAACGTCGGGAAGTTGCCTATTCTTTTAACCGGGAATACGTTAAACCAACTCTGTAAGACGCGTGCCTGCCTGTTTGGCTACCAAAGAAAGGGGTCCGGGAATCAGAGTGGTATGGGCTACCAACGGTGGAACCAACCCTTAAGAACGCGTGCCTGCCTGTTTGGCTACCGAAACTGAATCAAATATTTTATGCTATAGCCTGCGTACTTACCAACAAACAGCGGTTATACTCGGTTTTACACACACACACTTTGAACGCGAAGTCCGGTTTCAATCTTGTGTCGTTCACAACGAATTAACGGTCTCAAAATCAATTGCCGATCTGAAGTTGTCCCGCATCGAACAACGCAGCATCCTTAAATGTAGTTCGGTCGGTTATACTCGATGTTTAGTAGGGGGGACCGAAGCGAACCGGGGAGTGGCGATAGATACCGAGAGGGCCTCGACACAAAAAATATAAACTGCCAATGCTCTATGAAAATACAAAATAACTTAAAACTAATTAACACAATCTAATTAATGAGAAAATTAGTAACTTTGTTACACACCCCCCTTTCTTCGGAAAAATGCAAAATACGTAGGATTTTGTCATTTTTGAATATTGAAAATATACATATAAAAAAATTATTCCCTTCGCGAAAATAACTTAAAGCTAATCTCACCAAAATAACATAGCTTAAACAAAATATTCTGGAACTACTCCCGTCGGCTCTATTCCTGAGTTCTAGTAGCGGTTAACGAGGCCATAACTAAGTATGTACCCCGGGTACTAAGTACAAAACGGTTAAAGAGGTCTCTTTTAAACTAAGTACCCCTGGTACGTCTCTTCTTAATTTATGGTAGTAGCTCCAAACGGTTAACACATCGGTTTATGTACCCCGGGTACTAAGTACCGAACGGTTAAAGAGGTCTCTTTTTAAACTGAGTACCCCTGATACGTCTCTTCTTAATTACTGGCAGCCGCTCCAAACGGTTAACGAGGCCATACCTATGTATGTACCTCGGGTACATAGTATCAAACGGTTATAGAGGGCCTAGTAGGAACCCCTTTTAAACTGGTTTTAGAAACAAATCTTATTTCTTTAGCCATAATATTTAACATGATTTACAATAACATAATGAGCTCACTGGATTTCAGGTATTAAACGGTTAAAAAAAAGCTAACGAACATGAGCCGGTTTTAAGTCTTTAATATGAATATGTTTAATTTTCTTTCCTTGCTGATCTTTAAGATCAAAAACAACGGGTGAAATAACTCTGACTACAGTATACGGTCCCGAATATTTCGGTGCAAGTTTTGCTGCGAATCCTTTTACTGCGGAGGATAACGGATGTTCCTTTTTAAATACCTTGTCTCCTACATGGCATCGCCATTCGCGCCTTCGTAAATTATAATAACGACTCTGTGAAGAATACGCTCTACCCAGTCTAACACGGGTCAATTCGTACAATTCTTTTAGCTTTTGTACACGGTTCGACACTTGTTCTGGGTTCAGGTCGGGTTCTCGGTCAATATCATCTTCTTCAGAGGGTAGTAATCTATGTAAGGCGTTCGGTATTTCTAACTCACGTCCAAAGTTTAGAAATGCTGGGGGGAAACCGGTAGACTCATGTCGGGAAGTATTATACGCAAACTGGAGGTCGGACAAATGTAAATCCCATTTGCGGTGTTCATTTTCGGAAAGTTGTGCGATCATCGTTTTCATGGAACGATTAGTACGTTCTATAGGGTTATCCTGGGGAGTATACACAGGAGTGAAACGATGGCGAATGCCATAACCCTGTATGATCTCACGAAAAGCCTTACCTTTGTACTGTACACCATTGTCACTTATTACCACTTTTGGGCAACCGAACCTTGCGAGAATTAACTCGTGTAAGGGTTGAGCAACATGGTTGGCGGTAGCTTTACGTAGAGGTCTACACTCTACCCATTTGGCAAACCTATCTTGAAACATCACAACAAACGAATGGCCCTTAGCTGATCTCGGTAACGGGCCAATCAAGTGTGTAGATACGGTAGTCCACGGGTCTTTATTAAGTGACGGTTGCATCTTTCCTGGAGTCTGTTGTTGCGAGACCTTGTACTGCTGACATAAAGAACAGGATCGGACATAGGCAGCGATTTCTCGAAACATGCCTGGCCAATAATACCGCAACGCAATCCTTGCAGCGGTTTTAGCTATTCCCATGTGACCAGCAGTGGTAGAGTCATGGTTTTCTTGTAAAACCTGCACTCTTGCAGTCTTCGGTATACACAGTTTCCAAGAGTCTGTAAATTCCTCATCTTTTAGGTCTGACATATCCCAAAAATGTCTATACAATCGCCCTTCTCGTACGCAATAATCTGGAAATGCTTTAGGGTTTGCTTCCACCTCACTTAGCTTGTTAGCATACCAGTTACATGGAGAACAGTTGGCTAGAACAAATACAGGGTCAGCTTCTGGTTCAGATTCTCCAGTCTCTAACGGATCTCTAGATAGAGCGTCAGCAATCCGGTTTAAAATTCCTTGACGATACTTTATCTCAAAATCGAATTGCTGTAAAAACATCCGCCAACGGGCCAATCGGCCTGATGGGCTATCTAAAGAAAACAGCCAACGGAGAGACTGGTGATCAGTAACGACGGTAAAGTGGTATAGCTCCAAGTAGGGACGCATTTTCTCTACTCCCCAAACTATGGCAGCGTACTCTTTCTCTGTCACACACATTTTACGCTCGGTAGATGTAAGAGTTCTACTCGCATAAGCGATTACATGTTGAATTAAGGCAGCGCCTAGTCCGTATTCAGATGCATCAGTCTGTAGGACAAATGGCCTAGAAAAATCTGGACAGGCCAAAACAGGAGCCTCAGTTAGACATTTTTTAAGCTTGTCAAATGCGGTTTATTGAGTTTCAGTCCAAATAAACGGTTCTCTATATTTCAATAGCTTGTTTAACGGTGTTGCTATCTGTGAGAAATTTGCAATAAATCGACGGTACCAAGATGCAACTCCCAAAAATCTTCGTAATGCTCTTTGATTTGCTGGTGGAGGTATCTATAAAATACTTTCTACTTTTGGGGGTCGGTGCCTATGATTTCTGGCGTTATCATGCGGCCTAAATATTTTAATTGTCTCCTGCCAAACTGGCATTTTTCTGGGTTAAGTTTCAGATTTGCGTTTTTTAAACGGCGGAAAACTTCTCGTAAATGTTCTAGATAAGAAGCAAAATCCGAACTTATTACGGCTACATCATCAAGATATGGAAAGGCAAACTCTAGCTCTGGCCCTATTACCATTTCCATTAGACGTTGAAACGTTGCAGGCGCTGCGTGCAGGCCAAACGGCATCACTTTAAACTGGAAAAGCCCTCTTCCTGGCACAGTAAAAGCAGTGATTGGTTTACTATCTTCGATTAATGCTATCTGCCAATATCCTTGTTTTAAATCAGTCGTGGAAATATAGCGAGCTTTACGTAACTTTTATGAACGGTAAAGGATAAGCATCTTTATGAGTTACATTGTTTACTTTCTGAAAATCTATAGAGAAACGAAATTTTCCGTCTTTCTTTCTGACCATAACAACGGGTGAACTCCACGGGCTACATGACGGTTCTATAATGCATTATTCCAACATTCTGTCTACTTCTTCATTTATAATGGCCTGCATCTTCGGATTCTGAGGACGGTATCGCTGTTCATCAAATCTACGGGATTATTATTACCTGCAGCGAATTGTATGTTTTCGTTCAAAAAATCTAATTGAACTTTATTTCTGCGCATAAAGTCAACTCCTAATATTAGATCTGCGCTCATGCCAGGTAAGTATAACACTGTTTCACTATATATCTTTCCTTCTACTTTAAGTTCTAGAAAGTATGCAATTTTAATCGGGATAACGGCCCCATCGGCAACTTTTGCATGGGTAACGGGTGAAGATTAAGCTTGAATCTGTCTTTCTTGACAATACTGCGCTAGATTATCTTCACAATAGGACCTTTTAGCTCCAGTGTCTAGTAAAGCGGAATATTTCTTATCAAAAATCATTACGTCAACATGAGGTCGACCATCGGTGCATAAAGATATTTCATCAGTTTTTGAGGCCTGAGTTTCGGGTAGCTGTGTTGGCCTCGGGTTTTGACAGCTCCCATTTAGTTTTCCTGTCTGGAACACAGACAATCTCTGGAAAGTATTTCATTTTGGCCGCACCTAGAACAAAATACTTTTGGAGTGCCCTGACATTAGTTTCTCATATGGCCTGTTTCTTCACATATCCAGCAAACAGCTGGAATATCAATTCGTCTGGTAAACGTTCTGCCTTCCCCAGCATAAGTTCTCTGGGGAGGGAGTCGGTTTTCGGATCGACGGGGTTGATTTGGTGTCGTCTCTTGTCTGGTATTATAACTTCTTTGATCACGATTATTGTATCTTCTACTTTGGACAGGTGGCGTTAACGGACGAATTTGTGCTAAACCAGAGGAAGTAGGTTCCTGAGAAGTATTTACCCGATATGTGGGAAAAGTGGGTGGTCTTAAATCTTGCCGAACCCTTAACTGTTGCCCTGCATTATGTGGCAGCTTAACTGATCTAAAATTTTCCACATTTGTATGAGTCTGGTTAATTTCCTCTCACAGTAACTCGTATTCACGTACCGCTCTGGTAAATGTTGAAATATCCATAAAATCAGATCTTTTAATCTCTCCTCGGTATTCTGGTAATAAATTTCTGTATCACCAGGTTAATTCTTGGTTTAAAGTATACCCTCCATGTCTTCGGAGAAGCGTTTGCAAATTGGTAACGTACACAGAAACAGGTTCATTAGACTTTTGTATTCTCTTAGCTATCTCAGACTCAAGATTTTCAAAATAGTTAATCGGGAAGTAGTGATTACGGAATTCATTAACAAAAGTTTCCCAGTTGGTCCAGTTTCTTACGTTATTGCGACACCAAGCCGCAGCCTCTTACTAAAATAGTTCGGGTAATAACGGTATAAAAGATTCTCGATTAATTTGATGAGCGGTGCATTTCTCTTCCAATTGCTCTAGAAAAGACGTAGGATCACCACGCCCATTAAAACTGATTCTCCACTGATTTACATTAAAATATTAAGCTGTCTGAATATTTATCGGCTGTGGTACTTGCGTTGGAGTAGCCACAGGAATATTTTGACTCTTGTCATGGACCTCTGCATTATTACAATATAGTTGGTTTGAAGTAGTTGGGTCGTTTCTAAATCTGGTTGACTCGGTAGTAAAGGTATGATTTGTTAAGGGTATCGTATTTGTTTTAGCGTAATTTGTGGTTGTGGTCGACGGATCTTTATGTTGACATGTGGTACTACGGTATGGTATGGGCAAATTTTGGTAATTTCTTAATCATTGTTAAAGGATGAGAAACGAAAAGTCCTGCTTACTTCACAAATATTTTATTGTCTAATCACGACGCGTTTCGGTTTTTAAAAAACCATTATCAAGTGGTCTGGTCTGTAAGAATAATGAAAAAATATAATTAAATTATAATATTTAAAATAAAATATGCTAAAAAATACTTACAGACAGTTAAGAATCATCTTTGAAACAAATGAAAAACTGGAACACACAAAAATAAAAAATTAAAAAACATTTAAAACAGTCTAAAACAACATACAGATTAAAAATCAGTCAAACGGACATAAACACGTAATTTTTATAAAATACAATTAATTGACAAAGAAGATATAGGTTAAAATAATAAATAATATAAACAAAACCCAGATATCCGAAACAGGTACAAAGCGACATCTAACATAAAATAAATAATGTAATAAATGAACAGAAACAATTTAAAATTGACCAAATCAATAAATAAAAGCAGACAAAGAAATCTTATTTGAAATTGTTTAAAACTTTAGCTACCTCTTTGAAGTGGGCGTTACTAGTGGTTTCATTTAAACTAACTGACGATTGTTCAATTTCGAGATTAGCAATCTCAAAATTTTCCAAAAAATTCAATTTTTTGCCTTTTTGGGTATCATGTAACATTCTAAAATTATTCTCCATATTAAAAGAATGTCCCGTTTCCCTCAAACGCATGCCAAAAGCGGATCTTTTATCGTTTGGGGACTTCTGAGAGTTCAAATGTTCACGTACCCTAACCTTAAAACTACGGCCCGTTTGTCCCACATATTTAGCGGGGCAGTTATCGCAAGAGAGTAAATAGACTCCGCTTTTTTCTATGGTTGGAGTTGGGTCTTTTATTATCGAAAAAAGGCTTTTAATATTTAAAAAAGATTTGTAAGCAATCTTAATATTGCAATTTAAAGAATTTAAAACATTTCCCACTTTCAAAGAGATGCTGCCCAGATACGTTAATTTTACATATTTAGGTGGTTGGTATGGAGGAATGGAAATATCCAATGGATCAGTCAATAGATTTTTTAGTAAAGAATTATACTTTTTCTTAAGTCTATTTATTAAAGAAATTTGATAGCCATTATTAATGGCAATCTGAAAAATAATGTTTTTTTCCTTTTCAAATTGTAAAGGAAGTAATGGAATGGTAAAAAGGCGATGAATTAAAGCGTTAAATGAAGCTATTTTGTGAGAAAAGAAGTGATTTGAATCTGGCGAAATAACATGATCTGTTTGAGTAGGCTTTGAAGTCCTTGAACCATTGTTAAAGGAGAAGAAACGAAAAGTCCTGCTTACTTCACAAATATTTTATTACGTGTTTATGTCCGTTTGACTGTATGTTGTTTTAGACTGTTTTAAATGTTTTTTAATTTTTTATTTTTGTGTGTTCCAGTTTTTCATTTGTTTCAAAGATGATTCTTAACTGTCTGTAAGAATTTTTTAGCAAATTTTATTTTAAATATTATAATTTAATTATATTTTTTCATTATTCTTACAGACCAGACCACTTGATAATGGTTTTTAAAAACCGAAACGCGTCGTGATTAGACAATAAAATATTTGTGAAGTAAGCAGGACTTTTCGTTTCTTCTCCTTTAACAATGGTTCAAGGACTTCACCCTGGAGAAATCTACAATTCATTAAAATCTTCCAGTGAAGCAGGTCAAAATCGAGGGACATATTTGGTTTAATTTGAGATGCATAAAAAAGAATGTTATCCCAAATTATATTCAACATAAATTTAAGGACAATACATCTCTCCCTTATAGGGCACACCACAATGTGGAAAATATTAAAAAGTCATCAATTAAGGAGGAGAACAAAATTTGGTTTTTAAAAAAGGCTTTAATTATACTTAAGCTTAATTTCATTTTTTACTTATTAAGTCAGCATTTTTCACCGTTGGAAGTTAACAGGTTTCATTCAGATTTAAAACAGAAAACTGGTTATTCAAAGAAACAACACTTGATAAAATTAAACAAAAAATTGCATAGATTGGTTGAGGAAAAAAGAAAACTTATTTTAGATCAAAACAGAAAATATTCTGATCATGTTTTTCATCCAATTTCCCAGGCAGAATTATTATTTTTAGAAAAAGGTTTAAAATTTAGTCCGAATCTAGGTTATGATCAAAAAGGAATAGCTTCTTTATTAGCTGATATTGAGGTGGCTTTATTGGGGACAGGATGTGATGTTGTAGATGCAGTTAAAGGTTATTGTTTACATTTGATAGGAAAACAAAGCAAGAAAAAACATTATTCTAAGAATATTTTAAAAGATAAGAAATTGCTTGGGTCTATTAGATGTAAAATAAAACAATTTAGTTTAGTGTTAGGTAAAGCAGATAAGGGTAATTGTTTAGTTATTTTAGACAAAACTTTATATTTTGAGAAAGTCGAAGAATTCATTAATAGTAATTCAATGTTTTTAGAATTAAAAAAAGACCCTAATTCTTTATATGTCACGGAATTAAAAAGATTAATAAATCAAAACCAAGATGTTTTCACGGATCTAATGGTGAATAAACCATATATTCCCATGAACTGTAAAACTCCTTTATTATATGGTATGGTTAAGATTCATAAAAACAATATGCCTATTAGACCCGTTGTAACCTTTGTTCAGTCAGCAGCCTATCATTTAGCTGTTTGGTTGGATAATGTTTTTAAGGACATCTTGGACTTTTCTAATAAATATAGTATTAAAAACACAATAGAATTAACAAAAAAACTTGAATGTCTCAAATTGCCTGACAATTGCATTTTGGTATCTTTTGACATAGTTAATTTATTTCCCAGCATACCTAGACAGGATGTAATTAAAATTATTGAAGATCTTTTAAATCAAAATTTATCTTTAAGCGAAAAAGTTAAAAAAGGTTTATTACTCTTGTTAAAGAAATGTTTAAGTTTAGATTTTTCCCAATTTAATAATAAATTTTTTCGTATGTTGGATGGATTGCCAATGGGTTCCGGCCTTTCGCCTTTTCTTGCTGAAATTTTTATGTCTGATTTTGAATCTAGGCTATTTTCTTCTAATAGTTATTTTTTAGATAATATATTTTTTTGGACCAGATACGTGGACGATACTTTTGTTGTGTGGAATGGCTCAAAGACAGAACTTAATAATTTTTTAACTTTTTTAAATTCATTAAACAATAAAATTCAATTTCCCATTGAACTGGAAGAGAATGACACCTTAAATTTCTTAGATTTGACTATAAAAAGACATAACTCCAATTTACAATTTTCCATTTATAGAAAGCCTACTCAAACAGATCATGTTATTCCGCCAGATTCCAATCACTCCTTTTCACACAAAATAGCTTCATTTAACGCTTTAATTCATCGCCTTTTTACCATTCCATTACTTCCTTTACAATTTGAAAAGGAAAAAAACATTATTTTTCAGATTGCAATTAATAATGGCTATCAAATTTCTTTAATTAATAGACTTATTAAGAAAAAGTATAATTCTTTACTAAAAAATCTATTGACTGATCCATTGGATATTTCCATTCCTCCATACCAACCACCTAAATATGTAAAATTAACGTATCTGGGCAGCATCTCTTTGAAAGTGGGAAATGTTTTAAATTCTTTAAATTGCAATATTAAGATTGCTTACAAATCTTTTTTAAATATTAAAAGCCTTTTTTCGAGAATAAAAGAGTCAACTCCAACCATAGAAAAAAGCGGAGTCTATTTACTCTCTTGCGATAACTGCCCCGCTAAATATATGGGACAAACGGGCCGTAGTTTTAAGGTTAGGGTACGTGAACATTTGAACTCTCAGAAGTCCCCAAACGATAAAAGATCCGCTTTTGGCATGCATTTGAGGGAAACGGGACATTCTTTTAATATGGAGAATAATTTTAGAATGTTACATGATACCCAAAAAGGCAGAAAATTGAATTTTTTGGAAAATTTTGAGATTGCTAAACTCGAAATTGAACAATCGTCAGTTAGTTTAAATGAAACCACTACTAACGCCCACTTCAAAGAGGTAGCTAAAGTTTTAAACAATTTCAAATAAGATTTCTTTGTCTGCTTTTATTTATTGATTTGGTCAATTTTAAATTGTTTCTGTTCATTTATTACATTATTTATTTTATGTTAGATGTCGCTTTGTACCTGTTTCGGATATCTGGGTTTGGTTTATATTATTTATTATTTTAACCTATATCTTCTTTGTCAATTAATTGAATTTTATAAAAATTACGTGTTTATTTCCGCTTGACTGATTTTTAATCTGTATGTTGTTTTAGACTGTTTTAAATGTTTTTTAATTTTTTATTTTTGTGTGTTCCAGTTTTTAATTTGTTTCAAAGATGATTCTTAACTGTCTGTAAGTATTTTTTAGCATATTTTATTTTAAGTATTATAATTTAATTATATTTTTTCATTATTCTTACAGACCAGACCACTTGATAATGGTTTTTTAAAAACCGAAACGCGTCGTGATTAGACAATAAAATATTTGTGAAGAAAGCAGGACTTTTCGTTTCTTCTCCTTTAACAATGGTTCAAGGACTTCACCCTGGATAAATCTACAATTCATTAATTTCTTAATGTCTCAGGATTGTACTGTACAGTTTGCTCAGGAATCGTAGACGGTAAAAGGTTGGTAGCATTTGATATAGTGGGATATTGTGGTACTGAAGCGTAGGAAAAGGTCGGGATCATGGGAATTTCATATGGCACAGGTGCGTGCGAAACTGGAAGATTGTATGCAATGAATGAAGTAGGTGGTACATATTGACCGACCTTATTACAAACGGATGTGGCGTAGGGATTATTCGGTAGGAAATGAGGCCTTGTTAGGTAAGAAATTGACGGGTAAGATGGTACATATGGTACGGAAGTGGTCGGTACGGTGGAGTATTGAAAACTTGTGGTTATCGGTATGACGTTTGCAAGGGTATAGTTTGGAA
Source organism: Aspidapion aeneum (assembly GCA_963576565.1). Taxonomy (NCBI): domain Eukaryota; kingdom Metazoa; phylum Arthropoda; class Insecta; order Coleoptera; family Brentidae; genus Aspidapion; species Aspidapion aeneum. Next base: position 39,489,184 of record OY755040.1, read on the forward strand.
TCGCACTGTTCGGTATTATCGGCGGTGCTGGGTATGTAAATCCGCAGTTGTTGTCTTGTATTTGGTACTAACTGGGTAATATTAGGTGCTTGGGAAACGGAGTTATTAGTATGGAGTACCACAGGAGGGGAGTTCAAATTCAATCGAAGGGGGTCCTGATTAGGAGCAAATGTAAAAGCAGAGTTTGAAACGGAGGTGATACGGAATCTGTACAATATTTGTAAAAGAAGGAATGTGACTAGTTGTATATGTTTGATAAGACGAGGTTATGGGCAAAACTAAGGTATTGACAGGGCAAGTAACGGAAGTTTGTTGTGAATTTGCACTGGTTATAATGGTATTGGACGCCATGGACTCAATTGGGTTACTGGTAACTACAGGGAGTTCGTGTACAGTCGGTGTTAACCTCGGGGATTTTCGTTCTTCACGAAGATATTCTCTGAGTCTCTTTCTCGGAATTTCCAGGTTTCCGTCAATGGACAAGCCAAAACGCATAAGAATTTTGTCCATTTCACTTTTCTTAAGATAATTAACCCAAGCCGATGTCGGCAAAACCTCCAGTTGGGTTCCAACCTCTACGGAATTTTTAGGCATTGTATCGCCGGTTTGTTTTGCCAGCAGGTTTCCAAATAAGGGCTCCATATTTAGATCAGAGTCCGAAACTGAACCGTTGTCACTTTCGTGTAAAGACATTTTTATTAATTTAGTATCTTTTATACCACTTTAAAGTCCTATTCTAAGCTTTTTAGTTAGTGTGTATTAATTAAACACGTGTTTGTCTAAATAAAATCGGCTAAAGTCGCAAAATTTCGTGATTTATCTACTCTAGATGCAATCAAATAGGTTCGGATGAGTTCGGGCTTTATCGGTAGGTATCGTTTTCCGAATGGACTCGAAGAAAACACGTGGCAGGATTCGACAATATTCGAGAGAGTTCGGGTTTTATCGGTAAAACTGTTCGGGTTTTATCCGTAACTATCGTTTTCCGAACGGACTCGAAGAAAAGACGTGGTAGGAATTGACAATATTCAAGAGACTTTGGGTTTTATCGGTGAAAGAATTCGGGTTTTATCGGTAACTATCGTTTTCCGAATGACTCGAAAAAAACACGTGGTAGGAATCGACAATATTCGAGAGATTTCGGGTTATATTGGTAAAACAGTTCAGGTTTTATCTGTAACTATCGTTTTCTGTAGCAATCGACAATGTTCGAGAGATTTCGGATTTTGTCTGTAAAAGAGGTCGTGTTTTATCGGTAACTATCGTTTTCCGAACGAACTTTAAGAAGACACGTGGTAGGGTTCGACAATATCCGAGAGTTCGGGTTTTATCGGTAAAACTGTTCGGGTTTTATCGGTAACTATCGTTTTCCGAATGACCTCGAAGAAAACACTTGGTAGGAATCGACAATATTCGACAGATCTCGGGTTTTATTGGTAAAATAGTTTGAGTTTTATCGGTAACTATCGTTTTTCGAAGGGACTTGAAGAAAACACGCGGTAGCAATCGATAATGTTCGAGAGATTTCGGATTTTATCTGTAAAAGAGTTCGGGTGTTATCGGTAACTATTGTTTTCCGAATGAACTCGAAGAAAACACGTGTTAGGAATTAACAATATTCGAGAGATTTTGGGTTTTATCGGTAAAAGAATTCGGGTTTTATCGGTAAAACTGTTCGGGTGTTATCGGTAACTATCGTTTTCCGAATGAACTCGAAGAAAACACGTGGTAGGAATTGAAAATATTCGAGAGATTTTGGGTTTTATCGGTAAAAGAATTCGGGTTTTATCGGTAACTATCGTTTTACGAATGGACTCGAAAAAAAATACGTAGTACCAATCGACAATGTTCGAGAGATTTCGGGTTTTATCGGTAACTATCGTTTTCCGAATGGACTCGAAGAAAAGACGTGGTAGGAATTGATAATATTCGAGGGATTTCGGGTTTTATCGGTTAATATTGCAATTTTGAGTCAAACCCCCTAAATGAAATGCCTAAAATCGAAAGATCTCTTAGTGTGAACTTCTAGTCAACTATTTAGCGCAAAGTTAAATTCCCTACTTTATAATTAAACAGCAAAGAAAATAGACCTGCTACTCTTTATAAAAAAAAATGCAATTCGTAATTCAACGCTATACAATACTTAAAAATTACTTAGTTTTCAAAGAAAATGTCTGTATCGACTTCTAAACGATTGAACCTTTAAAATTTGTCAAAATCAGGGGTCGTAATCAGGGTAAATTCGGCTTTAATTAAAACTATACGCTCTATTATCCTAAAAAGGATTGAATAATTTTGGGTAATAGTGCGCACTCTTTAAATTGTCTTAATTAGGATTTTCCTTACACTTAATAACGGTTTTTTCCTCTACAAAGTGTCAGATGAGTAATAGCCTGCCCTTAAGTGGTAAAAAAAAATAAACCCAACAAATTAAGAAACACACGTTGGGCGCCAAATTTGTAAAGAGACCTACCTAGGTACCTTTTGGCTATTTTATTTACGGCCCCACGTTGGGCGCCAAATTTGTAAGAAGAACCTAGTTTGGTGTTGCCAAATTTTGGTTTTTTACGTTTGGCACTCGTGATTTCACCCTTTCGGACGGAAATCTGGGCGCCACTCTAAGAAATAAGGGTGCTTAGAGTCTCCACCGGCCAGTACGTCTAGCTTTTAAACAGTCGAGAAAAACGGGTTCTAGTTTTGGTTGGGAAATAAAATCCAGGCAATATAACCCAAATGTACCACTTTTATTTGGTAAAATCTAACAAATATCGTAGCTATTTACAAATTAACCCAATAATTACTTTAATCAAAGCATAGGCAGCTTATTATTCTACTAATCGGACACAATGTTATTTATATACGGTTTTCTCAATTTATTCGATAATTTCTATTACGGAATCCGGCAAAATTCGGTGTTACCTATTTAGTTTGGCCCTTTTCGCAAAGACGGCTAAAATGCGGTTTTGACAAGTCCGTGGGCTATATAGAATTAAATAAAGTCTAACAACAGTTCAAGACGCGGTGCCATCAATCCCTTGAACCGGGAAGAAGTTAAAACCCCCTACGTGACGCGTGCCTGCCTGTTTGGCTACCAAAGACAGAAGTCCGGGAATTAGGGTGATTTGGGGATCCTATGGGGAATCAATCCAGAAAGACGCGTGCCTGTCTGTTTGGCTACCAAAGACAGGGGTCCGGGAGGTCTCGATGATTCGGGAATTTACCAATTCGGGGATCAGCCCTTAAGAACGCGTGCCTGACTGTTTGGCTACCAAAGACAGGGATCAGGCTAAGGGCGATCCAATGGAAAGAAAACGGGTTACATAAAGAATCTGCAATTTTCCCTTTTATTACACGAGATTTAAACTCTCACAATGTCGGGAAATTACCTATTCTTTTAACTGGGAATACGTTAAACCAACTCTGTAAGGCGCGTGCCTGCCTGTTTGACTACCAAAGACAGGGGTCCGGGAATCAGAGTGGTGTGAGCTACCAACGGTAGAACCAACCCTTAAGAACGCGTGCCTGCCTGTTTGGCTACCAAAGACAGGGGTCCGGGAATAAGGGTGGTTCGGGACTAAAGAGCAGGTTCAGAAAATTGTGGCAGCAACGGTTTGTGACAGTCTAAAAACGCGGTCCCGTTAGAACATCATGGTGAATTGCGAAATCCTTCAAACCGGGAATAAGTTAAAATCACCCTACGTGACGCGCGCCTGCCTGTTTGGCTACCAAAGACAGGGGTCCGGGAGGTCTGGATGATTCGGGAATTTACCAATTGTGGGATTAGCCGTTAAGAACGCGTGCCTGCCTGTTTGGCTACCAAAGGCAGGGGTCCGGGGCTAAGGGCGATCCAATTAACAGAAAAACGGGTTACATAAAGAATCTGCAATCTTCCCTTTTATTATGACATTTAAGCACTCACAACGTCGGGAAGTTGCCTATTCTTTTAACCGGGAATACGTTAAACGAACTCTGTAAGACGCGTGCCTGCCTGTTTGGCTACCAAAGACAGGGGTCCGGGAATCAGAGTGGTATGGGCTACCAACGGTGGAACCAACCCTTAAGAACGCGTGCCTGCCTGTTTGGCTACCGAAGACAGGGGTCCGGGACTAAGGTGGTTCGGGAATAAAACGGGTTTAAGAAGTTACTGCAATTCACCACAATACAACATACGGAAGAATTATGCAAATAATAATAATATGTACGGCTTATAATGCGACGGAAAACTGAATCAAAAATTTTATGCTATTGCCTGCGTACTTACCAACAAACAGCGGTTATACTCGGTTTTACACACACACACTTTGAACGCGAAGTGCCGCAAGTAGGGGGGACCGAAGCGAACCGGGGACTGGCGATAGATACCGAGGGGGTCTCGACACAAAAAATATAAACTGCCAATGCTCTATGAAAATACAAAATAACTTAAAAATAATTAACACAATCTAATTAATGAGAAAATTAGTAACTTTGTTATACTGATATATCTATATAGATAGTTTAAAACTACAAAGTTTTAAGGGTAGGGTCATGCGTTTAAAAATGCTTGAAGAGTTGCTTTATTGGTAGTAAGTAAGTAGTAATTTATCCACTGTTGAGTAAATATTTTTCCTTGCTGTTATTTTGCTATTTTTACACTTTAACAAACAAGTTCTAGAGGAAACATCAGCAGAAACAACATTAATAAATATAGCTAGAGAAATGTATCCAAGACTATAAAAAACAGTTAGCAATGGCGGACACTTAATTTGAATCACTTATCTGAGATAAACATAGGAACTTAAACCGACCAATTGCGCATGCGCTACACTCTTCCTCTTATTCCTTCTTACGTACATTATTTCTCCCTATCTTTCTCTCACTTCGAACCTTCGTGACTCTTGCGTGTGAGAGAGAGTGTAAAGCCCCCGATCATCGCTTGCCCAGTGGGTCTGAACGACACAAGATATGGAAGAAATTTCAGTTGCGATTTTATTTATAAATCAGAGTTTATGTAAGTGCATGACATTTCAACGCGAAACAAAATGCATCAAATATCAAATTATCCCAAGTAAGTCAATGTTTTGGCAACACAAGATGAAGATGTAAACTTCATGAATGAATGATAATAAATACAGCTAGAGAAATGTATCCAAGACTATATAGATAGTTTTCCAGAATTGCAACTTCTGTTTCTAGCTTTAAATGCTCAGAAACTCTGACTAGAGGTATGTTGTAAGTATCCAAAAAAGTACGTAAGTATTAATTAAGAGTTCTTTATTCCAAATCAAGTAGGTACCAGTAGAAGTATACTTAAGTAAAATTTAAACATTACCTTTCCTATTAGTACCTACGTCAAATAAAGTCAATCATTTTGAAATTTGTATTGGAGATCTTGGCTTTACTTTTATCTCAATTCTTTTTACGTAATACCATTTTCGCATACTTGGCATTTCTTTACATGAATTTTTTTTTATGATTTCACTCCTTTTTTAAAGGATTTGGATAATATTTGTGTTTTAAAGTAGTAAAATATGCGGAATATTGTTCAAAACTTTTGCAATGCCTTATTTAAAATTTTGAGGGTTTCTAATTTTTTCCCATGGCTTTATCATAGTTCCTATCAGTCTTCCAAAATCACCTCTCCAGCGTTTATGGAAGTCGGCATTGTTTATTTTACATAATTTTACATTTATAAGGGAGGGAAGTAAATTATAATTTTGTGGTTTTCAAAATTTTCCCAATAGTTTTATCATAGTTACTATCAGTGTGGTCGGTGGTGGTGGTGTGGGTCGTTGATATTGCCATGCCCTGATTGATTTTTAGTCGATTTTTAGTCGATTTTTAAATCGATTAAGAGGGTGGGAATCCAACTTCTGCTGCGTCTGCCTCCTCGAGTGGTTGCCATTTATGGCCATCCGGCACCACTGGATGTCGGTGATATTAAGCGCCTTTTATGGACTTGATATCACCTAACCAAAGACGCCTGGGGTTGGGGGGACCTGGCAGTAGGGATAAAATGCTGGCTAGCCGACCGGTCATCATGAGTGACAAAAATCTTTTTGTACCCCAGGTGAGTAATAATCTCACCGACAGTTCAGATCGGGTTGAAGCCCCGGTTGCTGTCGCTGGCTCCATGGGTTCTGAGGAGAGCCACCCACTCATTAACCCTCACGGAAGAGGCGAAAACTCCGAACTCTCACTGAGAGTACAAAACGAAGGGGAAGTAGTGCCGAGTAGGCCTACAGAACCTAACCAAGAAAGGGGTGCCGAAGAGGCCCCTATGGAGCTGGAGGTTCCACCAACTCCAGCTCCAACATCGTCACCAGACCTTGAGCGGGAAAATGAACTGCTCAAAAGCGACGGTGACACTACTGATAAGGACTCCAATGTGGAGGCCCGAAATCAGAACAAACAAGATCAGAAGAGGTTGTCTGGCTCGGCAAAAAAACGGCTGAGAAAACTTCTTCAGGACGGCTGGGAATACTCAGCTGCCCACAAACGGGCACTAGAGGGACCGCTAAACATGGAGACGGTAAAGCCAAGCTCCAAACGTCCACGGTCCAGTGCTAATACTCCAGAGCAGGAGTCGAAAAGACCCTGCCGAGCCTCCTACAGCGCTGCGGCAGAGGGAGTTAAAGTTGGCATTGTCCACAAAAACAACCCCTTCGAAAGCCTCACAGGAGAAAACCTAAGGGCACTGCAGATGGCCATCCTAAGGTCTCTAGCAGATGTCCCTACTGGCGCGCAGGTCAGATTTCTAGGCTGTACTCATCGGCCTGGATGGTTAAACCTGACTTGCGCTGACGAACAAAGCGCCCAATGGTTGGCAGAGGTGTCGTCAACTTTACAACCATGGGAAGGGTCGCAATTAAGGTTCGTCAGAGGGGAAGAACTTCCCAGGCCACACGTTGTAGTAGCGTACATCCCGAAGATGAGCAGGCGACTCGGCTCACTGCTCAGGATGTCGCTAAGCCTCTGGACCGGGCCAAACATGGACATTCGCCATTGACTGACTGTCCATGCAGGCCCTGAAAAGCCTAGACATGCGGCCCTTCTTTGGATTTGGAAGAGTAATCTTCCGAACCAGAGGCAGGGGGCGTGGGTCTGGGTCAGCAGGACCATCTGGAATGGGCGCCCAAAAAGCAAAACAACCTCCTAAAGGACAAACCAATGTCCAAGGAGCAAAAGGGGATCAACAAAAAGACCCCAGTGGGAAGGCGGTAAAGAAGCCCCCCACAAAAACCCCTAAAAAAGAAGGGAAGAAGAAGGGTAAAGGGAAGAACATTCCCGGTAAACCCACCTACAAAAAGGGCCCTCGACGGGACCCTCCTGGAGGAGGCGGCGGCGAGCGCGAACCTCCCCAGACAACCGCCTAAATATAGGCAGGGAACAAAAAAAAAATAAAATAAAATAAAATAAAAATGGCAGGCGCACAACAACGTCAACATCAAGGCCTGCACTTGATACAAATAAATCTACGCCATACCAAGACAGCAACGTACACTCTTGGTAGAGTTTTCAAGCAACAGAGGTTAGACATTGCTCTGTTGCAAGAACCGTGGCTATCAAGTACGAACCAAGTAGCTGGACTCAGCCGAACTCTTGGTAACATCATCACACATAACTCAGGTAATAGACCACGAGCGTCTATTCTTATAAGAAAAGATATTAACTACTTTGTATTTTCAGACATTTGCACTGATGACCTAGTAGCGCTACGATTAATTGTCCCTGGCGAACAGGGCATGACAGAACTAGTTGTCTGCTCAGCATACTTCCCGGGCGACAGAGAAGCACCACTGCCCCCTACACCAGAGGCAGCAAACCTGATTGCATATTGCAAAGAGAGGAACGTACAGCTCATCCTAGGCTGTGATGCGAACGCGCACCACACAGTGTGGGGTAGCACTGATATCAACAGGAGGGGTGAGTATCTGTTCCACTACATTATAGGGGAGGGGCTTTTTGTTAATAATGTTGGCTCCAAACCAACCTTTGTCGGCCAAAATAGGGCAGAGGTACTAGATCTAACAATAAGTACAAAACTAATTAGCAATAAGACTGACTGGAGGGTTACAGATGAGCCCTCTCTGTCAGACCATAATCATATACAATTCACCGTCGGCATGGGATCTACAAAAACAATTAGATATAGAGACCCAAAAAGTACAGATTGGAGTGGATATGCTAAATCCCTCCAAGAAAAGCTGAATTCGGCAATGACCGACGTGTGGGATCGTGATAAAATAGAAATAGCCTCTGTACAACTCAGAGAGGCTATCATAACCGCATATCATGAAAACTCACCTCTTAAAACCAAGACTGATAATCGCGGTATGTCTTGGTGGAACAACTCTCTGTTCAAAAAAAGAAAAGAGGTCAGACGTCTATTCAATCGGGCGAAGGAGACGGGTAACTGGGAAAGCTATCGTGCCTCCCTTAGCGAATACAACAAGGAGATTAGAAGTGCCAAAAGAGAGTCGTGGAGGAGGTTTTGTCACGGACTCACTAAGCTTCCTGACACCACAAGAATTCACAAAATTCTGTCCAAAGAGCCCGCGGACAGACTCTGCGCAATAAAGCTCTCTGACGGCACTTTTACAAGATCTGAAAGGGAGTCCCTGGAGGCACTAGCAAACCATCACTTCCCAGGAAGCACGCTCCTTGAAAACGGGAATACTCCTGAGCAATTGACTCATGGACACCGTCCAAAACAGGCGGATTGGAAAATTGCAAAAGAAATTATCAACGCAAATGCGATAAAAATGGCGTTCACGTCTTTTAAACCGTACAAATCACCGGGGCTTGATGGTATTCTTCCAGTGCTAATACAAAAAGGCCTGGAAGTGCTAGTACCATGCCTGGTGAAACTGTACAGGGCCAGCCTAGCATGGAATTATATTCCAACTAGCTGGACCAAAGTTAAGGTAGTTTACATACCTAAGGCGGGTCGGGCAGATAATACTCCAAAATCTCTCCGACCCATAAGCCTCACCTCTTTTCTGTTGAAAGGCTTGGAAAAAATAATAGATGCACATATTAGAGGTGGCGCCTTAATGGCCCATCCACTTAATGCAAACCAATATGCATACCAAGCAGGCAAGTCAACAGAACTAGCTTTAAACAACCTTGTTGGAAAAATCAAGGAAACCCTCGATGCAAAAGGCGTCGCAGTGGGCATCTTCCTTGATATAGAAGGAGCATTTAACAATGCACTACCCAATTCCCTCTTTGAATCAGCGTGCGCCCGAGGAGTTGAATCCACCATCACAGGGTTCATCAGGTGCACACTCGAAAATCGAGTGATTGAAACCACACTTAACGATGTGATGGTAAGTTTTAGAGCGGCTAGAGGCTGTCCACAAGGAGGAGTTCTGTCTCCCCTCCTGTGGTCTCTGCTGGTCGATGATCTTCTTGCCATCTTAGAATCGCTGGATGTAGAGGTATTGGGCTACGCGGATGACGTAGGAGCAATCATTAGAGACATTCCAGAAGAAGAGTTCTCTGGAAAGATACAAGAAGTACTAAACACGGTAAAAGACTGGTGTGATAGGGAACAGATGTCTGTTAATCCCTGCAAAACAATCATTATACCGTTCACCCGTAAAAGAAAGCTAGACTTCCTGACTCCTCCGGAGCTTAACGGTGAAATAATTCCATTTGCGTCAGAGGGTAAATACCTGGGGATCACCCTAGATAAAACTCTCACCTGGAACGCCCATTTGGAAAAGGTAATCCGCAAAGCCACACTGTCCCTATGGACGTGTAAAAGAATTTGCGGAAAAACCTGGGGCACTAGCCCCAAACAAATGTACTGGCTGTATATAACAGTCATTAGACCAATGATTGCGTATGGTGCAATAGTCTGGTTTGAGAAGGGACATCAAAGAACCTCGAGAGCCAAACTAACCAGCTTACAACAACAGGCCAGTCTTGCCATATGCGGTGCAATGAGCTCTAGCCCATCGACTGCGCTTGAATGCTTACTAAACTTACCTCCGCTTCACATTTTCTTAGAGGCGGAGGCACGAAGAGCACCTTATAGAATAAGGGCCAACCACCAGGATGGCCGGGCAAACAAAGTGATATCAACAGACCTAATTAGGGAACAAGAGTTGGATGCAACTCTAGGAATGATATCCGACGTCATGCCCAACACGGTGTACAGCGGAAAGCTATACGACATTATACTCCCAGAGAGGGAGGAATGGTTAAAAAACAGGACCAACTTTTCAAACAACGATAGCTTCTGGTATACCGACGGATCCAAAATGCCATCAGGCGTTGGATCTGGAGTTGTTAGTATCCAAGAAAAAGTCGAGATTCAACATAGTCTCGCCAAATTGGCTACTATATTTCAGGCCGAACTCGTAGCCATTGAACTGTGTGCCCGGTGGATTACTGACCACGAATGGACCAACAGGACAATAAAAATCTTCCGACAGTCAAGCAGCCTTAAAAGCGCTTGATTCCTACACGGTCTCATCGAGAACCCTGAGCTGAATTGAGACTCGCTGAATACGCTTGGTAGCGCTAATAATATGTCATTAGTATGGATACCAGGGCATTCTGGGCACGAGGGAAATGAGGCCGCGGACCAGGCAGCGAGGGAAGCGGCATCTGCCGAATTTTTCGGCCCCGAACCAGCCCTGGGCATATCATCCAATGCTGCTAAATTAACCATATTGGGATGGATGGAGGACAGCTTCCAACAATACTGGATGAATATACCAAAACTGGCTCACTCTAAAGAGTTCATTAAAGGACCTTGTCAGAAGAGAGCCAGAAATATCATTGGACTTACCAGACATGAGATCCGTATAGTGACAGGACTTTTTACGGGTCACTGCCGACTAAGAGTACCCATGCACAGAATGGGAATAACAGAAGAGACCGAATGTAGACTCTGTATGGAGGATGATGAAACAGTTAGACATATACTGTGCGAATGTCCGGCTATTGCACGTTTACGTCAAAACACTTTCGGTAAACCTCAGATTGATTCAGAAGATCTGAACAGTGTCTCACCCAAACTGATAGCTAACCTTTTTGGAGGATTAGGCATACAGTGGTGAGAAACCACTTAAAAGTGAGCCACAATAGACTCACTAGTGGTCGCAGTGGAAGGGCTGCAAGGCCCACTCATATATGAATCATCACTATCAGTGTGTCAAAGCTCAGCTCTCTAGCGTTTTTGGAAGTGGGCAATATTACTTTTACATAACTTTACATTTATAGGGGAGAAGAGTAAATTAGAATTCTGGGGTTTTTAAATTTTAGCTGAGCTGAGCTCTCTAGCGTTTCTGGGAGTGGGCAATTTTACTTTTACAGCGCTTTACATGTATAGGGGAGGAGAGTAAATTAGAATTTCGGGGTTTTTTGATTTTTGGTTTTTCTGTCACTCTGCGAAATTTCAGCTGTCTGTAAGTACAGTAGAATTTTGATGATCTATACATGAGTGAGTGAGTAAGTGGAAATTTCGTAACTACTTTACTAATTTATTGAAGTTCATGAAACTTAAAGGCGTTGTTAACTCTATGAAGATCTACAACTGTGCAGTTGCGTACCTGATTCCGAAGTAGAGTTTTAGATAGGTCAAATAAGGGCTAAAATGTTTCAAGAAAAGATGGTACATCAGTTGCGCGAACTTGGCGGGGAACTGCCGTGCCCCAGATAGTGCTGTTATAAGTACCAAGTAACAAGTACAATTTTTTTTTCTTACACATTTATTCAAGTACCAGTACAAGTATAAGAAAAATTTTAAAAACTTAAAGTTGCAAGTATTAGTACTTAAAATAAAAACTATATTTTTTTACTTAAGTATTTAAAATACTCAGTACAAGGGCACAGTTAGTTAAAAATGTAAAGCTTATATAACAAGCAAGGAAAATATTCATGTGAGTTCTTTCAAAAATCAGCAAAATGATGTTTTAACAACAATACTTTGTAGCTGCACAAAGTTGGCACTCAACCCTCCCCAGAAGGAAATGATCTAGGAATTTTTAAAAGAGTGTTAACGATATCGTAAATAGAGAGAAATAAATTAAAAAAGTTTCAGGTGTCGATTCTTTAAATAAATTGGCGTACAAATCCCACTTGAGTAATCACGAGATTCATATAGTATTTGAAGAACTACTTAAACCCTATATTTTTGACCAAAGAGAAAGCTATTGCTGTCAGTTGAACAGAAATAACAAAAATATTTAGATGATACAAAAGTAATAATGAAAAAAGGAAAAATACAAGGCTAGAAAAAAGTATTTCTTTGCTCTTCTGTAAATAGTTTTTAGTATCAATTTACATTTAAAGAAAACCCATCAAGGTGTTGAGTAAACCGAGTAAGCAAAAAGGGTTCACGGGGAAATTCTTAAAGGTTCATTTCAACTGGACAGAGATAAAAGGAAATTACAATGTATCCAAAAAAGAAATATGAATCGTCGTTTTTACTGCCATATTTGCCAGCCTAGATATTATTCAATCAACATACGAGGTGTGACACTTAAATTTTAAGACTGGACCCCGTACTAACAGGTTTTAAATCTCCACGCCGCGGGCGGTTAGTTATTCATCTTGATGTGCGTTCTACTACCGCGCGCAATCTTGTCGCCTTTCCTCTTCTAGTTTGGCTTACACAGTGGTTTGAAGCGGATCGTGCATAGCTCATTTGCCGGAATTATGACAAACAAAAAATTGAGCAACGTATTAATTTAAAGTAAAACTCAAAAAAAAGGCTAGTGAATACTTTCAAATGCTAAAAGATGTCTACGGAAAGCAGTGTATGTCTCGAGCAATGATTTTTATGTGGCATAAAAGCTTTTTCGAGGTTCGTGAAGAAGTTAAAGATGATGAACGAGAAGGACGCTCCAGCACATCCATAACCCCGACGGTCATTGTTTTTTTGTTCGATATTAGGGCTGTTATTCTTATTGAATGGGCGCTTGAAGGTCAAACAGTGAACCAACATTTATATTTGGAAGTATTTATGTAGCTAAGGGAACGTGTAAGGTAAAAACGTCTAGATTTGTGAAAGAACAACGCGTTGCTGCTCTACCAGGACAATGCACCGGCCTACAATGCCCTATCCATTAAGCAGTTTTTAGCTAATAAGATCTCCGTCGTTAACCACCCACCATATTCACGAGAGTTGGCCCCTTGTGACCAACCAGTTTCAGAAAGTGAAAAAATCGTTAAAAGGAACCCGTTTTGAAATATTAGAACACGTCAAGGAAAAAACGGCAAGACTTCTTAACAGCCTCTCTTTTGATGATTTTTAATATTGCTTCCAACATTGGAAAAAAAAAACATCATTAAGTTGTATAAGTATTTAAATAAAGTAGATTTTTTACAACAGTCTTATAATTTTATTGTCGCACCTTGTATAAGTAACTTCTTCAATAATAACCTTCCTGGATTCGAAACTGGTCTTAAAACCCCAATTTAAAAAAGGCAAAAAACCCCAATTTAAAAAAGGCAAAGTTCCTTTTTTTACACGACAATACAAACAAGAGGGTAAAAATTTTTCTTACCTCTTCAAATTTTTTACATATTAATGTAAATGCTTTAAATATGGCGCCTGTGGACCCAGTTACTGTGACAATTCTTTCTGGACATGAACCATCTGAAATGTTTATTTTGGCACCAGACTAAAACAAATAAATGTAGGTTATTAACTGAAAATTATAAAAAAAATTTAATTTTAAGACATTTTTTAGTATGATTCAAAATTTACTGTTATTATTCAGTTCCTTTTATAAAAATATTATAATCCCATTTATAATGGAATTGTCCTGATGTAGCTTGAAGTTTTAAAGGGACGCCAGATTTTTACCCAGGCATTTTATGTGAAATCTTTTTTAATTATATACATTTAATTGAGGAGTTAACTAACCAGTTTTCTCTTTTTATTTTATGAAATTCATAGCTTACCTCTTCTCTAAACCTCTTGACAATTTCTCCTTTTTTGCCTATTATGCTTCCCACTTCCTGTAAAAAAAATAAAAATATATTAATGGACCAAAATTAGACAGCATGCCTCAAAATACAAAATCTTACGCAGTAAACAGCATTTTAAACTTAAAACTTGTATGCCAAATGGAGGGTTTAAGTTAAAACCCAGGGGTGAAATTAAAGAACGAAAAATCATAAAAAGTTTCCTGTGCTTCGAGCGGGACTTGAACGCGGAACCTTTGGCTTTCTACGCCAACGCTCTGCCAATTGCCGAACCACCGGAACCACGATTATACATTTTTAAAACCATCACAGTATAGGAATGCTAGTTCTCAGGATATTCAGTCAACTATGCCATTTATCTAATTTTATAATTCTTCGTTACCTCTGTTAAAGTGTAAAATCAAATTAAATGTAAGTATCAACATCTGCAAGCATAAGACCACCTTTTATGTGTTAAAATATCTAATCACAAGAGGCGGTTGTCAACAATAATTTTTATACTAAAGTGCAATAATGCATGGTTTTTCTCAAAACTGTATACAACAGCTCCAAAACAGGGGAAAATTAAGAACAAAAATCATTACAAAAAATAAGTATTAATAAAATGAAAAATAATGAATTATGATTTTTTGTTAATTAATTTTACCCCTGGCTTGGAGTTATTGTTTACGGTTTTGAGTAAAACCTTCCATTAATGCACATTGGAATTATTATTGGCAATCGATCATTGCGATTAAAAATTTTAACACACTAAAGGGATCTTATGCTTCCAGACGATAATACTGTCACACAGATCATAATTAAACTATCCCAAAGTGATACACATATCTAAATAAAATAGATGCACTTCGTATGACTTTAATTATTGGGATCCATATAAATTAAAGGCGTGCATCTATTATAATAAAATACCAAGTTATTGGCAATAATAATAATTGTGGTACCTAAGTATCGAAAACCATCGTCACTAGCAATATTGCTGAATTTGCAATAATTTAATATAAAAGGCGATTTAACACACCATACAAGTGACCAGTACCCGGGGTCCACTCCTAACTAAGCGTTCGTAACCAGTTTCTGGACGTCCTGCTGAGCTTCGTAACCAGTTTCTGGACGTCGTCTCATTTGTCCCTTAACTAAGCGTTCGTAACCAGTTTCTGGACGTCCGCTGAGCTTCGTAACCAGTTTCTGGACGTCGTCTCTTTTTTAACCCTGAACCTGTGGTCCTGTGTACTGCGTCCCCCGAGTCCTACCCGGCATAATTCACAGTAAGGCCCTAATGGCCGTATATATTGTTCTCCATATTTTTTTTGGGTATTTTAGCGTAGGCTATAATTTCTGTCGATTTATCCGCTGTATAATTATACACGAAATATATGTATTAAACTTCCCCAGTTTTCGATAATTTTCTACGCCCCCAAACTAAAGACCCCTAGGTCCATTTTTCTCTGTGACAATACGTACGATTTGTAATTTGATTTCACACTTTAACAGTGGGAACAAAGAATTATAAAACTAGTTAAATGGCTTACTCGAGTGAATACCCTAAAAACTATCGTTCTTATACTGTGACGCTGACCGTGATATGAGGGTGTAAAAATCAATAATCCTAGTTTCGGTGGCCCAATTGGTTGGGCGTTGGCATACAAAGCCAAAGGTTCCGGGTTCAAGTCCCTGCCGAAGCACAGCAAACATTTTTTTAATGATTTTTCGCTCTTTAATTTTACCCCCGGTTTGGAATTGCTGTTTACGGTTTTGAGTAAAACCTTGCATTATTGAACTTTGATATAAAATATTATATTAAATTTCTAATAACAGTAAAAGTATGTGTTTTTGGGTCTCACGAGGAAAGGAAATAACACCACACAATTAAAGATAAATCTTAGTTCTGAGACCACTGTGGCTTCACAGACGACCCTCACCGTGGATATCATGAAAATACTACAGTTGCAACAATAAAGGGTTACAACCAGGGCTGAAATTAAAGAACGAAAAATTATAAAAAATGTTTTTTGTGCTTCCGGCGGGACTTGAACCCGGACCTTTGGCTATGTTCGCCAACACCCTGCCAATTGGGCCACCGAATCCATGATTATAAATTTTTAAAACTCCATATCACGATCTGTGTCACAGTGTAGGAATGCTAGTTCTCACGGTATTCACTGGACCAAGCCATTCAACTAATTTTATAATCCTTCGCTTCCACTGTTAAAGTGTGAAATCAAATTTAACCCCTGGTTTAGAAGTGTTATTAACGGTTCTGAGTAAAACCTTGCATTATTGCATTTTGGTAGGGTTTTAATTATGAAAAATGTATTTTTAGCATTCTTAAGTTTGCTTTGGTAGTAAAAATTAATAATTAATTGTTTTTTGCAAATATTGCCAAGGTAAGGCACAAGGTATTTGGTACATTTAAATAATAAAATAAAAAAGCTATTGCTAAAAGTTTTACAAGACATAAAGTATTAAATATTAAGTCAGTACAAATCCACCGGATAAATAGGTCAAAATTAAATCAACATTAAAATAATTCAATTCATCAGTATCAAAATTTTTATAAAATTTAATTGTTTTTTAAATATAATTTCTTTTGCAATTTGCAGAATTCTTAGCATTAATGAAAATGATTTGGCCTTAGGAACACAGAATATTGGCACTATTCGAAATTTGTTGGCATTAAGGTATTTAGAATATTTTAGTCAGGATTTTTGAATTCAAGGGCCCGTTTGCACAATGCCAAACATATAATAATAAAAATATGCCCCCCTTTTACACAAAATATTAACTAACAGATATTTTCTACTGAAGAAAAAGCTTACAAAACTATCTACCTAGAAAATAGTCCACAGCACATCGGTCTAATTTTTAATTAACAGGCTGCATTTTCGTACATAGCTTTATTTTGCCGAGACTACAAAGTTTTCCTCTGCGAAAATTCTTAAAAGTGATTCCTAATAGAGTGCGAGGTCCGCAGAAATCTTTTGAGCTTCGGACTGTCTAGACAAAGCATGCAATTTTGGAGACAATATTGCCATTTACACAAAGCTCGAGAAATTAAAAATACCAGACACTAATTCTTTACTGTTACTTTTTCATCTCGTAGTTTATCAGATGAAAAAAGTAACACTAAAGAATTAGTAATCGACAATTATTTTTAAGTGGCTTAAAAAATGTGTTTAAAAGTAAACGTCAACATTGTCCCCAAAATCGCATGCTTGGTTTAGTCAGCCCGAAGCTCGAAAGATTTCTGCGCTTTCGCACTCTATTAGGAATCACTTTACCAAGAATTTTCAAAGAGGAAAAAATAAAGCCATGTACGAAAATTCAGCCAGCTACTTATCACTTAAAAAATAGACCGGTGTACCGTGGACTAAAAAGTATGTAATTAAAATGTGGCATAGTTATAAGGTACATCAGCAAATTTTTTGGCAAGCATATCCTTAGCTGCGACAGTTGACCCAGACATAGTGTGTTTGTATCAATTTTTAGTTTTGCGGGTCTGTTTATCAATCTATAATTAACCACTAGCTTTTAATTGGCACACAAGCAAAGAAAATAAAGTTTTGTAATTAGAATTTATATTTTTCCGTTTTTATTTTAGTGCCTACATTAAGCGCACAAAATTCAAACCACTATAAAAATGGCAAACCTATCTGATACCTAATAATCAAACAAAGCTCTTACTCTTCAACTGAGTCTACAGTGTGGCCATCAGCCTACTCTCTGGGGGTAGGATTATTGTATGGACCATAAGGATTGCATGGGAGAACAGAAAAGGGTAAAACCAACGTTGCCAGATTAGCGAAAATATCAGTATAAGCCGCTAGTCGGTTCGCGAAAGGTCAATTTAGTCAGTTTTATGTAATTCCTTAAAATTTTGCTTGTTCCTAAAAGTAAATAATTTACTTACTTTTACAAACAAGCAGAATCTTAAAGTGTTATTCTGGTTATTGATTTTTCTCAAGTAATAATTGTCGCCCCAAACAAATGTTTCAAGTTGACCGCTTCTTCACGACCGCGACAGCCTGCGTTCTTTATTTATCGAGATTACCTTTGGCAACGCTGGAACGCTTTCTACGGGAATCGTACGTCTCTTATTAATGCATGCTATACTTTATCTGTTTTGCGCCCTCTTATGAAAATTAACCCCTAGATGTGCACTTGTTCACGCGGTATAGCCGTGGCTCGTGGGGTGAAGTAGAGCCATATACCTACACAAGTAGCTTCCATTTATTATGTTGTTTGAAATAGAGTATCATCCTGTACAAAGTTTGAACAGAAAAAATTTGTTCAGTATATGGTTTTCTTTTATTATTAAGTTTTATGTTATTTTTTTTATGGTTAGTAATTTCTGAGAGAGATTTTTTTTATACACATACATACACACAGACAGACGTCACGAAGATATTGCTAAAATAGGTCAAAATACGGCCAAATAATTTTCTGTGTCTAAAACAATGCCAGCAATTGATGTGTGGGCTAGGAAGTTAAAAATTCAAAAAGCAAATTTAGGGTGAGTTCCATGTCTTTCCTTCCCACTGAAAATATAAAGGACAGATATATCATAGGTTTGTTTATTTAACATTTCTTAAAAAAAGATTTTGCCACATTTATAAGTAGTTTTTTAGGGATGTAATGCAAACAAAACCATCCAAGTTTCCACTGTGGGAATAATGACCACTGTCCCAGTACTACCTAAACTGCTAGTTTTAACTCATATTTGTCCCAACTTATCCCCTTAACTGGCAGAATGAATGTACCAAAAATAATTCAAAACGTCTTTTTGACCACCAGATTGGAAATCAGTTGCATAGTTGCCAAACAACACACTGTTTCTTTGTATTTTACAAATGTAGGAAAACAAAGAGGACATTAAAAAAGTGGGTGACTGTACCAACTTTAATAATAAAAAATAATGTAATTTTCATGGCATCTGCCATTTTTACATGACAACAGTTGATTATTTCTTAAACCATATGAATAAGGTTAGTTAGCAGAAGAACTGACGAAGGGTACTCCTTGGCTCAAGCATTTAATTTGTCGCTCCCAAGCCCTCAGCAGCTCTTCCTCCTTTTGTTTTTAATGGGTTGCACTAAAAAGCATGCAACACATTAAAAAAAAAAGAAGAGCTGCAGGGCGCTTCAGGGCATAGCTCAAGCCTGTAAACACCCTCTGCCGGTGCTTCTACTAACTATCTTATTTATATGCTTAAATCATTTAAGTTATCAAAAAAAGTTAAATATAAAAGTTATAGGGTTCTAAATTACTACAAAGCAGTATAAATATTAATTTTATATTTATAGGGTTAGTTTCTGAGTGATTGAGTTTTAAGCATAGGAAATTTGTCATTTTATTAAATAACAATCCTATAACTTTAATTAATAACATATGTTGTCATCTGTAGCATAGTGGTAGCAACACAAAAACTATGTGATTGATTCTGATTGGATAGAAAGTCTCAATGTAAAAATAAATGAATCCACAACGGATCTGATACCTCCCTAGCTAGCCTATTAGCACACTAAGGGTCCATCTCACCGACATTTTTTTAGTTACTTCCCTAAAGCATTTCTTAATATAATCATAATATGACGTAATAAGGAACACTTAACGCTAAGTAAAGAAAAAAAAGTCGGTGCGATGGACTATAAGTTAACTCCATGAGATTAGCCTTGAAAACAGCTTTTTGTACATATCTCAGAAACAAAAGCATCTACAAAGTTTTTGGTTATAACACAAATTATTGAGAAAAATGCTATCTACGATATTCCGAAAACCGCATATAGATGTGATGCATTGTTAATAAGTTAGCATATTTTCGAATTTGAAACTGTTAAAAAACTGTCATTAGTATTAATGGATTTTAACCAAAATCTAATCAGCTTGTCACAGTGTCGAACACTAATTTACCTAAAAATTTCATGAAAATCGGTTTAGGAGCTATCATGTTACAGACAGACATACATACATAAACACACACACAGACAGATATCACGACAATATTGCTAAGATAGCTCCAAATACACCCAAATAACACATTTTTGGTCAAAAAATAATACCCTCTCTAGCCATTGTCACACAGGGTAGGTAGGTAAAAATATAGATAAACTTAAGTATATAAAAAGGTTTGGATTCATGGGTTATAGGGGTAGATGTAAAGAAAACACACAGCCACAGAGATTTGAGGCATGAAAAAGTGGAAATTGTCCACGAAACGTCGCCAAAAACCAAAGTGTTTTCTTTACATCTACCCCTATAACCCACGAATCCAAACCTTTTAATAAAATGCAAGGGGATGAATCTTATGAAAACTAAAGTATATATTTTTATAATTTTTTATCTACAGCATAAATACTAGATTTTTCAAAAACTATTTAAGGACAATTAAAGCAAAATCCAAGGCAAAAATTAGGGCCAAAATAAGCAAGCTATGAAACCCCTTTTTTGAAATCATAATATTCAAGCATAGATTTGAGAGGGGCAGGGGAGTAACATGGTAATTACCCCCACCCTAGAAAAAAGAATATGCACTTTTTTCTAATAATTAAAAGGAAAACAGGAGAAAAATTACAAATAAATTTTTATCCCCCATCTAGATTTTCACCCAGATCCTTGCTTTATAATATTACCTCAATTATTAGTTAACTTGGTTTAGCTATTATTTAGTAATTGACACAGAGTAATTTGGGAAAATCAGTGATTTAGACTGTATAATTTAAACTAATTATTTACTAAAATTATAAAATGACATAGAATTCAAACACCAATAATTTTTAACTATTCACTAAATTCGGCTTTGTTGAATAGTGCTGACCAGCTTAAGGATCTTGGTATTATGCTAGATCAAAAATTAGATTTTAGTATACACATTGAAAATACTTGTAACAAAAGTTTAAGAATGTTGGGCTGATTATCTCATACTCTTCTGCCCCAAACCAGCCCTGGGCATATCATACAATGCTGCTAAATTAACCATATTGGGATTTATGGAGGACAGCTTCCAACAATACTGGATGAATATGCCAGAACTGGCTCACTCTAAAGAGTTCATTAAAGGACCTTGTCAGAAGAGAGCTCCAGAAATATCATTGGAGATACCAGACAGGAGATCCGTATAGTGACTGGACTTTTTACGGGTCACTGTCGACTAAGAGTACCCATGCACAGAATGGGAATATCAGAAGGGATCGAATGTAGATTCTGTATGGAGGATGATGAAACAGTTAGACATGTACTGTGCGAATGTCCGGCTATTGCATGTTTACGTCAAAACACTTTCGGTAGACCTCAGATTGATTCAGAAGATCTGAACAGTGTCTCACCCAAACAGATAGCTAACCTTTTCGGAGGATTAGGCATACAGTGGTGAGAAACCACTCAAAAGTGAGCCACAATAGACCCACTAGTGGTCGCAGTGGAAGGGCTGCAAGGCCCACTCATATATGAATCATTGAATCATCATTTCACACTCTTCATGAATTTAACAATATTTTTGTTTTAAAATATTGTACTGCTCCTCACATGTTAAGTATACCTGCCAGATATGGAACCCTTATTTTAATAAATACATTTCAATGTTTTTATTAAAATGAGGGTTCCATATTGGAGAAAATTCAAAATAATTTTTTACAGAGAGATCACATTGAATACTTATCTCTGCAGAAACTGCTCAATATTGATACATTGGAAAAAAGAAGATTTATGTTAGATGTACAAATGCTTTTAAAAATTTTTAACAATAAGTTGGATTGTCCTAGTTTATTGGAGTTAGTCATCATATGGAGTAAATTCTCCTTTAACAAGAATGGCTAACTCCATTAACAGGCTGGACATAGATATTTTTAATGTCAGAATGAATCAATTTAATAGATATGTTAGTAATTATGATTTAAGTATAGTCTATTGACCAACAATAGTTGACTATTACTCAAGGGGTGATCAGCTGCCCACAGTAGGTGTACAAATTTTTTTTCAGCTACAGGACTATACAGGACCCCACAGGCAGGCCTATACAGGACTTGTACAGGACATGTACAGGACTATACAGGACACTACAGGACCAAATATTTATTAAAATCCTGTAGGACAGTGTACAAATTTGGTTCAGCTGATCACCCCTCGCTATTACTATGAAAAAAAATTTTATACTATAAAAAATTGTAAATGGCATGACGATTAAAATAAATAAATAAAATAAAATAAAAAACCCAAATACTTACCTTTCCTTGCATAATTAGCCTGATAGTCAGAGTGACATTTGGCTCATCAAGTATTGCCTTATCCATAGTTCTAGCTCAGAGTGAGGGATCAGTAGATTGTGGGTTAAGCAGGGGGATAAACCAAATAAAAATTGGAGGGTTTTATCTGTAACAAAAAAATGTTATTAGAACTATGAAGAAAATTAATATAAAAACATAGTAAATTAAAAATTAGGTAGGTATAGTTACATGCCTTAAATCAAACTTGTTCTAATTTACTAACCAGAACATGTTTATTATGATCTAAGAAGTCTCTCCCTCACCCATTTTTGGCACATATCTGTCCCTTTTACTTTTATTAGGGAAAAAAAGACAGGTATGTACAAGAGTTATGTCAAGTATATACATCTATGAATGTGTCATGTTTTTATTTAAACCCTTGGAAACAAATGTTAAAAATTTTATAAAATCTGTTTTTGATTATATTAGAAACATAGAGTCATATTCTCTAGAATAATATGTGGCTTTCTCTCCTGGCACAGCAGTATGTTTTTTTTTTTTTAATTATTTTTTTTCAGCATTTTATCCTGTTTTGTTTGAAATTAAATGTATTTTAGAATAATTCTAATAGGTATCTGTCAAATAATTGGCCAAGTGAAATAATGTATTTTTAATTGTTATTACATTTTGTTAAGAAATTATATTTTTCTTACATTTTAATTAATATTAATTACCTAAGTCAAATGTTGATTTGTAATATTTTTTAAAGACATTTTTGTTTATTAGTGATTAGGATCATTAAGCTGTTTTTGCTAATTTTTTGTAATGTAATACTCGAGGGGTGAACAGCTAACCCAAAATGTGTACACCGATTGTGAAAATCCACAATCTTTTGCTAAGATTGTGAGGGATTGTGGCAAGATTGTGAGGGATTGTAAAAGATTGTGGCAAGATTGTGAGGGATTGTGCAGCGGCGTAGCGTGTCTGAAGAGGCGGGGGGGACCGTCCCATCAAAAATTCTTGTGACCAAAAAAAAAAAAACGGTCATCAGGTCTGTAGTTTCCTTTGCCGTCCTCTTAATTTACCATTCCCGGCCCTGCTACTTAATACCCGAGGGGTGACCAGCTAACCCCAAAATGTGTACGCCGATTGTGAAAATCCACAATCTTTTGCTAAGATTGTGAGGGATTGTGTAAGAATTGTGAGGGATTGTGTAAGAATTGTGAGGGATTGTGGTAAGATTGTGAAGGATTGTGGTAAGATTGTGAAGGATTGTGAGAGATTGTGGGTGATTGGGAGGGATTGTGGGGGCCGGTGCACTATCCGGACACACGATTTTTTGGAAAAAATAAAAATTACCTTAAAGTAGACCTTCTCAATAACGTTTTTCAAAAAAAAAATATGCTGATTATCCAGTATTTTTTGAGAAAATAAATAAATAAAATCTTAAAAAACACGTACAAAACAGCATTCTAACCTCACTTTTCATTCAATTTTGACTTCTTCTTTGTTTTTCAACCCCATCAAAACAATATTTGCCAATATCTGTGGCTTATATTTTGCAATGTTGCCACGTTTCCGCAAAAATAATCAAAATAAGGAAACAAATATTATTAAATCTGTTTTGATCACACCTAAAAAGATAAAATTAACCAAACTTAGTACAATGAAGCTTGTTGGCAATAAAGTGATATTCTATTAAAGTCACCCCAACCCAGCTCTACATAAACCAACCTAAACCAAACTGAACCAAACCTAGTACAACCTAACTAACCCCAACCCAGCTCTACCTAAACCAACCCAAACCGAACCCAACACAACCGAACGGAACCGACACGAACGGAACCCGAACGAAAACAAACCAAACCGAACAGAACCAGCCGGTACTGAACCGAATTGAACCGATCCCAACCAAACCGAACCCAAACGGAACCGAGCCCAACTGAACCGAACGGAACCGAAACCGCATCTGAACCGAACGGAACCAACCTGAACCGAACGGAACCAACCCGAACCGAACGGAACCAACCCGAACCGAACTGAACCGATCCCAACCGAATCGAACCCAAACGGAACCGAGCCCAACCGAACGGAACCAACCTGAAATAAACCCGAACCGATCCCAACCGAACAGAACCAATCCGAACCGAACTGAACCAAAACAAAACAAACCAACCCATCCCAACTGAACCCAAACCAAACCTAAATCAAGGCATCCCAGCTCTACCAAAATCAACCCAAACCCAACCTTTCTACAAATATAATGAAACTTATCCTGATCCAAGCCTTCCCTTTTAATTTATTGGTTCAAAAAATATGAATGCCAGAGAGAAGGGAAAATTAAATCAAAATATTTTATTTTATAGAATAGAATAGAATAGAAATATCTTTATTCATAAGAACGTTGATAAAATTACAAAAAATGCACAACTGTTAGAATGAATTGTAGTCAAAAGGAGCAAAAAAATAAATTTTAATTGATCAATTATTATACCTAACTTAAGCAAATTGTTTAAAAAAGAAAAAAAAACACATATATCAAAATTTAAAACACATATATTAAAATTTAAAAGTAAATGTAGACATCCAAAACCACAAAATACAATTAAAATTTAGACATTTAACATTTAATGGCAACTATAGTTGATGTTGTATTAAAGTGACACCACGTCATCAAAACCTTGATGGGCGGGAAGGGAGTAGAGGGGTACATACAGTGGCATGCACTTCCTTTAATTTTTTTATTGATATTGATTCCCAAAATGAGGCACTGCACTAATTAGTCATTAGCTTACTATTTTACTCGCTTTTCATTGATGTCTTCTTCTAAACAATTTCATTAGAAAGGAACATATATACTATTACCTGGTTGTTACGAACATATTATTGATTTAGCAGGGCTTTGACGTTTTCTATTCGTTATTGTTTTGACAGTATGTCAAATCATGACGGAGATTTTCACAAAACAAATTACCTTCTTTGCAACTAAATCAATATTTGCGCACATTTTAATATAATTTTGGATCCTCTTTTATGTTTCGGATCTTTATTTATCAGGTAGGTACCTATTTGATCTCTCCTGTAAAAGGTTGTAGTGTTTCATCTTTCGAACATTAAGCCCCGAGCGGCACACTGCATGTACAAAGTGAAACACCAATTTTTTAAGGCTTCTTTACTTAAATTTTGCCGCAGATTTTGGTTTACCATAGCTATGACGCGGTGCCACTTAAATAGAACATCAACTATAGCAACTTTTTTTTTAAATTATTATTATTTAACAAGTTTATATCACAATTCTTTCTGTGAAACCAACAGAAACAACTACTCCGAGGGAAAATACCCCTACCGGCATTGAATTATACTGCTGGCTTAATGCTTTCGTCGGGAACTTGTTAAAACTGTTTGGTTTTCACTATCTCCAACGTCGATCACAGGGATACGAGTGATCCCCGACTGGAACACCTCCTGATAGTCAGGAACAAGTGATCCATGCCAATCCACGACCGGACCGGTTTCGACCTTTTGGGCCATCCTCAGGTGAATGTAGGCGATAGCTCCGTGTAGAGCATGTTTTGTGAAACCAACAGAAACAACTACTCCGAGGGAAAATACCCCTACCGGCATTGAATTATACTGCTGGCTTAATGCTTTCGTCGGGAACTTGTTAAAACTGTTTGGTTTTCACTATCTCCAACGTCGATCACAGGGATACGAGTGATCCCCGACTGGAACACCTCCTGATAGTCAGGAACAAGTGATCCATGCCAATCCACGACCGGACCGGTTTCGACCTTTTGGGCCATCCTCAGGTGAATGTAGGCGATAGCTCCGTGTAGAGCATGTTTTGTGAAACCAACAGAAACAACTACTCCGAGGGAAAATACCCCTACCGGCATTGAATTATACTGCTGGCTTAATGCTTTCGTCGGGAACTTGTTAAAACTGTTTGGTTTTCACTATCTCCAACGTCGATCACAGGGATACGAGTGATCCCCGACTGGAACACCTCCTGATAGTCAGGAACAAGTGATCCATGCCAATCCACGACCGGACCGGTTTCGACCTTTTGGGCCATCCTCAGGTGAATGTAGGCGATAGCTCCGTGTAGAGCATGTTTTGTGAAACCAACAGAAACAACTACTCCGAGGGAAAATACCCCTACCGGCATTGAATTATACTGCTGGCTTAATGCTTTCGTCGGGAACTTGTTAAAACTGTTTGGTTTTCACTATCTCCAACGTCGATCACAGGGATACGAGTGATCCCCGACTGGAACACCTCCTGATAGTCAGGAACAAGTGATCCATGCCAATCCACGACCGGACCGGTTTCGACCTTTTGGGCCATCCTCAGGTGAATGTAGGCGATAGCTCCGTGTAGAGCATGTTTTGTGAAACCAACAGAAACAACTACTCCGAGGGAAAATACCCCTACCGGCATTGAATTATACTGCTGGCTTAATGCTTTCGTCGGGAACTTGTTAAAACTGTTTGGTTTTCACTATCTCCAACGTCGATCACAGGGATACGAGTGATCCCCGACTGGAACACCTCCTGATAGTCAGGAACAAGTGATCCATGCCAATCCACGACCGGACCGGTTTCGACCTTTTGGGCCATCCTCAGGTGAATGTAGGCGATAGCTCCGTGTAGAGCATGTTTTGTGAAACCAACAGAAACAACTACTCCGAGGGAAAATACCCCTACCGGCATTGAATTATACTGCTGGCTTAATGCTTTCGTCGGGAACTTGTTAAAACTGTTTGGTTTTCACTATCTCCAACGTCGATCACAGGGATACGAGTGATCCCCGACTGGAACACCTCCTGATAGTCAGGAACAAGTGATCCATGCCAATCCACGACCGGACCGGTTTCGACCTTTTGGGCCATCCTCAGGTGAATGTAGGCGATAGCTCCGTGTAGAGCATGTTTTGTGAAACCAACAGAAACAACTACTCCGAGGGAAAATACCCCTACCGGCATTGAATTATACTGCTGGCTTAATGCTTTCGTCGGGAACTTGTTAAAACTGTTTGGTTTTCACTATCTCCAACGTCGATCACAGGGATACGAGTGATCCCCGACTGGAACACCTCCTGATAGTCAGGAACAAGTGATCCATGCCAATCCACGACCGGACCGGTTTCGACCTTTTGGGCCATCCTCAGGTGAATGTAGGCGATAGCTCCGTGTAGAGCATGTTTTGTGAAACCAACAGAAACAACTACTCCGAGGGAAAATACCCCTACCGGCATTGAATTATACTGCTGGCTTAATGCTTTCGTCGGGAACTTGTTAAAACTGTTTGGTTTTCACTATCTCCAACGTCGATCACAGGGATACGAGTGATCCCCGACTGGAACACCTCCTGATAGTCAGGAACAAGTGATCCATGCCAATCCACGACCGGACCGGTTTCGACCTTTTGGGCCATCCTCAGGTGAATGTAGGCGATAGCTCCGTGTAGAGCATGTTTTGTGAAACCAACAGAAACAACTACTCCGAGGGAAAATACCCCTACCGGCATTGAATTATACTGCTGGCTTAATGCTTTCGTCGGGAACTTGTTAAAACTGTTTGGTTTTCACTATCTCCAACGTCGATCACAGGGATACGAGTGATCCCCGACTGGAACACCTCCTGATAGTCAGGAACAAGTGATCCATGCCAATCCACGACCGGACCGGTTTCGACCTTTTGGGCCATCCTCAGGTGAATGTAGGCGATAGCTCCGTGTAGAGCATGTTTTGTGAAACCAACAGAAACAACTACTCCGAGGGAAAATACCCCTACCGGCATTGAATTATACTGCTGGCTTAATGCTTTCGTCGGGAACTTGTTAAAACTGTTTGGTTTTCACTATCTCCAACGTCGATCACAGGGATACGAGTGATCCCCGACTGGAACACCTCCTGATAGTCAGGAACAAGTGATCCATGCCAATCCACGACCGGACCGGTTTCGACCTTTTGGGCCATCCTCAGGTGAATGTAGGCGATAGCTCCGTGTAGAGCATGTTTTGTGAAACCAACAGAAACAACTACTCCGAGGGAAAATACCCCTACCGGCATTGAATTATACTGCTGGCTTAATGCTTTCGTCGGGAACTTGTTAAAACTGTTTGGTTTTCACTATCTCCAACGTCGATCACAGGGATACGAGTGATCCCCGACTGGAACACCTCCTGATAGTCAGGAACAAGTGATCCATGCCAATCCACGACCGGACCGGTTTCGACCTTTTGGGCCATCCTCAGGTGAATGTAGGCGATAGCTCCGTGTAGAGCATGTTTTGTGAAACCAACAGAAACAACTACTCCGAGGGAAAATACCCCTACCGGCATTGAATTATACTGCTGGCTTAATGCTTTCGTCGGGAACTTGTTAAAACTGTTTGGTTTTCACTATCTCCAACGTCGATCACAGGGATACGAGTGATCCCCGACTGGAACACCTCCTGATAGTCAGGAACAAGTGATCCATGCCAATCCACGACCGGACCGGTTTCGACCTTTTGGGCCATCCTCAGGTGAATGTAGGCGATAGCTCCGTGTAGAGCATGTTTTGTGAAACCAACAGAAACAACTACTCCGAGGGAAAATACCCCTACCGGCATTGAATTATACTGCTGGCTTAATGCTTTCGTCGGGAACTTGTTAAAACTGTTTGGTTTTCACTATCTCCAACGTCGATCACAGGGATACGAGTGATCCCCGACTGGAACACCTCCTGATAGTCAGGAACAAGTGATCCATGCCAATCCACGACCGGACCGGTTTCGACCTTTTGGGCCATCCTCAGGTGAATGTAGGCGATAGCTCCGTGTAGAGCATGTTTTGTGAAACCAACAGAAACAACTACTCCGAGGGAAAATACCCCTACCGGCATTGAATTATACTGCTGGCTTAATGCTTTCGTCGGGAACTTGTTAAAACTGTTTGGTTTTCACTATCTCCAACGTCGATCACAGGGATACGAGTGATCCCCGACTGGAACACCTCCTGATAGTCAGGAACAAGTGATCCATGCCAATCCACGACCGGACCGGTTTCGACCTTTTGGGCCATCCTCAGGTGAATGTAGGCGATAGCTCCGTGTAGAGCATGTTTTGTGAAACCAACAGAAACAACTACTCCGAGGGAAAATACCCCTACCGGCATTGAATTATACTGCTGGCTTAATGCTTTCGTCGGGAACTTGTTAAAACTGTTTGGTTTTCACTATCTCCAACGTCGATCACAGGGATACGAGTGATCCCCGACTGGAACACCTCCTGATAGTCAGGAACAAGTGATCCATGCCAATCCACGACCGGACCGGTTTCGACCTTTTGGGCCATCCTCAGGTGAATGTAGGCGATAGCTCCGTGTAGAGCATGTTTTGTGAAACCAACAGAAACAACTACTCCGAGGGAAAATACCCCTACCGGCATTGAATTATACTGCTGGCTTAATGCTTTCGTCGGGAACTTGTTAAAACTGTTTGGTTTTCACTATCTCCAACGTCGATCACAGGGATACGAGTGATCCCCGACTGGAACACCTCCTGATAGTCAGGAACAAGTGATCCATGCCAATCCACGACCGGACCGGTTTCGACCTTTTGGGCCATCCTCAGGTGAATGTAGGCGATAGCTCCGTGTAGAGCATGTTTTGTGAAACCAACAGAAACAACTACTCCGAGGGAAAATACCCCTACCGGCATTGAATTATACTGCTGGCTTAATGCTTTCGTCGGGAACTTGTTAAAACTGTTTGGTTTTCACTATCTCCAACGTCGATCACAGGGATACGAGTGATCCCCGACTGGAACACCTCCTGATAGTCAGGAACAAGTGATCCATGCCAATCCACGACCGGACCGGTTTCGACCTTTTGGGCCATCCTCAGGTGAATGTAGGCGATAGCTCCGTGTAGAGCATGTTTTGTGAAACCAACAGAAACAACTACTCCGAGGGAAAATACCCCTACCGGCATTGAATTATACTGCTGGCTTAATGCTTTCGTCGGGAACTTGTTAAAACTGTTTGGTTTTCACTATCTCCAACGTCGATCACAGGGATACGAGTGATCCCCGACTGGAACACCTCCTGATAGTCAGGAACAAGTGATCCATGCCAATCCACGACCGGACCGGTTTCGACCTTTTGGGCCATCCTCAGGTGAATGTAGGCGATAGCTCCGTGTAGAGCATGTTTTGTGAAACCAACAGAAACAACTACTCCGAGGGAAAATACCCCTACCGGCATTGAATTATACTGCTGGCTTAATGCTTTCGTCGGGAACTTGTTAAAACTGTTTGGTTTTCACTATCTCCAACGTCGATCACAGGGATACGAGTGATCCCCGACTGGAACACCTCCTGATAGTCAGGAACAAGTGATCCATGCCAATCCACGACCGGACCGGTTTCGACCTTTTGGGCCATCCTCAGGTGAATGTAGGCGATAGCTCCGTGTAGAGCATGTTTTGTGAAACCAACAGAAACAACTACTCCGAGGGAAAATACCCCTACCGGCATTGAATTATACTGCTGGCTTAATGCTTTCGTCGGGAACTTGTTAAAACTGTTTGGTTTTCACTATCTCCAACGTCGATCACAGGGATACGAGTGATCCCCGACTGGAACACCTCCTGATAGTCAGGAACAAGTGATCCATGCCAATCCACGACCGGACCGGTTTCGACCTTTTGGGCCATCCTCAGGTGAATGTAGGCGATAGCTCCGTGTAGAGCATGTTTTGTGAAACCAACAGAAACAACTACTCCGAGGGAAAATACCCCTACCGGCATTGAATTATACTGCTGGCTTAATGCTTTCGTCGGGAACTTGTTAAAACTGTTTGGTTTTCGATCGACGTTGGAGATAGTGAAAACCAAACAGTTTTAACAAGTTCCCGACGAAAGCATTAAGCCAGCAGTATAATTCAATGCCGGTAGGGGTATTTTCCCTCGGAGTAGTTGTTTCTGTTGGTTTCACAAAACATGCTCTACACGGAGCTATCGCCTACATTCACCTGAGGATGACCCAAAAGGTCGAAACCGGTCCGGTCGTGGATTGGCATGGATCACTTGTTCCTGACTATCAGGAGGTGTTCCAGTCGGGGATCACTCGTATCCCTGTGATCGACGTTGGAGATAGTGAAAACCAAACAGTTTTAACAAGTTCCCGACGAAAGCATTAAGCCAGCAGTATAATTCAATGCCGGTAGGGGTATTTTCCCTCGGAGTAGTTGTTTCTGTTGGTTTCACAAAACATGCTCTACACGGAGCTATCGCCTACATTCACCTGAGGATGGCCCAAAAGGTCGAAACCGGTCCGGTCGTGGATTGGCATGGATCACTTGTTCCTGACTATCAGGAGGTGTTCCAGTCGGGGATCACTCGTATCCCTGTGATCGACGTTGGAGATAGTGAAAACCAAACAGTTTTAACAAGTTCCCGACGAAAGCATTAAGCCAGCAGTATAATTCAATGCCGGTAGGGGTATTTTCCCTCGGAGTAGTTGTTTCTGTTGGTTTCACAAAACATGCTCTACACGGAGCTATCGCCTACATTCACCTGAGGATGGCCCAAAAGGTCGAAACCGGTCCGGTCGTGGATTGGCATGGATCACTTGTTCCTGACTATCAGGAGGTGTTCCAGTCGGGGATCACTCGTATCCCTGTGATCGACGTTGGAGATAGTGAAAACCAAACAGTTTTAACAAGTTCCCGACGAAAGCATTAAGCCAGCAGTATAATTCAATGCCGGTAGGGGTATTTTCCCTCGGAGTAGTTGTTTCTGTTGGTTTCACAAAACATGCTCTACACGGAGCTATCGCCTACATTCACCTGAGGATGGCCCAAAAGGTCGAAACCGGTCCGGTCGTGGATTGGCATGGATCACTTGTTCCTGACTATCAGGAGGTGTTCCAGTCGGGGATCACTCGTATCCCTGTGATCGACGTTGGAGATAGTGAAAACCAAACAGTTTTAACAAGTTCCCGACGAAAGCATTAAGCCAGCAGTATAATTCAATGCCGGTAGGGGTATTTTCCCTCGGAGTAGTTGTTTCTGTTGGTTTCACAAAACATGCTCTACACGGAGCTATCGCCTACATTCACCTGAGGATGGCCCAAAAGGTCGAAACCGGTCCGGTCGTGGATTGGCATGGATCACTTGTTCCTGACTATCAGGAGGTGTTCCAGTCGGGGATCACTCGTATCCCTGTGATCGACGTTGGAGATAGTGAAAACCAAACAGTTTTAACAAGTTCCCGACGAAAGCATTAAGCCAGCAGTATAATTCAATGCCGGTAGGGGTATTTTCCCTCGGAGTAGTTGTTTCTGTTGGTTTCACAAAACATGCTCTACACGGAGCTATCGCCTACATTCACCTGAGGATGGCCCAAAAGGTCGAAACCGGTCCGGTCGTGGATTGGCATGGATCACTTGTTCCTGACTATCAGGAGGTGTTCCAGTCGGGGATCACTCGTATCCCTGTGATCGACGTTGGAGATAGTGAAAACCAAACAGTTTTAACAAGTTCCCGACGAAAGCATTAAGCCAGCAGTATAATTCAATGCCGGTAGGGGTATTTTCCCTCGGAGTAGTTGTTTCTGTTGGTTTCACAAAACATGCTCTACACGGAGCTATCGCCTACATTCACCTGAGGATGGCCCAAAAGGTCGAAACCGGTCCGGTCGTGGATTGGCATGGATCACTTGTTCCTGACTATCAGGAGGTGTTCCAGTCGGGGATCACTCGTATCCCTGTGATCGACGTTGGAGATAGTGAAAACCAAACAGTTTTAACAAGTTCCCGACGAAAGCATTAAGCCAGCAGTATAATTCAATGCCGGTAGGGGTATTTTCCCTCGGAGTAGTTGTTTCTGTTGGTTTCACAAAACATGCTCTACACGGAGCTATCGCCTACATTCACCTGAGGATGGCCCAAAAGGTCGAAACCGGTCCGGTCGTGGATTGGCATGGATCACTTGTTCCTGACTATCAGGAGGTGTTCCAGTCGGGGATCACTCGTATCCCTGTGATCGACGTTGGAGATAGTGAAAACCAAACAGTTTTAACAAGTTCCCGACGAAAGCATTAAGCCAGCAGTATAATTCAATGCCGGTAGGGGTATTTTCCCTCGGAGTAGTTGTTTCTGTTGGTTTCACAAAACATGCTCTACACGGAGCTATCGCCTACATTCACCTGAGGATGGCCCAAAAGGTCGAAACCGGTCCGGTCGTGGATTGGCATGGATCACTTGTTCCTGACTATCAGGAGGTGTTCCAGTCGGGGATCACTCGTATCCCTGTGATCGACGTTGGAGATAGTGAAAACCAAACAGTTTTAACAAGTTCCCGACGAAAGCATTAAGCCAGCAGTATAATTCAATGCCGGTAGGGGTATTTTCCCTCGGAGTAGTTGTTTCTGTTGGTTTCACAAAACATGCTCTACACGGAGCTATCGCCTACATTCACCTGAGGATGGCCCAAAAGGTCGAAACCGGTCCGGTCGTGGATTGGCATGGATCACTTGTTCCTGACTATCAGGAGGTGTTCCAGTCGGGGATCACTCGTATCCCTGTGATCGACGTTGGAGATAGTGAAAACCAAACAGTTTTAACAAGTTCCCGACGAAAGCATTAAGCCAGCAGTATAATTCAATGCCGGTAGGGGTATTTTCCCTCGGAGTAGTTGTTTCTGTTGGTTTCACAAAACATGCTCTACACGGAGCTATCGCCTACATTCACCTGAGGATGGCCCAAAAGGTCGAAACCGGTCCGGTCGTGGATTGGCATGGATCACTTGTTCCTGACTATCAGGAGGTGTTCCAGTCGGGGATCACTCGTATCCCTGTGATCGACGTTGGAGATAGTGAAAACCAAACAGTTTTAACAAGTTCCCGACGAAAGCATTAAGCCAGCAGTATAATTCAATGCCGGTAGGGGTATTTTCCCTCGGAGTAGTTGTTTCTGTTGGTTTCACAAAACATGCTCTACACGGAGCTATCGCCTACATTCACCTGAGGATGGCCCAAAAGGTCGAAACCGGTCCGGTCGTGGATTGGCATGGATCACTTGTTCCTGACTATCAGGAGGTGTTCCAGTCGGGGATCACTCGTATCCCTGTGATCGACGTTGGAGATAGTGAAAACCAAACAGTTTTAACAAGTTCCCGACGAAAGCATTAAGCCAGCAGTATAATTCAATGCCGGTAGGGGTATTTTCCCTCGGAGTAGTTGTTTCTGTTGGTTTCACAAAACATGCTCTACACGGAGCTATCGCCTACATTCACCTGAGGATGGCCCAAAAGGTCGAAACCGGTCCGGTCGTGGATTGGCATGGATCACTTGTTCCTGACTATCAGGAGGTGTTCCAGTCGGGGATCACTCGTATCCCTGTGATCGACGTTGGAGATAGTGAAAACCAAACAGTTTTAACAAGTTCCCGACGAAAGCATTAAGCCAGCAGTATAATTCAATGCCGGTAGGGGTATTTTCCCTCGGAGTAGTTGTTTCTGTTGGTTTCACAAAACATGCTCTACACGGAGCTATCGCCTACATTCACCTGAGGATGGCCCAAAAGGTCGAAACCGGTCCGGTCGTGGATTGGCATGGATCACTTGTTCCTGACTATCAGGAGGTGTTCCAGTCGGGGATCACTCGTATCCCTGTGATCGACGTTGGAGATAGTGAAAACCAAACAGTTTTAACAATTCTTTCTATTTTTATTTTTTATCACAGATGTTAATTTATCACATTGCATAGTTAAGGAACTCTGAGATACTATAAGGTTGATTTCCAAAAGCAAATTGCGCAATTTTTTTTGAAAAATATTAAAACTATTTTGCTTTTTTAAATTTTCTGGCAATTTGTTAAAAAAAGTTATGCAAGCATAGGTGGGCATCTTTTCAGTTAAAGTTAATCTATGTATTGGAAAGTTGTAATTTAAGGTTCTAGTATTATATTCATGTTGTGAAGTGAACTCAATAAACTTGTCTCTATTTTTAAACAGGAATACTAACTAAACATTCATAGATGTAGGTTGCATACACTGTCAATACCTGTAAGTTCCTGAATTCGCCCCTACAACTCTCAAGAAACTGTAATCCTAACATTAACCTCAGAGCTCTTTTTTGTGTCAGAAATATGCTCTCACACCGACTAGATCCTCCCCAAAAGATAATTCCAAATCTCACCAGTGACTGAAAGTTTGCATAATATACTACTTTGACTGTATCTGAACTTGTGTAGTTTTTTAGAACTTTTAGGCTATAGCAAAAACTACTTAATTTTTTGTTTAATTTATCAATGTGTTCATCCCATGACAAATTCTGATTTATATGTATTCCTAGAAATTTATTTGTTGATGTCAGAGCAACTTCAGTTGATTGAATGTTTATTGAGTCGGGCATATCTGTCTTTTGCTGAGTATGAAAACACACATACTGGGTCTTATCCCTGTTCAATGTCAGTTGGTTTTTGATAAACCAGGTTTGTGCCCTGTCCATTGCATCAGAAGTTTTCTCAACCAAGTCATTGAACAAAGGAGACACCACCAGCACATTTGTGTCATCAGCAAAATTTGCAAGAATAATGTCTGCACCTGCCACTCCGTCCACAAGATCATTGATGTAGATCAGGAATAGAGTTGGACCTAAAACACTCCCTTGAGGAATTCCTCTGGGAAGTTGTCCTTCATTTGAAAGATGAACATTATTATCCTTCTCCACAACAACGATCTGTTTTCTGTGCAACAGGTATGACCTCACCCACTCCTGCACAGTCCCTCTGACACCATACTTTTCCAGTTTTTTAAAGAGAATACTGTGATTTAAACTATCAAAAGCTTTGGACAAGTCAAGAAACAAACCCATTGATAAACATTTATTTTCTAGGCTCTCAGTAATTTTTTGTAAGAAATCATATATGGCTGTCTCGATATTTTTACCCTTTCTGTAACCATGTTGCACAGGACTAATTAGGTTAAAAGCTCATGAGCCTTTTACAAACAGCAATTTCAAACACTTTGGAAAAAGAGGAGATTAAACTTATCGGTCTGTAGTTTCCAATTTCACTTGGATCTCCTTTCTTATATAAAGGTTTGACTTTTGCCAACTTCAACTTGTCAGGGAAAACTCCAAAATGAAAAGAGTTGTTTATTATGTGCATTAGAGGGGTAGCTAATTCTGTTGCACAAAACTTCAACAAATTATTATTATTATGCCTGTGATGTGGCAACCTCGCATTTCCAGTCAGTCGGCTCAAAGAATAAAACCCCAGCAAATGGCCCAAAGTCCATAGTATATATGCCCAATATCCCTGTGTATGTGATTTTGTGTGCATTTTAGATAGAAATTGAAAAGTGTGTTTTTTATTAAAAAAACTATATTTTTTTTAATTTTCCGTACCTAAATCAGTTTCAAGATCACTAAATTACTATTTTCAAAAAGAATTGTCATCAAAAAAATGTCTCGTTTTAGTGTCCGGATAGTGCACCGAAACCTGGATTGTGTAAAGATTGTGAAGGATTGTGAACAGATTGTGAGAAATGTGTACACCGATTGTGAGAGCTGTTCACCCCTGGGTAATACTCTACTCTACTCAAGTTTATAAATGGGGGTTAGAAGTAAACTCATTCCTTGGGATTTATAAAAGCAGTTCAGATTGATTAATGCAACCCTACTGAACTCAAAAGCAATGGTACCCTTTATAAATCCAGTGTCAAGCTTATTGTATCTGAATTTGTATCTAAGTACATAACTCCCAATTTCTACCTTGCCATTCAGTAAAGTTGGGCTGCAGTTTGTTTGTTAGAGTCTCAATTTTAAACAATAAAACTGTGAGAAAAAATTAATTTTTGAGGTTATTATTGCTGAACGGTTGTGAACGGTCGACGGCACCCCATAAATGCTGTCTACAAACTGTGAACCATCAATGTCAAGGGTGAAGGGCACTTTATAAATAAAGGGTAAGAGTTGTTAACATCTCAGTTTTGGCTATTGTATTACTGCAAGACAGCAAGATAAGTATTTTAAAAATAAAAATTTCTTACATAAAAAAACTTTTGTCTAAATTTAGCATAAAAAAAAACAAAACATAACCAATGTCAATGAATCCAGCATGCATTGAACTAAGGTAAAATGATGGTAAACCTCAAGAAAAACATAAAAAATACGATCTTTGAACTAAACCAACTGTCTGCTAAATAAGTAGGACTCGAAACTTACGTGGAAATCGCTGTTTGAGGGGGAAAAACTCAAAAATTGAGGAAAAGAAAAATTGAAAATTTTTGCCGATAAAACCCGATGCGTGTCTGCTGCGCGTGCGCTTGCTTCACGTCGATTGTCACTTGTGTTTGTAGCGTTTTCGATTGGTGTTTGATTGTTTGCCAACGCGTAGGCATGCTATTGGGTGCGCTCATAAATGATAACTCATAAATTGGCAATTTCAAAAAAAAGCTCGTAGTTATATTTTAAATAAAATAGTGCTTGACACTGCCGGCGAAGCTAGGATTAAAACTAAATATCAATAGAAATTTTTTAAATACGGTCGTCTCTTATTTATAATCATAGATAAAAACTTAAGCTTTAAAATACATAAGTATCCAATCAATAAATAAAAAATTAAAATACATTTTAAGCAAATTTTACTTTATCAAAAAAAATACTTCCAAAATTTCTCAAAAAAACATTATATTTTGCACTTGTGGAATCAATCTTAAGCTATGGTATCTCAATTTGGGAGGGAATATATAGAACTACACTCTCTTGTCTTGTAACAAAACAAAAACCATTTCTAAGATGCATAGAAGGTTGTGGTTATTTTGATCACACTGAACCACTATTTGCAAATCACAAAATATTAACTTTAAATGAGCTCTACTGTGTGAATGTTTCTAAATTAATATTTAAAAGTAAAAACAAATTAGATTTACAATTTAACAACAATGGAAAAATATTTATACCAAGGGTTGACAGATCCCTTAGTCAAAGAATGTTCTTTTATTTACGACCGAAAATTTTTAATAGTGTACCTGAACAATTCAAAGTCTTTTCACATAAATTGTTTAATAGGAAAACCAAAATGTTCTTTCTTCATAACAATATGGTTAATACTTTATTAGCCAGAAACTTTGATGTACCTGTAAATTAATTAATTTCTCTTAACTCTGTCCAAAACCAAATTTTTTTATTTAAGTATATATTTAGCTAAGCTAATAATTTATTTAGATTTTATTTACCTACTTAGTTTAGTTTGTTAGTGTTCTGTGTGTTACTTCAGTGCCATATATGTGTAGGTAATATTTTCTAATCCTTTTGTTTGTGTTCGTTTTTTGCACACAGGATTTATTTCCTTGCACAACACTGCACAAGGAAGAGAAAATAAAAAATAAAAATTATTGACATAAAAATGTAAATTGAAGTGTTGAATAAATAAATACAAAGAAATACAATTTGAAATCTCAATGTAAATGTGAAATTATTAAGTTTAGATACAGCCCCTTCTATAACAAGCCTAATCCTACTTTGAAATACAACATTTAGTAGGTACAGTAAATTTGTAAAAAAAAGTTGCGAAAAGGGTATATATTTTTACCTTCCTAGCCCGCGTAGAAATGGCTAGAGAAGGTATTATTTTCGACAAAAATTTTTTTGTTGAGATAATTCCAAAAATTTGTTATTTGGGTGTATTTTGACCTATTTTAGCAATATCGTCGTGATGTCTGTCTGTGTGTGTGTCTGTCCGTAACACGATAACTCCTAAACCGCTGAACCGATTTTCATAAAAATAGGTAGGGGTAGGTAAAATAGTGTTCGACACCACCAGCTGATTAGATTTTAGTGACAGTTTTTTGACAATAATTTTTATTTTTAAATGCTAACTTTTTAACCGAGCGTCGCATCAATATAAATTAATAATTTGTGTTATAACCAAAAACTTGGTAGGAGCTTTAGCTTCTGAGATATTTACAAAAAACTGTTTTCAAGGCTGATATAATATCATGGCTTCACTTTGTGTGCTAATAGGCTAGCTAGGAAGGTATCAGATCCGTCATGGATCCATTTATTTTATATTTTCCATAGAAGTACCTACCTATATGAGCCAACTAAATTTGCATTCGAGTCTCTCTATCTAAATGAATTCCCTGTTTTAGGCGACATAAAATTAATTTTGATCGATTCACTTTAAGCGGTACCTACCCAATTTAAAACTGTAAACAATTTGACACCTGTCACTCCAAAACAAAATAACCGCTATATTTCAAAAAATTAGGTGTCTTTCGATAGTTCCTTTAATTTTTGTGCGATATTTATTTTTGACACCTCATCTTAAAGCTAATGGCCATTACTTTAATCTTACTAAAGAAAAATTTGTTCCGCTGCCGATACAAAGATAGATATAACAGAACCTACAGGCCAAATTTAATTTTTACAAAATTAAATTTGGGTATTAGAAAAAAGTTTTAATATCATTTAAAATTCAAGATGGCGGCCGAAGTCCAGATAAAAAAGTAATTTTTTTTATTCTTGTTTGACAAAACTATCGTTGCCTTGTAATATAATAAATGTCATGTCTATTGCAAAAATTTGGTCTATAGGTTATAAAGGTCTCTTTTATTTTTGACATATTAAGCGCCATCTTTGTGTCGGCTGGCGAAAATATTTTTTTTTTCAGCAGGTTTAATAGCCTTAATAGTAAGTGGCAAAAATAAATATTGCGCAAAAATTAAAGGAAATATCCGAGGGGTAAATATCTGAGGATTTATGGTGTACAGTCTGGAGGATTTATGGGGATTTACGGGGATTTACGTGGATTTACGGGGATTTAGGGGGATTTACTGGGATTTACAGTGATTTACTAGGGATTTATGAGGATTTACGAGGATTTACCGAGGATTTATTAAGGATTTACCAAGGATTTATCAAGGATTTAAATCATGTTCTGCGCAAAAGCAATCGCCTAGCACGTGGCAAAAATCGTTCGGGGATCTCGATAAACACGCTTTTCGTGCGGCGTTGCGAGTCTAACTAGACCCAACGAAAATTTTGGGAAAATGTTTATTTAATTAATCCGTATTGGAGTCGATATTATAAAGAAATTAGCTATAAAATAAAAACAACGAATCAAGCAAGTGAAAATTTAAATTTATGATTAATCTGTTTTTATATAAAGATTATTTGTCGGATTACTTTATGCTCGGCAATGTTTTTTGAGAGTTAAGTTTGGCAACATCCAGCGGCGTAGCGTGCCTGAAGGGGCGGGGAAGAACCGACAGCTAAAACGGGCGACCAAAAAAGTCTTGAGTTTCCTTTGCCGCCCTCTCAATTTTTGCCGTTGCCGGCCCTGCTACTTAATAAAGCTTCGGTCGCCCATGGGGCGGGGGGGGGGGGGTTGTTCGGTTCGGTTCGGTTCGGGGGGGGGGCGACAAACCCCTCCCCACGCTACGCCACTGGCAACATCTTATGCATTTGCCACTAACTCAGCCTATTCGAGAGCATATTAATATGCGTTTCTGTTTTGGTGATTTACAGTGAATAATTAGTTAAAAAGTGAAACCCTTGGTGAAACCTTAGGTAAGTTTTAACATGTTCATAACAAGGTTTATGTCCTGTTCACAGAGTGAAGTCTTGTATTTAACTTTTCACAGGTTTGTGTGTAACAAATCTTAAAAATAATAAAGAAAATTAATTTAAATGGCCTGGGAAACAAGATTTGTCCAACATAGAAACAGAATATATATTTTTCGGACCAGTATCAATAAAGGAGAATGAACGAATATTTTCAATATTACCGAGGATGTCTTAAGTCAGATTAATATCGCTTACAGAAATAAAAAGTAAAATTGATGACATGTTATTAGTTAATCTCAATTGTTTTATTATTTGCTATGCTAATAATTTTTTAAAAAATCTTTGAAGGCATCTAATTACTTGCCTCTTCCCTCGCATCTAAGCCGTCAGGTCATTTGTCAGATTTAAGTTAAAAACAAGCTACATAAGTAAAACTATATAGGATTTACGGGGATTTATTCGGATTTATGGGGATTTATAGGGATTTCTGTGGAATTATTGGGATTTATAAGGATTTATAGGAAATTATTGGTGATTTAACAGGATTTATAGGGATTTATTAGGATTTCTAGGGATTTAATTGCCAAAAAGGATTTATGGTGTACAACATTTTGGGCAGATATTTACCCCTCGGAAATAACCAAGAAAAACTAATTTTTCGCACAACGAAGAGGGAAAATGGATTAGCTAAGCTTTGTTATGGTGCATCTTAACAAAAAATTAGGCTGTCAAGAAAAGAATGGTCTGCCTTCGATTAGGGATATATTTTTATTACTCTAAGGACTTATTGCAATAAAGTCTCTAAGAGTACCAGGCAGTATTTTGAAACCTTCACATTGTAAGATCAGCTGTCATCTTTCAATATACAGTGAAACCTCTCCTTGCGGACACCTCTATTAAGCGGACACTCCCTTTAGGCGGACAATTTTTTTAGAACCAAGCTTTTCCCTATTTCTTTACATGTAAAATTCACTCCAATAACCGGACACTCTAATAACCGGACGCGGACAATTTTTTTCGGTTAAAAAATTCTGAAACCTCCCTTAACCGGACGCGAACCTTTGATTACGGGACGGAG
Organism: Aspidapion aeneum; assembly: GCA_963576565.1. NCBI lineage: Eukaryota > Metazoa > Arthropoda > Insecta > Coleoptera > Brentidae > Aspidapion > Aspidapion aeneum. Next base: position 39,530,948 of record OY755040.1, read on the forward strand.
CGCTGCACGACATGAGCATAACAACGCACTCGGCAGCTGGGGCATTACCTCTTTCCTTTTTAATGCGGAGACTAAATACTTCTGTCATATTTACAACATATTTTATTCGACGGGACTGCCGTGTTTTATTTTTATTGTTTAATTGGGTAGGAATAGATCTCTTTGAAAGGTGCCTTGTAAAAAACTTCTTAGTTTACGTGAAAAAATGGAAGTTGAACATTTCGGAAAGGGAACATCTATCAGCACGAAAGATCGCTGAAAAATTTAATATCAGAAAAACTCAAGCAGCGAAAATAGTTAATAAATATATATTAAAATTTTCCAGTTCCCTCTCATAAGCGGACACCTCCAATAAGCGGACAAAATCGACGGAACCGTGAGTGTCCGCTTATAGGAGGTTTCACTGTATACGGCCTTTGTTTACGATATGAACCGGAATAAATACTATCTCTTCCCTTATTAATGGAAAATAAACGACTTTTTAAATTTGACTTTGGTATGTCAGTTTTCAATGTAAAATTATGTCGCACCCTGGCTTTCGCGCTTATAGGGTTCAAGCAATATTCGTAGCGTTCTTGGAGAAGACGAGGATCGTTAGTCTCCAAACAACCTTACTAATATAGGGTAAAGTTGGGTATATCGTACCGGGTTCCTTAAAATATGGATAAATTATTAAATAATGAAAAATTTTGTTGAGAGATGACGTTGTTCCTTTCTTTTTATGTTTTTTATCAATATGTTTCAGTTAAATATCTTTGAACAGTTTTATTTGTCAAAAATTCAAAAATTAGAAAATCCTTTTAATGGTCCGATATACCCAACCGGTCGTCAAAATCGTACCACCAGTGGTGTAAATCGTACTGGCCCCCAAGTAACACAAACTGGACAATATAGTTTAAAAGCAAAAACTTTGCTGTGAAAGTGTTGTCAGAGCTTAGTTTTTGCTGTAAAACAGCTAGTTGTGGTTTAGAAATTATTTTAGCTATAGAACCTCTCTGATAGCAGGTGTTTATGGGTGAAATGGCTTTTGATGTAATATTATACAGGACTTGCTCTTTTAAAGTTAGATAATTGCTAATAAGCATGCTAAAATTTAGCTAGCTAAATAACATAAATTTTAAGCTCTTATTCCTATTATTTAGCTAGAAAAAGCAACAATTTAGCAATTTTGTATTTTAAGCTGTTTATTACAAAACTTTTGAACAGCCCCCAAAAATGCTTGGCCAGAAGATCAGTGCGATTATGACTGTTGAAAAAAGGAGATTTATTGTCATGCCTGATCCAAGGTTCGTAAAGAAACCGGTTGTGTGGTAACTCCCAGCCAATGACGCGGCATTTTGCCTGTTCCACGGTCAATAAAGAAAGACCTATACGTTACATTATGAGAGAAAGAGAGATAGGTCTATTTAAAAGCCGAAAAAATACCAAAATTTATTACAAAATTAAATCATTTAAAAATTTATGATACAAATTCCAATAGTTTTATAAATATCAGATTCAGGACACGATTATAAATACTTTTCCTACTCTCTTGTTCAATTTAATGAAATTTTTTACGCCGAACTCTAAAACAAACTAGCCACATATTGTTTTTTTTTTTGGTGGGTAGGAAATAACTAAAACTAGATTTTTTTGTGTAAAATTTATTCAAAAAAATTAAAAAAAAAGGAAGTTAAAATGACTAAAAGTCAATAAGGCAGTAAGGGAAGATTCATAAATTACATAACGCAAAGAATCAGGATATTTGATCACCCCTACAAAACGCATTTTCAAGAAATATCATAAAAAATACATCGACTGTAACGCAAGGCTAATTTTTCTTCCCTCCTGCTTGAGCGTTATACAGAGTGTTCCAAGTTAAGTGTCCACCATTGCTAACTTTTTTATTATTAAAGATAGAAAAAAAGTTTAAATTAAAGATAGAAAAAAGTTTAAATTGGCAAACTAGTAGAATTTTTAATGCTGTTTAAGATACTTAAATTTTTTAAAAATAGAGCATCGGTTTTTGGTGTTTTTCAAAAAACATTTAAAAAAATTTATATATCCTGTATTTTATATTTTTGTCTGATAGGCCTTTTAATTCTAAACAATTTTTTTGAAAAAAAATTTTGCCTAAAGTTTAAAATAATAACGAAGAAATGTTAAATTCAAAATTACGTAAGTATTTTAATTTTAGTTGGTAGCAAGTAGTCTAAGCGTAATTTTGAATTTGGAATATTTTCGTTATTTTTAACTTTGAGAAAATAAATCAAATATTTAAAATAAATTAACAGCAATATTATTTTCCTCAATTTTTACAAAAATTAATTAATATTTTTTTAAGTTTAATTTTTTTTTCATGAAGAGGTAGGTATGCCGTGTAATAGGTACATCATTTAAGAACTATTTTTAGCATCAGGCGCCTTAAAAACAGCCAACAACATTGAGTATTTTTTAAACTATTAGTAATTTTCTATGTGTATATAAAGTTCATTTCATAATCTTTGTCCTGGCCTATACTGATTGTGATGATAACTATCAAAAAGTTATCTTAAAAATTATGTGTTGGTAGCAGATATCAGATGCATTATAGAGAGAAAACCCATACCCCCCAAGGTCTATGTCCCAGCTCCCCTTGTAACCTTGTATGACCCACATTGTATGGGTAGAAAACAACCGACACAGGAAAATTTGTGTTTGCTAAAATTTTTAATTATATTTAAAAACTCACCAGTTCTTTTAGTTAGTTTTTAATATATTTATAGTAAGAACGTAATAGGTATTTAAACACACGACGAAAAGACCCAAAATGTACAAAATTTCCTCGCAAAAGACGAAATTTCGATATAAACAGCGTTTGACTGCTGATTTCTAGCAAAACTGTGACGTAGCCCTGACGTCACGGCCCGGCCGCCTAAACACCGAGTTACGCAACCGGTTTCTTTACGGACCGTGCCTTCTGTTTGTTGTTTTCTTTTCTAACCTAATCTCTGGTTGTGTGTTGTGTTTTTTGTTTAATCAAGCAATTTGGTGTTTTTTTAAACAAATGTCCACTCACAGCCATAAAAGATAGTTATTTGCCCATCTTTTAGAGTATCCCTTTATCTTTGACAGGGAACTAAAGTTGGGTAAACAGTGACTGGTTCCTTGAAACCCTGGTGCGATGCCTTGTCAGGGGGCACACAATGAAGCCATTACAAGGGGTTCCTGCCTGGTACTTATCAGTCCTGAGTGAACCTTAAAAGTGCTGTCAAAATTTTTTCATCAGTCTGTCTGTTTTTTGTTGTAACTCAAGGGCTGGTGTATATAACAACATAATGCACCATGGACAAACATAATGCTTGATTTTGGTACATTGGTCCTCCATTTTTCTGCCTGCTTAGCATTAATAGATGATATATAATTAAGCACTAACTTTGTCATCATTGTGCACTATGTGAGCTGCCGACAGCAAGTGTACAAATTTTTTAGTAAGTACTGTAGAATTGGTTTAACTTAGCACATAATCAGGCCAGGCTCTCAAAAAGGTATGGGCCCACTTGTGTAACCCATTGTATTGGGCCCTCTAAGGTGCTGCACCCTGGGCATTAAGAAGCCAGTTTATTAGTTGAATAACTAAATAAATAAATTTCTTGTTTTTATTTACCTAGTTACCTTAATAACAAAAATTTCCTCTACCTATTCCTACTAAGGCCTGCCTTACCAGTGGTGATCCCAGAGAGGATGGAGGCAATCACCTCTCCCCCTTTTTCTAGAGAACTTTAAATACAAAGGGCACATTCTGGTGTATTACATAACTGAGTAAAAAACTATTTTGGTAATTGTGTAATAAATATGGTTTCTCAAGAATTTCCATTTATTTTAAAGAATGTATTTCGAAAAATCCTTCTTAGAGGTACAAAAAACTTTTATTTTGGCATGTTAGAAAAAAAAACATATTTTTGTAAAAGAGAACCATATAATTTTTTAAGTCTATACAATGTATGTTCAAAAAATCTAAATTGTCATACACATTTAATACAATGGTGTATTGAATTGAATTGAATAAATCTTTATTAGCCAATCATGCTATTTCAAATTACAAACATTAATATAAAAACATAGATTTAAATGTTAATACATTCACCGCTATTTCTATAACAATAATTCCAAACTTATTATTTTACATTCATGGGGGTTGGGGAGGCAAGAGGGGCCCCTTTCTTATTAGATTTTTTTAGATTATGAATGTTTTCCGATGAAAGAGTTCATCCCACGAAAAAATAACAAAAAAAAATGGTCAAACACACCTGAGTTGACAGCTTGTAAACAAAGACTTGACATTTTGTATACAATGAGTGTAAATAATAACCAATATAGGGATGAATACCGGGCTGAAAAACGCAGGTACAACTTTCTCCTAACAGAGTCAAAAAAATCTTATTATCAGAGGAAGTTGGAAGCTTCCGACAACAAAACAAAATCTTCCTGGGAAATTGTAAAAGAGATCAGAGGTGGTAGCTCAAAATCTAATACAGTGGGCCTCCAAGGCGATCCCCAAACTCTTTGTGAAGAAATCAATGAATTTATGGCAATGGCAGCTTCAAATGCTATTAAAAAAATTAAACCCGTGGACCACTTTCACATTGACCTAAACCCCAGTTCAGAGTGCATGTATTTGTCTCCAGTCTCTAATACAGAAATTCTTGATATTATCAAAAATTTAAAAAACAAACACAGTTCTGGGTATGATGAGGTCTCAACCAACCTTATTAAATTTGTTGCATCAGAGATTAGCTTTCCTCTTTCCATCATAGTCAACAACTCTTTAAAATATGGAATTTTTCCAAAAAATCTAAAATTAGCTATTGTTAAGCCACTCCACAAAAAAGGTGACCCTTCAAAAATAGAAAACTATCGGCCAATAAGCCTCCTTCCATCTTTTTCAAAGATCTTTGAAAATGTCATGCTCGCTAGGCTTCAAAAATTTTTCACCTCACGAAACCTACTCAGTAACACCCAGCATGGGTTTTTTAAGGGCAGATCGGTTGAGACTGCAACATATGACTTTATAGCGAAAATATTGGAAAAATTTGAAAATAAATCAAAAACCTTGGGAGCTTTCTTAGATCTCTCAAAGGCCTTTGATAGCCTTGATCATAACATACTTTTGAGAAAAATGGAACTTTATGGAATACAAGGTCCAGCCTTCTGCTGGATAGAGTCATATTTGTCTGAGCGGTCTCAAAAGGTTTGCCTGGAAATGGAGGGATGCAAGACATTTTCAGAAGCCATAAACATAAACTTGGGAATTCCACAAGGCAGCATATTAGGACCTTTTCTGTTTCTAGTATACATTAATGACCTACCTCAAGCTGTAGTTGATGAATCAACAAGTGTAATCAACTATGCAGATGACACAAATGAACTCACATGGGCAAAGACACTTGAAGAACTTTTTCTAAAGGCAAATCAGGGTCTTGAGAGGACAGAGAGGTGGTTTGGAGGCAACAAACTCTTGTTAAATGGCAATAAGTCAGTTTTCATATGTTTTAGAACAGCTCAATCAAATGATCAATATCCAGAATCAGTAGAACTACTTAATGAACCTGTCGAACTATCTACCACTGTCATATTTCTAGGACTTCACATTGATCAACATTTGAGTTGGGAGCTACAAATTGAAACTGTCTGCAAAAAACTAAATTCCGCTTGCTATTCTTTAAGAGTTCTTCATCATTATTTGGATCGCAAAGTCCTACTCTCAGTTTATTATGCAAATTACTATTCAATCTTACGGTATGGTGTAATATTTTGGGGAGGAGCCATGGGCGCTTCTGAGATTTTGATTTTACAAAAAAAGTGGTTCGATTGCTTTTGGGAATGCGAACACGCGACTCCTGCAGGGGAAAATTTAAATTTTTAAACATCCTAACTTTTCAAGGTGTATATATTTATGAGTGCATTATGTTTCTCTTTAAAAACTTTTCTTTATTTCAACATCTTTTACCAACTCACGAACACAGCACAAGGAGTGTGAACTGTTTGAATATTCCAATCCATAGATTATCTATAACTGAACGTAGTCCTCTATATGCGTGTGTAAAATTTTATAACAAACTACCAATTTCTATCCAGCAAGAAAAAATATTGAAGGTTTTTAAAAAAAGAGCTTTTCAGTATATTGTCTCCATAGAACCGTACACTGTCTCTGAATATCTGGAGTTCTCTCATCCTGCAACATAACACTCTAGTCAGCATGTTTTAATTGTGTGATTTTAATTATTTTTTATGTGTTTTTTAATTTTAATGTAACTTAATTTTATCTATAGGGTTTTAAAAATATGTGGGTTTTAGCTAATGTCATATACATTTATATGTTTTTTAAGGTCATTTTATAGCCAAATATCTTTTTTTTTTACTATTTTAAATGTTGTAATACTATTACTATTGGGTACTTTTTAACATTTTTTTTTTGTGACGATATTTGCTCAATTATGTTTGTAAAAGTTTATGCAAATAAATATATACTCTAGTCTACTCTCTACTCTACTCTATGCATAATAGCACCAAGGTAACCCCCAGGCCTGTCGTAAGAGCTAACTAAAGAAACCTTGACCCATGGGTAGTCTGGTAACGGACAAGCTTTGGCCAGTAGGTAAAAAAATATAGATATCACGGGGATGGGTTAATCTGGTGATTCTCTGAATGGATTTGGTGACCTGACTATTAAGGAAATCACCACATACACGGTATATGGAGTGCCTATTTTGAACTAACAGCTAGTGCAGGCACATTGTGGCTCTCTGTACCCTGTTGATTATGTCAAAAGGTATGGTATATGGAGTGCCTATTTTGAACTAACAGCTAGTGCAGGCACATTGTGGCTCTCTGTACCCTGTTGATTATGTCAAAAGGTACACCAGTGCTCTAAGGCTATAATTATGGCATTATGTGGTATATCATGATGACTAAGTTTCTGGCCTAAAATATATTTTGAAGTCTACTGGTTTCTATTTACTAGATAAAATTTAAATTGTTATCCGAGTCATACACAGTAAGTAAACAGCACAACATACCCAGAAAGGCATGCCTACGTGCCAGGTTAGATCCTTTAAGGGTGCTAACCGCCACTACCGTACATCCATGGTAATAAAGCAAAGATGTTTAATTCCCTGTACATTATATAATTTAATTTTAATAATTATAAAAAAAAAATTGTGTAAAATGAGTAGGAGTCAATTGCAAGCAGACCCCCTTTTTGGCTTCCTTGCTGACATTCCCAAGGGCTGAGCAAATGGGCCCCATTCTGGGTTGCTTTCTGGACTTTGTACTTCATTTCTTTTAACTGCTTCTAAAATTAAAAAATGTAAATAAAACTTTTTTAACTAAAAATTAAAAAAAGCAAGGCAATCAATGTGCCATGCTTTTTTAATTTTTTCTTACTTGGGACAAGTGAACATTAGTAGTCAAGAGTGTGTTTAGCGAGGGGTGAACAGCTAACCCAAAATGTGTACACCGATTGTGAAAATCCACAATCTTTTGCTAAGATTGTGTAAAGATTGTGAGGGATTGTGGCAAGATTGTGAGGGGATTGGGGACGGCGTAGCGTGCCTGAAGGGGCTGGGGGGGGGCCGTCCCATCAAAATTCTTGTGACCAAAAAAAAAAACAAAAAAAAAAGGTCATCATGTCTATAGTTTCCTTTGCCGCCCTTTTAATTTACCATTACCGGCCCTGCTACTTAATAACCGAGGGGTGACCAGCTAACCCTAAAATGTGTACACCGATTGTGAAAATTCACAATCTTTTGCTAAGATTGTGAGGGATTGTGTACAGATTGTGAGGGATTGTGGTGAGATTGGGAGGGATTGTGTAAAGATTGTGAACAGATTGTGAGAAATGTGTACATCGATTGTGAGAGCTGTTCACCCCTCAGTGTTTAGTAAAAAACAGTCAAATCAGAATGTTCAAAAAAAAAAAAATATAGTGTTTCTTAATGACAAATTATGTCATTCAGGGACACAATGTTTGAATCCATCAGATCAAAAAATATTTTTTTAATCTCATTGGTTTGAATGACACTCTGTTTTTTTTACTTCAAGTCAAGCGGCTTTAGTAGTCTGCTTATTTAGACTCACCTGATTCCAAGCAGAGTGCACCAGAGTCAATTGCCAGTACCAAGCACTGTGGGAATTCTCCCCTTGCAATTACTGAGAGTGTGTGGGGCCTCATATTTAAAGAACTTGGACCAAGCTTGTATGTTGTCATGTTATTATATTTTTTGTAGAAACAGCCTTACAGTTTCCTTCTGTAATGATATCTTATGTCATGCTATGTCTCATGATATGCTATGTCTCATGATATGCTATGTTTCTGTATAAACCCAGCTTAAGGGTTTCTGATGGCGGTGGCCAATACAATGTTTTTTGCTTCCCACTGGTGGGGTACTGTGGTAGGGCACGTAATAACTTTATCTTCTAACGTTCGCACAATTTTTAATTGAGATATTTGTTTATTTTGTTGTTGTGACACCGCCCAAGATGAAAGATAACATCTGTGACTCTTCTTTTTTTTTTTCGTATTACCTATTGGGCCAATTGTTAGAAGGCAAGTTAGAGTTAGAGGTAAACTGCTGAAACCAATGAGACGGCCGAGGCGGCCATGATGGTTTTCCAATTTATTTTTCTTTAAATTTATGGACTAAAAAATATTAATTTCCAGGGGATCCCGGGCCTAAATAAATTCTAGAAAGTGCTAACTTCAATAAAATATGACTAAGAATTGATTTATCAGGTATTTAGAGGATAATTGTAATAAAATAATTTCTAACCTAAAAACAAACACCGAAAAAAAACGTTTATTATTCTGAATTTTCGAGGCGCTTGCGTTTTGACGAGCCATCTTGACCTGTTTCATCAGAAAAGTTAACCTGGCAAAGATTTTGACGATGAAAACCTCCTTTTTTGCGCGATAATATCACAGTAGTGTAGAACATAACAAGTTTTTCTTCAGCCATTTTAGTAAAGTCTCTGTCCATTACAGGAAATAGTTATTTTGCAATAGTTGCCATTGTTTCTTGTTTATTTCTAGACAAAATTACTTTAATGTTAACGTGCTATATTTTGGAGCTCTCATGGACACCTTGAGAGCCAAATAAAGATTGCCTAATCAGCAACGACAACACTTTAAAAGCTGCTTAGAAGTGAAACGGCATACAGCTGTAATAGCTATTTTACATTCAGTTTTGGTGTTAAAGTGTTTTGGTAGCTGTTTTTCAGCAATTTGTGTTACTTGGGCCATAAGAACCTTAGTCGGCTAATTCGGACCATTTGAACATTTAGGATAAATAAGCAAAAAAGTTAATTTCTGTCAAAAATATTTTATTTACCTGTCAGAAAGTACAACAATAACTTAGGAGCTACAGAATACGCAAATAAATTTTATATTTGATTTGCTAAGTGTTACACATTTTTCGTGAAACCACCTTTTACACTCGTTTTTCGAACATTGTATCATATCCTCAAATAAAATCTCTTCGCATATCTCACAGTACCAATCCTGTTCCTTAACTTCTATTTGTATCGGCGGCGGTGTAACTGATGACGACGCTGCGGAGCTTGGGACTACAACAAGATTCGATGTTGAGGTGCTTGCGACTACAACAGGATTCGACGCTGATTTCCTTGCCACTGGAAGAGGATTAGACTGCGTTTCCTTTTCTCCTTTCGTTTTTGAAACCAGCTGGCGCTTTACTGCTTTCAACTTTTGAGGTTTTGAGGTATTCTTTTCTTCTAGATTTTCTAAATATTCTTTATGCGGCGTACTTGTTAAAACCACAGCAGGCTGAGAACCTTTCTTTTTTCGTGCAGACAATTTGGGAGTCAATTTAGGCACTGGACAGAGATCTTCAACAGAAACGTCCATTGCGCTTTCGCTTTGAAGAGCAGGGTTGAAAACATCTGTTGCTGATTCTTCTTGTTGCTCAGGATTTAATGTTTCAGCGTTCTCAGTTTGGATTTCTTGTGTATGAACATTTTCAGCTTGACGGTTCTCATCTCCCTCTAAGTCATTAGGTTGGTTGTTCAAAATTTCAGACGCTGCAAACTGGTGCTCTTTAAAAACATGGCGGTCAACAGGCCAAATTCCGCTTCCTCGAAATCCAGCTACAGCATTTTCGATGGTTGCTGCTTTCCCATAAGCTTCGGCTATTAACTGAGATATTTGAAACTGGGTGACCGCTAGCCCTGCATTTGTGCGTAACCATTTCGCTACTGCTTGATCATAATAGGTCTGTAAAGGCTTAAAAAATGCCACATCTAGGGGCTGAAGCCTGTGGGTTGTGTGTCCCGGTAGTTAAAAAATAATGACTCCATTAGCTCTTGCAAGTTCCAAGGCTTCTAGGTTCCGAGAGTGAGTGGTGTGGCCATCCAATAAAAGCAGAACTTTTCTATCTGTACTGGGCTTAACAAAAGCAATAAAATGCTTCAACCATTTTACAAATAATTCGGAATTGATATATCCAGTATCGGAAATTTCAATAATACTACCAGGTGGAGCACCAACTTTTAGTTCATCACAGTGCCTCTTCCGCTTAAAAATGATCATAGGAGGCACATAAACTCCTGCGGCACTAACACAACGTACTGCAGTTGTATTAGTGCCTCTTTCACCGCTAGCTAGGACACCTATTTGATTTTTTCCTTTTTGTGCCAATATTTTTTTATTCTTTTTTTGTACTGTGGAGTAACCAGATTCGTCTACATTAAAAATTCGCATAGCGTCGAACTCATGTTCATCACGCAGTTTTTCCAGAATGTCAAAAAACTCATAGACACGTTGCTTGTTAAAGCCTTTAGCTCGGGCGATTGACGTGGATTCTGGTTGACGTAAACTAATTTAAGGGTGTCGCTTAAGAAAGGCATAGTACCAATCCTTCCCTGCCATCTGCTTTTGGTGGTTAAAATTACTTTTAATACCATTTTTGGTAGCTAATTGGTAAGCTAACTTTCGCACATCGGTTATGCTTATTCCAAACAGACATTCTTCCAGTTTCAATATATGAGACACCAACTGATCTTCTAAGTGTTTTGGTAAAACAGTAAGACGACCGACGGATTTAACAGAATCATTAGCATTAACATTGTTAGAATCTAAGTGCCTTTTGAGGGTAGGTTTTGGAATATTAAAATTTCGGCACGCCTCACTGAAACCACACTGGCCATTTCTATAGGCTGTAATAGCTTTTTCCATGTCTTCAGATGTCCATGATCCATACTTCCTCTTAGAACTCATTCTGAAACAAAATTACCTGGTCAGACAAACCACGAAGAACAAACTAGTTTTTTCTTTTTAATAAAAAAATCAGTCGCACTGTATATTGGCCCCATTGTCGATTAAGCGAAAAAAATCCCAACGCAGTCGGGTAAATCGTACCGGTACGATTTTCCCGACGTGCTAGGGGTACAACATAGCCGACTGTCACACATATAAACATTTTTAACCTAAAAATTTGGAATTTAGCTTATAATTATAATTTAACTATAACAAACATACTAAAATAAACCATATTTGACGAGAATTAGATGTAAGAGAGTCAATTATTACCTCAGTTAGCAAAAACTCCTTACAAAATAAGCCTCAAAACTGCTGTAGCTTCACACCAAACACACACATGACTGACAAAATGTGCCTGATAACCACAGACTACTAGAAAGTAGAAGTGACGCGTTTTAAACCTAGCAGAACAATTTCAGAATGTCACACAATTTTGAAATATCGCAGTGGTACGATTTAGCCGACGGTACGATATACCCAACTTTACCCTACAGGGTGTCCCAACTAAAAGGTAACAGAGGTTTTTTTGAGGATTTTTCCTGTAGTATACCCCTCGACACTGGCGCATATAGAAAAAAGTTTCGGGGTGGGCCCGAGGCAGTTTGGGGGGGGGGGGCCCGAGACCCGATGAGGCACTATTTTATGCTATTTTATGTTTGTATTCAGGAAATATGAGGAAAATATCTAAAAAAATCTTAGCTTCGGGGGGGGCCCGGCCCCCCCCCTTATATACGCCACTGCCCCTCGAAGATGGTGCGTGCTACAAAAATTTCAAGATAGCCAAAAAGTGTCACCCTCGCATACAAAATCGACGTGTCCGAGCGTTTCTCCAAATTCGCATGAAAAATACCCCAAAACACCTCTGTTACCTTTTAGTTGGGACACCCTGTATAATATAGCTTTAGAATTAAATAAAAACAGTGTGAAGGTTCAAGACATGTAATGTTAAAATTTCCTTTTTTTTTAAGATTTACAATTTAGATATTACTTACAGTATTTCAGGAACAGGTCAGGACACATTCTTCTGAGCCCTCTACTGTTTAACTTTAACACTCCTACTTTACTTTCAAAATCACCATATTGAAAAACTAAGAGACTAGATACATAGCAATAATGATTTTTTTAAGGCTTTGTGAATTTAGGTGCAGTGAAAGAGGCACCTCTACCAATACGTCTCATCCCGTTTTTGTGCTTTTCAGGGTGCGAGCAAGAATACTGCCTAGCTTTATTACAGCCTGGCTGTATTTATTGCAATAAGTCCCTTGTTGAATTTAAAAGTAGGATCGCGGGCTTGTTATAGAGGGGGCTGTGGTTTATTTTTATGATCGGCGGAAAAAACGTCGCAAAAAAAGCTCGAAACAAAACCGATATAAGACCAAAATCGCGCAAGGATCGCATCGCACAGGTTAATTTGCTCCTGTATCAAATCGCGCAGGCCTATTTCGCTCAAGTGTAAAATCGCGCAGGCCAATTTTGCGCCTGCAGATATCTCGTATAGGTACGTAATTTATTCTATAGCTTTGCGGGATAATTACTTCGCGATATTGTCAGTGCGATTGAAGATGAAAAATTTTGGTATCTTGCCATTTTTATTCGCGCGATACTAAGAGGTCTGTTGCCTGGTTAATTTAATTTTTATTTAAAATTATTAATTAAAAAACATATATTAAATGTGTCCCAGGTAAAAAGCAACTACATGAGAGTGAAATGAAAAAAGTTGAGCTGTTAGAAGCCCTTGCAATAAGATGCTGTATAAAAACTAAAGGGAAAAATATAAGGGAAACAAAAAACTCCTTTTTGCCCGATTAGCCATGGAACTTGTTTGGTTTTCACAATATTGAGCTGAAAACAAAAATTTAGTTTTTTAAAAAATTTTAATATTTTCGTATTTTTTTTTTTGATAAACTGCGCTGATTTTTAATTAGCGACTACGGTCAATCGAATAACGATAACGAATTTTTTCAAACTTTGTTATTTCCATCGGCATAACGGAGTTATACGGCATTAAATAGAGCATAAAAAGAATTTTTTTTTATTTATTTTTTATCTTTTTTATAAATGAAAACAAAAAATAGCATAAAATACAACATGATAGGGTCCTGCCCCTCCAGGGCATAATTCTGGGTGCGCCACTGCTTCATAGTAAATATCTGTCAAAACCGTGCTAATTATACAATTTATATTAATTTTTTTATTTGATTTTTTTATGCTGACCAAAAAGTAATACAATTTACCAGTGGCGCACCCAGGAATATGTCTTGGGGGGTAAAGCCTCTCAGGGGGGCCGAAAGCCCCGTGATGTCCTATTTTATGTTATATTATCTTTTTCGGTGCATCGAGCATTGTTTTATTTGCCGGTTCATATGGCAGGTAGTATTGTTTAAAGTTTTCCTATGTACACTATTTCCGTGTGCACCTTTTGTCACTGGCGATTTCTTCCTTAATTGTTTTTCTGATAAGGCAAGTCAACAAAAATATTTTTTTTTCAGCCTTTAACTTATCTGTAGTAGCTAGCCGCCCTTATACGAGTACTTATTTTTTCAGGTTCTGGGCGGGTAATTACACCCTTTACTGCCCCCCCCCCCCCCATAGTACCACCCATGAGTGGGTACTATGTTAAGTTCCTCCAGCGCGAAACGTTCTGATAGCACAAAGATAAACACCCATACAACATACATTACAACCAACACAATTGCGGCATTTTTGTTTCACAGCCAACTAAACGAAAAACTGTTTTTTTCAATAAATTCGTTTTTTCAATCATTCCAAGATAGAGCCATTATACACCGCTGAAATGCTTTTTGAAGCTTTATTTAATGACGCGTACCTATATCTAATATATGGCGGCCATTAGAAATAACAAAGTTGGTCGTAGCCACGGGCTAATACAAAACTACCTAATTTCGTTAAATTGTATACAAGATGGCGACGATACATAATTTTTAGATTTTGATAATGATAGCCCAACTTTTTTCATATAATGAAAATTGTATCTCTCTTTTTTTTTAAATTTCCATAGAGTTATTTCTTTTATCTGGGTCACCCTGCATATTTCTTCAAAAATAGGTTTTTGTACAGGGTGATAGTAGGATTAGTTGGTCAGTTATCCAAAATGAAAATTATTTACGAGGATCATTTTTTGTTGGTACCTTCTTTTATAATAAAGTTCCCCATAAAAATAATTCAATGTTTAATAAGGTACCTGGGTCAAAAATGATCATGTTTAAAATATGCCCACCCTATGATAATTACGGAACTACCATACTTGGAACACAAAATGGTACGCGGTTCGGTTTCAGAAAACAAATGCTGCGTTTATCCAACCGACAAGCGCCAGTCAATTCTGGTTGTGCAAATGTAAGAAAACGGGATTTGAATATAAATTGTATTTTTGCCATTTAAAAGTTTTTAAATATTTTTAATTAAATATTGTTTTTGACATTAACAAGCATTAATTATATGCAAGACTTGGTTAAGAATAAGTAAAATTTATGGCAACACCGGCAACTTCTTTTTAGGCATATTTTCGGGTCCGCTGTATTTTAATTAAATTTGTATTCGGCTAATATGTCCTTTAATCCACTAACATCAAAATAATTTATATTCTGTAACTGGAAACAAATTTGCTAAATTATTTTCAATTTTTAAAAACACACTCTGTAATTTTACTTACTAACGGTTACTTTAAGTCTGGCTTGCGTTGGTATTTTGTCTCTTAGTGGAGCGTTTAAAGCGCAGTCTCTTTCTCGCCAAGGCGACAGGGAGTGGAATTCTAGCCAATCAACGCCAAGGTATTTGTGCCTTCAAGCGCAGGGTGGCTTTAACTGAGACAAAACATTCTTTAGTTGGGCTTGGCTTCTCACATCTTTTAAATAAAAAGGGGTTTTTTTTCTTCAACTGGGGAAATGGTAAATTTTGTAAATCATTTTAACTTTGTGTAAAACTGTTAACTTTATTATTCATAATTATTTTAGTCTTTTCTTTTAGTGCTTATTTTCATTTTAAAGCTTATATTATTGCTAATTCCAGTGTTACAAATACAAACCTTTCGTTGCCCTAAAATCGACATTTTTAATCCATAATACATCTCAAACCTAAATAGTAATATTAAGTAAATTAAACAGTTGATTGAATAGCTTCACCTAATCAATCAACGTTTAAAATGTTGATAAATTAAAATATTTACAAAGATACACAAGGTTCTAAAGCCTAAAAGTTTAAGAAGTATAAATATTTTAATATAAAAGTTTAATAGTACAAAAATTTGATATTTAAATAATAAATATAAGAAGTGAAAATGTGAAGTTCCAAGAAGAAAATTGAAAAGGTATGATTTTCCTACATTGCTCGTACATTTGAGAAAAACGTTTATAGCATCCAATTCCCTTTCGAGAACAAACAATTAGTAACATTTAATGTTTTTATAACTTATATAAGTTGTAGCCTAAATTGGTAGCTCACAACATTTAAGCCTTGGCCACTTGAGTTGACAGTACCACTGTCACACTAGGCCCCTGTTACACAATATACCAGTGTCATTCGGGATATATGGGTTAAACAGGATAAAAAACAGCCTTTTTTCAAACTTTATTTTCGATTCAACCTCCCTCTATAAAATATATACATTCTTCAATAAAATCACCGGTAGATTTTACATACGTTTATATCTTTTTTCAATCACTTACACGCATTTTGTTTGTTTATACTCTATTTGGTAATTTTTTTTATTATTATTTCCATGTAGGTTTTTTCCTCAGTGTACCTTAGAAAACTATATTAACTTCGCAATAATGGCAGTGCTCTTCTATTTAAATTCGGCAAACCGTACATTATTTTATGTTTTATTTTTTGTTAATTTAGCAAACTTTTTTCAGTTTTCTTTTAGTACCTAGGTATAAAATAGCCAGCAGGATGCTTTGGCAGCAATCTCTAATTAAAACTAATTAGCAGACAAAATGAAACGTTGCGCCGCATAAAAACAGTTTGCAAGAAATGCCTAAATGCTATAAAGCTCAAAATAAGTAAAATAAAATAAAACTTTATTTAAAAAATCAGTTTAGCTGGAATCACGTCTTTAGATTTTAAGTTTAATTTCTTTTGCTTTCTTTTTTTAAGTACGCTGCACCCAACCACCCAACGTGTTAACGTGTTTATACTTTTATACAGGTTGTCTACAGAATTTGACCAGTCATGTAAACTTAACTTAAAAACAAATGGTTTAAGCACGGATCACCTATTTCTTAGGTGATGCGTGGTTTAAGGCAACCCGGTGACCAGGGCCGTCGTAGTGGGTGGAGCAGAGGTGCAGCCGCTCCAGGCGGCCAAATTTAGGGGCAACCGAAAGCAGCCTTATGCTTTTAAATAAAGATTATTAATATGTATTTTAAGATCACCTTATTTTGAGACGTAATATCTCGAAAACTAATAAAAGGAAGTTTGTGTTTTCTTTCGAATTTTTTGAAGAATTTATAGCAGAACAGATAAGGCTAAATAAATTGACAGATTTATGAAAATGAAAAAAATGAAAATTTTGGTAATTTTTCCAAACCTGGAAGCAGCTAGCTGCTTCGATTAAATATTAAATATTGTTTAATTCCAAATTATCCAAACCTGCAGACCGCCTTATGAATATTTCTAACCATGCCAGTCACTTCTGTGTCATGTGAGCGGTCGTTTAGCAAACTACAATTAATTAAAGACTGACTGAGCTAGGAATATTAGCACAGAATATGAAATAGCCGATAAAATTAACTTTGATAAAGCTATAGCTAAAATGGCTGCAGTAAAGTCTAGAAAAAAATTTCGTTTAATATTTTGTAGTATTTTCATGCTCTTCGTATAATTTTTCAGACCGTACTAAATATGTTTTTTTTTCTATTTTGTTTTTATTTATTCTTTTAAGTAATAAAATGTAAGCTTCAAATTACTTTTTAACCTTTTTTTCGGGGGGGGGGCGTTAGATTGGGTTGGTATGTTTTTGGTATGGGGGAGGTAGACATTTTTTGAACCGTCGCACAGTGCGGACTCCTGTGGGCAATATTCGAAAAACTGAGGTTACATTTTAAAAGTTTTAATATTGCAAAAGTATAGATAAATGTCCAGTTTATCTGTAATCATAACCTATTTTTTAGTCACCCTTGCGAAAGTGAACAAAATAAATAGTTAAAGTCGTTCTTTTAAAACAGGTACAAAAAAATCGTATAAAATACCTATCAGAAAATTAATTTTACTGGTTCTGCATTTAAATATAAAAACATTTTTCTTTAAGTATTACAGTGATATATATCTACGCTATTTGTTTAAATAAAATTTTGTCCAATTGACGTCTCGCTTTTAAAATAATTTAATTAAAACTGTGATGCTTACAAAAAAAAATATTTTTTAAATTTTATTAAGGTTATAAAAAATTGCAAAGATTTGCAAGGTCTGGCATATCCTAAATATTAGTTCAATGAATTAGCAAAAAGGTAGCATAAATATTTTTTGCTACTGACTGCTACTAAGGGTGCTGTATTTTTTTAAATAATATATTTCAATCCTAATAATTTATAACACATTGGTTACCACCCCGGTTGAGAGGCCTCACATCATCTCCTGTTTAGGTATCCCCTAAAACCAGTCTTTCCGCCATTTGGACAAATATAAGATTGTGACAGCTCTCATCAACGTCAAAAATGGCGGCAGCAAGGTATCAAAAATGGCACTAAATCTGGAGAAGATATGAGGCTTATTATTCGGTGATGGCGAGTGGTTATAGGTGATAATAAATTTTTAAAAAATTCCTAAAATTTTTATGGTACTAAGTCACCTTATACTACTGTGAGCAAAATGGAAAATTAAATATTTTAGAATAGCATATCGTATTGGCCGTTTTGTGTCAATGGGAACGCACAAAAACAATAATTTGAGGTAGTCAATAAAATTATAAAAATACTGCTTAATCAGTCTTAAAATAGTCTTAAAATATATATGCCAAAAATTATTCTGTTGTTTGTGAGGGCGAATATTACAAAAAAAAATAGTTTTTTTGCACTTTGGAGATCAAAAGTGCGCTTTTTATCACAAATTTTAGGGATGAAGTATCACTTTTTATTCCTTTGATAAAAAGTGACGTTCAAAGATAAAACGTAAAATTGGAAATGGGAAGTCTATTTTTCTTGCAAAATAATTTTAATAAAAACGGCGCCCAAAAATAACTAAAGTATCTTTTGAGCACTCGGCGAACTGTGGCTACATACAACTTTCTCTTCTCGGGGTAAAAGGCCACTTAAGTCCCTAAGAAGATAATATACTATTTTATTACTTTTTTTTTACTTTTAGAACGCATAAGCAACATTTAGACTTGTTAAATGAGTGGCCTCTCTCGAAAATCTGAAGGACTTAAATATTTTCAAAAAAATCCAACCCTTGTTGGGTTTAGAAGAATGTTCTGACAAAAATAACCAAATTCTAAGTAAGGCATCATTAAATTTTTGCAAAAGTCTCAGTCTCAAATGGAAGCTATCGGGACGAAACAAAATTTATTTTCAAAACCGTTATTTCGAATAGTTAAATAAAGATATTATATCTGATAAATTTTGTTATAAAACGGATTTAGAAAAATCAAAAAATACAGATTCGGAAACAGAGGCCGTACCCGGACCGAGTCGTGGACGGCCTAAAACGGCTGTCTTAGAATCATCTTTAAGAACAAAGAAATTGAGGGTGCAATGTGTGTGTGTATGGTAAAAATAATTAATTTGGGGTTGCTAATTTAATTTTTCTGGAAGGGACTTAGCCCCCCCAAGCCTACTACGCCCATGAATCCGAATAAAAAAAATAATTTTAGTTTAATTTCTAACACAAAAGTAAATTGGTTTTTATTTTTAACGTAACTGTAGGTTAAATTGAATGTACTTTAATCATTGAGTTGATAACGCCCTAAAGAAGTCAATGACTTTAATTTATTTTTTTAATATTTTAAATAAAATGACATATATATATATTTTAAAAAGTTTTACTTATTTTAACCTTTAGACTACACTTTATCACATACCCTATAAGAAAATTAACTTTTTTGAAAAACAACAAAGATATTGATTATTGTCCAAAAACCCTATTTTTGTCCGCACTGTGCGTCGGCGTGGGGGCGTCAAATTTTGTCTTTGCCTACGACGTATTTAATTCTTGATCCGCCACTGCCCAAGTGATATCTACACGGTTCCCTATGTTAGTTAAGCAATAATAAAGTGATTAAGCTTCGTGGCCGTATTCTTATTTAAAAAGTGTGAAGGCATTAAAATTGGCTAGGTGGTGTAGAACACAACAAAGATATTGATTATTGTCCAAAAACCCTATTTTTGTCCGCACTGTGCGTCGGCGTGGGGGCGTCAAATTTTGTCTTTGCCTACGACGTATTTAATTCTAGATCCGCCACTGCCCAAGTGATATCTACACGGTTCCCTATGTTAGTTAAGCAATAATAAAGTGATTAAGCTTCGTGGCCGTATTCTTATTTAAAAAGTGTGAAGGCATTAAAATTGGCTAGGTGGTGTAGTATTGTCATTTGTCAGTTGTAGAAAAAAATAAGAAAAAAAGTTCATATAACATGGGAGTCAAATATTAGATGTTTTCGAATTAATGGTCATTAATGTTTAAAAAGTTTGGCGCAAAAATATTTCAAAAGCTGCAGTGAGTTTTTATTTATGTATGTGCAGTAGGTATCTCCACATTTCCTTTTTTGTGTTTTTATTGTTTTGTGTTTAAACTGACCAATTTTTAAAAACAAAACAGTTCGTTTAAAAGAACGACTCATCCCAAAAATTTTGTACAGCGTCCAACAGGACTTGGGTCCTGACGTGTACTGTTGGGTCCTGTTGAGTACTGTTGGGTACTGTCGTGTACTGTCGAGTACTGTTGGGTACTGTCGTGTATTGTCGAGTACTGTTGGGTCCTGGCGGTGTACTGTTGGGTACTGTCGAGTA
Organism: Aspidapion aeneum; assembly: GCA_963576565.1. Taxonomy (NCBI): domain Eukaryota; kingdom Metazoa; phylum Arthropoda; class Insecta; order Coleoptera; family Brentidae; genus Aspidapion; species Aspidapion aeneum. The sequence goes on from OY755040.1 coordinate 39,551,204, forward strand.
CTGTTGAGTACTGTCGTCGTGCCTTGGGGGGTCCGACAGGGACAAAGCGCGCCCTCAAAAAACATGCGAGCAAAAAAAAAACAAAAACAAAAAAAAAAAAAAAAGGTCATCATCTTTGAGGAACCGCGCCCACAAATCTTGCGACCAAAAAAAAAAGGTCATCCTGGGGAAGGCCGATAGGACAAATCTTGCGACCAAAAAAAAAAGGTCATCCTGGGGAAGGCCGATAGGACCTACCTTGGTGCGTCCTCAAAACACTGGCGACCAAAAAAAAAAAAAAAAAAGGTCATCATCTTTGGGGACCCGCGCCGCGCTCACAAATCGTGCGCCCACAAAAACAAAAAAGGTCATCCTGTTTGGGGAACGCCGACAAGTCCTTAGCGCGCACTCAAAAAACTTGCGACCAAAAAAAAAAAAAAGGTCGTCCTGTCTTTTCGCATCTACGCCACTGTTTCGGGTACGAGGGTGGTTCATACGTACTGTCGAGTACTGTTGGATTCTATCGTGTGCTGTTGCGTACTGTTACGTACTGTCGTGTACTGTTGGGTACTGTCGTGTACTGTCGTGTACTGTCGAGTACTGTTGGGTCCTGTCGTGTACTGTCGAGTACTGTTGGGTCCTGTCGTGTACTGTTGGGTACTGTCGGGTACTGTTAGGTCCTGTCGTGTACTGTCGAGTACTGTTGGGTACTGTCGTGTACTGTCGAGTACTGTTGGGTCCTGTCGTGGTACTGTCGAGTACTGTTGGGTACTGTCGTGTACTGTCGAGTACTGTTGGATCCTGTCGTGGTACTGTCGGGTACTGTTGTGAAATTTGTACAGTACTGTTGAAAGCTGATGACCCCTCGGTTAATCAGCACTATCAGCAGGTACATACTATCAGCAGGTACATAAGTACCTAAATAGAAGCATTACGGTTTGAAAAAATTAATTAAAACCATTATTCTTTATACTTAAAACATAAAAAATGTTTTAAAAGAAAAATCGCTTGATAAACAAAGTTAAATTGTACTTATCCCAAAATGAGATAATATATTTTGGTGGAAATAATCACCTCACTATACTACACTAGTTGCATTTTGAAGGGTTCACCTACACTGTTATTTTTATTTAAAAAATTATTTTTTATTGGATTTCTCTCCCGATAGATTGTTACAGCGAGATGAGAGCTTCGGTGAGCTTCGCCATAAATAATTAGCATGTGAACATACTTCCGGATAGAATACGCTTTGTCTTATGCAAAAATTTTCCGAAAATTGTGATCATTGCCCGCACCTAGTCCGCCCACGAACGCTCTATCTTCAGACCACCTTCAGACTGAGACGAGACAGTGAGTCACACGACTGCAGTAAAAAGTTTGAATTTGTCGGCTAATCTATAAAGGGATTTTCCTAGGCAGAGGTGTGTGGACAAAGTTAAAGGTCGTTTTCGTGTGGACCAAAATGATGCGCTGTTTATTGTTAAGCTCGTTAACTTTCAAGAAAACTTGTATTTTTTAAATTATTTTTATACCTTTACCACTTGACTTGCCCGTGAAACTTTTCGTTAAAACTTTTTACCTCGTGAACTTCCTTCAAATTTTAAGTTTGTCCTTTAAAAAAAAATGATATCTGCAAATGATATCTGCATACAGCTTTTTTGCATAGAGCACATTTTACTTTATAAAATTTACTCTGTTTTGGTTTAATTTCAAAAAAAAATTCTGCTGCGCTTTTCTTTTATAAAACGGGGATCTTCCTACTTTGAATAAGATCCGCCCGTAAATATTCTAGAAAATAAATGTTTTTGTTAAAATAAAGTAGGATATAAATAAAAATCTTAGGTATGTACAAAAAGTAGTAAAATCACGATCGTGGATATGTAACTTTCCTCGGCGGACAGACTCTATGTTACATATTTGTAATAATTTTATGTAGGGTCTCCCCCAATGGCGGGTGCAGGACCTCCATGAGGCAGGAGCCAAATTCGCAGAACATATCAAAATATTTTTTCTTTGCGGTTTTTGATAGGCTTGAGCTGTGAAATTTAGGGCTGAAAGGAAAAAAAATGCGCCACAGGCGAAAATAATTAAGTAAAAATGACGCTGCAAAACTAAAAAATATGTTTTGTTTGGCAAGGGGGGGGGGGGGCGCTGGCCTCCCCCTGAATCCGCTACTGGTCTCCCGTATAATAAGTATAATAATGTGTGAAGTAGGGGTACACCGGGAGGCATCGGACACATTTAACATGCGCTTCTTATTAGAAAATAAAAAACCACTCGAAGTATCACTTCGCACACACCTAGACATCAAGCAAACAGTTCATTTCGTTTCGATGCATCGCGATTTTTGGGTTACTTTGTTCTAGTATTGACTCAGTTTTAGACTACACTAGAGACCCTGTATGTATGACATATTTTAAATAAAAGAGACGCGACAAACTCTTCAAAGTCAATTTTATTTAAGTCATAATCAAAGGATGAAAATATCGGTACTCTATTTCTAGCGATGTTTAGAGAGAGACGCACCTTCTGTCCTTGTTAATTCATAAGCGTGGAAAAATAAAAATAAACGATTTTTAACAAAACCTATACAGGGGGTGCGGACAAACCTGTTTGTTTATATGTTGCATGATGATTGATGTCACTCATCGCTGACAGCTAGGGTTGCCAACCGTCCTCCAGCCAGGAGGACAGTCCTCCTTTGAGGCAAAATGTCCTCCGTCCTCCACAGACCCTGTGGAGGACGCCATTTGTCCTCCTTTATCAAAATTATGTGCTTAAATCAAAAATAACGTGATAAAAAGACATGAGAAATGACCCGAATTCATAGTTGTTCCCCATTTTTTTTCTCTGTCATCCATATAAAATAACACATTTAAGAAATAAATAAACGAAGCCTGAGGAACGTCTGTGAAAACAGCCCTAAGCAACGGCGGCATCATTCGTAAGTTTTCGTCACGTCTCCCGCGGCAAAGCGAAGGTCAGTCAAGTGTTCTGTGGTCAGTCCGGCACAGATGATCGCGCATAGAAGATCGCAGAATTTGCACCCTATGTTTGCCTCCAAGTTTTGGTTTGTTTTACTAAGTATTTAATATTTTTTCTCTTTACTCTTGGGGTGTAGTAGTAAGGTAAGTAAACAGTCACTTAAGATGATTGCCCCAAATGCCTCAATTTACTGTTTTTTTTATATTATTGAAATCTAGCACTTCTGCTTATGCTGCAATATTTTATGCTGAGTTTATACACTATACATACAGATAAAAATAATAGTTGATTCTATAAAATAAAAAGTTGGAAAACTTTTAACTTTTTTTTTATTTTTATCTGAAAACAGATGTGCAACATCACATCATATGATCTTTGTTGTTGCTTTGGTATAGAATTTGATTATTTTTTTCAGTTTTTTTTAACCATTTTAAGATTTTTAAGCAATCCAACTTTAAAAAGCCATTTATCTTTTAATTCAAAAAAACTTACAGATTGTGTTTTTTTACAAAAATATTGATGTTTGTTTTTTATTTTGGCTGTCTAAATAGCAAAATAGGTATTTTAATTTTTATATACATAACCCCAGCATAAAAATGAAACAAAAGTACATATTAAAATAGAATTCATATTATTTTCTACAAAAACAGTGTTCAAAATTTATTAAAAAACTACTTCCGATAATGAAGTTTTTCACTGAAAACGGCGTTTTTCACAGAGCAAGTGCAAAAGTTTTGCACACGCTGTCTATTGCATGAAAATTTTTTTCACAACTCGCTCGAATTATGGACCTCGCTAAGGCTCGGACCACCAAACTGTCTCGCCCATATAAATAAATTCATTTTTAAAACTTGTTTTTTAAATAACTATTAATTTTGATTGATGGGCTGTTTCAACAGCAAAATATTTTTATTTTAATTTTTACTTTAAAATGAGTCTCAGTGGCGGCTCGTGGTCATTTGCAAAGGTGAAGCAAAACAATGACATAAAGGTACACGCCGCAGGCAAAGAAAATTAGGCATCATGATCAAAAACATTAATTTTGAGCCTTAAAAAGTAGTTATTTTACCCATTATTGTAAAAAATAATATGATATTTAAGCTCCTGATTAATTTTTATCTGTATAAACCAAGCACACAATACGTTTCTGTTCTGAAATGACAGAATAAACCATTTGTATCTCCTTTTTTAAGTTTCACCTCCCAGCCAAGGTTGGAAATAAATCATGGCAACGCGAGTCTTATTTGCTGCTGCACCAAGCAAAAAAAGAATTCGACGTCATGCAGCACAAGTCTCTTAGATTCTTTCGCCAGGACGTGTTTCTTCTTCTTTGGCGTCTCTTGCTTTTAATTTTAATTAACTTTGTAGTAGCTTGTAATTTGGGGCGCTCATTCCGCGTCATATTAAAATGTCGAAAAAAATATCGAACCGTAATTTGGTCGAAAATAAAACAATCGAAAATAGAAAAGACGAAAATAATTTAAATGAAACGTAGTTTTTTCGATCCGTAAAATTGTCGAAATAATTTAAACAAAGCGTCATTTCTTCAAAGTGTAAAAACGTCGAATCACAAAAAAGCCAAACATAAAAAACTAGACTAATTATTTTTAATAAATGTGTTTTGAAAAAGATTTTTTTTTTAATTTAAAAAATACATACCAATATACGTACCTACCTAGTAAATTTTTATATTATGTTTATACGTATAGAGCTTTATTTTAAGGAACGTGCACTAGAATTTTAGCTCACACTACTATAATGAACTAAGGTAACTTTGCCTATTACCGGCTTAGTTAAGGAAATTTTCACTTTACCCGCTTGGATTAGTGTTAAGGGTTCATACTTTGGCCTAATTTATCATTAAATGGCGTAAAGCGTAGAGTTGTCTGTCAATTTCAACAAAAAGAAAATATATATTTTTTTAATTTGTACCAAAAAAAAATATATTTTTTTAAAAAGTCATTTTTTTCTATTACCGGCCTATTAAAAAAAGCCTTAATCTAACGCCGGCCTAAGTGCGATCTATTACCTGCTCATTATCAAACGTTGTGTTTGATTATAAAAAATAACTAAAATAAATAAGTTGGACAAATTCTTTATTTTTATAACTGAGCAAAAACGTAAAAACTAAAATAAAAAATTAGTTAGTACATAAAATGTGCAACTTTTTTATTTTTAGAAAAGTAAAAATTGAGATGAAAAGTAACAAACCGGGATAAAAAGTAATAAAGTCGGAATAAAAAGTAAAAATCGGGATAAAAATTAAAAATTGGGATAAAAAGTAAAAAATGGAAAAAAGAACCGAATAAAAATTAAAAAAATCGGGATAAAAAGAAAAAATCGGTATAAAATGTAACAATTGGGATAAAAAGTAAAAATCGGGATAAAAAGTAAAAATTGGGTAAAAACTGAAAATCGGGATAAAAAGTAAAAAAAAAACGGGACAAAAATTTAAAAAGTCGGGATAAAAAGTAAAACTTGGGATAAAAAGTAAAAATTGAGATAAAAAGTAAAAAACCGATATAAAAAGTATAAAAGTCGGGAAAAAAGTAAAAATCGGGAAAAAATAAAAATGATAAAAAGTAAAAAATCATAAAGACCCTAAAGATCCTAAAACTTAAAAATATTGAAAAAACTTGATTAATAACCTCGTGATAAAAGTGTCTTTTTATCCATCGACGAACTGTACAAACTTTTTGCCTTGGGATAAACAGTGACACTTTTATCCCCTGGTATTTATTATAGTATTTCGCACTTTAGGGGTAAAAAGTGCAATTTTTATACCGCATTGTTGAAACAAATGTGCCAATTTTTACTCCCGGGATAAAATTGCAAAAAATACAGTATAAACCTCGTAATTAAAGTTTATTTTTATTGCTCAATAAATTTTAGCCTTTCCCTCTGGTTGGGCTACAAACTTTTTTCCTCAGGATAAAAAGTGTTACTTTTATCTTTTGTTATCCGATAACGTGTGTGCATATATGTAAGCATATTTTAATTATATGATTATTAAAAAAAAAAATAAAAACACCTTGAAAAAGTTATAATTAAATAAGTACAATTTTTTTAACTTTAAGAGGCAGATTTTTTTATTTCCATTAAAAAGGCTTACATCGGAAGCTAGTTTTTATATTTTTTGAAGTGTTCTTCTGAAAAATTGACAAATAAGTGTTTTTGTTTTTTGTTAGGAAATTTAAAAATATAAGTATTAAATATATATTAAACAATAATAACAAATTTTTTAATTCTAAATCTATAAGCCGTAATTAGTTCGAGGTCCAAAAAATTAATCTAAAACCGACCTATTTTATTTTTTGCCTTTTTTAACATTTGAATACAAAATACGTTCAATCGACCTTATTAAATAAACCGAAATCAAAAACAAATCCAATCAGTCCAAAATCTACGAGTTATTAAAAAACTGCTATCCATAAAAAACTTTATAACTGTTTTTTTTTTGTAAAATATCATTCTAATTGGTTAATAAAAGATTTTCTCCAAATCTGTCAAGGAATTTGTGAGCCGGAAAAAGATTTTTATACTTATGGAGGCTTTGTCATAAAAATTGGATTTTTTTTTTGTCTTTTAAAGAGATAATAAAAAATTATAAATTAAACAATAACAGTAATTTTTCGGCTCAATAAGCCGTAGTTAGATCGAGGTCCAAAATATTAATCTATTACTGGCCTATTTTAATTTTGCGTTTTTTACCAATTGTCTAAATAAAAAAAAATCTAAAGTATTTTAAAAGGGTCTTAAATCTAGGAGTTATTAAAAAACTGGTTCCATTAAAAAGTCTTTGCTTTGACTCTTTTTTTTTGTAATAACTCTTTTTAATTAGGAATAAAAAGGGTGTATTTTAATATTTCTGTCAAAAATTTTGTGGGCCGGAAATAGTTTAACATATTTTTTAAGGTATATTGGATAAAAGTTCCAAAACAAAGTTTTTTTTTCTTTCTTAAAAATAAAATAAATGTGATTTAAAATAATTGCGAGTTTTTGCATTTCCGGCTTAATAAGCCGCAATTAGATCGGACTTCCAAATATTGGTCTATTACCGGCCTATTTTATATTTGCGATGTTCAGCACTTTTCCTAAAGAAAATGTTTTATAAATTGTGAAATTTATCGTAAACAGACATATATGAATCAACCTAAATTAAAAAAAATATAAAAAAACCTAAATTCTAAAAGTTATTGCTCAGAATACGTTAAGGTATGAAGTCAAATCCCTTACCAAAAAAAGAGCAAATTAGCCTGAAAACACACCTTTTCCCTTAGTGGAAACTTCCAGACTGCCGCCTACACTGACGCTTGCCGACATCCCCACTTTTATGCGTTAATTTGATTGGCAAATAATAGTCCAATAATAGACTGGCTACGGTTATAAATATTTTTCGCGCCAAATATGAATAAATCAGCCGCAAAGTTGATGTACCTTTTTGAGCCGGCATTACCCCACGATTTTGCATGAGCCGGTAATACCCCATTTTACCTTATACTATAGTAGTGTGAGTTATGGTGATCCTAATTTTTTCGAGAAAAAAAAAGTTGCTCCGATTTCAAATTTTTTTATATATCTTTGCGTTTCAGATGATTTTGAAACTTTTTTTGTCTCGCCGTCTGTCTGTCTGTATGTCTGTCTGTAACGACCAACCCGCATAACTCAAAAACCGCTTGTCCGATTTAAATGAAATTTGGTACCTAGGATGGGTCTTGGGCCGTGGTGGTCCCATTTAAAAATGAACGAAATCCACCGAACGCAAGCCAAATAAAAGGGTAGGGGTAGATTTCAAAAATGAGAGTTTCTGTGAAAATATGGCGTGTGTGATATCAAACGAAAGGTAATTAAGTCTGGAGTTAAACAAAATACATTTTAGTTTTTAAAAAAAAGGGTGGGGGTAGTTTTAAAAATAAGAGTTTAAGTCAAAACTGGGCTTGTGTGGTATCAAATGAAAGGTAATTGAGTCTGGAGTTGAATAAAATATATTTCAGTTTTTAGTTATATTAGCTCACACGTACACTATAACTATAGTACCTAGTGTGAGCTTAGGTGCCCATCGATTTGCAGAGTATTTTTTTTAATTGTGAGATCATATAAAAATGTCCTCCTTTGGCTCCAGTGGGAGTTGGCAACCCTACTGACAGCATAAATTATTTTAGTGAAACGCCAATGAACTTGGCAAGAAAATAACATAACCAAAAAATGTTAATTTCAGTGACTTTATTGATGGGTTTGTCGCGTCTCTATTTTGTAAAAATATGTCATACATACAGGGTCTCTAGACTACACTTTTAACAAACTGTTTCTGTATTAGCTCACACTACTACCATAAGTAGTGTGAGCTATGGTGATCCTAATTTTTTCGAGAAAAAAAAAGTTGCTCCGATTTTAAAATTTTTTATACTACTTTGCGTTTCAGATGATTTTGAAACTTTTTTGTTTTGCTGTCTGTCTGTCTGTATGTCTGTCTGTCTGTGTGTCTGTCTGTAACGACCAACCGCATAACTCAAAAACCGCTTGTCCGATTTTAATGAAATTTGGTACCTAAGTTGGGTCTTGGGCCGTGATGGTCCCATTTAAAAATGAACAAAATCCACCGAACGCAAGCCAAATAAAAGGGTGGGGGTAGATTCCAAAAATTAGAGTTTATGTGAAAATATGGCGTGTGTGTTATCAAACGAAAGGTAATTAAGTCTGGAGTTAAAAAAAATGAATTTTAGTTTATTTTTAAAAAAAGGGTGGGGGTAGATGTCAAAAATTAGAGTTTAAGTGAAAATATGGCGTGTGTGATATCAAACGAAAGGTACTTGAGTCTGGAGTTAAGCAAAATACATTTTAGTTTTTTCAAAAGGGTGGGGAGTAGATTAAAAAAAATTGAGTTTAAGTCAAAACATGGCTTGTGTGGTATCAAACGAAAGGTAATTGAGTCTGGAGTTGAATAAAATATGTTTCAGTTTTTGATTATATTAGCTCACACTATAACTATAGTACCTATTGTGAGCTTAGGTGCCCATAGATTGGCAGAGTATTTTTTAGGTCGCTAATTTATTGTCAGGATTAAGTAGGATTTGACAATAAAACTTTATTGTTTATTTAAAGTTATATCATGGGCGCATACAGGGGGGAGGCTCAGAGCCCGGACCCTCCCCAAGCATAAGATTTATTTGTATATATTCCACATAGTTCATGAATAAACCCAAAAAATAGCATGAAATACGACACCATGAGGCCTCGCCCCCCCAGCCCGGAGCTCCCCTATTGTTATTAACATAATTGTTAAAATATATGTTCGGTTTGTGTTATGTAAAATTGCAAATGTGTAAATCTAGATTTTGTCTTTTTTTGTGAAGAAGTAATGTTTCATTTTTCTCGCCTTCGAGCCCTAAAAAATCGTTTTACGACTTTTATTCCTGTAATTTTTAAACGTCAAAGCTTAATGGCATTTCTAAGACCACTATCGGTGGAGTCAACAAAAGTTTTCAATCGATTTATTTACTTAATTACTCCCCAGAGAGAACCACGTAACTAATGCATCCCTTAATAAATAATTTGTCTTGCTGATGTGTGGCAGAGTAAAACACATTATAGGTAATGTAGTTTCAGACTTTTAAGCTGTGTTGCCAACTTTTCAATTTTCAAATACTGGACGCTAAGTTATTGGTCGGACGGGGATGGAGGGGGGTATTCATTAAGAAAACAAATATCTGTCAAACACTAAAATCTGTCAAACACTAAAACCGGACAGGTAGTAACCTCAGGGTTGCCACCTGTCCGGTTTTTTATCACCTTGTTAGGAAAGTGCGGTATTTTAGCAACCTTGATAGGTTCGTCTTAGATAGACACTTATCCAAAGAATAATGCCTATAGGCGTAATTATTTGCACGCACCTTCATAATTTTGTGGAACGTGAAATTCAAATTCAGTGTGAGAAACTACTACAGCAGTCATGCCATCTATTGAGGGGTGTCGGTAGACCGGTAGTGCAGGTATCCCAGGTAGCAAGGTCACGTTTTTTAAACTTCAAAAAAAGGTCATTTTTAATTACCATTGACGTCTCTAACCTGACGTGTAAAAGACCTTTAAATTACGTTCAAAAGACACACCCAAAATGACGTCATTTTTAGGCGTTTTAAAGACGTCAGCAATATGACGTATTTGGGACCAAAACAGAACATCAGTGACCTATTTATGACTATTTTTAAACTCGTCTGAATATATGAAATATTCCCTGCAGTTGGGAACACTGAAGGAAACTTAAACCTGGAGTCCTGGAACAGGTACAGATCAAAATAGACCAAACCTAGACTTTGACATCTCCATCTGGAAGCGAAAGAAGCCTCAAAGTTTGTCTTGATTTAATATTTAATTTATTTTACATACATACCATCACATCTCGTATAAATCCGGTTAAGTACTGACTGGGGCACCATCTATGTAAGTATAAGTGCATGTCCCTTAGACAAACTGTGCAGTGTGGGTAGTGACCAATATATGACGTGTTTAAGATGTCAAAAACTACACTGCGAAAAGACGTCAAATAACTGACGCTTTAAAGACAACATTTTTTGGTAGATGACCTGCTGGTTATCCAAATGACCACTTTTCGACGAAAAAAATAAAATATTTGGTGACCCCTTCCTACCTGGGTATATTGCACTTGCAGCTCGATTTTTGGGGATCCACCTACTCACCTTGCAGCAGACGTAATTTCTACGTTTGATGGAGGTTGGCTTAAAGGTTTATTTGGACTGACTAGATACACCTCAAAAAATTCCTTGGATATACGTTTGTTATGCTTATCTATTTAATTTGATTTAAAAAAGTTTTTAAGCAGTTTTGAGGGCTATTATAAAAATAGTACTTTCTATAAGTGATTTAGAAATTATTGACGGTGAGAACAGTGCCCCAAGTGCTCCACCAAAAAAAAAAAGTATGTAATACGTGCATCCCGGTTTTACAAGAGTTTTTTGTAGGTTTCATTACAAAGTGAAATATATTTGGATTTACACAAATGATCTATTTGGAACAACCTTATGCAATTTGAGGCAGAAAAACTTAATATATTTAAAAAAATTTGTCTTTTGGGGTAGGTCCTGGAGTTTGCAAAACTATAAAACTTTAAAAACATTTTGATGCGACTGGGTCAATTTTGCAGCTTTTTGTTTAGTAAAATTATCCATTTCCAATAACTTTCTCTGGCAACATTGTTTTACATTTTTATACATCTTTAAGATTTTTTGACAAATTTGAAATTTTTTTAAATTTTCAGAAATTTTTTGCCATCTTAGATATTTTTTGAAGTTTTTTTGACATTTCTCTAATTTTAATCGATGCACAGAGTAGCCCGAAACAAAGCACGAATAACCATGATGAAAGCCAACTTTTAGTAAAAAAGGACACGTGAAGGAGGTCAGGCATGGCATGAAATTGTAATTTGCATTATAAAAAATACTTACCTACGTGAATGAATAATGTGGGGAGCACCAACGAGAGAAACCCCAATATTTTTTCTATTCAATTTAAAAAGCAGGTAAACTTTAAAATTGTGGCCTGTATTTTTTCGGAAAACCTCTAATAAATTTTCTAAAGTGCTGAGAAAAAGTAAAAAAGTGGATATAGGTATATAAGATATTGAGTCTATAGAGCAATAAAATAAAAATAAATCTAAATAATTTCGATCAATTGCTTTACCAAACAAAGCTTCTTTTTTAAAATTTTAAGCCCGTTATTACCTTTACTTTAAAACAGATGCCATGGATATCACACAGGGTGAGTATTCAATCAAACAAACAATACAGCATGGTTAAATGCTATAGGATTCATGGAAAATTATTATTGTATGTAAGATAAGAACAACTGCATATGAATAAAATATGTAGTATGTAAGAAAAAGGGTTGGAAGTTTATACGTGGTTACGCCCATTGTTTCAGGATAGCCAGTCCCACAGCCAATACCTGTCCTCTGTGCGCCCCGGTAAAGTAGAGGAAGGAAATTTTATGACACCGATTGTTACCCTTGGCGCGGCGATCTTTTCTTTTGACAGTTTGGAAAGAAAATCGATCGAGGGTAGTTGTACATAAAATATCGGAACTTTAGACGATAGCTACCTAACGTATAATTATTTTTTTGTAGCTTATTCTTTTTTGTAATACTTAATTAATCAAACAAGTTTCGTGGCTAATCGGGTAAAAAAGGAGTTTTTCTTTCTCTCATATTTTTCCGTGGGTAGCTTGAAAGCTTAACCTCACGTAACCTCACGGGGGTCCAAGATCTAATGGACACCTAATAAGTGTTGACAGTAAACTGTTTCGTCCTTATGGGACGGTTTTGTCTCCAATGCTTTGTAAATAGTGAGAAAACTATCACAAAACGCGCCATCTACCGAGATACGAGAAAAACCAGAACAACAGCAGGCGAAAATAACTGCTACACACATCGATCAATGAAAAGACCGATTACAAATAAAAAGAAACAAACTAAACCGTGAGCTACGACAGCTCTTCTGCCTTTCAGGCCAGATCAACGCTTATTGCGTTTTTACCCGTCATCAGACACGTAAGCGTCAGTCAACGGAATTTTTAAGCCAAATAATACTAACAAAATGTCATGTTTTTTATTGCGGTACAGTAAATCGTGAATTATATCAATAAGGAAGTTAGCAGAAGCACTTATACCGAGGGTGTTTACATATTTATGCGTTTAATTTGACGCCCCGAAGCGGTCGGCAGCTCTTCCTCGTTTTTGTTACCGAGCGCTTCGGGGTGGCAAATATAACACTCGAGTATGTGAACACCCTCGGTTGATGCTTCTGCTAACTACCTTATTCATATGCTTAAAGGTTCGATTTTTTTTACAGTCGAAAAAACAATATAATTTTTTTTAAAAAGGATCTAACAATCAACTTTTATTTAAAAAAATTAAAAATTTGGAGATTTTTTGAACTCAAATATTTAGAGACTTTGTACAGTCGATTAATACGCCGGAAAATAAAAAAAATGACGTCTAAAATTTTTATAACAGTACTTTCGAAAACATGTAATGATATTTACGTATTTATTCGAACATATTAAAATATAGCAGATTTGGCAAAAATTGAAAGCATAAATTTAACGTGTTATAAAATTATGTATAGTGTGCAATGGTTTTTACCTGTCCTTTGTATATAGTCAATGTCAAAATAAATTTAATGCTGTATCCAAAAAGGAAAAAAATTGCTAATTCAAACGCTTTTTAATTTTTTCTTTTTATGACGAAAATTAATGATGAAAAAGGGTGGGAAGAAATAAAATAAAATTTCATTTTTGCTGCACTATATTTAATGATTGTATGTAGTAATTAACTACGATTTTTTAAATAAATTATTAAACCATTTTAAATAAACTTTATACTTTTGTAAACTGTACGAAAAAATCTTACATAAAGGATTTTATATTTTGCTTTATTTTCATAGAATCCTATAAAATTTAAGGGTTAAAAACTTTAAATATTTTTTGTTTTGAAAGTCTTGTTTTTGTTAACTGTGCAAGAAATTACACGGCAAGACGCGGCTCTAAACTGCTGAAACACTTGCATGAGCCATGCTTTTTACTGTACCGCAGTAAAAAACAGTGGCGGATCCAGGATTTCCAGGGGGGAGGAGCCAAAGTGGCAGCAAACATCAAAATATTTTTTATAAGCGGTTTTTGATAGATCTGAGGTGTGAAATTTAGTATCTGAAGGAGGTTTATGGCGCCGCAGGCAAAATTTAAAAAAAAATTAAGTAGAATTTGTGAAACATTTAAAAAAAATGATGCTGCTAAACTAAAAAATAAGTTATATATCTGGGATGCCTCTGCCCCCCCCCCCTGAATCCGCCACTGGTAAATAATGCAGTTGCTAAACAGGCGTTTAAAGTAACTGAATTTACTGTACCAGAGTAAAGATCGAAGCTGCGAAACCACGTAACAATTTCATTGTTGACTGCTGTAGTAAATGAGCTTACTGTACCACAGTAAAGAATAGATTTACGCTACCCGAAAGTCCGCCGAAATTTGCATCAAAAACAACTTTAATATGGTGGAAATGCTATTACTGCCCTAAATGCATGCTGTCAAAAATATATAAAATCAAACAGCGTGAAAGCGAAAAACGAGTTTCTATTTAGTTTTGATTTTTTGCATTTTTCGCTTTTCCTTAAAAGGATTTATTTTGTGGCTTTTAAGTTGTCAAACAAATGCCTAAGTCTGTAAAAGGAAATATTATAAAGGGATTTATGTAAAAAGCTTTTTCTTAGAAAGCAAAAGAAAAGCTAGCCCAGTTAAGTTTATTTATTTACAAAGGAGGTCTTTATAAATAATTTTTAAGTCAGGTATGGGAGAATGCATGAAGATGGCGCCCTTGGCTGGAAGATTTTGCATGTATTCTTCATAAGGTTATTTAAAATTTAATTTTAGTTATTTGAAAACTTTATCTTAGTACAAATATGAAGTTTAGTACCCGCAAATAAAAAAACAACCATTTTTTGTGGCTAAGCGGGCATAGAAAGATTTTGTTTCTCTTGCCGTAAACAGCAGTCTCTCTACCTTTACAAGGGTGCCACATTAATCATTAATCATGCAGTGTTCTGATAAATCCCTTAAGTACGAAATAGTTAAATGTCAGCACTTAATAGGTGTCCATTTGATCTTGGACCACCATGGGTGTACCGCTTTCCAGCTGCCCATGGAAAAATCCAAGAGAAACAAAGTCGTTTCATACCGGCTTAGCCACGAAATTTTTTATTTTTTTCAGTAGAGACATGAGCTTAGCTTAGTTCTTACCTCAAAATGTTAAATTTCAAGGTAAGTTTTTGTTATTGTTGAAAATATTTCGTGTTATTTAAAAAGGCCTCGAATCTATATAGCCATCTTTAACACACTGGCTTTAAAGCCACTTAATTGTGGTGAAAAAAAAGGAGAAAACGCCAAAGTTGCGCAAAATTTTTCCTGCTGACGCCGAGTAAAAAAGAGTGATGGGTAGAGAACACGATAACCTCTCCATACTTGTGTGAAATAAAAGAGAATATAAAGTTATACTTAAATACATTTTGTTTTGTCGTGCTCAGTTAAACTAACCCAATTGTAATTCTATCCATATAAGGGCCCCCCAGCGCACTTTTTTTTGTGGCCCTCTTGTTCACTATTATATTTTCCAAAAATAACCCATTATAGTAAATATTTATACACAATATTATTATCTAATAGTTAAAAAACACAGCAAATTAACTTTTTTTTTGAAGAAACGTATCAATTTTGGCAATCTTCTTCTTCTCCTCCTCCTTTTTTTCAACTAGTTTTCTTTTTTGAGCCCCACTCAGATATTTGCGCGAACTACTCATTTTAATATTTTTAATATCAACTCAAAACTCAAACGTAACAAGTGAAACAACAAAGACTCGCAATTACTGAGGTTTCGACCAGCCAGGGTTGACAATTGCTTGGCAATCACATTTTTTATCTTCGAAAGAAATTAAATATGGATTTGAAATATTTAAATATGCATATTTGTATTTTTGGAGTTTGTTGATATTGGGGGCCCGGAGGACCTCAATATACCGGTGGCCCCCCGCGTGGCAGGGTCTGCCGGGCCGTTTGACACGCGCCTGATCTTTAATATGTTTACCCATCTCAAAAACTTTTAAAGTTGCACAGGTGTGCGCACGGGGAGGGGGGAGTGCCGATCGGGGATGCCCGGGTAAAGAATACAATGGAGAAAATGAATGTAGATAGAATTAGCAAGGCAATCGTATATTTTGCAAAACAATGGTTAAAACAAAAACTATTGTTTCGGGAACCACCAAACCGATTTGAGTACAAAACTGATAGGTATACCTATAATGTACGACATGCGTCAACTTCTAGATTTGATGCCCAAAGCGCAATTACGAAATTATACGGTTTTGTATTTTCATGAATCAGGTTATTGGGTAATTTTGTACCCTACTAGTAGCTAGAAGTAAATTTAGCAGTTGATTGTTTTTTTATAAAGTTTTTTTTTTATTTCCAACTTTTAGGTTTAATTCTTATTCAGCCTTATAGAAAGCACTATGCATTTACAATTCATTTAGCTTTACACAAAAAGTATGTGTAAATTTTCTACGGATGGATGCGAACAGTGTTACCTTCCATTGAGTGAAAGTGAGGGAGTAGAGAGGGAGGAGGGAACTAGTAAAATGATGTCGAAAAAAATAAAAAAGCAAGTGTCCTGAAAGAATTTGAAATCGCTCTAAATTTGTGGGAGGTACTTATAGCTACAACTATTACTAAAAAAGAGGTTGAGGAGAGGAGAGAGAGAGAGGAAGAGGGAAACTAGTAAAATAATGTTGGAAAAAAGTCTTAAAGCGCGGACAGAAAGATTTTTTAAAATCGCTCTATATTCGTGAAAGGCATAGCTCCAACTGGGTATTACTAATAAGGAGGGAGGGGAGAAGAGAGGGAGGGGAACTAGTAAAATGATGTTGGAAAAAAGTCTTCAAGCGTGTGCAGAAAGACTTTTGAAATCGCTTCATATTTGTAAAAGTTATAGCTATAAGTATTACTGATAAGGATGGCGGGGAGGAGAGAGAGAGGCGAGGGAAGAAACTAGTAAAATGGTGTTGGAAAAAAATCTGAAAGCGTATGCAGAAAGAATTTTTGAAATCGCTCTATATTTGGTATAATTATGCAAATATGGTTTTTGAATAGGGTGGGGGGAATGACAGGAGGGGAGAAGGCTGGGAGCAGGAAGGACTACAAAGTAACTACAGCAAATTAGAGGACATTTGCAATAGGTAATCAAAGGAATTTCAATAAAATCGCCTGAAATTTAGATAATTTGTATGCCTTAAAGCCTACATCATGTAAGAAAATGGCGTCTGAAGACCGAAATGTTGATTCCTGTTTAAAAATATATAGTCTATAGCACCTTCGGGATTAGTAGCAACTCTACGACAATATTTCTGTCTAAATCGGTTTAGCCTCTAGCGTCACAGAAACATACTTACATACATACAACAATCGAAAAACATTAGCCTTCCTTTCGCCGTGCTGCAGTTGGTTAAAAATTAAAAAAAAACACAAATGAGCAATTTTAAATTGATTTTGTCCACCATCTTGGATTTAAAAAAATAATGCAGTCTTCCATTAAATCGGTAGTACAGTTCTAAAGCTTGAATAAGAAAATTTACTTTTCCAGTTTTAGGTCGCCTACCCGGTATATTAAGGAGTACCTATCTTTAGAGCCCGCAAGCTAACTCTTTTCTGATTTTTGGGTGTTTCACTTTGATAATTTTCATTGTGCTTTGCATCCCCCCCTAATGCAAAATTCTGCGCACGCCTGTGTGGGTTGTATGTCATTTTCTTTGGAATCTACAATTTAAATAGAAATAATAAGAGTAGTTTAAGGGCCAAGGTTTACGGGGAAAGATGAAAGATGTAAGATGTACACATTAATAGAATCATTTTTTTTTTAAAGAGAACAAAAAAACGTGTTTAGAGGGAGTCTATTAAATCAGAATATATAGAGTGTGGAATGCCTCAAGGCGCCTGGTGAGGTTAGGCCTTCTGTAGAAAATAAAATATACCGAAGGACCACTCGAGATAGCTCGAGAAAAACGTGGGGGAGTTAAGAGGGACTGTATCTTTCCACAGGGCTCCAACAGGGAAAAAAGAGCCTAAAAACTTAAATACTAAAAATAGCGCAGCAATGAAAAATTATCAAGAAACGACTTACCATTAGATGTCTTTTGTAGCTACTTGGCTGGCCAGCCCGATTATACGCGAAGTACCAGACTCTCCATTGTTCTATAGTTCAAAATGTTCCAAACACTAATATCTAATAAACTAAAGCGTAAAATTAATAGTTTCCACAATTTTAATATAAAATAATAGCGGTGCGGTGACTTTCCTTGCACGTGGCGCGTGGTTGAGTTGTTCGCCCAGACAATCCGCGTTTTCGTCTGCTAGGCCGAATTTAGCCGCTTATCTCAAATCCTTCATTGCTGGAAGAAGCGCGCGAAGTTTAAATTTAAAATATGGAAAGATATAGCGTAAAGTAAACCAAATTAATATTCTAAAAACGCTTGTAAGCGTAGAAAATGTAACCCAAAAATATTTAAAAACTAAGAGAGATAGCTTCTCTAATTTTAAGGGAAAATTAGAGAATATAATTATTTACAAAAATAAAAACAAGTTGGGAAACTTGTTCAGCGCCGTTTAAGGGCCTTTACTTTATTCAATATTTGTACTCAGTTTACAAAAATCAGGTCTTCTAGTTCGATATTTCACTTTTGTCGATGATACTGTGCTTGTTTATGTACATTCTGATATAAGATGTTTAGAAATTATTGTTATTAATAACCTTATAAAATATCAATCCTGGTTAGTTCACAATAAATTACAAATCTAAAAAAAAGTAAATTTTGAATCAATATTCAAATTGGCAATGTAAATATCGATAGAGTTGGCAGTATTAGATACCTGGGACTACTTGTTGATGGTAAACTGCCGGGACTTTGCATTTTGAACATATAAAAACCAAAATTGTCCCCATGATAGGAGCATTATTTAGATGTCGTCATTATTCAAATAAAACTTCTTTACACAAAATATATAATGCCTATTTCTTATCCATATTTAAATATCTTATACCTGTTTGGGGAACCTGTGGAAAAACTATGTTTAAAAATGCCGATTTTCTGCAAAACAAAGTAGTAGTTTTGTTTAATTTGTCTTTTAGAACACCAACTGATGAAGTTTATAATCAGGCATGTATATTGAAAATTTCTAAATTCTAAAAATTGGACAATGTAAATTTACGTTTTAAATTTTAAAAAAGCAACAAAAAAGTAATATTATAATTGCTTATAGGAATCAGGTTCATTCTTACCAAACCATTGGTCATGTTAAGGTTTAAGTAAAAAAAAATTAACAAAAAAGTTTCACGGGCAAGTCCTCAGAGGTAAAGGTAGCTCGGGGACGCGTTTCGACCTCATAAGGCTTCATTCAGCCCGAGCATAACCATAAAATGGAAGGAGATGAAATGATGATGTGAATAACTGAAAAAGAAATATGAAATATGGTGTTTACTGAGGAGAGACCAACTGTCAATTTGCAGCTTCGGTCAGGATTGCCTCGGTTTTGAGGCTAATTTTGACGTCGCGACAGAGACATATATAATTTGTGAAACTTTTTTGTTAAGACTTTTTACCTCGTGAACATCCTTCAAATTTAAAAAAAAATATATTATTACATTTAAGTAGGATGTATTTAAATAGTTTAGTTACAAAACGTTTTTCTAAGTCTCCGAGACTAGCTTACAGCTAATTTGGAGTTATTGCTTAAACAACAAACAAATTATTGTTGTTTAAATAAAGCTTTTAAAAAGAAAAAGGTAGGAGGCTGATGTAACTTAATAAAGGTTGGAGGAAAATAAATATTTTAAAGAAGCAAAAAGAAACAAATTAATAATTTTGGGGTTATAAAACAATTTTTTTCTCTTGTATTTTACCGTGAAAATATATGCATTTAGGGCCGCGACTTTTGGAAAGCCGTGAATTTTGAATGGACGCTAATAATAGGTAACCCACAATAACTATTTCATATTGGCGAATTCAATGGTTATTAATATTTTAGTGGCGGGAGTAGTGACATATGACAAACCAAGTATATCTAATCGGTTGAACATTTAAGGGGGCTGTGGTTGAACAAAGTTATTTTGGTTATCCGTTAGAAAGCGAAAAATACCATATAGCAAAAAGCTAAACCGGCCATTGGGGAACTTGCTTAGATAGAGAAAAAATCCGTTTTCAAGCGAATAACTAGTAATTAATAGTATTTACTATTGGCGTTCAAGCGGCCTTGGTAAATACTACTCCTTGAAGAGTGACGTCACGAATGAGCCCTTTGTACGTCATCGTTTATTGCCAGTAATTACCACACTTTTGAGGAAGGTTATTGGGTTTTCTAACCTCACAATCATTTGTTTTGTTTCTTTTTGCGTTAATTTTTGCAATAAGTGGAATTTATCGTGTGTGCATCAATTATGAGGGAAAATTGTACAAAGAGATGGCCTCCCCTATATTCCCACTTAGCACAATCACGTGTTTAACACATAAAAAAGGCGTGAGAAGAAAAAACGTTGATTTTAAAAGGTGCTAGAAAAAACGTTTATTTAGTATATGAAAACAAGCTTAATAGGTCATTCATTAACGTTATAAAAAAAACGCCAGTATCAAATTTAAATAGCAATGTTTTTACGTTAGTTTCACGTGATTTTTGTCAACGTTAAAATCACATTAGATTAGAGACTCTTCTACACTAATTTTAAAATGCGACTTGCATTGCTTTTCTACCGAATATTTTTGAGTTTTTACTCAGCAGGGCCACCTATTGTCGGGATTTTGTACTTTGACGAAATCTATCAGGCAGTGCTTTGGCCTCTAAACTCCAAAAACCTGTTAAGGAACTGATCCATGATCCACGATCACGACGCATCTATTATTAACCTGATAAAGACACATTAATATTCTGTGAAAGTGTTTACTGTTAAAAAATCTTGTTTAGCTTTTAAAAAAACATATTGTATATAGATAGATTGTAGATATTTTGTCTTGCCTTGAGCGCCAAATTGTCTTAAAGTGTTGTAGTCTTAAACTAATGACCTTTATAACTTCCTTTCGCGTCTCTTTTAGGTTAAAAAAAAAGTTATTAAAAAAACGTGACCAAAAAAGACGGAAAAAGTTAGTAGGTTTGAGAAGTCTTAATTTAGTGGCGTTTTAGAACATGTTGTGGAGGACTTTTCAAGTGTGAATTTGGCACATGAAAATAACGAGGGTAAAACACGTTATATACACAGCACCAGAAACTTCAGCAAAAATTACATTTTTATAGCTTGATTTCTCCTTGTTTTTAAGTTATCTTTAAGCATGTAGATTTAACAAAATAAATATTACATGGTATGCGGTAAAAAAAACTTTGTTATTTTTGTTCACGTTAATTTAACGTTGATGTGGTTTTTGTGCTATGTGGGTTGTCTTTGATACACGAAATATCATTTAAAAAAACAGTATCATTGTACTCCTCTAACAACTGTTTATTATATTTAAGTTTTTTTTCCAAATTATGCCCATTTCGAATCCGAATCAAATAGGTCAGTATTTGAGAGTCGGTTGAGAAAAACTCAAATTCAAGAATGGCAAGAAGATTATTCTTCATCTTTTAAAAAGCGCACTCAACTAAACTTATTTAAAAAATCGCAAAAAGCAACAACAAACAATAACCGGTTATAAAAAAAAGCTATTTAAGCGGTGTTTCTATGGTAATAGGCCAAGGCAAGGGCCTAAGCAGCTGATTTTAAATCTCAACCAAGGGATAACCAGAGGTAATTACTAGTTATTCGCTTGAAAACGGCTAAAGTAATTTAGCAGGTGTTTAGATATGAATAGAAGCGAATTCTTTTCATCTCTTCTTGATTCTTGCCCCTCCTGCTGTATAAGTTCTCATCCGGTGTTCCCCCTCTTCTTTTAATAATATTTAGTTCACGGACCGCAGGGATTTGCCGAGATAGGGGTAAACCCTAATGTTTCTATTCTTACCTAAACACCTGCTAAATTAGTTTTTATTTTTCTAAGCAGGCTTCTCTATGGCCAGTAGAGCTTTTTCTTATATGGTATAACTTAATAGTATCTATATCTAGGCTCTCCGTGTTGATGTCTGATATATATTTGATTTGGAGATTTTATCAAAAATACGACATGTATTAAACAATGGTCAAAAGCATATATAGAATAGATCACATAAGAAATAAAATCATAAAAGAAAGAATGGGAATAATCAAGGGAAGCATAACGGATGACATCACTAAAAGGCAACTGATATGGTACGGCCATGTACAACGGATGAACGACGAAAGATTACCAAAGCAGGTCCTAGAATGGCAACCAATAGGGCGCAGAAAAAGAGGGCGCCCTAAACTAGAATGGCAACAGTCAATCCAAAGATCAATGAGTAAAAAAATCTGACAGAGGATGATTGTCAGAACCGAAGGAGGTGGAGAATAGGCACCGGACAACGTAGAAAAACGTTATAAACCGACATAGTAGTAGTATTAAATAATGTGGCAATATTATAAAGTCCTTAATTTTTGTATTATTTGCAGGTTATTAAAATATTTTTGCTTAGAAAAATATTTTGGGTTGTGATTTTATATTACAAACACAACTTTTTCTGGGTATTACGCCACTAGTAAGGAAAAATTATTTTAAAAAATTATAAAAAACCACTGCGTTTCTCCTAGAAAAATAAAAATCACTAATTTGTCAGTGGCTTTCTATAAAAATAAATAGTTGCCTAGTAAAAACTTAAACCACTTATCTTTTAATTGAATTTGAACACGCTACGTTTCGATTGCCAATCTGCAATCGTTTTCAAGCTTTTTATTTATATTTTGTCTCAAAATCTTAAATGTTTCTTGTTCATATATATTTTTTATTATAATGTCGACATTTTAAATCTACAGAAACCCTGACGTTTGAAAATGATTCTTTATTTATTTAGTAAGCGGTAAATTGAACTTAATTTTAGCAAAACACAAAATACAAATTCGACGCAAAACCTTTTTGAACATTATTTCATATAGAAACCTTAAAAACATTAAAAAATCAAGTATAGTTGCTTTAATTAAGCAAAACAAAATTAAGTGCCCTGAGATTAACTCTGCGAATGCAAACGCAAGTAGAAAAAAAATGTTTTAATTGATTTTGGTAGATATCTGCGTAAAAATCATACGCTAAACTATTCGAAGTATGGAAAGACCAGAAAATTGCGAAGCGATGGAAAACTAAACCTTTGCTTTTGCAGGACCGTATGACTCATAGGATATTCATTAAAAAAAACCCCATAGGAGACTAGGTTTGTACCTAATTACTCGAGGCACAGAAAAACTAGGTTAGGTTTGACTCTGCTCGAGGACGGTAATAATAATATAGAATGTGTTTTATTCTTTATGATGTTTTATATAATGGACACAAAATCAAACATAGAAAAGGTAACAAAAGCCCAAAGATCAATGGAAAGACAAATGTTCCATGTAAAGCTGACAGATAGAAAAAGGAATTAATTGATAAGAAATAAAACAAAAGTAAGGGATTTCAGAGGAGCAGCAGTAGCGAAATTAAAAGGAAAATTTGCTGGTCAAAATATCAGACAGAAAGACGATCGATGGAACAAATGTATTGTAAACTGGAGACCTTGGGAAAAGAAAAGAAGTAGGAGAGGACCCCAAATGAGATGGGCGGACGATTTGAAGAAACACGCGGGAACTACAGGGATGAACACGGCGAGATATTGGGGGAAGCCTATGTCCAAAGGGATTGAGGAAATAGATACAGTGTACTCTGGTCATAACGTACCCTCAAGGGACCAGAAAATATGTACTTTATAAGCGGAAGTACGTTATAAGCAACACAATTAACAAGAAGAGTATTATGGCCGGACCAATGAAATATGTACGTAATAACCGAAAGTACGTTATAACCCAGGTACGTTATAACCGGAGTACACTGTAGATAGATACAATGTGTTTTGGTCTTTATAATGTACTCCTTTACCTTGCCTTGGGGACGAGCCGCGGCTAGGTGCGTAGATTTGGGTTTGGTTCTTTGATAAAATACACTACATTAAAAAAAGATGGGAGGCGGAGGCGCCCCCACCCCCTCGCCGCTGCCTCTGATAATATATTTTCAAAAATGATAACTCAATGGCCCTAATTTAACTAAGTACCTAATAAGTTGCTTAAATCACTTTATCAAGAAATGTGATGAAAATGCTATCGTTTAAGCAGGGTTTATAGAAAGCAAATCACGGATTTTCTATTTTTTGTTTATTAAATTTGACATGTTCGATTTGGCGTTAGCAAATCACGTTATTGATTTTCTATTTTTTGTTTATTACATTTGACAGTTTTCCTGGATTTGGCGTTGGATATTGTTTTAACTAAAGGTAACTTCTTTGTAAGAATTATTGATTTGATTTTGACACCTTCACATTATAATATCAGCTGTGATCTTTCAACACACGGCCTTTGTTTACTATATGAACCGGAATAAATAGTGCATCTTTTATTAATTGAAAATAAATGACGAAAGCTTTAAATTCGACTTTGGTATGTCAATTTTGAAGGACTAACTGTCAGTTTTTAGTGTGAATGTGTCAAAATAGTGCCTGGCACAATTATAGCCTGGCTGTATTTCAATAATTCTCTATTATATGTTTTTCAAATAGTTTTATTTAAATATCGGTTACGATATCAACAAGCATTAATTACATTCCAGACTAGGTTAAGAATAAGTTAAATTAATGGCAACGCAGCGTCTTGTTTTTAGGCGTGACTTTCAAGATCGCTGTATTTTATTAAAAGTTGTATTCCGCTAATCTGTCCTTTCAGCCACTAAGATCACAATAATTTATATTTTTTAACTGAAAACAGATTTAACAAATTATTTTTAATTAAAAAAAAAACTGTGTATTTTTAATTTGTAACGGTTTTCTAGGTCGACGCAATTCTGACTTACACTGGTGTCTTGTCCCTTTCTCTAGAACGTTTAAAGCACAATTTTATTCTTTTTCTGCATAGCTTCAGATTCGAGCCAGTCAATGGCAAACAGAGTGGTTTTCACTGAGACAAAAAAAAGAAATCATTCTTAAGTGGATTTCCGTACCCTTTACTTTGCTCTGTTTACTAGGGTGTTTTTTTCAACATGGGAAATGTTAAATTTTGTCAATTTTTTTAACTTTGTGTAAAGTTATTCTTTTTGTTATTCATAACTATTTTGATCTTTACTTTTAGAGTTTATTTTAATTTTAAACCTATATTTTTATCTTTTTCTAAACATTAAATACAAACGTTTCGTTGCCCTGATATGTGCGCTCAATTTTGTTATGGGGCTTTGTGTAAACTAACACTTTGATAGGCACCCATAGCAATATAAAAGAAAGTTTAGTCACGTGGTACAGGTCACGGCCGACAAATTGTCAGATTTTCGGCTTAAGCGTATCTTCGTAGTTAGTAATTCGATTTTAATTTTTTAAATCTCATTTTGGTCTTTTTTTAATGCAAACAAATTTTATTTTAATATATTTTCTTCTAAATCAAGTAGTTTTTAAAATAAACTACATAAGTTTATGAATATTTCCGCATGTAAAAGTATTAAAATAATACCCATGTTCATTTTTTTGTAGTTACCATATAATTCAAATTTGGTTTTATTTATGTTATACATAATACTTTAGATCCTGCATAGAAGCGGATTTTTAATTTTGTTTTCCTAAATTTGGTGGATCATACCCCTAAAGGCTGTATTAAAAGGGGGAGTTCCTAAAAATGTTCGCGAGAATATAAGAAAGTGATTTTGCAGCAAAACAGTGCGTTCTAGAAAAAAACATGAAGAATATTTTTTACAGTACTTTTTAGTCCGCTGTGTTATGTATATTTACAAAATTTGTTTGCCTTTAAAAAAAATGTAAAATAAAATATGAAAATTTGGCGGCCATTTTTAATGATGGACGTGACCAGACTTTAATTTAAACATATAATTTTCGTTTTTTTTATGTTTTCCACACGCTAGAAGAAAAAATAGCATTTCAAACACTTGCGAAAACGTTATTTTCCGCACTTGATTACTTGCCGATCTCCGCTATGCGCCGGTCTACAATCGACAATCGCGTGTGGAAAAGTGACACTTTTCGCACTTGTTAGGAAATACACTATGTACTGTATTAAATTCACATCGTTAAATATGGGAAAACGTCAAAATTATAACCAAAAAGTTTTATTTAATTTTCCTTAATATTTCATCCTTTTCTATAAAATTTGCACATACTGCGTCACAAAAAAAGCGCAAAGCTCGCGTCCCAAATGAAAACTTTTTTATAAATTTAAAATAAAAGTATTTTTTAGGTAAAATGAGCGCTATAAAGCACCGTATTGGGGCACTTTTAAAAAATGTATGAAGAAATTATATTAAGGTAAAAAGGAAGCGAACCTATCCTAAGGGTGCGCGGTTTGTTTGTATATATATTTTTGTATGGGTTAAGGTTAAAAATGTTGGTTGAAAGTCCCGTAAGGGATATTAAATTACTTCTGTATTATGTTTTTGAACCGTAAAGCTAAAAAAAAGGTTACTTTAAATCGGACTTTAAAACATAAAATAATAAAATAATACAGATAGCAGTGATTGCATGGTAACAGGCGTTATGTTTTATAATATTCTTTTTAAAAAGCTTTAATTAAACAATAATTTTTTGTGGCTAAGCGGGCATAGAAAGATTTTGTTTCTCTTGTATTTTTCCGTGGGTTGCTCGTAACCAAAGAAACTACCATGACCGTGACATAATTTGTTCCTCAGGTCGGGTCAATGCATCATGCAAGTTTAGTACTATACCCGCTTAGCCACGAATAATTGTTGTTTTCTTTATTCACCGGTACTAAATATTACGTTAAGCTTTAAGTATTTATATGTTTAGTAAAGTTTTTGCAAAGTCACTTGAATATCTCCTAATACGGGGTTCTATCGATTTCATGATATTTTGCTTCATTCTGCCCTGCAAAAGTTATCCAAATTCATATAAAATCTTCCTGGTATAATTTCAACCCTACCGACAGAGAAAAAGCGCGGCTCTTTGCTGTCCGACTACAAAGTATTTGTTTTCCGACCGACCCAGCCTAGGTGGATGGACGGCACCCCTTTAGTCGGCAGTATGCAGAGTTAGACAATAAATCAGTGTCGTTTCTGTAGGTGTAGGAATAGAAACTTTTATTATCTATTTTTATTTCTTTAGTTTACGCCATAATTAAATGAAATAATTTTCATGAGTATATCTACGGCCGCCCATCTTTAAAGGATATGCCGATGGTCGGCTTTTATCTTTGTTCAACTGATTTTACAAAAACTATAACAACGTATGATCTATAAAATTATTAAAATTGATATTATTTGATATTTAATAATATAAGAGATATGCTTGACTGATATCTAAAATTAAGGACAGATCGGATAACTGCAAAGTATTTTTTTTTAATGTTACATGGGAGGCGTAACAAAAAAACAGAAATCAAACATGTTTAGATATTTCATTCTTATCAAATATGGGGCGGTCCATAAATTACATAACGCTTGATGGTAAAGTAAGGTGGGAGTATAGCCTGGCATTAATACACATAATAATTTTCTAATGCAATTTTTTATAAACATGCATAACAAAGATGGAGAAGGTAAATTCTAATTTTTACTTTACTAGCCCCCGGCTAGAAAAGATATTGTTTTCCACGAAAATTTTTTTTGAGAAAACGCCGATTTTTATGAAATTTTAACGTAAACTAGAGTACAAAATACTGCAAAGATTCGATTCGATGTTGGTCAAAATACATTAAAGCTAATGACAGTTTAAAAATTGAAAATATGCTTACTTCTTAACGCAGCATCGCATCAATATGCTATTTTCGGAATATAGTAGAACACATTTTTCCAATCATTCGTGTTATTACTAGAAAGTTCGTAGGAGCTTGTGTTTCTAAGATATTTACAAAAACTGTTTTCAAGGCTGATATAGCGTGAAGTTCACCTGAAGTGTGGATTTATTTATTTGCGTTATGTAATTTATGGATATCCCCTCTCTACTAGAATAAATAATTGGATCAATGACGGATCTGATACTTTCCTAGCTAGCCAATTAGCACACTTCAAGTGAAGCTTGTTACGAATTAAACTGCATTTTTTCTGTAACGCGTTTTTGCTAATTGAATTAATATTTGCTTTAAAAAAATAACCTCTATCGACACCTTACGTGAAAGAGTTTAATTAGAATATCTTGAAAATGACTTGCACGCTACCTCTCTGTGGTCAGGTTAAGCTCAAGATTATTGATTTTATGCAGAGAACTAACTGCTGGGGAAGAGGTTCATTTTGAATTAGTTTCAGTTTCAGAATAGGATCGAGCGAGTTGTCTGTCCTTTTTTTGTCATTCGGGTGAAACAGGGATAGAAAGAATTTTCTGGTTGTTCAACTTACGTACGACCGTAATTGCGTAATAGGCCTTGTTGTATTTTAACCTAAAAAGCTTTGTTTTGCAAAGACTCTGAGATTGTTTACTAATTTATTTACCTATAAAACAATAAACATAAGTTTTTTGTAATTTAAATAAAGTGACTCAAAATTATTCAGTCAGTTTTAGTCTTATTAATGAATACGGATTTGTGTTATTGATTTTCTGGAGAATGAAAATTTTGGGGTTTTGAGGAATCTGATTGGTCAGTGATTGCTATGCAGTTTGGGAGATTGAGAGGAATTTTACAAAAATCGGCCCTTTTCTGTTCGAGATCTTTGTCGAGAAACAAGGTATTTTAATTATGTTATAACATAACCTTAAAAAAAATTTTTGTTCATCAAGCATGGCTTGAAATTTTCTTTATAGGATAAATTAGAACTTTGCTCTAATTTTAACCAAGTTAATGTGAAATTCAATTGCATATACCAGATTTTTATTTTTAGTTAGGTCAATATGTTATAACATAAATATATATATATATTTTTATAAAAATTTTTCTTTGCCGAGGAAATGTTACAATTTTTCTTTATGTCTTTAACAGACAATTATATCTCTATTTAGACTACTTAATTTTTTTATAAAAATTTTGATTAGTTTTATATTTTTTTGTTTTATGGTTCGAACTATGTTCGACAAAATATTTATATATTGGCTATATGGTATTTTGGTTATAGTTTATTTATAATGGGTTCACAATGTTGTGCCTACATGGGATTTCTAGAATCCAGATTTTGATTTTAAGCTAGTAATTAATCCTGCATCTCGCTCTCATTTCTTTTTTGGATAGCTTGGTACCAATTAACAATAGTCACTACGACATGACCATATGGTTAAATTTGAGGTTATAGGTATCATAAGCACCTTTGGTTGAAATAGAGTTAGACAGGTTAATACAGCTAAAATTTTATATAGCTATTGCCGATAGCTGGTTTGTTTTTTTTTATATAGTTTTTTTTATAACCAAAATACACATTTTTGTTTTTTTATAAACTTAGGTTATGATTTGCGTCCAGAAAAGACAAATAATTTGGTGTGAATAGACTAAAGTTTTATTTGGTAATTCTACAGAATTACTGTACACTATGTACAAATTTTGATGAAACTTTGAAATATTTATATAGGGTGTTTTGATGGACCTGATCAGAAAATAAAGTTCTAATCTAACATTTCCTGGGTTAAGATTGTTTTGTTTTTATGTTATTTTTTTCTCTAACCTAAATTCTCGACAAAACTATTTCAACATATGTAAATATTTTTTTTAACTATTGTACATCAAAAGAAACAAGGTTCTAAAAAGGAAGTATGTCTCTTTTTTTAAAGTTATATATGAACAGTAAAATCTATAATTTTATTAATATCATTTTTTTACTACCTTTTTAAGAAACTGAGTTTCAACAAAAAACTAATATTTTTTTCTTGTTTATATTTGATCATTTGATTTTTATTTGTTCTTCTTTCTGAAACAAAATAAATGTTGAGGTTTGTAAACAAAAAATAATGCTGACCTTTTATTTCGTTCTTGCATTGATATATTGGTAACATGGTGATAGTAAGAAAAATCTCTCACCATTGTTGTTAATTGTGTCAAAGTAAATAGAGGTCTATTATCATTTCAAAAATAGAAAATTGACAATATTTTTCTTAAAAGAACCTCACGACCCTAAATAGCTCTACCTAGCCGAGGTAAATTTGGGGAATATTAAAACAACATCAATAATATACAAAAAGTTATATTATTTGAAAAACAATAATATAACAAAGTGGCCTCTATTTAATTATAAAAGCCATGAAATATATATCAGCCCTAAAAAGAGTTTTTTGTAAATATCTCAGAAACTAAAGCTCCTAGGATATTTTTGGTTATAACACAAATTATTGAGCAAGACGTAGTCTACTATATTCTGAAAACCGCACATTGAGACGATGCTCCGTTAAAAAGTTAGCATATTAAAAAGTTAGCATTTAAAAATTTTTTTAACTCTCATTAATCTTAATGGATTTTGACCAAATTCTAGTCAGCTCGTTAGAGTGTTAAACACTATTTTACCTGAAAATTTAATGATAATCGGTTAAGCGATTTAGGAGCTATCGTGTTACGGACAAATATACATACACACACACACACACGCAGACCGACACGACAATATTGCTAGGATAGGTAAAATACATCGTAAAAAAATATCGTATAAAATAATACCTTCTTTAGCCATTGCTGCGCGGGCTAGGAAGGTAAAAAAAAGTTATGTGGGCATTATATTTGCCAAAATATTTAGAAAGATATTCTTAAACAATTTAGAATTTTTAATACCGGCTTTAGATCATTTATTTCAAAACTCAATTTTTGAAAAGCCTTTAAGGCAGGTTCATTTTATTATTTTATTTTAGGGTAGCGAATATAAATTCGTATTAAGATACTTTATTAACCAGGGTTAAGGTCGGATTGGGTACGTAGAGGCCTCAGTAAGAGAACAGAGAAGGGCCCCGTAACCAGTGACTGATCCAAAATGTCATGGAGGGAGGGGCCAATGAGGTAAAAAAAAACAAAAAAACATTGCGGGATTTAGTGAATTTAAGCTCAGAAGTTTGGCATTACAACACACACAAATGCGCTGCAAATTTTAAGAATAAGAACGCCGAAAATGTGTTATTTGAGTGTAGTTTGACTTATCTTAGAAATATCGTTGTGACGTCTGTCCGTGTGTGTATGTCCGACCCACAATAGCTCCTAAACCGCTTACCGATTTTCATGAAATTTTCTGTAAAAATAGTGTAAAGTACTGTAAAGGGCTGACTAAATTTTGGTTAAAATCCATTTATGCTAAGGACAGTGTTTTGACAGTTTAAAAATTGAAAAAATGCTGACTTTTTAACGGAGAATTAGAATGTAGTAGACCTCATTTTTTTCAATAATTTGTATTAGAACAAAGCAGGAACTTTCGGTTTTAAGATATTTATAAAATCCTGTTTTCAAGGCTGATATAAGGTAGAATTCACTTGGAGTGTGTTAACAGGTTAGAAAGGTATCAGATCCGTCATAGATTCATTAATTTTTTTATTCGAACTAAAGTTTATAAACTTTATCTCGCAAAACGGGGTGGGGCTCTGCCCCTCTGGATCGCCTACTGCTCGTTACCAGGAAAAAAATAAGGTGTGTTGGTAAAAACAATTTATTTCTTAATTTATCACTGTTCACACTGTTACAAAAGATTTCTTTGAAGTTCAGCTGAACATCTAGCAAAACGTAAGGCCTACTTACTATATCGATCAACATTTTAAATATAAATTTAAAAAATCATCTTAATGTATAACTAATATTTTCTTCTTAATTTTGGTCAAAGAAGGGGCCTTACCAAACAATACCAAACCAGGGAAAGACCTAACGTTTACTTTAGCATCCATATAGCCAGGTCCAAAGTTGCCTCGAGCTCTAACTAGCCCAGGACCAGCCATCCCAGGGCCCCGGCCAGCCGACAGGTCCCCGGCGGGGATCCCCGCATTACCGCCCGCGCCAGTCCGGGCCTGTTATTAATATATTATAACTGATGGTTACCTGGTTAGTTGTAGTTACTATTGGGAAAAAGCCTTCTAGTTTTTATTTTATTGGACATGTAAATTATAGTAATTAATTATCTTTCACCATAAATCGTGCCAGAATTTTAATTAGAATTCGGCAATGGCCTCCAGATATTGTCCTTTTAAGAACAAACCATAAAATTTAGCACCTTCGCAATTTGACTCCCTATTTTCTCCTCCTTTACGACTTCCACCCTAAAGAAAACTTGTCACGGTGTCCCACTGATCACAAAAGGCAGAAAAAAGGAGAAAAAATAGGTAAATGAATCGGATACTTAACGCAATATAAATTTACGTTCGGCTTTCGAAATTTACCTTCTTTTACTTACTTTATTTAATTGTTCCTTTAAGAGCCGTTGGTATGAAGCAATAAACTTTCAGTTGCATGCAAGGTTAGTGTCTCTAAAGGCCACTTAACATGGTGCATGGCGCCCTGCAAATAATTGCAAGCAAAAAATTTCGCTCAAATTGTTTCATCCCATAATCTATCTAAAAATTCCCCAGTTTGCATGCAAAAGAATGGCACCGAACCGATAAAAATGGATTGCCTGCAACAATCAGCTGGATTTGTACTGCGCATGCACCTGGGCAAAATGTCATGCCATTTGTCTGCAAATTTTATTGTCATGCACCATGTCAAGTGGCCTTAAAGGTCACTTATGGAGCAATACACTTGCAGTTGCATGCAAAATTAGGGTCCCTGACATGACATCAGTTGTATAAACAAACAAATATGTCTCATTTAGGGACCCCAATCGTACATGCAACTGCATTCAAGTGTATTGCTGCATGTTAAGGAGTCTTAAGAAATACATCTTATGGACAAGAGTTCTAGTTACAGATTTAACTTAAATTTTACAAAAACTTATTTTAAAAAAATCAGATTATCTCTGCAAAGACAAACCAGTAAATGTCTTTAAATGGCAGCAAAATTTTTTTAAAACTCTAAAATAAATGCACTTAATAAAAAAGGTTCCTGCCTCTAATAGTATAGAGCGAGAAAAAATTGGTTATCTATAGTAATAATTTAAAAAATGTATTACAAAACAACACATTTTAAAAATTGCCAGAAAAAAGGTATAGATCCCAAGATAATTTTTATTAATATCCACCATTCATAGGAATCCAACAGCTAGACAGTTAATGTTTTTTTTTCCCAAAATAGCTCATTCCTTTTTCTGTTAGCTTTACATGTAACATTTGTCTTTCCATTGCTCTTTGATGATGTGCTCAATCCTATCGAAAGCATTTTCAAAGTCTATAAATGCAATATATAGTGGAATGTTGTATTCGTTTGCTCGTGTTATTAGGATTTTTATGGTTAATAGGTGGTCAACTCTACTGAAACTTTTCTGAAGCCTGCTTGTTCTTCTGATTGATATCCATATAATTTTGTTGTTAGCCTATCTGTTAGTATTTTCGTGAAAAGCTCATAAATTAAATTGAGGAGTGTTATGTGATTTGTTATTTTTCATTTTCTTTAATGCTCTCTTAATTTTCGCTTTGCTTATTTCAGGTTGTAGCTCTGAATTAGTGTTCTTTATTTTTGTTTGGAGTATCTTCGTGGTTTATCGCGATGGCTCCCTCTATGTTTGGTATAATTTTATATAGAATAGTTGTGTGATATTTATAATATTCTCTTTAACGTTAGTTTCTATGCCGTTTATATCCGTTATTTTAATTATTTCATATCTACCTAGATTCGGCCTGTCATTTCATGTAGTGAAAATGTAGATTAGTCGGAACTTACTCTCTATGGACTTAGCATTTAAGTCTATACGACGTAGTGTCGTAGGAATTTATAACTAGAGAAAGTAATGTCATTGATGAGGTTTACAGTTTAAGAGTTTACTGCGGTCAGCACAGGGCCTTGACTAGAAGAAAAAAAATTGTACACTTAGGTAAATATCCACGGTTTTTATACCAACAATCTCAAAATTAGTAAAGCAGTTTTATATATGCCAACAAAGCGAAAGTAGCAGGAATGCCGGAAAACGTTTATGTTTAAATCTTCGGAACCTTTGCAAACGTTTCAAATTTATTTACTGTCAAACAAAATAAATTCATTTGCAAACACAGATA
The DNA here is from genome assembly GCA_963576565.1 of Aspidapion aeneum. Lineage (NCBI taxonomy): Eukaryota > Metazoa > Arthropoda > Insecta > Coleoptera > Brentidae > Aspidapion > Aspidapion aeneum. The sequence goes on from OY755040.1 coordinate 39,584,924, forward strand.
AACTTTTGCGTACTTGGTGAACACCATATAGTTTTTACTTAAGAAAGGCAAAAATAAATTTTCTGCAAAGCGTCCCTTTATATATTTTCAACTAAAAGGTAAATGGAATGTTGGCGCCATGATTTTTGATGGCCCTCTTCAGCTAAGCAAGGTGATAACAAATTTTACTGCATTAACTTTTTATTTGAGTTTAAGTGCCTCAATATCTGCCGGAAGAAAATACGAGTTGATATAAGTTGGAAAATGCGATACCGTAAATGTTTGAGTGCCGATAAAACGTCAGGGAAGAAAAGATATTAGCTTTAAAAAAATAGTTTTGTCTTTTACGATCTTTCTTTTGTACTGACTGACAACAAAATATAAACACTTATGATGTAATTCCAATTTAATAGTATGTGTTAAATACCTGGGCGCACCCAAGGGAAGCCCCCTCCCCCAAGCCAAAGGAGTTTTTAGATATTTTCCACGTATTTCGTAAAAATAGCATAAAATACGGCACTATGGGATCTCGATCCCCCCTCCAAGACATCTTACTGGGTGCGCTACGGTTAAATATAAGCCTTTTCCAGCAATCCTTAAAGTCCTTAGATAGTAAGGCGAGATCCGATGTCATGCTTTATAATGTGCTAGAGGTATCAGGCTACCTTAAATTCATTAAAAAGAGCTGCAAATCTTATGGGCCAAAAAGGTTTATTTCAACGCAAATAAATAACCTTTTGAGTATGATAGCCTTGAACCCATTAAACTGCGTTTATACGAAAACATAGCATAAAGTAGGACTAGCATGAAAAAATGGATGTTTATACAAATAAATTGGTAAATTTCTTTTTTAAGTTACAAGCTTTTATAAAATGCACTAAAAATTAAAAAATAATTTTCCAACATTCTGGTATTATCATAATAATAAAAGCAATGGTCGACTGATGGAAATTTTGACGATGTTAGCACGATAAGATATCCGTATCAATTAAATATCACTATTTGCAAGAATCTATCTAGCAGAAAAATGCAGAGGTACATAGGTACATAGGTATGGCAATGGCATAACATTGCGGCAAATCAAACATATCTTTGAAGACCTGCTATGTTGAATATTCTTTAAGTGTCATCGCTTTTATTATTATTATGATAATATCAGAATGTTGGAAAATAACTTTTTAATTTTTAATGCATTTTATAACAGCTTGTGACATAAAAAAAATTAGGATATTTTTTGCTTAATGTTGTATTATCATGGAACCTCTATGTTTGTACCAAATTTCATCCAAATCGGATAATGGGAAGTGTGTCAAAGACGCTTCACAAGATTTGATAGTTAGATAGACAGAACATGTGAAGCTAAATAAAAGCTTGTAATAAAAAAATATAATATGATATAACATAAAAGCTTGGTAAAATCACACTTTGACTTTTGTGTACGCCATTTTGGAACTTTAAGCTGAATTGATTGAACAGGTAGAGGGCTTCCCAGCTCTGTACCACAAAAAAGACTAGGATTCTTCTTCCATCTAAAAGAGATAAATAACACCACCTATGAAAGTAACTAAAGGGCCATAACCATATGTATGCTGAGTCCCAATTAACTGCAACATTAATGAAAAGCCAACCTACTATATGCAACAAAATATGAAATATCCAAAGTTTGCTTACCTGTTTTGCGCAATTAGTTTTTTTTAAACAAAAAAAACATCAAAACGATCTAAACACAATAAAAAAATTAGAATTATGGTAAAAAATCGTAAGTAATGACATCGCGGTCATGTTTTTATATCTCATGTTCTGTCATGTTATGTTGTGCCATGCTATTTTTTTTTGTATAAACACCAACAGGGTATAAGAATCTATATGCTACAGAGAAGAAGAAATACAAAGAACTAGTTGTTGAAACCAAGAGATCATTCTATCAAAATAGAATAAGTTACTTAAAAAATAAGGCCAAACTAACAAGGCTAGTCATAGTGCCATCTACTTTTTCCACAATGTTAGAATATTGCTTTTAGATAGACTTGATAATTATTTAAATAATTTTGAACTTTTCCCGAAAAACCATCATGGGTATGTAAAAGGGAGATCATACACCACAGCAATATATTCGTTTTATGAAAAAATTATAAAATACATTGAGGCTGGCGAGTGTCCTGCTGGAATATCTTATAATCTGACTGTGTCCCATGGGGTCTTGACAAAAAAACTTGACTCATTAGGAGTTAGGAATATTTCTCTACTTTGGTTGAAGTCATTTTTGTCCCACAGAAAGCAATATGTGACAATAACTCATTCTGATGAAAAATACAGCAAAACCGATAATTCTGAGCTAACCGGTATTAATACAGGTGTTCCTTAAGGTTCAATCTTAGGACCATTTAGGACCAACATTTTTTATTCTGTTGACTTTAGAAGTTACTTTTATTGCGGCGATAGACATGAGACATTAACGCCATCTGACAGAATTTTTGAATGATTGGTTTGCTGAACATTCTTTGTACTTAAAGGAAATGTGGAAAAAACGCAAATAATTCGATTTCACACTTGCAAATCAATTGGGTATTAGACTTAATGGTGTGGATGTTCCTAAATGAGGAAATGTAAATATTTTGGGGGTAACCGTTGATGAGACTTTGATTTGGATGGATGACTGTCAGAGTCTCATATCTAAATTAAACTCTGTTGCATATCAGTTTAGAAACCCGAGGCAAGTTCTAAATGAAAAAGAATTGCTTTCAGTGAATTATGCAAACTGTGAGTCTCGTCTGAGGGATGGTGTGGGAGTTTAGGGGTGGTCTACCAAGTCACAGAATGTCTTTATCTCACAAAAGAATGTTCTAAAAAGTATGTTAGGATTAAGTTACACCGACTCATGTAGAGTAAATTTTCAAAGATTAGGTATTTTAAACCTGCCTGGCCTGTTTGTATTTGAACTATTTGTGTATGTTTTTAGTAATAAGAATAAATTTATGTCTGTTCAAAAAAGAAAACTGCGCGAGAAATCGTTTTGGCTTGAAATAACTAAAAAAAGTCCAAATTATTTAAGTGTTTTAATGTATTAATAACAGTTTACCAAAGACAGTGAAAGATTGTGATAGTATAAATAGTTTTAAAAGGGTGTTAAATAGCTATTTGTATGAAAAGACATTGTATGATGTTTGGACTTTATGCAATGGACATACTAATCTTTTTTGTGGGTATTTATTTTTTTTATTATTATCTTTTTTTCGACTCTAAGAGGCAAACGTCTCCCCTTCAAAATACATTTTGTGTTTAGAACAGATTGTAAAAATTTTGACGTGTCCTACACAATTTGTAAATTGCCTTAAAGAAAATAAATGTACCTTATCTTATCTTATCTTAAGCTAAACTCTGTTCTGGTATGTCATGCTGTCTTGTGTCATGCTATCATCATCGACCGTGTAAATGCTTAATTGTTAGGCGATTTGCAGACGCGTGATTTTCACCCTGTTCTGCTTACTCTTAAATATTTGACACATTATTTAGTATCTGAAAATAAAAAATAAAAATTGGATCTTCTAAGTTCCATTCCATCAATAAAATATCTGAAACACCAAAGAGTTTGCGTCGAAAAATCCATCGACGAACCCAAAATATACGATTTTCTCTTTGTTTCTTTTTTTTATTTTGTTTTCAAGCAGTTGATCATTATGAGTCACGTAATTATTTTGAGGAGTGGATGACAAACAAAGCATTTTTTACTGCGATTTTAGTGTTTGTCCCCGGTGCATATTTGTGCTATATTTTTTTTGGTAATTCATTAATTTTTAAAGATAGTTTTATGGTGCAGTTAGAAAATTAATATAAGCAAATTAAGCACTAATCCTGGGTTTATACACAGATAAAAATTAAAATAAAAATTAAATTTACCTCAATGGGAAACTTTGTAGGTGATTATACAGAACCAGATAAATTTAAATATTAAAATTAATTAAAAAATAAAAACTTTTTCTTTATTTTTATCTGAAAATCGATATATGTGATCTTGTTGTTTTTTGTAGAATTTTATGTTTTTTTTAATACCATTTTTAAGCAATCCAACTTTGAAAATCCTGTCGTTTAATACAAAAATAATTTTCTCGCGTTTTTTTTTAGAAAAACAGTATTAAAAATTTATTTTTATTTGGCTGTATAAACAGGAAAATATTTTTATTATAGTTTTAATTTTTATATTTATTTTGATCTGCATAAACCCACTTATTATTTGCCTACATTTTTAGATAAATTTTGCTTAACATGCATTTATTAACATTATTTTTTTATTAAAAAAAAATATAATTTGGACAAATTTTGGCATACTTAAGGCCGAAACCATTCAGTTTCCCTTTTTTAAATGATCTAACTTAGCTTTTTTACCAAAAGCACTTATAACTTTCCTTCTTGGACTTGGAACTAATTGAACATTTTCACAAAAATGTTTAAAACAAACCATGCGCTTTGTCAAAATTATAAATTTATCAAGAATTGCTTCACGCACTGTTTGAATTCCAGTATGTAAATCAGCTGTTCGCTGTTCGCCCCCAGAGTCGGTAAGCATCGATGTCATCAATTGGTGAATTGGTGAAATTTTTCAGATACTTTACGAATCCGATAAATTTCAAATTGTTTTGATTAAATGATAAAGTTGAGTATTGTTAATTTTACAAACTTAACTCAACTCAACAACACTCAACTTTATCATTTAATCAAAATAATTCGAAATCCATCGGACCGACTAGGTCATTTTTGTTGAAAATTAGTCTGCGATTTCTTTTTTCCCTCATTAATTTAACACTAATGCCCTATCAGGAATATAAACATTGAGACACAGAAAAGGCTGAGAGATTATTATATCTTTATAATTCGCAAGCTAACTGTTTTCTTACTTGTGAGTTTCGATTTTTTAACTATATACCTCGGCTCCCCCCAATTTAAAATACTGCGTACGCCTATGTTCTCTAAGTTAGAAAACCAAAATATTGTATGCAATTTGCAATTTAATTATGACGATAAATTCATCAAACGCACCATGCAGCAGCAAAAATCAAACTTTATTTCATTTTCTAAATCATATTTTTTCTCATTTAGTTAACTTTGGTATTTTAAATTATTTTATGTTTTTTTTTTTACTTTTGTAGAATCAAAAATATATATTTTAATTAAATAACGTGTGAAATATAATTTGTTATTGAAGTTTTAACTAAGCTACAATATTGAGATCCAATTTAAGTCAGAATGTGTCGGTGTTAATCGTTTGTTTTTTCGTTTTATAAATATCTGCAACTGAAAAGTAAAATTAAGCGTTGGATTTGAAAATCAACACAAAACTTTTCTTCGAGTTACAAACAAACTTTATATATTTTAGGAAAGTTTCGTACTAAAGTTGTTAACTAAAATTACATACCTACATATTTTGCAAATGAAAAAGCTACTCAGGGCTACCTGCGATGCTTTCAAATCAAAAACTGAACTTAGTTAAAGTTAATTTAAATTAATTATAGAAAAGGTTTTATATCTATCTAAGCAGATAATTTATAAATTGCAAACATAGACAAAGCCTGATATATCCAATTCCTTGTCGAATCAATCTCAAAGCTTTCAAAATTCTACAGGGCCGTACCTAGGGGGGCATTAAGAGGGATCAATCCCATCCTCCGAAATGTTTAGGACTTAAAAATAATTAAATTATTTAGTAGTGATAGTAGTAAATCAATGCAAAGTGAGTGGAAAAATATTTTTGTCCTCTAAATTTCACTCATGTCTCTCACATTCTTCTTTCAACTTCTAAAAACCCCATATTGTTTGATAACACCAACAATTTTATTCACAAACGATTGTGTTTTAAGATATATTACTTGAATTGACTGCGAAATTAATCCAAGATTTGAGCAGCTGCTGAATATAGTTTATTTTTATTTTTGCTTGAAAAATATAAATTTTACCTAAACGGTATCTAAGTTGACCTATTTTTTAGCCATCCATAGGTAGGAAAGCTATTGGGATCGCCAAAACAAACTTTTTATTCTCTTAAAATCAGTTTCGGTCAAAAAGACCTAACCACCAAAAATTTTGCATTGCGAAAACACTTATGTATTAAAAAAATAGTTTCAAAGAAATTCATAGGCCCTTTAAAAATAAATCCAAATATTTTTATTAATTATGCAATATGTTTGCTAGTTTAATGAAAATTTTTACTCACTTTTATTTTCCTTTTTAATAAAAAAAAATTCACAATTCAAGTCTTGTACTCTTTTTACATTTTTAATAATCAAAACCTCAAAGACTATTTAATTTTTTTTTATTAGTTTTTCAAATTTGGTAGGTATTCAACTTAGCCACCTAGTAGAGAGTTTTGCACTTTATTTTGAAACCGTCTTTAATTATACATGCGCAAAAATATTTTTTTTTAAATTAATTAAAGCGTTGTTTGATAGAGATGACTATCAAACAACGATTAAAGTAAAGTAGGATTCATCAATGATTGAAAACTTGTTAAACAAAAATAACGCATTCCTAACACCTAGAACAACTATGTTTTATGAATGGCTGTAAGCGCCTGCTGGCGCCATTTTTTTTTATTTGGTAGAATACAGATAATCTTTTTAGGGCAGATTAAAAACACAAGTTTGACTCCATCTGAGTTCAATGTTTAAAAAGTTATATAACTTTTAAAGAATAAAATATATTGAAATTCGGCAGGAGATAAAATTTCTTGCAACCATTTTTGTAATAATCAAAAATAGCGTCACAACTTTGGTTTTCGAGATATTGAAAAGAAAAGCAATATTTTTTAGCCAACATGGACTATTTCTTCAATTTTAGTACATTTAGTTGGGAAGATCCCTTATCCTCCGTTTATGTATTCTAATCCAGGATGAACATTAATATTAAATATTGGGACACAAGTGACAGTGTTGATTTTGGTTTTTTAAAAGGTTCGATGTGATGTCTGTGCAATTCCCAATACAAAACGCAAATTTTCAAAATTGCTATTTTAAACTTCTTATCCCGCCCCTCTAAATTATATCCTGGGTACGGCCCTGAAATTCTAGGCATTTTAAAATCGCCCTAGTCAATCCATCGTCGCACTCAGGGAAATCTGAGATAATGGCTGGCCAAAAAAACCATACTCTCGATTAGTTTTAACAAAAGGTACCTCGATATCTTAAGAGGCCCATTTTGTTATAATCGGTTTACTTTTTATAAAGTTATATTAGTTGAATTTGTGTATTTTTACCTTCCTAGTCCGCGTAGCAATGGCTAGAGGAGGTTATATTTTCGACGAATTTTTTTTTTGAGATAACGCCAAAAATATGTTATTTGGATGTATTTTGACCTATCCTAGCAATATCGTCGTGATGTCTGTCTGTGTGTGGGTATCTGTGTATATTATTTCTGTCCGTAACACGATAGCTCCTAAACCGCTGAACCGATTTTCATAAGATTTTTAGGTTAAATAGTGTTCGATACTCTTACGAGCTGATTAGATTTTGGTCAAAATCCATTAATGCTAATGACAGTTTTTGACAATTTAAAACTTTAAAAAATGGTATCGTTAAAGTATCATATTAATACACTGTTTTCGAAATATAGTATCATGGCTTCACTTGAAGTGGGATAATAGGCTAGCTAGGAAGGTGTCAGATCCGTCATGGATCCATTTATTTAAATAAATATTACGTTCTTACGACTTTTGGTCGGGCAGTCAAATTGGAAATATTCAATTTTTGGGTGATTTTGATATAACTTGGCATGCTGTTTGAGGACTCCCAATGAAGAAGGAAAAAACAGTGATTTGCTCGGCGTCGCATTATAGGTAGAGTCGTGACGCCCTAAAAGTGAAGATTGATAGTAACCTACTTTTTGTCAAATATCTCAAAAACGGTAATTTGTAGGACAATTTTGTTTTCAGTTTTATGCAGCCAGTAGATGTATCTATCTACCGCTCTATAACAATCTTAACAAATATTTTAAGTTTTTTTATTAAAAATTTTAGAAGTTTTTTGCAATTTGTATAATTTTTGGATTATTTGCTTCCCTCGAAAAGTTTTGTGCTGATTTTAATCTCGTATAATAATTATTGTATATTAGATTGCGGATAAATTATTTTTCCTTAAAACATTAACTGCAAACACCAGCTTTTTTCAATAAAATCGATAACATATTTCAAGAGTTATAACGAAAAAAGTTTTTTTTTCGGTTTTTTTTTGCTTCACACGATATTTTAATAAACTGGATGATATAGTATGTGGTTAGCACCCACACTAATTAAAAAAAATTAATGCTTTATATAATGGAAGTACAAACATTTCTATAGTTAAGTTCAAGTCATAGATCTACAGCTAGTTAATAACAGTAATGACTTGTTTTTATGGGATTTGATAGATTCTCTAAAAATAACTATTTTTGGGGGCAAATGGCATGAAGACATCAATATGGTTTTTGGAGATTTACACAAATTTTGAAAGCTTGTTCCTTGGGAAAGTAAATTCTTTTGGAGGAACAAAATCACCCAACAAATATAAAAATGCCATGGACATGAATGAAGAGGTGCCAAAATTGACTCAAAATTCAAGGATTTTTAAAGTATCAGTTCTTGTGTTTGGATTAAATTCCCGAACTCCCTGACTATTTTTTTTGAACTGCAATATATTTTTTAAAATTTTCTTTAAATTCTAAAACATAATAATAAAAACTTAATAAAAAAATAGTTCAAAATAAAGTGTAGTAAAAAAATGTTTTTGTGAAATCCATGGATTTTATAAAAAAACTGACTTGACCAAATTCAAAATTTTTTTGCATCATTTCCTGCAAGTGAAAAATCTAAGTTATAATATATTCTTATAGGCAGACTCAAAAGGAACCTTAGTTTGCAACCAAACCCAAAATCACCCCTAAAACCACTTAACCGCTTCAGATGAACCAAAATTAAGGAAAAATACAAAAATGTAAATTTTGATAAAAACTAAATTTAACAATTTTTATTTAATGGAACTTAATCACGCTTCTAAAGTGTAATACCTTGTTAGAAAGGCACACTCGTTCGTTGTCTGCCTAAAAGTGAAGAACTGTCCTATCTAATGTAGTTCATTAAGTTATTTCAGAAAATCTGGATCAATGTCACATTTGAAAGCGTCGCGACGCCGCATATATTACGTCGCCGGAAAAAAAAATATTTTGTAAATTTCTTCATAAGTTTATTAATCGTACCAATTTATATCAAAATCACCACAACAACAACGAAAATTCTGCCCAACCATTTGTAGATATAACAATATAGTGTATTTTAAGCCTTTGTCTTGACGAAGTGTTCAATTTATTCAAAGTGAATTAAAATAAAACTAATTCCTTAGGGCCTTTACTTCAAATAACTTAAATAAGTTGACCTTTTTTATTTCTTGTAGTATTTATTTTATAATTTTTAAAAATGTTTGTCACAAAACACAAACAAATAAAAATACCATTGAATGCAACGGGAAAGTTTAGTAGAATGTACCAGTATGTCATGACTCTACATATGCATGAAAATATCGTTCCTCCAGTTGAAGAATTTATAAATATTTTTTGTCCGTTTTTGTCCGTCTTGAATTTACAATTTGTTTTTCGGGCATATTTACTATGTTAATAGTTATTATCGAAACTGCAATTTAAGTATTTTACAAAATTATTTTTATTTTTTCAACCCATTCAATGGAGCTTATTTAACAATAAATTAATAAACTACGTAACGTTGAAATTGAAGCCGAGCGAGCATTGCGTTGTAAAAGTTTATAGCATAAAGTCGATTTTTCTATTAAGATGATTAAAACAGCTAATATTTAGGTTTCAATTACTTTTTTATTTCTTGATTAATTCTGTTAGGTATAATAATATGGAATTTTTTCTTGTGTTTAGGTTTTATTACAGAGTGGCACGTAAAAAAAATCAGGGGGAGTAAACATATCGGTTTTAATGTAGTCCGCCATTTTCAGCTTTTTACAAAATGGCTCCTGAAATAAAAAACATATAATCTGAGGTTTTCTTTTTCAACGACACAAGAAAACTTAAATTTTGGGTTATTTTTAAGGAATTTATACTCAGTTAAACTTTTTGTACTTTTTCAGGAAAAAATCAACCTTAGTTTATTTTGAGGAAACTATAAATTTTATTAAAAAGTTTATAATATATTTTGGTAGAAAATAAATGTTCTACTTAAATTAATTTTAATTTATAAAAAAAAAAATATCGAAAACGTGGTGACATTTATCATATTTTGCAAACCCGGGTCAAATCTTTGACCATTTTAAATAAACAATTTTTTAAAGACTAAAAAATACTTGTGACCTAAAATAACAAGGGAGGTAGACTGAGTAGTTACTTCTCCTCCAGACTAATCTAATCGATGTGAGAAACCATTCACAGGACGAGAAGCGTGATACTAAATTTCGTTAATTTGTAATAAATCTTAAAATAATTATAAATCTTTAGCCCTTAAATAACACAACAAATTTTGCTTTTCAATATACATTATCTACCGGGTGGGCCAAAAAAACGGGACAATTTTTTTTATAACTTTTGAACTGTCCCATTGATTTTAATGGGATAAACTGCACTTGACAGAGAATTAACCAGAGTTTGGACTAAATACATTTTTTGGTCCGGCATCTCAAATCCAAGATGGCGGATTTTAATGTACTCTTCAAAGATGCTTTTTATTGGTTCAAAAATAATGTTGTTTCAACCATTGTTTTGCATATTTTACGATTGCCTTGCCAATCATGTCTGCATTTATTTCCTTATAAGTTCATTACTACTGCACCGATCTTGATGAAATAAAAAACATCCTGAATTGATTGCTTTTTGAAGATCATGATCAAAATTTATCGCCATCTTAAAATTTAGAATGGCGGACAGAATCATGCTTAATTTAATGTTTTTTTTTTTCAAATTTTAGTCCTCTAAAAAGTTGTTCTTGGATCCTATTTAGATCGACTTCAAAATTTTTCACAAATTTTGATCAAATTTAGCACTTTTGGAGTTTTTTCGGTTTATATGTTGATGGTCAAAATGCTTAAAAAATACTCTTTACTCATTTTGAATATAAGCTCAATTTCTTTTTGTCGAGTTTCATAACTTCCATTTGCTAGACGGTTGTTAAAAAAAATTCAAACGGATTCGCTTATCGTCACCCTAATTCTGACACGTCGTAACCCAACTGAACAAAATTTTACAGGAATAGGAAAAGTAAGAAGCAAATTACATAGGGTAAGCATTATGCGACTTATTAGAAATCGCAGAAATGACCGTTTTATTATTTATTTTTTGGTTGCGAGGATTTAGAGGACCTTTGACGCAAAAATATGAATTTCTATTTTTTTGTGGGTTACGACGTATCAGAGTTAGGGTATCGTTATGTTAATAAATGCATTAATTTTAACAATTTACTATACATATTTTATTTTATTAAAGAGTTGATTAACTTCCATTTAAATACTCGAAAATTATTTTCATTTATTACTTTTATTTTTTTCCTGATCGGAAATTCTTTTTTACCAACTGAATCTTAACTTTCACTTCTTTGAGCAAAGATTAGCCGGTTAAAACAAAGGAGTTCAAAAAGGCGAGTTTTCGATAGTAATTTGTGCTATTGTGCGCCTCTCGATTTTCGATTGTCATCAAAACCCATTCAATTCGATAAACAATTGAAAAGTTTCCAAAACAAATAATATTCTTGGAAAGACTTTCTACACGGCCCACTTCTGCCGTCTTTAAATCGATTTTGTATTTGCCTCTTTTTTATAGAAGCTTAAATACATTATAAACTGAAGGGCACAGGACCAAAACGGCCTAACCCACAAATCGACCAAAATTGAGTTTTACTCATATTGTGCTCTATCAGAGCCAAAATTAATTTAGATACCTTTCTGCGCTATCTCTGAGATAGCAGCACAAGTTTTTTCCGGCATTTCTGAAAAGTGCAGCCTTCCTGGATTAGGCCAGTCTGGCATCAGCATTTAAACAGGTGCACATGGTTAATCTTTCTTCTGAGTCACTTTCAGTCACTACCAGTTCACTTTTAGTCACTTCCGGTTTACCTTCTTTCCCTTTCCGTCATTTAGTTCCAGTGGCGTACCCAGATATTGGCCTTGGGGGAAAAACAGTATGTTTTTCATAGCCAGCCTTTTACAGCGGAATGGGATCAACATATGAAGGTGTGTTACTAATGGTGAAGAAAATGTAGCGCTGCAAGCAAAAGTTTATTAGAATGTCAAGGTTACACACCTTTAGACGAATAGAAGAAAATTACAAAGTTAAAAAATAAATCGATAAAGTACAAGTTATGATAGTTTCACAGGATTTTAAAATTAATTTGCCTGAACTACAAAGTAGAATATTATCCCCTCACACCGCCGTTTTTAGGCCAAAGTTTAGTTCCATTTCGTTCACTTTTGCTCAATATTGGCTTACTTCTTACTTTCTTTGAATCTTTTTATTGTTACAGAATGCCATAAAATACCAATTAAGTAATAATTTATTCCCAAAATAATTAAAAAATTTTACTGATATAGTATCATCAAAGTCGATAAAAAAATGTAAGATTTTTGTTATTTCTTCATAATAACGTTTAGGCTGTTTTGGTTCGGTGCCATTCAAATTATTGCCAAATTATTTATTATCTGACAACCGATTTAAAAAATATATATACTATCGTAATATCTAAAGAATATTATTTTTATTTCATGAAAAACTTGGTGTCTTTCTTATATACAACACTTTTTTAACTTAACTAACCTGATAGAGCTAAAGGGTTTAAAGAAAAAGTTTTCATAATTACATTAATTCTGTATCGTATCCATTTTCTAAATTGGCATTGCGTGTTTGTTTGTCTTATTCGTTTCGTGGTCGAATTGAATTTGCTCAAAGAACTCAATTTCTCTCGTCTAGGGCAAATTTAATAAAAACTTTAACAAAATAAGTTGTATTTAAAAAAAATCAATGTTAAACGGGTTTTTATAGAGTTTTATAACTTAAATAAAACTCAAAAATAAATAAAATCAAAAATATATTATCTAGTAAAGTTTTTTATACAAATATTCTTTAAACATTATTTGGTTTTGTATAGGATTTTTCCTGTATTCATATTAGTGACCATTTGTCATAGTTTTAGTCGAAACATAAAAATAGCAATAAAAAGTGGTTGCATATACACTGTTGGCCAAAAGTGGAGAAAGTGTCTTTTTAATAATATAGTTTTTGTTAATATGTATTTGAATATATTGTTTCTAACATAAGGTGAATAGCAATAAAACAAAGAATGTAATGCAATCATAGTTAAAAAAAAATATTGTATTGAAAAATAAAAATATGTATATTCTTAAAAATTATTGGACAAAAATGGAGAAACTTAATAATTTTTTTTTGCTACAAAGAAATGATATATTTTTACCAAATTAATAATGTGTAGAAAACCCCTTATTCTTAATAACCCCCTGAAGTCTTTTTGGTATTGACTCTAATAATTTATTCATAAAATCTGGAGAAATATTTTTCCAAGTTTCGTTCAAAATTCTTACTAAATCTTGCTTATTGTGTATTGGATGTTTTCTAACTTCACGATCCAAGTGCTCCCAAAGGTTTTCAATAATATTTAAATCAGGACTTTGCGCGGGAAAGTCTATTAAAGTGACCTGTTCCTCTTGAAACCAATCCCTTACCACTCTAGAATTGTGTTTTGGGTCATTGTCTTGTTGAAAAACCCATTTAACCGGTAAATCTTCTTCTGCATATGGCAACATTTGATTCTTCAAGATATCCAATTATCTTAATCGATCTAAAATTCCAACAATAACAAACAGTGGTCCCGTACCATACCCTAAAACACAACCCAAAACCATAACCGACCCGCCTCCGCGCTTCACCGTGGATCTGGTGTACTTGGGATCATATCTTTTGCCAACAGGACGGTGAACCCAACGCATTCCGTCAGAACCAAATAAATTAAATTTGCTTTCGTCAGAAAACAGTCTTTTTTTCCAATTTTCTACAGTCCAGTGGAAATATTTTTTGGCAATTATCAAACGGGCCTTCCGGTTTTTATTGGAAGATCTTCTACTAAATAAATCTTCATCTATCAATCTTCACTGAACCGTCTCAGAACATATTGCCAGATCGCCTAGTTTCTTTAAAATTGATGCCGCGGATTTTTTGGAATCTTTTTGGGCAATCCATTTAATACGTTGGTCTAACTTTTTATCAGTTTTTCTGGGTCTTCCCGATTTTTCAAGGGATATCAGGGTACCACGAGTGTTGTACTTTGATATTGTCTTTCAAACAACTGATTTGTGAACCAGAAAACGCTTTGCAATATCCACCTGTTTGATACCACTTTTTTAAAAATCTTAAATTTTTTGTTTTAATTCCGACAAATTTATACCGGCGGCATTTTAGTTCTGATATAGCAACGTAAAACAGATAGACTAATCAAAATCAAATACAGAAATTAGTGAAAAATATTTATAAACTTTTTTGGTTCTCCACTTTTGTCCAGCAAAAAATCAATATTTTTTAATTAAACGGCCAAAACAATTTAGAGATAAAAAATTTGTTTACCAATTTGTTTTGTACGGTAAGCACCAAAAGTATATATAGACTAAGCAACCGAAAAAATAAAAATATTAACATTATTAAAAATTTTCAAAAGTTTCTTCACTTTTGTTCAACAGTGTAAATGTTTGCAAAGAAGTAGAAAGTAAGAGTAGTAGAGTAAGAGTACGTTGAAAAAAAATCAAATACTAAAACTTAATTTCGCCGAGAGAACGGACAGTGTGTTGGTCGGACCCTGAAATGATGGAATGCCCCCCCCCCCCGTCTCCTGGCGATACCTCGTTGGAAAGCTTATGATAAAGGAAAAACAAGGGATTTATATTTTTAGAGCTAATGTCAAAAAAATCTAAAACTTGTTTTTTATTTTAAGCAGTAATATATCGGGTTGACATTTACATTTTAGAGTAGTGTTATGACGTCTAATACTAGGACTGTTTATTTCCTTTTGCAAACCAGCTATAGCAATATATGTCGTCGTGGGGGTCGTTTGTAGAAATAACGTGCTTTTTTCTGTTAAATTTAATTGAATTTTTAATTGAATGTCTTTATTAGCTTTGCTAAATAATTTAAAAAGTAAGTTTGGTCTTCTTTGCTGCAGTTCGGCATCTAAGGTTTGATGATTGATGTCTCTGGTAAATAAGTGCCTTGCTGCTTGGAAACTCTGAAAATATTCTTGCATTCTATGCTCTCTCGAAAGGGTAATTCTAGAGTACTCGAAGGAGCGCCTGATCTCCTCAAACTTGACTGACTCACTTTTGGCGTGCCAGGTCATTCTTGTTTCCTTTTAAGTGATTGTTCTTTTATCCATCTTTTATTTACAGAACAAACTGTATTTTGTTCGGTTTACTTTGAATGCTGGGCTGCCGCTGGAAAGGACCAAGCATTTTCCAACTGAGTAACAATTTCGGCTTTTAGCTCTTTGGTCGTATGTAAAACCATTTTAGGACTAAATACCATGCCCTACTTGCGAGCGTAAAACGCGTTCTCCGCACCAATTTTCATGTGGAAAGTTCAACTTCCCGCATGCCGTGCGTAAAAAAAATTTTCTTGGAACATTTCAGCCCATATTTAACCTATCTAAAACTCTACTTCGGAGTGAGCTACGAATCTCAAACTTTGCACGGTCGTAGACCTTCATAGAACTAACAACCACTCCAAGTTTCATGGACTTCCATAAGGTAGTAAAGTAGTTACGAAATTTCAAAAAACTTCAATATTCTACTGTACTTCCAGACATACAAAGCTGAAATTTGGCAGACTGAGAGAAATTATGACCAAACCCCTGGAAAATTCTAATTTACTCCCCTCCCCTATACATGTAAAGTTATGTAAAAGTAACATTGTCCACGTCCAGAAATGGCAGACTGATAGGAACTATGATAAAACTATAGGAAAAAATTTAAAAACCCCAAAATTTTAATTTGCTTCCCTTCCCTATAAATGTAAACTTGTGTAAAAGTAACATTGCCCACTTCCAGAAATGCTTGAGAGCTGAGCTTTGGAAGGCCGATAGGAACTATGATAAAACTATAAAAGAAAATTAAAAAACCCCAAATTTTAATTATCTTCCCTCCCCTATAAATGTAAAGTTATGTAAATTAACATTTTTCACTTCCAGGAACGCTAGAGAACTGAGCTTTGGAAGACTGATAGGAACTATGATAAAACCATGGGAAAATATTTAAAAACGACCTCAACATTTTTAATAAGGCATTGCAAAAGTTTTGAACAATATTCCGCATATTTTACTACTGTAAAACTTAAATATTATCCAAATCCTTTAAAAACAGAGTGAAATCATTACAAAAACATTTCATGTAAAAAAAGCCAAGTACGCGAAACTGGTATGCCGTAAAAAGAATTGAGATAAAAGTAAAGCCAAGTTCTCCACAACAAATTTCAAAATGAATGGTTCGTACTAGTTTGGAAATGTTTTTTTGGCTATTACGGCTGCAGATGACTCTTAGGCACAGTGGTAAATTGAACGTAAAGAAGTTTGGCTGGAATAGCAAAGTTTAAAAAGCATTTCCAAACTAGTAAGAACCATTCATTTTGAAATTTGTATTGGAGAACTTGGCTTTACTTTTATTTCAATTCTCTTTACGGCATACCACTTTCGCGTACTTGGCTTTTTTACATGAAATGTTTTTCTTATAACTTTTGTTTTTTTATGTTTTTCACACGCTCGAAGAAAAAATTATGTTCCTAACTTTTTTGAAAAGTTCCTTTTCCGCATCTGACGGCTGGCCGAACTCTGCTATGCGTCGGTCAGCCAACTTCAATCGCGTGCCGAAATGTGACATTTCCGCTGTTGAAAATATACAAGTTTTATAGCGCGCCCTAACGAGTGCATTTTCAAATGAAAACACTGTACTAAAAATTAAAAATTGAAATAGTATATTTCCTAACAAGTGCGAAAAGTGTCACTTTTCCGTACGCGATTGCAGTTGGTAGACCGACGCGTAGTATAAAGAAAGCCTTTTCATCATCAATGTAAATTATAAAAAAGAAGAAAATTATCAGGCACGAAAAATATCTGTTGTACGGTAAGATAACTAAAGAAGGTTTAATTTAAACTTTGTTTTTATATTTATTACTTTAGACGCCGTCGTTTAATAAAACATTTTTCTTGGAGACAAAATTGACTTGACGTAAAATAATTTTTCCTAAGCGGCTTTTAGGGAAAATGAAAAAGGCAAGAAAATGTCGACATTTATTACACAGGAAAATATGCTAAAATTAAAAAAAAAGAATAGAAAATGTAATTGAGTGGACTGTGGTATCCCATTGTAGAAGGTTTTATCTTTTTATTCATGAAATGTGTAAAAAATATCTAAAAAAATCTTAGGTTTGGGGGAAGGGGACGGAGCCCCGAGGCCCCTCGTTTGGGTGCGCCCATGCTACTCTGATAATAGATCACACAATTTTGTCACCAGGTGTTTTCTTCCAATTTTATTTAGAGGTCCTTATATTGGTGGCGTCATAAATCTAAGATGGCGGCTTTTTTTGTGTTGTGTTGTGTTTTTTCACCAACTTTGGCTCATAACTCTTTTTAAATCAGTTGGACAGAAAATCTATAAGTACGTTTTTTACTTGCAATAGAACACCAAGCAAGATGGTATAGAAATAAGCTTAATGTCTTAAAAAATAAAAAAGATATTATTTTTTTTAAATTACTAAAAAATAGTAACTTTTTCTACCCAAAAATTGAGGAGAAAGGTTTTAAGCTCCCCAAATCAATTGGTTATGAATCACTCAATTTCAAGTTGCTTGGTGTTTGCCTCAAATTTAAGTAAGAGCGCCTGTGTATCGTCATATATCGAACATTGCAATTTTTTCAATTTTTTTTTCACAAACTTTAGCTTTTAAATTTTGCCATATCAACTTTACAGAAAACTTGTAGGAATTGCAATTTATTGACAATAGAATAGCAATTACGCTGTCGTTTTAGTAAGCTTAAAATCTCCAGAGCTGCAAAAGATTGTTATTTTTTTTAATGTAAAAAAAAATAAAAAAATTCAAGATTGAGCCAAAAAGCTTAAGACTACCCTCGATCGATTGAGAGAAATTATTGCTTATGTTAAGTGGCCATATGACGTCATAAATCTAAAATAGCGGCATTTTCAATTTTTTTAGAAACTTAGGTTTATAACTTTTAAATAAACTAAATAATAATTAATATTGCAATATTTTGTTAACCAAAGAAATATTATATCTTTGTTAATTTTTAATATACAAAGCTAAATTCTTTACTGCATAAACAAGTGCTCTCTTGCAAACAAAAACATATTTACAATTTTCTGTAATACTAATTTAGCGAAAGTAATAAGCCAGAGCTTGTGAAAAATATTTAAAAAAGCAGCAATTTTGAATGTATGACGTCACACAGGCCCTTTCACTCAAATTAATTTTCATTTAGTTTACCGACTTAATATTTAGTAATTCATCACCAATCAATCGATGGTACTGCAAAACTTTTTTGCTCAATCTATAAGTTTTATAATTTGTTGTTGTTCTTTTGCGAACATGGAGGTGGAAAAAGTTAAAAACAAAAGTTTGTGAAAAAACATGGAACAAATCGCATTCTTGGATTTATGACGCCACACAGGCGCCCTTGCTCTTATTTGAGGAGAACATCCGGCGACTTAAAATTAAGTGATCCATTCCCAATCAATTTCAATTTTTTGACTTTTTTAAAAACTTAATATCTGTTAGTTTTTAAGATATGCAGTAAATTCACGGCAATTTGGTCCATATATTCACTGGAGTCCCAAAAGAAAGCAGAGCAGCCAGAGGGGTATCCTTGTTAATAAAGAAAAATCTAAAGAATAAACGATTGCATTAGTGAAAACATACTTCGAGTGAACAGGAAGATGCTTGGACATAATATAAGCATAATAGCAGTCTACGCACCATCAGATGACGAAAGAGTAGCTACAAAACAAATATTCTTTGACCAACTGGATGAGACTATCACCAAAATCGGTAATACCAGAGAAATAATTATGCTTGGCGATTTTAATAGCCGAACTGGTAGACAAACCCAGAGCAAAGTGATAGGACCATTTGGAGAGGAAGTAACAAATGATAATGACTTAAGACTGATGCAATTGTGTAAAACCCACAACCTAAAAATAAATAATGGTTTTTTTAAACATAAGGATATTCATCGATATATCTGGATTCAGCCAACAAGAAATCTTAAATCAATCATTGATTATGCTATAGGTGGACAACACTCACAATTAAAGTGGTATGATGTGCGAGCACTTCGTGGTGTTACCTGTGGATCTGACCACCATCTGGTAAAAGCAAAAATATTATTCCCTTTAAGAAAAACAAATAAGGACGAAAGTATTAGAGAAAATGAAAACCTAGAGTGCATCAAAGACAATCAAAAATACAACTTTAGAAGTCTAGAAATCGAAAGTACTCAAAGAATGTATCAGAACCGATTAGATCAAAAATTAATTAACACAAATCACTCATTTGAAGAGATATATACAAACATAATAAAAAGCTTGAAGGAAGCAAGCAACGAAGCTGTTGGATACCAAGATAATAGAAATAACAGGAAGATGTGGTGGACGGAGAAAATACAGGAAATGGTCAAAGAGAAAAAACGCACATACTTGAAATGGCTCAGTACTAAAGAGCAAAGAGACCTAGAAATATACAGGGAAACCAGAAGACAGCTAAGAAGTTTGATACGCACAGAAAAAAATTAAATGTTTGAGCGCAAATGCCACGATATAAATACACACGTAGGAGGTAGGCAGAGCTCTGAAGTATGGAAATTCATTTCTACAGTAAAAAACCCAACAAAAGAAAAAGTAAACATCCAGATCATCAAACCAGAATAATGGACAGAACACTACAAGGAACTGCTGCAGGAGACGAGACCCAAATACCTAACAGCCTCTCCGAGGAGATACATAGAAGTACATGGAGAGGAAGTAATCATCGAAAAAGAAATGATAAAGAATAGTATAAAAAGCTTAAATCCGGAAAAGCTAGCGGACCTGGGGGAATATATGCTGAAATCCTCAAATATGGATCAGAGAAACTACTCGAAAATCTCACATATATTATCAATCAATGCATAAACGGACATCCAGTACCTAATGATTGGAAAATTGCATTCATATCCTCAATACATAAAAAAGGAAACAAGCTGGATTGTAACAATTATAGAGGAATTTCAGTCACCAGCACTCTAAGTAGATTGTACGGTAGGATTCTTAGAGATCTAATAGAGAATGATTTTCATGAACAAGAAGAAGAAGAGCAAAGTGGGTTTCGTGCAGGCAGATCTTGTAGTATTAATGTTTTTTGTCTTAAAGAAGTAATTGAGAAAAGAAGCGCCAGAAATATAGAGACTCATGTTACCTTTGTGGACCTACAAAAAGCATATGATACCGTTCCAGTAGAAAAATTATGGACGGTGTTGGAACAAACTAATACTAATCATACATACATAAAAGCGATAAAAGAACTATACAAAGGGTCAAAATCTAAAATTAAAATTGGAAATCGACTTTCAAAAGAATTCCTGGTAACAAAAGGCTTAAGACAGGGATGTTGTATCTCTCCAACTCTTTTTAAAATATATATCGCAGTGGCTCTAAAAAACTGGAAACGTAAAGTGTAGGGCATGGGAATACAACTTAACGACCGATTTACTATATACACACTACAGTTTGCTGACGACCAAGTAATTGTAGCTAATGATAAAGAAGACATGGAGTATATGATGAGAAAGTTAACGGAAGAATACCAAAAGTGGGGACTAACAGTGAACGTGGACAAGACACAGTACTTATGTATTGGAAACGAATCCAGTGAGTTAGAACTAGACAATGGACAAACAATATCTCCATGCAATGAGTATGTATACTTGGGTGTCACATTTGATAAGACAGGAACAGACTGTAAAGAATTGAAAAAAAGGATAGTAAAAGCAAAAAAGGTTATTGGATGCCTTAACAGTATTTTATGGAGCAGAGAGATAAGAAAGAATGTAAAATTTAACATATATGAAACAATGGTAAAAAGCACGCTGTTGTATGGAATAGAGACTTGTCGCGTAACAGAAAAATACAAAACAAAAATGGAAAGTGTCGAAATGGATGCAATAAGAAGATCAATGATCTAGATTAGATCACATAAGAAATGAGATCATAAAAGAAAGAATGGGAATCGAGGGAAGCATAACGGATGACATCACTAAAAGGCAATTGATATGGTACGGCCATGTACAACGGATGAACGACAAAAGATTACCAAAACAGGTCCGTCCTAGAGTGGCAACCAGTAGGGCGCAGAAAAAGAGTCCTAAACTAGAATGGCAACAGTCAATCCAAAGATCAATGAGTCAAAAGAATCTGACAGAAGATGATTGTCAGGATCGAAGGAAGTCGAGAATAGGCGTCGGACAACGTAGAAAAACGTTCTAAACCGACATAGTAGTAGTAGTAAATCCACTCGTCGTAAAGCAAGCCTTTGGCTTAACGATAGGTGTCCTTAAAAACTATGGCATAAAAGGAAAATCAGACTTCACTATAAATATATTTGTACTTTATTGAAGTTCTAACGTTTTAACCATCCATGCAATGGTTAAAAATATTCCGTCCGCTCCCTGGAGTATAACCCGAAGTCCCGAAAAAACTCCAAACTTTATAAAGCATGAAGGCATGGGCCGGCCAAAGTTTATATATTTTTCATAAAAAGATAAATCTTTAGTTTATTAGAATTTAGTGCTTAAGCAAATATTATATCAAAAGACACATAGACTACATATACCTACATGAAAAGTATTAAAATGATTTTGTGAGGAATTTTTACTGTCAATGTTTTCTTTTCCATAGATAATAGATAGGCTACTAGATCCCAGCAGATATTTATTAAAAGTTTTTTCATGTCATCACATACTTCAATTTAATAAATAGTGGACCTAATTTATCATCTTTATTCAACATACGATAGTCATTATTTATGTCGTTTTAGAAAAGTAACCTATCAAATATCACAGTAGTGAGTTATAAACCATTAATCACTAGTAAGTTATAGATTATACCTATCAAATAACACACTGGTAAGTTATTTGTTGGATCTGGTGCTGGGGTCACGGGAGTGCCTCGCTAAGTTCACGCTAACTGCTTTTCTTGAAACATTTCAGCCAATATTTGACCTATCAATAACTCTATTTCGGATTGCGCTACGAAACTCAACAACAGCACAGTTGTAAAACGTAATAGTTCTAACAATACTTCCAAGTTTCATGGACTTCCATAAAGCAGTAAAGTAGCGGAATTTTAAAAAATGTCGAATAATCACTCACTCACTCACTCACTTATGTATGGATCATCAAAATTTTACTGTACTTCCAGACACGCTTCAAATCCGAAATTTAGCAGACATAAAACTTATCACCAAACTCTTTAAAAAAATCAGAAAACACCAAAATTTTAATTTACTCCATTCTCCTATACATGTAAAGTTATATGAAATTAACATTGTCCACTTCCAGAAACGCTAGAGAGCTGAGCTTTGGCAGACCAAAAGGAACTAGGATAAAACCATATGAAAAAATTGAGAAACCCAAAAAATTTAAATTACTTCCCTCCCCTATACATGTAAACGTATATAAATGTAACATTGCCTACTTTCAGAAATGCTAGAGAGTTGAGCTTTGGCAGACCGGTATGAACTAAGATGAAACTATAGGAAAAAATTAAAAAACACAAATATTTTAATTTACTTTCCTCCTATATACATGTAAATTTATTTAAAACATTTATTGTAAATTTGGTATCTGTGCCATTTTCGTACCTTTATTTCTGAATGTTTGCATCAAACGCCAACCATTGTGTAAATAGGTAACAGGGAGTATTAGAATAGTACGTATATGGTAGTAAGCAATTCAGGCATGTATAAAATATAGAAAGGTGGATAAAACAAATAAATAAAAAAGAGTATCAAAATCTAATGATTGCCAAAAATTAACCCCTCTCATGTCCATTATGACTTCGTTTCCATACTTTATATAAAAATTAGAAATTTTTGAACGTCACATACCAACCAGGGATATAATGCTAATGCACAAATTGATAAAAATAGAAATTTATTAATTTCAAAATGAAAACTAAAAAATGCAAAATCTATTTGAATAAGACACTGCAAAAGTTTGAACGGAACAATATTCTGCATATTTTATTATTTAAAGCTCATGTAAAAAGAAGCCAAGTATGCGAAAATGGTATTACCTAAAAAGAATTAAGATAAATGTATAGCCAAGTTTTCAAATACAAATTTTAAAATGATTTCTTTTCTGTTCTACAAACTGACAAAGTTTTTTTATACTTATACTTATTTGTAGAGGATAAACTATCAGAAATAACCTCCTCTATCACCTGCTGCACTTTAGCTCCCAAGTTATGAGACACCCTGTATATATGTAAACTGGATTTTTTTTGAATTTTGAAAATATTTGAAATTTTATTAGAATTTTGAAAACTTTTGAAATTTTATTACAAATTTGAAATTTTTTTATTGAAAATCAGAAAAACTTTAAAAATTATCAAAATCTTTAAAACTCAATGATCTTTTATTATTTGTGAACTAGTTTAATATTTAAAAAAAAAATCGTAACTATAAATAAATTTTGTTTAAAACCTCTTATAATTCACGTCTAGGTTCATAATTATCTAGAGAGCATAAATGGGCCATTAAACTAGTATTATTGGTAGGTCGTAGGCCTAGAGTAAAATATTTCTTCTTACCCTAAGGTCGTACGTAATATTTACACCGTCACATAAAATAAAAAAAGTTATTTGTATATCTGATCAAACCTACTTATCCCGGGTCCTTATAAAATAAAAATATCTCAATTTTTCGCGCAAATATAAAAAATTATGAAAACCGCTGAAAAAAATATAGAATTTTTTTTGGATAACGTAAACGTTGCTTTAAAAAGCAGCTCTTTAATCTAAATTTATGTGATGGCTTTGAAAATGTACCATTTTCGCAACTTTGCCGTGTATTATTGCAATACTTTGATCAAGTTTTTTAGTATAAGTATAAAGATTTTGGGCTTGAATTGCAAACCGATAGTCATATATTTTAATCGATTCGTCATAAGACCATGTTCCAAAAAAATAGAGATACCTGCGAAAATCCTGCATAAACAACCCGCCATCTTTGTTTAAAAATGGCGAAAAGCAGTTTGAATCAAATGTACGTAACTTTTTTATTCCGACATCGATTTTACTCAAACAAATTGTGATTAGCTTCTACTGTAATGGTCTATCCAAATCACTATCAATACTTTGTTTTTTATTTGTCCCTATACTATAAATTCTGTAAGTTCCTCAAATATGCTGTTTTTTTTAGGTTTTTTAATCTTAGCTCACACATATACTATACTATAGTAGTGTGAGCTATGGTGATCCTAATTTTTTCGAGAAAAAAAAAGTTGCTCCGATTTCAAAAATTTTTATATATCTTTGCGTTTCAGATGATTTTGAAACTTTTTTGTTGCGCCGTCTGTCTGTCTGTCTGTCTGTCTGTCTGTCTGTATGTCTGTCTGTCTGTCTGTCTGTCTGTCTGTCTGTCTGTCTGTCTGTCTGTATGTCTGTCTGTAACGACCAACGCGCATAACTCAAAAATTGCTTGCCCGATTTCAATGAAATTTGATACCTAGGCTGGCTCTTGGGTCGAGATGGTCCCATTTAAAAATGAACAAAATCCACCGAACACAAGCCAAATAAAAGGGTGGGCGTAGATTTTAAAAATTAGAGTTTATGTGAAAATATGGCGTGTGTGATATCAAACGAAAGGTAATTGAGTTTGAAGTTAAACAAAATATATTTTAGTTTTTTTTAAGGGGGGGGGTATATTTCAAAAATTATAGTTTACGTAAAAATATGGCGTGTGTGATATCAAACGAAAGGTAACTGACCCCGGAGTTAAACAAAATATATTTTTGTTTTTGTTTTTTAAGGGTGGGGGTAGATTTCAAAAATTTGAGTTTAAGTCAAGACATGGCTTGTGTGGTATCAAATGAGAGGTAATTTAGTCTGGGGTTGAATAAAATTTATTTTAGTTTTTAGTTATATCAGCTCACACGTACGCTATAACTATAGTAGATACCTAGTGTGAGCTTAGGGGCCCATATATTGGCAGAGTATTTTAAAGAAAACTACTGGATTTACAAAAAAAACATAAAATATAAAAAATTTGCAGATTGTTAAGATGTATTTATTGTGGGTCTAATATTTGCTGTAGATTAAGCGGTTCTCGAGTTACACTTAAAAAACCACTAAATTGGCCTATACCTACCCCCAGGTACAAAATTTTCATATTTTCACCAAAGTCATGAAAGTTACTAAAAAACTATAGAGATCGAAAAAGGATATCAAGCTTAATAAGAAACGGCTATTAGTTTCACACAGGGGTAATATGGCGGCTTAAACATGGCCGAAGCGTAATTTACAATTTTATTTTTGAGGGTAATTTTTTATGTAAAACAAACCCCTACGGGGTGAAGGTGTACCCCAGCTAAAAGACAATTTAATTATCTTCAAAAAAGGATAGCACACTTTTTGTCGTAAAGTTAATAGTTTTCCTGAAAAACACAAAAAATATGCGGCATACATAATTCGATGTTTTCGTTCCATAGAAGTACGAAAATGGCATGGGTCCATTAAGGGAAAAAACAATTTATGCACAGATAAGCGAATCCCAGTTACATATTTAAACTCAGCGTCAAAACTCTTACACAGAACATATTTGATACTTTTCTCTTAAATTGACAGGTGGTGACGTGATTTTGGCAACTTCTTAACGGTTTGAGCTAGAGACTTGGTTCTTTTTTTGATTTGTGGACAAAAATGACCGACCAAAATTAATCACCACTGGCATGTTTTTATATTTGTAAAATATATACAGATTGTCCAAAAAATCCGGGTCTACCCAAATCTCTGCTAAACTATTGCAGATCGATGACATCAAGAGATTTATTTTATGCATACATTTACAAAAAAGTTATAGGTATTTATATTTTAGCTAATTATTCGATTTCTATTTTCTAAACAACACCCTGTATTTCGAAAGCGGAGCAACGTTGGACTAAAGTAGGTAACTTTTAATTGTACTGACCTTTCATAGACACAGACTGTATAAGTTTATCTATATTTCCGTGCTTTTCCATGTTTTTCCTGGGTATGCTGTAATTGACCAGAGGCAAACAACCAAAACCTTAAACTACATGGGGAATGGACGAATGGGAGATGGCGGGTATAGCTATATTTAAAAATTTGTAAAAAATGGTAAAAGAATAAGTTTCACAGTCGATAGAATTTGACACGTTTTTTATCATAGGCTAGGGACAGTTGGAGTACATGGTTTTTCAAAGACCTTTCAAACAAGATATCTCTCAATAGGGTTTTTGTTTAAAACAACAAACTTGTAAATTTTGACAAAAACTGAAAAAATTAGTTTTGACAGTTCATAGATTTTGATAGATTTGATTGTGTAGACAATTAACGGCTATATCAAAATATGTATTTAGTTGTCAAATACCTACCTTAAAACGAGGTATCAATCGATAAGGATTTTTAATTAAAATTTTTAAGTTGATCGCCCCTATGTCGCCCCCTAATGCCGGAGCAGCACAACCGCCTCTTCATAAAATAGATCTCTTGATGTTAACGATTACTGCCAAATATGGTTCAGTTATCTTCAATAGTTCAGAGGATGTTTGAGTGGATTCAGAGTTTTGGGACACCCTGATATATATATATATATATATATATATATATATATATATATATATATATATATATATATATCTTGTTTTCGCTCACTCTCGTGGCATCTCCTTCTTACTCTCTTGGCTAATTTTAGTGCCAGGAAGAGAAGCGAATCTGTCAGAATAGTGCCCGGCACAATTAGTGCCTGGCACTATTGCAATAAGTCCCTAATACAAAAAACAAGGGATTTTAATCTGAGTAACCAGCTCAGGAAAAGAAAGACCTCGGGGAAGACTGCATTCCCGGCCGTTTTAACAAACAGTAAAAATAAAGAGCCCTCAAAAAGTTGGCGGCAAATTCAGTTGAAAAGGGTACACTAGGAGATTGGATTTTTAATAAACCAAAACATATTAACAAGACCCTTTTTATAATAATTTTTAATAGGTTCAAAAAAACGTCATATAGAAACAGCGGTATATGATACCGGTAGCAGCGTTAGTATAAGTTTTTGTGTTTGCCTCTCTGAGTGGGTACATGAAAGAAACCTTTTAAACTGATATAACTCGTAAACGAAATGATCGATGGCTGTTTCGTTATATCCATTTATCAGGGAAAATACTACGAATTTACTTTTTTAGGTGAAATAAAGCAAATATTTACCTGTAGATAAGCAGGTACTAAAACTAAAAGAAAAGTTTAGGCCTATTAAATATAGTATGTATTCCAGATACATTTACCTACTTATTTTATGGAGATTTATGTAAGAAATACAACTTTAGATAAATGTAAAAAAAGCAAAAACTCAAAATTGTCTTTATTATTATAGATTTATTTATTGCTAGGATAGGGAAATATACCAATATCAACATTTTTATCAGAAAATTTCAAAAAATTAATTTGGAAAAGTATAAAATTTTAATTATGCAACAGTTAAAATATCGAAATGCGGATTCGACCAGTTATAAAATTTGTTTTGGGCGCCAGGCGGCACCGTATTCAAAATTTTTAAAAATATGTTTTGTCGGCAAAATTGGATAATTTTGTCTACAAATCAAAAAAAGAACCAAGTCTCTAGCTCAAACCATTAAGAAGTTGTCAAAATCACGTGACCACCTGTCAATTTACCAGAAAAGTATGAAATATATTTTTTGTAAGATTTTTGACGCTAAGTTTAAATATGTAACTGCAGGTTCGCTTCTCTGTGCATAAATTATTTTTTCCCTTAATGGACCCATGCCATTGTCGTACTTCTATGGAACGAAAACATCGAATTATGTATGCCGCATATTTTTTGTTTTTTTCAGGAAAACTATTAACTTTACGACAAAAAGTGGACTACCCTTTTTTAAAGATAATTAAATTGTCTTTTAGCTGAGGTACATTTTAACCCCGTAGGGGCTCGTTTTACATAAAAAAATTACCCTCTAAAATAAAATTGTAAATTATGCTTTGGCCATGTTAAAGCCGCCATATCTACCTCAGTATCAGTTTCTGTTTGAAACTAATAGCCGTTTCCTAGTTATCTTGACATGCTTTTTCGTTCTGTATAGTTTTTTAGTAACTTTCATGACTTTGGTGAAAATATGAAAATTTTGTACCTGGGGGTAGGTATAGGCCAATTTAGTGGTTTTTTGAGTGTAACTCGAGAACCGCTTAATCTACAGCAAATATTAGACCCACCTTTTTAAAGTTAAGTATTAAGTACTTCAATAGATCAAAACATAACTCGACATAAAATAGACTAAAATGTTAATATTACATGTACACAAAAGAAAGTAGAAACAGCATAAAATTAAAACATAATAAAATGTTAGCTCCCGATAAATTTCGCGGTTGTTTGTAAATTTTTAAAACCACACAATTGGATGACGGACAGAGTGCATTTTCGCGCATTTTGGACATGCGCACCAAGAATCAGTGAGATCCTTTCTACCGCCTCGAGAAAATGGCGTGTTAATTTACTTTCTCCAACAATTTCAAATTTCTACATTTGAAAGTGCTCGATTTCGGTGTATAGAACTAAAAACTTCAGCCCTTCAGCTACGTGGTGCCAGCATTAGATCAAGACAGGGGCCCCTTGGAACGTGGAGAAATTGGCTGCAAACTGGTGAGTGCTTTGTTTCTGATTTCCGTTGTGTGGTACCAACAATTAACCTATGGACCTTAATTATTTCGTGATTTCATATCAATATATTTATGTTTGTTCGCGCTTTCATTAATTAAAATATATACAGTCCATTGCAGTTATCGTTTTTCTAACTGCGGGCAAACATAAGTGCTTCTTCGACCCGAATTATTTAAAATTTACTCCATACGACGGTATTAATAAGTCGGCCATTTTCACGCCGAGATCATACGGCCTTGAATTTTGCCAATCGTATTGAACCGAGAGAGAGTGTCGCTCGACCTTCGGTTGTCCGGCGCGATTCACCTGTTTTCGGTCCGCTGCTATGGTAACGTTGGGTCTACCGCGTGGTCATTCAGTAAACAAATCGAGAAGCAATCAAAACAAACAAGCACGAGTTTTATGATTAGGTGTATTCCATATCATTTCGATATTTAAAACAATTTTCATCAATTGCGATAAATTAGTGCATATTTTCGACAATTCGTCATTTTTCTATTTCAGAAGCAGTAATTTAGCGTTAATTGTATATTTACCGACAATTTCGTCATTTCAAAGGTAAAAATCATGTCTATCAAAAAAGCCGTGTTTTCACAGACCGCGGCAACGGACGAAAAAGCGAGAAACGAGTTTCAAGTGACGTATTCCGATTTGGATGAAACCTTCGATAAATGCATGCTGGCACATAATGATGTCATTATGTTGATAGACGACTCGGACGACGAGGAGTTTAAAACGCAGGATGCGATCCTTTCAGAAGCTCGTAAATATTTTTATGCGTGTAAGGGGGTTTACTCTAAAATATTTCCGGTTGAGGCCCCATCCTTTTCGGGATCATATGTTCGACAAAACGAAACTTCAAAACTCAAAGAGTTAGGTATTCCCATATTTCGAGGTAATAAAAAATTATGGCCAAGCTTTTTCGATCTTTTTAATAACATTATAGATCAAAATCAAAGTCTAAGTAACGTTCGAAAACTTCAATATTTATTTTCATATCTCGAGGATGAGCCTTTAAAATTGATATCTGGGATTAGCTTATCTGATCAAAATTATAAAATTGCTTACGACAAATTAGATATCAAAACAAGCGAGACCTCGCAAATGATGCTTTAAGCACAATTATGAACTCCACATTAAAAAACGAGTCAGCTAAAGAATTGCGTAATTTAATTGACACCTTTTCAGAATCCCTAGAAATTTTAAAATCACTTAGCTTTGGCGTTGACAGTTGGGACTTTATTATTTTTTTCATTTTGTTAGAAAAATTGGATATTCCGACGCGTTCAAATTTCGAAATGAGTCACGCCAATACTAATACCGAAATTCCCACTTTTCAGTCACTTTTTCAATTTCTAGAAAAAAGATGTAAAGTTTTGGAATCACTTCCTCAATCAACAGCACCCAAAAAGGTGCCTACCTATCAAAAATCAAATTCTATGCAAAATCAGTTTGGGCAAAAGCCTACCTATCAAAATTCAAATTCTATGCAAAATCAGTTTGGGCAAAAGCCTATCTATAAATTATCCAATTCGCCTTTTATAGGACTGGCTGGCACCTCAACTAATTCAAGTACGGGAATAAAATGTTTCCGGTGTAATCAAGGTCACGTGCTTTCGAAATGTCAAACATTTCTTGACCTCTCACCTATCGATCGCCTATCTTTCGTTAAGCAGAAAAAATTATGTCTAGCGTGTTTTCATCCCTTGCATGGGGTAGATACGTGCAAATCAAAATATTCATGCAGGACTTGCAATAGTAAAAGGCACCACACTTTAACTCATATCTTAGAAACTAATAAAGAGTCTGGAAGCCAAGATACTAGTCCTGTCATTCACACACCACCTGTCAATAATCTTCATGTGTCATTAAATACCTCAGGACCTTTAGGTACCTTTCTTTTATGCACCGCCATATTAGATGTTATGGACGGTTGCGGAAATTTTCAACCAGTAAGGGCACTGCTTGATTCTGGATCACAGACAGGATTCATCAGTGAAAAGTGTATTCAGCGTCTTAATCTTCCTAGGCGAAGTTACACCACTGAAATATTCGGATTAAATCAAATGTCTTCTTTTACTTCCAAAGGGCTCGTTCAATGTCACATTAAGCCACAAGGACAGGTCACTCCTTTACTTAATTTCGAAGCAATTGTCGTTCCACAATTATGTTCCAATATGCCTACATTCACTTTGAACGATATCAGTGGAAACACTTGGAAAACCTTAAACTTGCCGACCCATCTTATTTCAAATCTAGACCTGTGGACCTAGTTATTGGTTGCGAGCTATTCGCACAGATATTCAAGGAGGGCAGGGTTCTTGGACAAATAGGGCAACCTTCAGCCCTTGAAACCATCTTTGGCTGGGTCGTCATGGGAAAAGTGGACGAAGTAGGTAGTCTTACGGAACGAACCAGTTGTTTTTTAACGAGTCATTCACCTCCGTTAGAGGTCATTATCCCTAGGTTTTGGGAAATCGAACATTTGCCTAAAAAACAAATCTTATCAAAGGAAGAAAAACAAGCCGAATCAATTTTTACTGCGAGTGTCGTACGACAACCGAGAGGTAGATTCATGGTAGATCTTCCGTTTAAAGATAAAATAAACCCTGACCTAGGAAATACTTATCCGCAAGCTTATCGTAGATTTTTACTTCTAGAAAATAGATTAATCAAAAATCCTGATCTGTACACTGCCTATTCAAGTTTCATGCAAGACTATATCGATTCTAATCATATGAGTTTAGTTTTATCTAGTCAACCAAAAGTCGACGTATCATGTTTTTTAGCACATCATTGCGTACTAAAGCCGGAAAGCTTAAGTACAAAATTAAGGGTAGTCTGGGATTGTTCGGCAGTCACCCCAAAGAATATTAGTCTCAATGACACGTTGTTATCTGGACCGAAACTTCAAAAGGATATTGCTTCTTTACTCCTTATGTTTCGTCTTAATCCTATTGCCTACATTGCTGATATCAAATAGATGTTCCGTCAATTCCTTATCAATCCTTATCACCGTCCTTATCAAAGGATATTGTGGAGGTTTTCACCACAGGACCCACTTTCAGTGTGGAAACTTTCTACTGTCACTTTTGGCATGACATGCTCACCTTTTCTAGCCATGCGTACATTAAATGAGTTGGCAGAGAGAGAAAAGGAACGTTTTCCTATGGCTAGTACTGTTCTAAAAACGTCAATCTACATCGACAATATCTTGGGAACTAGCCCTTCGCTTTCTGAAGCTTTTTCCCTTCAAACGGAACTCAATGATTTGTTGAAGTCGGGAGGATTTGAACTTAAAAAATGGGCAAGCAATTGTCCTGAGTTATTGGCCACATTGCCAGAGTCCGATCGTCAAATGCCTCTCTCCTTCGACAAGGAGGAACCCCACTTTATCAAAGTTTTAGGACTTCAATGGCATCTAAAAAACGACATTTTTTCTTATCAATGCCGAATGAAGGACAAACCCCCAACCAAACGTTCTATTTTATCTATCATAGGAACAATCTTCGATCCCTTAGGTTTTCTTTGTCGCTTATTGCTACAAGCAAAATTTATTTTGCAACAGTTGTGGTTATCGAAAATAGGCTAGGACGAATAACCAGATTCTTCTATCATCGACTCTTGGAACAAACTTCGTTCTGAATTCCCGCTTCTTTCCAATTTTCAATTACCCCGACAAATCAAACTGTCTAAAACCAATACCTGTCAAATCATCGGCTTCTGTGACGCTTCAATTCGAGGTTACGCAGGCGTCGTATATTTTCGTGTAGAAGAGGAAAACAATATATCTGTTTCTCTCATATCTGCAAAATCTAGGGTCGCGCCTTTAAAGTCAAAACTTTGGCTAGGCTAGAACTCCTAGGCGCATTTCTTTTAAGCGAATTAATTGATTTCGTCTTATCTAGCTTTGAAGGAAAAATAACTTTTACAAATATCGTTACTTTCTGCGATTCGCAAGTCGTATTGCATTGGCTTTCATCCCCTCCTAATCGCTGGCAAATCTTTGTTGGAAATCGAGTCAGTAGAATCCAAGAAATTATTCCCTCAAACTCATATCGCTACGTTCCTTCTGCTTTAAATGCAGCCGATATTGCGTCACGAGGGGCCACCCCCTCACAGCTCATTTCACATGACATGTGGTGGAACGCACCGTCGTTTTTGTGGTCTCCCGAAAACGAATGGCCCGATTTTCATAAATCAAAAATGCCGATTGATTTCGGAGATAGTAATCTGGAGGAAAAGCCAAAGGTCTGTTGCAATGCGATAATTGACGTTAACTTCTTAGATCAGCTTCTTATCAAATATTCATCTATATCAAAAATTCAACGTATCATTTGTTATGTCCTTCGAATAGTTAACCTTTTGCAAAACCATTCCTATCAAAAACCCACTAAGCCACCGGACCAAAAAATTATTTTTGAGAATATTGCTTTTCCTACCATCGGTGAGATGCAAAGTGCGTTATACCTTCTTATCAAACGCGTTCAAGGTTCTTGTTGTTCTGAGCTTTTTTCCGCGTTATCTAAGGATAAACCAATACCGAAACCTTTTCGAAAACTTTCACATTTTCTTGATGAAAATAATATCATTAGAGTCGGTGGCAGATTACAAAAATCTGACCTTTTGTCTTATTCTGCAAAACACCCCTTTCTTACTTTCGAGTAACCATCGTTTAACTACTCTTCTTATCGAGTCCACTCATCGACAATACCTTCATCCTGGGTTTAAAACATTACATAATCTGCTTTTACAGCAATTTTGGATATTATCTGCCAGACGGGCAATTCAAAGAACCATATCCAAGTGCTTGCAATGTTTTAGAATCAACCCTAAACCCTATAGACCGCTCATCAAATCAATCAACTTAAACCTTTTTCGAGTGTAGCTATCGACTTTTGTGGACCTTTCTTTGTGATTCCTCATCGTTACCGTGGTTGTAAAGCTTTCAAATCGTATGTCTGTGTGTTTGTCTGTACGGCCACACATTGCGTGCATTTGGAATTAACCATGGAACTGTCCACCGAAGGGTTCGTAGGTGCATTCCATCGATTCCAATTTCCAGACGTGGAAGCGTGACGCAATGCTGGTCAGATCAGGGCAGTAATTTTATAGGGTTTCGTAACCAATTACTTGATTACGCAAGAAGTGCGTCCACCAGACTTTCTATTCGTTGGCATCTGGGACCTCCTCTCAGTCCACATTTCAATGGCCTGGCAGAAGCTGACGTCAAAAGTTTTAAAACTCACTTTGTTCGAGTTGTCGGCGACCAGAAGCAGGGCTATCAAAACGAACGGGCCGCGATCCTCCACTTTGTTGACGTCACATCGGGGGCTGATTTTTTTTGATGGTAACGTCACGACCCAGCTGCTTGTCTTTAAAATAATGAAGTTCGAATGACGGTTCATGAATATTTGATTTGCTTTAAAATAAGCCGGTTTTTGAGATTGTTTTTACTATATTCTTTCAGAACAATTTTTTTAAATGTATGGTAATCCTTAGTTTTTCAGAGCCGCGTCATTAGCTCACACTAAAATTAAATTTAAAACAGAAGCGAATGTGACAAACACAGATGACAAAGTGAAATACATGTCAAATATAACAGTTGGTATGCGGTACATAGCGGGTAATTTGAATTTAAAATAAGGAATGCTAAATCTTAAAGATTTTAACCTTTAATCCATCCTTACAAAAGTTTGGTGGAATATGAGAATATTTCACTGAAATTTCGCAAAATTCTGTAGTGCCATTTTAATAAGACCCAATGTAAAAGTCAGCCCCCGGAGAACAGCTGATTTTTTCAAGGTCGTGGCCTGTATTTTTGTGTTGGCCTTGCCCAAACGTATGGCTTGGATTAAAAAGTAGACGCTTTTAATAAAATTTGAAAAGGACTGCTTTCAAATGACGTTGACAATTTGTCAATAGGGACTTATTGCAATAAAACCAGGCAGGGCTATCAAAACGGACGGGCCACGATCCTCCACTTTGTTGACGTCACATCCGGGGCTGATTTTTTTTTGATGGTCACATCACGACACAGCTGATTGTCTTTAAAATATTGAAGTTGGAATGACGGTTCATGAATATTTATTTTTTTTATATAAAGCCGGTTTTGAGATTGTTTTTACTATATTCTTGCAGAACAATTATTAGCTCACACTACTACTATACTATAGTAGTGTGAGCTATGGTGATCCTAATATTTTCGAGAAAAAAAAAGTTGCTCCGATTTCAAAAATGTTTATATATCTTTGCGTTTCAGATGATTTTGAAACTTTTTTGTCTTGCCGTCTGTCTGTCTGTAACGACCAACCCGCATAACTCAAAAACCGCTTGTCCGATTTACATGAAATTTGGTACCTAGGCTGGGTCTTGGGCCGTGGTGGTCCCATTTAAAAATGAACGAAATCCATTGAACGCAAGCCAAATAAAAGGGTGGGGGTTGATTTCAAAAATGAGAGTTTATGTGAAAATATGGCGTGTGTGATATCAAACGAGAGGTAATTAAGTCTGGAGTTAAACAAAATGAATTTTAAGTTATTTAAAAAAAAGGGTGGGTGTAGATGTCAAAAACTAGAGTTTAAGTGAAAATATGGCGCGTGTGATATTAAACGAAAGGTAAATGAATCTGGAGTTAAACAAAATACATTTTAGTTTTTAAAAAAAGGGTGGGGGTAGATTTTAAAAATTAGAGTTTAAGTCAAAACATGGCTTGTGTGGTATCAAACGAAAGGTAATTGAGTCTGGAGTTGAATAAAATATATTTCAGTTTTTAGTTATATTAGCTCACACGTACACTATAACTATAGTACCAAGTGTGAGCTTAGGTGCCCATAGATTGGCAGATAGTATTTTTAAATATATAGTAATCCTTAATTTATCAGAGCCGCTTCATTAGCTCACACAAAAATTAAATTTAAAGCAGAAGCAAATGTGACAAACACAGATGACAAAGTCAAATACATGTCAAATATAACAGTTGGCATGTAGTACATGACGGGTAATTTGAATTCAAAATAAGAAATGCTGAATTTTGAAGATTTTAAGCTTTTAATCATCTTGTATCCTTACAAAAATTTGCTAGAATATCGGGATGGTGTCTGAGAATATTTCACTGAAATTTCGCGGAAATCTGTAGTGCCATTTTGAAAATATCCTAAAAAAATATCTGACCGCCCATAAGACCCAATGTAAAAGTCAGCCCCCAGAGAACAGCTGATTTTTTCAGGGTCGTGGCCTCTATTTTTATGTTGGCCTTGCCAGAAGTTGTCTATCATGGAAAAGTCCACCCTTACATGTCGCATAGAATCTGTACTTAATAGTCGCCCTTTATCTCCTGCCTCTTCAGACCCACACGATCTTCAACCTCTTACCCCTGGGCATTTTTTGACCCTTGATCCCTTAATTCAGAAATTCCGGAGTCAGATTTGTCCGAGGTTCCCCTAAATCAGCTCTCGAGATGGCAACTAATCCAACAACTACATAATGATTTTTGGAAACGGTATTCTATAGAGTATTTGCATACGCTACAACAGCGACACAAGTGGGCTGATTCGTCCCCAAATATCAAATTAAATGATTTGGTTATCATAACGAGTGATCACATTCAGTCACCTTTGAAATGGCCAGTCGGTCGGGTCATCGAACTGCATCCCGGCGGAGACGGTCAGGTGCGTGTTGCGACGGTGCAAACGGCTACCGGTGTTTACTAGCGGCCAGTTGTAAAACTGTGCCTCTTGCCGAATTAAAAGTAATTTTAATTTTTTCTACCTATTGCAGTCAATTATTACAATAGGTAATTCTTTATTATTATTTTTTTAATTTTGTTTGTTTGTTTTGACTTTTTCGGGTTTTCGTTATCTCTAAATAAACTTACGCTACTTATCTGTTTTTCAATCATTTATATTTATCGGTCGATCATTTTTCTTATATCTATATCGGTCCGGCTGATATTCTAAAATTGTGTGTTTTGGAGGGCTCCCGCTAAATTTCGCGGTTGTTTGTAAATTTTTAAAACCACACAATTGGATGACGGACAGAGTGCATTTCGCGCATTTTTGACATGCGCACCAAGAATCAGTGAGATCCTTTCTACCGCCTCGGTAGAGAAGAAAATGGCGTGTTAATTTACTTTCTCCAACTATTTCAAATTGCTACACTTGAAAGTGCTCGATTTTGGTGTACTGAAGCATAGAACTAAAAACTTTAGCCCTTCAGCTACGTGGTGCCAGCATTAGATCAAGACAGGGGCCCCTTGGAACGTGGAGAAATTGGCTGCAAACTGGTGAGTGCTTTGTTTCTGATTTCCGTTGTGTGGTGCCAACAATTAACCTATGGGCCTTAATTATTTCGTGATTTCATATCAATATATTTATGTTTGTTCGCGCTTTCATTAATTAAAATATATACAGTCCATTGCAGTTATCGTTTTTCTAACTGCGGGCAAACATAAAATATTATAAAAAAATAACAACAAATAATTAAAAATTATAAAGCTTAGTAAGTAGGAACTAGGCTAATAAAATACCATAAAATAGTTTATATAGAAAAAAAAACAAAATAGAACCTTTTACAATGTTAAAAATATTAGAATACAAAAATGAATAGAAAATAAAATTTTTACAATTATAGTAGGCTAAAACGTTATAAAATAGTTAAAATATATATATTAAATTTCCTACCTAGACGAACAAGAAAGATAAACAAGACCATTTGGGAACTCACACAATGTCCAGAACTAGCCGCCCTAATACTTTACAGATTTTTTCGTGTTATGGGAGGGGAAAATTACCCCAGTTAAACCCCCTCCCCCGACCCTGTAGAACCGCCAATGTGGTATGAGTTGATTATAAATTAAATATTTGAAATTTTTTTTAGGTGCTGTTTGATCGATAATTCGAAGAAGTGTCAGTAGGTATATAAAGCAACTCGCAACGTAAGCGTTCTTGAAACAAATAAATTTAAAAAAAGAAACACATTTAACGGTGTTTTTGCAGATGATTAAAAATTAAACAGTCAGCTACAGCCCTATTTTTAGGTTAACAGTATCCCTCTTAACTGCTTTAATGTTTTATCTTTGAAACGTCGAACTAAAAGACGAGTTGGCATCAAAAAGACGTTTCAGGGGTGCTCCCTTTAGCTCATCCGAGAAAAGTGGTCTGTGATTTTCAATTTGCTAAGTAAGGACGTCCTTTGCTTATTGATTTTGATCATTTTCGGTCCTTAAAGGTAATTAGATTGCATTCGATTCGACAAGAAAATAATTAATTTAAAATTTAAAAAAAACAATCACTCATTTATATTTCTTTACAATGATACAATGTGATAACTTAAAAGCTTACAATCGTACAAAGAACGACAAAAGTATATATACACGAGCATTAATATTATGCAATGGTCTTTTCAGACGCGGCTCTTGCCGCAGGTTATGTGAAGGGGTATGTTATAAACACCAGTATACAAGTTATTCACTTTTAGAACTTGTGGCATCCTAGAACTCGTAGAGCGTGGTACACCAGTTGAAAGAGATCAGCAACATATTTATAGGCAAAAAGTTTTATTTATAATGTCTTTTTTTTGTTTTAACTGACGTACTCTGCTCTAAGAGTTCTAGGTCGCAACGAGTTTTAAAAGAGAATAGCGATTGTACCGGTATTTATAATGTAGCCCTTCACCTTGCCTGCGGCACGAGCCGCTGCTATTTAAAGGTACAGTAGACTTGCGCTGGTGTGAACACACGCTTGTGTGAACCTCCCAGTAGTGTGAACAGTGAGGATCAATGTATTATAGTAGTATAAAGAGTAATGAGCCTCGATCGTAACGTTTCATGTTTTGCTTTGTAAAATGGTAAAAACCAAGAAGTTTTTAATTCTTGATCCTAGAGGTAAGTCTGGAAGGCAAATCTGAGAACGAAATGAAGATACCTGAAAAAGTTGCAGTAAAGTATGTTTTGGAATCACTTAAAGTGGTTACATTATAGTCACAAACAAACAACATAGGTGTTAGAGCCTAAGAAATATTGAGACTGAGCAGTAGCCATTGGTCAGCTAGATAAGTTCGGATTAAAATTACATCGTAATTTACCTAACGATATGTAAATTTTTAAGCTTCATAAAAATTCATAATTGTAGTATTTGTCGATACATTAAATTGTTATTTTCAGCAGAAACTTTGCTCTGAATTATAAGAAAAGTTACATTTAAAAGTTGATAGGTATGGATTAATTACATCTTACCAATAATATACCGGTTTTAGAATAGACCTTCCATAGTGTGAATAATCTCCATGGTATGAACGTGCAGATTTTTTTCGTGTTCACACTAGCGCGAGTCTACTGTATATTATATTAATGTTTGTGTACATTGGATAAATTAATTTTTTGATCATCGGCTGAAACGGAATGTCTTACATTTTTCTGTGTATATTGTACAGAAAATAAATTATAGCAAACATTTTTGACAGACTTAAAGACTTAAGCTTTAACTATTAGCATTAGGGCAAGCTCTACCTTTGGCCAAAGCTTAATTACAACAATTTTTATTGATATTCATAACACCAATTAGTTTCAGGAACAAAAAACAATATTTTTAACATACCTTGTGGTATTTGATGGAAACTTATTTGAATCCTAAGCCAAAAGAAGGAAAAGACCAATAAAACTGAGAGAAAAGATAAATGAAATGTAAAAGTATCCAAACAGAAGAAATCGAGGCGAAGAGAATCTTAAGGAGCAGATAAATTAATTTTCTGAAATGAAATGTTTCTTTTTTAATTCTGATTTATTTTATTGTTTTTGTCATTATTTTTTTGTGGGTTTTATTTTGCAATTTTTAAGCAAATAAAAATATTGAGAAAACAACAGAAGAAAATGGGAAAAAATATTTTATATCTTTTTTAAGTTGTCAAAATCCTATTTTAATATATTTTTTTGATGTATGAATGCATACGATTTTTTTACCAGGATAAAATTTACAAAAAATTGCTCACAACATGACACAATTTCAAGAGATGATTTCACACGATTTTTCACATTAATATAAGGAGTCTGCCACTATATTTTACAGAACTTTAACTATTTTACAGCGGTCAATTAACCACTAGCTGAACGGCCAAATTCGGTCAAAATATGTCAAATTTGTCAAATCGAACGATGAGGAAAATTTAACGTTATTTTCGTCTGGTAAATAAGTAGGAATTTGTGTGTCTTTAAAATCGTACTTTATTACAATTTCTTAATAATTTTTATTTTTCTTAGTCAATTGATGGGTCAAACAGAGTACCTGTTTTGCCCTATGAGCAGAGTTTTAAGTTATAACCTATTTAAATTATTACAAATATTTATTTTTTAACACTTCTTTAGAAAACATTTATTGTTAGTTGGTAATAATGTTATTTTACAATAAATTGGTTTACTGATACCTACGATGAATTTATTGACGGGCAATATTTTAACTTGATTTTTTTAAGGTTATTACTTTGCATTATTTTATTACAAAACTAGAAATGTTTTACTTTATTGTGTTTATTATAGAAAATATATAAAGTGCGGACCTAAATATACCCCCCCATAAATTAATTTTTTTTGCTTCTAAGTTATGTCAGAACCTAAAAATAAGTAAAAAAATTTAAATAGGAAAACGTGATAATTTTTTCAAAACTTTTTTTGTTTATTTTAAATTTAAATATAAATCTGATACCTTCCTAGTATATTTTTTAAATTATTTTTTGCTACTGAGACAACTTAGAAGCATAAAAGTTTAATTTATGATAAACTCAATCAACTTAAATTATTTTTTTTGCTTGAAAATTGATTTTTTTTAGAAGAGCGCGAAGAAAAATAAACATATCTCCTAGGAAACTAAACCGATTTTAATAATTTTAAATGTCTGTATAGAAAATCAAAATACCTTTCGAAAGAGGTGTTGCATGCCCCCCTACCAATTTAAAAATTTTGATGTTATGTCAAATTTTTGACATTAGGTTAGCTTGAAATGATTGTCACTTAGCTCAAATATCCTGAAAAAAATTCCCAATAAAACGGCTTTTTAACAGAAATCGATAAATCTTTTTGTTTAAAAGGTAGAAGGGGGGTCCAGTATTTTAAGCTATTTTATGTTTATAATTCATGAAATATGTGCAAAATATCTAAAAAAATCTTAGCTTCGGGGGGGGCAGTCCCCCCCTTATATACGCCACTGGGGGGTATATTTAGGTCCGCACATGTAGGATAATGTAATTTAAGATTAATTCTAGAACAAGTATTAGGCTGGCACTGATGCCAGCTGTAATGGGTCATGCACAAATTACGTGACAGGTATTATTTAAATTCATGACCTGCTCCCCCATATAACATTTAGTAGCGTTTGGGTCAATCCCTCACCCTAAAATTACGTAAATTTTTTAAGATATCGCAAACCCTACTATAACTAACGATTGGCCTGATTTTGAAGTAATGTTCATTCTAAAAATACAAATAATAAAAATACTTTGCTGATGCTGTCTCTAATTAGCAATTATTTTTTTCAAAAACGTTTACCTACTTAAAATATCCTTAATTCCAATTATGTTTTACTTGTTTGACGAATCTGCTTTAAGATCAAATAATAGGCTTAAAATTTATCCAACAAGAGACGTCTGGGATTGGTGAGGTTAGGCCTTCTGTAGAAAATAAAATATACCGAAGGACCACTCGAGATAGCTCGAGAAAAACGTGGGGGAGTTAAGAGGGATTGTATCTTTCCACAGGGCTCCAACAGGGAAAAAAGAGCCTAAAAACTTAAATACTAAAAATAGCGCAGCAATGAAAAATTATCAAGAAACGACTTACCATTAGATGTCTTTTGTAGCTACTTGGCTGGCCAGCCCGATTATACGCGAAGTACCAGACTCTCCATTGTTCTATAGTTCAAAATGTTCCAAACACTAATATCTAATAAACTAAAGCGTAAAATTAATAGTTTCCACAATTTTAATATAAAATGATAGCGGTGCGGTGACTTTCCTTGCACGTGGCGCGTGGTTGAGTTTCTGTATTGTGTTCGCGCAGACAATCGGCGTTTTCGTCTGCTAGGCCGAATTTAGC
This sequence comes from Aspidapion aeneum, assembly GCA_963576565.1. Taxonomy (NCBI): domain Eukaryota; kingdom Metazoa; phylum Arthropoda; class Insecta; order Coleoptera; family Brentidae; genus Aspidapion; species Aspidapion aeneum. Next base: position 39,626,949 of record OY755040.1, read on the forward strand.
CGCTTATCTCAAATCCTTCATTGCTGGAAGAAGCGCGCGAAGTTTAAATTTAAAATATGGAAAGATATAGCGTAAAGTAAATAAAAATAATATTCTAAAAACGCTTGTAAGCGTAGAAAATGTAACCCAAAACTATTTAAAAACTAAGAGAGATAGCTTCTCTAATTTTAAGGGAAAATTAGAGAATATAATTATTTACAAAAAATAAAAACAAGTTGGGAAACTTGTTCATTCGGCCCACCAAAATGAGCATCATTTTTCGGTAGGTGAATCTGAATCAATTGGAAGGGGGCAAAGCTTGACTAAAGGTCGTTTAAAAATTTCAATAATGCGACCTACCCGCCATTGAAGGGGCGGTGATAACTCGTCTTTGATAAGAACGAGGGTACCTATTTTTGGCTCTGCGCATGGTTCCAACCATTTATTTCGTACTTGAAGGGTATGTAAAAATTCTTGGCTCCAACGACGCCAAAAATCGGCTTGTATTCGTTGGACCAAGTTCCATCGCGATAACCGATTCTCAGGTTTACTTGAAAAATCTTCATCAGGAACAGAAACTAAAGGTCCATGTGTTAAAAAATGTCCCGGTGTTAAAACCTGTAGATCGTTACAGTCGGTAGATTGCGGGGTCAAGGGGCGAGAATTTAAAATCGCCTCAATTTGACAAAGAACCGTGTACAACTCCTCATAACTTAGAATTTGCGAGCCAATGGTACGAATTAAGTGAGTTTTTACTGATTTTATCCCTGACTCCCAAATACCGCCGAAGTGGGGAGCTGATGGAGGGATAAAATTCCAGGCGATAGCTTGTTGCGTGCAAGCATTTCTTGCAAGATCAAGCAATTCTTTGCTTGATTTAACGAAATTTGTGCCATTATCTGAAAAAAGAGTTTTTATGTAACCTCTTCGGGCAACAAAGCGATGTAGCGCAGCTAAAAAAGCGTCCGAAGTTAGATCTGACACTAACTCGAGATGTAAAGCTTTAGTATTTAGACAAATAAAAAGGCAGATATATGCTTTTTGTGTTTTTACACCTCTGTGTTTACTGAGAGTGATAGGTATAGCACCACTAAAATCTACTCCACTAAAAGTAAAAGGCTTTTGTGGAATCAAGCGGTAGGACGGAATTTGTCCCATGATTTGCTCATAAGAATGCGGTTTGACGCGAAAGCAACGAACACATTTGGATAAAACCGTTTTAATTAAGCGTTTGGCAGATAAAATCCAAAAAATTTGACTAATGAGATATTGGACTGTTTGCACTCCAACATGCAAATATTTTTTGTGCATATATTCAATAAAAATATAAGAAAGTCTACTTTCCATGGGTAAAAGAAGAGGATGTTTTTGTCCGTAAGAAATAGTCATGGCTTGTTGAATGCGTCCTCCAACTCTTATAAGACCATCCTGGTCTAAAAAGGGATTCAATTTTTGTATGGGTTTTATGCATTTTTTCTGGTTTTGAAGGTTAAGAATTACTTCAGAAAAGTATTTTTGTTGTTCGTGCTTAGCCAAACATTTTAAAGCGTTAAAGAGATCGATATAATCTATATTTGTCTTTTTTCTGAAGTCTGCGGATAGTCTACAATTATTTATGAATCGCAAACTACGGGCTAAAAGTAGTTGAATAGCGTAAAAATCGGATTTATTATTTAAAAGCGAATCTAAAAAATTTTCAGTTATTCGGTCACAAGAAATCAGAGCAACATTTTTTCGTTCCTCAGTCTCTAAACTGTCATTTATTTTGACTTGCGGGATTTTTGTTGGCCATTTATCGAAAGATTCTTGTAAAAAACTAGGGGCGGCCCACCATAGGGGATGATTTAAAAGCTCACTCGGCGAGCAGCCGCGGCTGGCTACATCGGCACTATTGAGAAAGGTGGGGGTATATAACCAACATTCTGGATTAATATTATCTTGGATAAGACTAACACGATTTGCGACAAAAGTTTTCCATTTACTTGGATGGGATTTTAGCCAGTGTAAAACAACCATTGCGTCCGAACAAGCGTAAATATTATTTATTGTGAACCTTTTTATGAAGATATCATATGTGTATTTTAAGACCTCAGATAAAAGAGTAGCGGCTAGAAGTTCTATTCTCGGAATACTAACAAATTTTTTAAGTGGAGCGATGCGACTTTTCGCAAGAACAAAATATATGTGATATTTAGCGTTTCGTAAGACACGTAGGTATATTACGCATGCGTACCCTCGTTCACTCGCATCACAAAAACCACAGAGATCGATGGATTCGGCGTTGGTGATGTCAATGTGGCGGGGTAAATTAAATTTTTCTAAAACTTGAAATTCAGATTGATAGAGTGTCCACTGACGAACTATTTCTAAAGTAGGCGTGGCGTCCCAGGAAATACCAAGTAACCAAATTTGTTGAATCAAATATTTTAAAGTGAATGTTACTGGGGTAAGATACCCATGGGGGTCATAGCAGCGTGCTAAAAAAGAGAGAAGCGTCCTTTTAGTACAGCTTTGCTGATTAGGTAATATGTTAAATCGAAACTCGTCGTAGGAAGGATGCCAGCACAGGCCTAAGACCTTAGTGACGTCATCCGAATCGAGAGATAAAACTGCGGGGTTGACTAAGGAGGGATCTAAATGAGAGATCACTTCTGAGCGATTGCTAGACCATTTGTGTAATTTCAAGCCAGCGTTTCCTAATAACTCCGTAAGCTCATGCTGCAAATTTAACGCCTCTTGAACCGTTTTACATGAAGTAGTGACGTCATCAATATAGGTATCGTTAAGTATAACTTGAGCAGCGTGAGGGTAGTTATCATATTCGGACTCAGCTAAGTGCTGAAGGGTGCGTAAAGCGAGATATGGTGAACAGTTCACTCCGTAAGTGACAGTTCGTAGTTTAAAAACGGAAACTTTTTCATTAGGGTTAAACCGCCAAAATATTTTTTGGTATTTTTGATGATCAGGGTTGATATTTATACCACGATACATTTTTTGAATATCGCAGGTGAGCGTCACAGGGTTAAGGCGAAAATGTAATAATATTTGAATAATATCTTTTTGTAGTTTTGGACCCGATAATAATACTTGATTAAGCGAAATATGCGTAAAGGGGTCAGTAATACTCGCATTAAAAACTACCCTTGTCTTAGTAGTGATAGCGTCATTTTTAACAACAGCGAAATGTGGAATGAAATAGCTGTCTGAATCGAGCTGTCTGAATCGTCTTCTTTTTCTGAGTCATAGTCCATATGACCCAATTCCAAATATTCATTCATAAATTTAGAATATTCACAATACAAGTTTTTATCGCGAAGCAGTTTTTTTTCTAAAGATAAGAAACGATTTAGCGCGACTTGTTTTATTGCGGGAAACTGCGGTGGATTTTCAAATGTGCGAAAGGGAAGGGAGACAGTATACCGGCCGTCTTGAATACGCGACACGCTCTGTTTAAAATAATTTTCACAAATTTCATCCTCTGGTTTCAAATGAGTTTTTTGGGGGACGCAGTCGGTTTCCCAAAATTTTGAAATTAATTGCGAAAGCGAGTCATTTTCATTTTGACAAAAAAGAGCATTAATTGGCGGGGTAGAAATTAAGGGTTGATTTATTTGTCCCATCAAAATATAGCCGAAAATAGTTCCCATAGCAAAGGGATGATTTGGATCATCGCTAGCGATTTTTTCACCCTGTATAATTAGTGGAAATAGATCCATACCAATTAGTAAATTTACAGGCGAAGGGTTGTAAAAAGTGGGATCTGCTAAGGGTAAATTTTTTATAAAATGCCAATTTTCTGTATTTATTTTTACTGACGGTAAATCAGTACAAACTTTTTGCAAAATAATCACTTGCGTAGACACAAAAATATCTGGTTTTTGAAAATTACAAATTTTAATAAAAATCGATCCTAGATCAGAAGTAAGAGAGTTGCCTCCAACCCCCTGTATATTTGAACATAAGGGTTGTCTTGGAAGGCCCAATTGTTGCGCTAATTTTTGAGAACAAAAAGTGTTTTGCGAACCGCTGTCTAACACGGCTCGAACTGTTTGAAAGTTACCGCGGACATTTTGAATTCTTACTAGGATAGTTGACAATAAAACTTGCGATTGCGCAGAAATAAAACCACAATGCGTGGGGTTAGAACCCGAAGGAGTTGCGATTGGTACTTGTGAATTAGAAGACGTCGAAGTAAAATTTTGATTATTTTGATGAGAGGCACTTTCAGGGAAATTAGTTTGAGTAGAGTAATTTTGAAGCGGACAACCAGTAGCCGGGGATCTAAAACTTTGCTGGCTGGCGAAGTAACCACGTGGTGCGCTACTTGGAGACGCGTTGGGAGAAATATTAGAGGGATTTTGTGAGAAATTCACGTTAGCATCAAAATGTGATCTCTGTTGATTTTGAGAATTAGCGCAATTAGAATTTCGCTCAAAATGAATTAATGAGTGATGTCTTTGATTACCAGGGCAATAGCGACATGAGCGTAGACTTTGACAAGAATTTGTTAAATGTATTGAGCTTAAACAATTTAAACATAGTTTTTTATTTTTAGCGTAAGCATAGCGTTCGTAGGGAGATTTACCTTTAAATGCGTGACATAAATATATTGAATGTGTGTTAGAATCACAAAAAGCGCATCTATCTTTAGAATGAGTATTTTCCGTACCAAGTAGCGTTTTTGTATAATAAGGCGAGGCGTTATTTTTATAAAACTGTTTATTATTTTTAAATCTATTTTTAGATTGTAGCGAATAAAGCGAATTACATTGACTTTCAAGGAAATTATAAATTTCTTGATATTTGGGCATTTCATTAGACCTAGAATTAGCTAGTTCAAAGCGCGAAAGTAGTACCTCAGGCAATTTATCTAGTAAAATGTTGGCGAGCGGAAAACACCATTGATCAGTGTCGTAATTTAGAGTTTTTAAAGCCTCAATGTTTTCTGAAAAAACATCAAGCAGCGTGCGCAGCGTTTCTGGATTGTCGTCTTTGAGAGCGGGAAAATTATACACGGAGCGCCAATAAGTTTGAGCCGATAAGCGGGGGTTATGATAGCGTTTTAGAAGCGTATTGTAAGCGATTATATAATTAGCGTCGGTTATTTGTAAATGTCTAACTACGTTTAAAGGCGGTCCTTTTAGGTAGGACAGTAACAAATTAAATTTAGCGTTTGTAGGAATACTAGGATTATTGTGTACAGAACTATTGTACATATCTAGAAAGGTTGGAAACTTAGTGATGTCGCCATGAAATTCGACAATGCGCAGTCTTGGCATTAAAGACGTCATAAAGCGGTCTGGATCAGAAGAATTTGAAATTTGCGTTAAGTTTTGAGGTTGAGGAGCTTCAATTTTCATCTCAAATAGTTGTTTTTGAATTCTTTTAATATCATAGAAGCTGTCGTCAAACTCAGTAAGGCGTTCATTTTCTTCTTCCAGTCTCTCCGGACTTGCCGAATAAGCCTCTATTATTTGATTTTGATAAATAAAAAATGTTTCTTTCATTTCATCAAGGTCGATAAGTCGAACCTGTAAACACGGTTTTTTTGTATCATCCGTTAGGCAAGCATTAGCTAAGTTATGAAGAGTATTAATGCGATTATGTTGCACATTACGGAGTGCTTCTAACTTCTTAAGTTGCGTACTCATTGTGATGTTTTTAAAAAACTCCGTTAAAACAGGTGAACGATTAGTTTCCGAAATTTTTAATATTTAAAAATTAAAAGCGTTTAAAAAGAAAAGAAAATAGGCGATAAAAAATGTAAACAAGTCTCATTTACCTCTCTAATATCGTTGTGTTGGAAACTTTTCCTACGTGCAGTCGACGCCAAGCCAAAAAGAGGTAGGAAATGCGCGAAAACAATGCGCGTTCGGTACTTTTTTACTTGTTATTTTTACTGCTAGCACAGCAAAAAGATCAAGGTCATGCGTATTTATTAAAAATTTTATTTTTAACAAAATGCGATTTAGACTTTAATTTTTCCCGGGTCCTGTTATCAGGCTCGAACCTGGACCAAATGGTGAGGTTAGGCCTTCTGTAGAAAATAAAATATACCGAAGGACCACTCGAGATAGCTCGAGAAAAACGTGGGGGAGTTAAGAGGGACTGTATCTTTCCACAGGGCTCCAACAGGGAAAAAAGAGCCTAAAAACTTAAATACTAAAAATAGCGCAGCAATGAAAAATTATCAAGAAACGACTTACCATTAGATGTCTTTTGTAGCTACTTGGCTGGCCAGCCCGATTATACGCGAAGTACCAGACTCTCCATTGTTCTATAGTTCAAAATGTTCCAAACACTAATATCTAATAAACTAAAGCGTAAAATTAATAGTTTCCACAATTTTAATATAAAATGATAGCGGTGCGGTGACTTTCCTTGCACGTGGCGCGTGGTTGAGTTTCTGTATTGTGTTCGCGCAGACAATCGGCGTTTTCGTCTGCTAGGCCGAATTTAGCCGCTTATCTCAAATCCTTCATTGCTGGAAGAAGCGCGCGAAGTTTAAGTTTAAAATATGGAAAGATATAGCGTAAAGTAAATAAAAATAATATTCTAAAAACGCTTGTAAGCGTAGAAAATGTAACCCAAAAATATTTAAAAACTAAGAGAGATAGCTTCTCTAATTTTAAGGGAAAATTAGAGAATATAATTATTTACAAAAAATAAAAACAAGTTGGGAAACTTGTTCAGGGATACTACCTAATATTTGAACAAATAAACTTCAAAACAAGGTTTGAGGTAACATCTCTATATTTTTCTATTCTTTGATTGTACCGGCAAAGTATTTAGTCATAACCAGTGAGGAAAACGCATATGCGTAATATTCCAATACTCCCTGTAACCTATTTACACAATGGTTGGCGTTTGATGCAAATATTCAGAAATAAAGGTACGAAAAATGCACAGATACCAAATTTACATAGATAAAGTTTTTGTCAACTGTGAGCCGATGATTTGACATGACGAATACACGAATAAAATAATATGCACGTGTAAAGTATAAACAATCAGGACATTTTAACTTAATGATCGCAAAAAGGATAGACTGTGTCTATTGATATTGCTATTTCAAATATGTTTGCATTCTGCATCGTAAGGTACCGTAGCTATTGCAATAATACGTACTATATAGAAATAATTATGTCTTTGAAATCAACCAATCAGGTCTTTTTTGCTTAAAGACCCTAAGGCCCTCATGTTTGCATCATGAATCGGCAGTTACCGTGGGTACTGGAATATTATGTATTGGGAAAACATGTCTATATAGCAGATGCAATCTTGTCTTGTGATGTCGCACATTGGGTCATAAATAAGAGTATGTGAAAGAGATAAAAGACTTAGGTATACAAGTGTCAAATTACCTTTAGACTTGAGCTTGCACATACTAGTCCACCACGAACTCTCGTATAATCGCAGCTTTGGGATCAACCTTAACACGTCATAAGATTTGTACTTTTTTAAAAAGGAAATCCTAAAAAATCACAAAAACTAAAATTTCAGTTTCACTGGAATGAGAAAGAAAATAAAGGATGGACAGCACTTAAAATCGGCGAGTGACGATAACCTGACAGCTCCAATAAAAATTTCCAACCTCGTTATTAACGACAAAGAATCGCAGTAAAATATCTTAGTGAAAACCCGACATTAATTACTGATATCAAGATTGTAATAAACCAAAAGAAGGAAAAGCCACCACTACAACTGAGAGAAAAGGAAAACAAAATGCAAAAGTATCCAACCACACAGAAGAAATTAAGGCAAAGACAATTTTAAGAAGCAGATAAATTAATTTGCTAAAATGAATTATAAAATATATTTTCACATGTAAACTGATCAGTTTACGCTTCGAGTTACTTACTAACCGAAACGTCGCTTTTAAAATAACTATAGACAATGGAAGTCCAAAATTTTGTTTCTACCGATTTTTAACTTGAGCGACGATCTTTGCTTTCAGGTCGTAAAGAAAATCGATCGAGGGACGTTGTACATAAAATATTGGTAATTTAGACGATAACAACGTAAGCTTTAATACTTTTTTAAGCATGTTCTTTTTATAATATCTAGTGCCGTGTCTACAACAAACTAAAGTGTGTGGCGTCCCAGGGAAACAAATAAGAGAGGGGTCTGTTTTAAAAGCAAATTCTTTCACACTGATATTGATTGAACTACCTAACGAATTAAATTCTTAAAAATACCACCGTTCTGTGCTAAATAGTATTCGAGCCTGTTCCAAATTCAGTTTGGATATTACTTAGCATTTCAGCTGTCAGTGATTGTAGAGTGATTATTTTTGCTCAAATTTTATCGAAAGTGGTAGCTCTTAAATAGCCATGCGAACAAATTTGGCTTTTTGTATAGCCTCATAAAAAACTCGTTGGGTGATCTCGGAGGCCAGCTGATAGTACCTTTAGTTCAGGCAAGATTCGGGAAAATCCACTTGCTAGAAGCACTTTATATTACTTTTTGGCAAATGGGCAATTCCCCTTATTTTGACCCCGCTGAATCCGAATATCCTTGTAGCCAACTCGAAATATTGACAGGGGCTGAGATATTCAAGATGGTGGCCAAAATGGCGGCGGAATTTTAAATTGCCGCTGAAAAGCCCAAATTGTCACAATGGCTGCAAAAACCTCCAAAAACCCCCAAGACCCCCCAAAATCTGAAAGTTTGAAGTTTTTTCAAATTTTCTTAAAAACTTTCTCTCAGAAAAATGTATAATATACTTTATTGCAGACAATAAAATTCCCTTTTCAACATGGTATAACTTAATAAAGTTAGACTAATAACAAGCTCTCCAGCGGCGTTCGTTAATTGAAGTAATTAAAAAAAGTTGAAAAAATAACCATGTATTACATATTGGTATACTCAATAAAATTTCCTTCAAAATGACGTATAACATGATTAAATCGGTTGTATAAATAAAACTTCAGGGGCATCCGTAAATTAAATTAATTTTGAAAAAACAGAAAATAAACCATTTTTGTTACAGGTTTTATCTAATTTTCTCAAAAACTAAGCTTAACATAAAAAAACTTGTTCTACACTTTTTTGTAGACAGGGAAATTTCCTTTTAAAAATGTGAAACTCGGTGGGGTTTGACTTATAGCAAACTCTCCAGCGACGTCCGTCAATGGGGGTGATTTCAACAAATCATTAAAAAAAACATGTTTTTCATACGTTTTATTCAAATTTCTGAAAAACCAAGCTCTTTATCAAAAAATGTGTTTTATACTTCGTCATAGCCAATAAAATTTCCTTTCAAGCGATGTATAACAAAGTGGAAGTTATTAATATTTACCGCTCCTGTGGTGTTCTTAATTTAAAAAAATTATTTAAGATCAATCCAAACTAATCAATTTTGTGTCTTATTAGCTTTTCGGTGGATAATAAAGAGCGGCGGATAAAAGGTCGAAAGTACAAAAGGTCGAAAGTACAAAAAGTCGAAAAAATAAGGTCGAAAGTACAAAAGGTCGAAAATACAAAAGGTAGAAATACAAAAGTCGAAAGTACAACAGATCAAAAAACAAAAGGTAGAGAGTTCAAAAGGTCAAAAGTAACAAAGGTCGAAAGTACAAAAGATCGAAAGTACGGCCGCGGGTCCACATTGACTGGACAGGTCAATTCGACTTGATATGGTAAATTTGTATTTTTAATATTTTGTTTTGTCGACTTTTTTTCGACCTTTTGTACTAATGGGAAGCTAAGTTAGCCGCCTCCAGATGATTACCGCAGTGTGGCACGGCGAAGCCAGTAGATCAGTGATTTTTAATACTATGGCGCCTGTTCATAAATAGCATAAGTATAAGGCAAAAAAATATCAAACTCTTCCTAACAGGTTGACAGGTTGGTTGTTGATCCCAATGAGTACCTAATTATGATTATGCCCCCCCCCCCAAACCGTTGCATAAGATTCACCACTTTATTTTTAGTTCCATATGCTTAAAAAAATAGCCAAAAACACTTGTGTCAAAGTTACTACTGTTACTTTCTGCACAAAAATATTGCTTAGGGGGGGCCATGGCTCCTATGCCCCCTCCCCTTATAACCACCGGTGTTCTCTTGCTTTAAAGAACTTATTTAGATAAATCAAAATATCTAATCTAATCAAAAAACAGTTTATTTTAATTTGGAAACATTTTATTTTAGTAGGTATAAATTACGCACCATTTTGAAGTATTTATCATAACATTAACCTCACTTTGTAATATATCATTTAAAAAGAAATTGTCTTAACCTCAATAAAGAATAAAGGCACATTTTATTCTGAAAATCTTAGTTAGAAAAAATATTTAAATATGCAAGAGAAACTGATTATTTCAGTTATTTTTGAAAATAAGTTTATATTAGTTCGGCCCTGAAGCCTTAAATATGGCAACAACCCGACATTTTAATAAAGTTTTTAAAAGAAAATGTTATGTTCTACAATAAAGTATACTACATATTTTTTCCTAAAAAGTGTAGTTTTTGAGAAAATTTTTAAAAAAACCTATAATAAACATGTTTGTTCTAAATAATCCCAATTTACGTACGCCACTAAAGAGCTACTTGCTTTCGGTTCGGTTCACATTATTGACTAATACATATTTGGAAAGGAAATTTTATTATCCACAAAAAACTGTTCTTTGCAATTTTTGACAAAAAGGTTAGTTTTCGAGAAAATTGCATAAAACTGAAAAAAAAAACAGGTTTTTGGGGGTTTGGGGGGGATTTTCTCCGTCCCTGTCGATTTTGCGAGTTGGCAACAGAGATATTCGGATTCAGCGGGGTCAAATTAGGGGGAAATGGTCTGTTGCCAAAAAGTAATATGATTTGCTTCTAGACCGAAAACGGAAAGCCTTTTAAAATAATATGCGCTGAGTACTTGCCTGCTTGCAATAACCACCTCGGAAACGTTTCATTTAAAAATACTCTCACAGGCAAAGTGTCATGAGCTGGGCAACCATCTTGCATAAACCAAGCAAATATGGTTAAAACAGAGCTAAATAATTTCTCCCTCGTAAATTATCATTGATGACAAAAGGACTAATGATATTGTGACCCAAAATCCCAGTCCACACATTAGGTTTTTAAGGATGTTCTGCAGTACGCAAATGTTTATTTTTCCGTGATCAGTAACGAACAACGTAAGAATTGTAACAACCCTGAATTGAAAACGAACTTTTGTCTGTAAAAGGCACAACCTATGCTGCGGCACAAATCATAGTTCCGCGCCATTCCTTTTCTTTCCTCACCCTGTTCGTTAGAAATGGGTCACTATTTTTTGGACCGTGCTATGGCTTGGAATATCTCTTCCCTCAAACGACAACAACAAATAGATTTGCCACATTTTAACAGATATTTTTACCAAAATACCATTCATCCAATCATCTGTACTTTTTTCTGAACGCTAAATGTAATACACGGCATGGCTTGAGCTAGAATTTGCGTAAAAAACAAATACCCAGTTCTCACCTGTTTCACTGCACACGGCGGCATGACGAAAAACTTCGTGAAGACGAGAAGTCATGATGTATTCCCCGACTTTCCCACTACCAGCCAAGTACGCGTCTAAAACAGCGAAAAATATTTAAGACACCGCCCAAAATATATTTTTCTCTCTTTTACTTCTCTCTTACACAAACTAAGCACAGCAAGCACCCTATAGCATTCAATGTGTGTGTTTATATTTCAATTTCATTTTATACGTCGTATAGCTGGAAAGAGTAGAATTGAAAAAATGGGATAGTTCGTTTTAGGCACCTTTCTCGTTTTGCCGGCCGTTCCTAAGTAAGAATCGATGCTTGAAGCCAGGCCCCCAATTTAATTCTTAATATTCCTTTTTCGGGTAGCAGAATTTCAGTTACTGCGCAGGCGTCAGTTTTGGTGGTTTTGGAACATACTCCGTTACGTCATTACATTATTTGTCAAAAATTTGAGGTTTGTCAAAAATTTGAGGTTATGTCTATTATTTTTTGTTCTAAAAACTAGTTGATTGGGTGAAAATTTATCAAATTGTGGAATAAAGTTGTAGTTTTTCTAAAATTAATTGTGAAGATTTATTGTGAACACCATGAAGTGTTTCATGGCATCTAGAAACCTCTCTTAACGTTATTAACAGATACTTGCTAACCTATGGAATGGAATACCTTACTTCTCCCGGATATTTTTCCACAAGCCCATGTTTTACGTGAAGTATTTCCCACTTTTTACAGAAAGAAACATAATTTTACACGACAAACACAAAACACCACAAAATGGAAACAAACAACAAATATGGCGTCTACCTACACAGCAGCTGTCTGTCTACTTCACAAAACACACGTATGCGCACTTGAAAATTCGCGTGTGCGAATTTAAATTTGCCATTGTTTCCAAAGCAAGCCACGAGTGCTTCGCTTTTCAATTTTTTAAACATGTATTTATGCTCTAACGTATTTGGGTAAGCTGGTAAAAGTGCCTGTATCGATATAAAATAGATCCATATACGGTCGGTGCTTCTCCGGAGAGTCGGCTAATGGGTAAACGCTGTATATGCCTTCAAGTTGAAAATATCTGCCAGCCATAGTTAGACAGATCTATTTAATAATTCATTTAGTTATTTTCTACCTTTACCCGCCCTACATCAGGGTGTCATTCTCTGCCTGTGACTTGCGTGGGTTTATTATTTTGTAATAGAGCAAAAATGCTAAATTATATCGTTAATTGAATTGAATTAAAATAACTTTATCATAGCAAAAACATTTCATGTAAAAAAGCCAAGTACGCGAAAATGGTATTCTGTGAAAAGAATTGAGATAAAAGTTAAGCCAAGTTCTTCAATACGAATTTCAAAATGAATTGTTCTTACTAGTTTGGAAATGTTTTTTTAAACTTTGCTATTACTTCTTTATATTTAATTTAGTATTATGCCTAAGAGTCATTTGCAGCCGTAACAGTCAAGATTAGAAAAACATTTTCAAACTAGTAAGAACCTTTCATTTAGAAATTTGTATTGGAGAAATTGGCTTTACTTTTATTTCAATTCTTTTTACAAAATACCTTTTTCGTGTTCTTTGCTTTTTTTACATTAAATATTTTTTTATGATTTCACTTCTTTTTTAAAGGAATTGGATAATATTTGATTTTTAAAGTAGTAAAATATGCAGAATATTGCTCAAAACTTTTGCAATACCTTATTTAAAATGTTGGGGATTAAGTGGACAACATTACTTTTACTTAACTTTACTTATGTATTGGGGAGGGAAGTAAACATAAATTTTGGTGTTTTTAAATTTTTTTCTATAGTTTATTATAGTTTCTATCAGTCTTCCAAAGTTCTGCTCTCTAGCGTTTCTGGAAGTGTTACTTTTACAAATATTTACATTAATGGGGGAGGAGAGTTAATTAAAATTTTGGGATTTTTAAAAATTTTTTCCAAGGTTTTATCATAGTTCCTATCAGCCTTTCAAAGCTCAGCTCTCTAGCGTTTCTGAAAGTCGGCAATGTTACTTTTATATAAATTTACATTTATAGCAGAGGGAAGTAAATTAAATTTCTAGATCCGCCTCTGCTGTTAGAAACCCCGATTGGTTTATATTTTTTGCTCTAATACTAAAAATGAATTGAGTGTGTACATTTTTAACTGCAATCTTTAAAAACCACATTAAATATAAGTAAATGAAGAATTTTGAAGCTATTTCAAATTTTCAAATTTTTTGCTAAGTTTATCCAAGCGGAGCTAAAAATTTTAATTAACGAATATACGCGCAGGAATTTAACGAATCCACGCTAATGGGCATATTTTTAATATGGATGTTATGAGAGTCAATGGTGAATTTGTGTACGAAACGATGCAAAACACTAGTTACTATACACAGATAAATATTGATTTGTAAAATATATTTTTAATTCATTGGTGACGCTTTGGTGATGACCGTGAAAATAATTTACTAAGCATTAATGGCTATCATTCGGGACTTATTGCAATAAAGCCGCACAGTAATTGTGCCGGGCACTATTTTGACAGTTTTGCATTACAACAACAGCTATCTTCTTTCAAAATTAGGCTCTATTGTATTATAATGGCCGGAATTAATAGTGCCGCCAGTACTAATGGAAAACAACCGACTGAATTTATAAATTCTGCTTTGGTATGTCAATTTTGAAAGATCAACTGTCAGTTTTCAAGGAAAACTGTCAAAATAGTTCCTGGCGCTATTATTGCCTGGCTTTATTGTAAGAAGTCCTTATTAATATAGAAGTATTTATGTAGTAAACCTTTCTGTAAGTTATGAATCATCATGATGTTGGTAATACTTACCTATTACATGTTATTTTAGTAACTACAAAGGGACATAGTAATGACTAGATTTACTTAGTAACCCAGTACCCGGTGACAGGAAATCTAAGTAGTAAATACATGGTCGGTATTTAGCAGCATTTATTTACTTGGAAATACATTTTAATCGAAACCACTTTTTCAAGAAAATCCGACAATTCCCACAAACACAAAAACATTTTAATAATTTTAATATAATGTTTTATTTAAAAACACAACGTTCTCATTAATTCTCAAGTGAATACAAGGCAAACAATATTCAACTGAATGCTCGTTTGAAATTCGCATTCTGATCGGATGGGTTCCCGTGCCGAGGCATTCGTTTGGTCCCGCTGCGAGGCTTGCGAATTCTGCCTCAAATGAATATGCGGCTTAAGGTCCGGCGGCTAATCATTCGCGGTGAATTGTTGTATTTCCTGTCTGATTAACTGTAACGTAGGAATGCGATATTCCATACAAAACAATTTTTTTACTTTTGTTTACTTTTCTTACCTAATTGTGATGCTTCATTTAAATCACTGCATACATATTTGTTATTGTTTAACTATACCATCTTTTCCACACAACTGGTGTATATTCCTATCCGAATATGTATTTACCATCATTATTAATAATTGTGCTTTTAATTTGTCATGTTTGTTTCTACAAAAGGTAAATATTTTAATTAAAATTGCACAAAGCATATCTGCTACCGACTCGTATAAACTCGTAGCGAAATGCAACTAAAAATCGCGATGGCCCGTTCTGGTAGTGGAACTATGCGGCAGCGCCCTCTATAGTAT
Organism: Aspidapion aeneum; assembly: GCA_963576565.1. Classification (NCBI taxonomy): domain Eukaryota; kingdom Metazoa; phylum Arthropoda; class Insecta; order Coleoptera; family Brentidae; genus Aspidapion; species Aspidapion aeneum. Next base: position 39,642,009 of record OY755040.1, read on the forward strand.
AATTTTTTTTAATGTTTAAAAAACAAAACCTTTATTAGCTTCATATACCTTAAATTCAACGTTAGAAATGAGATCTACGAAAAACATTATAAAAATAACCATATATTGATGGTATTATTTTTATTGTTAATAAAATTAAGGTTTTTTAAATATTGGTTTCTTAACGTTATTAAGAAATATATTTTTGGTATTGCTTTTACATGAAATTTTCGTTAGGACTTTCAACATGTTTTTTTAATGTCAAAAGTTGACTTAATTTTAACACAAATTTGTGCTAGAAAAAAAAAATTTCAACATTTATTTAAGGTTTTTTAAGATTTTGTGCTTAGTGGGTTAGTTCTAGTAATTACAGCATATGCTAAACTTAACCTAAGAAACCAATTCAATTCAATTCAAAATATACTTTATTGTCAATAATCAAAAATCATCTGACAAAGCAGGCTAAAGCTAAAGTGATAAAAAAATAATAATATAATAATAATAATACTAGGTTTAAGTAACATATTAAGGCAAATAAATAAACCACTATAGAAAACAATGACACACTAAAATTAAACTATCACAAAAAAAAACAATTTTTTAAAATCAAGGTCTTTAAAGTCAACTATTTCTATATTATTTAAACAATATAACCATACATACATATATATATACATACATATACACACACATACCGTTGGCTAAAAGAGAACCACAAGACTGAAAATAGTTTTGGCTCTGTCTTGAGATTTAAAAGTTTTCAGAACGAACTTGCCTTGTAAACTGAAACTTACTTTTCAATTTCAAAAATCATATGCAGATATTAAAGTATTTTATTCGGTTGAAAAAGAATATCCAAATACTTTGATAGAGCTAAAAATCAAACAAGTTTTAGTCTGTTTCAGAAATATGTTCTTTTTTCCTGCTGGCATCCACCTTCCATTTACATCAGCATGCGTTATGTAGATTTTTTAAACTAGTCTTATTTTTTTGATAACCAAACATTATCACATTATTTTACCAGAAAACAAGAAGACAAGTATGTGTACTTATTTTTATCTGCACGGCAAAGAAAAATTCATACAATTTTGTCTTTTCGTTGTATATAAAAAATCACGAGATCGTGGAACAAAGTATATGAAGGTTCCTATTTAATCTAAGTGTGCAAAGCAGAGAAAGCAAACAGCGTGTATCCAATTAACATTCGGCTAGCTAAAGCGTAGACACAGAAGACCACGGTTCGATATGTTATGAGCGTAGAGGACTGGCTACCTTATTCATTTACTTTTAAGTAATATACCTTATCTCTCGCACTTGCGACTTCTTGTTGAAAGAATTGCAGTGGGATACGAAGTGTAGTCCGAGAAGAGCCACAGTATTATAATAAATAGGTAAATTCAAGGCTTTCCTTGCTTACATGGACTCCTCGTTTACAAAAAAAAAGAAAAAAACGATCAAATTTAAATTTACCCATCTTTCTCGCCTTCTGTTCTATTTTATTAGAAAAACAAATAATCTCTAAAACTCGGGCCTAATTTCCAAATAGAAACCCGCAATAAAAAGTTTCTTTGTTATAATAAAATATCATTTAAGTACCTAATTGAACTGTAACTCCAGTATTTAAATACTAAATGGTCTAAAGTCGTAGGTTTTAAAATTTTAGATCTAGAAGTCTTTATTTTTGTGGAAGGTTTAACCGAGGGGTGGCTTGGTATTTCCTTTTGGTGTACAGGTTTGGGAAAATACCAGGAAATACTTGGGAAGTACTGAGAAATATACTAGGAAATACCATTGAAAATACTAGAGGGGAAATACTAGGAAATACCATTGCTTGGGAAATACCTGGAAATACCATTGAAATTTGAGGAAATACTAGGAAATATCAGGAGATACCGTAGGTATTATACCGTAGGTTTTTTCTTTTGGTGTACAAAAATCGGCGATCGAGCCACCCCTCGGGTTTAACCCATTTTTTCCCTTGAATGCAATTATTGTTTTTTTATTGATATAATATATGTTTATAAATACCTTGCAACATAGGTAATCTTTTTCTTTGTAGCAGTACCATTATAATCACACAAAACTTAAAAATAAATAAAAAAAAATTAAAATTTTGGTTCAAAAATGGCAGCCGTATTTAATCTTCCAAACGTCGCTAGGAGATTTCGAATGAAAACGAGGTAGCTATGACTAAACCGAATTTCAATCGACTTTCTAGAGTGTTACTGGAAAAGGATTCTAATATATATTTCCATTTTTAAAACATTTAAATATTGATACTTATTTATTACGCATTTACAGAGACAGTTTTCAGTTATTTATGTATTATTCTGTATTAAAGTATTACTGTTTTTATTATCTTATAATTTTGAAATAAAATGAAAAAAAATATATTGTTATATCATTTTTATTTCACAAACAATAAGAAAATATATAACTTGAAACTCGTTTTTCTCAAAACGTAAAATTTCTACATACGGCTTTCTTCGTAGAAACGGCAGTATTAAACTTTGAAAACTTTTGTATATATCTTTTTTTATCCACCTTGGATTATTTTGATAGTTTTGCAAACTTTAAGTCACCTATTTTTGACTTAATCCTATATGACTGCACGGACTATATTTCCAAACAAGTATTGGAATAAAGCCATACAATAATAGTGTTAGGCCGTATTTTGACAGTTTTGCATTGTAATATGACAGCTAATTTATCAACATAAAGATTTTGTTTACTATACGAACCGAAATAAATAGTGTGAAATTTAATTAGAGATAAATAAATGACTAAGTTTTAAATTCGACTTTGGTATGTAAATTTTGAAAGATCAACTTTCAGCCTGCAATGTAAATTTGTCAAATTACTGCTTGACACTATTATTGCATGGCTTTATTTCAATAAGTCCCTAATGACTTTACAAATATTTTATTTGGTATTTCTTTATTTTTAAAGTTAATTTAAATTTTTGTGAGATTAAAGTCATTGAGAAATGATTACTCTGCTAACACAGGTTAGAATGAACCAAATATTTGCAACTATTTGACCTGTAAACTGTAAGTATCAAAAAATTCACTTAAACCTGTCGGGGTCAAGTCTATAGACTTAGTACTTGGTACGTGAACAAAAATATTAATAATATTTAAGACAGTCAATAAAAACTTCTTGGTATAGGACTCTAATATTTAACAAGTTTGTCTATATATGATTGGTGAACGATCTGACGAGACCTATAAATCTTTATAACCGGACCAAAACAAATCACACACATCTGTGGCTGTTCAGCGGAGCTGACTTGCTGACTAATATCCCTAATGGGCCATGGATAATACAGCTTTAAGCCTAAAGCTACCAGCTTAAATATCCGTAATATTGATTGCTCGGTAAGTAGATCTTTAAGCTGAAAACATTTGTAGGTGATTATGTTTAAGGAACTGGCATTATGTTTTTATCATCAAATTATTATACTTTGGGAACGAGCCGGTTGGAATAAATTCGCTAGTGAGTTAAATTTAAGCTCTTCCAAAAACACTTCAACTGAGGTTTTTAATGGAATATATTTTTGAATTACCCCACTTTAGGTATCTTGTTCGAAAGCATATAAAAAAAGAAAAACAGCGGAAATATTTTATTGACACTTCAACCGAAGGTGTCAAAAAAATTATTGTTTCAATTTTTCACCTTTTTGTTGTACCTTATTCCAAAGCTTTTGAAAAAAGAAAAGATCTATAATTTTTTTAATCATCATCATCAATTAAACTTAAAAAAAAAATTTTTAATTTTTTTTTCTTTTGTTTTTGTAATAAAACAAAAAACTTCTTAATTTTTTGACATTTTGATTAACCTTAACGTATTTCCAAGAAAACATTAAGTTGTTTTTATTTTTTTCATAATCAGGTAGGGGAGAGTGGGGCAAAGTGGAATAAAATTTTTTTCTAAATAAATTTAACTTTAATGAACATTTTTTAAAAAAAATTACGTTAAAAGATGGTTCAACATTTCCAAAAAAAAGAACATAAATACCAGAACTTAAAGCTTAGAAACTATGGATATATAGATATTTTAAAAAATCATGTTTTTTATTTCGCTTTACCCCACTTATGCAGCAAAGTGGAACGCTAGGAAAAGGAAAATATGCCAAATATCTCAAATCTTTTATTCTCAATCCAAAATAATATTTATTTTCCATGAAAAATCAATGATTTACAAGTTCTTGTTCCTGTTCAGTAGTAAAACATCTTTCAAATCTACCCAACCCTTTAGCAGAAGCCTCTTCAGCATCGCAGTCAGTTTTGGTCCTCCGATATAATGTCGTTTGCGATAAGTTGTAAGTTGCCGCCGCTGCATGATAGCTTAATCGGTTTGTTCTAACTGCTAAAACTGCATCTACCGTATCTTCTTCGTCTCAAGGATGTTGCCTTGATGTTCGTACGTAGTTTCTCACATCTATAATGAAAAAATGGGTTCGGTTCGGTTCGGGGCAAAGTGGAATGCACCACATATTTTCCATTTTTTTTCACGATACTATTTTGAACTTTTCAAAAAATATATTTACACTAAATTACTACCTCGCAATATGGCATAATACAGTTTGTTTATTAATTAAAATTTGGCAATTTATTTTAATTTGGTGAAGTAAAGTGGAATGGCACTCGTTCCACTTTGCACCATATGACAAATTTTTAAAAAATATTTATTTAAAAAATAAACTGTTTGTTTTTAGGAATATTACACAATCAAAGAGTTAAATATATTCCCTTACCTTGCAAACAACTAATAACTGGAGGCCCTCGATACATTTGACAATAGTAAAACAATTGAAATGTATCGAGGGCCTCTACTAATAGTGGCTAGAAAAATTTATATCTTGCGTACTTTAAACGAATAATATCTGTTTTTACACCTGTCGTGATTGGCACTTAACTGGTTGTCGGAGCGGGTTCGCGGCTTGGAGGGAAAGAAAGCATGGGTACACTTTCAGTTTTTGGGGGGCTAGAATTTATTTGCTTCTGTGCGGTATATCCGATTCTGCTTTGCCCTCGTTCCACTTTGCCCCACTCTCCCCTTCTACTACAAATAAATAAATGGATCCATGACGGATCTGATACCTTCCTAGCTAGCCTATTATCACACTTTAAGTGAAGCCTTGGTAATATACTAGCCTTGAAAACAGTTTTTTGTAAATATCTCAGAAAGTAAACCTCCTACGAAGTTTTTCATTATAAGATGAATTATTGAGCGAAATATACACTATATTCCGAAAACAGTGTATTGATATGATGCTCTGTTAAAAACTTAGCATTTTTTAAGGCTTTTAATTTTTAATTGTCATTAGCATTAATGGATTTTGACCAAAATGAATCAGCTCGTAATAGTTCCAAACACTATTTTACCTGAAAATTTTATGAAAATCGGTTAAGCGGTTCAGGAGCTAACGTGTTACGGGCAGAAATCATATACACAAACAGAGAAACATCACGACGATATTGCTAGGATAGGTCAAACACATTGGCGTTATCTCAAAAAAAAAATGTTTTCGTCGAAAATAATACCTTCTCTCGCCATTGCTACGCGGGCTAGGAAGGTAAAAATTGAAAAAATAATGTTTTGACATTTTAGTTGACGTATGTAAAAAAAAATATTCCGTTCTTTCTCTTTCTGTCACGTATGGTATTCTATCTATATCTCTCCGCAGCGCAGCCCCTATTATCAGTAGCCTAAATTTATCCTAGCCATCAGTTTGGGTTCATTTGAAATCCAACATGGCGGCACGCTTGTATCAGATATTTTTAGGGGCCCTTTCCCAGTAAGACGTACGTGCTTTTTGTACACGGTGGATAGAATAGACCGGTGTTCGAATCTTATAAATATATGTCGAATTTTCACGTCACTGGTGGTCCAGTTGATTTATGTAAACAAAAGTTAGATATGATATGAACAACTAATATTTTTTGAATTTTTTGAAAACTAAGGCAATTTTCCTACTATTTTTTAGTATATTCTTATAAAATAATATTTTTTAGACATACCAGTCGTTATTTTTTTTAGCCCGCTTTATTTCTCTTTAAACAAAAATTAAAATTCGAAGCAAAAATGATTTGTTCGTTTCAGCTTCAAAAATAATCCGCTGACTTACATCTTTGTTTACTTCCCAAGTCCTTGGTTCACCTTTGACGATCACATTCAGTTTGACTTGTAATTTAAGGTTTGTGTAATAAAAATAAAGCGGGCTAAAAAAAATAACGACAATACGTCTAAAAAATTATATTTTATATGAATGTACTAGAAAACAGTAGGAAAATTGCCTTGGTTTTCAAAAAATTCAAAAAATATTAGTTGTTCCGTTGTTCACATCATATCTAACTTTTGTTTACAAAAATCAGCTGGACCACCAGTGACGTAAAAAATTCGACATATATACAGGGTGTTCCAACTAAAAGGTAACAGATGTGTTTTTTGGTATTTTTTGTGTGAATTTGGAGAAACGCTCGGACACGTCGATTTTGTTTGCGAGGGGGGCACTTTATATACATATATATATATATATATATATATATATATATATATATATATATATATATATATATATAGGGGTATACTTTACCCCTATATTTTCTTTTGAAGTTCTCTTGAATATCTTTAAAACCGTGTAAAAATTTCGAAAATCAATAGATTAATTTTTGAGATATTTGCTTTTAAATTTTAAAATTTTACATGGAATGATAAAATAAAAATCAAATCCGAAAAATATAAAATTCTGATTAAATTTTTATTTTATCAGTCCATGTTAAATTTGAAAGTTTGAAGGCAATTTTCTCAAACAAAAATCTCTAATAGATAGATTTTTGAAATTTTTACACGGCTTTACAACCGTGTACATTCAAGAGGCCTTCAAAACAAGGTATCACTAGACCCAGTTTCCCTATTCAAAATATAGGGGTAAAGTATACCTCTCGAAGATGGTGAGTGCTACAAAAATTTCAAGATAGCCAAAAGGTGTCCCCCTCGCAAACAAAATCGACGTGTCCGAGCGTTTCTCCAAATTCACACAAAAAATACCAAAAAACACGTCTGTTACCTTTTAGTTGGAACACCCTGTATATATGATCTGAACACCGGTCTATTTTATCCACCGTGCTTTTTGTATAAGTTTTCAAACGAGGTACCATAAGGGTCATTTAATCTGTAAAAAAAGTTTTACGTTAGTAAACTCATTTCCGGGGCGCTGAAGAAAATTGCCCGTTAAAAATCTCAAATGATTTTGAATTTTTCCAAAAAGCATAAATTTCACCCACTAGGGAATTTATTCCAACCCACGTCACTCACTGTATAAAGAAACTGGAAGGGACATTGTACTGTACGCTGGTAATATATTGGGTGGGTGCACAACAATAACCATAGGTGGTTCGACGGTTGCAAAGAGCCTTCCAGAGCTAAACAAAAAAGGTATGGAGGCTGGTAGCTACTATAGATAAGTTACAGGAAGAAAAAAAATATATATTTTTGTTTATTTGCTTTGTTAGATTCTTGGAAATAAGCGCACAGGAAATAAGCGCATAGTAAAAATAGCGCATAGTAAAAATAGCGCACAGCAAAAATGCACACATGGAAAAAATCGATTGCGAAAAAAAATGCTCACGGAAAAAGCTCACGCGGAAAAAGCACACAGAGAAGAAACTTTACTTGAACAATAAGAATACCGGTAAATAAAATAAAAAAAAGTGGTCTGTACATTTGGCCAGACCAAAATGTGTTTCGATGCCCCGAATCCAAAAACGAGGCTTGTTTTTCATCCAAAATTTTAAGTTACCTAATTGCGAAAAAACTTGATTAAAATATTGCAATGCATGCTGATGTTGGAAAAATGCTACATTTTTAAGGCCAACAATTTACATTAGAGTTTATTTTAAAATAAGTTCGAATAGTATTTAACCATTTCGCAGAACTACTTTATAAAGCAACGTTTCAACAAATTTGCGGAAATTGCCCTGCTTTTAAGAGTTTGAAATGATTTTTTTCGTAACTTGTCAACCGCACCGATTTTGACCTCTCAAAACGAGGTCCGGGGAGCTAATTTAAGGAATTTATATAAATATAAAATATTTTTGTTTTTTTTTCAAAAAAAATATTTTATATATAAATTTTCATTTACAGAAAAAATTTCCATTCAAAGGATATGTTTTTAAACAATTTTCCATTCAAAGGAAATGTTTTTTCGAACGACGTGTTTTTCTAACAAATTTCCTTGACCCCTGTGCGCTATTGTACTACGTGCGCTTTTTTCTTTGCACGCTTTTTTGGTCTGAACTTTTTTCTGTGTGTTCTTTTTTCCTGTTTAAATTTCACCATTGTCCTCCCCAGACTTTTGTTCCAGAATCACCGTTGACAATAACAAGTCTATGCCCATGTAAGAGAAGTATGCGCCTCTTAACAAAAATTAAATTCTAGTCACCCCTGACCTGACTTGTCTAATCGTCTTTTCCAATAAAAAGTGTATAAAATTATAAAATTCAATTTTCTTCCTGTTTATTATTCTCCAGATAGAATTATTAAATTTTTGCTTATTTCGCACAAACGCTTAGCTTCAACTATTCCTATATTAAAATTATCATATTAAGCGTTCTTAGCTAAAACGCAAATAAGAATATTAGCTTTGTCATCATATTTTCGTCTGTAAAAAGAAGCACTTAAAAAAATCTGCTTTAACTGAGGAATCATTGCCAGAAAAGTCTAATTTAATAATTACTGAAAATAAATTCTCTGTATATCCACAATTAATTTGTTTTAATCATTTTTAATAGAGGAAAGCAGTCCAGCCCCGTTTAGGAGGGTAATTCCCCAAATAGCATATTAACTAAACTAAATGCTTGATTGTAGCAAAACCAAACCGAATCGAACCTGCTGCTTGAAAGTTCAAATGTGCCGCATATTGTTGCTCTTCATAATTAATATTAATCAATGTCTTGCAATTTAAGTAGTAACTATAGTAAATGCCAAACAAATACAGCTGTAAATACATCAAATTAAAGGGTTGTTTCTACCGGTCATCTATATATCTATCTATTTAGCCTTCTTCGATCCATCTTTGGACATAGGCCTCCCCCAATATCTTCCACTCTTCTCTCTCTGACCCGTGTTCATTCATCCATCTCCCGCATGTTTCTTCAAATCGTCCACCCATCTTATTTGGGGTCTTCTCCCACTTCTTTTATTTTCACAGTCTCGAAAACATTTGTTCCATGGATCGTCTTTCTGTCTGATATTGTGACCGGCAAATTTCCATTTTAATTTTGCCACTTCTCCTGTGAGATCCCTGACTTTTGTTTTATTTATTATCCATTCATTCCTTTTTCTATCTGTTAGCTTTACATGTAACATTTGTCTTTCCATTAATCTTTGGGCTTTTGTTACCTTATCCTTGTTTGATTTTGTAAGTATTCTGGTCTGGATACAGGAAAGATACATTGGTTATACATTTTCGTTTTGAGGTACTCTTAGAGTGATAAAATATATTATTACTCTACGGAGGTACCGATGAATTTTTATATTTTTTAATATGTAGCTTAATTTACCCAATGCTTCCAAGACCAATCTTACTCGTCTCTTTATTTCAGCCGTTTGGTTTTTTTAATTTAATAATTTGTCCCAGGTATATATTCCTCTACTTGTTCTATTTTCTCTTGATTTATTCTGATCATGATATCTTCATCTGTGTTTGTTTTAATTTTAGTTTTATTGCAGTTCATACTCAAGCCAGTATTTTTAGCTTCTGTATCCACTTCTTCCAGCATTTTTATCAGTTCTTCTTTCTTATCTGTTATTAAGGCGATATCATCAATATATCTTAGATGGTTCAAGTATTGTCCGTTTATTTTGATGCATATTTCTTCCCAATATAACTTTTCAAAAACATCTTCTAGGGTCTGGTTAAATAGTTTAGGGAATATTGTGTCACCCTGAATTGGCTTGATTCCTCCGTGGATTTTAATTGAGGCAATTCGGTCATTATTTAAAGTTGCTTTTACTGCATATGGCTCAATGCTATCAAAAGCTTTTTGCTATAAACGTAGTATTTAGTGGAATGTATTCGTGGTCTAGTCCTATTAGGATTTTCATTGTTAATAGGTGGTCAATTTTGTTGTTAGTCTCTCTGTGTTTTCGTAAAGAGCTTATAAATTACACTGAGGAGTGTTATGTCCTCTATAAATAATATTGTATTATTAATCTCTTCATATATTTGTTTTTATAATTATCTACCATTTTTAACACGTAGCTATGTAGTAAGTCCGCCAAATTTTAAGTTTTGGTGTCTTTAATAAATAAATAAAATAAATAAATATAGCACCACAGGCAGTTAAAATGCGTCGCAGGCCCAAGTTATTCCAAACAAAAGTAATTTTTGTGGAAAAAATAAAAAATTCATAAATTTTCTCAGAAGCTGCGGCTTAGGTATGCATGCGCATTTTTTTTTACTAGAACCAGAAAATAATCTTTACATCAGGGAGCGAAGAGGATGGCTCCCTGTCTTTTCCTCCGGATCTGCTACTACTAATGACTTATTTTTAGTATAGGCGGTATTACTTTTAATAAAGATATTTAAAATAAAAGACTGCTTGTTTTTTACATTATAGTCGGTGGAACGGTTAAAAACAGAAAAACAGAAAGCTCTGTTAACAAAGATTTCAGAAATACTGTAATATTAATTATGTTTAAAGATCTTTTGCATCACTCTGTCCTTAAAACACTCTAGGATTTTTAAAATATTAAAATAGCACGACAGGACATGAAACAAAAAATTGCGTAGTAAAGTTATTTTAGCAGATAAAATGATTTATAAACCTAAAAAAATGTGAACAGAAGCCAGTTATCTTGACTAAAAAAAAAACCAAGGAAAAGAAAGTGATCTCTTTTGGATCCCTTTTGAAACTTTTAGTATATTTTAAATAAAAAAACTTTTCTACGTTATATTCAGTGGAAAAAAAATATAAAAGGTCTTTAGATATAGATATAAATTATATTTACGGTAAAATGAAAAAAATTGAGAACAATGTAAAAAAATATTTCAGAAATACTGTAATATTTTATTATGTTTAAAGCTCTTCTGTCTTACTTTCAATTTTTGGATTAGCTAGAGAACTGAAGTAGCCAGCACCCCTATGGCTCCTCTTCTTAAATCACTTACTTATAGGATTTTTGAAATACTAAAATACAGCGACAGCTCATGAATTAAAATATTGCGAAGTAAAGTTATTTTAGGAGACAAAATCATTTATAAACTTAAAAAATTGTCAACAGAAGCCATAGTTAAAAAAACCAACGGAACGAAAAAGATCCATTCTGACGATGTTAAAATTTCAATATAGGTATTTAAATTGAAAAAGTGTTTTCTTTCTACATTACAATCTCTGAAAAATTTAAATATAAAGGTAGGTAATTTAGTGGGTCTCCACGACTTAAATTTAAATTTTCGGTAAATAACAGAAAAACAAACTCTGTAAAAAAATTAATGGATCCATGACGGATCTGAATTAATAGCTAGCCTATTAATTACCAGACTTTAAGTGAAGCCATGATATATCAGCCTTAAAAACAGTGTTTTGTAAATAACTTAAAAACTACCGCTCCTACAAAGCTTTTGGTTATAATACAAATTTTTAAGCAAAAGGTAGTATATTTTGAAAACCGCATATTGATGCAATGCTTAAAAAATCTCTAATAAATTCCTACTATGTGCTATTTTACGCGCATATTTCTTATGTGAAACTGTATGCACGCAGTTGACATAATGAGACTACAAAAAAAAGTAGAATATTTTGTAATATCGATAACAGAGATTGCAAATCTTATGTTATTAAACTGAATATTTTAACTGTTCCTTCGCTATTTATTTTATATCAACTGGTAGAAATTCATAAAAACAAAAACTGTTTCACAGTCAACACTAATATAGCACAAGATCGGCAAACTTTATAAGACCGACATTTTACCGACTGATCAAGTAAAAACCTTTCTAACAATAAATTTAAATTTTAAGTAAAACAATTTTTATCTAATGATGCCTTTTATGACGTTTCCGAATTTCTTGGAAAAGTAAGATAAATTTAAGATTAATGTAAAAATAAAACCAGTGCCTGTTGTAACTGTTTTTCTGTGTTTATTTTATTGTAATATGTTGTTGTGTTTTTTTTTAAACTTTTTTTACAAATACACTGTTGTGTTTTTTTTTTATTTTTGGCTTAGTTAAAAACTTGCTTTAGACTTTCTACAATTGTATATTTACAAAATGTGATCGATAAAGCTATTCTATTATATCCTATACACATACACGAGCACACACACCGACATTACGACAAAATTGTTAAGATAGGTTAAAATACAGCGGTGTAGCGGGGGGGGGATTGTCGCCCCCCCCCCACCCCGAGGGTACTGGCGCCCCATGGGTGCCCTAAGCTTTATGAAGTAGCAGGACCGGCAACGGCAAATCGAGAGAGCGCCAAATCGGCTGTCTCAGACAAAAGAGAGTAAACGAAAGACATGATGACCGTTTTCTTTTTTTTGTCTTTTTTTTGTCGCAAGTTTTTTGATGGGCGCCCTTTGTAGCTTTTGACCCCCCCGCCCCTTGAGGCAGGCTACGCCGCTGCCAAAATACAACCAAAGAGCACATTTTCAGCGTTATCCCAAGACATTTTTTTTTTCGTCGAGAATAATACCTTCAATAGCCATTGCTGCGCGGGCTAGGAAGGCAAAAATCAGAAATACTGTAAAATTATTTATGTTTAAACTCTACTGTGTCACTCTGAACGTTTTGATTAAAATCTCCAGATACAAAACAGAAGTAGGCGGCAGGCCTATGGCTTCTGTTCCTAAATCACTCATAGGATTTTTTTAAAAATTAAAAAAACCACGACAGGACCTGCAATAAAATATTGGGCACTAAATTTATTTTAGGAGATAAAATCATTTATATACTTAAAGAACTTTCAACAGAAGTCTTAGTCATGACTAAACGAGAAACCGACAAAAAACCAAGATACAGAATAATGATCTCTTTTGGATCACTTCTGAAGATCGGAAAATTTTAACAAAGATATTTAAAATAAAAACGTATTACAGTCAGTGTAATATAAAAGGTCTTTAGATAACAAGTAGGTAGGTACCCACGAATTTAATAAAATTTTCGGCGAAAAACATAAAGCTCTGGTAAAAATTATTCTAGAAATACTGTAATAAAAATTATGTTTAAGGCTATTGTATTACTTTGACATTTAAGCTTCAGATATAGAACATAAGTAGGCGGCACCCCTATGCCTTCTGTTCCTAAATCCCTCATAGGGTTTTTAAAATGTTAAAATAACACGATATTAATATTAAATTAAAATATTGCAGCAATTTAATTTAGGAGATAAAATCATTTATATACTTACTTAAAAAACTTTAAACAGAAGCCATAGTTATCTTGACTTAAAAAGAAACGGAAAAAACGAAGGAACAGAACAATGATCTCTTTTGGATTCCTTTTGAAGATGGGAAACTTTTAATAAAGACATTTAAAATGAAAAAAACCTTGTTTTGTACGCTATATTTGGTGGAAAATAAAAATACGAAGTCTTTACGCAACTTAGTAGGTTTCCACGATATAAATTAAATTTTCTGAAAATAACAGAAAGCTCTATCAAAAAAGATTTCACAAATATTGTAATATTAATTATGTTTAAAGCTCTTCTGTATCACTTTGAACTTTTTGGATTAAAACCTCCAAATAGAGAACAGAAGCAGGCGGCACCCTTATGTCCCCTGTCCTGTTAATAAGATTCAATTAATATTCTTGTTAACGAAGTTTACTCCATGGCTGAGATGGCGGCAAGGCTCTCGAGGCTAATATAACACCCCGAGCCAGATTGAACTATAACGGAAGAAATTACAAGGTATTAGAACTCTGACAGGCGGGCACTGTGACAGTATAACTGTCAAATCGACTGGTTAACGCTTGTATGTCACAAGCTACCAATTTATACAAATATATATTGAACTACTCTAAATAGTGAACAGAATTTTTTTTGTTCATGTATTCTGTAGAGCGAACAAGCAGCCTCTCGAAATAGTGTCCTAACCCTATTGCTTTTGAACTAAAAAAAAAACATGTTAAAACAGGAAATCGATATAACGATTTGATACGTTTTGTTTCTTCTATCGCGCAATTAGTTTCTTGCAGTAATTTGTTACATAAGTTTGCGTCAGTGTGTTGAGCAATATGGAAAAGAATAGGAAACATTTGAGCTTAACTGACAAATCCAAGGTATTGGAGGACTTAAAAAAAGGTGCCGGAGTGACTCTATTATCTCGGCAATATGGTATTGCAAAGTCTACTATATGCGCCATTCGCAGCAAAAGAGTACAAATGTTAAAAAGGGTCAACAACACTTTTGCTGGACCAGGAAAAATGAAGAACTTGAGAAACTCAGAGTGCCTCCGAATGGAAAAGGTTCTGTATAAGTGGTTTCTGAAGCAAAGAGAGAATAATCTTCCAGTGACAGATTTAATGATTCAAGAGAAAGCCAAGTTACTTCACGACGAGTAAAAATAGTCCCCTTCTTATAATGCAAGTAGCGGTTGGCTACAATATATAAAAAGCGCTTTGGTATTCGATACTTGAAGAACTCAGGTGAAAAACTTTCCTCACAACCAGAACTCGTCGATCCTTTCAAGAAATCACTCTATAAAAAAATTGATGGCATTCAACTGGAGAAAGAGCAGCTGTGTAACGGCGAAAAAAGAAGAGGACATTCCATTGAGCGTTTTGAGAAATCAAATCAGAAATAATAAAGTTGCTAACACAAGATCGGAAGTTATTGATTTACTGCAGTCTGTTAATCCGAAAGTCAACATTTAGAACAGTGATGTGGATGACTGGAACAAAGATATTTTATTTGGTAAAGAAAACGAAGACCCAAGCAAGAGTGATGAAAACGTACAAAACCAAAAGCTTGCTGTATTAAGGGAGCATGTGACAACAGATTCTGCAATTAAGTCAATCCACAATGTTTTACAGTGGGCTGAAGAAAATGAAGTAGATGTTTCCACTTTACTTAACGTTGCAAAAAACAAAAAATTCAGGCGAAAATAATTTCATTTTTTAAGAAAAACAATGAACTACTTTCTCATTAGCATGTTATTGTTTAAGATTTTTGTATTGCTAATAAAGCTATTTTACTATAGAAAATCATCGGTTCCAATTGTTTTTTTTTTTAATATTCAATATAGTGAACAAATCGATAGTTAGTTCACTATATCGCGAGTCTACTGTATAATTAAACGTGATTATTAAGCACAAATGTTAGTTTTAGCGCACTGGGTATAAATTATATAACGAGGACAAAAAAATATTTTACCACAGGCTAGATTTTAACCAACGACCTTCTGCTAACCAGGCTTCCGAATGGGCGGGTTTTGAATCAGTACCTCGATAGCTCAGTTGAAAGAGCGTCGGTTTCCCGAAACTTGCTGGCTCAAATCCATCATCATTTTTATTATCTTATATTTCTTGTTTATTCCTTGACCCAAGGCCAACACAAAAATAGAGGCCACGACCCTAAAAAAATCAGCTGTTCTCCCGGGGCTGAATTTTACATTGGGTCTTATGGGAGGTCAGACGTTTTTTTATGATATTTTCAAAATGGCACTACAGATTTCCGCAAAATTTCAGTGAAATATTCTCAGACACCATCCCGATATTCCACCAAAGGTTTGTAAGGAAGCAACATGATTAAAAGGTTTAAATCTTCAAGATTTAGCATTCCTTATTTTGAATTCAAATTATTCGCCATGTACCACATGCCAACTGTTATATTTGACATGTATTTGACTTTGTCATATGTGATTGTCAGATTCGCTTCTACTTTAAACTTAATTTTTGTGTGAGCTAATGAAGCGGCTATGAAAAATTAGGGCTTACTATACATTTAAAAAAAATTGTTCTGCGAGAATATAGTAAAAACAATCTCAAAAACGGCTTTATTTAAAAAAAAATCAAATATAAATGAACCGTCATTCCAACTTCAATATGTTAAAGACAATCAGCTGTATCGTAACGTGACCATCAAAAAAAAATCAGCCCCGGATGTGACGTCAACAAAGTGGAGGATCGTGGCCCGTCCATTTTGATAGCCCTGCTTGACCTTATGCCACTAAATTCCCCCCGGTATATAATCTATACAAAGGGCGCTAAAACTATCCTTTATGATTTTCAGTTTGGCTTGATATCGTTTGTTGGAAATTCCACGTCTGACACCTTTATAGATGGATAAATAAGATTTCATACGACTAGCATTCATAAATGTATATTAGGAAGCTTAAGGCACATTGTGTACACTATATCGATTTGTTATATTGAATATAACAAAAAAAAATCAATTGGAACCGACGATAAGTAAAGAAAAATTAAAGATGACGAAATGGTCTCTGAATGGGCGAATTTTGAATCTGTATCTCGGTAGTTTAGTTGAAAAAGCGTCGGCCTGATTAGCAGAAGATCGCTGGTTGAAGTCCACTCTAAGGTAAAATCTTTTTGTTATGTTTTTTTTTTGTTATTTATCCTTTCCCTTACGTTACTAAATTGTCCCCGTTACGTGATTTTTAAGATCTAGATTTGGCGATTCTTGGAAGAAGTACTACTATAAGTGTTTTTCTTAATCTTGTAAACAATGCAGGAAAATTTTACAGGCTTCGATTTTCTTTATTGAAACTTTTGTATTAAAATATTTAATTTTATTAATATAAAAATACAATTTTACTACTACTAAAACCCTTTTAGGTTTTATACACCTTTCTGAAATTTGTTTTGATATATTTATATGATAACGTTTTAAAGACTAAAACCAAAACAATCATTTTATAATCAAGCTAAAATAATTTTTAAAAGTTTACATTTTCCAAATTGAAACTCCAACCCCCCCCCCCTAAAACAAGCAAAGTAAAGCGTACAAAATTTCAAACTTCCAACGGTTCTCTCGCGTCGGTAGAAAATACCACTTATTGTACGCCCAGCTTGCCGTTGAAGGGACTGAAGCAGACACTTCAAAAATTTAGAAGTCTGTTGACTGAACTCTAAGGCGTAGCAGAGAAAAATCAAAACTGCTCTTTAAATGTTCAGTAGAAAGAGACAAGACACTAGCGTAAGCTATACATCGAAATCCATTACAAGTCAAAATTTCAGTTATTTTGTAACCCTTTTGAAACGCTTTTAATAAGTAGAAATACGGTTTAAATATGTAGTCGTATAAACACTATTAAAACCGTTTTAAGCACTAAAATCGATTTTAATTTAAGCCGCTTTTAGGCGCATATAAACGTAGTAATTGACTGTTTTTTAAATATGTAAAATAAGTTATTTTAATATTAGTGGCAAAAGAACAGATTGGTCAAACACAACCCAAGTCGCTGGTAACTTTTCGAATGCCGTCAAGGACGGAAAAGTCATTTTACGCATTTGTTAGATAAAACATTTTTCCTTTGAGCCTTTAATAATCCCTTTTATAATAGAAATTAAAAAAAAAAATTATTTTGGTAAATAACACCATAGCTCCTAAACCGCTTACTCGATTTTCATGAAAATTTCAGGTAAAATAGTGTGCAATACTGTAACAAGCCGATTGGATTTTAGTCAAAATACAATGCAAATGACAGGTTTTTGACAGTTAAAATTATTTAAAAAGGCTAATTTTTTTAACGAAGCATTGCATTAATATGCGGGTCCCGGAATATAGTAGAGCATATTTTTCTCAAAAACTTGCATAATAGCCAAAATCTTTTTTTCCTGAAATATTTATAAAAAACTGTTTTCAAGGTTGATATAGCATGGAGTTTACTTGGAGTGTACTAATGGGCTAGGAAGGTATCAAATTCGTCATGGATCCATTTATTTTTATTAGTATTGATATGCATGTATAAAAAATAGTATAAAAATGATAAACTTTAGTGGGACAAAAAATACGCCGACACCATGATATACTTGCTGACACAAGAAATTAAATCACTCCTACTAAAAGTCAGGCTGGAAAGTTTTTTCCCTAAATATACATTTAACCAAAATAAAATTATGCAAAGTGGATCAAAGGGTATTCAAATGTACTTTAACATCTTTAAACCAGATTGAGGCATAACGATGAGGCAAAACAAATTGAATAGATTATACCTCAATCGAGTTTCTCCCCCTTCATCGCAATAGCGTTTAGACGCTTTGGAGGCTGTGTGCCGGTGAACTCTATAATCAAATGTCAATAACGTTGTTTACCCCACGTACCGTAAAACACTTGTTTTGTGGTTTTTTGAATTGCTAAGCTTATTAAAAGCCCAAATACGAAACTGTAAGAAAACAAATTCAAAACAAGCGAAAAACAACACTAACTACATAATTTTTATTTAAAATCTTTTACTTTATGTTATCGTTATCGTTGAAATCTCCCCGAGCGAGTACTCCTCGAAATTCCAGCGAAAGTGGGCGTTTCTTCCCCAATCGTATTCTTGAAACTCTCACCTCTTACCGTGTGACATTTTGGGACTCCACACCGGGGAGATCTCGATAGGTGCCGATGTGGTGACTTTTGTCAAAAACTGTGAGATAACCTAAACCATGACTTGTGCCATTGAGTAAATGACCAATATAGAGGAGCCACCGGCGAGCTTTACCTTATTGAGGGGCAGATGGCGCTGAAATAAATTCGTCTGGTACACAATATTCAGGGACTGCTAGCAAAGTTGCTAGTACGGTTTAGTTACATGTGCGAGTTCCGATGCTCATGCTTTTAGATCATAGTAGTTGTCTCTGAATATTGCTTACCAGACGAATTTATTTCAGCGCCATCTGCCCCTCAATATGGTGAAGTTCGCCGGTGGCTCCTCTATATGGGATATATACTCAATGCCTGTGCGTTTTGTTTTTTTTAGTTAGTATATTTTTTAGCCTCCAATTGAGGCCTTGCCTTAATAAACTCCACCAATAAATCATTTAGGGCTACATTTATCGGAATGGGACAATTTGATAATTTGCCGCGGGGACAATTCCCCGCCGGCCGATTTGCCGCGGGACAATTCGCCGCGAGAATTTTTGTATAATTTTTATTTTATTGTTTCGTGTGTACCAAACAAATTATAGACGTTTTTTCTTAAAAAACTGCGTTTTGAAAAATTATTATTAAAAAAAAATAAACAATTTTTTTTTATAATTAAGTTTGTAAAAAAACTATTTTTGAAAAAAATATTATTTCATAAATAATTTTTGCATAATAAATTTTATTTTCGTTTTTTTTTGTAAATCAGTTTATTAAAAAAAAATTTTTTTTTGAAAAACATTTTTTTTTGTGAAGACATTTTTATTTACAAAATGCTGGTGGTTCACACACCGGTTAGAATGTGTTTGCGATCAGTTGATCGCGGTTAGGTTTAACACAGATTTTGATCTCCCAAATGAGGGCACGAGAGCTATTATTTAAGAAAAAATTAGTAGAAAATGAGAATATTTAAATAAAAAATAAACAAAATTCTCGCGACGAATCGGCCATAGCGAATAGGCCAGCGGCGAATCAGTCGCGGCAAATTGTCCCCTACTCAAATTTATATAATCCATTTTGCCCACAAACAAAAAATGAAGGAAAGAAAAATTAGGTTTACTTCCCTTCAAACACACACGGTTAGTAGTCTGTCAAAATTTTTGGTTGTTTTATTGGTCGAAATTGTCACATGCTGTCACCTAAAAATTGGCAATAGTGCGCTCATTTCACTTTTCACGTATTCCCCAAACCAAGAACACTATATTTATGCAATACGGTGAGAAACGAGGTAGTGGTCACTTGTCGTCACTGTTCGGGGTCTAATCGCTCGGGGAGATTTCAAGAATACTGCCATAGAGGTTGAAAGCTTGGACCTTTGGGATCACTCACAACTTCATTTATTGGAAATCTGTCAAACTGATAGCGTCATACCAAATACAATATGGGAAAGTTTTGGAAATGTCACAACGTTTTTATTTGCGAGCCGAGTTTTTTTACACTAACTTTTTTGTTTTAATTGTTATTGAGTTTTATAAAAATTATCAATCACTTGCATTTTTTATATTTCTGGATCTGAAAAAACTATATCCCTCAAAATCATGTCTTTTTGGTATTTTTTGCGTTTTATAGAGCTGATTCTACTAAAAAATCACATGATAAAAAAGATATGATTTCTGAAAACTACGATTTTAGCCCAGGGTTACACACGACACTATTATTTTACTTAATATAAAAGTTTAAAAAGCGAAAAAGTTTATTTTAATAAACGTAAGCTGATTTTTATTTAAAAAAATCACTATTTTGGCAAATATGGTGGCTTGTCGGTGATTTTGCATCAATGTCTTCTTGACTATTTGTAATATAGCTTAATCAAGGAGCATAAGCATTGGTAAAAAGGTCATTTGAAGCTTTGCAAAAAATTACTAGACCATTTTTCTTACAAATTTACAGCTTTTGGAAAATTTATTTGATGGTCCGTTTCCATATATGGCTATCTACAAAATCCTAATTTTTCAGGAAACACAAAATAAATAAACATATTTGGAACTAATAAAAATATTTCAAAAGTAGATAGACACTTTACGAAATGCCAATCTTGGCTCCTAATTCAAATTTATCCAAAAAGCTAAATTTGATTCGGTTCGGTTCGGAACTAGCAGAAACCCTTTTTCAACCAGACTGTGGAAATAGATAAAAAAGCAAATTTTTGTAGATTTGATATAGATTTTTATAATATCAATGCTTTAAGATAATATTATATCAAGTATCATAATATATTAATCTAGTGGCTTAATGGCTTCCGTGTTTCTTGCGCAATAGTAAAATCCAGAATCATATTGACTACCTGTCCAATTCATACTAAGTTTAAAACAGTGGCTTAAAGTCGAAAAACTAGCTGATTTCGTAGTATCTTCAGTACTTATATATTTAGCAGATCAAATTATATACAATGATATGGGCTTTTAATTTTAGTATCTTTTTTTCCGGGTATTAAACTTTCATATCAAAATTAATTTTTGTGTCTCGGGGTACCCACAGCAATAATATTTAGTAGCGCATTTAAAAAACCATTTTAAAGAATAGCCTTCGTAAAAGTATAAATTAAAATATTTACTTTGTTAAGTATTTTTTTGCAATCTAACATCTGAATTTAATTTGTTTCCTAAAAAGTTTAGTTTTTGGCAAGTTAATTTTTAATTGAACGGGGCCCTTGAAAGTTCTCAAATCCATTATAATGGGAAGGGGATTCTGGTTTTCTATGATTCAAAAGTTGTACTTTTTCGTAGCATGCAACGTCAGTCAGTCACTTTACGCATGTGTTAGGTAAAACATTTTTCCTACGAGCCTCGAATAGTCGCTGATTTATTTATAAAAAATTTGAAAACCAGTGTAAAAAAGTAACTTTCTACACTGTTGCGGAAAAGTATCTTTCACGCTCTAGTGAAGACAAGTTAGTTTACCGCATTTTTTATTTTTTTACGAAAAAGTGACCTTACCACATTAGTGCAAAAAAACGCAATTGACTACGAACAAGTTCACTTTTCGCATGCTCGTAGGAAATATATGTTTTGGAATAATTTTAGAGCATTAAATTTTTTCACAAAACTCCTACAATACTAAGCCCCATTTGTTTTAGAGGTAAATTTTCGAAGCCAAACCACTTGAAATCTATTGAAGTATGTGGTCTATTGAACAGATTTTAATCTCAATGAAAATTTAATACTGTGTAGTTTCTCCATTTTATACTGGCAGTTTAAACAGGTAATAAAATTTATCATGTTTTATTTAAATAAGATACTTTTTGATAAAATATTACATGGCCAAAGGTTCTAAAATATGCTACTGAGCAACAAAATTTAAGTTCAAACAAGCCCTGCATCAAAAAAAGAGATACGTTCTTACTTAGGTAGACCCCAAACAATATTATTTGGCTTTTGTAAAAAAAAACTAGTTATTTATTCAATTCGCTATAAAGGAAATTGCTATAAAATGAAGACTTTATAATAAAACTAAAGCAGCGCTAAATGAAGTTAGAAAAATCTTTCAACATATTAGTTTGTTTTCTGTGGCCGAACTTTGATCGGGACGGGATACCATGGTCAAGCTTCCAACATTTGCATTTGATGGCATTCTAACCTTTTTCGGTCATAACCCTTAAAAAGAATTTTTATTAAGAACGGTCGTTCGAATGAATAGTTGTTGCGATGTAACACTGCTGTAGTGTACGATTTTTTTAGGAGGAAGCTCTGCGCATGGCATGTAATGAGCGCGCAAGGGTTTTAAAATAATTTTTTTATGAAAAAAGTATTTAATAAAAACGGGAACTATAAAATAATAAGAACGTCCTGAAGCCGTTGAGTCTGTGGAGATAATGCAAAATTATATAAGAACAAAAATATTAAATATTGTAGGCAAAAATCTAATTGTAAGGGTTTTGAAATAAACTTTTGGGTAAAGTTTTGCAAATTTTAAAAAAATATTTTATGCTCTTTTAAGAAGACACTTGTACCGCGTATTTAAAATGCCATTGCGATATGTGAAATCGTTCTAGAAAAAATAATGTATCAAAAAATTACTAAAAAGCAGGAAATCTAGGCACGTTTTTTGAGGGTTAAGATTTAAATTTGCGCTAAAGAATTTTTTCCTTTACTAATTGTTAAGAGTTTTGTCAAAAAATATTGTGTGTTGTGTAAAATGGCTCTGTAACGAAATAGCGCGTATCAAAATAGCACGTATCAAAAAAGCGCTTTTCAAAATAGCGTCTGTTCAGAATAGCACGTGTTCAAAATAGCGCGTATCAAAATAGCGCGTGTTCAAAATAGCGCGTGTTTGAAATAGCGCGTATCAAAATAGCGCGTGATCAAAATGGCGCGTATCAAAATAGCGCGTGTACAAAATAGCACGTCCCAGGTTTGTTTAGGTATATTCACCTAAACAGTTTGAGCAAGGTCAGATAAGTTATACTTACTTAACCGTTAAATAAACCGATGGCTTGCTATATTTAACAAAACTCATATAGTTCGACTAAGGCGTCTCTTTCTAACAAAATTTTTCAAAAAAAAACCTGGCTTCTTTTCCGGGATCCTAGAGGGTGTGTAACCAAACCGAATCGAACCGAACCGGACGGAACCGAACCCAAGCATTTTTTCCAGTAACTCCCTGACCTTTTTCCACCAAAAAAAAAATGTCCCCAAGTCACAGGTTAGAATAGAAACCTACCAAAATAAGAATCGGAAAGCTAATTTAGGAAATAATTTTTTTTTAATGTTTCGGTTTGGTGCGGTTCATTTTAGTTCGGTGCGGTTTGAATCGGTTCGGTTCAGTTTGGTTACACCCTTTAGGATCCCGGAAAAAAATGTTAGGAAAGTTTTTTTTTTTGAAAAAATATGTTTAAAGAGACCCCTTACTCGAACTATTTTATAACAGTGACATTTGTAATGGCGATATTTCAAAACGCGGTATTTTCAGACGCGCTATTTTGAACACACGCCATTTTAAACACGCGCTATTTTGATACGCGCTATTTTGAACACGCGCTATTTTGATACGCACTCTTTTGAACACGCGCCATTTTGATACGCGCTGTTTTGATACGCGCTGTTTTCATACGCGCTATTTTGAACACGCGCTATTTTGATACGCGCTATTTTGAACATGCGCTCAAATGAGCGCGCTATTTTGATACGCGCTATTTCGTTACAGAGCCGTCTAAAATATATTAGTTATAGTTTTTGCAAAGTCACCTGAAATGCTCCTAATACGGGATTCTATCAATTTCATGAAATTTTGCTTCATTCTGTCCTTTAAAAGTTATCCAAATTCATATAAAATCGTCCTGGTATAATTTCAACCCCACCGACAGAGAAAAGGCACGGCTCTTTGCGGTCCGAGTACAAAGTATTTGTTTTCGGACCGACTGAGCATAGGTGGATAGACGGCACCTGATTGGCAAATTTTTTTGAGATGCGCTTTTAATTGCTTTCGGGTGCGTTTTTCGGGACCCCTTTAGTCGGCAGTATGCAGAGTTAGAAAATAAATCAGTGTCGTTTCTGTAGGTGTAGGAATAGAAAGTTTTATTATCTATTTTTATTTCTTTAGTTTACGCAATAATTAAATGAAATATTTTTCATGAGTTTGTTCAACTGACTTTCCAAAAACTATATCTATTATTATTGTTTTTAAAAATAAATAATAAATATTTCATACCTAGTTTTTATATTTTACAAACACGTTTTGTTTTAAAAATAAAGGTGTCTGTCCTTTTTTGAAATAAATTGTGTCAAAACTGATAAAACCTTTATTTTTTAACTTTTTTATCTTTGCTCAAAAAATATTTCAATTTTTCTAATGTATCTTTTATTTATGATTGGAATGGAAACATTATTTATGAATACGCTCAAAATAAGAACAAAACTAAAAACCGATACCAAAACATTGATTTAAAATAGAGTTCTTAAAATTATGAATTTTAATTAAATTTATCCTTATTAAAAACCATTATATAATGAGGTCAACTAGAGCTCAAACCCAATAGGTACTAATCGTATTAATAAAAAAAATAAATAAATAAAAAAACACCTAAATGCTAAATCTACTTTTACCTACTACTAAGCAGTTGGGTACAAAATTTGTAGGTATGTATCATTGAGTAAATAACCCATATAGAGAAGCCACCGGCGAGCTTTACCATATTGAGGGGCAGGTAGCGCTGAAATAAATTCGTCTGGTACGCAATATTCAGGGATATAGTACGAGGCTCATGCCTATCATACAAATGCCATTAGATCATAATAGTTGTCTCTGAATATTGCGTACCAGACGAATTTTGTTTCAGCGCCATCTGCCCCTCAATATGGTAAAGCTCGCCGGTGGCTCCTCTATATGGGTTATTTACTCAATGTATGTATGTAATGTACGACATGCTTCAACTTTTAGTTTTGATGCCCAAAGCGCACTTACGAAATTATACAGTTTTGTATTTTCATGAATCAAGTTATTGGGTAATTTTTTACCTAACTGCGACTAGTAGATTTAGCAGTTGGGTGTTTTTTTTATTATTTTTTTTTTCAACTTTTAGGTTTAATTCTTATTCAGCCTTATAAAAAGCACTATGCATTTACCGTTCACTTAGCGTTTCCCAAAAAGTACGTGTAGATTTTCCACAGACGCGAACTGTGTTTTACTTTTACTAGAACTTTATGAGTAAACCATTCCGCAGACCTGTAAGAGAACCCAAAGAGGAACTAATTAATAAAAATTTATCGGATCACGGAAATATGTGCCAATGTGTGATACATACGCAATTTATTTAACCAATCCAAGGTACCTAATTCTTACTTAAATGATGCATTTGTGTCAAAGTTTGAACTATGCTCAAAGAGTAGATGGGTGCGTTTCTACAAACATTGAGTAAAGGTGGGGGAGGTGTAAGAGAGGAGATCGGTTGGGGTTACTAGTAAAATGGTGTGGATAAAATCTTAAAACGTGTAAAGAACGAATTTTTGAAATCGTTTTATATTTGTGAAAGTTATAGCTACAACTATTACTAATAAGGAGGGCGAGGAGGAGTGAGGGAGAGGGAGGGGGAACTAGTAAAATGGTGTTGGAAAAAAAAACTTAAAGCGCGTGTAGACACAATTTTTAAAGTCGCCCTATATATGATAAAATTATACCATTATGGTTTTTGAAGAGGGTAGGGGGAATAACAGGAGTGGGACATGGGTGGGAGCAGGGAGGACTACAAGGTAATTTCAGCAAATTAGAGGATACTTGCGATGGGTGATCAAAAGCATTTCAATGAAATCGAGTGAAATTTAGGTAATTTGTATGCGTTAAAGCCTACATCATGTGACAAAATGGCATCTAACAACCGCCATTATGGCACAGAATGAATCACTCATACTATTAATACCATTCATATTAAATTTAATTAAGAGTGTTACCCAATTTCACAAATAATTAAAATACTTTAAAATTCTTAATAGATAATTAAAATATTTTGTTGCGTAGGCATGACACAGCGAACTAAGTGAAAGTCTGTTTTTTTGAATAAATTTACATTTTCCGTTATCCAAAGATAGGCTTGCTGGACATGGTTAAAAACTCTTTTTTTGCTCTACTTAATCACTTATAAATTCAATATAGCTAAGTTGACTATGATTTTAAAAGAAGTAGGCGGCCTAGCGGAAAATGTAATGACGTCGTTTAATTGACCGTATTCGCTCATCCAAAACTACCAAGTTTTATTAAATTAGGTTTATTATGGCGATAATATTAAAATTATTCCAAAAACAAACCCCTGCATATTATTTTTTCAATGCAGTACCTAATTGGGGTCGGAATAACTCAACTTTTCTTCTTAAACCAAAATTGTATCTTATATAGTTCTCGAAATACCTATATTGTTACTTTTATGTAAGACACCCTTTTAAAGCTTAAAGAAGAGGCTCAAGTTGATTAAAAACTTGAATAAAGATTGCAAAATCTCAGCAAAGGTTAGTATAGAAGCCAACAAAGAAAAAAAAAACAAATACCTCTATATCATACCTACAGCTCGCCATTATGTTAATGCCATTAATAATGACGAACAGCCTGTATATTTTCCGCTTAAATTAAACTGTTCAAAACATGGTAAAATACTATAAACACAACAGTTAGAAACTCGCTCGTACCTGAGCATATAAATGGATAAAACAAAAATGTAGGCTAAACTTTATTAAAAACTTCATGGGCCAAAACTCTGTGGTTATTAATCGAGTTAGGAACCCTAGCAAGAACCTTTCATTTTAAAATTTGTATTGGAGAATGTTTTGTTCATACTTAGAGTCTCTGTATGTTGACATATTTGGATATATTATCATAATATATCCAAATATGTCAAAATACAGGGACCCTAATCATACCTACAGTGCTCGACATTATGTTAATGCCATTAATAATGAAGAACAGCCTTTATATTTTCCGCTTAAATTAAACTGTTCAAAACATGGTAAAATGCTATAAACACAACAGTTAAAAACTCGCTCATACCTGAGCATTAGAAAAGGATAAAACAAAAATGTAGGCTACAACTTTATTAAAAACTTCCTTGGCCAAAACTCTGTGGTTATTAATCGGGTTAGGAAGTCCGTTCTAAAGTATAATGCGTGCAGCAAACTCACACTAAAATTTCCATTTTATGAAAAAATTTTCAGATTTTTAGCTTTTTGCTTTATTCTTTTAAACTCTAAAAAGCGTATTTTATTTTTTCCAGCATATTTAGGATAAGCAGGCAGTAATTGTCACCTTATAATGCTTGGTAGTTTATAATTGAAATTCATTTATCGGCATTTTCTGTTAATATAAGCCTGACTAATATAATGTATTATGATTTAACTAAGGTAGCACAATTCCAAAAGCCAGAAAAGTTTTAAAAACCGCAAAAAAATTAATAAAAAGGTAATCATAACAAAAAAAAGCCAAGTACGCGAAAGTGTTATTCTTTAAAATTAATTGAGATAAAGTAAAGCCAAGTTCTCCATTACAAATTTCAAAATGAAAGGTTCTTACTAGTTTGGAAATGTTTTTTAAACTTTGCTATTCCAGCCTAATTTCTTTATGTTCAATTAAGCACTGTGCCTAGGAGTCATTTGCAGCCGTAATAGCCAAGTTTAGAAAAATATTTCCAAACTAGTAAGAACCTTTCATTTTGAAATTTGTATTGGAGAACTTGGCTTTACTTTTATCTCAATTATTTTTACGGAATACCACTTTCGCGTACTTGGCTTTTTTACATGAAATGTTTTTGTTATGATTTCACTCCTTGTTTAAAGGATTTTGATAATATTTAACTTAACTTTACATTAATAGGGGAGGAAAGTAAATAAAAATGTTGGTGTTTTTAAATTGTTTCCTAGAGTTTTATCATAGTTCTTATCCTATCCTTTACCTTTATAGGGGAGGGAAATTATTTAAAATTGGGGCTTTATTAATTTTCTTTTATAGTTTGATCATAGTTCCTATCGGCCTTCCAAAGCTCAGCTCTCCGTTTCTGAAAGTGGGCAATCTTACTTTTACATAATTTTACATTTATAGAGGAGGTAAGCAAATTTCCTATCAGTCAGCCAAAGCTCAGCTCTCTAGCGCCCCTGGAAGTGGGCAATGTTACTTTTACAAGAATTTACATGTACGGGGGAGGGGAGTGAAGTAGAATTTTGGGGCTTTTTTGATTTTTTTCAAAGGTCTGGTCACAATTTCTATCAGTGTGTAAAATTTCAGCTTTGTAGCATGTCTGGAAGTACAGTAGATGGGTAAGTGAGTGAGTAAGTGGCAATTTCGACGTTTTTTGATATTTTATAGTATTTTTTGTAAGTGCGTAAAACTTGTTGAATTGTTAGCTCTCTAAAGATCTACGACTGTACAAAGTTTGAGTTTCGTAGCTCATTTCGAAGTAGAGTTTTAGATAGGTCAAATATGGGCTGAAATGTTTCAAGAAAAAAAGGTACAGCAGTTTCCGCACGAACTTGGCGGGGCACTGCCGTGTCCCCAGATATTTTTGTAATAATAAATCGCAAATTATATAGAAATAACTAAGATATTTTTTAATTAACATTAGATATTAACTTAATTTGTGACACAAAGTTTATAAATAAAAGAAAAAAAATAAATTCTAAAACCAAATTTAACTGAATTGTTTTTTTATTTAAGATTTGCCGTTTGATCGATTATTAAGTTCTGGATTACGCCTCCTTCTACAGTGAAAAAAATAAAATCTTTCAAAATTTAAGTTACGTCATTTGGATAGCAGTCGCGGACATACAATTATAATACAAGCAGGCACACGAATGATGGACTTTAACTTTTATTTTGTTTTATATTTTATGTATAACATTGTATAATATGCAAAGATATTATGACATATTTATGACACGTTGCAGCTGAAATGTATACAAGACTTTGGGAAGCAGACGCAAAGATCACCGATCATATCCGAACGCCAGCGCCACGTATCATTGGAATACAAACGCTCCTGTAAATGCGCTAACAAGTCAAATTGCCCTGTCCAGTAGAGGGGACCAGGGGCCGAGAATTGTTGGTAAGTTGTCCTGGTCAAGTTAGTATTCTAAACTGACCCGGTTAGGTTTTTTTACAAAAAAAAAACTATCCTGATCTGGTAAGGATTTTTTTTGTAAAAAAATCTAATCGGGTCAGTTTAGAATATCAAAGCTAACCTGGTCAACTTATTAACTATCCTCGACCCCTGGTTCACCTTGGCTGGACAGGGCAATTCGACTTGGTTATTGGTTGCGCGCTAATGGTTGCGCGCTTTTCTCTGCGCGCAACAGGTTCCGCGCTAATGGCTGCGCGCATTTGAATCAGCGCCTATAATTATGGTAAAAATCAATGGAAAACACTGTTTTTTTAGGTTTATGGCTTTTATCATATTTAACAAATTGCTTGTTTTCTGGCCTTTGTTTAAAATAACATCAAACTTATTCTTTGCATTTCTTCCAAACACGAAACAAAAAACTACAAATAATTTTAAAAAAATTTTAGATTTAATAATTTTTATTTATAAAATATGTGGTTTACGATTTACAGGACCAAAAGACTATTATTAATGACTCTTACTTTCGTTTAATTTGAAGGTGCCTTTAAATTTTATTTTTAAAAGGTGCCTTGCCTTGGCAAAAAATATGAGGAGAAAAAAAAACGTGTCCCACACTGGTAAGTGTAGATAAACGTATTCGTGGCCCACAAGAATTCGTGGCTATCGTTCTGATACAATCGGCGATCTTTACGTCTGCTCCCCAAAGTCCTGTGAAATGTATCGGAATACAAAAACAGGTTGACTGACAGACATATGTAGACTCGCCCTCTTTTTTAATGTCACTTTATTTTTCCTACATTTGTACAATGCAAAGAAACCCTGCATTGGGCAAAACCTCATGGTTTAAAATAAATATCATGATATTTTAAACGATTTTCTTTAGCAGCTTTTATTTAAGGCCCGCTTGCATTACGGGCTTTCCAGACGAATTAAGTCAATAATAAGATGACATTGAAATTGTGGACGACCGCACAAGCAAAACTGACTCCTTGTACCACGTGAAAAAATATACAGGACATGTGAGGCGGTCGTATACTACCGCTAGGACAAATAAGTTCTTTTTCGTGAGCTAGTGACCTTATCGTAAACCACTACTGTAGCAGACAACCCGTTAAGCTAACTTGGCAACAATGCAACGCTTATTAAACAAACCAGATACATAAAGTTATCTTGTTAAGTTTGCAGAACTCAATTCAACACTACAGACTTATTGCATGTTAAATAAGGTATAGCAGAAATAATGCTAGCAGTATTTTACATTATGCGCTTGCGCACTTGCGTTGTAAAATAAAGCAGACTTTAATTACTAGATGAATATATTCATGTAGTGTTTATGTAACTTGGCCTTATTTTGACAGTTTTTTGAGACTTATCGTTTAAGCTTTTACTTTTTAACTAACGATTGTACATTCTATACAGCATGGATAAAAGCTATAGGATTCATAGACTGCTTGCTGAGCTTAATATGTGTAAGAGAGAAAAATATAATTTAGGCGGTGTCTTGAAATATTTTTCGCTGTTTTAGACCCGTATTCGAGCTGGTAGTGGGAAAGTAGGGAAATACATGGTGACCTATATATATTCACAAAGTTTTTCATAATTTCTTTGGGTGCCGCGTGATAGGTGAGAAGTGGGTATTTGCTATCAGGCAAATTCTAGCTTAAGCCATGCCGTGTATTACATTTAGCGTTCAGGAAAAAGGACAGATGGTTCAAAGGTATAATGGTTTAAGGGAAGGGATAGTAGAGCTGTGGGTCTGGCTATCCTGAAACAATGGGCGTAACCACGTTTAAACTTCTATCCTTTTTTCTTACATACATACATATTTTATGAATAAGCAGTTGTTTTTATCTTACATACAATAATAATTTCCCATGAATCCTATATTATTTAAATAAGATGTTTTATTACAGATTTTTAAAATTTTTAAACTTTTTAACACTGGTTACACTCATACCGAAGAGTGCCCAACAAGCCCGAAACTCTTCGGGTAGGATACAAGCTACTAATATCGCCCTATGGAGGCATCGCCCTCAAACTGCAGCACGGCGAAACGAAGGGTTTTTCGATTGGGATATGTATGTAAGTATGTATGTTTGTGTCACGCTAGAGGCTAAACGGCTGAACCGATTTTGACAAAAAAAGGTGTCGTTGCATTGCTACTGATACCGAAGGTGCTATAGGCTATATTTTTTAAAACAGGAATTAACTGGGCGGTCTTCAGACGGCATTTGGTCACATGATGTAGGCTTTAAGACGTACAAATTATCTAAATTTCAGGCGATTTTATTGAAATTCCTTTGATCACGCATTGAAAATGTCCTCTAATTTACTGTAGTAACTTTGTAGTCCTCCCTGCTTACACCCATCCCCCCTTCCTGTCATTCCCCCCCCCTAATCAAAAGTCATATTCGCATAATTTTATCAAATATAGGGCGATTTCAAAAATTCTTTCTGCCTACGCGTACCCCCCGTCCCTCCCTCTCTTCTCCCTACCCTCCTTATTAATAATAGTTATAGTTGCACACGCTTTAAGATTTTTTTTCCAACACCATTTTACTAGTCCTCCCCCCTGCTCGGCCTCTCTCCATCCGTCCCTCCTTATTATTAATAGTTGTAGCTATACCTTTCACAAATATAAAGCGATTTCAAAAAAATTTTCTGCCCACGCTTTAAGACTTTTTTCCAACATCACTTTACTAGTTTCCCCCTCCCTTTCCCTCTCTTCTCCCCACCGTCCTTATCAGTAATAGTTATAGCTATACCTTTCACAAATATAGAGCAATTTCAAAAATTCATTCTGCACACGATTTATGATTTTTTTCGACACCATTTTACTAGTTCCCTCTCTCCTCCCCCACCTTCACTCAATGGAAGGTAACACTGCGTCCGTAGAAAATCTACACGTACTTTTTAGGTAAATGAATTGTAAATGCATAGTGCTTTTTATAAGGCTGAATAAGAATTAAACCTAAAAGTTGGGAATAAACAAAACATTTAATAAAAAAAATCCCAACTGCTAAATTTGCTTGTAACTTACTAGTCGCATTTGGGTACAAAATTACCCAATAACCTGATTTATGAAAATACAAAACTGTATAATTTTGTCGTACATTATAAGTATACCTATCAATTTTGTACTCAACTGCAAATAGCAGGTACAAGTAAATTTAGTAGTTGGGTGTTTTTTTATTTAAAATCTTTCTTTCAATTTTTTAATAAAATACTTACCTTATTACTGCTAGCCTAATTTCGAGTATCCAATAAGTCTCTTATTTTTGAATCCATATGTACGTGATACGATCAAACTTCACGAGAAAGTTTTGACTTCCGCCATTAGACGGGCTACCGCTTGAAAATCGGACGTGGAAAACGGATTTGCACCGCCAAAAATTAAATTATTGTAACCCAATTCTGGCCAATTCTGCTCACGTACGGGAAAACGATAGCATGTTATAAGCATGTTAGTGTCAATGACTATAATACAAAATAGTCCTTTTTTTGTCTTAGGGTTAGTTTAATAATGTAAGGTAAGGTTACCTCTGCGTCAATCCAAACAATTTGCAGTGATTTCTATAGAGGGTGTTTTTTTTTAATGATGACAGAAGCCTTTTCGTCTTTTTATCATACGTTTCTAAATTAACCCTTGAAAAACCCTTCAAATATTTGTAGCATTGAGGAACTAAAAATGAAGTTGAAAAAATTTATACAAACCACCACCATGGAAATTCATGAAATTTATACAAACCACCACCATGGAAATTCATCAAAATTTCATCAAAATTTCAAAGTGGGATTTTTCTTCCTTAAGGAGCGAGGGAAGTAAAAATGGATTACGTTATCATGTGTTAATGGAGATATAGGATTTGTTCTAGATAGGCACCGCAGGCGAAATAAAAAAAATATAATCTAAAATTGTTATATTTTACGCGTTTCGAATAAAACATAATTGTCTAAAATTAAAATAAAAGTGTTAAATTTAACAAAGATGTAGCGCCGCAGGGATATTTTTTATGTATAAAATCTTTAAGAAAGGTAGGTTTTTCTTAGCATGTTACAAAGGGCGACTTGTTATTTTATAAAAATAATAGGAAAATTGTTATTATTGTATGGGGAAAGGGTACAATTTTAATGTACGAAAGTGTAGAGTATAAAGCTTGGGAGTACTGTACTCTTTAAGAAAATATAAATGGTCCCACTAGAATTGATGCCAACGTTTTAAGTTTTAAGTTTCTTAAAGAGCTCCTAACTGCAAATTTTCGCCTTTTGTGTAAATGTATAAATGAGATAAATATACCTCATTTAAACTTTTTTATCGCTTAGCCCTGAAAATTCGCTTTTTTTCTTTAATAAATTACCAAATATTTTCCTTTTCAATTCAGGCTCAAAAATTTCCTAAAAAGGGAAAATTCCCTGTGGTTGCAAACACTGATGCAAAATGGTAAATATGGATTGAGGATGAGAAAGCGTGTTTTAAAAAAATGCTTTATTTTCGCTTTTAGTTGTTCTAACCAAATAGATCACTCGATAATTTAAGGACGTTTGTAGACCCTGACTGGCCAGGTCGCCTAGCCGGCGATCGCAGAGGGCCCCTGGCCAAAGGGGCTCCGAAGAGGCCTTAAAATAATAAATTTCGGGGCCTTAAAAAAGTGGTTTGAATTTGAAGACCCGAAGGGATCTCAAAAAGAGTGGGATGACTATATTTGGGGCTTCTTCAGTCTAACTACAAATCCGATTATATCTTAAAAACCACTGAACCGATTTAATTCTGGTTATCGGAGTTTTTAAATAAGACGGTCGCGAAAAAAAATCAAATTTCTCAGTTTCTGTGTATAGAATCTACATAAAACTTTAGTTCAAGCAAATAAATAATAACCAATGCATAAACGGCAAATTTTGACTAAATTGAAATTTTCTTCTCAAAAATTTTCGTCAAAATTAATTTAAAAAAGATTAAGTTAAATCTAAAATTAATCTTATTTTCTACAAATTTTCGCCTGCGGCGCAGTTTATTTAAATGCAATGGCAAACTACTTTTATCGAAGGATACCATAGACATTTTTGTTTTCAAGGTAAATTACTAAGCCGAAATTAACTTATTAACCTACAAGTATTGGACAAGCAAAAAAAGATAATTACCATATTCGTCGTAGGATTGCATCGCGACGCCAGGCATTTTTTGGTGTTATGTCGCTATACAGGTCTTCATGTATGATATTAGATCGGTCCGTATGGTGTTCGGAGATCAGAATAGCACCACCAAGACTCCTTAGCCTCGACCCATGGGTAAATGGGTAGTCTGGTAACGGACGAGCATTGACTAATATGTTAACAGAAAAAAAATAAAACTGGTAACCTTTGGGATTACACCAGATGACATCTATGGTAAAGGGGATGGGTTAATCTGGTGATTCTCTGAATGGATTCGGTGGCCTGGCCATTCAGGAAATCACTACATGGGACAGGGTATATGGAGTGCCTATTTGGAGCTAGCAGCTATTGTCCATCAGTGGTCTGAGGCTACAACCATGGGATTATGCGGTATATTATGATGACTAAGTTTCTGGCCTAAAATATAATTTGAAGTCTACTGGGTTCTATATACTAGATAGTATTTAATTTATTATCTTAGTCGAACACAGTAGGTATGTGGTGCACAACGGGCCCAGACAGGCGGCCTAGGTACCAGGTTAGATCCTTTAAGGATTCTAACCGCCGCTACCGTACATTCATACATTCATTCATGATATTAGATCTCTGATTTAGTTATGCAAAACAAAGTTTGTCTGATGGCTGGACTATTTTTAGCCTTTACCTTTGTTTCGCGTTTTTCAAAAATTCGGCTGTGAATAATTTTTAAACTTTTTTTGCTAAAAAAAAACATACCATTCTAGTCCAGCCTTAACTTTATTGCCCTCTGTACTGATTTTTTGCTTAACTATACAATATTTTAAAAGTAATTATAAATTTGCGGCCTCACCTTATAATACCTAACGCGTGTGAATCTGAAACTCTTTATACTACTTAGTTGGCAAATTCTATTCACTTTGTAAGTTTTGTAATTATACTACTGCAATGCAGAATTCCGAATGCTCGACCTTTTTCAGGAAACGACCCTTAAAAACCCGAAAGCACCACATAACATGTTGTAGAAATTTCAATAAAAACTCGAATTGGCTCTGGCTTAAAACCACAAAAATACGAGGATTTTCTGTTAACTTTTCCCCTAAAATATATTGTATAGTATTAGCAGAAAAAAGTTCTCATAGAGAAGATAACAGAAGTTTTACAATTTAAAAACAATTTTTACAATAACAACGCTATATATAAACCAAACTAACATCGTCAGAGGAGACTAACAATAAACCAAACTAACATCGTCAGAGGAGACTAACAAAAGTCAAAAACTTACAATAAACTTAAGAAAGGAGTACCAACTACCTATCAAAGCTTTTTAAGAAAGATGCACTTTACCAAATTTCAACTACGATTAATCGCTAACCGCAGAAATTCCAAGGTTTACCTTGGTTTATCGTGGGTTTAAATGTCATTCGCTGTTTTATAGTGTTTTCTTGGATATTCAGTGACATCATCTTCGGGTATTGTTTTTAATTATATTCACTGACGTTAGCAATCTATAATCCTTGACGTTAGCTACATAAATAATACTTTCTGTGTCATTATTAATAATATTTCTGAAATTTTTATATCAATGCAGATTTTCCAAAGCTTTTCAATTAAAATAAAAAAAATCAACCAAATTACGCTTTGAACACACTTCCACAGCGGCGTAGTGTGAAGGAAGGGGGAGTCCCCCACCAGGAAGGTACTAGCGCCACATGGGTGCCCTCAGTGTCGGCAAAGTGAGAGGGCGGCAAAGGCAAATCGAGGAGGTGGCAAACATATACGTAATATTCCAATACTCCCTGTTACCCATTAACACAATGGTTGGCGTTTAATGCAAACATTCAGAAATAAAGGTACGAAAAATGCACAGATACCAAATTTACATAGATAGAGTTCTTGTCAACTGTACGCCGATGATTTGACGTAACAAATACAAGAATAAAATAATATTCATGCGTAAAAGTATAACCAATCAGGACGTTTTATCTTAAGATCCGCAAAGAGGATAGACTTATACCCATTGATATTGCTATTTTAAATATGTTTGCATTCTGCATCGTAAGGTACCGTACTATATGAATAATACGTACTATATGAACATAATATGCATATGTCTTTGAAAGCAACCAATCAGGTCTTTTTTGCTTAGACCCCAAGGCCCTCATGTTACCGTGGGTATTGGAATATTATGTATATGGGGGCAAATCGGCTGTCTAATAAATTATTTGGTCTCAAATTTTGTTATGGACGCCCTTTTCAGCTTTTGTCCCCTCCGCCCCTTAAGGCACGCTACGCCGCTGCACTTTCGTTTTAAACACCAAATAAGAAATATAAATGCGAGTGCCTGAAAACTTAAATCGCCTCATTTGATGTCTTAAAAAATTTTGTATAAGTACTTAGCTTCATTTAGTCTAACATATTTATATTTTATTTTGTTATCCATGTATTATAACGACTTTTTCTGTTAACTGCTAATTTTTCCTTTTCTATTCTAAAAAAATAAATATCAGCGAAAGAGGGGATAACAATAATTGTCGAACGAGTCGCGTATAACTGGAAAGCGGCAGCCCGAAAATTAAGCAGTAATAATAATTTAAACTACATGTGTGCAAATGAGTATAAAACTTTACTTTCAGGAACAGATGATGATGATTCATATTTAAGTTGTCCTTGCAGCCCTTCCACTGCAACCACCAGTGGATCTATTGTGGCTCACTTTTGAGTGGTTTCTCACCACTGTATGCTTAATCCTCCAAAATGGCCGGCTATCAGTTTGGGTGAAACAATGTTCATATCTTCTGAGTCAATCTGAAATTTACCGAAAGTGTTCTGACGTAAACGTGCAATAGTCCGACATTTGCACAGTACATGTCTGACTGTCTCGTCGTCCTCCATACAGAGTCTGCATTCGGTCTCTTCTGTTAGTTTCATTCTGTGCATGGGTACTCTTAGTCGACAGTGACCCGTAAAAAGACCAGTACATATCTCCAGTCTGGCAATTCCAATGATGTTCCTGTTTCCACAAAGTCCTTTTATGAGCTCTTTAGGGTGAGCCAATTTTGGTATATTTATTCAGTATTGTTGGAAGCTATTCTCCATCCATTTCAATATGGTTGATTTAGCAGCATTGTATGATATCCCCAGGGCTGGTTCGGAGTCGAAAAATTCAGCAGATGCTGCTTCCCTCGCTGATTGGTCTGCGGCCTCATATCCCTCGTGCCGAAAATGCCCTGATATCCATACTAATGACACATTGTTAGCGCTACCAAGCGCATTCAGCGAATCCCTGCAGCTCGTTACGGTTCTCGATGAGACCGTGTAGGAATCAAGCGCTCTTAAGGCTGCTTGACTGTCGGAGATTTTTGTTCAGATACACTTTAAATGGAATTTCAAACAATGTACGATTTTGTACAATATTAGTAGCTTCTAGAATTTAACTTTCCAATTAAAAGCTCTTAGGGGTTTACGGATTTTATGACACGTTTTTGAGAAAGAACGGTGAATTTGTACACCTTGAGCATTACTTTGTAGAACCATATAAATAACGTAGTTAGCAGAAGCACCGGCCGAGAGTGTTCACCGTCTCGAGCGTTTGATTTGACGCTCCAAAGCGCTCGGCAACTCTTAAACTTTTTAAATGGGTTTAAAAAAATGGGTTTTGCTGTCGAGCACTTTAGAGCGTTAAACCAAACACCCTCGGGAGGTGCTTCTGCTAACTACCTTATTCATATGGTAAAAAATGCAACTTTTTTATTTTACCCAAAAAACTTCCAAAAAATATGTTTCTAATAAATAAATGCTGTTACAATAGCTGCTTCGCTTTAAAAAAAAGCACCTTAGCGGAGCAATTTTCTGAATCAGCACATGTCATTTTGTTATTTGTTTAATGAAGTACAGAGTGCCCGGCCGCATTTTTCTGTCATGCGTGATAATAAATTGGCTTATGCCGAGTGTGGTGTTTCAAAACACCGAAGCTAAACAACATACGATATTGCAAACGCAGGAGGCTGGCTGATTCAATGAAGCACACCTCCTATGGCATGGTAGAGAGGCTATATATATTGTTGATATAATACAAAGCGTTGCGGAGGAGTCAGCCCGTCGTATGTTGCCAGTTCTAAAATTGTTTCTATGAAATGATAGGGTAAAAATAAAATAAGTGAAGTAAACACCCAAAAACATTTATTCGCACAAGGATTTTTTATTATCCTCCTTTTTAGAGGTCGAAATCGGTGTTAACCTTACATTGTTCAAGTGATCTCAAACGAATCCTAACCTAGACGTGCGTAGATAGGTTAGGATAGGTTTGCGATTATTTAAAGTCAAGTTAATACCGATTTCGAACACTCAAAGGGAGGACAGTGGAGCACTTTATTTTTTTTGGCATTTTATCTAGCTACGCAAAAGGTTATTATTTTGCGATATCTTATGCCGTTTAGCCTTTTTGTTTTCCGATCGCAGATAGCGTTATAAATCTAACATTTCGCAGAATAAAACACACGGCCTTATCTGCGTTTAGTTATTATGAGTTTATTAATATTAAACCGAAGGCATTAAACCATGAAATGTAAAAAAAACAAATATTTTGGTGATGGTAGAATTTTTATATAGACAGTATTAAAAAAAATTCATTCAAATAAATATCGTTGGTGAATTTTAAAATTTGAAAACATGTCCTTTATTTGTATAGCTAAAGGACATGTTATCCATGTGATAAAACCGACAAATTCGTAAATAAGAGGATTTTAATGGTGGGTTCACAGCTAAGCTTGCTTTAATTTTAACAAAGTCATAAAAATATTATACGAATAAAAATAAAGGGAATATATTAAATTTCAAATAGTATGCTATATAACGAGTGAAGTTATATGTGTTTAAATGTGTGTGTGTGTGTGTGTGCGAAGTCAATTTTCAACAAGAGTTTAAGAATCCAATGATCGGTTACGAGATTTTTGCGAGTGTAAGAATCCTACGAATGATTGCACAATTTACACGAA
This sequence comes from Aspidapion aeneum, assembly GCA_963576565.1. Taxonomy (NCBI): domain Eukaryota; kingdom Metazoa; phylum Arthropoda; class Insecta; order Coleoptera; family Brentidae; genus Aspidapion; species Aspidapion aeneum. The sequence continues at coordinate 39,681,239 of OY755040.1, forward strand.
TAGAGTATAAGAATCCTACGACCACAAGATACAATGAAGACAGACTAAATATTTTTCTCTTAGAAAATAAAATATATTCACCTCTGATGACAAAAATAAACATCAATATGCATGATAAATATTCGCCTACATGAAACATATACCACGATGCTTATTCTTGACTGTTCGTGAGGACGGGTGAGGTGAGCGCTCACCAAATCTGAAGACGCTATGCTTGACGGCTTGTGAGGTGATATGTCAATTTAACTGGTGAACTTAAGTTCGTCAACTTTTTTCATAGGGAAATATATCCATGGGAATTGTTGTAGTGTTTATAACCTTACTTTTGCCTATCAGTTTTATTTTGTCAAGCTTTTTCTAAAGTGTGCAGGTAATTAACATTAATTTTTTATCGTTTTTTATCAAAAAATTGGAACTACCAAAACACTTCTCGCCAAAACAAAACTGACCACCAAAAGTAAGGTTGAAAACGGATTTATTTCCCCGTGGAAAATGATGGTGAACTCAAAATCACTGGTGTTTTTAGTCCACCCTCAAAAGCGAAAGTTCCGTTCACCTTACCTCAAGTCAAGAATAAAAATCCAGGTAATTTCCACTAGTCTTACGACTCCGTCTATATCCATCTAAATAGCTTCGTCAGCCGGAGGACTTTCAAAAAACATAACGGACGCAGCCATAAACCCGCGTGCCGATATTTAAACGTTTTTGTTTATGCTGCTTCTTATTCTAGAAGTTTAATTTTCGAATAAAGTGTAAAATAATATATTACATACCAAGAGAAGAAAGTGACAAATTCTACACAAGCGTGAATATTGTGAATGAGGCGCTAGCCGATTAAAAACACATGCGAGTGTAAAAAGGTTACTTTCTATCGAGTTGTGTACGCTATTTTGCCTACGAACACTGTTGAACTTTAACAATTTTTGTAATAATTGGTCTTTAGTTTTACACAAATCAAATGAAACTGCTTTTCCGCACATGTGTGGAAAAGCAATTTGCAAAACATCTGCGGAAAAGTATGGTGACCATTAAGGTCATCGTACACTTTTTCATACATGTGCAAAAAGTACTTTGCCACTCATGTGCGGAAAAATTTCTGCACACAGGTGAAATTAAACGTTTTCTGAGGATGCAAATCGTGTAAAATCCATCATTTTCATATGTGGTCGTAGGAATATAACTACGACCATTCGAACGTTGGTTGCTACTACTTACATGCTTTTAAGCCAGGATTTCCTTTTTCGGATTTGGCATCTCTTGTAATTTATTTTTCTCTTAAAAATCAACAGATAGTAAAAGTCCATTTTTGGTTTGTTCCTTTTTAGAATCACTCAGTTGTCTAAAAGTTTACTTTGGCATCTTGGAAATCAAATCCCTTTTGCTTATGACTAAATTGAGTTAAATTGGAGTATCTGTCCATTTGAGAGAAAAATTCTATCGATTCTTACATTTGGGAAAAAATTCTTCTTTGTTAGAATATTTTTCTGACGTAAACACGCTTATTAAGCATATAAGTAAAAAGCATTTCTATAGGAAATATAGTACATTATATACGAATGAATAAAAAGACCCTTTTATAACAAATTTTATAGTTCTTTATATTATTATTTTTTTCTGAGTTTATTTTATTTATTTTTTGAGTTTGTAGGATTTTACGTTTCAGTTAGGATTTTTGCTTTTTATCTGTTTATATGCTCATTTTCATTCCAATTTTAACTTTTTATTTATGATTCTTTTACATTGTATCCCTTATTCGTCATTTTGTCCCAGGGATAAAAAGTGACACTTTTATCCCTAAAATGTGATATAAAAAGTGAGCTTTTTATACCAAAAATGCGAGAAATACATTAATTAATTAGGTTTAATATATAAATTCCTTTGAAAAAGACAGTGTTTTAATAGGGACCTTTTGCACGCCCTCCTTTAGCTAACTTTATCAGGTATAAATGCGGCATTAAATTACAGATGTCACGTGATATTTGGAAGCCCAATTTTGACCTTTTGCAGACACAATTTCTTATCCTTTGTGCTTTATTTATCTGTCAAAAACCTGTTTTGTGTTTTGTAGGTAAAATTAATTGAAACTATTCGAAATCAACTAGGGAAAAACTGACATCAGAGCAATACCATTAAAAAACTACCAGGAAAATATAGGATCAGGTATGTGTTTACTGTGTACTTCTTATTTTTTTACGCACTTAACAGAACATTGATGCCTTTTGGTTAGTTGGTGAACACTGTTCCCAAACAACACATACCTACCAGATTTAAAAAAAAAAGAATATTCAATAACAGGCGTAAAATTAAATCTGCGGCTTCGGTTCGGTTCGGTTCGGTTGATAGCTCTTGAGATAATTGTCTGGTATAAAAAATATTTTAAATTTACATTACATTTTGACATAACGTTATTTGCGCGGCAATACTGTCTCTAAATAAGGGAACTAGTAGCCTGCGTTATTAAAATGCCAGTAAGGTCAAACACTATCTTTTACTAAAGGATAAGGTTCAAACCAGGTAACTGCGCATGCTTCAAATAGAAGTTAAGAAAAAAATGGGACATGCAAAAGGTCCCTAATTTCTGCGTCAATACCGTTAAAGATAATTATCTGATTTTAAAACAGTTTTTAAATTTAGAGCCGACCAACTATTGTTGCTTAGCTAGTGATGTTAATGAAAATATTTCCATGAAAATGGAAGTATTGGAAAATTCCGAAGGTGTCTCGGAAATTTGTAACCTTAGGGAGCGTTCTTAAATTACGCAACGCAAAAATTGAGGATTTTTGACCCCCACCCCCCCTCCCTCGTAACGCATTCTCAAGAATAAACACATTAAAATAACATTGAGTGTAACGCAAGGCCAAACCCCCCCCCCCTGACCGTTACGTAATTTAAGGATAGGCCATAGGCCCTTATAAGCATTAAACTTACTAGAGAATAATTTTTATTTCCGATACTATTGAAGATTTTGAGGAAGTAGACTGGCAAGACGATGTTATTGAGTGTGATACTGATGACAGCGATAAATATATGCCTCTCGACTAGTGAATAGTGTAGTGTCAAGAATATTTGTTTGAAGAATAACTCCTGATTTTTGTTCATGTATAAGCCTTCTGCGTTTTCCGGTGATTTGTTATGATTTTATAAATAAATATTTCCAAGAATATTTCCGAAAATATATTTCTGGAAATTTTACAATACTATGCTTACCCAATGTTCTTTCGCTACCGTGTATTTTTAGGAGATTTTTAATACCGTGGTCTATATAGTAAGCAAACAGACCTCGATTCAAGTTTATAATATTAGCCCTTCTAAACGAAATATGTTCTTAATTTTAGTTAATGCACTTAATTAAAGAAAATGTCAAACAACAAAACAAACACTCACCCGTTATTCTATTCAGTACTGTCTGTCTGTTTGTTCGTTGTGAACATTGAGAAGATCTTTAACTCTTAGTGGAGATACTTATATTTAAATAGAAGGGCGGACAGAGAAATTAATTTTACTAATTTTAAGCGAAAATGGAATGCTGCAAATTTTGTAGCCCGAGGCTTTATTTAACTGTACTCTCTTTTGATGATTTAGATTGTCTACCTTTGTCAAAAACTCATTTCCGTTTAGTAGCTTTGGATATAAACAAAAAAGCTTTGTTCTTGTGTGGGGAAGCTTCAAATTTTAAAACAATTGAAAGGGATAAGCGTGAAAATATGCCACCACCAAAAGAAAAATGTGATGGTGAATGTAGTTATTTGACGAAAATCAAGCAAAACCAATATGAATATAATGTTAATTTCTAAAAAAAGTTTATTTTCTTCCTTGGTACTTCTTAAATATACAAGGTGTTTCACGAACATCGAAACACAGGCCATTTTGGTTATTTAGAGTGCGAATTTGGAGAGACGCTCAGATATGTCGATTTCGTTTGCGAGGGGGTCACTTTTTGGCTATCTTGAAATTTTTGTAAGACGAACCCCCTTCGAGGGGTATACTTTACCCTTATATATTTGAACAGGGAAAGTGATACCTTGTTTTGAAGCTCTCTTGAATATCTTTACAACCGTGTAAATATTTTAGATTCGTTTTGAGATAATTGCCTTCAAACTTTCAAATTTAACATGGATTGATAAAATAAAAATTTTATTAGAATTTTATTCTTTTTCGGATTTAATTTTTATTCGATGTTAAATTTTAAAATTAGAAAGAAAATATCTCAAAAACTAATCCATGGATTTTTGAAATTTTTACGAGTATAAAGATATACAAGAGGGCTTCAAAACAGGGTATGACTGGACCCACTTTCCCTATTTAAAATATAGGGGGTTCGTGCCACAAAAATGTCAAGTTACCTCCTAGCAAACAAAATCGACGTGTCCGAACATCTCTCCAAATTCGCACTCTAAATACCCAAAAAGGCCTCTGTTTCGATGTATAAGAGTTTTAAAGACTGTATTTAAAAAAAACCTGACAAAAAAAGAAACCTGACAGAAAATGCTTGTCAGAATCGAGGGAGGTGGAGAATAGGCGTCAGACAATGTAGAAAAGCGTTCTAAACTGACATAGTAGTAGAATTTATCTTAGTTCCATGCCTAAAGGTACATTGTTATACGTTTTTCGTCCATTACGAATTTTATTTTTCAGTCAATATCATAATAATGGTATAAAATCAGCATTTTAGAAAAATATTTGAAAATTAGGAAAAAAATAGGAATCTAATAGTGTCTCGGTATTTTGCTTATATATGAAAGATTTTGCTTATATATGAAAGATTTTGCTTATATATGAAAGTTTCATATTTAAAACATTTTTGCAGGATGCATGTTGTGTTTTTGTCGATTTTGATAATAACAAACACGATTTGTAGTTTAAGAACCAATATTTCTAAAATTATAGAGGAACAACATAGATCCCAATATCGCCAGGGTTTACATAAAAAAGGAATATTATTCGTATAAACAAATTGTTTTAAGACAAAATTGGTGACAAAATAATTAAGTACTTAACAACCGAGGCTACCCTGACAGAAGCTACAAACTGACAGTTGATATTTCTTTAGTAAACAACATGTTTCATTCTTTCTTTACAGGTTCATCCTACATCTCTATTCTATTTCATCTCCTTTCGTTTTATGTTTATGCTCGAGCTGACTAAAGCCTAATGAGGAAAAAACCCAGTATCTCTCTTTACCACTGAGAAATTTCCCTTGATAGTATTTTTTGGTTAGTCGTTTGACTTTACCTTGATAAACTTCCTTTTAATCAGGGACAGCCCCAGACCTTTAAAAAAAGCGGAGGGGGGGGCAATTTAGATTTTTTGATCATGTATATAATATTTTTTGCTCAGGTGTTTAATACACCAGAATGTGCCTCTTATATTTGGATTTCTCTGGACAAAAGGAGGGGCAGTTACCCCCTCTGCCCACCGCCCATGGGATCGCCACTGTTTTAATTGTTTTCCTTTCTTACCCTTCTGGCCCGCACAGCAATGGCTAGAGAAAATATTATTTTCGACGATAAATATTTTTTTGAGAGTTCGATTAGATTTTGGTCAAAATCCATAAATGACATGCTAATGACAGTTTCTTGACAGTTTAAAACTGAAAATATGCTTTCTTTTCAACGGAGAATCGCCTCATCATGTGGTTTTCGGAATGTAGTAGAACGCATTTTTTTCAATAATTTGTGTTATTACCAAAAACTTCGTAAAAACCTTCGCTTCTGTGATATTTACAAAAAACTGTTTTCAAGACTGATATAGCGTGGAGTGGGCTAATGAGGGAGGGTATCAGATCTGTCATGGATCTATTTATTTTACTAAAGCAGCACATATGTTATAAACCTTAATATAAAGAAAAACAGCAAAAAACACAAATAATATCCTGAATTTGGCAAAATGTAAACACAATAACTTTGGGGAATAAAAATAATGTATCTGGCAGATACAAATAAATTTAGAATGTATGACCGAATTTTAGAAAATATGCGTGATATAATGGATAGCAGGAAGATGTAAACTTGGTATTTGTAAAAAACTTCTAAATGAATTTGCAGTAGAAGAACCAAAATATTTTTTAAACACCTAAAAAAATTAATAAGAAAGTGTTTAAAATACTTGGTGTGTTTAAAATACTGGTAGAAAAACATCAAGCAATCACTAAACAGTAAATAATGATAAAACAACATTTTTTATTTGTTGAGGTAACTAACGAAATTTCGATCAAGTGTTTGAAAAATCCTATTCGCCCTTGATCCGAAGGCGCGCAATCCCGCTCGATCTCAGATCAATCCCGGGGTGCTTTGAGAGATATTCGTGACGATACCGGTCTACCCGCAAACGGCTTCCGAGCAGTAGAGCCGAATTCGCTATTAATAAAATAAATCAAACAAAATAATGCGATAAACACAACAAAGCTGTTGAAATAACTCTATGTTTAAGTTTCCCTTCTTTAGTTGTTTCTCATAAGCGAATTTTTGCCTCCGCCGGATTCTGTGAGGCAGACCATAGAGGTGTGGAACTCGGAGAGATTCCTTCCCACCTGGGGACTAATTCCTTTTGTTTTCAAATTCGCTATGATTTTTCCCATTTGGTATTGGCATTAAAACACCACGCTTGCCAGGCATGTTGGTGAGTTTATATTGAGCTGCCCAATCCGGGACAGATGCTGTTTGCAGCCGCTGCTGTGTATTTTCTTTTCTATTTTCCCCAAAAAGAAGGGTTGCCACCTACACTATGTTCGTCATACCGAGGTCCTTCCTCTCCGCCTTTCATACCGCTGTGGTCTTCTCCCGTATCCCTGGGAAAGGGACCCTAGACAGGTGTTAACCCTCCCGGTCAGAGAGTACCTGAAATCTACGGAAGGCAGAGGTCGATACATTTCCCCTGATAGACATCTTATGAGGTCTACCCGTACCTCACCTTTTTTAGGAAATTAAGTTAAAACAAAATGGGTAACTAGTCTAGCCAAGTAGAGTAATATGATAAAGAAAGTGTAGTTGACAAATAAAAAAATAACATCAAAACGCACATATACTAACTCATATCGTCACCCTAATTCTGACACGTCTTAAAATAAGAATTTTAATTTTTTTGTGGGTTACGACGTATCAGAATCAGGGATCGATATTGGTCATATGGTCAGATATCTTGTTTTGACTTAATTTAGCTTGTCACAAATCCCTTAGATGTCTACATCCTATTTGGTGACTCTCCGAAAGAACTACAGTCTGAATGATTTAAAAAAAAGGTCAAAGGAGAACACAATCTTTATCTATGTTTGAGTTTTTACAGTAATTTTGGGTAATACTGGGTGATCCTTATTTCTCTCATATTTATAAAATGGTTCCTCACTGTCCGTTATTTCCTTAAGTCCTAGAGCCCACGATGACTCTCAACAGCATATCTAATTTTAATACATAGAGATACGTGCTTATAACGCTTTGTCGATTCTGTTTTGGATTTGGGTTATTGTGTTTTGAGAAACGCTGTTCGCTCCATAACGAAAAGGAACTTGAAAAATATACACTTGAAACCTGCTGGAATATTGCGGATTCCGCTTGTTGGTGTTGGTTAGAATGAAAATAAAAAGGTACTCGACACGTGGTCAAGTCAAGCATATTTGAAGATATTCTAAGTGGGAAAAATATGCATCTACCTGCAAATAGTGCAGGCGCTGTAGGTAGTTGAGTATGCAAATTATGAGGAGCGTAGTTTGACAATGGATTCTAGCTGACAATAGGTTACAGATTAACTATCTGGAGTTGCCAAGCCAGTTTTTGGTCCAATTTTTTTTTATCTCTCCTCCTCTTATAGTCGTGTTCGAATTTTTGAAAATTTTACTAAGGCGTCAAGCCTTTAAGCAACAATGACACAGAAATGCATCAAGAATGTGTAAAATATAACCTAAAAATAAAATTATATCAGTTTTTTAAATTTTAGCACCAAACCGAACCCAGATCCCCAAAACCTGAAATTTTTAGGTTTTCTTAAAGTAGACAATAAAATTTTATTGTCAACAATATACAAGTCAGTGGGGTACGCCTAATTATAAACTCTCCAGTGACGTCCGTTTATTGAGATAAGGTAAAAAGCTTTAAAAAAAATTTTTATTACAGGTTTTACCTGATTTATAATATATATATATAATTTATATTTAAAAATAAAACCAAGCTCTCTATCAAAAATTATGTCTCATAGTGTATTGTAGGCAATAAAATTTTCCTTTAACTGGTGTTCATGATTAGTTTTATTTATAACAATTTAGGGGCGTCCGTAAATTAAATTATTTTTAAAAAATTACAGAATTTACCAATTTTTTTACGAATTTTATCTAATTTGCTTAAAAACTAAGCTTTTTGGGAAAAAAATTATTTTACACTTTATTGTAGAAAATGAAATTGCCTTTCTAACAGTGTAAAAGTCAGTGTAATAAGACTAATACCAAACTATCTAGTGGCGTCCGTTTTCCCGATAGTGACACATAAAACTAATCAGACAAAAATGTAATATATGACTTTAATATATAATGACTGTTTCACAAGAAGTGGGTAATACCACTTCATTTCTAATTAATTTTTTTTAAAATTTAGTTAAGTTATACTGCTGTACCTAGAAAGATTAAAAATAAACATTTATTTATTTGAAAATTAAACAGTCTTCCTCCACTAATTTTTAATTTGTTTTAAACAAATAGTATTTATTTATTCATTTAATGAGAAATAGTGCAGAACAGAATTTTTGGTAAATATGTAAATGTGCAAAACAAATTTTAGAACAGCTTGCGTCAATAATATCAATGCCTTAAATGCTGCTAAAACAAATCCAAAAAGGCAACGTTCCTGCTACAACGACTGAAGAGTCCTATCGCAGGAACTACTTTATTCGATTTTATACGAATGAGTACTAATATAAGCTCAAATTCGTGGATTCTAAACACATGTAAAGTCGTTTTAACTTTTACTGAGTCCAGATCCAAAACCACAATAATGGATCTCATTGAATTGTATGGAATAGATCCAATTGGTACACAGGGGAAAATAGTTCTCTGGTTACAATTTTTTTAAAATTTGGAACATAAACAGAGGTTATATAGAAGCTTTGGAATGTTAAAATCCAAATCTTTTCCTATAAGTCTACGAATTAATGACTAACATACCAGTAACAATTTGTTTTTGAGAAAGGTCGTTTTTTTCGTTCAAATATTTAAATAACTATTAAGGAAACACGACTTATGAAGATAGATTTAATGGATTGGGTCTTTGGTAAATTCATATAGATATTGCAGTTTTTGTAGATAAAATGTTAAATATTTTAGCTTTAAAAAACTTATCTAAATTTGCGTTTAAGTTCGTGGGTTCCTTTGTACGTAGTTTTCTTGTTAAATAAATCGATATTTTATTTTTTGTATTTTTTTGCATGAGTAATTGTCAATTTTAGGCTACGCCACTGTTTAACAATTGTTTTGTCTATACTTTTGCAAACCTTACCACCTATCTTTCACTTTAGCTCACAATGTGTAAATTCAGAAAACAATAGAGCCTTGTCTAATAAATACTCACGTAGACAAGCTGTTCAAGAAAGTTAGAACTTAGGCCAGGTTCGGATTCAAGGAATATTTGGGGACTGTTTGTAGCACGTGACGTTTCTTAGGGATGCATCTAGAACCCGCTGATACTTTTGACTAATGTTTTTCCCTAGTGGTGAGCAACTCATATTCATTTCTAGCATAAATCTTGCATATGATGAAATACAGTTTGTTAATTTGTTTGTGTTTGTTATTCACCACAATAATAATAATCTTTAACATGGTTAAATAGTTCTATGCAATAGACCTATTAGGACTGACACTGCTCTGAGGGGCACACAAACCAAATCTAATTATAAACAATGTTAGCGGTTTCAAATTTATATAAAGAAAATTGTCAGTCACGACAAGGAGATGACAGCTTTGGAGAGAGATTCTATTGGAAGTTAAATTTAAACCGGTCTTTTTCTCTTTCACAGCTTTAGAAAAAGACTAATGCTTTACCGCGATTTGAGGATAATCTAACCTACTGTGTGCCCCCTTACGGGTCACATGATCTTAATAGGTAAGGACTTAGCGTTGTCAAAGAAACGAGTTACCAGTCCGCGCGTATCTGACTTCGTATTACGCGTAAGTCACAAGTCAGATATGGGGTCATTTTTTGAGAAAATTCTATACATAAAAATTTTTAGAAACGTTGCTTAAGGGCTTTCTAAAAATAAAACCTACAGAAAGCTGCGGGCTACATTTTAAGAAACATCAAGTTTTCACCATATAAAATAAAAATTAATGAATAGAAATCCAGATACTTTTGAAAATCAAAAATCTGGCAATAACTACACCAGACCAAAAAATAGCTTTAAAATCGAACTTTTACAATTTACGTATCTTCAAAAAAGTGTTAAATTTATCCTCCTAGCCCATGAGCACACTCCAGTGCACCCCACGCTACAACAGCCTTGAAAACAGTTTTTCTGTCAATACGTCAGGAACAAAAGCTTCTACGAAGTTTTTTGTTTCTACTATATTCCGAAAACCGTATAGGTATTGATATGATGCTCCGTTAAAAAGTAAGCCTATTCTGAATTTTTAAACTGTTAAAACAGTGTCATTAGCATTAATAGATTCTGACCAAAATCTGTCATGCAAATCGCTTCGGCAGTACACACACACACAAATACACAGACAGACGTCACGACGATATTATTTAAATAGATCAAAATACAACCAAATAACACATTTTCGGCATTATCTCAAAAAAAAATTCGTTAAAACCAATAGCATCTCCAGCTTTTGCTGCGCGGTCTAGAAAGGCAAAGATATGGAATATGTTACCACAATCCCTAAAAAATGAAACACAAAAAAACTAAGAGAAAATGAGGGTGGATCCATAGAAAAGGGCCTAATACAAAAAATTAATGTTTAAATTAAATAACTGCGAAATGCTAAATAAATAGGTGGATAAAACAAACATAATAAAATTAAAAGTATTAACTCTTTTTAATTTCTATAAATTTGAAATTATATAGTATTTATTGTCCCATAAATATTATGTGTTATTTCTATAAAGATTATTGTGTGTGTGTCTGTTTTATAAGTGTCCTGATTTTAATTTTAAATTTAATTGTAATTTAATTTTTAAAACAATAAACAGATCAAATACATATAAACTAAACAAAACAATTAGTTGATTAAATGACAGACTTTGTCAAAGGTATTTACAGTGAAACCTCTCCTTGCGGACACCTCTATTAAGTGGACACTCCCTTTAGGCGGACAAATTTGTTAGCACCAAGCTTTTGCCTATGTTTTTACATGCAAAATTCCCTCCTATAACCGGACACTCTAATATCCGGATGCGGACAATTTTTTTTGGTAAAAAAATTCTGAAACCTCTCTTAACCGGACGCGAACCTCTGACAATGGGACGGAGTGCTGCACGACATGGGCATAAATATTATGTAGTATGTTGGCAACAATGCACTCTGCAGCCGGGGAATTACCTCTTTCCGTTTTAATACGGAGACGAAATACATCTGTCGTATTTGCAAAATTATTTTATTGGGCGAGACTGCTGTGTTTATTGTTCAGTTGGGTAACATAAATCTCTTTGAAATGGCGCGTAGTAAACTTCTTAGGTTATGTGGAAAAATGGATGTTGTTAACATGTGGAAGAAGGAACATATTCTATCAGCAGGAAAGATCGCCGAAAAATTTAATATCGGAAAATTTCAAGCAGCGAAAATTGTTAATAAATATATATCAAAATTTTGCAGTTCTCTCTCTTAAGCGGACACCTCCATTAAGCGGACAAAATCGACGAAACCGTGAGTGTCCGCTTATGGGAGGTTTCACTGTATATATTTCTATTTATTTTAACAGCAAAATTTGGACTTCGTGGGCTCTTTGATGAAGATTTTACAATACCTGTTTTTATTGATTAAGATTGATCCCACCAACACTGCCTGACCCGTTAACAGACCCAAAATTGTCTTAGTCAAAATGTAAGGTTTAAGCTACAGTAATGAAACTTATTACGCATATCGGCCTTCAAGTACTAAGTTTTTGGCTATGGGTTTTTAGATTATGCTTTGTATAATCTAAACTATTGTACCGCATGGCTTATCAAATTGGTAGCTCATACAACTATCCACAGGTCTGCTATACAAAAACAAAATTCGAAGCTGTTTGTTACTTTAAATTGAAAAACGCTTAATTGACATATACTCTGACTGCCTTTTGTCAGCAAATTTGCACCAAACGGTTACGGATGATCACTTCTTAATTTTACATACTTTATATTTTGCCAGCGCCAGCGGGTCCTAGAGCCTGTAAGAGGCCAACATGTAATTTTAACCCACCAGCAAAATAATATAAAAAATAATCGAAGCTGTTAGCGAGAGCCATAGGTAGGGGCAAAAAAAATTTTTTGTAGTTTACAATAAAAAAAAATCTTAATTGACTTATACCCTGCCCTCAGAAATGCGTCGGGCCAGAGCCTTTCCTGGGGCTCATAAGAGGGCAAATGAAGTCGGCCCTAACAGAGTGGACCCAAAGAGATACAAAAGAAATGGACCAACACAGGAAACGCCAGACAGGCGTTGAACACAAAGAGAGGTGGGAGCCATAGTAAAAGTCCTAACCGGATACTGTGTCCTACAAGGACACTTGGCAAAGATGAAAGTGAAGGATAACGCGACGTACGAATGATGTTGGACCGAGGACGAGACCTCGGCGCATTTCCTCTCATCATATGAAGCATAGAAGGAGGCAAGAAGAGAGGTATTCGAAGAGGAAGCCTTTGAGACGGAGGACCTTCTGAATCTGAGGTGGCCCGATATTCTGGCCATTGTACAGAAGACGGGCAGATTCCTTAGCGAAGGAAGGAAACAATAGGGGGGAAGCCCGGGGGTTGGCGAAAAGGGCGCTTTATTTGCCTAGTCGCCAGGCCTAGAGCCTACCCCACATTACTACAATATAATACTACTACTACTATACCCTGCCCTATGTCAGCAAATTTGCACCACACGGTTGCGGTTGACCATTCCTTTGTTTAACATAGGGTAAACTTGCCTATTGTTGGCACTCAGCCTAATGTTGGCACCTCATTTTATTTTTAAAAAAAATTAGGTTTTAGCAAGAAATTTATTTTCGGTAATTCAAATTTTTTAATCGGACAACATTGCTTTACATTGCAATAAATAAACCGTAGTGTTTTAACAATAAGTCTGGCTTGAAACGTTAACAAAAGAGGTGCAGTAAGATGAATGCAAAAATAAGGTAAGAAAAAGCCATTTTATTAAGGAACACTCTTGTCGCCGTCGTGGTGTAGTGGTAGCAATGTTTGTTTCCCACACCAGCGGCCCGGGTTCGATTCCTGGCTAGGTACTTGGTTGTTTGTGTTTGTTTAAATACTGCTTTATCCTTGCTTAAACTTTGCGAAACTGGGCGATTGATCCTAATTGGATGGAAAATCCCATTATAAAAAAAAGGAACACTCTTGAATAATTTTTTAAAGTGTTAGGGACTAACCAATTAAAACTTTAAGCCGAAGACAGTTAGGCCGATAGTTTTAGGGTAATTTATATTTATTATTTTTTGTTTTTTTGTAAATATTTCCAAAAAATAGGGGGTGCCAACGACAGGCATTTTAAATTATGGGGTAATTCATCTATTGGCACCCCCTGTAAATAAAGGGACTTCTAAAAAAACGGTGTTTCCTAATGTTGGCACTCTAAACAAAACTTGTATTGTTTATTTATTTGATGTAGAAAAACGCTTGTTAATAAAAAGTTTAATTAAAAATAGGTTTCACAAATAAAAAATACTCTGACAATATATGGGCACCTAAGCTCACACTAGGTTCTATAGATGTAGAGTACGGGTGAGCTAATATAACTAAAAACTTAAATAAATTTTATTCAACTCCAAACTCAATTACCTATCGTTTGATACCACACAAACCATGTTTTAAGTTAAACTTTAATTTTTGAAATCTACCCTTACCCTTTGTTAAAAAAACTAAAATTTATTTTGTTTAACTCCAGACCCAATTACCTTTCGTTTGATAACACACACGCCATATTTTCACTTAATCTCTCATTTTTTTAATCTACCCCCCCACCCCTTTTTTAAACTCAAATTAATTGTGTTTAACACCAGATTCAAGTACCTTTCGTTTGATATTACACACGCCATATTTTCACATAAACTCTAATTTTTGAAATCTACCCCCACCCTCTTATTTGGTTTGTGCTCGGTGGATTTTGTTCATTTTTAAATGGGACCATCTCGACGCAAGATCCAGCCAAGGTACCAAATTTCATTAAAATCGGACAAGCGGTTTTTGAGTTATGCGCGTTGGTCGTTACAGACAGACAGACATACAGACAGACAGACAGACAGACAGACAGACAGACAGACAGACAGACGGCGCAAGAAAAAAGTTTCAAAATCATCTGAAACGCAAAGATATATAAAAAATTTGGAAATCGGAGCAACTTATAGGAAATTAGGATCACTATAGCTCACACTACTATAGTATAGTAGTAGTGTGAGCTAATATTTTTAGTTAAAAGCGGTTGAGATTTTAATATTTTGTTTCCCACTCTTAATGTGCCGATATCAAATTAATATTTCTGACTAAAACTGTTTTTTTTTTAATTTATTGTTTTAGTGGAGTGTATTTCGTAATGAATATATTAGTTTAAGGATCCCAAATATGTCTACTTTTAAATTTACCAGTAACTTCTTTTATAATTTTAGGATGCGTTTTTTGGAGCAACATTATTACCATCCTAATAGTGGGTTTATACAGATAAAAATTAAAATAAATATTGAAAATAATCCTGACCATTGAAATTGTATGTGAAGAAGTACTCCATAACTTTCTGTAGAGGTTCCAAGGAATGAAAAAGAAAATCTCTGTCTTCCTCTACTAATTTTTAATTTTCGTCGACTAGTTTCGGCTTATTGGGCCATCATCAAGGACTGTAGAAAAATAAATCACAATCAAGAAATTATTCAGTATAAAGTGAAAAATTCAAACTTACCTACTAACCAATAAAAACAGTTGAAACTTCCCAAGACAAACAATGTTCTCTCATAAGAGATAAAAAAATAAAATACATGGGACGAACAAAAAATTGACAAACAAATTAAAATTGTGTAGGACTATCACATTATTTAAAAAAGTCTCTGAAAAATCATTTTAAAGTTGTTAAATTTTTTTTTTTTTTGTTTTCTTCGATTTGGAGCACATTTAGAGGTTATGTTATGGTGACCATCAAAAGTAGTTCGTTCGCAATTAGAAAACAAAGAAATTGAAATATGAGAGAACATGAGTCCATTGCCTTCCATGTAAAGGATCTTAAATTATAAACATTATTTCTAAATTAAGTTGTGTTTGGTTTACAATAAAGAGGTTGTTAAAATTAATGGAAGTAATACTACAATAAAAGTTAAGAATGGTCTTATGTAGGTATATGTTATTTAAAAGTTTAGGGAATTGAAAAATTTCGTAGATTTATGTTCTAATTGTTGATTTAAACAAATCGATGGAGAAGATTTCTGAAATTTGTTGATTTCCAAAACCTCTAGCAGATCAATTAAACTATCTCTACAAACATGTAAATATTTTATTTTATCGTCCATGGTAAAAGAATGGTTTTCAGTAATGACATGTCTTGCAAAGACTGATTTAATGTTAAGATAGTCTATATCTGTGTGGTTTTTATATTTGTCTATCTCTTTAGTGTGTTCCCCTATCCTTGTTTTAAATTTTCTTGCGGTTTTTCCAATGTAAGAGCCTAGCCCGCAATCACACTTGAGAATATAAACCCCTGATTTATCAGATATAGGTATTTTATCTTTGGAGTTGACAAGAAAGTTGTTTAAAGTATTTTGAGTTCGAAAAGAAATTGACACATTGAACTGTTGCAGAACATTTTGTAGTTTAAAGGAAATTGGACCTAGAAAAGGTATAGAAGCATATTTTTTATCAGAGTCTTGTTTTATTATTAAGTTTGAGTGTAAAAACTTGTTTAAATGTTTAAAGTAAACCTTATTGATATATTTCGATGGGTATCCATTATTTTTACCTATTAATTTAATAATATTGAGTTCTTTTACAAAATTATCTCTGTGCATCGGAATGGAAAATAGTCTATAGAAAAGCGAATTAAAGGCTGCAACTTTATGACTTGGTGGGTGGCACGAGTTGAAGTTGATTATATTGTCTGTTGTGGTATTTTTCCGATATATGGCAAAATCAAGTGAATTGTTCTTTCTGGTCAGAGTTATATCTAAATATGATATGGATTTGTTCTCTTCAAATTCAGAAGTAAATTTAATATTAGAATGTAGGTCATTTAAAAAGGTTAGGAAACTGTCAAATTCTTCTTTGGAGCCCAAAAAACATAGGATAAAATCATCCACATACCTGAATATAAAAGCAAACTTTGAAAAATGTGGACTATTTATGATTTGCTTCTCGATGTCAGCTATAAATATTTCGGCTAATAGTGGACTAAGTGAAGACCCCATAGCCAAACCTGTGTTTTGGATGTAAAATTTATCATTGAATTGAAAGAAGTTCTGTTTTAGAACTAAGTCTGTGAAAAGAAGTAGGTTTTCAATATGTTGAGTTTCCAATGTTGTTTGATTCTTTAGAAGATCTTTAAGTAAAAGAAGACAGTTCTTTGGTGGAATGCTAGGAAAGAGGTTCACTACATCTAATGAAGCTAAAAAGGCTGAGTCTGGTATATGTATAGATTTGAGTTTATGACATAGTTCTTTTAAATTTTTGATTGAAAAGGGACTTGAAAAATTTGTAAGAGAACTGATGTTCTTGTTAAGAAATTTTGAGAGTTTTGAACAGGGAGAAGGAGTGTAAGAAACCACTGGACGGATTGGACAGTCTTGTTTGTGGATTTTTGGTAAGCCATAAAGAAGTGGTGTAATAGAATTAGAAGGTAATAAAGTTTCTTTAAAAGTGTGAAATTCTTTTAGTGTTTCTTTTGAACTATTTACAGTTTTTCGAAGATTAATCATGAATTTGTCATGAGGGTTAGTTGTTACTTTAGAAAAATCCCCCTCATCTAGGAAAGACTCAACCTTCTCTATATATGTTTGTTTATCCATAACAACAATACAGTTACCTTTATCTGCTTTCGAGATAACAAGGTTATTAGCTTTTACTTTATGTAATAATGATTTTAAATTTCTAATAACTGGGTTGGGAGGTTGTGTTCGGTTTATATTGTTTTTGTGAAATTTATTTATACATGTAGCACATAGAGATCTTATTGTGTCTTCATGTTCTTCAAGCTTAAGGTATTGTATAATATTTTCACATTGTACGGCTAGATGTGCAAGATCTTTGGTATTGACATCTGTTTTGACATTAAACTTCAAGCCCATGTTTAAAATATCAGATTCCGCTTGGGTAAAAGTAGTTGAGCTGAGATTAATGTACCTATCATGAAAAACAAAATCTTCGGAAATTGGGGTGTTGGTTTTAGTAAGATCAAACTCATGTTGAAAAATGTCTTCATCAAAACTGATGGAGTCATAGTTGTTTCTAAATGTTGAATTAAATATTTGACTTTTGTAGTGTAATGAATTGTTGTGTGTCAGGTTATGGTCAAAACTCTTTGTAAACTCCAAAGATTTGCTTTGTGAAGTACATAATTCTTTTACCATGGACGATAAAATAAAATATTTACATGTTTGTAGAGATAGTTTAATTGATCTGCTAGAGGTTTTGGAAATCAACAAATTTCAGAAATCTTCTCCATCGATTTGTTTCAATCAACAATTAGAACATAAATCTACGAAATTTTTCAATTCCCTAAACTTTTAAATAACATATACCTACATAAGACCATTCTTAACTTTTATTGTAGTATTACTTCCATTAATTTTAACAACCTCTTTATTGTAAACCAAACACAACTTAATTTAGAAATAATGTTTATAATTTAAGATCCTTTACATGACAGGCAATGGACTCATGTTCTCTCATATTTCAATTTCTTTGTTTTCTAATTGCGAACGAACTACTTTTGATGGTCACCATAACATAACCTCTAAATGTGCTCCAAATCGAAGAAAACAAAAAAAAAAAAAAAATTTTAACAACTTTAAAATGATTTTTCAGAGACTTTTTTAAATAATGTGATAGTCCTACACAATTTTAATTTGTTTGTCAATTTTTTGTTCGTCCCATGTATTTTATTTTTTTATCTCTTATGAGAGAACATTGTTTGTCTTGGGAAGTTTCAACTGTTTTTATTGGTTAGTAGGTAAGTTTGAATTTTTCGCTTTATACTGAATAATTTCTTGATTGTGATTTATTTTTCTACAGTCCTTGATGATGGCCCAATAAGCCGAAACTAGTCGACGAAAATTAAAAATTAGTAGAGGAAGACAGAGATTTTCTTTTTCATTCCTTGAAATTGTATTTTATATTAGAAAAAAAATTGTTGCAAAATAAAATGTAAAAAACTAGTAACAACGTTTATTGAACCATCATCAGACTAAAATCTTCTCTGTATGTTGCACTTTTTTATAGGGCCAAAAATTCCTTGAGTCAAAGTCAAAATCTAATATAAATCGATCTCGAAATTGCTCTCAAAAGTTTGATTTTGATATTGATTTTTATCTTTTTATTCCGAAGCGAAAAGTTTGTCTACAATTCTTCGAGAGATAAAAAGACCCTTTTATCACGAGGTCTGTACGCTATTTTAGCACTTTTTAATTTATTTTCAGTTTTTTTCCTATTTTTTTAGTGGTTTTACTGTTCTATCTTTGATCAGTCACTTTTGATGCCAATTTTTACATTTTATACATGATATGTCAATTTTTATCCAGATTTTTTTTACCCTGATTTGTCACTTTTAATCCCGGGTGTAAAAAGAGACACTTTTATCCTTAAAATGAGGGATAAAAGATACACATTTTTATTACAAAACTGTAATTTTTTTTGTTTATGGGTGCCAATAATAGGTCAAATATGGGTGCCAATAATAGACTTAAGGTGCCAACAATAGGGACTTTGTTCATTTTTTCATTTTTCCTCTATTTTGATGAAAACGGGTTACTATTGATTAAAAATCGATAAAAAGCTAGAAAGTAGAACCTTTGGGTATTCCGAAACAATAGCTTAAAATTTTAAAAAAATTATATAAAGGTGTGAAAACTTTATTTAAAAATGAAACAGCTCTTAAACTGCCAACGAATGGGCAGTTTATCCTAGGTACTTTATACTTTGCCCCCGGCTCGTAGGGGCTGTAAGGAGTCAACATCTTGCTTTGAACCCACCCCAAAATCAGAAAATCACTCATTTAAAACATTTTATTGGGTCGGTCACATGTTATGGGCAGTTTATCCTAGGTACTTTATACTTTGCCCCCGGCTCCTAGGGGCTGTAAGGAGTCAACATCTTGCTTTGAACCCACCCCAAAATCAGAAAATCACTCATTTAAAACATTTTATTGGGTCGGTCACATGTTATAAAAAACAAATTTTTTTACCTCTACTGGCGGCCCTTACATAGTTAGGGGTTATTATTATTATATTATAAAGTTCAAGCAATTGTATCAAGTGAAATCATTGCAAATTTAAAAAAGCTAAGTTTTGTGGCCATTTAAATCGGCATTTGGGTATTAATCCATTGTTAGTCCACGGTTAGAAAAACGTTAAATGCAATGGACTGTATAAATTTTAATTGATGATAGCGCGAACAAACATAAATATTGATATGAAATTACGAAATAATCAAAACATCCATAGGAAAAATATTGGTGGCACACAACGGTAATCAGACAAATGCACTCACCACTTTTGCAGCCAAATTCTCCACTTCCAAGGGGCCCCTGATTGGATCTAATGATGTCACCACGTAGCTGAAGGGCTGAAGTTTCTAGTTCTATGCTTCAGTACACAAAAATCGAGCACTTTCAGGTGTAGATATTTGAAATAGTTGGAGAACGAAATTAACACGCCATTTTCTCTGGCGATTGACAAGGATCTCCTTGTTGTTGGTGCGCATGTCCAAATACGCGGAATGCGCTTT
Organism: Aspidapion aeneum; assembly: GCA_963576565.1. NCBI lineage: Eukaryota > Metazoa > Arthropoda > Insecta > Coleoptera > Brentidae > Aspidapion > Aspidapion aeneum. The sequence continues at coordinate 39,701,329 of OY755040.1, forward strand.
GTCCTTCATACAGTTGTGTGTTTTTAAAAATATATATAAACAACCGCGAAATTTAGCGGGAGCTAACATAACTGCCCTCCAAAACACACAATTTTAGAATCTCAACCGGACAGATATAGATATAAGAAAAAGAATCGACCGATAAATATAAATGAATGAAAATAGATAAGTATCGTAAGTTTATTTAGAGAAAACGAAATCCCGAAAAAAGGCAAACCAAACAAACAAAAAATTCAAAAAAAAATTAAAAATAAAAAAAAACCTATTGTAATACCCGGTAAAAGGTAGAAAATTAAAATTACTTTTAATTTGGCAAGAGGCACAGTTTTACAAGTGGCCGCTTATAAACACCGGTAACCGTTTGTACCGTCGCAACACGCACCTGACCGTCCCCGCCGGGATGCAGTTCGATGAACCGACCGACCGGCCATTTCAAAGGCGTTTGAATGTGATCACTTGTTATGATAACCAAATCATTTAATTTGATATTTGGGGACGAATCAGCCCACTTGTGTCGCTGTTGTAGCGTATGCAAATACTCTATAGAATACCGTTTCCAAAAATCATTATGTAGTTTTTGGATTAGTTGCCATCTCGAGAGCCGATTTAGGGGAACCTCGGACAAATCTGACTCCGGAATTTCTGAATTAAGGGGTTCAAGTGTCAAAAAATGCCCAGGGGTAAGAGGTTGAAGATCGTGTGGGTCTGAAGAGGCAGGAGATAAAGGGCGACTATTAAGTACGGCTTCTATGCGACAGGCAAGGGTGGACATCTCCATGATAGACAACTTCTGGTCGCCGACGACTCGTACAAAGTGAGTTTTAAAACTTTTGACGCCAGCTTCTGCCAGGCCATTGAAATGTGGACTGAGAGGAGGTCCCAGATGCCAACGAATAGAAAGTCTGGTGGCAGCACTTCTTGCGTAATCCAGTAATTGGTTACGAAACCCTATAAAATTACTGCCTTGATCTGACCAGCATTGCGTTACGCTTCCGCGTCTGGAAATGAATCGATGGAATGCTCCTACGAACCCTTCGGTGGACAGTTCCATGGTTAATTCCAAATGCACGCAATGTGTGGCCGTACAAACAAACACACAGACATACGATTTGAAAGCTTTACAACCACGGTAACGATGAGGAATCACAAAGAAAGGTCCACAAAAGTCGATAGCTACACTCGAAAAAGGTTTAAGTTGATTGATTCGATGAGCGGGAAGTGAACTCATTATGGGCGGTCTATAGGGTTTAGGGTTGATTCTAAAACATTGCAAGCACTTGGATATGGTTCTTTGAATTGCCCGTCTGGCAGATAATATCCAAAATTGCTGTAAAAGCAGATTATGTAATGTTTTAAACCCAGGATGAAGATATTGTCGATGAGCGGACTCGATAAGAAGAGTAGTTAAACGATGGTCACTCGAAAGTAAGACGGGGTGTTTTGCAGAATAAGACAAAAGGTCAGATTTTTGTAATCTGCCACCGACTCTAATGATATTATTCTCATCAAGAAAAGGTGAAAGTTTTCGCAAAGGTTTCGGTATTGGTTTATCCTTAGATAACGCGGAAAAAAGCTCAGAAAAACAAGAACCTTGCACGCGTTTGATAAGAAGGTGTAACGCACTTTGCATCTCACCGGTGGTAGGAAAAACAATATTCTCAAAAATAACTTTTTGGTCCGGCGGCTTAGTGGGTTTTTTATAGGAATGGTTTTGAAAAAGGTTAACTATTCGAAGGACATAACAAATGATACGTTGAATTTTTGATATAGAGGAATATTTGATAAGAAGCTGATCTAAGAAGTTGACATCAATTATCGCATTGCAACAGACTTTTGGCTTTTCCTCCAGATTAATACCTCCGAAATCAATCGGCATTTTTGGTTTATGAAAATCGGGCCATTCGTTTTCGGGAGACCACAAAAACGACGGTGCGTTCCACCACATGTCATGTGACATGAGCTGTGAAGGGGTGGCCCCTCGTGACGCAATATCGGCTGCATTCAAAGCAGAAGGAATGTAGCGCCACGAGATTGAGGGAATGATTTCTTGGATTCTACTGATTCGATTTCCAACAAAGGTTTGCCAGCGATTAGGAGGGGATGAAAGCAAGTGCAATACGACTTGCGAATCGCAGAAAGTAACGATATTTGTAAAAGTTATTTTTCCTTCATAGCTAGATAAAACGAAGTCAATTAATTCGCTTAAAAGAAATGCGCCTAGGAGTTCTAGCCTAGCCAAAGTTTGTGACTTTATAGGCGCGACCCTAGATTTTGCAGATATGAGAGAAACATATATATTGTTTTCCTCTTCTACACGAAAATATACGACGCCTGCGTAGCCTCGAATTGAAGCGTCACAGAAGCCGATGATTTGACAGGTATTGGTTTTTGACAGTTTGATTTGTCGGGGTAATTGAAAATTGGAAAGAAGCGGGAATTCAGAACGAAGTTTGTTCCAAGAGTCGATGATAGAAGAATCTGGTTCTTCGTCCCAGCCTATTTTCGATATCCACAACTGTTGCAAAATAAATTTTGCTTGTAGCAACAAGGGACAAAGAAAACCTAAGGGATCGAAGATTGTGCCTATGATAGATAAAATAGAACGTTTGGTTGGGGGTTTGTCCTTCATTCGGCATTGATAAGAAAAAATGTCGTTTTTTGGATGCCATTGAAGTCCTAAAACTTTGATAAAGTGGGGTTCCTCCTTGTCGAAAGAGAGAGGCATTTGACGATCGGACTCTGGCAATGTTGCCAATAACTCAGGACAATTGCTTGCCCATTTTTTAAGTTCAAATCCTCCCGACTTCAACAAATCATTGAGTTCTGTTTGAAGGGAGAGAGCTTCAGAAAGCGAAGGGCTAGTTCTCAAGATATCGTCGATATAGATTGACGTTTTTAGAACAGTACTAGCCATAGGAAAACGTTCCTTTTCTCTCTCTGCCAGCTCATTTAAGGTACGCATGGCTAGAAAAGGTGAGCATGTCATGCCAAAAGTGACAGTAGAAAGTTCCCACACTGAAAGTGGGTCCTGTGGAGAAAACCTCCGCAATATCCTTTGATAAGGACGGTGATAAGGATTGATAAGGACTTGACGGAACATCTGTTTGATGTCAGCAATGTAGGCAATAGGATTAAGACGAAACGTAAGGAGTAAACAAGCAATATCCTTTTGAAGTTTCGGTCCAGATAACAATGTGTCATTGAGACTAATATTTTTTGGGGTGACTGCCGAACAATCCCAGACTACCCTTAATTTTGTACTTAAGCTTTCCGGCTTTAGTACGCAATGATGTGCTAAAAAACACGATACGTCGACCTTTGGTTGACTAGATAAAACTAAACTCATATGATTAGAATCGATATAGTCTTGCATGAAACTTGAATAGGCAGTGTACAGATCAGGATTTTTGATTAACCTATTTTCTAGAAGTAAAAATCTACGATAAGCTTGCGGATAAGTATTTCCTAGGTCAGGGTTTATTTTATCTTTAAACGGAAGATCTACCATGAATCTACCGCTCGGTTGCCGTACTACACTAGCAGTAAAAATTGATTCTGCCTGTTTTTCTTCCTTTGATAAGATTTGTTTTTTAGGCAAATGTTCGATTTCCCAAAACCTAAGGAGAATGACCTCTAAAGGAGGTGAATGACTCGTTAAAAAACAACTGGTTCGTTCCGTAAGACTACCTACTTCGTCAACCTTTCCCATGACGACCCAGCCAAAGATAGTTTCAAGGGCTGAAGGCTGCCCTACCTGTCCAAGAACCCTGCCCTCCTTGAATATCTGTGCGAATAGCTCGCAACCAATAACCAGGTCCACAGGTCTAGATTTGAAATAAGATGGGTCGGCAAGTTTAAGGTTTTGCAAGTGTTTCCACTGATTATCGTTCAAAGAGAATGTAGGCATATTGGAACATAGTTGTGGAACCACAATTGCTTCGAAATTAAGTAAAGGAGTGACTTGTCCTTGTGGCTTAATGTGACATTGAACGAGCCCTTTGGAAGTAAAAGAAGACATCTGATTTAATCCGAATATTTCAGTGGTGTAACTTCGCCTAGGAAGATTAAGATGCTGAATACACTTTTCACTGATGAATCCTGTCTGTGATCCAGAATCAAGCAGTGCCCTTACAGGTTGAAAATTTCCGCAACCGTCCATAACATCTATTATGGCGGTGCATAAAAGAAAGGTACCTGAAGGTCCTGAGGCATTTAATGACACATGAAGATAATTGACAGGTGGTGTGTGAATGACAGGACTAGTATCTTGGCTTCCAGACTCTTGATTAGTTTCTAAGATATGAGTTAAAGTGTGGTGCCTTTTACTATTGCAAGTCCTGCATGAATATTTTGATTTGTACGTATCTACATCATGCAAGGGATGAAAACACGCTAGACATAATTTTTTCTGTTTGACGAAAGATAGGCGATCGATAGGTGAGAGATCAAGAAATGTTTGACATTTCGAAAGCACGTGACCTTGATTACACCGGAAATATTTTATTCCCGTACTTGAATTAGTTGAGGTGCCAGCCAGTCCTATAAAAGGCGAATTGGATGATTTATAGGTAGGCTTTTGCCCAAACTGATTTCGCATAGAATTTGAATTTTGATAGGTAGGCTTTTGCCCAGACTGATTTTGCATAGAATTTGATTTTTGATATATAGGCACCTTTTTGGGTGCTGTTGATTGAGGAAGTGATTCCAAAACTTTACATCTTTTTTCTAGAAATTGAAAAAGTGACTGAAAAGTGGGAATTTCGGTATTAGTATTGGCGTGACTCATTTCGAAATTTGAACGCGTTGGAATATCCAATTTTTCTAATAAAATGAAAAAAATAATAAAGTCCCAACTGTCAACGTCAAAGCTAAGTGATTTTAAAATTTCTAGGGATTCAGAAAAGGTGTCAATTAAATTACGCAATTCTTTAGCTGACTCGTTTTTTAAGGTGGAGTTCATAATTGAGCTTAAAGCATCATTTGCGAGGTCTCGCTTGTTTTGATATCTATTGACTAATTTATCATAAGCAATTTTATAATTTTGATCAGATAAGCTAATCCCTGATATCAATTTTAAAGGCTCATCCTCGAGATATGAAAATAAATATTGAAGTTTTCGAACGTTACTTAGACTTTGATTTTGATCTATAATGTTATTAAAAAGATCGAAAAAGCTTGGCCATAATTTTTTATCACCTCGGAATATGGGAATACCTAACTCTTTGAGTCTTGGAGTTTCAGATTCGTTTTGTCGAACATATGATCCCGAAAAGATGGGGCCTCAACTGGAAATATTTTAGAGTAAACCCCCTTTACGAGCTTCTGAAAGGATCGCATCCTGCGTTTTAAACTCCTCGTCGTCCGTGTCGTCTATCAACATAATGACGTCATTATGTGCCAGCATGCATTTATCGAAGGTTTCATCCAAATCGGAATACCTTACATGAAACTCGTTTCTCGCTCTTTCATCCTTTTCCGCGGTCTTTGACAACACATAACACTCGGTGATCGCAGATAAAAAACCCTTGCGTTTTTGTACGGCTTTTTTGACAGACATGATTTTACCTTTGAAATGACGAAATTGTCGGTAAATATACAATTAACGCTAAATTAATGCTTCTGAAATAGAAAAATGATGAATTGTCGAAAATATGCACTAATTTATCGCAATTGATGAAAATTGTTTTAAATATCGAAATGATATGAATCACCCTAACACATAAATGAGAAATGTTTTTGTTTGTTTTGTTTTGTGGTTCCTTCGCTTTGTTTACTGAATCGAGCACGCGAAAGGCACGTGCACCGCACGGACGACTTTCTCGTTTCAAATACGATGCGTGCGAAAATTCAAGGCCACCTTGTTTGGCTTGGCCACAGATTAGGTAAATAAGTGGCTTGGCATGAAAATAATTATTAATACCGTCGTATGGATTTATTCTAAATAATCCGGTTCGAAGGACCTCTTTATGTTAGTCCACGGTTAGAAAAACGTTAAATGCAATGGACTGTATAAATTTTAATTGATGATAGCGCGAACAAACATAAATATTGATATGAAATTACGAAATAATCAAAACGTCCATAGGAAAAATATTGGTGGCACACAACGGTAATCAGACAAATGCACTCACCACTTTTGCAGCCAAATTCTCCACTTCCAAGGGGCCCCTGATTGGATCTAATGATGTCACCACGTAGCTGAAGGGCTGAAGTTTCTAGTTCTATGCTTCAGTATACAAAAATCGAGCACTTTCAGGTGTAGATATTTGAAATAGTTGGAGAACGAAATTAACACGCCATTTTCTCTGGCGATTGACAAGGATCTCCTTGTTGTTGGTGCGCATGTCCAAATACGCGGAATGCGCTTTGTCCTTCATACAGTTGTGTGTTTTTAAAAATATATATAAACAACCGCGAAATTTAGCGGGAGCTAACAATCCATTACTTGTGACAAAAACTTATCGTTATAGCCCCTAGGGAGTGTCAGGAGGGTAAAATTTGTTTTAGAATATCTCATTTATTTTTTACGCGACTGCACCTGCACAACTAGATCTCAATAAATTAGAGTATCACATACTATTACTCCCAGGCAGGGTAGTGTCGTGGTATGGTCATGGGCTTCACAAGTAGAAGGTACCAGGCTCGCATCTCGAACGATGCCAAAACAAAAAAAAATCTGTCGCCTTGTCGCCCACTTCCTTTTCAGCGTTTAACAGCCGTAATCGAATAAGCATGAGATGCGATGCACGAAAAAATATAAGTTGACCTTGAACATCGAGAATATACGCAGGTGTAGTCCAGGAGCCGACACGCAGCCAGCCGATGAACCAGAGATAATAACCCAGGAGCCTGCTATAAGTGCTATATAGTCGGAACCAGGATGGCGCCAGCATAAATCTCCTACAGTCCACTCACGACGACCACGACAGTTGCGCTGAAAAGGAAAGAAGTGAGACGATAGCGGTGTTAGATAGATGCAAGTCTAACATGTGGCAGGACCACCTTTCGGAAGGGGTGTAAAAGAGTGGATCCACTGTGTATACTTACTACACAGTATAAAGATCCCTGCTCTCAACAAAAAGGTGTCAGGCAAAATTAAGTCCTCTTAGAGAAAGAAAATTTGCATCCTAAGGGACACATCGCATAGTCGCTAGACCAAAAATGGTCTCCCCACAACTATTACTACTACTACTACGACTACTTCTACTACTACTATTACCCCCCAGTTTACTATATTTAAAAAAAAATAGCTAATAACAAGGCTTTAGTTAGAGGTTAAATGTTGTTATTTACATTAAAAAAAAATTATTTGTTTTAGATTCTGCCCTATATCAACAAATTTAGGAACTGCAACAAAGGCGTATTTCTTAATTTTTTACTCTTTTAACTCCGCCCCTAGCGGAGTTAATTTTTAAACATAGAGCATTATATTCATAACTCAAATAACTTTTTTATCTTAAAAAACAAAATTTTGGCTCTTAACTATCCTTGTTATCTTGTTGTTATCTATTTTTTTTTTATATAATAAACTGGGGGATAACAGTATGTAATAGTCTATTTTATTGAGATCTAGTTGTACTGGTGCAGTAGCGTGAAAGACAAATGAGATAGTTTAAAACAAATTTTACACCCTGACACTCCCTAGAGACCATAAAGATAATTTTTTGTCACATGTAATGAATCAATATCCGAAGTCTGATATAAATGCCACAAAAATTAGCTTTTTGTAAATTTGCAACGATTTTATTTGATAAAATTGCTTGAACTTTAAAATTTCTGACTCCCAATTATGTAAGAGGCGCACCGTGGGCCAGAGATCTCCTAAATATTAAATAACTAAATTTCCAAGAATTATGGTGCATTTATTTTTCTCATGCGTATATAAATCAAGAAGACTATGTTTTTATAAAAACAACATAATTATTTCTGTCAACTATCACGTTAACATAAGCTGGGTTTAACAAATGTCGATAAATTTAATTCTTTTTTGCGGTGTATTTTTGTCCAACAAATTTATCAAGTTTTAGATAATAGGTTAGGGTAAATTTACTTTTTTAAATACGCTATAGTTGGGTCATGTACAGCGAGATTTCAGGCATATATTTAATTTAAAAATTTTTATTTTTTTTGCGAATTCACACGAAAATCTAATTAATTTAATTAATTTACGTTTTTGTTGATGCTGTTTTACTCTCCAGTTATTAAGCTTTATTATCGGGAAAAAAACTTTTGCGGACTTGCGCCTATCCAGGAGAAAACGCAAAACTTTCTAAAAGATGAAGCTATTAAAAGCGCATACCATTGGATATAAACAGATTTATTTTAGAATTATTTTCTGTCGCACTTTAAAACTAAATATTTTTTTGACGGTATTAGCAAAAAATGAATTGGACCTAAATTATAAAAAAGTTTTTTTAACACGTCAGCTGCCATTTTGACAGTTTTGACATAATTTTTTAAATTAAGAAAAGTATAGCTCGTGGGGTATCTTTTGAGTTATAATTAGTCTTAGATTGAAAAAAAGTAATTTTAACATGTCATGTCATAAAATATATTTTAATTATTATAATTAATGGTAGTTAATTAGTGGTTTTAGTAGATTTTTGTTTTACTTTCTACTTTGTTTTACCGTGCTGCTTATAAATTGGCAGAGTAATTTTATGATTTACATCTAAACGCTTTTAAATGCATGAAACAAAATGGTCTAGTGTTTAAGTTTTTTGTCAAATGGTCTTTTACGTTTAAATGATTATGAGAACTTGTTGAAAAACCTTTTTTTTTTTATTTGTTACGTATTATATGCAATGAAAATAGCTAAATATTTTGTATTATACTATCCTTGGTACCAAATGCTAACACATAATAAGCCTTTATAAAATCTGCACCCACACACATACACACACTCGAAAAAGTTTGATCCTCCTATCATCAAACCCAAAAAATACAAATCAAAAACAAAATTGCCCAAAGACACATAAAGAATAAAAATAATGTAACTGTAACCATCTGTGAAATAAATTGATGTTTTTGATGATAGCAGACCTGTGACTAATTGTATGAGTACCAACCTGATAAGATATAGATGTACAGGTGCAAAAACTTAGAAGATATATAAGCCATAATCTAAAAAACATTTTGCCCCCTTGCGCCCCCTAGGGGCAAAATATATATTTTTTTTTTGACAGCCAAATAATAAGTATATTAAAGCCAATGTGCATGCCAAGTTTAATTGCTCTAGCTAAAACCGTTTAGAATTAAAAAAAGACTTTAACAACCTAACCTTAGTTTTTGACTGAGACAATTTTGGGTCTGTGAACAGGTCAGGCGGTGTTAGTGAGATCATTACTAATCGATTAAAACAGGTATTTAATTTTTTTTATTTTTATTAAACTCAGGTTGTACATAGTACATGAGTACCAAATAGCATCCCCTACATAACGTATTAGATAAACACATTAACCCGAGCCTTAAACTAATTGGTAAACGAACTTTGGAAAAGATAATTGTTTTAAAATTAAAAAATTGCCTTAAAATTAGGTTTAAGGTATTACTTATTAAAATTGTATCACATTTAGGTATAACTAAACTAAACATCACAATTTCGATAGAAATCATTTTTTTAAACGAACCTTGTAACAGCTTTACTGAAAATGTATCTGATTTAATTGAATGGTCAATAATGTTAAACGTATTCTGAAATCTAGTTATTAGAAAATTCTGTCCCATGTTAGTCCTACTATAAAGAATATCAAAAGTTTGTCTATGTCTCGCATTAGCCCTTGGAACTAGCAGACCGATTCTGAAAACTAGGTACGGGGAATCTACTTAGTTGTTAATTATTTTGTGGAGCATAGAGAGGTGTGTTATAGTTCACTTGGATTTCAAGGTATTAATTTTAAACTTCGATCAAATATTGCGATAATCATGATTTTCAACAATGATGTGTGTTTTGTAGCCGAGATATTTAAAAAATTTGTTTTGTACACTCTCTAAACGTTTAATGTAAATTTCGATTTTCGCATTCCAAACCACGCAAGCAAATGAGAGTTTGCCATGCACAAAAGCGTTGTTCAACGAGTATTAGTAAATTATTTTGTACATCTTTTAATAAAATCCATTATTTTGTTGGAGTCACTTATAGCTTTTTAATGTGTGCTTTAAAAGTCCATATTTATTCAGAATTACTCCCAGGTCCCTTATCTCCTGCACCCGCTCTAAATTTTCGTTGTTAAGTTTGTATATATAATCAACGTTGTTAACATTTTTCGAAAACGAAACACAAAGGATCTTTAAGACATTTAGAAAAGGGCTGTTTTGCTGCAGTGTAAAATCTTCATCAAAAAGCCCACGAAAGACGCTATGACCCCTGACTATTGCTGAATATCTAGATTTTGCTCCAGTATTACGTTAATTGCAAATAATGCAATTGCAATCTCCGCTCCTGCCTACCTGTATTTTACTTTGTAATTTTTACTCATCAATACCTGTATTTTGTTCAGGGAATGTTTTACGTTCATGTTGTTAATACCCACTTCAACCCTTCTCGAAACTCTCACAAAGTTTTCCATGGCAACGTTCATCAATTTACAGCTTACACCCTCTTACGTTATTATTATTTTATCATCAATATTTTAGCATTACATGATATGTTAATTTAGGCAACACGAAATTTCATGTTTAATATACAGAGTGTTTTTTTTTTAAGATAGCCGAGCTTTTTTCGTAGCCTAGTCATATTGAGAATTTGCCCAGAAAAAAATAGGTGCAAGCTGAATTCTTGTATAATTATTTTTTAGCAACTGGCACACGTTTCCACATATTCTCCGCCAAAATCTTCCTTGAGCTTCAATAGTTATTAGGCCCAAATTTTCTAAAAATCAGTTTTTTGCGATTTTCTCGAAAACTAATAACTTTTTCAAAAAAAACTCAACTGAGAAAAAATACGCAAAATTATTCGGTCTACACTATACTTCTACGAAAAAACTTAACCTAACAATTAAAAAAATATATTAAAAAAAAGATTTATTTTTTATTTTTTTTTTACTATGTAGTTAACTTGTTTTACTTTGTAATATTAAGCTTAATCCCCGCTTGTACCAAACACCATTTACTAAAATTTAGTTTTTTTTTTTTAAAGTTTAACAACTTTAAGTAAAAATTAGGAAAATGGTTAATATTAGCCGGATATTTTGAAAATTTAATTTTTATACAATTAAAAACTGTACGAGAAAAAAAGCGTTATATAAAAGATATTGCATTTCTGGTTATTAACAGTGTTAAAATACGCGCAAATGCGCACACAAAGTAATTTTAATATAATTTTAGATAAAATAGTGTTTGACTAAACTTAAATATAAAAAAGAAGTTTAGACAAAATAAATGGAACATAAGGGTGCTTTACCAAGTGTCCAAAATTATAAACAGAGGTACTTACGTAGCGCTTTAACAAATACTCGAATTAACATGCAATTTTCACATTTTTATGTCATGATTTTTCACCACGGCTGTCAAAAACCAGGCTTTATGTACATGAATAAATTATTTTTGTGGATATTTTAGAAGCTAAAGCTTTTAGTATACATGTGTATTTGGATAAAAATCATGATACGACATAGTTCAGGCCCTACAGGGTCCGATACTGCGTTTAATGATAGAAGCAACACACTTGGTATGGATAGACATAAGACTCGCCCGAACATTTTACGAAACGGAAACACACCCCCCCCCCCCGCAACCCTGACAGGGGGGTTTGATTTTTTTTGTTAAAACCTTTATTAACAACAAAATACATAATAACAAAAAAAATATCTTAGTTAAGATTAGAAAGTTAATATTGTAATTTAATATTAATATTTTCTTTGATACTTAATATAATTTATTATTTTTTCAATTGTAATCTTTAAAATCTCATTCTGTCCAAGAAACTATTAATGTCAGAAGAATTTTCTTCTTTATTAAAGTAAATCAGAGCACTTAGATAAAACAACCATATATTGTTTTCTTTCCTATCTTTTATGTTCACTTCCAATTTATACCGAGATGTCTAAAACTATTTACATTTTTCTGAATACCGAGTAACATTAGAAATGTAGCAATTATCATTTTGGGACATTCCATGTTTTTTAGTTTTGGAACTAGAATATCTTCATTAATAATTAATTTGTACACCGTACTACAACATTTTATAGGCAAGACATGGTTGGCAATAATGGACCAAAATTGTGAAAGTCTTCACGATTTTGTGTGTCTTCCTTGCACAGGGACCATGTTTATCTTCTCTGTATAGTTCCAATTTCAGTATATGTTCCACCGAAGCGAGTGTATGTACCTAAATTCCTATTTTTATTCTCGGATTTAAAAAGAGCAGAAGATTTTACATTTAGGCATGAGTTCAAGTTTGCGTGACCTCTGACGCAAAAATATTGCTCAAAGTACCCTACTACACAATCTCATCAACATTTCGTGGACTTAACGATGGAAATGTGCTTGACAAAAGTCACATCTCTGACTAATCTTAACAAAAAATACAAGGATAAATTTGACCTTTAATTTAATAAAATACATTTTATGTCATCATGATTATCCTTCTTTTAGCGCAACCTAGAAACAACTCCGTGTACTTTAAAGGAATCTGTTTCTTTCGAGGTGCTCACCCAAAGAAGTACTCCAAAAGTAAAAGGCAAAGGAAACTCACTTAAAAAGCACCAAAAAAGTGCAGGTAAGATTCCTTACCTCGAAAAGCACCACACAAATCAGAGGCCAAAGGACCTCGCACCAGATAGCACTTAAAAATGAAAGGCAATGGGAACTTACACTAAATACCCCAAAGGAAACAGATATTTTCTGCGTTCACTTTATTGTTTCTAGGTTATGCTTTTCACTAAATTGAAAGTCAAATATAAGAATGATGCCCTGCTCAGACTTGTTAGAAATGTGACCTTTGTCAGTGTCTGTTTTATCGCTAATTCCGCGTGATTTTTATAATATTCTGTGGTTGCGAAATTTGACCCTAATTTTTTTGGTAGACGTCAAGCAAACCTAAGACTCGAACTTGTGTCTGAGCGTATTTTACATCTCTGGATTCCAAAATCAAAAATACGGGTTGTCTTTAGACAAAAATACTTTGTCCTCCAAATGTTCTTGAAATGAAGATTTAAGGTCAAGACGAAGTCACCAACAGTTCCTTGTTGGAAGTTATCTAGGTTTGGTTTTTATAATTTTCCTCATCATGTTCAATCAGGCAGTGTAATATAATGTAAATGTTGGGAGCCCGTTTCTTCTTCAGATATTTTTTTTTACTTCTATATAGCCTTTTTGTTGTCTATGGTAACTGGTTTGAATCATTTTATAAGATATTTTTTTCAAGGTCGCATAGTTTTATTTGATTTTTTTATATAATTATAGAAGGCAATAAGTCGCAAAATTAAAATTATAAAACTTACGATAAAAGTATACAAATTATTAATATTTATTTAATTTTTTTTTAAGAGATCCTACCACACAATAAAATATTTTATGTTATTTTAAAAGATTCGGGTTTATGGCTTTCATAATATACCTTTGCGTTAATATTTTAGATAAAGTGGTTGCCTTCATTTAAAAATTCATTTGAAAGGCTTAAGGAGAAGCTCTGCTTATAGCATATATTCAGCGCGTAAGGGTTTTGAAATAACTTTGTTAAGTCTTTGGAGGCGGTGCAGAGTTATATCGGAATAAAAATATTAAATATTGTAGGCAAAAATCTAATTAAAGAATCTTCAAATAACACTTTTGGGGCCAAATTTGCATATTTTAAAAAAGTCTTCTTTGTACTTTTAAAAAGAGACATTAAAACCCCATTGCGATAAATGAAACGATTTTAGACAAAATAATTTATCAAAAAATTACTCAAAATTAGGTAACCTAGGCACGTTTTTAAAGGTTGAGGTTATTTTTTTTACTGAGGATTTAAATGTGTGCTAAGGAATTCTTTTCTTTAGTAATTGTCAAAAGTTTTATAAAAAAATATTAACTCCAATAAATATCCCGATGGAAGCGTTCACGTAATTGTCTCTAGGTTATCCTCTTCACTAACTTGAAGGTCAAATGCAAGGTCAAAATTGTTGCCTTGCTGACACTTGTTAGAAATGCGACTTTTGCTAGTGCCCTTTTTTATCAGTAATTCGGTGTGATTCCTATAATATTCTGTAGTTTTGCAATTTGACCTTATTTTTTTTTACCAGAGGTCAAGCAAATCTAAGACTCGAACTTGTGTCTAAACGTATTTTACGTTTCTAGGTTCCGAGATAAACAATACAGGTTGCATTTAAAAAAAAAATAGTTTGATCTTCATGTCCTTGAAATTGAGGTTTAAGGTTAAGTCGAGCTTATTATCAGTTCGTTTCTTTTTATAAGCATGCCTTCTTAGATTTTGGTGTTTTTATAATATTCGCCACCCTGTTTTATCAGACTTATGACGATGAGATGAGAAATACTACTTTAGTTCCTCGGTTTATAATACAGAGCATTTTTATACTTCTATAGTCTTATTATCTATGGTAGCTGGTTGGTGTTATTTTATAAGATATTTTTATTTAAGTTCGCATAATTTTATTAGATTTTTTTATATAAATATAGTGTGAGGCCTTGCAAGCCTCCAGGGCACCAATTCCACGTCACCTTCTAAGATCGTACTAGCTTATTTATTACGTTCCTGACCACTTTCAACGCCCGGATTGTGTCAACAGGGTTGGCGCAAGCCGCGACGGTTCCTGAATCCTTCAAGATCGTTCATTTAAGAGTGAAAGATCCTGGGACGTAAAACGCTGTGCAAAGAAAACAGGATATTGATTTGGGGTAAAAATTGTTATAATGATTACTTTGGGTTCTGATTTACATAGTAACCAGCACTGCACTTTTTCTAAAAACTACACTTTTGACCTGTTAACCCGGCGATCACCCTTTTGTCGCCCTTCGGATTCCCCGGCCTGTGCCCTTAAGGTGCTTAATTTACGAACCCCTAAAATCAAATGCCACCACTTCCCAAAAATCCACCGTTACCTTCACTGTTCCGCTTTCATGTCAGTCCTTGTGTGACGGTTAACTTCCAGGTCCTCACAAAAGTCCAGTATGGATTCGTTCTATTGGTCAATTGTCGCAAACCCCGAAATGGCTTCGATTTCTGCTGGGTCCACGCTAACCTAGTTTTTGGCCTAGGAACCCAGCGCAACGAACCCATTATGATGTTTATGTAATTAGGATTTAGACTAAATTGCGTCGACAAAAAATTCCACATGTAATTTATAACTCTGAAGGAATATTTAATGCCTTTTTGGGATAATCGTCACAATAGAACGCAAAAAACCATACATTGTAAAAGGTATAATAACCAAACTCACGATAATATAATATTAATTTAGTTTTTTTTTACAGATAACAAGATGATAGTAATATTTCAAAAAGGTCCTGTCACACAATAAAATATTTTATGTTATTTTATAA
Source organism: Aspidapion aeneum (assembly GCA_963576565.1). Taxonomy (NCBI): domain Eukaryota; kingdom Metazoa; phylum Arthropoda; class Insecta; order Coleoptera; family Brentidae; genus Aspidapion; species Aspidapion aeneum. The sequence goes on from OY755040.1 coordinate 39,716,809, forward strand.
GATTCGAATTTATGGCTTTCATAATATACCTTTGCATTAGTGTTTCAGATAAAGTGGTGTGGCCTTCATTTAAAAAGGCATTTGAAAGGCTTATGAAAAATATTTCTTGCAAACTAACACATGCTAGAAAGCAACTGTCATACAGCTTCGTTTAGTAATTAGATGGTCTGTGAGTACAGACCGATTCACTAGTGAACAGATTAAATTTCGTGTCGGAGATCAACTCTCGAAATAATGGGTGATTTATTTAGACACTTTTTCTAAAACCAAAAAAAAAATCATAAATTTAAATTTTATTGGGTAATGTTTATTATCATACAAAACAACAATATCTTATATTTATTTTTTAAAGATAATATTTCAAATATTGGCCTTGACTGCAGCGAACACGGTCGATTCCCAGGTTCCAATTTTTGGAGCATTTCGAGTGGTATTTGACGCATAACGCGATTAGTGTTGGCTTCCAGTGACTCAATTGTAGCTGTGATGTTACATGACCTAGGCGACCAATTCACAGGTCCAAAGCGTGAAATTAATTGTTCACCGAATTGTTCTCGCAATAATGCCATAGTTTCACGTAGCGCCGCCGTCTTGTTGAAACTAAATGTCATCGAGATCACGGGCTTCCATTTCAGGCAGCAAATAGTTAACATGGCACTATCACGGGCGCCAATCACAGTTACGTTTTGGCCAGCCTCGTTTTTGAAAAAATATGGATCGCTGATTCCACCAGGCGTACCTACACTCGTAGCTACTGCCGCTATATTTTTTGCACTTCGTGCTAAGTGTGTTTTTTTTGGTGGAGTATTATCCAATAATGAAAACTGGGGCTCAAATTTTCTAATGGTGCAGTGAATAGTGCGCTCAGAGGGCCGAGTATATGGACCATAAATTGCTCTAATCGCACAAAGCACTTGCCTCGTAGAACGCCCATTTTCATAATACAGCTGAACAATTTGTAGACGCTGTACCGGGTTATATCTTTCCATGATAAATTGTTCAACAATACTAAAATCGACTACCGTGACAGTTTGCACGTTTGACAGTTTTATCTATCAAAAAATCGCTACTTGAAATAGTACCTCAAAAGTAATCACCCGATACTAATCGATTTTGAGTTAAAAATGTGCTACAGCAGAAGTGGTGGAGTCGAGAGGGTGCTACTACCTTACGACTTCACTTCTAGAAACTCTTAAAATAGCAAATTTGTGATAGCACTATTAAATAGCCAAAGAGTTAAAAGTAATTGTCAAGATTCTGCAATTATAAACATGTGGTTTAATTTTCTACGTTAGCTACTTCTAAAATTACTTTGTTTTCAAACGTAGATGACATAAACAATAGATTCAGCTAGACCAAGTTAATTTAGGAAAATTGCGAAAACGTGAAATTCGGTCAGGCATTTCTAATTGAACCTCTAATCCATAAAACGTGTACAGCTGCAATAATAATAATTAACACGCTAGAACAATTAGAAGAAAACATGGCAAGTAATCTTTTTAACCTATAATTTTTGAAAAAAATGCAATAGAACCCCTATTAATTATAATAAATCTTAGTATTTCCTTTTTTAAACTTGACAAATGCTTCGACACAAAAACTTTTCACCAAAAGTTTTTAAACTTTTGTCCAGTTTTTACCTTTCACGCCACCTCTTAAAGTTTGTTGTGTTGAATTACACCTTGTATCTATATATTCTTTTTAGGTTTGCACATGGTCTATATTCCATAACAAAGATTTGTCTGACGGCAATACACATAAATTACTTGCATACCGAGAAAAACTAAATAGAGGAGGCTTTCCAAGAAAATACAAGAAAAGTAAACTTTAGCTCCTTTCCCGCTACAGCATTTTATTTAAAATTAGATTTCTCAGAAGAAATCGGTAAACGGTGATCATAGATGACCAAAAGTTTGACAATTTCATTAACCATAAACATATTTTACATATTAAATACTGAAGTATTATTAAAATTTAGTTAGCTACCAAGTTGTTACATTTTTATTTGAATATTAAGAAATGTATTTGGGCTTTTAGAAAAAAAAAATTCTGACAATACCATTAATTTTAAGAAAAATAATCCATGACGGATCTGATAACTTTCTAGCTAGCCTATTAGCACACTTCAACATATCAGCCCTGAAAACGCTTTTTTGTAAAAATCCCACAAACTAAAGCACTTTTGTTTGAGTGTCAAACGCTATTTGACCCAAGAATTTTATAAAAATCAGTTCAGCGGTTTCGGAGCTATTGTGCTACGGACAGAAATACATACACACACACAAATACACAGACATCACGACGATAGGGCTAAGATTGGTCAAAATATACCCAAATAAGACATTTTCGGCGTTATCTCAAAAAACATTTTTTTGTCGAAAATAATACCTTTTCTAGCCATTGCTGCGCGGGCTAGGAAAGTAAAAATTGTTGATTTGATGGAACAAATGTTGAATAGCAAAACTACTATTATACATTATACAAATATGTTGTTTGCTCTAAAAACAAAGCTACTAGCTAAATTAATAAAAATCAAACAGCGACGTAGGCAATACAAGTTTTGGCTGGCTTTATATAATTTTCTGAAACAGGATGAAATTTAGGAAAATATTTTGTAAATACAGCAAAATTATTGAAATCTATTGAGAATACTTTATTTGAACACAGAACGAAAAAAGTACGTAATATTAATGAATTTGTTTGATGTAATGTAAAAATTATTCAATTAATGAATGTACAGCGTGTCCCATTTTCGATGGGATTAAATGGGAAACTCGGTTTTTATTAAAGATATCGATTTTCTGATTGCACCTTACCGTGCTCTTTTTTTGAGCCCTTAAAATTATATCCCGTGATTTCGCTAATCGCTAATAATATTTTGAAAAAATTGCATTTTTAATAATTCTTTGTGTCTCGTTTATTTTGCAAGATATTTTTATTTAAAAAAAATTTTAGTGGCAAATTTTTTAGAGCAAAATAATGACGTTATTAGTTTTATAAAATATTGTTTAGTTTTAGAGATACAGAATTTATCATAAAAAAACTAAATACGGACCTGTATATTTTTTTACTATTTTGATTGGTTTCATGCTATTATTATCTTATTATGATAAAATTATAATATTTTTTTGATTTAAGGTAAAAAAAAACATTTAATATTAAAAAAAAAATTTAGTCCGAACCTGAAAATTTTCAACGTAAATATAAATTAAAAATTGCAAGACACACTAGTTGAACGATTTTTAGTTTATCTGTTTTGAAACGTTAGTTAAAAGATATTTAAATAAAGTGAAAAAGGTTAAAGAGATAAAAATTATATCATATTATTTGATGGTAGCATTTTAGGGCAACTCATGAAATTTACTTCAAGATGAAAAAACAAACGCGTGGAATTAACATCGTTTAACTAGCAATTTTTAATTATATTTATGTTGGAAATTTCCAGAATAGGACAATTTTTTTTTAATATTAAATTTGTTATTTTTAAAAAATTAAATTTTTATTATTTTTTGATAATAAAAGCATAAAACCAATCAAAATAGTAATAAAAAAAGTCCAGGTGCGTATTTAATTTTTTATGACAAATACATTATCTCAAAAAATAAACAATATTTAAAAAAAACCAACAACGTCATTATTTTCTTCTTAGAAAGTTGTCACAAAAGGTTTTTACAGAATAAAAATATCTTGCAAAATAAGCGAGATATAAGGGATTATTAAAAAAGCAATTTTTTTAAAAACTCCCTGTATTAGCGAAACTACGAGGTATAGCAAAAATCTGATTACACCATTTTTAGAAGCTCAGCAAAATATCACGGTAAGGTGCAATCAGAAAATCGATATCTTTAACAATAACCGAGTTTCCCATTTAGTCCCATCAAAAATGGGACACGCTGTACACCGTACATTTTATTTTTTCTGGGAAGAATTCAATTAACTAACGTAACAAACATTTGTCTTGCGACAATAAAAAAATATTGTTTATGACTATGGTCCACGTGCAATAAAAATTACTTTTATACCGGGAAAAACTAAATATAGAAACACAGCTTTCCAAGAAAATACAAGAAAAGTAAACTTTACCTTCTTTTCCGTTACAGCATTTTATTTAAAATCAGACTTTTTAGTAGAAATCAGTAGAATGTGATTATAGATGACCAAAAGTTTGACAATTTCATTAACCATAAACATACTTTACTTATTGAATACTCAAATAATATTAAAGTTTAGTTGGAAAACAATTTTTATTTGAATATTAAAAACTGTATTTGTGCTTTTAGAAAAAAAAAACAAGAATTTCTTCTTGCTATAGCATAAATTTTAAGAAAAATAAAAAATAAAAAATTCATGAATCTAAGATATTTCTAGTTAGCCTGTTAGCACACTTCCAAGCCTTAATATATCAGTCCTTAATACAATTTTTTTGTAAATATCTTAAAAGCTAAAGCTCCTACAATATTTAAAAGACAAATTCTTGAGGAAAATGTGATCTACTATATTCCAAAAACCGGATATTGATGCGATGCTGCGTTAAAAAGGTTGCATTTCTAAAAATATTTAATTGTTAAAAAACTGTCACTAACTTTAATTGATTTTTACCAAAATCTAATCAGCTCGTTAGAATGTCAAGCACTATTTTACTTGAACATTTTATGAAACTCCGTTTAGCGGTTTAGGAGCTATCGTGTTAAGGACAGACAAACAAACATACATAGATATCACAACGATATTGCTAAGATAGGACAAAAAACACATTTTCGGCCTTATCTCAAAAAACAAATTGTCGGGAATAATACCTTCTCTAGCCATTGCTGCGCGGGCTAGGAAGGTAAAAATTGCAAGTTGATTTGAACAAATATTGAAAGGCAAAACTGCTATTATACAAATATGTTGTTTGCTCTAAAAACAAAGCTACTAGCTAAATTAATGAAAATAAAACAGCGAGTATACACCTATGTAGGCAAAACAAGCTTCGGTTGGCTTTATATAATTTTCTAATACAGGATGCAGTGTAGGAGAATATTTTGTAAATACAGCAAAATTATTTAAATCAATTAGGAATACTTTATTTGAACACAGAACGAAAAAAGTTGGTAATATTAATGAATTTGTTTGGTTCAATGTAAAAATTTAGCAATTAATGAACGAGTTCATTGTATTAATTATTGTTCATTAAATCAATGTATTTTCGTTCATTGTCTGAAAGGTATTGTATTGTGAAGAATTCAATTAACTAACGTTGCGGGTCTATTTTTATTAAAAAAATATTTTTAGGTAAGAAAATGGGTTATTTGAGAGTATTTTGACCTATCTTAGCAATATCGTCATCATGTCTGTCTGTGTGTGTATATGTGTATATCTTTCCGTAACACGATAGCTCCTAAACCGGCAAACCGATATTCATAAAATTTTCAGGTAAAATAGTGTTCAAAACTCCAACGAGCTGATTAGATTTTGTTCAAAATCCATTGATGCTAATGACAAATAAAAAATTTATTAATTATCCTAAGAGCATAAATGGGTCACTAGTATTTTTGGTAGGTCGTAGGCCTGGAGTATGATATTTTTTCTTACCCTTAGGTTGTAGGGAATATTAACACCGGCGCATAAAATAAAAAAGTGATCTGCATATTTCATCAAACCTACTTATCCGGGGGGAAACCTCTGAAAAAATATAAATTTTTTTTCGAATGATGGCAACGTTGCTTTATAAAGAAGCTATCCGAAGTAAATTTATTTAATGGCTTTGAAAATGTACCATTTCCGCAACCTCACGGTGTAATATTGCAATACTTTGATCAAGTTTTTTCAATTTATTTGAAATTTGGGGGGTGTCCTCTGTGCACTTTATGCTTTTTTTCGTGTGCACTTTTTCTCACAGGTGAATTTTCTTTGAGTGCTTTTCTGATAAAGCATGTCAACAAAAGAATACATTTTTTTCAGCCTTTAAGTTACCTGTTACTATTTTTGGAGATGGATGAATATTTTTTTTAATTAAATTATATTCTTCGTTAATAGAACACTTACAAATGAACTGCCTTATTTTTGTTTAAATCTCCCTGTATAAAACATGTATCTAATTTATAGAAGTGCGGTAACGATGCAAAGCTATTTAACAAAGAGATGACCGAATTAGCTAAATGATGTTTTAATGGTTTTATTTTGTTTGGTATTTTAGCAAATATACAGCAACTAATGCATTAATGTAAAATTGTTTAAAGTTTTTTATACAGAGTTTTCCCGTATAGTTTTACACCATATCTGAAACGTTTGTTTAAATAGATATTAAAATATAATAAATGCAAAAGTTTCATACTTTTTTACGAGGTTTTAGAATCTTAAGGAAGGAATGTCAAAAAAAAATTCTGAATGTCAAAATTTGACAGGTCGAAGTTTCTTTTAAAATGGCATGTAGATTATTTTAAATTTTTTTAGAGCCTTTCTTGCTGAATAGATATGTTGATATTATTTTGTTTATTAGTGTGGGAAATATATGCGTTTACAAGTTTTGAAAGCTTAAATTGATACTCTTGAAACCAAGGCAGGCATGAAAAAGGCAATCGGAATGACACAAAAAGTCAAGCTGTTGCTTTGGTAAGGTATATAATTTCTTAATATTTACCATCCGCGGTGATTCTGCGCAGTTATGTGTGGCGCCGCAAGCCAGTAAAATAAAAAAATATTACAATTATTTTTTGAAAAAAATTATTATCTAATATTTCATTGGTATATTTTATTTTTATAAATTTTCTATGAACAACTTGATAAATAGAGTGCGTCGAATTTCCATTAAGATCGACGATTGTCTGTTCTATTTTCTCTTGTAGAATTTGAAGTGTTTCCAGCCTGTTTTAATACACCTTATTTTTTAGGTAGCCCCACAAAGAAGATTAAGAGGAGACAAGTCAGGGCTTTTTGCTGGCCAAAATAATGTGTAGTGTATTTGATATGGTTTGGCGTTTGGCATGTTTACTGTATTTGATATGGTTGTATTCTGCCGGGAAACTAAATATAATACTGATTGCAAGCTACAGATGCGTTTTTATTTTTTGAGTAAAACAATTTAAACATATCTAGATTTTCTTCCTCGGAAAAAATCATCTTTAACCTTTATAGCTCGTAAAACTACATTTGACAATTTGGCAAAACAACTGCATCACTTTTTGTGTCAATGCGATTGACTTTTTCATGGCTGCCTTGATGTTTTATAGAGTACCAATTTCAGTTTTTAAACGCATTTATCTCCAGAACTAATTAATGAAATAATCCCGACAAATATTTTTGGTTAATATATAATATATAAAATATAATTTAAAAAAACATTGACCTGTCAAATTTTGACATTTAGATTTTCTTTTTGACATTCTGACACAAATATTCTTAACCTTCGTAAAAAAATATTAACTTCTCTATTTATCATATTTTGAAATCTATTCAAATAAACGTTTTAGGTATAGTGTAAAAATATACGAGAAAATCCTGTACATATTTTGCTTTATGGTGGCATGGATATTTTTAACCAATACTGGATTCAATAGAATATACTAAAAATTTATTTTTTAATTCAAGGGTTCGTTGTTTTTAAAAGACTAGATTTTATATAGAAATAAAATTATGTTCAGAAGGTGATCCGAAAATAAGTCACAAATAAAAAAAACCTGTTTTTTATTTATTTTTAAAATCTTCTTCAACTTCTAATTTAAAAAAAGTAAAAAACATTTTTTTTATTAATTCATTTATTTTTGAGTCTAAAAAATTAAGGTAATACCAGAGAACATATAACTAATATTTTTTCGATGGCAATACGTTTGATACATGTTGTTTGCATGCCATCTGTGTTTTTTAAAACACTCTCTGAGATTTTGGTAAAATCTCCTCAATTTTAATATATAAAACAGTAAATCTATTGTTCTCATTACGTTTGTTCGGTTTGACTGTAAGCGACGAAAACAAAACTCCATGGCTGGAGCATTCCTCAACCGAGTGTCACGTTTAGATATTCCCGAGAATTTCGGGATCTTTGACGCGCTAGTTTTACACACAGAATTATGTTATAATCCAAAAACAACAGTAAAAAATCTATGCACTACAATAAAATCATAAAACAGCTACAGCAAACTTACTAGCCAAAGTTGCGACAGCATAACTTGTAGTTTTTAGTAAAAGCTGAGACTGCACTAAGCGAGACTGCACTGCAGCGGAACTGCGTTATACGACGCACAGTGAATTGAGTAAATAAGACCTTGGGACTAGCTACAATTGGTGCTACTATCAGTTGCAAAAACAACACTAAAAAATCTATGCACTACAATAAAATCATAAACACACCTGCAGCAAACTTACTAGCCAAAGATATGACAGCATAACTTGTAGGTTTTAGTAAAAGCTGAGACTGCACTAAGCGAGACTGCACTGCAGCAGAACTGCGTGATACGATACACAGTGAATTGAGTAGATAAGACTAGCTATAATTGGTGCTATTATCAGTTGCATAACGGTGATATTTATTTTGACGTTTTTGGAAGTATATGGGAATGCGGAACAAAAATCATGTCATGTCATAGACTGCTTGCTATGCTTACTATGTGTAAGAGAGAAAAATATATTTTGGGCGGTGTCTTGAAATATTTTTTGCTCTTTTAGACCCGTATTCGGGCTGGTAGTGGAAAAGTAGGGGAATACATCGACCTCACGTCTTAATGAAGTTTTTCATTTTTTTTATTGGATTTCCATCCATTGCTAGGATCAATCGCCCAGTCTTTTTAGCCAAATTTTTGGTGACATATACCTTGTTGGGATGTAACGAAATCAACCATATGCTGAGGTGGGACTCGAACCCACAAGATACGCAGCGCGCCCAGCCTACGCGCGGTCGGTCCAGTCATATAACAAGCACTGCAGCCATATGCACGAACCGACGCGCTAAGCCGGTCGGGCACGATTCCGAAGTTTTTCATCATTTCGTCGTATGCAGCGAAACAGATTAGAAGTGGTTATTTGTTTTTCAAGCTAATTCTAGCTCAAGTCATGCCGCGTCAAGATTTAGCGTTCAGGAAAAAGTACAGATGATTCAAAGATATTTCGGGGGAACTAACTGTCAAGATGTGGCAAGTTTATATCTTGTCACGTTTGAGGAAAAGTATATTTCTCCCTCTACTTTACAAGGATGGTCAGAGGGCAGGTATTGGCTATGGGTCTGGCTATCCTGAAACAATGGGCGTAACCACTTGTAAACTTCTATCGTTTTTCTTAGATACATATTTAATACATATGAAGTTGTTCTTATCTTACATACAGTAATAATTTCTCATGATCCCTATAACACTTACTCATTCTGTATAATTCAGAAAAGGTTGAAACTGGTTACGTAATTTTAAAGTATATATAAATATGGGACATAATTTTTATCTCCAAAATTGCTGAACGGATTTCAGTTGAACTTGGCAACAATTTTTGCTAGTCTTTCAGCTATATTTTGCTTCACTATAAGAAAAGTCGCGGATACCTATGGGTAAAGAAGGGGGTGAATTGCAGAGGTAATTTATTTTTTTTAACTATATGGGAATTTTTTTTTTTTTTAAAAATCATATTTTTAGTATCACTTGATGGATGTTAGATGGTCTACTGAATGCCTTAAGTTTATCTCTATCGTCATGCCACACAGTATCCCTGCAGAGCGGTGCCGCTTAGTGCAGTCTAAGCTTAAGCAAAAAAAAAATAGAGTTTGGTCAGTTAAGGGTTTAAATGGTTTTACTTAAAGGGGTTGCAGTGATTTGAGTTCTTATGCTACTTTTCACTTAAGTACCTTAAATTTTATAGACAAGCATCTTTATTTTTTTGATTTTTGCACATCAAACTTAAGCGATTAAGATAAAAATTTCTTATAAAAAGCGCATGAAAAAATAGCGCGGACGTAATACGACATGGACGAAATAGCGCGTGGATAATACAGCGCGTGAACAAAATCGCGCGTGACAAAATAATCCATAAAAAAACATTGTTTTTTCAGTTGAATTAACTAACCAAGTCGAATTGCCCTGTCTGGTAAGGATGGTATCCTAATCTGAGCTGCTTAAGATTATTAATTTAACCTGACCTAGTTAGGTAAGTAAATATAAAAATCTTACATGCCCAGATCAAGATCAATCTAAACAGTTAAACTATCAGCTACCCTCGGTCCCTGGTCCATCCAAGCTAGACAGGGCCATTCAACTTGGTTAAGTAATTTAGCTTAAATAAAACGTTGGCTATTTGCCCACGCCCCATTTTGTCCATGCGCTATTTTGTCACGCGCTATTTTCTCGCGGAACAATTATTCACCACTTTGGTTAAGGATATTTTGTAAAGCACTAAATTAGTGCCACTAATTACTAAGCCTAACAAATTTAATTATTTTCAAAACATCTATCGTTGCTGATTTTTTATCAAACATAGGAAGAATTATTTTCCTGTCGAGATCTTAAATAATTTCTATTTCTGTCTATTTTTTTTTTCAAGGGTACATTTTTAAAGCCGCACAAACTATAATTCTGTATACCTAACGATGACGTTCAAATTTAAATTTCTAATATTGAGATATTAGAGAAATTATTTTTTCTACAAGCGTGTGAAAAATATGATTTCTCACACTATTTTTGGTGCAAAAATTTCTACTTTGCCGCACTAGCGCGAAAAAATTTCCGCTCAGAAATCTCGCCTTGGTTGCGATGGTGTAAAAGTAAGAAGTTAAATTTTGCTAAAGAATTTTTGTTAAAAGAATTATTTTTCTTTTAGTTTTAGTTTTTTATTTTTTCTTGACGCCTGTATGAAAACAATTGTTCCTTAAATTGATACATTTATCAATATCATAAAATACTGGGAGAACCGTTTGACTTTTCTGTTCAAATTAACTAAAGTTAAAAAGATTTTTTATATTGATCGAACCCTTCACCACATTGGAACTAAAAAGTCGCAGCAAATTGATGATTTTCCACAATTTGTTGAAAACTTTCACGGTAAAAATTTTTGTATACAATGAAAACACGTTCTTTTCTTGAATAAATTGTTTTACCTTAAAAGAATTTGTTTTAAAGAAAACATTTTCTTGGTGCATAGGAAAGCACAAATTATTTTACTTCAAAGCAATTTTCTTTGATCTAAGTCAATTTTTTTTACCGTGTAGATAAATCGGCGGTGTAAATAGAAAACAACATCGGGTCCAAAACGCTGCCCTGTAGAACGCCTGTTGTGATAATAATAATAATAACTGTTCTTTATTGTTGCTTTAGAAAAACCTAATACAACAGAAGCTGAACTATTGATTAAGTAAGAAGTACAATTTTATGTAATTCACTAATTAAATGTCAGAAAATTATCTACAAATTTAAGTCTAGACAAACGACACGTACAATACATTAATTTATAGTTTCGCCTTATTGATACTTTTATTTTTGTTGTCCATCTATAGCAATATTTCTTTAAGTTTATTTTTAAAAATGTTTAAATATTTAGCATTTTTTGCCTCATTTGAAAGTTTATTATATTCTTGAAGCCCTTTAATAAATATTGAGTTAGCACATTTGTTTGTGCAAACTCTGGGAATATAAAAATCATATCTATTGCGTGTTGGATATTGATGAACGTCAACATGATATTTTAAAAATTTGTTAAAGTATGGAGGACTCAAATTATTTAAAATTTTAAAGATGAAAATCAACATAAAATATTTGTATCTATTGCTACTACTTAACCAATTTAGAGAGCGAAGCATGCTGTCAATTGGAGTTCGCCTATTACATCTTAATATTATGCGCATGCATCTATTTTGTAGTTTTTGTAGGGCCGCTTTACAATTGTTATCCAAAAAAAACATAATGCTAGCGCAGTAGTCAAAGTGCGGCTGTACAATTGTTTTATATACAGTTATTGTAGACTTAACAGTTAAAATTTTTGAGACGCGATACAAAAAATACAACTTTTTAATAACTTTCCCATAAACATAGTTAAAATGATTTTTGAGGTTAAGAGTTCGTTCTAGCATAAAGTCTAAATATTTAGTTTCATCGACAATGTCAATCCTATTGCCATGTATTTCAATATTAATTTCAGACACGTTAATTTTATTATACAGGTGCTGTTTACATACAATCATTGCTTTTGTTTTGGAATTATTGAGTTTTAGTTTATTTGTTTTTAAATATTCGGATACAGTTTTAAGCTCTTTATTTATTCGCGCCACAGCTGATTCTAAACTTTTATCTTTAACTCCGCAATATATATCATCAGCAAAAACATTCAAATAATCCAAAGGTGGTTTTACTCCAATATCATTAATATACACAATAAAAAGCAATGGTCCCAGCACACTTCCTTGCGGAACACCTAAGTTGTTAGCTTTTTCTCTGGAAATCGAGTTATTTATTAATGTTGTCTGCTTTCTTTCATGTAAAAACTGTTTGAAGAGTTCCAGCACAGTTCCCCCGATTCCGTAATACTCAAGTTTTTTAAGCAGAATCTCTCTGTCGATTATTTCGAAAGCTCTTTCTAAGTCGAGAAAAACAACTACCACATATTCATTGTTATCAATCGCCTGATGCCAATTAGCAAAAGTAAGTTGAAGAGCTGTTTCACAAGAATGTTTAGCGTGAAAGCCAGATTGATTTTCCATTAATATTTTGTTGCTTGTGAAATAATGCATCATTTGATTATAAATGGCAACCTCCAACATTTTTTCAATTGCTGGCAGTGTGTTAATTGGCCTAAAATCACGTGCTAAGTTTGAATTTGTTACTTTCGGAATCGGGATCACCCTACTGGACTTTAACCTCTGTGGAAACTGACCCTTTTCAAGGCAAGTATTTACTAAGTGCAGCAAGACATGGCCAGCAACTTTACCAATATTTTTCAACATTTTTGAATTAAGTATGTCAACTGGGTTGCATTTCTTGTCAAGGGTTAAAAGTATATTTTTTAAATCATAAAATGTTAGTTGTTCGAATTTTTCGAAGCGACTGTTAATTATAGGATAACCATCCGAAGACCATGTCTTGCAACAACTAAAACTATCAACTAAGTCAACTACACTCTGAATAAAATAATCATTAAAATTCTCAGCAAGGTTTTGATCTCCCGATATTATTGACACATGGTTTTTAATATTAAAGATAACTTCGTGAGCACTGAATTCTTTTTTCGCTGGCTTAATTAAGTTTTTTAATGTACGCCACATTAGTTTACTATTGTAAGAGTTTGCATCTATTTGCTCTTCAAAGTAAAGTATTTTTTTATGTTTAAATAAATTCACAACATTGTTACGTTTCTGTTTGTAAATATTCCATAAAGGCTCTTTGTGAGCAGCACAATTATTTAGAAAGTTCTTAAATGCACAATCGCGGTCTTTAGCTGCGATATGAACCTTGTAGTCATACCACGGGAGATCATTACCTTTTACACTGATTTCTTTACACGGACAAACACAATTAATAATACGCTCACAAGAATGTAAAATATTTTGATATATCACATTCACATTTGTACTATCCAGTGGCCAATCAACTGTAATTAATTCGTTACATATTTTATCTAAATTACAGCTGCTGTAGTTTCTGACAAATTTTTTAACATGTATTTTTTCGGATAAAACGTGTGTACTGTTTAAACATATCGATATACTAAAATGATCACTTATATTTGGACTAGAATTAACTTTAAATGATATATTATCACAGTTTGTTATCACTAAGTCAATCATGGACTTGGAATTTACTGTAATTCTTGTGTAGGTGTTTATGATCTGCTGCATACCCTACATAGATACGATATCTTTAATAGAGATGTCCAAAGTATCACTGCTCGAAAGAAGTCTCTGTTCACGTGTGTCCAGAAACTCAATAAAGGGTTTCACTGCTAGATTGTCAAGTTCGAAAAACTTTCAGTTGAAAGCCAACATTATCAAAGGCTTTGCTATAATCAAAGTAGAATTAGACAAGTGGTAAGTTTTTGATAATTCGCAGATAATATATCGTCAATCACCATAAGCAATGCAGAAGTGATGCTATCAAACTCTTTAAAACCTGTCTACCTTATAGGTAAAATTTGAATTTTCGTTTTATTTAAAAATAAATTATTTTCTCAGGAACTTTGTAAAGCGCAGGAAAAATGCTGATTGGGCGGTAATCCCCAAAGCCAGTCGGAGATGCCATGCATTCGCAAAAGCCCCAGATAATAAACATTTAGTAAATAATGAAAGTTATATCTTAAGTAAGTTCAGGAGTGACCACCACACAAATAACTTCTAAGTGTCTTAGCATCACAAATTCTTTGACAATTTTGTGTGATATTGGCTATTTTCTCCTAAAGTACCAAGCCAATTATTTTAACATTAAATTTGATAAAATATTTATATGACCAAGTGATCAATATTTTCTATTAAAACGCAAAAATGGCTCGAAATATTCATGAAATATTTATTAAGAGTTAAAAGGGAGCTAAACAATAAACCAAAATATTTCGCATTAAAACATTTTTTTAAATAATCTGACAAAAACAGGTTTTGAAAAACATATGAATTATTTATTTGGGATTACGTGCTTATGTGTTTGAACAATTTTAACATGTTTTTAATATAAAAAGCTTTGTATTTTAAAGCTATTATAGAATTAGATTTTTTTTGTATTTTAAAATCTACTACGCATCACAAAAAAAAAGTTGGGAGAGAAAAACTGTTAAAATTCTTATTCATTTGTACATGTTAAATAATTATTTTATAAATTTTATTGTTTTATAAATTCCCCCTTTTTTCAACCGAACAGAAAACAAACACTTTTTTTAAAATTCTGCATACCTAAAGTTTTCGTTTACAGGGTAAATGTTTTTCAAGAACTTTTTAACTAAATTAAGAGAAAATACTTATTTTGCTATTTTTCTTGTAATTTTAACCATATAACCTTTGACTATTGTAATTATTGCTATTATCCTTTATAGTGACATCTTAGCCTTAAAGCAACTTCAATTGATTTGTGTTTTCCGTATCACACTACTGCAAAGGTAAAAGAGTTTTCATGTTACCTACCAGGGGCGGATCCAGGATTTCCAGGGGTGAGGGGCCATGGAAGCAAAAACCAAAATAGTTTTTGGTTTGCGTTTATTTTTAATAATCCTTGGGTCTGAAATTTAAAATTACAGGTGACAAAATGTGTGAAAATTTTTGAATCACTCAATGTTTTTTAGAAAAAAAACTTGAAAAAATTGATGTTGGGGGTAAATTTTATTCAAACTTGCGGTTGATGCATTGGCATTTGCTTCCCTTCAACTAAAAAAAGTTTTATGTCAGGGAGGGGGGAGGGATCCGCCACTGTTGCCTACTTGCGGAAAATGATTTTCATTGCAATGTTGTTAACTTCAGTGTTTAGTTTATTTTATAGGCATTTTTAATTTACTAAAAATACTACAAAATAAAAATAACGTCCCTCGAAGAAAAAAACAGTGATTTTCAGTAAAGAAATACACCTAGGTTGTTATAAGCAATTTTGCAAAGAACTGTTTTTATGGCCTATAACATTGTTTTTCACTTGGAATAAAGCTTATTTTTAGCCATTTATACTACGTTGTCAAATTCGCTATCTTTTTTGGCATTTTAAAGAATTTTAACAGCGAATTATTTGATTTTTGGTGATGTTATAAATTATTTCTAGTTAAAGTTGCAATCAAATACATAAGTGCACCAGTGCAATACAAGCTCGGAGCGCTCCTACGAGTGCAATAACTGCAGATGTACAAAATATGTAGTATGTAAGAAAAAAGGATAGAAGTTTACAAATGGTTACGACCATTGTTTTAGGATAGCCAGGCGCACAGCCAATACCTGTCCTTTGAGCGCCCCGGTAAAGAAAAGGGGCGAAATTTCTGACACCGGTTTACTCACCGATTGTTTCCTTTTGCGCGGAGATTTTCCTTCAGTTCGTAAAGAAAATCGATCCAGGGTAGTTGTACATAAAATATCGGAAATTTAGACGATAACTACGTAATGTATAATCGTTTTTTTCAAGCTTGTTCTTTTTTATAATATCTAATGCCCCGTCTACAACAAACTAAAATTTATGGCTTCCCCAGCGAAACAAATAAGAGAGGGGTTTGTTTAAAAATAAATTTTTTCATAGTGGTTTAAGAACTACCTAAAGAATTAAATTCTAAAAATACCACCGCTTTGTGCTAGACAATAACCGAGCCTGTTATAAAATTCAGTATGGACATTACTTAGCGTTTCAGGTGTTATTGATCGACTAATTGTAGCGTGGTGATTATTTTTAAAAAAATTTTAAATTTGGCTTTTTGCATAGCCCCATAACAAAATCATTGGGTATCAAATCTGTTGATCTCGGAGGCCAGCTGATAGTACCTTGCCTGCTGAACCGAAAGCCGCCTTGGAAACAATTTCATGGGCAAATTAACATTTTCCACCTGTCGAACCGCAGGAATGATATGGTCCTGCAACGTAAATTACCATTAATAAAAAAAGGACCAATGATGTTGTCACCCAAAATCCCAGTCCAGAAATTAAGTTTCTGAGGTAACTGGGTCCGTTCTGCAGTACCTATGCTAATATTTATTTTTCCGTGGTCAGTAAAGAACAACGGAAAAATTATAAGGGCCATAAATTGAAAAAGAAACTTTCATCTGTAAAATAAATATTTTTAATAAAATTTTTATATTAATTCGCTTTTTCAATCCTGGTTTCACAAAACTCCATTCTTCAAAACTGATAATCTGAAATAAATTCTTGCGTTTTCTTTACTTTAAAACTTCGGTAGCCATGTTGTTTTAAAATGTTTCGGACGGTTAAGGCAAAACTTCTGCTGCGGCACAAACCATAGTTTCGTGCCGTTGCCTTTCTTTCCTCATTTCAAGAACAGGAGGTGTCTCTAATGCATTTGCACTATTTTGGACCATACTACGCCTTGTAATACTTCTTCCCTCAAAAGCGACAACAAATAAATTTGTTACATCTTGACCGCTATTTCCCTCGAAATACCATTAAATCATCTGTATTTTTGGCTGGAGCTACAATCTGCGTGAAAATCAAATCCCCACTTCTCACCTATTTTGCTGCACACGAGGGACTGACGAAAAACATCGCGAAGAAGAGAGGTCACGATGTATTCATCTACTTTCCCACTACCAGCCACTTCTCTCTTACACACATTAAGCACAGCAAGTATATGACCCCTATAGCATTTAATCTACCTGTATAGTATATTATATACCAAGGGATATAAGTGTCACTAGTCACTAGCAAAAAAACCAAAATACTTTTTTTTATTACCAATTAATCTTAAATTATTTTACATTTTGCGCCCAAAAAAGTTTAGAAAAATATTTTAAAAAAACTGGCAAAATAAACTAAAAAGTGCGAAAAATAGGGTATAAACCTCGTAATAAAAGTGTCCTTTTATCCTTCAATGAATTGTACAAAATTTTCGCCTCTGGATAAAAAGTGCTACTTTTAGGGCTGCTTTGGTTTCAGTAAATTTCTTCTTTTTCTTAATAATTGGTCCACATTATCTTTGTCCAGTGGCGTATATAGAAAAAAGTTTCGGGGTGGGCCCGAGTCAGGTTTGGGGGAGGCCCGAGACCTTATGAGGCTGTATTTTATGCTATTTTATATTTGTATTCATGAAATATGTGGAAAATATCCAAAAAAATCTTAGATTCGGGAGGGGGGGCGGTCCGCCGTATATACGCCCCCCGTATATACGCCACTGTCTTTGTCTTTTATTAAAGAAAATCATCATTTAATATTTCAGCAAGCGCCTTTAATTGTTTTTAAATATGAAATAAGGTCGTTATCTATTTAAAATAATCATACCTACCTAGACAAGCAAAATATTACCTTATTTTAATATTGTTACTTTGACAAAAGAACATCCTTAGATATCAAACAAAGGATTCCCTTAATAAAACAATGTTTTAAACAATAACGAAAAGTTGCGAATGCTAAGATTTCTCTTAATACGCTCAACGCAAACCCTAAATGCGCAGCCAATCAGTGCAAAAAATGTTTACTGGCACACCACTAATTCTGAGTAGTTTTATAAGGATTAATGGCAGGAGGTTAGGAACGATAATAATAGGATGGAGTAAGCGCAGCAGGATAAATTTATCTTCCATGGATAATGGGATAGTAAAAGGAGTGGTTAATTGTTTTGCGAGAGATTTTGATATTAAAAAAGTAAAAGATTATCTGAATTGTAAGACAAAAAAAATACTTACTAATTCCTGCTGATTCTAGAACACTGGTTTCTTCGCGTACTCCTGAAAAATATAAAAATTATAAGAACGTTGAAAAAAATCTACTTTTTAAATAGATTTTGACTATTTATTAGAACCAAAAAAACTAAAACATACAAATTTGACTATGGACTAGGGAGATTATTTTCTTTTTTAATAAAAAAAAAATAGAATGTCATTCTCTACAACTTCAGATATTTTTCGACTAAGCGAAATAATTAGCCATATTTATTTTAAAACGCATTATGAACTAAAAGTTTTCTTCAGTGCACTTTTTGAATACTGATGTTTTCGAACTATTTTAATATGTGAAAATACCCAAAACTATGTGCGAAGAAGATTAATTAAAGATAGAAACCAAAAATGACAAATTATTGAAAACACTGCTCCTCCAAACACAAACTTATATTAATAAATTACCTTTATTTTTTATAATTTTATAAGAATTAGACTTTACCACCATTGCATTGGAGTTAAAAAAAATCAAATTTTTATCACAGAAATTTGTTAATTTTTGTCAATTTGATTCCACCTTCTTGCGTTTCTTTACGTATTTTCTTCGCATGTCCTTTATAGCTATTTGAAAGTAAATTACTAAAAGAAACGCTTGATCACATGACTAATTTGGGGTTAGAATTAAATAAATAAAAATCCAAATTATTCATCTTACCCAGATCTATAAAAGATGTAATATTATAAATTTTAAAAACGGACTAGGCAAGCTTGGAGGTCATGAACGCAGCAGCGACCTTGGATTCTAAAGTACCTTACCTGTTGGGTTGATACCTCAATAATACCAGTTGATTTCTCGTATAGCGGTTATATATTTGAAGCAGCATTTACATGCCTCGCTCCGAGGCAGAACGAGCATATCTATATGTACGTGCATTTGAGGCATGGCCAACAGCAATCGATTTTGCGACACATGGACCCGCTGCATGCGGCGTCATCCAATCGGAGTCCGTAATTGAGAGGTGGTATTTGTTCGCCTCAATGCACGTATTCACTTAAGCATGAATGTGCCTGTACGCGCCTTTATACAAACTTAAAGGCGCATGTTTTTTTAAGCACTCAATATGTATGTATGACTCGCTACAAGACGTTTATGTAGGTGCATTAAAGGTGCGGCAAACAGCATCGGTAGTGCGACGAAACGCATGGAAAGCGGCAATTGGAGACAATTTGTTCGTGATAGTTACCTCATTTTGCGGCGTAGCAGGTTTGTACAGAGTTCAAATTACTCCATATATGTTCCGCACCAAGAAGATTGATTCCCCGGCAGACCAACAAAATTTTGGCGAACAAGGTATTTGTTTGGTCTCGCAGCTGAGCATGCGGATTCGTGCTTAAGTAAATAGGCGCCTTTATACAGCATTTCTTCTTGTATGTCCTCACTACATAAATAGTCTATCCTACAGCGGCTATCTTTCCAAGAGTATATGCTTAAGGAGGAAAAGCCAATTATAGTTTGGCAAATCTTGAAGTAGGTAACGCGCTGATGAAGCTAGGTAAATAATTAATCTTAACTTGTTACTCCACCGTATAGCTGAATACCTGTGCTATGGCGTAACTTTGTTTAGTTTGGTTTATAGTAGCTACTTAGCTTAATAAATCGGTATGGTTTTATTTGTTCTCTTTTTTTAAATTAAATAATACAATGTGCTTTATTTTGTATTGTGTCACTTATCTAACAAAAGAAAAAGGTAAAATGTAATACCAGGTAAAGTTATCGCAGTTTCTTGGCAAAATTTTTAATTATTTCACTATTCCTATACCCATTGTCAAGAAAAGCGATACGTCCCATACAATTGTCAAATATCCAAGGATTCAAATGATTTAGTACGTGAATTTTAGTGACCTATATTTATGTTTGTTTTGTTATCTGTCATTTGAAATTGTTAATATGTAAAAAAAGTCAAATTTGGTACTCGTCAGTTAAAAATCAAACAAGTTTTCATGGCTAGGCGGGTAAAAAAAATGGGTTTTTTGTGTCCCTCACGGGGGTGCATGATTTAATGGACACCTAATAAGTGTTGACAATTAACTGTTTCGTCCTTGTGAGACTCTTCCGAACAATGCTTGGTCAATGTGACACTCTTGCTAAGTTAAGTACACGGTTTGGTCTCTCTTACGTTTCTAGTGAGAAAACAAAATCATGTCCTCTGCAAGAAGCGCCATCTACCAAAATACGAGAGAAACTACACCAGAAGCAAGCAAGTTAAACTGCTGTATCATCGATCAAAAGAGAGAATCCATCACATGACCTACGACACACATTGTCTTTTAGGTCAGATCAACGCTGATTGCGTTTGTTCCGGTTGCTATGCTAATGCGCTAAAAATGTATCAAGTGCTTCATGGACCGATTTATTTTAACTCTTAAAAAAAGTGTAGAGCAATTTTAAAAGGTACCATTTATAGCCAATATTTTTAGTACCTAATTCTGATATAAAGACATTTCTTTTTGCCCGTTTTCATTATTTTCTTGCTTTTGAAAACTGTTATATGGATAGCAGTAATTTTATTTCGTTTTAAATTGACATGCAAGTTCATTTCAGTTTCATTTATCAGAAAATCCCCCAGGTAAATTTATTGTGTTTTCTTAGATTTCCACAATAAATCTCAATTGTTGCAAGAACATGATGCGAAAAGCTTACCTTGAGCCACTTCGGTGGCGGTCTTTTCCTGCTGTTCCTGGAAGTCGTGCCGCCTGCATTTTTCATACGCAGAGCAAACACTAGCGTATCACACACTTTGTCTAGAGGGAACGCATTATTTTGTTATTTTTTTAATTTTATTAAAATACAAAATCATTTTTGATATAATACCGGGGAAATAGCTAATATCGAAACTTTCTTCTAAAAAAGACACCAGAGATAAATATCTATGCAGCGTGTTTTAAGAACATCGAAACACAGGCCTTTTTGGGTATTTAGATTGCAGGACACTTTTTGGCTATCTTGAAATCTTTGTAGCACCAACCCCCTTCGAGGGGAATACTTTACCCCTATATTTTGAATAGGGAAAGTGGGTCTATGAACCTTCCTTTGAGGGCCCTTTGAATGACCTTACAAACGTGTAAAAATGTCTAAAATCTATCTATTGGTTTTTGAGATAATTGCCTTCAAACTTTCAAATTAAGATGGACTGATAAAATAAAAATTTAATTAGAATTTTATATTTTTTCGATTTAGTTTTCATTTTATCATTCCATGTTAAATTTGAAAATTTCATGCATATATCTCAAAAACTACTCGATGGATTTTCGAAGTTTTGGCACGGTTGTAAAGATATTTAAGAGAGCTTCAAAACAAGACATCACTAGACCCACTTTCCCTATTCGAAATATAGGAGTAAAGTATACTCCTCGTAGGGGGGTTCATGCTACAAACATTTCAAGATAGCTAACAAGTGTCCCCCTCGCAAACAAAATCGACATGTCATTCTAACTAATAAAAAGGGCTCTGGTTCGATGTTCGTGAAACACAGTGTATATATATATATATATATATATATATATATATATCTGATAATTTAGAAATTAAAATTGAAATTGCAACTGAAGTCAACAAAATCATTGTATCACAACCAAAACCTCATGATTAAAACAATAATAATTAGCTATTTGGATAGTCAGAAAAAACTTTTTTTATTTTTACTAAATATAATTTATTTGGGTAAAAAAAGTCCAACCACTAAATTTTGTAATAATGTCTGTCTGTCTATCTGAGACAAGATAACTTAAAAACCGTTAAATCGATTTTAGGAAATACAGGGTGTTTCAAAACTTAGGGGCCATAGACCAACAGGCGATAGAGGAGGTAAAGCCAAAACTTTTTCTTCGAGATATAGAGCATCAAATTTGGCGATATTTTGAACTTTTTTGATATTTACTATTTTAAATAACGCAGTTAAAATATGAAATTTGGTAACGTCATGTAATAAAACAAGAGCAATCGTTTAAAACATAAAAAGTTTCTAAACAAATTATGCTTTCAAATCTTTTCAGGAATTTTTTTTTGTTTTAACTTTTATGAAAACCATAATAAACCCAATCTTTTTTTTTCATGTTTTTGGTTATTAAAAATAAGTCTTAGGGAGAAAACAGCCTGTATCTCCTCAACTTGTAATTTTATCAAAAAAGGAAATACCAAATTTTTAGATCATAGTTAGATAAGTATTTATTTGGGGGTGACAAATTTGCTTTTTTTGTAATACCCTTTTTCCCCTCACTCCTCTAGCTTTAAAAATCCTATATCTTAAAAACAGATGAGTGTTGACTCCCATATTATATAAACTTTTTTATCAGAAATAACCTCATATATCACCTGCTGCACTATGGCCCGTACGTTATACAGGGTGTCTCTAAAAGGTCTGTACAAAATCTTAGCACATATTCCTGAGGTCAAAATCAAATCAAAAAGTCGATTTAAAGCAACCTACCTTGGTCCGAAATTGCTCCGTTTCAGAGATACAGGGTGGTAAATTTAAAAATTAGAAATCGATTGTCTTAAAATTTATGAACATTTCTCAACGCATTATTTTAAAAATTGTTACTCGGGAGTTTTTTGGGATGCGAAACCTAAACATGGATACCTTTTTACTATGGCCGTTAGAGGGCGCTTCACAATGCTCTTTTTATAGTTTAAAATGACTATAACTTTTTTCTCAGTGTAACTTTTAACTTTTTTTGTCAAGAAAATATTTTTCTGAATCTTTTTAAGCCAAAAAGTTACTCTTATTAACATGCGCTAACGTAAGTCGTTTTCGAGATATCTTCGTTTTTAATGTTCGATGCCGCAACGGAATACTGAAATTATTTTGAATTACCATTTCACTGGAGTTTTTTATACTGGCAAATTGTCATAGCAACGGCCAGTTTTCGACTGACTATTGTTCTCAAAGCTTTATTCAAGTTTGTTGCTATTCGGCAATTTCGCTCATAAAATTTTTTAAGTTAAAAATTTTATTTTATAGTATCTCTGAAACCGAGCAATTGTGGACTAAGGTAATTTACATTAAATCGACTTATTTTGACCTCAGGAACATGTGCTATGATTTTGTACAGACCTTTTAGAGACACCCTGTATAGTACCAAAATGTGGCGTGGTTGGAAAAGTTGCAGGGGAGTTTTTAAATTTCAATTTATTATAAATAATAATATTGAACTGTATTTTAAACAAAATTTTTCATAACGTCAAAGTTTTTGAGAGTCACAGTTTTTGAGGTATAACAAATAGTTCAAAAATCATATCTTACCACTCACCGCAGCTAGCAAACGCGGTTTTTAAATTTAGAGTGCGCAATACATTTTGAACAAAATTTTTCATTGTCTCAAAATTTTTATGATTTACAGCTTTTGAGAAAAAATGACAGCAGCCAGAGTAAGGTAGTTTTCACAAATTAATTGAATATTTCAATTTCAGTAAAATTAAAGCTACTGCAACACCCAAGAAGACTAGTTCTTATGCAGGTGCCTGCTTTTGTCAATTTTTGTTGTAAAATTGACACGTCTTCTTAATGAAAACTCCTTAGCACTGCATTGTGTATAAATAGATTTTATTTGTTTATAAATTTAGTTATATACTTATTAGCCTTTTTACAAGAACCACATTTGTGTTTAAACCAACCCTATAATAGAATGCGGATCTACGGGAGGGGAAAAAGGGAAAATTCCCCTTTCTAAATCTTAAATTTTATGTAGTTTTGACACACAAAATACACCTCCTGGTCACTAGGCAAAATAGTTTTATGCAATATTTATTATGATCTTTCCCCCTTCCCCATAAGTTTCCTAGATCTGCCCCTGCATTTATTAGTTTCCATTATGTCCCAAACTTATCTTAAACTTTTTAATTAAAAAAGCAATAGATACATAATTTTTCTTGTATATTTAACGACAGTGGCGGCTTCTACAGGGAGGGCAATAGGGCAGTGCCCTCCCAAAACTAGACAACAAACAATATTTTTAATTTAAATTTATCCTTCTTTTTATTAGCTGCAGTGAATAATTTTTTTTTTTTACGTAAATAATTACATTTTTAATATTACCCGTTTTTCTAATATCTATGAAAGGGTGTTATCAGGCGAAGGAAGGAAGAATGTTTGATTTAGTTCACGTCGGCCATCTTCATCGTGCGGAAGCGACCGGTGCCCTTCCTACGCGTTGCCGGTTCTATCATTACCCCATGAAATATTTTTTTTAAGATGTAGAGTTTATTCCGAGCTCTCGTAATTAACAAAAAATGGTTTTAATATTTTTTTTGTAATGATAAGGATGGCCAAAGTCAAGATTCCTGGGGCATAAAATATCTTAATGCTGGATCTATACAGACAAAAATAAATTAAAAAATATAAATATTTCGCTGTTTATTCAGCCAAATAAAAATACAGGTTAAAATAAATGTTTAATGCTGTTTCTGTTAAGTAAAATAAAAATTAAATTTAAGAGTTGACCAACTTTTTATTTTTATACGGGTATTTATCTGATCTGCATAGGTTTCCCGTAGAGTTACCTTTTATTTTTATTTTAATATTTATTTTTATTTTTATTTGCATATTATCAACCTATTTTTTTATTAAAGAATGCTGATGAATTAAACTTTGTTAATAACTTAATGTTGACCCTTTTTTGCTGGTCGCAATAGTTTTGAATAACTTTACATCCTAGAGCAAGGTCGGCAATCAGCTGTTGCAGGGTGAGAGTTTGTTTGTATTTGTGGTAGGTCAGTGGTAAAAGACTTAACGGTCGCGTGCTTATTGTTTGTTTTTGTTTTCGTTTGTTTTCAAAATGTAAATAAATACCGTGAATTACATAATTAACTGTGCAAATTTAAATACGTTGACATATGAACTTCGATTACAAATAAAATCCTTAGGGCCACATAGACTCGGCCTAAAAATAAACCAAAATTTTAGTTTAAGTAGATTGCACGCCTTAGCTATGTGTTCAATTGAAAGAAAATTGTTGACTACGGACAATTTTAATAAACTTATCATTGAGCACTTTGCGCATGTAAAAGAAAGGCGAATGGACTTTATCTATAAACAAATAAACTAAAAACTACACCAAGTAGCTGCCTGTTTGGAAAACGCTAAAATAAACTTGTTTAAGGTAGGATTTTTTGAGGTCGCTAGATCACGAAGTTTCTTCTAAGTTCGTGATCTAGTGACCTTAGGTTTTTTATCTCATATTTCATTCAATTTAAATTTCTGCCCCCCCAATTTATAACGACACCAGCCACCACTGTTTAAGGAAATCCCCACCTTAAAGTCTTATCCACATTTATTTACCTAGTACTTGTTTCAAATTTACAAAAGTCCATTTCATACCTTTCTTGTTTTGCTAAAGATACAGGCACACCTGCTTCTCTGCAAGTTTTACTAATGTAGAAGTTAGCACGGGTATGTCTGCTAATAGTATCAAACAAACTTCTATTTATTCTACAAGAAGCCAAATAGAACTCAACCTCATAAATTCAAAGCAGCTAAAATAACCAAAACTCTTCCTTCTCTTTCTGACTCTCGCGAGTTAAGCATACACACCTTTGTGTGAAGCTTGAAATTATTTTTGATTTTTACAACTATTACCAATAAGGAAGGTGGGGAGAAAAGAGGGAGAGGAAGGGGTAAACTAGTAAAATGATGTTGGAAAAAAGCCTTAAAGCGTGTGCAGAAAGAATTTTTGAAATCGCTCTATATTTGTGAAAGGTATAGCTACAGCTATTACTAAAAAGGAGGGAGGGGAGAAGAGAGGAAGGGGGAACCTGGTGAAATGGTGTCGGAAAAAAGTATTCAAGCGTGTGCAGAAAGAACTTTTGAAATCGCTTTATATGACAGCAAATTAAAGGACATTTGCAATGGGTAATCAAAGGAATTTCAATAAAATCGCCTGAAATTTAGATAATTTGTATGCCTTAAAGCCTACATCATGTGGCAAAATGGAGTCTGAGAATCGCCATGTTAATTCCTGTTTAAAAAAAGATAGCCTATAGCACCTACGGGATCATCATCATTCAACGACACCTTTTTTGTCAAAATCGGTACAGCCGTTTAGCCTCTAGCGTGGCACAAACATATTGACATACATACAACAATCGAAAAACATTACTCTTCCTTTCGCCGTGCTGCAGTTGGGTAAAAATTCAGTTATCTAAATAATTTTAAGGAGCAATACTAGAAACAAAATTAATATAAGATAGTCTAAAAGAAGTTAAAGTATCACAAGTTCCAAATCGACTAAGATTTGGAAAGGTTTTAAATTAGAAAACTAGTATTGTATGTACTAAAGGCAGATATATACCCCTCTTTTGTGTACATCCTTGCAAGCTGCAACCGGTTTGTGTGTATCATTAGGATTTACATTTTACAGTAAACTAAAGTGACATTTGATTACTCCTAAACAATGTAAACGTAAAGGTAACATTTCCTGGAAAGCAAATATATGCAGATATAATTTTAAAAGTGATCTTTCTTTTTTCGGAAAAACTATGATACTATCAGACAGTTGGTCATAAACCAGTAGTTGTTTTACCAAGAGTTTTTACAGTAATAAAAATGTTGTGAAAAGCCAATTGGGTGTGGTTATTGGCTTCGCTATTACCGTTTTCTTACTATGATGAGATTTCGATACCGTAATTTAGCTATTGATCTCTTATTTTCAGCGGCGTAGCGCCTAAAGGGGCAAGGGGGCCGACAGCTAAAAAGGGCGCCCCTTAAAAATCTTGCAACCAAAAAAAAAAGTTAATCATGTCTTTAGTTTCCTTTGCCGTTACCGGCCCTGCTACTTAATAAAAATAAAGCTTAGGGCGCTTCGGCCAAACCCTATATCAATTCCATTTAAATCAAATATAACAAAAACATTTCATGTAAAAAAGGCGAAGTATGCGAAAGTGGTATTCCGAAAAAATAATTGGGATAAAAGTAAAGCCAAGTTCTCTAATACAAATGTCAAAATAAAAGGTTCTCACTAGTTTGGAGTTGTTTTTCTAAACTTTGTTAATATTATTTTTACAAGATAGTTTCTAAATTTAAGTTTTTACCTTTCTTTTTTTTATTAACATTAGACTAATTTCATTTATTCATCATTTATTCATTTCGTTAATTTCAATAACGTTGTGATGTCACGAAATCTTGATATTTTAGCCCAGTCATATTAGGAATTCACTTGGAAAAAAATATGTACAAGCTGCCACACATCCCCACATATTCTCCGCCAAAATCCTCCTTGAGCTTCACCAGATATAAGGCCCCAAATGTTCTAAAAATCAGTTTTTTGTGATTTTCTCGTAAAAAAAGTCAAGAAAGAAAAAATACGCAAAATCGTTCGGTCTATACTGAAATAAAGGAAAAACCTAACTGAACATTTAAAAAAATATATTTCAAAAAGATTATTTTGTTTTTTATATATTTTTTCTCGCTCTGTAGTTAACTTGTTTTAAAATATAAACACTTTATAATATTAAGCTTGATTCTGACTTGTAACAAACACAATTTACTAAAATGTTGTTTTTGTTTTCAGCTTTAAATAAAGGTTAGGAAAATGGTTAATTCCAGCCGGACCACCAATGGGATTTTAAAAATGTAATTTTTATTCAATTAGGAATTGTACAAGAAAAAAATGCCCAATATTAGAAATATATAACTTCTGGTTAAAAACAGTGTTAAAATACCCGCAAATGCGCACACTTTTATTTTATTTAGAATTTCGGCTTAACAGATATTAAAGTAATTTTTATCAAATTTTAGAAAAGAATAGTGTTTGACTAAACCTAAATATGACAAAGGGGTTTTAACAAAATAAATCAAACATAAGGGTGGTTTATTAAGGGTTGAAAATTATAAACAGGCAGTGGCGGCGCGTAGTAAAAAGCTTTGGGACTGCACACCAAAAAAAAATAAAAAATTGCGGCGCAGCCGGAATTTTTTTTTGCAAATAATTAAAAAATTAGATATTTAGTAAGATATTAGTTACCTACCTATTATTATTGAAATTGTAAATAAATAATAAATGTATCATACCTAGTTTACACATTTTCTCTTCTAATGGCAAAGATGAAAATTTAATTGTTTTTAAATATTGCACGCTAATGCTATCAGAATTAGAAACTTCCGCCATTGTCGTAAATACCAAATCATTGAAATCAAAACAAACCGCCAGCGCCCGACCGATAATGCCAAATTAGTGGTGTGAAAATACTATCTACTCGATACTTTAATATCTAATACATGTGCGGATTCGAAGTAATCGAATATCCTTCGACGCTAAATACTAGTTAGTCGAATCCCGAATGGGACCGAAGCCTAAGTGTTACTTTCGTATCAATTGTATCGGCATCGGCCGTATGAGTAACGAGTTTGGAGTAATTGTAATCATTTGGACCGATATTTATATATTGGATTTACCGATAATATAATATAAATAATAATAAAATCTAATACTCGAATAGGAAGTATCAGTATCTACTCAATACTTGGAAAAATAGTTGCACATCACTATGCCAAATTGTCTAAGTGCACTAATTAAAATTGCCCTTGAGCTCCTCTAACACGTAACGCGAACCATGAGTGCGGGGGGCGTCACGGGGGTGCGGGCGGCATCTCGCATCTCGGCATGCTAGTTTTTGCACAGATTTTGTCCTAGGCACTGCCGCAGGAAGGTTCAGATTCTATGTACTGTAAAATTCTATTGGGACATGTCGTCCTCTCTTTCTATATTACGTAATTAGAATGCGACACAACATCTACGGAGAAATAAAAGTGAATAATTAGATTCGAACTATATAGCGCATCCGCCAGCATGCACCGCAGGTGGTTTGAATACGAATACAAACACATACATACCGGGTATTAATTTCTAGGTAATATTCCAGGCTTTAGTGAATTCCGTTTGGGGTAATTATTAATTAAATTTTAGTATTTTTTTAAGTAAAAGTTGGGAGTGCACGTGCACATGTGCACTTTTGGAGAAACCGCCACTGTAAACTGTACTTACATAACGTTTTAACAAATATTCATATTAATATGCAATTTTCAGAGTTTTATGACATGTTGTTTCGCCAAGGCTGTCAAAAACCAGATTTTTATATATGCTTTTTTCTCATATAGTGCTTAATTGTATAAAAATATTTTTTTCCAAGTCCCATACCTCTACTTAAAGTTGTTGAATTTTAAATAAAAATTTTTTTAAGTACATATTGTTTTGTACAAGTGAGGATAAAGGCTAATATTATAAAGTATAAACATATTAAAACAAGTTAACTAAAAGTAGAAAAAAAAAACTTTTTTTATTTATTTTTTAAAATGTTAGGTTAGGTTTTTTTACATTACAGACCCAATAATTTTGCGTATTTTTTCTTTTTACGCTTTTTTTAAAACAGTTATTAGTTTTCGAGAAAATCGCAAAAAACTGATTTTCAGGACATTTGGGGCCTTATATCTAGCGAAGCTCAAGGGAGATTTTGGCGGAGAATATGTCCCAGATGCTAAGGAATAATTATACAAAAATCCAGCTTGCACCTATTTTTTTCTAAGTTTCAGGGTTTTTTCACCTAATATGACTGGGCTATTTTACTACAGGGCTATAATACCCCACAAGGAGGGTATAAAAATGTCACTTTTTATTAAAAAATTAATTACTTCAATGTGGTTAGTATACTGGTTCATATTATTTTTTCGTGGTATTAAGAAAGGCCTAAAAATTTATATTTTTACGTGAAGTAATATTTATTTATATTTACAAAATATTATATAGATATCTATAAAAAATATTCTGTCCAGTCTTTGGAGGGTTTCAGAGACAAATAGCAGGTAGCAGCATTAGAACCGTAGTCTTCCGAAATTGATAAATAATTCAGCCGGTATAAAAGGAATCTTGCCTGACATCTGACAGGTCGACATGATGTCTAAAAGGGGGTAGAGACAATCCCCGAAGACGTTTGTTACCTGGGATAAAATGAGTCTCTACTCCCTTGACGGATTATTGAGGACATAAAATAAATAAAGCAATTTCGCCATCTTTTCACAACATAGATAATAGATAACAAAAATGTATTTGGTTTTGCGAAACATATAAATTACTCTCTTTTGGTTTAGTCACAGTCCCTCAAATTAACAAGCCCGATCCTTTTTTAAAAGACAACACTGTCCAAGGCCAATATAAAAATAGAGGCCACGACCCTGAAAAAATCAGCTGTTCTCGGGGGGCTGAATTTTACATTGGGTCTTATGTGAGGTCAAAAGTTTTTTTATGATATTTTCAAAATGGCACTACAGATTTTCGCGAAATTTTAGCGAAATATTCTCAGACACCATGCTGATATTCCACCAAACTTTTGTAAGGAAGCAAGGGGATTAAAATGTCAAAATCTTCAAGATTTTGCATTCCTTATTTTGAATTCAAATTACCCGCCATGTACCGCATGCCAACTATTATATTTGACATGTATTTGACTCTTTGTTTTTGTCACATTCGCTTCTACTTTAAACTTAATTTTCATGTGAGCTAATGAAGCGGCTCTGAAAAATTAAGGATTACTATAGATTTAAAAAAATTGTTCTGCAAGAATATAGTAAAAACAATTTCAAAATCGGCTTTAGTTTAAAAAAAAATCAAATATTCATGAACCGTCATTCCAACTTCAATATTGAGTCGTGACGTGACCATCATAAAAAAATCAGCCTCCGATGTGACGTCAACAAAGTGAAGGATCGTGGTCCGTCCGTTTTGATTTTGGGCTGACATTTCCATTATTTTCTTGTCAGCCTATATTTTTTTGTTTTCAAAATAGTCAAAATGTTAGATCTGTCAGCCATCGAAACTGTTGCGATTCAAAGTAGAATCAGGCTTGATATAAAGGAGACTGTGGTTTAGTCTTACAACACACGAACTTTTATTTGAATAGATACCAGTACTATAAATGTACGAATCGTTATTTGGTAATTTGCTATCTTCATACATACAATACGAAAAATAAAAGCATTAATTTGTTATATTGGAATTTAAGCTATAAGCAAACACTATTTAAATGAACAAATATTTATATTAACCCTATGTTAGCATTGGCAATTATGACACAGTTCAAAAGCTTCTCATTGAACAAACGTTTTCATCAAAGTTTTCATAGTAGGGAAGAGCGGGGGAATTCCGCTATGCCGGGCAATACCGCCACCCCAGGTATCTACACAACCAGAAATACTAGAGAGCTGGTAATTACGACAAACAGAGCTGCAGTGGTGCCAGAGCTTTAAGCATTCCAATTAACACGTGTCGCCATCTTAGTTTGATCTCGGCTGCGTTATAAGTAGATTATGCTGTTTGCATAATTTCGACGTTGTCGTCAAATGGTAGTTAGATTGCCGGTTTTTTTATTATTTTAGATTAAGGTTTGAAAAAAGTTTTGTATTGAGTAATCCATTTTTATAAATATTTTAGTGTGTTTTTATTTATGATTCTTTCTAAGCCAAGGATGTAGCAGTATTGGCAATAGTTTAAAGTTGAACTTGAACTTTGAACTATTGCCCTGTATACTTTGGAAATTCCACCAACTGCAACTTTTAAAAAATATATATATTTTTATTATATTTATGCAAAGACATGTACATTTTTTAATCGAAAGTTTGTTGTAGCTATGTTACTAAGTTTACCAAATAAAAAAGATTTTGTAATTTAAACTAATTTTAAATGCTATAATTTGGCCAGTTTCCTTAAGGTGACGGAATTTGTCCGTCTTACCCTATGTAATTTACGTAATGCCAGCTTTACATACTCGACCGAGTGCTCTCATTGCATCTTGGTCGAGGCGCCTCGCCCAAAGGCTATGCTCAAGTGCGACATAAAATGCACGTTAAACAAAATATTTTATTTAATGGCAACTGTATTATCTCCTTGTAGTAGTAGAAGTAGATTTTAAGATGAGAATTATTTATTTACAAAAGTAATTACAATACCAATTAAAGCTTTACAAATATTCTGAGGTGATATGTATATAGGAATAGTGTGTTTTTATTGGTGACTTTCTATCTTATTTGGAATCGTCTAGCGTGAGAGAAACAATCAGAGGAATAAGGTCCGTTTTACAAACAATGATTAGTCACCACCAGATTTTAGGAGGGAGGATAATGTTGTAATTACCCCCCTGTTGAAAAAAAAATATACACTCTTAGTTAATAAATACAGGACTAACCGGATAATTACGCCCCCCTAAAAAAAAAATAAGTACACATTTTTTTTTCTGTCGTCCACTACTAGATTTTGATCAAGATACGCGCTTGCAACCTATCGATTAGTTAATTTTTTAATAAAATACGAGCAAAATATTAAGAAGAAATTTCAGGAGAATCTTCAAAATGACCCAAGAACTTTGGATGTTGCGGTTAGTAAAAAATGACACTAAAACACTGTAATATTTGTGAGGCCCAGAAGAAGTGATGCAATAAATGATAAAATAGGCACTACGCAAAGGAAGAAAAACATTTCTGAAATAGTAAATCTAATTTTGTACCGGATATTTTGGTTCTAAAAAGACGTTGTTGTCACACACAAAGGTAATTTAATTTGTAACAGCAAGGCTGGAATATAAGTTATTTTCTGGATGTTTATCCCTAATATTATATAAATTGTTTGGAATGGAAGCTCACTGGAAAGATTTTACTTTTGCTACAAAGAAATCTAATAAATTGAGAGTAGAAATCATAAAAAATATTAATGAGTTGCCTACCTACTTCTAAGCACGAAACCGTCAACGATGCGTCAAATATTCTTACATTGAATGCAAATAATGTATACTACTCCGTAAAGAGTAGTGTAAAATGAATTAATCTTTGATATATCGTTGGCTGTACCGTGACATGAAGGTGTCTGTACGTATGATGATTGATGATGATGATTCATATGTGACTGGGCCTTGCAGCCGTTCTACTGCGACCACTAGTGAGTCTATTGTGGCTCACTTTTGATTGGTTTCTTACCACTGTATGCCTAATCCTCCAAAAAGGTTAGTTTTGTGTGAGACACTGTTCAGATCTTCTAATCTGAGGTTTATCGAGTTTTTTAACGTAAACATGCAATAGCCGGACATTCGCACAGTAAATGTATAACTGTTTCGTCTTCCATACAGGGTCTACATTCGGTCTCTTCTGTTATTATCATTCTGTGCATTCGACAGTGATCTGTCTGGTAATTCCAATGACATTACAAGCTCTCTTTTGACAATGTCCTATAATGAACTCTTTAGATTGAGCCAGTTCTGGTATATTCATTCAGTATTGTTGGAAGCTGTTTTACATCTATTTTAGTATGGTTAATTTAGCAGCACTGTAATATCCCCAGGGCTGGTTCGGTGCCGAAAAATTCGGCAGATGCCGCTTTCCTCGCTGCTTAGTCGGCAGTCTCATTTCCATCCATACCAATGAATTAGCGCTACCAAGCGCATTTAGCGGATCCCTGCAGCTCCTTACGGTTCTCGATGAGATCATATAGGAATCAAGCGTTCCTAAGGCTGCTTGAGTGTCGGAGACAATTTTTATTGTCCTGTTGGTCCATTCGTGGTCAGGAATCCACTGGTCACACAGTTTAATGGCTACGAGTTCTGCCTAAACTATAGTAGCCAAGTGACTGAGAATATGTTGAATCTCGACTTTTTCTTGAATACTAACAACTCCAGATCCAACGCCTGATGGCATTTTGGATCCGTCGGTATACCAGAACTGTCGATATTTGAAAAATTAGTCCTGATCTTTAACCAGTACTCCCTCTCTGGAAATATAATGTTGTATAGCTTTCTGCTGTATATCGTTTTGGGCATGACGTCGGATATCATTTCTAGAGTTGTATTTAACTCTTGTTCCCTAATTAGAGCTGTTGATATCACTTTGTTTGCCCTGCCATCTTGGGGGTTGGCCCTAATTCTATAAGTTGCTGTTCGTTCCTCCGCCTCTAAGAAAATTTGAGTCTGTACGTTTAGTATGAATTGCTTTTAAGGGAAAATTCGGTCTAAATTTGATGTATACTGCGAATGACCCAACATTCTTATTTTACAAACGCACAGATAAAAATAGACTATAAAAAATAACAGTTTCAAAATATAGAAATAAAATTATACGCCTGAAAATTATATTTTGGTACTCATATTCCACTTACTTTTTTTTGTTTGTTTACTTTAGAGACTGAATAAGTTACTTTAGTTTCTTGTTTTAGGAACATGATCTTTTTAGTCCCTACGTACCGAAAGTTCCGGTCACTTTTAACGTCACATCCGGTTCACAATCAATCACTTGCTGTTCACTTTAAGTCAACTTTAGTTTACTTACATTTTCAGACTTCTAGATTTCAGACTTTCTGCATAGATTCAGACTGTTCCTGATTATTTTGTATTGAACTTTTTCATAATATTTCCAGATGTATGCAGGACATTTCCAGATTTTTTCAGTTTGAGCCTGTTAAGAACATTTTTAGATTTTTCTAAAAAGTTTTCAGAATTTTGTTAAAAATTTTCTGTCTTTTTCGGAACATTCCATAGTTTTTCGGGATATTTCTGGGTCATGTCCATTCTCTTTCAGAACTCTAAATAAATGTAAAAAGATAGATTTTATGAATAAACTAATATACCGTCATATTCATATACCTTTCTACCTATGTACATATAAATGGCACAATTTGTATATTATTATTTAATGTTATTATTAAAAATATTAGCAAAACAAATTGGCCTCTCTGTGGAACTCTTTTTTCAGAACTTTCTTAGAAAAGCTGAGATTGGGCTGAAAAACTATAAGGCTCTTTGCAACATGACCCTGCATAATAGTCTAAATTTGCAAAAATAGTACTCCGCATTCTTGAGTTATAGCGCCAACATCAAGACGGACGGGCGGATGAACAGACGAACGGAAAGACAGAGAGACGGAAATCGAAATGAGCTCTTCTCGCATGGAAACACCTAAATGCAAGAGATTTTTGAAAGTTTGAATATTTCAGTTTTGCACGAATACAATACGAGGGAAGTAAAAATTATGATTTAATAATGTTTTTATTTTTTATAATTTCATGTAACATAAAAAATATTTAGGAAACTTATATCAAGGCTGTTATATTAGTGTTCTCTAAAACAAATTATAAAGGGGATTTTGCACTTGATATCGAGATATGTAAATATAAAATTTTTTCACAATAATATGCGGCTTAATCAATTTTTAACATATATCGATAATGTCGTTTTTAAATTTAAACTTCCTGTTTTTTAATATATTTTGCAATTTTTATTGATATTTGATTTTAAAAATGCATACAATCTGCTATAAAAATATTTTTACAGATTATTACAACATTCAAACTTATTCCGGCTTTGAAAATGTACCCTTGAAAAAATTGATAGGAGCAGTAAGTGATTATAATATTTCGACAGAAAAAGAGTGCTTTTTATATCTAGGAAAACTTTTAGCACAGCCTAGACATATGATTTGTAAATATTTAAAATTAAGAAAAAATATGAATCTTTAAATTTTTTAAAATCGATTTTTGATGAATCTACATTTGTAATAAAAGGATTAGTTTACCTAAAGTAAGTGATAGTTTGTGGTTTCACGCTATTAGTTTTCTCAATAAATACTAAGAATATTATTTACTAAGCCTATAATAAAAAGGTACTTTAATATTGAAATTAAAGCGTCATTTTTTGGCTTTTTTTGATTTTTTTTGCAAGTTTTTTTCTAGTTATTTTCGGTTTTTTAATTTTTGTGCCTGATATGTGCCACCTTTCATCAACATCTTTATTTTTAACTTTTTATCCCTGATATTTACTATTTATCTCAGATTTGTCACATTTTATATCGAGGTTCTTTTTACTGTGCAGCAATGGCTAGAGAAGGTATTATTTTCGAAAAAAATTATTTTTTTGAGATAACGCCGAACATGTGTTGTTTGGGTGTATTTTGACCTATATTAGCAATATCGCCGTGATGTCTGTTTGTTTGTGTGTTTGTGTGTGTCCGTAACACGATAGCTCCCAAACCACTAAATCGATATTCATAAAAATTTTAGGTAAAATAGAGTTTGACACAATTATGAGCTGATTAGATCTTAGTCAAAATCCAGTAATACTAATGACTTATGACTAATTGACAATTAAAACATTTGAAAAATGCAAACTTTTTAACGGAGCATCGCATCAATATGCGGTTTTCGGAATATAGTAGACCATATTTTGTTCAATAATTTGCGTTGTAACCAAAAACTCCGTAGTAGCTTTCGTTTCTGAAATATTTATAAAAACTCTTTTCAAGGCTGATATATCATGGCTTCACTTAAAGTTTATTAATAGGCTAGCTAGGAAGGTATCAGATCCGTCATAGATTCATTTATTTATTTAAGCGGATTTTTTTTAAAGATATCATTTTCCTTAAGTTTTGCTACATAAGTGGTATGTTTGTCTTTTGTTAAGATTTCATGAGGGAACATTAAAAAACGCCGCTTTTTCAATAATAAATGTTAATTTTGTGTAAGTGGTAAAGCTTTTTTAAATATTTAGGACCACTAGTGTGCAATGATAATTAAAGCAGGGTAAACAAAAATTGGCATTGTTTTACCTGCAAGTTAAAAATTTCAAAAAAAAATCCCACTCAAACTCTTTTATCAAATATTAAAATAAAATAAGCTAATACAAAACAAAAAAAAATCAAACAAATTTATTATAGGTATTATAAAATTGACATCATTCTGTCCAAATATGGAAAAAGCAATAACTAGCAAAAGAAAACAAAATGCACCAAATAATCTGAAATTATTTTATATGTTGCGCCCAAATTCAACCTAAAAGTAATTTACTTAATTTGTTATAAGCATTCGCTTAAACATTTACTACTTTCTGGAAAAACTAAACCTTTGCTATATAAAGTCGATTTTCCACAAATTTGTTAATTTGCAGATTCCGTCTTCCTCTATGGGACACATTTGTGGGCAAGGGACGCGGACCGAACGCAGACGCAAAAAAAAACATGCGGTGCCTCTTTTTTTTGTCTCTCTCATTCTTACAGCACCAGCGGTCTGCAGAATGCCACGTCTGCAGAATGCGCAGCCCTTTTTATTCCATTAGGGAAAATAGAAACAAATCACGCCATTTTGACAAAAGTTTTATAAAACACCTATCAGAAAAATATTAGAAGAGAAATGCGCAATAATGCAGCATATGCAATTTATTAAAATATGTCTTACGCAATCTTTAGAATATTAATTAATAAAACCATGCTTATTACGATTATTTTTGTTGAATATGTCATGAGGTAAGTTATTTAAAATATTATATGGAAAAAAATATGTTTATTTTATTTTTTATCTAGTGTCGGCAACGCCTTTTTACCTACATTGTGTGCACGCTACTGCTTGGAACTTATCAAGCTTTTTGGTTCATTATAGCTACGAAATAATATATTTATCGTATTTTTTAAGTTGACAAACTTTTTGACAATATGAAGCTCCGCTACAAATTTAAAGTTTTTTTTAGCAAATTTATTTAAATTAGCAAAAGTAAATAAACCTTTATAATTACATGTACAATAAGTACGGTACGATTTTCTATTTTATTTTTAAAATGATAAAAAAGGGGAGAGTTTCTCTGATAAAATAGGCGGTAGACATGAAATACTGAAATCTTAGACAAAAACCAATTTTCGCAGTCAATTTTTCAAAAAAGATTGAGAGTGTGTTTACTTCTTGGCCTCCTCATTTATTTTCCTTGCAAGGCTGGATTAACCAGTGGGCGTACGAGGGCGCAGCTAATGGTCCGGGATCTTAAAAAACCTAAGGTTAGGGAAAAACTTATTTGTTGTTGTTGTAAAACTTATTACTGTCCTAATTTTTCTAAAATTGGTTCAGTTCGGTTCGGTTCTTATCCAAAAACATCCTCTTTTCCTCCAAAAAATATGTCTCCCATGGACAGGTTAGGAAACGTTTGCTATCAATTGACAAATGCTACAAATGCTAGATTATCACGAATTTTGACCTCCCAAACAGAGCAAAGAGGAGCTATTTTAAAAATTAAAATGTCGTTTTAGGAAAATGTTTTCAAACAAATTGCCGTTGGAAGAAAATGTTTTTGAACAAATTTCCATTCGTAGAAATTATTTTCAATAAGATCCGTTCAAATAACTTTCCTTTTATAGAAAATTACTTTCACAAAAAGATTGTTTCCGAAAATAGTTTTTTTCAAAGAAAAAAATTGCACAATTCTGCGACACGCGGTACAGGGCCCGATTCAGCATGAAACTGGCGCTGTTTTCGTGGAAAATACAGTTTCTGCCATGTGAAAAACCGACTCGATCCGGATAATACATGAGGGTAAGAGAAAAGGTAAATAGATTTAGCATTGGCGCGCGTTTTATCATCATTCGGAGACAGTTTGGGGAATCGAAACGCGATAAATTTATAAAACAGACCTAACCCACACGTCAAGAGGTTTTGCGAATTGGATTCTGTAACCTGCAACAATGCGTCCGCTATCCCCACACAAAGCGCGCTAAGTGTCAGAGTGCATAGTGGGTTAAGACCAACCAAATATACCATCCTTGTTGCCTGGAAAACATACTGGGTTGGCCAAAAAAATCCGGACAATTTTTTTTCATTATAACTTTTATACTGTATAATGGATTTTAATGGGACGAACTGCAGTTGGCAGAGAATTATTCAGTTTTAACTAAATATATTTTTTGTCTGCCATCTCAGAATCCAAGATGGCGGACGAAATTAAAATGTACCCTTCAAAGATGCTCGTTTATTTTTGTGGTGACAGCATGTTTTGATATTTTTTAAATTAGTAAAAAAGCTGCGTTCTTGCCACGCACAACAGAATAAGAATCAGCAAAATGGGTTCAGTGGATTTTAAAAAAAATATTTTAGTGTCAACCATTGTTTTGCATATTATACGATTGCCTTGCCAATCATGTCTGCATTTATTTCCTTATAAATTAATTACTACTGAACCGATTTCGATTAAATGAAAAATATCCTGGTTAGAATTGATTTCTTTTTAAAGGTCATTATCAAATTTTTATCGCCATCTTAAAATTTAGGATGGTGGCCAAAATCATTCTTCATTCTTCAAAATGGCGTGTTTATTCCTATTTTCCAAAAATGTTTTAGTTCTTTTTTAAAACGTAGAAAAAAGCACTACTTTTCCCCCACACAACGAGATACAAATTATTAGTAAAGTCGGTGTGATAGTTCTCAAAAAATCTATTTTTGTTTTAACCATTGTTTTACAGATTATACGATTGCATTGCCAATCCTGTCTGTATTCATTTACTTATAAATTCGTTATTACTATACCGATTTAAGTGGATAAAAAAATCATGGTAAGGATTGATTGCTCTTTAAAGATTGTAATTAAAATTTTCCGCCATCTTAGAATTTAAGATGTCTGAAAGAATCATACTTGATGCAATGCAATCGTATAATTTGTGAAATATTGGTTTAAACAAAATCATATTTTGTAAGAACCACTTTACCGATTTGAGTAATTTGTACGTTGTTAAGTGGAAGAAAAGTAGTGCTTTTATTTAAATTAAAAAAAAAACTAAAACATTTTCGGCAAATAAAAATAAAGTTGCCTCTTTGAAAGGTCAAGTATAATTCTTAACTTTTATGATAGCGGCAAATTTTGATTATATTATTTAATTCAGTAATAATAAGTTTATAAGGAAATGAATGCAGACAGGATTGGCAATGCAATCGTATAATCTGTAAAACAATGGCTAAAACAAAAACAGATTTTTTACTTTATTGTACCTCGTTGTGCGGGGCAAAAGTATTGCTTTTCTACAAATTAAAATAAAAACTAAAACATTTACAGAAAATAAGAATAAACATGCCATTTTGAAGAATCAAGTATGATTCTGTTTACCATCTTTAATTTTAAGATGGCTATAAATATTGATCTTGATCTTTAAAAAGCAATCAATTCTCACCAGGACGGTTTGTGTTTCATTAAAATCGGTTTACTTGTAATGAATTTATAAGGAAATAAATGCTGACATGATTTGCAAGGCAATCGTATAATATTCAGAACATCGGTTGAAACAAAAACATTTTTTTTTAGAACCACCAAACCGATTTTGCTGATTTGTACATTCTTGTGCGTGGTCAGAATGCGGCTTTTTTTACTGATTTAAAAAAATAATTAAATCATGTTCGCCACACAAGAATAAACGAGCATCTTTGAAGGGTACAATTTAATTTTGTCCGCCATTTTGGATTTTGAGATGGCGGACAAAAATTTTATTCAGTCAAAACTCTGATTAATTCTTTGCCAAGTACAGTTTGTCCTATTAAAATCGATTGTATAGTTCAAAAGTTAAATTGAAAAAAATACACGGTGTTTCACGAACATCGAAACAGAGGCCTTTTTGAGTATTTAGAGTGCGAATTTGGAGAAACGCTCGGGTACGTCGATTTTGTTTGCGAGGGGAACACTTTTTGAAGTGTAAACTTCTTTAGGCGCGTTTAGCAGTTTTCGTGGGTAGTGAATTGAACTGAGCCGTCAGGCTCGGCTATGTAACGCTAATTCGAGCGAAGTCGGCTCGAGTCGACTAACTGTGAGAGGAACATTCAGCGAGCGATATGATGATGCAGATGAAGGCCAGTATTATTAATTTCGCCTTGTTGAAGTTCGGTTCGGTTCATACTGCCGTGTGGTCTTAAGCACATACAATTTTTTGTCTATCTTGAAATTTTTGTAGCACAAACCCCCTTCAAGGGGTATACTTTACCTTTATATATTGAATAGGGAAAGTGGTTCTACTGTGTGTAAAAATTTCAAAAATCCATCGACTAGTTTTTGAGATATTTGCTTTAAAATTTTCAAAGTTAACATGAAATAATAAAATAAAAATTAAATCCGAAAAATATTAAAATTCTAATTAAATTTTTATATTGTCCATGTTAAATTTTAAGTTTGAAGGCAATTATCTCAAAAACTAATGGATATATTTTTAAAATTTTTACACGGTTATAAATACATTCAAAAGGCCTTCAAAACAAGGTATTACTAGACCCACTTTCCCTATTCAAAATATAGGGGTAAAGTATACCCCTCGAAGGGAGTTCGTGCTACAAAAATTTCAAGATAGCCAAAAAGTATCCCCCTCGCAAACAAAATCGACGTGTCCAAGCGTTTCTCTAAATTCGCACTCTAAATACCCAAAAAAGGCCTCTGTTTCGATGTTCGTGAAACATCAGGTATAATTATTATTTATATTATTATGGTATACTAATTAAAATGGTTAGAAACGATAATAATAGTTACTTATTTTATGACCAATAATCTCATGTTTACATTAAATAAATCGTTAGTAAAACAATTTTGAATTTTCAGAAAACTGTAGTTAAAAATATTTGAAGCTGTAAAAAAAAAGTTCTGACAATTTTTATACCTATAAAAAATATTTGGTGTTGTTTTCCGAGTTTCTTATAATCAGGGGTTTCATAAAAAGACTCGTACATTGCCTATATGACTAAAATAAGTTTCCGGCCCTCTACACTGAAAATAGTGTTTTCTTAAATTCCAGTAAAAAATTATACTTACCATCACATCACATTGCATGATATATTTTTTAAATTTTTTTATAGAAAAAAAAAACAAGACAATTTATGTTCATATGTTATGTAAAAAATTACATGATATATTATGGAAATTTACGAAAAATGTTTTGAGTGTAACGTAGCTATTAGTGAATATAACAATATATTAAGTATACACTTAAAAACAGTTAGAGATAATTATTAACCAAAACGTCGTGTTTAAAATAGATGACAATGAAAGTCTGAAATTTTGTTTCTACTTAATCATTGTCTACGAGTTTCAATTAACACTGTGTGAGTGGCGCTCATTTTTCTAGCACAAAGTGTGGTGTCTACAAATAGTGTATTTTTCTTGAATTAACAATGTTTATCATAAATATTGGTATATTTGAACAAAAGTATAATGCTATTAATTCCGTAACATAGGATTTGGGGTTCTTAGTGAGTAAAAAACCAAAGGGAATAAGCATGCCTCTGGTAACCGACGAAAACTAATTAATTACTAAGTAAACAAGTACATAAATGAAGAAAATTAATCAGAACCTCTACTTCATTACAATTCATTTTCGCTACTTTTGTTACTGGCGTTTTCATAACAGTGTAATAGGGTTCCGAACGTGTCAATTCATCCAGCGCTTCATTACGTAACTCGATAATAGCAGATTCTTGTTCAAAATTATGTTCTTCTAGAGTATCATCAAGTTCTAGCTCAGTTCCGTAATTATCAATTTCATGTTTCACATCATCTACATCTTCATCTTCCGAGCAAGATTCTGACTCACTCATTAGCATCTCCTTCTGTTTCAATTCCTCCAACCATTTTATCCACTGATTTTGGATCCTTCCTACTTTTCACAGGATGGGCCATTGTATAACTCTGTAAATATACCAATGATTACTTTCAGAATGCGCAAAAGGAAGCTATAAAAAATTACAAAAGAAATAAATCGGAAAACACAAATATCACGCAAGTGGTGGCCTGGGTCACTGTGTAACCCCACTGCGAACTTACTTGCGAATTACAATTAGACTGTCGCACATAAAACAACGTAGTACACCCTGATACCCTGCAAATATTACTGTTGAAGATTACCTGAATCTGCGTAGACATACCTGCGCCCACTCCAAAA
This sequence comes from Aspidapion aeneum, assembly GCA_963576565.1. Taxonomy (NCBI): domain Eukaryota; kingdom Metazoa; phylum Arthropoda; class Insecta; order Coleoptera; family Brentidae; genus Aspidapion; species Aspidapion aeneum. The sequence continues at coordinate 39,759,765 of OY755040.1, forward strand.
ATACAGGCACGCAAACCTGTCGTGGGGCACTATATGCTCCGCGCCACCCATGCAGTGTTAAAGAATTATTATTTATATAAAGCGTCACAAGCCAGTTTTTTCTCGGAAATGAGTAAAATGTTCAAATGTTACCGCTGTACCGTTCCTACAAATTTTTGAAGCCTACAAACCTTCGTTGGCTTTTGCTAAACCATCCAAACCAAGCAAAAATTATGCAAAAAACCTATTTGTTGTTTTTTGTTGGCCGGGTGTGTATGTAATTTTGACGACTAAAATTTGAAATACAATTTTTTTTAACAAATTACCGGAGTTTAGTTTTAACCGGTTTTCTGATTTCGCTCGATTTCTGACAAGGCTACAATGTCCTATTTTATTCTTGTCAGCTCTTACTCCAGTTCATCAATTTTTTGGTCGGTCTTCATAGATCTAATATTATAGGTTGCTATTGTTAGATTTACTTGTTCTTGTCTTGTTTTAGAATGTTTCATAAGCATATTTTTGCCTACCCCAGATTCCGTGAGGCAGACCATCGAGGTGTTGGATTCAGAGTGTTTCCTTCCCACCTGAGGACCAGTTCCTTTCATTTTCAAACTTACCATGATTTCTCCATTGGGGGTAGTGGCATTAAAAGACCACGCTTGCCAGGCGTGTTGGTGAGTTTTTATTCAGCCGCCCATTCTGGGACAGACGCTGTTTGCAGCCGCTCATTCTGAGTCAGACGCTGCAGTGTTTATTCCTTTATATTATCCCTAAAAGAAGGGTTGCCACCTACGCTATGTTCTCCGTACCGAGGTCCTTCCTCTACGCCTTTCATACCGGTGCACTATAGGATAAAAAATCCAAATTTTGGCCAATATAGGAAGAAAATAAGTTTACCTTTTAGTTATAAAATTACCACCAAAAATATTTAAAATGACCAAGTCATCAATATTTTTAATAATAACATTTGAAATCTAAGTAGGCTGTGCTTGATGACAGCGCAAAGTCAGCTTATACGTCGAATAAAGTATTCCTTTGTTTTTTCTTTAAATATTTACTGATATTTCAAAAGGCGCTGTGCCAAAGATATTAATTTAAAAGTGATTTTTTTTTATTACCCATGAAGAACGAAGCTAAGATTGATTAATTATATACCTTTTGTTTTTAGAAGCTTACCTATTTTTTATTTGCTTGTTTTAAATCAATATATAGCAGAAATCTGGCAAAATAAATAAAATTGTTTGGTTAGGTTGAATTACAAAATGATATCCACAAGGATCCGATCAGGCGGATATGTAATAATATTCTTTAGAGTTTAGGGTAAAAGGCTGTTGAAAACCGTTTGCAACTATTTGTAACAAAGGAGTTTTTTTTTACTTTTAGTTGAACTCTGCATTAAAAATCAAGACCTTTTTGATGTGTGGTTGTCTGAGATAACACAAGTTTCCTTTGAATTAAATCATCATTTTTGGGTAATATTAGTTTCCCTGTGTTGCCAATTGCCTTGAAATTTGACAAACTTTGTTACTACTGCTTTGAAACTGCTTATATTTTCATGAGCAGTTATCCTTGGTTTCTTATGCCAGCTAGTGTACACAAGGTGCTTATTCACAGCAAGCAGATTTTGCAGAATTGTTTATTACCAGCTGGGTTTTTGGGAGAGGAAGCCTCAGAAACGAGAAACAAGATCTACAAGCATGATCGGGAATACTATGCCCGAAAAAGTAGTAGAATAAATAATTTAACAGACATTTTCAATAGGGCAATGGACACTTCAGATCCGTTAATCTCAACTTTGCCACTTATGTCACGCCAAACTTAAATCGAAAGTGTTACCTAAAGATGTTAGAAATTTTTTACAATCACCCGATGAATATTTATCTGAATCGGGTTTACTTAAAAATAACAGCCAATCCAGTAGTGTTGAGCCAGATTATGAATTTTTATTTGACATTTCAGTATTAGATAGCTTAGAGTTGGATTCAGAAATAAACGATTAAGTAAAACTTCAAGAAAAGTTAAGTGATCTGTAATATTTAGACTTCGCTATTTTTGAGTAAATATAACTTGTTCTGTTTTTGCAAAATTTTTCAATATCCAGCCATTTTAATTGGTGGAAGTATCCAGGAATTCCGGATAATTAGGGTGAATGTAAGATGTTTCTTATGAATATAGAACTAGAACAAACAGTGTAATTCTGATTTGGCACTTTTGGGGATTTTAAGGTTATTTAAAGGAAAGAGATAAAATATGAAGTTAACTTTCACGGTGAAAACTACATATTACCAAGCTACAGGGCGTTCTAAAAATTCTGCTTTTTGAAAAGTGTCTATAATCCTTTATGTCTGATTTCTTATGTGTTGTCTTTTTATATTTTTAAAAAAGTAAACTTTAACTTTGATCTGTTTAATTTTAAAAATCGACGTTCAATTTGACTAAAATACAGCTCTACACATGCGGTTGTCTTATATCTCCTATGCAAGTTATTTTCAACACCCCAAAATTGCCCAATGGGGATCACCCTGTACATAATAAAATCTTATACAATTTACTAAAATGATTTTAAACTCTTTAGTATACCACCTATAAAGGTCTTCAAAATATTGCTAGTCAAAAAAATTGGTTTTGTTTGTTTAAATTATATTCTTCTAATATTGGCCAAAATAAAGACGTCTTATCCTACTGTGCGGTACCGATGTGGTCTTCTCCAGTATCCCTGGGAAAGGGACCTAGACCGGTGCTAACCGTCCGGGTCAGAGAGTACCTGGAATCTACGGAAGGCAGAGATCGATTCATTTCCCCTGATAGACCTCTTAAGAGATCTACTTGTACCGTAAGGAAATTACTTCATCACAATTAAGAGTAAAAAGTTGCAATATTTAAGAGGGCACAATATGCTCAACCTACTTCATAAGCAAATCATGCAACTTGAAATGTAAAAAAAAGATTATATTAGCTTAGAAATTTAAGAGATTGGATAAAGTTTAATTAATTAATAATAATTAAAAAAAATAATGCTGTTTTCGAAACTCAAATAAAAAGAAATTGAAATAAAGTAAGTAAAAACATAATGCAATATTACAAGCACTGCTGATTGATAATAATTGTACATACAATAGTGGTAAAAGCTTTACTGTCCATAGGATAGCCCGCTTAGAAAGAGACAAATTAACTTTTCAGGGTTAAGATGAGTATAAAAGTCCTCCCTTAAACCCCCATTTGATCCATGCTCAGCTCCGGCCGCCTCTGCCGCATGGAGTCACGAGTGTCTAGGGGTTGGCCGTGCTTTCATTATCCCAGAGATTTTTGTTGTGAAATGTTACCCATCACAACACAATTTCTCCTTTTATGTTCCCCCTCTTCTTTCGAGTCTTACCATGGAGGTCGGAATTACCAAAGTCGGTGTAAACCCTTATGTACCTATTCTTATTTAAACACCTGCTAATATAGTTTTTCTTTTTCTAAGCAGGCTTCCCTATGGACAGTTAAAACTTTACCTATATTGTATAAATTAGTAAATAAATCAAGTGCCTTTTAGGTAAGGCAGTTATACCTAAATCTCACGTATCCTTAATTTTAAATATTTTATTAAACATATTTTAGCTCACACTACTACTATACTATAGTAGTGTGAGTTACGGTGATCCTAATTTTTTCGAGAAAAAAAAAGATACTCCGATTTCAAAAATTTTTGCATATATTTGCGTGTCAGATGATTTTGAAACTTTTTTGATGCGTCGTCTGTTTGTCTGTATGTCTGTATGTCTGTCTGTCTGTCTGTCTGTCTGTCTGTCTGTCTGTCTGTCTGTCTGTCTGTATGTCTGTCTGTAGCGACCAACGCGCATAACTCAAAAACCGCTTGGCCGATTTTAATGAAATTTGGTACCTAGGCTTGGTCTTCCACCGATTACAAACTAAATAAAAGGGTTAGGGTAGATTTCAAAAATTAGAGTTTATGTGAAAATATGGCGTGTGTGATATCAAACGAAAGGTAATTGAGTCTGGAGTTAAACAAAATACATTTTAATTTATTTTAAAAAAAGGGTGGGGGTATATTTTAAAAATTAGGGTTTACGTATAAATATGACGTGTATGATATCAAACGAAAGGTAATTGAGTCCGGAGTTTAACAAAATACATTTTAGTTTTTGTTTTTTTTAAGGGTGGGGGTAGATTTCAAAAATTTGAGTTTAAGTCAAAACATGGCTTGTGTGGTATCAAACAAAAGGTAATTTAGTCTGCACTTGAATAAAATATATTTCAGTTTTTAGTTATATTAGCTCACACGTACACTATAACTATCGTACCTAGTGTGAGCTTAAGGGCCGATATATTGGCAGAGTATTTTTTTTTATATCAAAAAATAAAATTGTTCTATTGCCAAACTTTGTCAGGAACTTTTCCTATTTTATCAAATGTCATTCCCTAAATTTGACATTATTATTATTGTGCTTTTTTATTGACCGAGAGAGCTTTTACCAGGACTTTTTCAGATTATGGCTAAGTTTTTTTGGTTTTATGATTCTTAAATAAAGCACAACTGAATAAATAATTTTCGCGTGCTGGACGTTTAACGGAAATGGTGCAAATTTAAAACAGTGCTACCAAATCTATAAAGTTTTCGAATTAATTTTTCTTTTTGAATTTACGTATTCATTTAGGAAACTAACGAAATAAAACAGTTACCCTTAGCTGGAAAACGGCTTGTGTATTAAGATTCTATTTTCACCTTTTAACTTCCCCTAAAATTTTAGCGTCGCCAAGGAAGATCGGTTTTTCTGAAATAGCTAAAACATAAACCTTGCTTTCCTATGAGTGTCCGCTTAAACCTTCCAAAGGTGACCAAATTCAATTTCTTTACACAGACCTTCCAAATTTTGTTTCTTGTTTCATAGGATCAGTTCGCGTAAACTAACGTACCACCTTTTATTGAAACATTATAGCCCATATTGGACCTATCTACTATCTAAAGCTCTACTTCTTAATAAGCTACGAAAGTTAAACTTTGCGCAGTCGTGGATCTTTATAGAGGTAAGAATTCAAGTTTCAAGGACTTCCATAAAGTAGTTACAAAATTTTAAAAAAAGTTGAAATTTAACAGTCTAATAGAAGTTATGACCAAACCATTAAAAAAATTAAAACCCCAACATTTTAATATACTCCTCTCCCCTATACTTGTAAAGTAACATTGCCCACTTCCAAAAACGCTAGAGCGCTGAGCTTTGGCAGACTGATATCAAACTGTGAACAAACCAGAAAAAAATTTAAAAACCCAAAAAAAAAAAAAATTCTCCCCTATAAATGTCAAGCTATGTAAAATTAACATTGTCCACTTCCAGAAACGCTAGAGAGCTGAGCTTTGGAAGGCTGGGAATATGATAAAACCATAGGAAAAAGTAAAAACCTCAATATTTTAGATATGGCGTCGCAAAAGTTTTGAACAACTTTTCGCATTATTATTATTAATATATAGCATTTATTGTAGTCAAATATATACATTTTGGTAAAATTTTTACAACATACAATACAATAAATACGGTTTTTGCCCACAAGAGTAATCACGCGCGTGGGCGCATATTTTACTACTTTAAAACATAAATATTATGCAAATCCAAAAAAAGGAAAGAAATCATAATAAAAACATTTCCTGTTAAAAAAAGCCAAGTACACCAAAATGGTATTCTGTAAAAAGAATTGAATAAAAGTAAAGTTCTCCAATACAAATATCAAAATGAAAGGTTTTACTAGTTTGGAAATGTTTTTCTCAACTTGGCTATTACGGCTGCAAATTGACTTTCAGGCGCAATGCCAAATTGAGCATAAACAAGTATGTGATTGCAAAGTTTAAAAAAACATTTTCAAACTAGTCAGAATTTTTCATTTTTATATTTGTATTGGAGAACTTGGGTTTACTTTTATCTCAATTCTTTTTACGGAATACCATTTTCGCCTACTTGGCTTTTTCTTACATGAAATGTTTTTGTTATGATTATTTTTGCATATACTAGTAGTGGAATTGAACACCCAGCAGTATTATTAGGCCAACCGAGGGAATAACATGGGGTATATTTTTCGAGGCTTTTCAATCTTGTTACCTCGGTGAGTTTTTGTTCTTCACACGAACACACAATCGACATATTTACATCATGTGGGGATGAATGATCGATCAGGAAACGTAGAAAATTTTATATTTGGTTTTGTTTTATGCTATCTCTAACGAGACAATTTAATATATGGAAATGAGGTGCTAATTGAAATTGATAGGATGCAAAGACAATTATATTCGATCTTCACGAACACAAAATATTGAAAAATAAAATATATTAAAATTTTTACTGGTAAAATAAATTAGCATCAAAGGAATGTAGTCAAAGACTAAATAAATTATTTTCGGGCTCCTCCTCAAGACGCGAGGGTGACAGATATCGATGTTATCGTCTTATTAGACTTATTCGGTTCAGTTCGGTTCGGACCTTTTGTACTTTCCACCTTTTCTACTTTCGACCTTTTATCCTTTTGACCTTTTGTACTTTCGACCTTTTATCCGCCGCCCAATAGCAACACGCATGGACTCCATAGACCTGTAAAGGAATGGACTGGCCCACATGCCCAAAGATTGGTTCCAGAGTGAGACAGAGCTAGTCAGGGCAAAATGTAAAGCATCGTCATTGTTTCTTATCTGGTTCGTTGTTGTTTGGTAATATTCCATATTATTTTTGCTATTTGTATACGACCTGTTTATTAATTTTTGTTAAAATTAACTTAATGTGTAGAATCACAAAAAAACTATTTTATTATTATTATGTTACAGATTGTAAATAAGAAATGGTTGAATCTTGTGCAGCTGTAATTGTTGTAGAGTTAATGGAGTCAAAATAAAGTTTCATAGGTACTATCTGCTTTTACTTATTGATACGTTCGATTTTTTGTAATTAAATGTTCTAGTTGTAAATATTAATTTTTATTAAGTAATTTTAAATATTTGGTCCACTGTATATTATCCGGATTTTGAGCCTGAAATGAGTCTATCTTTTTCTACCGGCCGTCAAGGTTATTGAATGAGCATAAGTCATTGTCAAAATTTAAAGGTCAGAGTGGTTTTATAGCACCGAGGAAGCGTGTGATATTCGTAAGAATCTCCATTAATTTGGATTCACACTCTTTTCCTCTAGTTGAGGCATTTATCCTTTGGTTTTAGTTGTTTGGTTACTCCGATATTTGCCGAAGAGCTTAAAATTAGTTTGTTAGTGCTATTGGTCAGTGATACAACGTCTCTATTAGTTTTATGGATACTGACTATAGAGACGTTCTGGTTTTGGTTCGAGTTCTGGTTATGGTTCTGGATACGCTTATGAATAATAGGAGAGACGATCTGGTTGAGGTTATGAATATGGACTCCTAAACCACTTCTGATTTGGAATTTAGAGTAATATGGTATTTCTTAAGCTTGATCTATTGAGCTTTTATGGTTGAAGCTGTCCAGTTACGAAAGGACACTTGTAGATAATCCCTGTACATATAAAAATTGCTGAATGCAACTCTCCCGAAGCTGACAAATGAAACCTCCAGTGTAACTGCCAGTCATCCTTTGCAGATATGATAAATACCCCATAGGGGCGTGATTTTAGAAACTATCACGTTTAGTTTAAACCTTACTAAATGGCTAAATACTATATTGACTAGAATTATCTAGCTCTATGTTTATTATTATTAAAATTATAGTTAGGCTACTGTGTAGTCAGGAATAAAGCTGACCCGCGTATATAATCGAGTCTAGAATGCGTCACTTTATCCCTGGTAGGTACAGCTCTCGAGAGTTCTATTATTTAGAACTAGGTTTACTTAATGATGGTATTAGTTTAGTTATTTAATCATTCTGAACCATTCAAAATTTAACCGTTACTTAGAATAATGTAATACGAATTTATTGATTTTCATTAAAATGTAGTTATCGAAATTTAGGTTACTTTATTTCAATTTACACATTGACATCATCTAATGCGTGCTTTTGGCAAATATAATTATGGAATCCTTAGTAGTTAGGACAATTCCTATAAATCTGGCAACTATCAGTTTGGTTTGAGGTTACGTGGTTAAATAAAACCACTTGGCGCCCTAAAATTGACATCTTATATTAAAATTTTGGAAAATTGATTCCAAAACTAACCCATGACCAACTCCGACTAGAAACTGGTTCGAGCCCCGTAACCTAACTTTTAAAAAGATACGTAACATTATTTATTATTAACTAGGGTGACCAAACGTCCGGCTTTATTCGGACATGTTCGAATTTTTGGGCTAAATGAAAAAGAAAAAAGGTTGGCTTCTTTTATCGTCCGGCTTTTTTTTTCGTCCGGCTCTTAAAAAAACGCAAAAACTTTTTTGTTGATGGTTATCCGGAGGCAAAATTTGGCACGCCCACCCAGCTTAAAATTTGCCGTTCCCCCCCTAACAAACTCAGCATAATTTATCAGGATCAAATCCCGAAAATTTTTGGCAGCATTTAATCTTTAATCTATAATTTTTTTATAAATTTTCTTCAATTTAACTTAATTAGTGTCCTTAAATGTTTTTAGTTGATAGTTGGTTGTTGGGGTAGGACAAACAAATTCATGTAACTGTTCAAATGATTGCAAACGTTTCGGTTTATTGTTTAAACCTTCATCAGTGCTAAAAATAGATAAAAGAACATGTAGTAAAATAGTTAATTAAAGCAAAAACTAAATTGATTCATTCGTTCATAAAAATAATTATTTAGAAGAAACATTTTAATAAAAAACTCTATATAGAAAAAATATTAAATCTTTTTAAAAATTATTATAAAAAAAAAGGTTAAAACATTTAAAAAAATTATTTAGAAAGAGGAAAACACTACGGGAAAACAGAAAAGAAGCCCCACCTTTTACTTTCTAGCAGCTACATTCGTCAATATAATTGTCTTTCAAATGCCAATATGTAATTTTATTGTTAATGCTTGTAATATCTGGAACAACGATTAGCAATTAGTTAAAAAGAATAAAGTAAAATACAAAAAAGATAATAAAAAATATAGCAGAGTTAATAGCTGAAAATAAAATAAAGTAAAGCTTACCCTTCTTATTCCTTCCTCCAAGAGTCATATTACACAAAACAACGTTTTTTAAAATAAGAAAAATATAAAATTAAGTCAAAACACAATAATAGTTAAAATTAAGACGTAACAAGAATTAAAATTATTAAAATAAAATCGACATAACACATTTACAATACGCGAAAGACAAGCAACAATTAATCTTTAATTTATATACCTACTTATCAATTTGTGAGTTATTATTATATTTTAACTATTATTGTGTTTTGACTTAATTTTATATTTTTGTGATTTTAAAAAACGTTGTTTTGTGTAATATGACTCTTGGAGGAAGGAATAAGAAGGGTAAGCTTTACTTCATTTTATTTTCAGCTATTAATTCTGCAATATTTTTTATTGTCTTTTTTTGTGTATTACTTTATTCTTTTTAACTAATTGCTAATCGTTGTTCCAGATATTACAAGCATCAACAATAAAATTACATATTGGCATTTGAAAAACAATTATATTGACGAATGTAGCTGCTAGAAAGTGAAAGGTGGGGCTTCTTTTCTGTTTTCCCGTAGTGTTTTTCTCTTTCTAAATATGTTTTAACCTTTTTTTTTATAATAATTTTTAAAAAGATTTAATATTTTTTCTATATAGAGTTCTTTATTAAAATGTTTCTTCTAAATAATTATTTTTATGAATGAATGAATGAATCAATTTAGTTTTTGCTTTGATTAACTATTTTACTACATGTTCTTTTATCTATTTTTAGCACTGATGAAGGTTTAAACAATAAACCGAAACGTTTGCAATCATTTGAACAGTTACATGAATTTGTTTATCCTACCCCAACAACCAACTATCAACTAAATAAATTTTCTTTTTGTTTTTACCAAAACTTATTTTTTGCAGCGGCATTTTTTGCCACTTAATTTCTGTCCATTATAATATTTTTCAAAAACTACCTAAATTTAAAAAAATTTCGGCCACAGCACAATTTTTTAATTTGCAATATTTATTTTTTCTTATTATAACGGCGCAATTTTTTTGGTTGTCTTTTAAACAATGTTTAATATTACTTTTATATAAAATACAAAAAAATTTCTAACAAACATTTTTTAAAAAATTCTAATAAATATAAAAGTTAATTTATACAAAAAAAAGTTTAGCCTAAGTACTAAAATTTTCATTTTTGCCAACTTATATTTACCTATGTCTCAAAAAATTTAATATTTTTAAGAAATAAGAGATTGAGGAAAATACAATTCAATTCAATAAAATACTTCCTTTTACAAGGTAATTTTTAAATTTTTTGCTCATTTGTTAATTTATTTTTTAATTATTTATTAATTTAGTCAACAAGAGAAAAGTGCAGGTACAATTTAGCTTTAATGTAAAAAAATCCAGGTACGCTGAGCCCTGATACAGGGGTTTTTCAAATATTCAACAAAATCAAAAAAATGGAATGTAGTCGCCCTCCGGGTAGCGATTTTACAAATATAAACTATTACAGCACAAGACACGACCCCAACAACATCATTGCAAAATATAATCTCGCTCAGCACAATCCTATAAATTCTAATCTTCTGCAGCAAAATAACTATAGGATGGGAAAGGGTTAATTTTAAATAAACGTTCTCGTATATTTTTTGAATTTTTTATTTTTGGTGGCAAATACTAAAATAGGATGATTTTAGTTGTATTTTGAATAATAAATAAAATTATAGCAACATGAAAGGGTTAGGGTGGGGGTGAATAGGGATGAGCTTAAAAACAATAATTAATTTAATACGATTTTAAGTGGGCAAGTAAGTATATTTTCCACTCATGATCAGGGAACAAAATAATGCTGGAAAGGGATGGCAGATGGTGAAAATAGGGAAGTTTTTAAAATACGATGTCCAATGTGCTTTCCAGCGGTTTTTTTTTGGACGGCAATTACAAAAATTGCATTATTTTTGCTATCTGATCAATAATAATTAAAATCGGAGCAACCAAAAGGGTAGAGGTAGTTCGGAGCCTAAGCCACTTTTGTCTGCATTTTTGCATACCTTAATGATACTTGGCACGATGTAACGTGTCATTTTTACGTTTAAGACAACGTTACATATTTGTTTATTTAGGTAAATAATCAAGGCTCTTTGATTCGTCTTTCTGTACACAAGTAAGGGTATTTTATAGAGCTAGGTTTGGAGGTTATATAGGGTCTAGGAAGTTACCTTAAAAGGAGGCATTCCATCGAATTACTGTGGACACTACGCACATCGCATTATCTGGACATCGTAATTGGAATTTAAGATCACAGGCTTCGGGAGAATCACATAAAAATTTTGATTGTTTTGTTTTTATCTGTGGAATTTTCTGATGCTCTTTGACGCTCATAAAGTTAAACAGCTGTTATGCTGGGGAATGGCGGCGTTGCCGCATCACAAATGGTTTCAGTAACAGGAAGGAAACATTTAGATGAACATTTCATTCCCTTACGTTTATTTCGAGGATATTGGGACAATCCGAACCTCATATCCTTCACGGATTAACTAGTTGATAGTGCAAAAACATATTTGGGTCGACCAGGAACAACCGAGGCTCCGCCACTTTGATATCTTTATTAATTTGATAGGGAAAGGATAAAATAAATACGAGTTATGCACTTTTGTAAATGGGAGATAAACGAGGGATAAAAACCAAGACTAAAAGAATAAACGAAATCGTGTGAGTTAGCATCTGAACACTCTTGTGCCGAGCTTCTTAGCAGTAGTTCAGTGTGTATTTTTGGGTTCAGGTTCAGAAACAACTTTATTACAGTAGAAATGTTTTACAAGAATGGCGTCAAACCATATGAATCTTAGAGAAAACATATATAAAGAGCAAAGGAAACTTGTGACTGAAACTGTAGCTAGAATACAACTAAATTCTACACTTAGTATAGCTTTACTCATATGGGAATTGGTTGAGTGTTCGAATATTCCTGGGTTTGCTGCATGCCCTGATCTCCAGTAATTGATTTTACAGTTGATGGTTTCAATGCTGAGCTTCTTCTAGTCCGTCGGGTTATTCTTCTTCTACTTGATATGTTGGTGGGGGTCCGGTAGGCAAATGTTCGGTCAAATGTATGGAGGGTGTCTCGACGTCCTTGTTATAAAAATTTCAACCGTGGAAATAGATCCGACAACACCTCAAGGTTTGTTTTACGTACTTCCTATCCCTAGGTCGGTGCTGCCCCTATATACCTGTATAGACCTATCGCTGTATCTCCTCATTGGTTACTTTGAAAACCCCGGGTTTTTCTTCCAGGCTTGCCACTGAATGTAGAGATTTATTTTTGGCGGAAAAGTTTTTTATAAATAGGTTATTTGAATTTCACCGGGAAGATTAGGTTGGTACTATTGCGTTTTACCGTCCCCACTCCCCACCAAATTTACAAAACGGTTTCCGGCCACTGCATTATTCTGGTGTTCTCGACTGAGTGCTTTGTCTCTCTTTGCTAACAGATTTGGTTGGGTCGACAACAGTTTCTGGGATCGCCTTTGTTTTTGGTGATTGGCACTACAGCGATTGTAGGAGATATCCCAGAAACTGTGGAAGTGAGTCCGTCGTGTCTGGGCAATCTGGAGTGACGCTCGCACCCTGTTTTGAGGGGAATTTAAGTCGGCCTACGCCATTTGCACGGAAAGAGCAGCGGTAAGTTCGATTTTATTTTTTTTCCATTTTTTTTATTATTTGGGTACTCTTCAAGATAATATTTGCCTCCCAAATTGTAATTATTTTTCGTGGGAAATGTACTTTTTTTGACAAAGGACGTGGGGAATTGTTGGCGTTTTTATATTTTTCTTTTAACCACGTGTTGGATAAAAACTATATATTGTTTTTCTCCTTTGTCTACAGCCCTGTCAATTCCAGCGACGGGACAGTTGGGCTGGACGCTGGTGGGAAGCCGGACGGGCCAGTTATAACCCTGGGAGAGGTACGTTAGGATTATTTTAGTTCATCTGTTTAAATCTACTTTGTTTTATTGAGTCGACATGGGGTCCTCGATTTAAGTTACTGTGTAGGGGAACTTCGTGCAACATTGACGAATTCCAGGAAACTGAAACATTTCATTTTCCACAGGGTTCTACGCTCGGGCAAGAATCAACACTTGAGACCATGTGCTGCCCTAGCGTGATGTGCTAAGCGGCAGTAGGGGAGGCGCGGGCAAGCCGGAACAGCAGGAGTGTGTCAGGAAACCTACAACACTTCCAGGTTTACCAAATAAACACCAATAATTATTAAAATAATCAAGGACCAAGGTAGGAGCAAGCCTTAACTATAATTTTTTTCCTCATATATAAATTTTTAATATAATTTAGACGTAATCTTTTCATATATAAGTTTTCACAGTATAATTTCAACATTTCTTGTAAACGCAAGATAAGGTATGACGTCATAACCCTGGTTTTGCAGTGTATTTACTAAGTTTTCCTTCATTTCATTTATTTAAGACAATTTCTATTGTGAAATTTGGATTGTCTTGCTACTTAGGCCCTGACTTGTTCCACTACATTTCATTAATTTTTTTTCTATTTCATGTTTTTGGTAATGCTCCAGTTTTACCTTTTAAAATAAACAAGATGAACTAATTTTCTTGTGTTATTTGTACAACCCGATGACCAACTTTGCGGAGACAAAAGAGAGATGAGATTAGATTTCTTTTTTTTATGTAGCGGTTTCGTTACCCATTTTTACCTCATGGGGTGGATCTCGGACTGGGTTGCTGTCTGTCTCATTCTACCCAATGTAGAATGATGACAGCAGATATTTGGTCTAGATCTCCCCTATGATGGAACGATTTTGGAAGTATATATTTTTTTTAACAATCATTCATATAATTGAGTCCTACGCTACTGACTCAGATGTAGGTACACTATGACCTGTTAAAGGAGTCCGTCTACCTGTGAAGTGCTTCTAGTTTTGTCATCTTAATTCAATCTTTTAGAATTTTATTCTGTTTATTTTTTTTGGTTATTCTTAATTACACAAATATTCTGGAAGCCTCGGAAGTATAGAATTTCATTGTTTGGCTACAACGTTTGGGTTGAACTGTATTTTATTTAAGATCTTCTTTGTAAAACATTGGTATTAAATAATGTGGCGCACTTAAAATTTTCTTATTTCTGAACCCCCCCTTCTCCACTGTATAAAAGTTACCGGGCATATCAGTGTTTTACCTAGCTGGAAAATACAGTTCTGCTTCCAGATATTTGTTTAATTATTCAGTGGGTTTCAGTGTCACAAAATGGCGGCGACGTCTTTAAGCTGCCACAAATGTCACACAACTTTTTTTTTTAAGGCCACAAATTGGCGCCCACATTTTTTTAACTTTTTTTAAGGCCACAAATTGGCGCCCTACGTGGTTTTTGGCTAGTTTTTTAACATCTGATGTAATTTTTTATTGTTCTTTTTTGATTTGGAAAAAATTTTTTTTTTTTTTTGAATTTTCTGAAAATTTTCTAAAACATAAAATTTTTTGTGGTACAGCCAAAGCCAGGTTAAAGGCTTTCAGTGGCTGTCAGTGGTTTTGATACCCAATCAATTTTTTTTTAATGGAAAACAAGATCATTGGTTTTTGGAAATAACATTTTTTTAAATATTTTTTTAGTAATATTTGAACGTTGATTTGGAACTCGGTTTGTTGTTTTAGTAATCCTCTTAGTTTTTATTAGCTTATCTTCACAAGTTTTTTCTTGGAAAATAAAAGATTCATTTTTATTTATTAAGGAAGAATAAGTGGGAAAAAAAAACATAGGAGTTTTTATTCAGCAGCGTCCAAATCATGTTCTTAATTCTTTAAAGTTTTTGTAGGAAAAACTTGTTTTAATTTTTTTTTAAGAAAAATAAATACGACAATGTAAATTTACTTCAATTTTATTTAATTTATAGGTGGATGGATTTCCAGACATGGTCTTTTTATGTTTTAAATATATGACATAGGTAGTGTGTTTTTTCTAACAATTTTTTTTGCAGGTTCATTTATTTATATGTTATTATTTCCTGCTTGTGATAAGATAGAAATTGTTTCACCGATTATTTTTTAGTGCAGTCAATTTATTTAGGTCAACAAGTTAATTTTTTTTTGGCGATTTTAATTTTTTGTGGGATATCACCACTTGGTATTTGGAATATTTTTACAGGGTTTCACACAAATTTTTCTTGGCTGAGTTGTTTTAAAGTAAAAATAGCTTAACAGCTGGTAGCTTTGTTTAGTTGAAAGTATTAATTAGTAATGAAAGAAAAGGAAAATGAGTTTATTTTGCTTTGTCATTTTCTTTTCTTGTTTTTTTTGGTGGTAACTGTTGGATGACAATTAAGATCTTACGTCACTCAGTTACATCGGGTCAGAGGAGGGTACTACACTACTAGTGTCGGCTCGGGAGGTTAGGAAACACAAGGCTAAAACCCCTAGAGTGACACCTTGGCTGAAGATCAATGCCAGAGGTCCAGTTAACATTTTTTTTTGAGGTATTTTTTTTTGGAGCAGTTTTTTTTAGGTCTTTGGTTGCCAGTTTAGTTGTCCAGTTGTGTTTTTGTGACTGGTCAATTTTTTTTGGTGGAAAATACAGCGTTGGGCTTTGGAGTGCATTTTTTTTAAAAATGACCTACGGGTATTTCTATCAATTAAAGTTTTCTGGTACACATTTATTTTTTTTTCTGTATTTTTTTCTGCGTTCAGGTCATAGCTTGGTCATGGCCATTGGAGAGCAAACATTTATGTTTGAGCCTTGAGAAGTTTTGCCTGCTCCGGATTGAATACAGGGAAAATGAATTTGAAGCCCAACTAGATATAATACCACAAAAGAAATGTTTAGCTGAGACAGATATAGATATAAGTTTTTTTGATTTTTTTTTAGTTCATTTGTAAAGTTCAGTAATTTTTTTTTAAGTAATGTCATTGTGAGGCCGTGAAATTGGTCAGTGAATTTAAGAGAGACTTTCAACTAAATATAAATGCTAGGCGGGGGTAATTGGTAAAAATATTTCCAAAATTTTACTTTTTTTTTAAATGATTTAATTTTTCGTAAAAAATTATTTCCTTTCTGTTAACATAACTTCTCGAATTCTTGTTTTGGTCAAAACGGTTTGTATAGTGGTCGTAGTTTTAAAGGGTGACCAGACAGGTTATATTTTTTTTAGGGGACCAAACGGGAACTTCTTGAGTTACAAAAAGGTGAACTTTTTTTGTCTTAGTTGATCAGGCAGGAATAAATAAATCTTTTACTTCCAAATCATAATTTTAAATAACAAGATTTATTGGTTAAGTGTTTGGGTCTTAGAGTGAAAAACGTTTTGTTTTTGAGGATACTGGTATGATATGAAATTATTTTAATTTCATGCCAAATGTTGGTTGACCGCAGATATGCTAGTCTTCAGTTTTTTTGTTAGTTTGCAGTTCAGGACAGTGGCGTGTACTTAAAGGGGCCTTACATCTGCGCCCATTGTAAAGCAACTTCCAACATACTTGCTTAGCTTTTCACTTAATCTTCGTTTTGTTGCTTCTGAAATTAAAGCGTTATGTTGGATAACGATGGATGGTGTTAGACTGAGAAAGTACCTAGGTATTTAGGGATGAAAACTTGGAAGTTGTGGACAATTGGGAAATAATTTTTTTTTCATTTTTTTTTAATTTTAAAATAGTTTCATACTGGTGACCTCAAATAATGAAGCAAATTTTTAAATTACAATACACTGTTGTGGAATAAATGGGAAAGTGTTCAGGTTAAACAATAAATTTAAGATGACTGATTTAAAAAAAAACGATTTCAATCTAAGAATAAATTTAAAAACAATAGGTTTTCTTTGATGAGACTAAACAATGATGAGGGCATATACTTTTTTTTTGTTATGCATAATATGATAGTAGTACCTTTTGTATTGCCATAATTAAGGGTGTTCCTCCCGCGAGCTGGGTGGAAATGGAAGAAATGTTTGGTTCGGAGTGTAGAAATCGAGACTTCCTGCTAATCTTTTTAGGATTTCGCAACTTCGGTTTTCGCTAAATTAAAATACATCCAAATTTGGCCTACAGGCTGAATCTCGCATTTTCCAGGACCTTGCAGATTCGCGGAGAAAGACAATTTTTGTGATCTGTTTAGTTATGATAGGAATTAAAATAGTAACATGCACATGAGGGAACTAGATATATTTAGGTTAAAAAGTAGTAAGAACACTGATCTGAACAGTTTTCCATAATAGTGTCCTATTTTCACAGGGTGCTTCAAAATATCTTCATCCTTTCTCTGAAATAAGATATTGTTTCGCCTGTGGGTGTTTGACCGTTTAAAAAATTTATAGGGTCCAGATGGGATTGGAATGGAAATCACAAGTTTTGGGTTTTATTGACATTATACTTAGGGAATAGGGGAAATGTCTAATAAAAAGTTTTTTGGTTTAGGCCGAGTTTTGTTGAGATAACAGAAGTTTAATTGGGGCCGGGAGTTTTATTATGCTCTTTTAAAATTAATGTAATAGTTTTTGGTTCTTGATTTTGTTCTCTGGTTTTTACGCAGGATTATTCCCAACTGTTTCATTTCAAAATATCATTTGTAGGTGATGGGGTCTCATTAGCCCTTGGACATTTGGTAGATTTGCTTTGACTGATAGTTGTGGAGTGGGCCCAACTTAATTTTATATCTCGTAAACACCAGGAATAGGGATCTGAGAATGCATTAGGCAGTAATTTTTTTTTGAGTAGATGTTGTGTGTAAAGACACTTGAGTAGGCAGATTTAGTTTTACAACGTTCTTATAGGTGATCCTTGAGATTGTTTCCATATTTGTTTTTTTGAAAGGGCGCACGGGATAATTCTTTACGGGGTTGAGTGCAAAGTTTAAGACTTAGGTTCACATTAATATAGGGGTACAGTAAATGAGTACTCACGTTGGTTGTTTCCTTTAGTAATAATTTTAAACAAATATACTAACATCGTTTGTTTTTTTTGTAACATAAACATTTTTTTTTTAACTTTTCCTAAACTGATTGGTTTTTTTTCAATCACGATTTTTATACCTTATGATTCTTAAGTAAATTTAATTTTCAACATTTTTTTATAGTAAATAAATTTTTCTAGCTCATTGACTTTTCACATTGCCACAGTTTTGGGAGAGGAAAGGGAATTGACAACTGTTTTTTTAAAGGAAAAGAACAAAAACTGTTGCATGACAACTCGAATAAGATTTTTCTGGTGCTGGTTTTATTAATTTTTTTTTAAGGTTCACTAATAGGAGCTGCAACCCCACTTAAACATTTTGCATTTTTTTTTGAAAATATTTTTTAAATATTTTTTCTTTTTAATATTTTTTTTAAGGAAGGAAACTTGATTTTCTTGTTGAAATTTTTTTTTTGTGCATAGTAGTACCTGGCCCTACAATGATTTTACCAGTTTATTTAAATATTTTTTTTTGTGAATTAAAATATAATTTCATTTCGAAACCTCGCGTTTTAACAACCTATCATCATTTGTTTTAATTTTTTTTTCTCCCTACTCTAAACCACCTATTAGAGTAGAGTAATATTTTGAACATTGTAGTGAGCCACTATTTAATTTTTTTTCTTATTATTGGGCTACTGTGGGCTTCACCAAAAAATTTTTTTTTAAATTTATTTTTTTGGACACCTTTCGGTACGATCCTAGGGTCTTTTTGACCATGACCATGGTTTGCATCAATTTAGTTTAAGTTTTGGGAATTTCATTTTAATGAAGATTAGAGAGTTGCAGTCCTACCAAGACGTTATTTCTGTAAATTTTTTAATAACATCGGTAATTTTTTTTTTAACTTTTTTTAATTACACACAACATCCTTACTAGTCTAATTCGACGCAATTTCAGCGAGCGGATTTTTTTTTAATTGAGCATATTTTACGATTTCTATAACATGAACATCTGTTCCGACGTTTATTGCGTTCACTTATATATTAAGGGATGATGTGACCTTAAGCAATGCATGTTTCGTGTAAACTCAGAGTAGGTAAGCAGGTTAAAGTGGGTTTTGATTCTTTCTTTTTAGAAAAATCATTGTATACGGCGATTTGGGTTTTTTTTGAGGAGTTTATTAGTGGAGCCGTTCTGCAATAGCAGGAGTATACCCTAGCTTTAACTGTGTACAACAGCTTTGGGATTTTTGTTATAGGTAGTCTGTTGTACGTTCCATTTAGGGATAAATTTACCTATTCGGTTGCTGAGGTAAACAAACATCACTTAACTTTAATTTTAATCCAGTTCAGCTAGGATAAGCGCAATTATTTTTTTTTGTGTTTTACTCACGCAGGATTGAAACATAAGACCTAAACACTGCCAAAACTCTTGTCTCTCTTTTATTTTTTAAACTTTTTTTTTATGGCTACTTGTTAATTCTAATTTAGGATTTAAGTAGTTATTTCTCTCTGCAAGGTTGGACGTCATAGTTGGTTGTACAAATACTTAATATAAATTATGATTACATTTTTAAATGCAAATAAATTTTATTTTCTTACTGCTCCGGTGTTTTTCGGTTTTGTTCGCGTCTGCCCGTATTTAAGTTTTATATTTTCTACAGTTGTGAGAAAATTTATAGTGATTTTCACTAGTGAATTGAAAGTGAACTTTGTGTTTGTTATTGCGTGGTTTAGTTTTTATAATTGGGAGGTATAATTAACAGTTTTAATTAAAGTTTAAAGTTTGAAGATAAAAGGCACTATGGCTATTTCTTTGAGTCGGTTGTCTGACGTAAGGTACTTAGTCAAGGACGAATTAATCTATGAGTTAACATGGAGAGGCATAGCTATTGGAGCGGTGGAAGAGATGAAACAACAGCTTATGTTGATCAAACAAAGAGAAAAGACTGATGCAAGTATGAGATACCCTCCGTATCCTTTTAAATTTGGCCAAGATGCTTTTAGTTGCATGAAGAAGCTTGATAGTCTGGTACCGCTGGTAGAGAAGTTCTCTGGTACGAGCAAAGGGGGAGAGTTTAGGAAAATCGCTGTAAGGTTGGAACATGTGTTAGCCAGGATAAATAACATGAATCCGTCTAACTTTGAAGAAAGTCAAACCAAAGGCATACTGGTTGCGGAAACCTTGAGTTTGATTGGGAGGTTGCAGAGCCAAGCAACAGATTTATTAAGAGTTGGCGTGAACTCAGATGATGATGAAGCATCTGAAACCCATTCAACGAGTCGAGGCTCAGACCACTCAACAAATGCTGGCAACACACCAAACCAGTCTCATTTCCCGCAACCACAGCACTCGAGCACACAACAGCCCACGAACCAACCGTCGGTCATTGCTCCAGTGCAAATGCAAGTGCTAACGAACCCAACTCAAGCACCAGTACAAGCACCACTCCCTATGCCGATTGAGAATTACGGTACAACAGCTTTTCAGTATCAACAACCGTCTACCGTTCCTTTGAGTTTAGCTGCCCTCCAAAGTAGCATAGCACCAATTGCTCAGTCACGACCATTTTCATGTTCGTCGCCAGTACCAATGTCAAGTGATCCTGGTACTTCATATCACGTTGCACCTGTACCTCCGCATAAGTGGAACATAAAGTTTACAGGCGAGAGGGGTACGATCTCCGTCACCGCATTTTTTGAGAGAGTGGACGAGTTAAGTCAGGCGAGAGGAGTCAGCAAAAAGGTTTTACTGAATTCGGGCATTGATCTTTTTGAAAAGTCAGCTTATACTTTTTACAAAGATGTTCGAAGAGAAGTCCATACGTGGGAACAGCTGGAACAGAGGTTCATGGCAGAATATCTTCCTTCTTCATATGGCGAGAAGCTATTGAAGGAGATTCAAAAACGTAAACAAGGCCCTGGAGAGTCTATAGGGACCTATATTGCTGTCATGAACACATATTTCCAAAGACTTGGCTGTCCTGTTTCCGAAGAGGCGAAATTAGCTATCGTCTTCAGAAATATCGCGGACATCTATAAAAAGGGGTTAATTGCTACTGAGGTCAATAGCCTATCACATTTAAAGGATCTGTGTCGTAGAATAGACCAGAGATATGGTTTAGAGGAGGAAAATTTTACACCTAGGAAAAACCAATCTATTGAACCTGACTTGGCCTACGTTGACGTAGGGAGCGACAGTGACGATTTTTCAACAGGGGTTGATGCAATTCAAATATCAGGTGCTGGGACATCGAACCAACAGAATTTAAATCATCCTGCTAATAGATTCGACAGAAATAGGCAGCAGCCAGCAAGCAATTTTGCTGTTAGGGCTGATAGAGATAGACAGCAACCAGCTAGTGGTCAGTCTAGTGTAAATGACAGAGATGAACAACCACCACAAGGTGTTAGACCTGGTAGGGCGAATAGGGACGTGGTATGTTATAGATGCAACCAAACAGGGCACATGGCAATCGGGTGCGCATTACCTAGAGGCAAACAGTGCTATTCGTGTGGTCAAGCAGGGGTAACAGTAAGAGAATGTCGAAATTGTAATCGTCAGGGAAACGGACCCAGGCGCTCGTAGGTGGTCGACCTTCGAGTCAGCCTGAACAAGCATCGACCGATAGGCTAACGTACGTTTTAGATTATGTGATAAGTCATGCTCGTAAAGATGAAAGGCCTTATTTAGAAGTGGATGTGCTCGGAAATAAGTTATTAGGTTTGTTGGATTCCGGGGCTTCACGTACCTTTTTAGGGAATCATGGTTGGTCAATCATCGAGAGGTTTGGTTTTTCACTTGATACGACGAAGAAGACGAGTTGTATTGTGGCAAATGGTCAAAGCACGAGTAGTATTGGGACAGTGCAGCTTCCTATGCGAGTTCAGGATAAATTTAGGTTAATAGAGGTCGTCGTCGTTCCTGAGTTGCCGCACACTTTGATTTTAGGATTAGATTTTTGGATTTCGATGGGGATAGTACCGAACTTAAGTACTAATGAGTGGCACTTTGCCGATAATAAAGATGTGATTTGTTCTTTAGAAACATCAGACCAACAAACAACTCTTACACCTTATGAATCAGAACGACTAGAGGAATTGGTCGTTAAATATAAGAATATGATGGGTGACTCACTAGGATGTACAGATAGGGTAGAGCATAAGATTACAACAGATGCAGCACCGATAAGACAACGTTCATATAAGGTCTCACCGGTCATTCAGAAACTTATTGATGACGAAATCGACGAAATGCTGAAAATGGATGTGATAGAACGTAGTAGTAGTTCATGGGCTTCACCAGTGGTAATGGTTCAAAAGAAAAACACAAAGAAATATCGTTTCTGTGTAGACTACCGCAAATTGAACTCAGTGACGGCGCGTGATAGTTATCCTTTACCACTCGTATCCGAGACTCTTGACAAATTGAAAGATGCTAAGTACTTGTCAACTTTAGATATTAAGAGTGCTTATTGGCAAGTACCAATGGAAGAATCATCGAAGCCACTAACAGCATTCATCTGTCGACGAGGTCTCTTCCAATTTAAGCGGTTACCATTTGGTCTTCATAATGCACCTGCAACTTGGCAGAGACTCATAGATAGCATCATAGGAAACGATTTAGACCCTTACGTGTACGTATATCTCGATGACCTCGTAATTGTCACACAGAGCTTTTCTGAACATCTTAGAATTCTTGAGGAAGTCCTACGAAGATTGCAGAATGCAAAGATAACTGTAAGTTGGGAGAAATGCCAACTGTGTAGGCCAGAAATGACTTATTTAGGTTTCGTAGTGGACCGTCGAGGCATCCGAGTTGACCCTAATAAAATTAGAGCCATGTTAGAGCTCCAGAGGCCAAGAACTGTCAGAGAAGTTCGTAGAGTTGTAGGTACAATATCCTGGTATAGACGTTTCATAGAGAATTTTTCAGCGATAATAGCTCCAATTACAGCTCTAACTAAGAAGAATCAAAAGTTCGATTGGACTCCAGACTGCGAAAGAGCATTTATTAAGATTAAGGAACTTTTAGTGACTGCACCGATTCTTACATGTCCAGATTATACCAAAGAATTTGTCATTCAAACAGACGCCTCAGGATATGGAATAGGAGCATGTTTAACGCAGCCTTATCCTGAAGGAGACAAAGTCATATGCTATTTGAGTCGATCTTTGACTAAGCAAAAACGTGTTTACACGACCACCGAGCGAGAATGTTTGGCATTGGTTTGGGCGATAGAGAAGCTCCGGCCTTATATTGAGGGGATCTCATTTAAGGTCATAACAGATCATTTTAGTTTAAAATGGCTTCATAGCTTAAAAGAGCCCAGTGGAAGACTTGCTCGTTGGTCTGTAAAACTGCAGCAATATGATTTTGAAGTAATCCATCGGAAAGGGAAAGATTTAGTTGTCCCGGACATGTTGTCTCGTGCAGTACCTATGATTGATACAATTTCGCAGCTCAGAGACGTTTCAACAGCAATTAAAGATCGATGGTACCAAAAGATGGTAAAGAGGGTCGTAGAATCACCATTAAAATTTATGAATTGGAGATACACTGATAATAAGTTGTATAAATATGTCAAACAAGAATACCCTCAACTTTCACCATCTAACGAATATTGGAAAGAGGTAGTCCCCAAAGACCATAGGCGTAGAATTATTGGAGAAGCTCACGATCCTCCTACCGCAGGACATATGGGTGTGTATAAAACCTTCCACAGACTGGCAGAAAAATATTATTGGCCAAAAATGCGCCAGGATGTGGCAACTTTTGTAAAGAAATGCTTTGTCTGTGCAGCTCATAAAGGTGATACACAAGGTGTATCTGATCAAATGATATCTCATCCAAAACCAACTCGTCCTTGGGAAATTATTTCGACTGATTTATGTGGACCTCTACCTCGTTCAACAAAGGGTAATTGCTGGATTCTCGTCGTGACGGACTATTTAAGTAAGTTTTCCTTAGTTTTTCCAATGCGAACAGCCCCTACTCAAGCTGTTGTTAAGCATCTTGAGGAGCAAGTATTTATGGTCTTCGGAGTACCCCGTTTGATACTTTGTGATAATGGCCCTCAGTACAAAAGTAATGAGTTTAAGCGTTTTGCTGAGAGTTATCAGGTTAAAATTCAGTATAATCCGTATTATCACCCCAGAGCAAATCCAACAGAAAGGACGAATCGCACGTTAAAAACCATGTTATGTTGCTATGTGAAAGACAACCACAGGAAGTGGGACGAACAAATACATAAACTTGCCTGCGCGATTCGTACTGCAACCCATGAGACAACCAGGATGTCTCCTTTCTTTGTTAATTTTGGTAGGAATATGTGTTTATCAGGTAAAGATTACTCCAACCCAGTTTTGTTATCTGAAGAGAATGGTGTACAATCCGCAGCTGAAAGTAAGAACGAAGGTTTCCGGAAGCTCTATGCTGATGTTAAGAGAAGGTTAGAGGTGGCTGGAGAGAAGAACGTAGTTCAGTATAATTTGCGTACAAGGGTACCCAACTTTGCTGTGGGTCAGCGTGTTTGGAAGAAAAATTATGTTTTGTCAGATGCTGCGAAGTTTTTCTCGAAGAAGTTAGCACCGAAATTCGTTGGTCCTTATGTGATTAGGAATAAAATTTCTCCATGGATATTTGAGCTTCAGGAACCATCGGGTAAAGTACTGCCAGGAAGTTGGCATGCCAAAGACCTTAAGTCGGCAGCGGACCTCTCCGATTAACCTTTTTAGGTTTTAACCTTTTTAGGTTAATCGTCTTGAAGTTGGGGGGGGATTATGTAACGTGTCATTTTTACGTTTAAGACAACGTTACATATTTGTTTATTTAGGTAAATAATCAAGGCTCTTTGATTCGTCTTTCTGTACACAAGTAAGGGTATTTTATAGAGCTAGGTTTGGAGGTTATATAGGGTCTAGGAAGTTACCTTAAAAGGAGGCATTCCATCGAATTACTGTGGACACTACGCACATCGCATTATCTGGACATCGTAATTGGAATTTAAGATCACAGGCTTCGGGAGAATCACATAAAAATTTTGATTGTTTTGTTTTTATCTGTGGAATTTTCTGATGCTCTTTGACGCTCATAAAGTTAAACAGCTGTTATGCTGGGGAATGGCGGCGTTGCCGCATCACAAATGGTTTCAGTAACAGGAAGGAAACATTTAGATGAACATTTCATTCCCTTACGTTTATTTCGAGGATATTGGGACAATCCGAACCTCATATCCTTCACGGATTAACTAGTTGATAGTGCAAAAACATATTTGGGTCGACCAGGAACAACCGAGGCTCCGCCACTTTGATATCTTTATTAATTTGATAGGGAAAGGATAAAATAAATACGAGTTATGCACTTTTGTAAATGGGAGATAAACGAGGGATAAAAACCAAGACTAAAAGAATAAACGAAATCGTGTGAGTTAGCATCTGAACACTCTTGTGCCGAGCTTCTTAGCAGTAGTTCAGTGTGTATTTTTGGGTTCAGGTTCAGAAACAACTTTATTACAGTAGAAATGTTTTACAAGAATGGCGTCAAACCATATGAATCTTAGAGAAAACATATATAAAGAGCAAAGGAAACTTGTGACTGAAACTGTAGCTAGAATACAACTAAATTCTACACTTAGTATAGCTTTACTCATATGGGAATTGGTTGAGTGTTCGAATATTCCTGGGTTTGCTGCATGCCCTGATCTCCAGTAATTGATTTTACAGTTGATGGTTTCAATGCTGAGCTTCTTCTAGTCCGTCGGGTTATTCTTCTTCTACTTGATATGTTGGTGGGGGTCCGGTAGGCAAATGTTCGGTCAAATGTATGGAGGGTGTCTCGACGTCCTTGTTATAAAAATTTCAACCGTGGAAATAGATCCGACAACACCTCAAGGTTTGTTTTACGTACTTCCTATCCCTAGGTCGGTGCTGCCCCTATATACCTGTATAGACCTATCGCTGTATCTCCTCATTGGTTACTTTGAAAACCCCGGGTTTTTCTTCCAGGCTTGCCACTGAATGTAGAGATTTATTTTTGGCGGAAAAGTTTTTTATAAATAGGTTATTTGAATTTCACCGGGAAGATTAGGTTGGTACTATTGCGTTTTACCGTCCCCACTCCCCACCAAATTTACAAAACGGTTTCCGGCCACTGCATTATTCTGGTGTTCTCGACTGAGTGCTTTGTCTCTCTTTGCTAACAGATTTGGTTGGGTCGACAACAGTTTCTGGGATCGCCTTTGTTTTTGGTGATTGGCACTACAGCGATTGTAGGAGATATCCCAGAAACTGTGGAAGTGAGTCCGTCGTGTCTGGGCAATCTGGAGTGACGCTCGCACCCTGTTTTGAGGGGAATTTAAGTCGGCCTACGCCATTTGCACGGAAAGAGCAGCGGTAAGTTCGATTTTATTTTTTTTCCATTTTTTTTATTATTTGGGTACTCTTCAAGATAATATTTGCCTCCCAAATTGTAATTATTTTTCGTGGGAAATGTACTTTTTTTGACAAAGGACGTGGGGAATTGTTGGCGTTTTTATATTTTTCTTTTAACCACGTGTTGGATAAAAACTATATATTGTTTTTCTCCTTTGTCTACAGCCCTGTCAATTCCAGCGACGGGACAGTTGGGCTGGACGGTGGTGGGAAGCCGGACGGGCCAGTTATAACCCTGGGAGAGGTACGTTAGGATTATTTTAGTTCATCTGTTTAAATCTACTTTGTTTTATTGAGTCGACATGGGGTCCTCGATTTAAGTTACTGTGTAGGGGAACTTCGTGCAACATTGACGAATTCCAGGAAACTGAAACATTTCATTTTCCACAGGGTTCTACGCTCGGGCAAGAATCAACACTTGAGACCATGTGCTGCCCTAGCGTGATGTGCTAAGCGGCAGTAGGGGAGGCGCGGGCAAGCCGGAACAGCAGGAGTGTGTCAGGAAACCTACAACACTTCCAGGTTTACCAAATAAACACCAATAATTATTAAAATAATCAAGGACCAAGGTAGGAGCAAGCCTTAACTATAATTTTTTTCCTCATATATAAATTTTTAATATAATTTAGACGTAATCTTTTCATATATAAGTTTTCACAGTATAATTTCAACATTTCTTGTAAACGCAAGATAAGGTATGACGTCATAACCCTGGTTTTGCAGTGTATTTACTAAGTTTTCCTTCATTTCATTTATTTAAGACAATTTCTATTGTGAAATTTGGATTGTCTTGCTACTTAGGCCCTGACTTGTTCCACTACATTTCATTAATTTTTTTTCTATTTCATGTTTTTGGTAATGCTCCAGTTTTACCTTTTAAAATAAACAAGATGAACTAATTTTCTTGTGTTATTTGTACAACCCGATGACCAACTTTGCGGAGACAAAAGAGAGATGAGATTAGATTTCTTTTTTTTATGTAGCGGTTTCGTTACCCATTTTTACCTCATGGGGTGGATCTCGGACTGGGTTGCTGTCTGTCTCATTCTACCCAATGTAGAATGATGACAGCAGATATTTGGTCTAGATCTCCCCTATGATGGAACGATTTTGGAAGTATATATTTTTTTTAACAATCATTCATATAATTGAGTCCTACGCTACTGACTCAGATGTAGGTACACTATGACCTGTTAAAGGAGTCCGTCTACCTGTAAAGTGCTTCTAGTTTTGTCATCTTAATTCAATCTTTTAGAATTTTATTCTGTTTATTTTTTTTGGTTATTCTTAATTACACAAATATTCTGGAAGCCTCGGAAGTATAGAATTTCATTGTTTGGCTACAACGTTTGGGTTGAACTGTATTTTATTTAAGATCTTCTTTGTAAAACATTGGTATTAAATAATGTGGCGCACTTAAAATTTTCTTATTTCTGAACCCCCCCTTCTCCACTGTATAAAAGTTACCGGGCATATCAGTGTTTTACCTAGCTGGAAAATACAGTTCTGCTTCCAGATATTTGTTTAATTATTCAGTGGGTTTCAGTGTCACAAAATGGCGGCGACGTCTTTAAGCTGCCACAAATGTCACACAACTTTTTTTTTTTAAGGCCACAAATTGGCGCCCACATTTTTTTAACTTTTTTTAAGGCCACAACGAATATAGTACAACACTATTGGGGCTCCCTGGTGGTCCAGATAGGAGAGTTGTCTGGAATTTAACGGTGTCAGATGTGGACTGTAATTTTAAGGGAATAAGGTCATAGGCTAAGCTGGTACAAGGGATTCTGAAATGGTCTAGTTTACCTTCTAGGTTAGTGTAGCAATAAACAAATGTATGTAAGGTAAAAATAATGCATTTTCACTTACCATTTTTATACAGGAAGCGGAACTCATGGGAGGACACGCTGTTAAACCGTGCTTTTTGCACCCCACATGAATGTGGTAGGAGAGTCGCTAACACGCGTGTATTATCGTTCGAAGGCGAAACGGTTCTCTGGTCTGCTGCAGCAGATATTCGCTACTGCGTTCATTCTCCCACATGGCGCCCAGTGGCGTCGTTAATCCATAGGCGTAGGAGAAAAAGGAATAAGTAGGAAGGAATGAGATTACGAAGGTCCATATTAAAGGAACTAGGAACCTTAGTAATTCAAAATGCATTTTATGTAAAGTAAATTAATTATAGCAAATTGTAATATTTGCCTTTAAAACCGCGGGAGGTTCAAATGCAAATAACCCAGTAATTTTAAGTACTTAATTAGTTAATTAATACTAAATAAACAAAAAATAGAAAATGCTCTAGTGAATCACCAAATAGCCTAATTCGAACCAATTTGGTAAATTATAGTAAAAAGAACATATTTACAAAAAGGAAGGCGGGACGAACCATTTCCCACCCCCCTGAGAATGCCCAGGGGCATTTCAGAGAGTTTAATTTGTAGGCAGGGCGCATAGTTTTACCAAAGGCCGTTTGTAGGTACCTTTAGTAGTCTTTACAATAGCAACCCGTGGAACGTTATCAGAACCTTTAATAAGGTCTTCAATGCGGCCTAGGGGCCAATCCAATGGAGTGGAATTTTCATCTTTGATCAGTACCATAGTACCAATATCAATGGAAGCAAGAGGTTGGTGCCATTTGGCTCGCTGTTGCAAAGTGTGCAAATATTCGCGATGCCAGCGAATCCAAAAATCGCGGTGCATTCTTTGCAACAGTTGCCACCTGGACAGCCTGTTTAACGCAATATCGCAGTAGTTTGGATCGGGTATTGTACCTGGAGGCCTCAAATTTAAAAAATTATTAGGAGTCAAGACCGCCAGATCAGTAGGATCGGTGCTTAAGGCACATAAAGGACGTGAGTTCATTATGGCTTCAACTTGGGTTAAAACCGTATTTAATTCCTCATAGGTGAGTATTTGATTTCCAACTACCCTGTGAAGATGAGTCTTTAAAGATTTAATGTTTGATTCCCAAATGCCTCCCATGTGGGGAGCAGCAGGTGGGTTAAAAGACCAAACTATACCTTCCCCCTTCACGCAATCAGAAAAAATTTGTCGCAAGTATTTTTCAGAGGCCACGAAGTTGGTCCCGCAGTCTGAAGAGATCTTTGAGCATAGTCCTCTTCTAGCTATGAAGCGGCGCAGAGCAGCCAGAAAGGCTTCTGATGTCATATCAGAGACTAACTCTAAATGCACGGCTTTAACAGCGCAACAGATAAATAAACAGACATATGCTTTCATGGTTTTTGCACCTCTGGTCCGACCAAGAGTAATCGTGAACGGACCACAAAAATCTATACCTACATTTTCGAACACCTTTGCTTCGGAAACTCTAAATTTCGGTAGGTTACCCATAGGGGGTTGAAGGGAGTTAGGTTTAGTTTTCCAGCAAGTATGGCAAGAACTTAAAACTTTTCTCACTACCCTTTTAGCAGACAATACCCAGAAGTTTTGCATTAGTAAAAAAGTTGTGGTCTGTATACCACAATGAAGATTGCTGCGATGCAAATCTAAAATCAGTAATTCAGTGAATTTTGCACTAGAAGGCAAAAGAATTGGAAATTTTTTATCGTATGATAAATTTGAATGGCATAAACGGCCTCCAACACGAAGCAAATCGTAGCTTTCATTATGCAAAAATGGACATAATTTTTGAAAAGCTTTTGGAAGCTGTTTCTTATCTTTTAGTAATTCAATTTCTTTTTGGAAAGAAAAAGATTGTACGCATTTCGAAATAAAAAGTAAGCTTTTGTAGTAATCCTGATTTGTAAGGTAATCAGTAGCAAAATTGTATGAGGGATTTTTAAACTTTTGTAACCCTCGCAAAAAGTAAGCAACTATTCTCTTAATTTTAAAAAGAGAACTGTATTTTTCAAACAAGTTGTTTACATAATATTCAACTGTTTGTTCGCAAGTAAAAACGTTAAAAATATTTTTTCGCTGTTCTTCCAAAACTGCATTCCCATCGTAAGTAACTGTCATAAAATCCCAAGTATTTGTAGGTTGGTTTAGAAAAGAAGGCCCTTCTAACCAAAAATAAAATCTTTGTAAATCAGAGGGATACATTTCCCTAGTACCGCAGTCAGCAGGATTTTGTTCAGTAGGAACATAATGCCAAAACTCAGGGCTAATTCTTCCTTGTATATAGGCAGTTCTATTCGAAACAAATGTTTTAAATTTGTGAGGAGATCCCTGAATCCAAGATAAGGTCACTGTGCTATCAGTAAAAGCAAGAATTTTATCAAATTTAATTTTTTCCGAGAACGTTTCTAGTAAAAAATCCATTAATTTAGCCAACAAAACAGCTCCTAAAAGCTCTAGTCTTGGTAAAGTTAGTTTACGACGCAACGGTGCGACTCTAGATTTACTACAAACAAAAAAAACTTTAATGTTTCCATCAGAATAAAAAATTCGAATATAAGCGACAGCACAATAGGCCCGTTCTGAACTATCGCAAAATCCTACTAGCTGGATTTGACTAGCATTAGGCAAAATTATTTGACGAGGAATTTTAACAGAATGCAAAAACTTTAATTCATTTTTAAATTTTTCCCATTTAAAAACAATTTCCGGACTGACAGGGTCGTCCCAGTTTAAGTCTTCTGCCCAGCAGTATTGAACAATTAATTTTAAAATTAAAACTATTGGCGCCAAAAAAGACAGAGGGTCGTAAATGCGGGCCAAATTACTTAAAATTGTTCTTTTAGTGCATGTTTGGAGAGAACAGTCGAAAGTATAAAAAAATTCATCAGTATGAGGGTTCCAATTTAAACCGAGAATTTTCAAAGTTGAATTTTCAGCATCTAAATCGAGAGAAAGAGCCTTCATCGAAATGTGTGACTCAGGAAGATCGGATAGTAACTCGGGACAATTGCTCGCCCATTTACGCAATTCGAATCCACCTCGGCTAAGTAGCTCGATTAATTGATTTTTCATCTCAGTGGCCTTAAAAAAGTCATCACTTCCCGAAATCACATCATCGACAAAAACTGCCTCCTCAATGATTTTTGAGGCAAGAGGAAGGTCCTCATGCTCTCTAGCAAGTTGCAGCAAAGTTCTGATAGCCAAAAAGGGGCTACAAGAGACCCCGAATAAAACTCTATTTATTTCGAAGTCTTGAATAGGCTGGTTAGGATCAAACCTCCAAACTATTCTTTGAAAATTAGTTTGACTAGGGTCAACTAAAATCATCCTGTACATTTGACGGATGTCGCAACAAAAGCAAAATTTATGCAAACGATAAAGTAATAAAATTTTTTGTAAGTCCCTTTGTAAAGGGGGCCCAGTATAAACAGCGTTGTTGAGCGAGATTTTGCCAGGGGCGTGCATGCTCGCATCAAAAACCACCCTCAGGGGGGTGCTAGTAGAATCTTTTTTAAACACCGCATGGTGTGCAATATAAAAATGATTTGAAATTTCGGTCGGCAAAGGTGCAGAAACCGGTTGCATATGATTATTATCTAAATAATCTTGTAAAACAGAGCTGTAGGCAGCATAAAAATCAGGGTTTTGTAGCAATTTCTTCTCAAGGGAGAAAAAACGACGTACGGCAATGGATCGAGTGTCGCCAAAATCTGGAGCAGTAACTTTAAATGGTAAAGATACAATATATCTCCCCTCCTCATTTTTTGAGGTAGTTTTCAAAAAATAATTTTCGCAAAACTCATCTTCGGGGTCAATGGCCTTGACATTAGGTATGTCATCTATTTGCCAAAATCGTTGTAGATTTTTATCTAAATTGACAAAAGAATCGTTCATTGACGTAGTAAAAAATGTTTTAATTTGATTTGTAGTTGAAGGTGAAAGTGAAAGATTGCCCATTATTCCCCAACCAAAAATAGTATTAATGCAGACGGGGTTGTTGGGTCCCGTAGACAAACGACCATCTAGCAAAATGTAAGGGTACACATCGCCGCCCAACAATAAATCAATTTTATCGCTTTTATTAAAGCCTGGGTCAGCTAGTTCTAAGTTGGCGAGAAAAGGAAAACTTTTAATCGAAAATGAGGAATGAGGTAAATCACTACAAATTTTATCGAGTATTATCGCATCAAAATTAAAAACAAAATTATTATCACGCAAAGAGGATATATTGCAATTAATTCCAGATTTTGCCGAAGTTGTCATTCGATCTAAGCTTTGTAGAGTCATGGCGATATTAAATTTAGGAAGGCCCAAACTATCAGCACATGACTTAGATATAAATGAAGATTGAGCACCAGAGTCACAGATGGCGCGCACTGTGTGCCAATTTTGAAAAACATCCTGTATTTGTATTAAAGCGGTACAGAGAAGTACTTCGCGATCATTTAAAGACATACCAGTAACAATGGTGTTAGTGGTTCTATTAAATTCGGTAGCCACGGGGCTCCTCGGGGGTTGCACTGCA
Organism: Aspidapion aeneum; assembly: GCA_963576565.1. NCBI lineage: Eukaryota > Metazoa > Arthropoda > Insecta > Coleoptera > Brentidae > Aspidapion > Aspidapion aeneum. Next base: position 39,792,524 of record OY755040.1, read on the forward strand.
GAAGTAGAGGGGCTACTCGCAGAACTAGGTGTAGAATTAATAGGAAAAAAATGTAAGAGACTGTGATGAAATTGGCCACAATGTAAACATCTTTTTTCTGATTTGCATTGCTGGGGTAAATTATGCTTTGAGGCCAAACAGTTGACACACGCTTTATGTTGTTTAACAATCTCAAAACGTTGCTGGGGAGTTTTCGCCAAAAAATTAGGACATCTGTATATTATATGATCGCCACTTTTACAGAGAAAACAAAAATTTTGAGGGTTTGGAGTATTATTTAAGCCACTTTGGCCATTTGGAGACTGGGAGGCATTTTTGGAGGCTCTCTGAGTATTAGCAAACAAAGCAGATCGATTTTGAAACTTTGCTTGATTTTTCTGACTTGAAATTGACAAATCTTTATTTTTTAAGTAATCTTGAGTTTGTTGTATTTGTTCCAACGCAATGCAATGGCTAGAAACAAAAGCACGAATTTTATCATAAGAGGGGATCTCATTGGAGCAATAATTTTGCTCAAATGCCTTGCGCGTGGTTGGGTCCAACCTATCCAAGAGCATTTGTGCCATAATATAATCCCAAAACTCCGTTTTAAAACCCATGACTTTTAAAGCACTTAAGTTTTTCGAAAAACAATCAAGCAAATTCCTCAAATTCGTAGCATTCTCTTTAGTAAGAGGAGAGAAGCCTTCAATTGCCTTCCAGTGAAGGTAAGCTTGTAATCGTTTATTTGTATACCTATCCACCAAGGTGTGGTAGGCATTTAAATAATTTTCAGCAAGGATAGGAATGTCAGAAATGACATCCAGGGCAGGGCCCTTTAAATTAGAAAAAAGCAAATTGAATTTTTCAAAGTTTCCCAGCGACCTATTATTGTGCACGGTAGCATTAAAGGCTTGCAAAAAGGTTGGAAACTCCTTAAATTCCCCTTGAAAAAGAGGTATTTTTATCCTAGGCAGCAAACCATGCTGGTCTGTGGAGGCACAGGGACTGCCCATGGGATTTATCGTACTGCTCAAAAGCCCTCCATCTTCAAAGGGTAGTTCGAAAAGTTCGTAAAATATAGTGGAAATCTCGTCACAGCGTTTGCAAAAGTCCATAAACACTTTGTTTTCTACTACTAAGCGATCCTCATCAGAGGCTACCAACGTCAACAAAGTATTATGGTGCTTTTCAAAATCTTTTTTGATTTTTGACAATGTCCGAAATTTGACTTTAAAGCCGCTGTGATAGGCAGGGTCATTTTTTGCGAGGGTCGCGGATTCAATGATCAAATTTAGCTGTGAAATCGCACTATAGCGCAAGGCTTTAGCCTTTAAAATTTTATCCGAACTAGACATGATTTAAAAAAAAAATCCAAAAAATAATTGACAAAAATTAGGTAAACTGAAAAAAAATCAAAATTTGGACACCCTGTATAAATATTAATGTCCTACGTTTAATTACAATAATCAAACTATAAGCGCACAAAAGTAAAGAAAATACCCGATGCAAACTAATGATAACAAAAAAACTTGTGTATAAGTTTTTTTATCTTCGCCTCGCGAATTCAAATAAGTAGGTACCTGCTATGTATTAAATTTAAAAATAAATACCTACAAGTCAAAAGCATTTAATTTGGTAAAACTATTTATCTGCCTTTACACGAAAACAAATTCTCAAGTTAAGAATTAAATTTCCTTCAAAATTTATTATGCACGCAAAAAATGGATACAATCATAGCCATTTGCAGACAGATATTATAATAGTAAATTAGAAATAGATATATTCATAGCAATTTTTACGCAAAAACGAATATAGTAAAGCATCCGCAATCGGATATAGTCATAGCAATTTGCAATAAGCAAAAATGAATATGGCAATTTGGAGATTTTTTTCGAGCAAATTGGATATAATTATAGCAATCCACAAATGTGAAGGCACAACGGCTAAAATAATAGCACTTTGCAGACACTATTTTAAACTATTTCCAGTGACAAACAAAAAAACACCCAAATTCCATACGGTTTTTTTTTTTTTTACAAAAAAGAAACGAAAAAACTTGATTTATTCGAAACAAAAAAAAAGCATAGTAGTTTACAGATTTTATCTGTGTTTGGTTTTTCGCATGAAAAGGCTAAATTTATTGTTAAAAATATTTAATTTTTACACAAAAAAAATCGCAAAATGTATTTTAGAAACCTAGGGGTTTTCTAAAGTAGGCATGTAAGAAAAACAAGGGTTTTTCTTGCATTTGTTTTTACACAAAAAAAAATCGCAAAATGTATTTTAGAAACCTAGGGGTTTTCTAAAGTAGGCATGTAAGAAAAACAAGGGTTTTTCTTGCATTTGTTTTTACACAAAAAAAAATCGCAAAATGTATTTTAGAAACCTAGGGGTTTTCTAAAGTAGGCATGTAAGAAAAACAAGGGTTTTTCTTGCATTTGAAACCAGTAAAAAAGGCATTTAGGAAAAACAAGGGTTTTTCTTGCATTTGAAACCAGTAAAAAAAAACTAACCTAAAAAGGCAAAAAAACGATTCCAGAAATCCGGGTCGCTAAGGATCAAAAATGGGGCTCCCTGGTGGTCCAGATAGGAGAGTTGTCTGGAATTTAACGGTGTCAGATGTGGACTGTAATTTTAAGGGAATAAGGTCATAGGCTAAGCTGGTACAAGGGATTCTGAAATGGTCTAGTTTACCTTCTAGGTTAGTGTAGCAATAAACAAATGTATGTAAGGTAAAAATAATGCATTTTCACTTACCATTTTTATACAGGAAGCGGAACTCATGGGAGGACACGCTGTTAAACCGTGCTTTTTGCACCCCACATGAATGTGGTAGGAGAGTCGCTAACACGCGTGTATTATCGTTCGAAGGCGAAACGGTTCTCTGGTCTGCTGCAGCAGATATTCGCTACTGCGTTCATTCTCCCACATGGCGCCCAGTGGCGTCGTTAATCCATAGGCGTAGGAGAAAAAGGAATAAGTAGGAAGGAATGAGATTACGAAGGTCCATATTAAAGGAACTAGGAACCTTAGTAATTCAAAATGCATTTTATGTAAAGTAAATTAATTATAGCAAATTGTAATATTTGCCTTTAAAACCGCGGGAGGTTCAAATGCAAATAACCCAGTAATTTTAAGTACTTAATTAGTTAATTAATACTAAATAAACAAAAAATAGAAAATGCTCTAGTGAATCACCAAATAGCCTAATTCGAACCAATTTGGTAAATTATAGTAAAAAGAACATATTTACAAAAAGGAAGGCGGGACGAACCAACTATAGTATTATTTTACGAAGTGGTGCTCATCCCGAACCCAGTGCAGAGCAAAGATACAGGGTGTTTTATTTTTAATTGCATCTATCTCATTAAAATTCTGTATAAAATTCAAATGTAAAGCTAGAGCAATGAAACTTGGCACCGATAATAAGGACATATACACTTTTATTTTAAGCAATAAAAAAAATATTGATTTACTTTCTTTCAAGAAATAAAAAATATACATTTTTTTTTAGAAATTTATGGTATGGGTGTCGAGAGGAGCTTAGTAGTTATGCAGGATACGGCAATAAAATTTAATGTAATTATAAACAATTTGTTTCTCTTTAAAAGAAGAATTGCTGGACGGGTGTGACATATACACGGTCGAAGTACAGGGTGGTTTTATTTTCTAATTCTAAATTTAAAAAATCTAAAAAGACCCAAGTAACATTTCTTTATTTATAGCAGAAGCTAAAAGGTTGCCAGCGCCTTTCCTTAAAACCATTAGTTTCAATGTTTGGTCGCTAGCACGTTCCCATTACCCTTATGTACCCCTTAGACCTCCTAAATGGGACTCCCCAATTGGTGGTGGAAACCTATGTATTAAACTTACTATAAAACCATAAGAAATAAACTCCAGCTTCGCCCTCTAGCGGTTCCACCAGTATAGAACCTTTTAGAGCCTAAAACTATTATGCCAGGTTCTAAAAGCAACTCAGAAACGTCCTCTATCCTATTATAAAACTAGATTTGGTAATTTGATATCCTGGCGATTCTGTTGAATACCATAATACCTTTAGAGTAAAGAAGTTTCCCTATAAAAGCTATGGCGATATTTTAGATTCACAATGGCTATATAAAATAATTTAGGTCACCAAATTGCAAAAAATGTCAGAGTCCCAAAATTATTTTATCACATAAAAATATACCGAGTTTGTCGTTTTGTTGATGATCAAATTGTCTGCCAGATTTATTTTACTGATAAAATCGTATCTGAAAAGCTCTCAAAACAAGCGCGCCAGCTCAAGAATGCTTTTTAATAGTTTTTTGATAACAAAATAACAAATATTTAAAATTAAAAAAAAATCATTTACACTATTCACCATTAAAAAAAGTCTGTTTGGTTTACATAAATCAAAATTAAAGTAAAATTATTGTTAAAAAACACTGCTAAAACGACTGATAAATATTTTCTAATATTTAAAAAAAAAAAAATTATATACGCCATTATGGTTTTATAGTGGTCACTTGGTTTTATTTGTTACTGTATCGCAACAAGGATTTTTGAGTGCCCTTATGAAACCAACAAAAAATAACAATGTAAACATAGTCAACATAACCTCACTTAAATTTTTTGTATTTGTTTTTAGTGTTTAAAAGCGTATAATTCAACACTTTTAAATGTTTTTTATCGTGCAATTTCGACTCAATCGAGAGGGCCAATGCAATGATATTCGTTGTGTCTGCAGGTTGGAGGGCAACCTCTTATATTGGCCGTCTAAACAGGCCTTATCTAGGCCTGCGTGTCCTACCCAGGAGGACGGAAACTCAACAATTATTAATTATTCGGCTTTAAATAATCAATCTTGCAATAGGTAGGTACCAATCTGTGCCTAGGCATATCTATTATTTTTACAAGAAATACCTAAAAGAATTAAACACGAAAGTATTTACTTACTTCTGTTAGAACCCTTAAAAAAACAAGGTTTTATATGGCCGCCTATTTAAATAATATTTAATATACAGCTATGGGTAACTATTAATACAAAAGAATTAAGTTTACCTTTAAGCCTTCCTACAAAACCTTTTTAAAATGCCTAAAAGTAATGGCAAAAACCAAAAGTCTAAAGTTTATATTTACCACTTTTAAAAAGCTTAAGGAAACTAGGTTCTATATGACCGCCTATCTAATCATATTTACTTTTAAACTACTGGTAACTATAAAAACAAAAGGATATAAGATAACCTTTTAGCTCTATTATAAAACACTTTTGTGATGACCTAAAGTAATGAAAAAAACTAAATGACCAAAGTTTATATTTATTTCTTTTTAAAAACTCTAGGTAAAATGGTTTTATAAGACCATCTTTATAAATCAGAAATCAATAAAACCAAAACTAGCTAAAAGGAACAGAAGGAATATTAGTTTTATTATACTCCCTTTATAAATCACTTTTTGGTTGTATAACACCCCTTTAGGTAATTGGCAATATAAATTACCTTTATGTAGCCAAATTGATCCTAAAACCCATAACAGCACCCTCTAAATAACCTAGGAACCAAATTAATAAAACCTTGAGTGGTAATAATGTTACTTGGGGATGGAACAGTATGTGGATTTGTTAGACATAACGGTATTATAAAAAAATATATACCGAATAAAAGATACTTAGCTCTTATGTATATTTTATAGAAAGAAAAAGAGCTAGGTTGAACTGTTAAAATGACAGGGTGATTTTTAAAAATAAGTAAAGTTTTTATGATCATTTTAAATATTTTTTTTTATGACGACGTTACAAATCACTATAGAAAACTCAAAGTCAGCACATTACAACAAAACTAGTACAGCTTTTATTTTCTTAAATAAAAATGTCTGTCCAGTGGTAAAAAGTAACTACACAATAAAGTTTTTTCTCTAGATCTAGACTCTAGATATGTCAAATAAACATGTCATTGAAATCATTATATTCTTCTTTATAAACCATTTATCAGACTCTATTCTTGTATTAGGCGCTACATCATTACCATTTTCTGAACGTATATACTGGGCCACAACTACTTTCCTGCATTTTTACTGTTTTTTTTTACATTATCTCCTGTAGCTACTGTGTTAATAGGAATTTTGCAATGAAACAAGGCACAATTTGTGGACTTACCATAGGCTATAACACAAAAGTTTAAGTTTGTGTAATTTTATAATATGTCATAAGATACAGGGTGATATTAAAAAAATCATGTAAAAAGTAGTAGTCTCAAATTTTTGTTCATACTGGTAATACAGTTTAAGATACCTTCTTAATTTTATTACTTGTTATAACAAGAGGCACGCCTTTTTAACGTGGTGTGCAGTGTATTACTTAGTTTTGTAATGGTAAAAAAATACAGGGTGTTTCTTTTGTCAACATATAAAAAATTTTAAACACGTAAGATTTTAAAAAAAATTAGCACGATTTAAAAGCACTAAGACATGAAAAAATTTTTATTGCACTAAGACATAAAATTGTGGAAATAACAGAAAAGTCGAAAAACGCGTACATGAGTTACAGTAAAAATTAAAATAAAAAAAAATTCGCTTTAACACCCGTTACACAGTACCTTCAATCGATAGAAAATTTAATTTTAAACAAAAGTTGTCCTTGGACTTTTTCTCCTAAAGGCAAAAATACAAAAAATGTTAACGATTTTCCAAAACAAAGACAGCTTTCGATATTCCCTATGATTTAGGGAAGTTGTTAATAACGTCGTTATCCAGCATTGCGCTTATGGGACGGTGCCAGTCCATTCATTTATAGGTCTATCGGCGCATATTCATTTTAGGCAGAATTCGCATGCGTCGCTGCAAAACTGAACGCGCATGTGTATGTGTACGTGCCTTGAAGGCGTGGCCAACAGCAATACGCATGGACGCGCGAAATGCAATATCATCCGATCAGACTGGAAACTTCAAATCAGCATTTAGTTGAATATTGTTCGTCTCAAGGCGCGTATTCACTTGAGCATGAATATGAACGAGGCATTCGTTTGGTGCTGCTGCGAGGCATGCGAAATCTGCCACAAATTATTACGCGGCTTATGGTGGACCCGTGGCATGCGACATATTTCGATCCGAGTGGGAACGTCAAGCGAGCATTCATTTATAATTATTATTATTATTATTATAAGGCGCGTATTCACTGGAGCATAAATGCAAGCGAGGTATTCTTTTGTGCTTGCAGCGAAGCATGCGAATTCTGCCGCAGATATCAAAGTTATCGTTTTATTAGCCTTCACCAGTAAGCCAAAATGGAGAGGCGATAAAATGAAGACGTCGAAAACTAAAAAGGAAAAATAAGATATGGAATATGGATACATATCCATATTAGCTAGAGAGCAGCGGCGACTTGTGCCGCAGGCGAGGTGAGGCGCTACATTATAAAAACCAAACGTTATTCTCCTTTAAATCTCGTCGCGTCCTAGAACTTTTGAAGCATGGTACGTCAGTTGAAACAGAAAAACGACATTATAAATAAAACTTTTTGCCAAAAATAGTTGCTGATCTCTTTCAACTCGAGTAACATGCTCTAGGTATTCGTTGACGCAACCAGTTTTAAGAGAGAATAACTTGTATACTGGTGTTTATAATGTACATGAGCCGCGGCTGCTACAGAGACAGTTTACTTACCACGAAGTTTAGTTTACCAAAAATTATAAAAATATTTAGTAGTTATATCTCAAATCTGAAAACTGATTAGTCGTTGCCGCATACCTCCTGTGCAAATATTGTGTCCTACTTTTTAAAAACTTGAATATATTCAGGAAAATTAAAATCTAAAAACAACATATTTGTTTCAAAAACTATCAATTTTTTAATATATTTCAACATTTTCTTACCATCTTGGCAATCCCTAATCATACCGCGTGAGAAAGTTACATCTAGGGGTATAAATTTCCATAAGAGGATAAAAAACAGACAGAGTATACCATTTATTAAAAAGAGACCGCGATATGCCCGAGTCTCGCAGAAAGCTTTGCAGCGTTGCCATGTTAACCTTGATAAATTACTACAGACGCACGCGCTCGCACTCGTCAGGGGGCGGACAATCTGAAAAAAAAAATTCGAGAATTCTCACTTGACTTGTCACCATACAAGTGAACTATTAAAAACGTGAACGTTTTATTTTTAAAATTTTATTAAATGTGAGTTATTTAGCTGCTAAAACACCTAGATCGGATAATAAAATAAATTGCCTGTCTCAATACACGATAACTCAACAACACCTCAAACGATTTTAACCCAATATGATACACAAGTTTTATGTTGACATTAGATTTTGGTTAAAAAAAAGGGTTAGTTAAAAGTATTATTTAACCCAACTTTACTATCAACTTTTCTTGTTGTATCGATTTTTGTTTAAAAATGTTCCTTTTATATTTAAAACACTTTTGCCTGTGGCACATGTCGCCTGCGAGCATTTAAAGTAACATTTCTTCAATATTTTCTGAAAATTTTGGTTTTTAGTTTAAAAGGCATTACTGCTCAAAGTTATATTTGTCTTGAAAAAGTACTAAATGAGCTCCGCGGAACTACTTTTGAGGCTCAATACCACCTCTGCCGCCCCCTTTAGGTCTCGACCACCCTCCCGCGTCCTATAACCACGCTGCGTTCGCTGTGGTCTACCTTTGTTAGAGTTAGACTAAAATAGCATTAAAAAAAACCTAAAATTAAATAATAGTTAGCTTACCAATAGATTGGTAAACTGTGGTGTAAAAAGATTGACTTTAGTGAATGTGAAACGAAAATCAAATAACAAGAATAACACTTTAAAATTATGTTTGTAAAAGTAAGTGAATTATTTACATTTAGGAACAAGCAGAATTTTAAGGTATTATTCTGGTTGTTTATCACCCCGTTTGATGAATGCAGTTACATAAAACTGAAAAGTTGACCTTTCGGGAACCAAGGAACGGATTATACTGATATTTTCGATAAACTGTCAAAGTTGGTCTGTTGGCAATCCTTATGGCCCATACAAAAATCCTACCCCTAGAAGGCTGTCCACGCGGTGTAATATGTTTCATCACGAAATAGTTAACTAATTGGTATAACTTAAATCTGAAAACTGAATATTTTTACTATTTATCGATCTCCATCTAACTAAAAATAAATACACCACCGTTCATCAGAATATAAATATTTTTTGAATCTCCCTAAGAAGAAAATCGGTCATCCCTAAGATTATCAAAGATCCATGAGAAAATTTAAAAGATAGGTAAATGGGATCTGTGATTTCCTCTGTTTTTTTTTTGGGAAATGATACGAGAGGTTTTTTAACACAAAATAAGTTTTATCTAGAAACATTATGGTGTTTTATAGTTACAGTTTTTGCTACCGTTACTGTCGAGCTCGGTTTTTTGCGCTGTGGGATCCAGCTTTTATTTTTTGTTTATTTTTACATTAAATGTTATTTCAACAAATGTTCTCTCATTCAAAAAAATATATTTGGAATTTGTTTATATAATTATATTTTCTTACGCAAATTGTGACCGGATTGGCGCCACTGACAAATTGTGTACAAACAAAAATCTGGTGTATATAAAATTGTGTAAATTTTTGAATAATTTGTGTAAGTGTAGGGGAAAAGGGGGCAAAATGGGGTACGGGGGTAAAACAGGATAATGTAGTTTTAGGTAAACTGCGCAAGAAGAAAACCTCTTAATATCAGATATTTTATCCCAATGACTGGTTTAACTCTCCGCAATATGTTTGGTGCCGGTCGGATGTGCTGTTTATTGTAAAAATAGCTTGCGCATTTTATGATGGTAAGTACATTTTTTACAGACTTTTAAAAATTTCGTTTACATTGAACAAATAGTGGGTTTATGTATTATTCATAGTTAATCGCCTTGCTCGTTAAATTAGCCTTTTACCGTGTATGATTTTTGTTTGAATTTAAATGGAGGTTTGGGGCAAAAAGGTGCGTTCTCATGGGGACAAAACGGGGTACCTTATTATGCCAAGTAACCTTTACCACATTTTGCCCCAAAAAATGCTTTTTGGTACCATACCAAAAATTGTATTTTATGTTGCCTTTGCAAAAAATGGGCGCAAAAGTCATGTAGGAAAGTGGACAGCGATGACTAAGTCGCTGTCATTTGTTATAAATTTTGTAAATACTAAGTTTAACTATTATAAATGTATTTTTAATTGACTTAATTTTTAAATATTTGAAAGTATTTTAATCTTGAGTTGTATTTTAATAAATAAAACTTGTCTTGCAAAAATATTGACTTAAACTACACAACCGCTTCACCCGTTTTGCTACATAAAGGTACCCCGTTTCACCCCATGCCCCGCGAAATGGGGCAAAGTCAACTTTTTACAAAAATAAAAGTTCTAAAACGCTTCAACGGAAAATTAAAACTTAATGATAAAATATCTAGCCAACTTAAATCCAAATGACGAACGCAATGGTGATCATTTAATAGAGGAAATAAGCCTATAAAATTAAGCATCAATATTGCCCCCCGTTACCCCTACAGAGTACACCTACTAGACTGTATAACAGCAATCAACTATTTATGGTTTATGTGTAACTTTTTGACACATACAAGTTTTAATTATTATTGCAAACATCTTTTACAATTAGCTTCCTAGTAAAATTCAAACTTTTGTTTTTTACACATTTCACTAACCATGGGCGTCGAACCGAACCGAACCGAACCGAACCGAACCGAACCGAACCAAATTAGTTTAGTTTAGTTTATTTATTGGTAATATTACACAGAAAATAGTGTTTTTACAAGTCAACAGATAAGATATCTTACAAAATTCTACTTAAAAAGATTATTGCATAATTATGATTAATTAAAAAACCTATTTTATTGACTACATGAATATTTAAAATATGTATAAAAACACGTGTATTTAAAAAAAGAAATTTCAACACAAGTTTAAAAGTTTTAAAAAACACACAAGTTCAAAACATAAAATTACTACTCAGGTACTCCTCGAAGGAATAAAATGCATTCTGGATTAGATGGTTTTTCACCTTCCCAATAAACTGTTTAATTTCCAGAGATTTTATTTCTGGTGGAAGTGCATTAAAAAATTTGATTGCATAATAATCTGTGCCTCTACGAGTTCTTTCTAGGTGTCAAGCCTATCTTCAAACCCCTTTGCTACAAATTCGGTCAATTGATTTATAGCTAATGTTGTTGATTTTTTATTTCTAAAGCCAAACTGGCTCTGTGTAAAAATGTTATTGCTTTCAAAATAGTAACTAATCTGATCTTTCATCAGCGATTCAAAGATTTTAGAAATTATTGGCAAAAGAGAGATGGGACGAGAGTTATTGTAGTCATCAGAAGTTCCTTTGTTTTTAAAAATAGGCACTATCTTTGCTATTTTAAGGAAACTTGGGAAACAACTACCCTGAATGCATAAATTGATAAGATTGGTAAGGGGATCAGATAAAATATCTTTTAAATATTTAATAATTTTTGTGTTTAGATCAAAACAATCCTTACTATTGCTATTTTTTAAGTTTGAAATCTTCTCTACCATTTTGGAAGTAATCTCTTTAAATTTAAAATTAATGTTATCAAAATTACCAGTTAGGTAATGATTAAAGGATTTAGGAGAGTCTGGCAGATTTTTGATGACTTCCTCAGCAATATCAACAAAAAAATCATTAAAACCCTTAGCATTAAGATTAACAGCATTAGCAGTTGTGGTTGTATTTGAATGAGTTTTAATTACATTCCACATGGCTTGTGACTTATTGCTGGCACTACCGATATACTCATCATGAGCAGTTTTTTTTGCTTTGGATACTTCTGCTCTGTAACACTTTCTGTAATCATTAACAATGTGTCTGGGCACTAAGACAGAATTTTGCTTGTTAAGAATACCTAGTGTTCGAAGTCTTTCTCTCATATCCCTCAGGGTTTCAATAAACCAATTGATGTTAAGCTGTGGTTTTTTGTTGTTAACCATCTTTGATTTTACCGGTAATCAATTGTCCATTGCATTGGAGATAAAATTAAGGAATTGACAAAAAAAAATTTCAATGTGTTCATTAGAAATTAGAGTTGAATACCAATCATATATTTTCAGCTCGTTATACAAATGTAAAAGACCCTGATCCGTGACGGGACTAAAGTTAATACGGGTACTATGGCTGGGTAATAATTCAATGGGTGTATCAAAAATGATCCCTGAGTGATTTGAGAGACCCTCTAGACAATAAGTTTTTATTTTTAAATCAGATTTGCTGCAATTGACATAAATATTATTAAGGCATGCCTCAGCTCTTGTTTTAAAATACACTGTCCGAAATAAATCATATGAGTTCAGAAAAAAATCTAGGTAGTTTACTTCTTTGCTTTTTGGGCTTTCAAAGTGAACATTAAAATCTCCAGCTACTATGGTATGTGCAGATAGGTTAATTTTATCAAGAGCACATGAAAGAATGTGAAAATAGGTGTTTAAATCGCCAACTGGTGACCTGTAAACTATAAGTATTTGAGTATTAATAGATTTAATGTATATTCCCGTTATTTCACAATGCACCTCTGTGGAATATTTAGAGAGATTCAAATCCTCATACTGTAAGTTTTCCCTTAGATAAATACCCACACCCCCTCTTATTTTATTAAACCTTGAAAATTCTGAAGCAGCTACAAAATTCTTTATTTTTATTTGACTAAACTCACCATATTGCAGCCAATGTTCATTAACACAGAAACAATCTGCTTTTACCTCTTCAAGAAGCACCTCAATATCAGGAATTTTGTCCCTAATACCTTGGAAGTTTGCATAAAATATTTTAAAATTCTTATTAACTAAACCCTTACTGTGCTTCTTCCCTTTTGATGAGAAGGCACTTTCTGAAGGCGTTGGAGATTTATAAAATGGTTAACTGTGACACCACTAGGCCAGACATTTGGGTCAAGTATACCATCTTTAAAGTCTTTAGGGACACCAAGCTTGAATGAACTGGCTTGCTGACGAATGGTACGCATTTTCTCACACACTATGGATTTTTCATTAAATTCATGCTTTTGAAGGTAGCTTAGAATATCTTTCTCTTCAGTTTGCTTGGCTAAACCTGTTACAAATACCCAGTGATATCTTTGGGCTATTTGCAGGTCATTACTACCCTCATTAGATCCTTTAATGGGTATAGGTCTTTGTTTGGACGGCTGTTTCTTGTGCCTGAAGGCTAGAAGGGACTCATCTTCATTCACGGGCGCGGTGTGCATGCGTCCTCTTCTGTACGTAACATTTTGCCATCCGCTAAGATGGTTTTCGTCGTCATTTTTCAGATTTTCTGTGACTTCTGCATTGTTTACGATTGCTGAAGATTGTGAGGTTAGGTTTAATTTTGTTGTTGTTTGGCCTACTGCAGTGTTGTCAAACTGTTCATTGCTCGATGAGGGGCCGTTCACAGCCGATGGTGCAGAGGATTGCTGACTTTCTTGACCAATCGAAATGCGTTCTGGGTGTTCTGTGCTGATGTTCTGTGGTTCTGTGTCTGTGATCAAAATGGAGGTTTCTTTGTTATTGCAGCTGTTTTTATGCTTTTTGGTTGGCATTAGTGTTTCTGTAGGACTTTGTTTACTTTCCAATTTTTCTTCCAGAGTCAGGATTTTTTCCCTCAGGAGGGCATTGTTTTCCTCTAAGAGAAGATTCTTACTTTTAAGTTCGCTAACCATGTCATTTAGCAGTTGAAAATGCGCCGTTTCAGAACTGGCACTATTTGAGGTTATCTCATGTCCTTTGCAGATAACTCGCGTTTCATCCACAATTTGGAGCTTTTCCGCCCAATCTCGTGATGCACAAGATTTATGGAACACTTTTCCACATGTTACACACACAATTGCACTTGTTTGTTTGGTTTTACAGCATGTAATATTGATTTTTTCACCTGCTACACTTTCTGGCGCGTTTTTCCTGGGCGCCATTTTTTCAGAACTAAACAAACCGAACCGAACCGAACCGAACCAAACCGAACCAAAACGAACCGAACCGAACCGAACCGAACCGAACCGAACCGAACCGAATCGAACCCCCCCCCAGGCCAATAGTTTTTTTAGATATTCTTAACACATTTCATAAATAACAATATAAATTAGCAACATATACGACAATATGGGTTCGCGGGCTCTCGCCAAGACACATTTCTGGGTGCGCCACTGCATGAATATAACTTTTATATTAAAATTCTTTAAAAAATTTCTATAAAGTGACGTTTTTCTTCTCTTGTCTTGAAAATAACGATGATTGGATAAAAGTATTATTCAACAGCCAAAATTAAATACTAAAAATAAAAAAAACATATTTATTTTTTGACACAACTGCGCAAAACTTATAATTTTACACAATTTTGGTTTACAACTATAAGAATAAATATACTCATGTATTTTTTTCCGTGTTAACTTTATGAGAACGTTTCTCTATTCTGTGTATTCTGGAAAAAAAAACCAACATAGACCAATACGACACTTGAGCAAATGTTGGTTTTGTATCCTTAATAAATTGGCTTGTTTAAAGTGGTAATTAATAAGACAGAATAAGCATTGTAGCATAAGCTACCGCTGACGAGGGTAAATATGTATTTCTATTCAATAAATATATCAGCAACATAGCTGTGATTCTTGAAATATGTAGATGGTTTCCATAACCTATTTTAAAACTTACTTGGAACTTGACTTGAAATAAAGTGAGGCAGTAATAGTGCCAGGCAGTATTTAGAAAGTTTTACATTATAGACTAGCAGTTTCAAATTGACAAGAATAGAAAATAGGTCGTTTTTTGTAACTGTTTGAATACTGTCTGGCACTACTACTGCCTAGCTTTATTGCAAGTCCTAAAGAAGTAAAGTAAATAATTCTAAAATATAAGATCATCAGAGCTATTTTTGAATTCCAGGGAAGTTTAATTTTTAAACCTTGAACAACGCATCTGATTGATCTACTCAGCTAATTTTTTTTCGATTTTGATGCGAATGACATTAGGGACATTTTAGGGTTAGTTAAAATAACAAAAAATTTAACAGCTGTTATCTTTATTGTTACTACGAATAACGGTAACATTCAGGGCAGAAAAGATAGATTTTGGAACATTAAAGATGAGCATAACACAAACAATAATTTAGTAGTTTCACACTCCTGCAAATTTTTGTTTATTTATATTTGTTTATTTATTTTTATTAGATTTATGGCTTTTTATAAACCATACTAACAAATTTTAGTCAAAAATTCGACTGCATTAAAAAAAACAATACAAAACTAACCTTAAACATAACATAAACGACGACCACCGTAAGTACCGCGCGCCGTTACCCTAAATAACAAAACAGGAGCGATAACCTATTATTTTCGATGGAATTCGTCATGAGTCAAGAGTTTCTCATTGGTATGTTGAATTCACGCGTGAACGGATTAGTCTTACCGACGATACAAGGCCAGGTGCACCAAAAACATCTGTCACCCAGGAAAACATCGATGATGTGTGCATGATTATCCCGGAAGGTCGACATGTAACATCGCAAGATTGAAGCTTCATTGGGGACTTCAAAGACTTTAATTCAAGAAATTTTGCATGAAGAATTATTGCTAAGAAAATTAGTTTCGCGCTGAATACCGCATCTGGTAACCGACGAACAGAAAGAAGCTAGGGTCAATTGGTGTCAGAAAACTCTAGACCGCTTTGAGATAAGAAATTCGATAAATCGTGGATTTAGTCATACGAACCTGAAAATATACGTCAGTCATCTCTTTGGGTGTTCCAAGATGAAAAAAGCCAAAAAGCCGTTCTCGAGGTATATCCAAAAAGTTGGTCGTGACATTTGGCTCAAAAGCACGTCACGTAGCAATAAGTCCTCTGAAACAACAAAGTACTGTTACTGCCGATTGGTACGTCACCATTTGTTTGACGCAAATCATCGCTGAGCTTCGAAAAACGAACGCCGAACTACGACATTCTCCACCAAGATAATGCAAGTTTGCACAAATCACACAAAATCATTGTCCCAACGATTTCTATACTTTTCCTAAAATCGAGAATGGTCAAAGATTTCAGTCGCCAGAGGACGCAGTCGACGCCTTTAAGAATGCAATTTTGACAGTACCAACAAACGAGTGGAATCACAGCTTTGACAACTGGTTTGACCACATGCAAAATTGCATTAATTTTCGTGCAGAATACTTGAGAAACAACAACCCTCGTACCTTTTCTCAAAACAATATCTGCTCAGCAGTTTAAATTTAACTTCTGATTTAGATTCTGCCAAAACTGAAACAATTTCTCCAAGTTTCGTAAAATCATAAAGCAGAGTTTTCAAAAACACCAAAGGGTAAAGCATACTTTAAATGTGATTTCGTACGATGTACGATTTCGATTACATTTTTATATTGCATGGGTACCAAACGATCGAATTAATGGTTTAAGAGATAAAAGGCAAGTAAAGTATTTAGAAGAAGATTTTTCCAAGGAAATAAGTTTTAATCAGGTCCAGTTAGGTCTGCCAATCAAGTCCGTGTAGAAAATATATACTTTGTCTATAGAGGATATTTTAAAAATGCTATAGTATCTGATCAGTCTTGGCCTTAGTTTTGGGGTAAATCCTAAAACTTCTTGTTTTTTCTGCACGTCCTGTGATTTCTTAATTATACTTAATATAACAAGAACTATATGTATTTTTAAGATAGCTAAATGTTGTTTTCCACTTGTTCGATAGGAATTTTTCCGTTTAATGCTTTTATACCTTCTTTGGTATTTCTATAAACTTTGTTTTTGGATCATAATTGCTGTACTGAAAAAAGTTTTCTGTTAGAGTCACCATCAGCGAATCTTGGACTAAATATATAATTACCATTCTGGCCCCCATTAGTTAAAAGGCGGCATAAATGCATTGTTTCTTTATAATATTGCGGCCTTTTAACTAACAAAGCAGCATTTATATTATTCCTACACTGTCACTCTGTAGAAAGGTGGTTCTAGAACAAAAGTCTGGGCGGGGGGGAATAATGGTAAAATGGTAACCGTGAAAAAACGCACAGGAAAAAAGCGAAAAGGAAATATTCGCATAGGAAAAAACGCTACACAGAAAAAGCGCAAGAGTAGTAAAGTGCACACTAAAAAAGCGCGCAAAGAAAAAAGCGCACATAGTAAAACAGCGCACAGGAAAATCAAAAAAGAAAAGATTTGACGTATGGAAAAATCATAGTGAAATATATGTCTTAAGATTTGAAATTTGTTACAGGTTACTTGGTCATCTTAATTTTGATCACCAAAATAGTATAGTATACAAGATGTTTTACTTTAGGGACCACTGGGCAACGTTTTCGAGATATAGAGCTTCAAAGTTGGCGATTTTTACAGTTTTTTGATAATAGACGTGTATTGGAACAAGAGACTAAGTGGAGAAAAAAAACAATTTTTTTGGATGAAACTCTTATAATGTCATATTAAACGCAATATTTTTTTGATATTATTAAAAATAAGTCTCTACCATAGACCAAGACATATTATTAAAATATTATTAATACTGTTTAGAAAAATAAGTAAGCAAAAACTAATTTCTTTAGAATTATGAAAATATTTGTATTTTTTTTATTGAAATTTATAAAAAATTATCAAAATATTTAAAACTTGAAACATTTGTGAACTATTTTAATATTTTTGAACATTTTTGGAAATCTTTGTAACTATAAATGAATTTTGTTTAAAACCTCTTATGATTCACGTCTAGGTTCAAATCTACTTATATAAATATTTTGCAATTTTTCACGCAGCACAAAAAAATGCGAAAACCGCTGAAAGAAATAAAGATTTTTTTTTAATAATGTCGACATTCCTTTTTAACAAAGCTCTCCGAAGTAAATCTATTTGATGGCTTTGAAAAGGTACCATTTTCGCTGTAATATTGAAACACTTTGATTAATTTTTTTGCAATATATTCAAAATCTTGGGGGTTTAAGGGCAAAACAAACCCCGTTTTTGGTTTCGGTACATCGAGAAGTAGACACTACTTTTCTTTGTTTTATTTGCCAGAGTTATGATTGTTTAAGTTTTCCTCTGTGCGCTTTTTTCCGTGTGCACTTTTTTTCACAGGCGATTTCTTCCTTGAGTATACTTTTCTAATAAAGCAAGTCAACAATACCTGTAACACCTAATTTAAAATTTCTTCAAAGTATGCGTCCAACAAAATGGCGAAAAATTTCTATCAAGGGATTGCCTATCGTTGGACCAAACAGATTACGTAACTTGTCGAGTCCTTAAATCCCGCATGCCACTGTTTAAATTACGCAGATTAACAGTAGTTGGGAACAGTTTGTGTTGTCTTTTGCTTCTCCTCTATTTGAACATCCGTTATTCGAAGCTAAGTGAGATGAGTTACATCCAGAAGGACTAAAGGACTACTATTTGTCACAATATAAATTGCAGTGGCGAAGTTAAGGGGACTGTAAATTGAATATTAGGCTCTCGAAAAATGTTTCAGGAATTGTTTGCAATATAGATCCACAGAAAAAGAAATGACTGTGAGTAGGTAGAGAAAGGTCGCCTAATTTTGGATAGTTTTTTGATTTGAACTTTTTTTGTGTGACGAAAACATATTTTGGTAATTCTTCTGTTCCTAAAATATACGCTCACAAAAATATGTATTTCAACCCTAAATAATACAAAAATTCGACCAAAGTAAAACAAAGCACTTTTTCAAATTTAAAAATAGGGTTCCCAAAATTGGTTACCCTATATTAGCAACGCAACTACATGTGTTCCTAATTTTCGATATCCAAATTTAGGTATAACTTCCTATCCAAAATTAGGCAAAATTTATATTCTAGGTTATTTGACTAATATCAAAAAGTCTGTGAGAGAAATTCTTATTTCAAATACATAGTCTTGTTCTACAACTATTCTTGTACATCCTTGCCAAATAACACTTTCCTAGGCTGAGTACTTATCTTTTAATAATGGTTTACACGTGGAGCAACAAAAAACTCGTTTTCACAATTAAACACATAAGCTTATGTCACCACCTAGTGGTGAACAGTCGAACTATGTGCTTCACAGAGAATCATTTTATGTTAGAGATGCTTCGTTTTGTGGTTTGAATTGAAGGAAACTGTAAACGGATTTTGAGATAATGCGGTATCCAAAATTAGGCAACTATCCAAAATTAGGCGACTTTCCTCTTCTAATGTGTGGAGTTTCTTGTGAAAGTTTACCGGTCAGTCGTAAGTTTTCTAGATAGAATGTTTAGTTTAGAAGTACAGGAAACTGGGGACATTGGATATAATTGGATGTAACTTTGGAACAAAAGACTTTGCACAATTTTAGTTTTGTATTGAAATTCTAAATTTGCTAAAATGCAAGATGACAGATGTGTGATTATTTTAGTAATTTTTGATCCACTCTTCGGAAGCTTTGTTTAAAAGATGAAATCTTTGTAGCATATCTAGATATACACAGTTTAACCCAGATAAAGCCAACAAAATTTTATTTTTAAAATTTGACAATTTTTTTTTTAAAGAATCCCACTACTTTACTTTACTTTCCAAAAACACGCAAACATAAATTTTAGTTTCAGATTTATTTAAAAATTGCAGCCATATTTGGGTTGGTGATTTTTTACAAACGGACAGTATTTAAATATTCGTTTATTTGACCAAACAGCTACATTTCAAATTGGTCTCACTCAAAAACGAGCGAACATTTGCAACTAATTTTGATGGAGGTTTTTGTAGCAACGGATGATCCTTCTACCGCAATTAATAAGAAAACATGCTATTTTGGGCGTTTTTTTAACTCAAAAAAAGTGTATGATACTTTCAATCAGTATTTAACACTAGTAAAATAATATATATACTTCACCCCCACCAGACCGTCACAAAACAAAATGTATATATTTCTAAAAAAAAATATTTTTCTGCTTTACCATAAAAATTATATATTTCGTATTTATATTTTAAAAAAATATTCAAAATAATGATATTTTTTTATCCACTTTTGATATTATTTATTTTAGTTCAAATACTCTAATTTTTGCCCTAGTTCTGAGATGGTAAAAAATGTATATTGTGGTTTTTCTAGGTGTCACAAAATTTTTTAATTTTTTAGCATAGGCCCGTGTCGTGTCGGTGACGGTGCGGTGATGGGACGGTGCCAGTACCTAAATTATAAATTGCGCACAAGATATTAGAGAGAACTTAGAACTTAGTTTCAGGACTTTTCATGACCACAGTACATAATAGCAGATGGTCTCGGCCTACAACGACTGCTGTTTCTCCATTTCTGTATGCGCCGCGCCGCGCCGTACGTCTATTTATTGTGTTGAACCAACCGCGGAATTCCCGTCTAATTACTGACAGTTTTGAAAAAACGGCAGAAGGTCTAGGGCGTTTGCTGTTACTAAAATAATCACTCAACAGAACGTTTATTCCCTTACAATTAACTAATTAATTCAAATTAAGAAACTGGATCCGTACTTATTTTTTTTTTTGAGTAGCTTCGTTCTTAAAAATATTAGGGCTTAAATTCGAAAAAAAAAATACAAAGTATATTGGCCTGCCTTTGTTTTAGTCAGTTGTTTTGAAAAACTGCGGTCTTATATCTCTGAGACGCGCAAACTGATTTAAGGATTAAAAAAGACCTCTTTAAATCGAAAAGGATGTTGTTAAGGCTTCTACAGTCGTTTCTATAATTAAAATAAATTTTCTACATGCAAAAAATCTGCCTTTTTTAACCGTTTGCGATTTAAACCTATGACACATTATTAATTCTCTGTTTAATTCATTGATTCTTGGCTGTAAATAGATATTTAGTTTATTGTTATGACTTGGAGGGGGTCCCAAGGCCCCATAATATTTTATTTTATTCTTTTTAATTTTTTATTCGTGAAAGATTTGGAAAACGTTTAAAAAAATCTTAGGCATGGGAGGGCCTTGCTCCTATTCTGGGTGCGCCCATGTTTTTTGTTTTGCTTTTTGAAAAACTTGAAGGATCTTAATTTGACAGGTTAGCTGAGATTTAAGCTGAGTATAGATTATATAGTTTTCATGATAATTTATAATTCTCTATTTTTAATTTATTATTATTTTTTATTATATATTAATTTATTTACAAGCTGATTTTAACCAACCTCAAAAGTTTAGAACTTGAATTTTTAACATAAAATAACAAATCTTACAAAATATTATAACATAGGATAGCCGTGGTGGCTCGGTGCGTTCGCACATTGAACACAACTGAGTTAAGGAATCTTGCTTGCTACAGTGGCGGCTTCGATCCCCGTCGGTTGCCGAGGTCGGGTGCGGCAGACATTTATAGGATTCCTGGGGAGTGTAAAATGTAATATTGTCCTACCCCTTCATTCACGCCGGTAACCAGGCCGGATGAAGTCGGATATCTCGTGAAGACGGACTTTGTTACACACTCCTTCAGTCGGTAGGCCATTCTAAGGAACAAAAGGACCGGATAAAAAAAAATACCCGGTCTGGGGTTCCAAAGGTTGCCGATGACCCGTGCAATTAGGCGTTCCGAAATGGCGGCCTTAATGTCGGCGAAAGAGTTACGTTTATCAAATGAGAAAAAAAATTATAACATGGGAAACATGAAAGTAAAATGAAAAAAAATAATTTGGGAATTAGACAGGCAATAATTAAATTTTTTTTTAAAGTTGATGATTTGATTCACGTGTTTTTTATTACCATCCAAGCAGTGACCGACATCTATCGGTCATATTTGTAAGATTTTCCGGTTCCGATTAGCATTTTAGTTTTTGTTATACTTTCGTGCTAAAAATAAAATTTTCTGATGTACCTCTAATATGCTTTTTTTACCAGCAGATAGCGTTTGTGCAGGAATTACCCTCGGCATTTTTGAAGAAAATAATAAAATGTTTTATTTTTTAAGTGGGTCCTCTGGTCAAACTAAAAAAACATGTTATACATCTGAAAATGGTTTGTGGTAAATAGAAAGCGTAACCAAATTTTACAAAAATATCTAGTATTACAGATAACAATAAAAAAAAATATTTCTCTTTCAAAAGCCAAAACGTTAAGGACATGTGTTCATGTATTTTTTTCTCAAAATGGATTTGAAAAATACCTTTTTAAGTATAAGCATGTAATATAATAACAACCTTTATATTGTTTTGCTTAATTCAATTGGTTTAGGGATTTGGTTGCGCTGATTCCAAATCTGCTATTGTTTTTTCCGTATTACCTCAGGTTCTTTGTCAAATTACTAAAACGCAAAAGTCTTAGAAAAATACACTATATTTCATTTAAGATTTACTAAATAGGAAAAAATGCAAAAATGCAAAGAATATATAAAATATATTGAGGAAACAAATTTCTAGTTTTTACGCTTTTCAACAAACCGTTCCCTTTTCTCAAAAGAGCTTCTTTTTGTGCTTTCTACAAAGGAAAAAATAGCAATCATTACAGTGATTTTGTGGTTCTCTCCAAACCATCGGTATTCCAAAGGTTAGTTCTTTTGCCTCGCCTTTCTGCCGATCCAATGTCTTACTTATACTTTCTTTACATGTCTTGCATACAATATGCGGTGCCCAGTATTTGTCTTGGCCTCCCAGTTTTATTTTAGAATAAGCCAAATAGGCACTATTGACAAAATCACTATTAGCTATTTTTTTCCTAGGAAATAAATTTCAATAAATAGCTCAAAAATATCATTAAATAGGGGCAATAAATGCCTATAACAGAAGATTTATCAAGGTAGTGGCAACTTAATTGATAAATTTCTGAAAACAGCAATTAAAGAAACCATTTTGGAAGTAACTCTAAAAACTCGGAAGGACTAAATTTACTTGGAATCATATTAATTGGCCTTAAATATGAATTTTATCACTAATTTCAAAAAAAAATTGGAGATGATTGAGACAAACGACGTTTTAATTAGTTGTTTCTAGACCAAAACCAACCGAAACCACCAACAAAAATCTCATCCAGAAATTTTATGCAGGCCCGTGTAATTATCTCAT
The DNA here is from genome assembly GCA_963576565.1 of Aspidapion aeneum. Lineage (NCBI taxonomy): Eukaryota > Metazoa > Arthropoda > Insecta > Coleoptera > Brentidae > Aspidapion > Aspidapion aeneum. The sequence goes on from OY755040.1 coordinate 39,815,478, forward strand.
TTCCAAACCTTTTAAAAATTTAAATATATGATTGCTCTTAAAAATTTAATAAGAAGAGATGGAGAGAGTAGACCCTTCAGAAAAATGATCCTCGTTATTTCCCGTGATCGTTATATCCATTTTCCTCTGGATAAATAAAACATGTTGGATAAATAAGGGGCATCCAGAAGCACGCAAAATGTTTATTTGACTTGTTATTATCTCACCATTGGGTTTTTTAAGTTTGAAATGTTGGAGTTAGTAAGTAGTTAGTGTTTGAAAGGATGTATTTTATTACAAGCAAAAAAGTTTTTTAATTTTTATTATCTTTATTTTACAGAAAATTCAAATCACAAAAATATCTAATTAAAAAAAATTTTAAAGGTAGGTACCAAGTTGTAACTCGTGGAACTGGCAATTCCCTGAGGCTGTCAATTTTTGACAGACCTATGATATTTCTCTATATTATCCTTATATTTTAACTTTCAGTTTAAGGGACTTAATACATCAGCATATTTTTATCTTCCTACCCTCAGCAATGTTTTTAATAAAATAAAAAAATTTTAGGTTACGCCGAAAATGTGTTATTTGGGTGTATTTTGACCTCTTTGGCAATATCGTCGTAACGTCTGTCTGTGTGTGTGCTTGTATGTCTGTACCGTTCAACCGGTTTTCATGAAATTATCAGGTAAAATAGCGTTCAGTACTGTAACGAGCCGATTAAATGTTGGTCAAAATCCATTAATGCTAATAACAGTGAAAAAAAAGCTAAACGGACCATCGCATCAATATGCGGTTTTTGAAATATAATAGAGCACATTTTTTCCAAAATTCGTGTGACATATAACCAAAAAATTTCGTAGGAGCTTTTAAGATATTTACAAAAAGCTGTTTTCAAGGATGGGCAAAATATGGGGCAAAAGTGGGTAGAGGTGGTTGTGTAATTTAAAAGCAATTTTTTATTAAACACTAACTAATAATAAAATATATATATTGAAAAAATTAAAAGTTGTGCTAAAATACAGATATAATAACTAAATTCAGTATTTTTTTATTTTTATTTAGTCGGTTTAGAACGTTTTTCTACGTTGTCCGACGCCTATTCTCCACCTCCTTCGATCCTGACAATCATCTTCTGTCAGATTTTTTTGACTCATTGATCTTTGGATTGACTGTTGCCATTCTAGTTTAGGACGCCCTCTTTTTCTGCGCCCTATTGGTTGCCATTCTAGGACCTGCTTTGGTAATCTTTCGTCGTTCATCCGTTGTACATGGCCGTACCATATCAGTTGTCTTTTAGTGATGTCATCCGTTATGCTTCCTTCGATTCCCATTCTTTCTTTTATGATCTCATTTCTTATGTGATCTGTTCTAGATATTCTCATTGATCTTCTTATTGCATCCATTTCGACACTTTCCATTGTTGTTTTGTATTTTTCTGTTACGCGACAAGTCTCTATTCCATACAACAGCGTGCTTTTCACCATTGTTTCATATATGTTAAATTTTACATTCTTTTTTATCTCTCTGCTCCATAAAATACTGTTAAGACATCCAATAACCTTTTTTGCTTTTACTATTCTTTTTTCCAGTCCTTTACAGTCTGTTCCTGTCTTATCAAATGTGACACCCAAGTATACATACTCATTGCATGGAGATATTACTTGTCCATTGTCTACTTTTAACTCACTGGATTCGTTTCCAATACATAAGTACTGTGTCTTGTCCACGTTCACTGTTAATCCCCACTTTTGGTATTCTTACATTAACTTTCTCATCATATACTCCATATCCTCTTTATCATTAGCTACAATTACTTGGTCGTCAGCAAACTGTAGTGTGTATATGGTAAATCGGTCGTTAAGTTGTATTCCCATGCCGTGCACTTTCCGTTTCCAGTTTTTTAGAGCTACTGCGATATATATTTTAAAAAGAGTTGGAGAAATACAACATCCCTGTCTTAAGCCTTTTGTTACCAGGAATTCTTTTGAAAGTCGATTTCCAATTTTAATTTTAGATTTTGACCCTTTGTATAGTTCTTTTATCGCTTTTATGTATGTATGATTGATATTAGTCTGCTCTAGCACTGTCCATAGTTTTTCTACTGGAACGGTATCATATGCTTTTTGTAGGTCCACAAAGGTAACATGAGTCTCTATATTTCTGGCGCTCCTTTTCTCAATTACTTGTTTAAGACAAAAAACATTATCACTACAAGATCTGCCTGCACGAAACCCACTTTGCTCTTCTTCTTCTTGTTCATGAAAATCCTTCTCTATTAGATCTCTAAGAATCCTAGCGTACAATCTACTGAGAGTACTGGTTACTGAAATTCCTCTGTAATTGTTGCAATCCAGCTTGTTTCCTTTTTTGTGTATTGAGGATATGAATGCAATTTTCCAATCATCAGGTACTGGATGTCCGTTTATGCATTGATTGATAATATATGTGAGATTTTCGATTAGTTTCTCTGATCCATATTTGAGCATTTCAGCATATATTCCTCCAGGTCCGCTAGCTTTTCCGGATTTAAGCTTTTTAATACTATTTTTTATCATTTCTTTTTCGATGATTACTTCCTCTCCGTGTACTTCTATGTCTCTCCTCGGAGAGGCTGCCAGATATTCGGGTCTCGTTTCCTGCAGCAGTCCCTTGTAGTGTTCTGTCCATTGTTCTGGTTTAATGATCTGGATGTTTACTTTTTCTTTTGTTGGGTTTTTTACTGTAGAAATGAATTTCCATACTTCAGAACTCTGCCTACCTCCTACGTGTGTATTGATATCGTGGCATTTGCGCTCGAACAGTTCATTTTTTTCTATGCGTATCACATTTCTTAGCTGTCTTCTGGTTTTCCTGTAGATTTCTAGGTTTCTTTGTTCTTTAGTACTGAGCCATTTCAAGTATGTGCGTTTTTTCTCTTTGACCATTTCCTGTATTTTCTCCGTCCACCACATCTTCCTATTATTTCTATTATCTTGGTATCCAACAGCTTCGTTGCTTGCTTCCTTCAAGCTTTTTATTATGTTTGTATATATCTCTTCAAATGAGTGATTTGTGTTTATTAATTTTTGATCTAATCGGTTCTGATACAATCTTTGAGTATTTTCGATTTCTAGACTTCTAAAGTTGTATTTTTGGTTGTCTTCGATGCACTCTAGGTTTTCATTTTCTCTAATACTTTCGTCCTTATTTGTTTTTCTTAAAGGGAATAATATTTATGCTTTTACCAGATGGTGGTCAGATCCACAGGTAACACCACGAAGATTTAAGATTTCTTGTTGGCTGAATCCAGGTACATTGATGAATATCCTTATGTTTAAAAAAACCATTATTTATTTTTAGGTTGTGGGTTTCACACAATTGCATCAGTCTTAAGCCATTATCATTTGTTACTTCCTCTCCAAATGGTCCTATCACTTTGCTCTGGGTTTGTCTACCAGTTCGGCTATTAAAATCGCCAAGCATAATTATTTCTCTGGTATTACCGATTTTGGTGATAGTCTCATCAAGTTGGTCGAAGAACAGTTGTTTTGTAGCTACTTTTTCGTCATCTGATGGTGCGTAGACTGCTATTATGCTTACATTATGACCAAGCATCTTCATGTTCACTCGAAGTATGTTTTCACTAATGCAATCGTAGTCGGTAATCTTATTTTTTAGGTTTTTCTTTATTAATAAGGATACCCCTAGGGTTGCCACCTACGCTATGATCACCGTACCGCCTTTCATATCGATGTGGTCTTCTCCCGTAACCCTGGGAAAGGGACCCTAGACAGGTGCTAACTCTCCGGGTCGGAGAGTACCTGGAATCTACGGAGGGCAGGGGTCGATTCATTTCCCCTGATAGACATCTGACGAGGTGTACCCGTACCCACAAATTCAGTATTTACAAACATAAAAAAAATACTAATCTAATCGTGGTTGACCCTGACCAAAGATTTATAAGCACGTATATTCCAAAGACAACTTAAAATCCATCTTTCACTGATGGCACTATAAAAGACTAAAAATATTTATTTGGTGAATAGAAGTAAAGGTTACTTAAAATCAATGAATCTTTACAACTTTACGTGTAGAGCAAAAACCAACTTAGGCTGAGCCGACTAGCACCAATCATATTGTAGAAAGTTAAGCTAGATATAGGAATAAAACATTTGATATTAAAGGGTTTCATTCTGCGCAATTTATATAAAACTGCGGTAGGTACCCAGTTTTACACCTGTACCCCATTTCTCCCCACTTTCCCTTACATTTCAGATCTGTAATGTTGTTTAACAATAAAAGCTGTAAATAAAAAATAATTAAAAAATAGGTTAAACCTATTCATTTATTCAACGAGTGAAACGACAGCGAACCAAGGAAACTAAGTCCATGGCAGGAAAAAAATTTCCACCGGTCTATAAGGAAGAAAAATATTTCGTCAATTCAACCAGTTTATGTTATCGCCGTCTGCATGGCGTCGGCGTCGGTTTAGAACCGAAAACAATAAGTTAACAAAGTATAAAAGGCAACTTCAAAGGGGTAAAGTCAACCACAAACAGCGGTGTTTCGGAAAAAGACATTTCCATCTTCAGTGTGGCTGGACCGTCTTCACGGCGCGGCGTCGCGTCGGTTCAGAACTGAAAGCAATTAGTTAACAAAATATAAAAGGCAACTTTAAAGGATCACAGTTAATCAAACTGACTACAAGATACAAGGTAAATCAAAAATAATGAAAACATAGGTGAAACCTATTTATTGATTCAATGAGTAAAACGACAGCGAACCAAGAAAACGGGTCGTTTCACTTGTTGAGTAAATAAATAGGTTTCACATATTATGTGATTGTTTTTGATTTATCTTGTATCTTGTAGTCGGTTTGATTTACTGTAGTCAGGGAAGCCACGCTGCCGATGGAAATGCCTTATTCCGAAACACCGGTGTCCATGGTTGGCTCTACCCTTTACACTTTGGTAATAAAAGCTATTATATCTTTCATCTTAAATTCTATGATGTGTGTCCACGGATTGAATTCTAAACAACTTTTCTTTATAACCTTTTCTGATATCACTTAAAACAAAGTACTTTACTCTTAACACTTCTAATCAAATCAACCTACTATACCACCGTGTATATTAATTGATTTGGCTAATTTTCTTAATATGTTAGTTTATGGTAATTCCCAGAAAATCGGAATATAAATCGATTTTTTTGTCATTTTTACCTTACCGTAACTCAATCTGTGGACACACTGTATATTTGCTTATTAAAGTAAAAATAAAATTTGATGAATGCAATTTTTTGACAGCTCTTAACCCACTAGAAAATTTTTTGGTCTGATTTTTGAAATTCTTTATTTTTTGTTCAATAACGTAAATTTTATTACAGATTGGAGGCATTACCTGTGAACAAGTTTCCCAACTTGTTTTTATTTTTGTAAATAATTATATTCTCTAATTTTCCCTTAAAATTAGAGAAGCTATCTCTCTTAGTTTTTAAATATTTTTGGGTTACATTTTCTACGCTTACAAGCGTTTTTAGAATATTATTTTGATTTACTTTACGCTATATCTTTAAATATTTTAAATGTAAACTTCGCGCGCTTCTTCCAGCAATGAAGGATTTGAGATAAGCGGCTAAATTCGGCCTAGCAGACGAAAACGCCGATTGTCTGCGAGAACAACTCAACCACGCGCCACGTGCAAGGAAAGTCACCGCACCGCTATTATTTTATATTAAAATTGTGGAAACTATTAATTTTACGCTTTAGTTTATTAGATATTAGTGTTTGGAACATTTTGAACTATAGAACAATGGAGAGTCTGGTACTTCGCGTATAATCGGGCTGGTCAGCCAAGTAGCTACCAAAGACATCTAATGGTAAGTCGTTTCTTGATAATTTTTCATTGCTGCGCTATTTTTAGTATTTAAGTTTTTAGGCTCTTTTTTCCCTGTTGGAGCCCTGTGGAAAGATACAGTCCCTCTTAACTCCCCCACGTTTTTCTCGAGCTATCTCGAGTGGTCCTTCGGTATATTTTATTTTCTACAGAAGGCCTAACCTCACCATTTGGTCCAGGTTCGAGCCTGATAACAGGACCCCGGGAAAAATTAAAGTCTAAATCGCATTTTGTTAAAAATAAAATTTTTAATAAATACGCATGACCTTGATCTTTTGGCTGTGCTAGCAGTAAAAATAACAAGTAAAAAAGTACCGAACGCGCATTGTTTTCGCGCATTTCCTACCTCTTTTTGGCTTGGCGTCACCTGTACGTAGGAAAAGTTTCCAACACCACGATATTAGAGAGGTAAATGAGACTTGTTTACATTTTTTATCGCCTATTTTCTTTTCTTTTAAACGCTTTTAATTTTTAAATATTAAAAATTTCGGAAACTAATCGTTCACCTGTTTTAACGGAGTTTTTTCAAAACATTACAATGAGTACTTAACTTAAGAAGTTAGAAGCACTCCGTAATGTGCAACATAATCGCATTAATACTCTTCATAACTTAGCTAATGCTTGCCTAACGGATGATACAAAACAACCGTGTTTACAGGTTCGACTTATCGACCTTGATGAAATTAAAGAAACATTTTTTATTTATCAAAATCAAATAATAGAGGCTTATTCGGCAAGTCCGGAGAGACTGGAAGAAGAAAATGAACGCCTTACTGAGTTTGACGACAGCTTCTATGATATTAAAAGAATTCAAAAACAACTATTTGAGGTGAAAATTGAAGCTCCTCAACCTCAAAACTTAACGCAAATTTCAAATTCTTCTGATCCAGACCGCTTTATGGCGTCTTTAATGCCAAGACTGCGCATTGTCGAATTTCATGGTGACATCACTAAGTTTCCAACCTTTCTAGATATGTACAATAGTTCTGTACACAATAATCCTAGTATTCCTACAAACGCTAAATTTAATTTGTTACTGTCCTACTTAAAAGGACCGCCTTTAAACGTAGTTTACACACTTACAAATAACCGACGCTAATTATATAATCGCTTACAATACGCTTCTAAAACGCTATCATAACCCCCGCTTATCGGCTCAAACTTATTGGCGCTCCGTGTATAATTTTCCCGCTCTCAAAGACGACAATCCAGAAACGCTGCGCACGCTGCTTGATGTTTTTTCAGAAAACATTGAGGCTTTAAAAACTCTAAATTACGCCACTGATCAATGGGGTTTTCCGCTCGCCAACATTTTACTAGATAAATTGCCTGAGGTACTACTTTCGCGCTTTGAACTAGCTAATTCTAGGTCTAATGAAATGCCCAAATATCAAGAAATTTATAATTTTCTTGAAAGTCAATGTAATTCGCTTTATTCGCTACAATCTAAAAATAGATTTAAAAATAATAAACAGTTTTATAAAAATAACGCCTCGCCTTATTATACAAAAACGCTACTTGGTACGGAAAATACTCATTCTAAAGATAGATGCGCTTTTTGTGATTCTAACACACATTCAATATATTTATGTAACGCATTTAAAGGTAAATCTCCCTACGAACGCTATTCTTACGCTAAAAATAAAAAACTATGTTTAAATTGTTTAAGCTCAATACATTTAACAAATTCTTGTCAAAGTCTACGCTCATGTCGCTATTGCCCTGGTAATCAAAGACATCATTCATTAATTCATTTTGAGCGAAATTATAATTACGCTAATTCTCAAAATCAAAATAGATCACATTTTGATGCTAACGTGAATTTCTCACAAAATCTCTCTAATATTTCTCCCAACGCATCTCCAAGTAGCTCACCACGTGGTTACTTCGCCAGCCAGCAAAGTTTTAGATCCCCGGCTACTGGTTGTCCGCTTCCAAATTACTCTACTCAAAATAAGTTCCCTCAAAGTGCCTCTTCTCAAAATAATCAAAATTTTACTTCGACGTCTTTTAATTCACAAGTACCAATCGCAACTCCTTCGGGTTCTAACCCCACGCATTGTGGTTTTATTTCTGCGCAATCGCAAGTTTTATTGTCAACTATCCTAGTAAAAATTCAAGATGTCCGCGGTAACTTTCAAACAGTTAGAGCCGTTTTAGACAGCGGTTCGCAATACACTTTTTGTTCTCAAAAATTAGCGCAACAATTGGGCCTTCCCAGACAACCCTTATGTTCAAATATACAGGGGGTTGGAGGCAACTCTCTTACTTCTGATCTAGGATCGATTTTTATTAAAATTTGTAATTTTCAAAAACCAGATATTTTTGTGTCTACGCAAGCGATTATTTTGCAAAAGGTTTGTACTGATTTACCGTCAGTAAAAATAAATACAGAAAATTGGCATTTTATAAAAAATTTACCCTTAGCAGATCCCACTTTTTACAACCCTTCGCCTGTAAATTTACTAATTGGTATGGATCTCTTTCCACTAATTATACAGGGTGAAAAAATCGCTAGCGATGATCCAAATCATCCCTTTGCTATGGGAACTATTTTCGGCTATATTTTGATGGGACAAATAAATCAACCCTTAATTTCTACCCCGCCAATTAATGCTCTTTTTTGTCAAAATGAAAATGACTCGCTTTCGCAATTAATTTCAAAATTTTGGGAAACCGACTGCGTCCCCCAAAAAACTCATTTGAAACCAGAGGATGAAATTTGTGAAAATTATTTTAAACAGAGCGTGTCGCGTAATCAAGACGGCCGGTATACTGTCTCCCTTCCCTTTCGCACATTTGAGAATCCACCGCAGTTTCCTGCAATAAAACAAATCGCGCTAAATCGTTTCTTATCTTTAGAAAAAAAACTGCTTCGCGATAAAAACTTGTATTGTGAATATTCTAAATTTATGAATGAATATTTGGAGTTGGGTCATATGGACTATGACTCAGAAAAAGAAGACGATTCAGACAGCTATTTCATTCCACATTTCGCTGTTGTTAAAAATGAAGCTATCACTACTAAGACAAGGGTAGTTTTTAATGCGAGTATTACTGACCCCTTTACGCATATTTCGCTTAATCAAGTATTATTATCGGGTCCAAAACTACAAAAAGATATTATTCAAATATTATTACATTTTCGCCTTAACCCTGTAACGCTCACCTGCGATATTCAAAAAATGTATCGTGGTATAAATATCAACCCTGATCATCAAAAATACCAAAAAATATTTTGGCGGTTTAACCCTAATGAAAAAGTTTCCGTTTTTAAACTACGAACTGTCACTTACGGAGTGAACTGTTCACCATATCTCGCTTTACGCACCCTTCAGCACTTAGCTGAGTCCGAATATGATAACTACCCTCACGCTGCTAAAGTTATACTTAACGATACCTATATTGATGACGTCACTACTTCATGTGGAACGGTTCAAGAGGCGTTAAATTTGCAGCAAGAGCTTACGGAGTTATTAGGAAACGCTGGCTTGAAATTACACAAATGGTCTAGCAATCGCTCAGAAGTGCTCTCTCATTTAGATCCCTCCTTAGTCAACCCCGCAGTTTTATCTCTCGATTCGGATGACGTTACTAAGGTCTTAGGCCTGTGCTGGCATCCTTCATACGACGAGTTTCGATTTAACATATTACCTAATCAGCAAAGCTGTACTAAAAGGACGCTTCTCTTTTTTTTAGCACGCTGCTATGACCCCCATGGGTATCTTACCCCAGTAACATTCACTTTAAAATATTTGATTCAACAAATTTGGTTACTTGGTATTTCCTGGGACGCCACGCCTACTTTAGAAATAGTTCGTCAGTGGACACTCTATCAATCTGAATTTCACGTTTTAGAAAAATTTAGTTTACCCCGCCACATTGACATCACCAACGCCGAATCCATCGATCTCTGTGGGTTTTGTGATGCGAGTGAACGAGGGTACGCATGCGTAATATACTTACGTGTCTTACGAAACGCTAAATATCACATATATTTTGTTCTTGCGAAAAGTCGCATCGCTCCACTTAAAAAATTTGTTAGTATTCCGAGAATAGAACTTCTAGCCGCTACTCTTTTATCTGAGGTTTTAAAATACACATATGATATATTCATAAAAAGGTTCACAATAAATAATATTTACGCTTTTTCGGACGCAATGGTTGTTTTACACTGGATAAAATCCCATCCAAGTAAATGGAAAACTTTTGTCGCAAATCGTGTTAGTCTTATCCAAGATAATATTAATCCAGAATGTTGGTTATATACCCCCACCTTTCTCAATAGTGCCGATGTAGCCAGCCGCGGCTGCTCGCCGAGTGAGCTTTTAAATCATCCCCTATGGTGGGCCGCCCCTAGTTTTTTACAAGAATCTTTCGATAAATGGCCAACAAAAATCCCGCAAGTCAAAATAAATGACAGTTTAGAGACTGAGGAACGAAAAAATGTTGCTCTGATTTCTTGTGACCGAATAACTGAAAATTTTTTAGATTCGCTTTTAAATAATAAATCCGATTTTTACGCTATTCAACTACTTTTAGCCCGCAGTTTACGATTCATAAATAATTGTAGACTATCCGCAGACTTCAGAAAAAAGACAAATATAGATTATATCGATCTCTTTAACGCTTTAAAATGTTTGGCTAAGCACGAACAACAAAAATACTTTTCTGAAGTAATTCTTAACCTTCAAAACCAGAAAAAATGCATAAAACCCATACAAAAATTGAATCCCTTTTTAGACCAGGATGGTCTTATAAGAGTTGGAGGACGCATTCAACAAGCCATGACTATTTCTTACGGACAAAAACATCCTCTTCTTTTACCCAAGGAAAGTAGACTTTCTTATATTTTAATTGAATATATGCACAAAAAGTATTTGCATGTTGGAGTGCAAACAGTCCAATATCTCATTAGTCAAATTTTTTGGATTTTATCTGCCAAACGCTTAATTAAAACGGTTTTATCCAAATGTGTTCGTTGCTTTCGCGTCAAACCGCATTCTTATGAGCAAATCATGGGACAAATTCCGTCCTACCGCTTGATTCCACAAAAGCCTTTTACTTTTAGTGGAGTAGATTTTAGTGGTGCTATACCTATCACTCTCAGTAAACACAGAGGGGTAAAAACACAAAAAGCATATATCTGCCTTTTTATTTGTCTAAATACTAAAGCTTTACATCTCGAGTTAGTGTCAGATCTAACTTCGGACGCTTTTTTAGCTGCGCTACGTCGCTTTGTTGCCCGAAGAGGTTACATAAAAACTCTTTTTTCAGACAATGGCACAAATTTCGTTAAATCAAGCAAAGAATTGCTTGATCTTGCAAGAAATGCTTGCACGCAACAAGCTATCGCCTGGAATTTTATCCCTCCATCAGCTCCCCACTTCGGCGGTCTTTGGGAGTCAGGGATAAAATCAGTAAAAACTCACTTAATTCGTACCATTGGCTCGCAAATTCTAAGTTATGAGGAGTTGTACACGGTTCTTTGTCAAATTGAGGCGATTTTAAATTCTCGCCCCTTGACCCCGCAATCTACCGACTGTAACGATCTACAGGTTTTAACACCGGGACATTTTTTAACACATGGACCTTTAGTTTCTGTTCCTGATGAAGATTTTTCAAGTAAACCTGAGAATCGGTTATCGCGATGGAACTTGGTCCAACGAATACAAGCCGATTTTTGGCGTCGTTGGAGCCAAGAATTTTTACATACCCTTCAAGTACGAAATAAATGGTTGGAACCATGCGCAGAGCCAAAAATAGGTACCCTCGTTCTTATCAAAGACGAGTTATCACCGCCCCTTCAATGGCGGGTAGGTCGCATTATTGAAATTTTTAAAGGGCCTGATGGGCACGCTAGGGTGGCAAATGTTCGTACCGCGTCCGGTATCTTTAAACGACCTTTAGTCAAGCTTTGCCCCCTTCCAATTGATTCAGATTCACCTACCGAAAAATGATGCTCATTTTGGTGGGCCGAATGAACAAGTTTCCCAACTTGTTTTTATTTTTGTAAATAATTATATTCTCTAATTTTCCCTTAAAATTAGAGAAGCTATCTCTCTTAGTTTTTAAATATTTTTGGGTTACATTTTCTTCGCTTACAAGCGTTTTTAGAATATTATTTTGATTTACTTTACGCTATATCTTTCCATATTTTAAATGTAAACTTCGCGCGCTTCTTCCAGCAATGAAGGATTTGAGATAAGCGGCTAAATTCGGCCTAGCAGACGAAAACGCCGATTGTCTGCGAGAACAACTCAACCACGCGCCACGTGCAAGGAAAGTCACCGCACCGCTATTATTTTATATTAAAATTGTGGAAACTATTAATTTTACGCTTTAGTTTATTAGATATTAGTGTTTGGAACATTTTGAACTATAGAACAATGGAGAGTCTGGTACTTCGCGTATAATCGGGCTGGCCAGCCAAGTAGCTACCAAAGACATCTAATGGTAAGTCGTTTCTTGATAATTTTTCATTGCTGCGCTATTTTTAGTATTTAAGTTTTTAGGCTCTTTTTTCCCTGTTGGAGCCCTGTGGAAAGATACAGTCCCTCTTAACTCCCCCACGTTTTTCTCGAGCTATCTCGAGTGGTCCTTCGGTATATTTTATTTTCTACAGAAGGCCTAACCTCACCAACCTGCAAGACAAACCATAAAATTTGGAATCATAGATTTATTTTCGGAATGCATAATAATAATAAGTATATAAGAATTTAAAATAGCAAAGCAAATATTGAACATAAAAATTTAGAATTTAACTGGGAAGTATTTACCTTTTTCAATTTTAATTATTTTTTTTATGTTATTAAATGTTTTTATAGATTTGTACGCCCTGTATAAGGTGTTTTAAATTGTTGCAGAAGTCGCAGATAATAAAAAAAATCATCATCATTACCATTTGTAAATATCAATAAAAATTAACAATCAATTTGGCTCTGAATCAAAAATTAATTACTTTTAATGGCAATAATTAACCAATATATTTCTCAAACCGCTGTTAGCTCTAAACATTTTATATCAAAACTAGAAAAAAATTAGAATTATGTACAAATATTATTAATAATTTAATCAGGCCACCGTTAACTCTGACCGAACGCGTTTAAGTAGTGGAATGCGTCGCCTATTCTCAATCGGAATGATCGTGATATTACATTTTTAGATATCAGTGAAAAAATCACAGTTCATAAAATATCGCTCATCCCTGGTGGTTGCATAACAATATATCGCTCATTCGGAAGAAACCCGTTACAACTCAAAAAAATTCTAAAATTCATTTTTTAATTGCTATGAATTCCAAACATTATGTTCTATATGTTGTAGAAAAATGTCACATGTAAACTTTCATTCTTACCCGAGAGATGGCACTTGAACTACTTAGGGTCACTGCATTCTGGAAGCCTGGCGTGGGAGACGCCAGGCTTCCAGGATGCAGTGACCCTATTACTACTAGCTGGCAAGAGAACAATATTTGTACTAAGGTCACTATATATAGTGACCTTAATTTGCATCACCTTTAGTAGAAAAGTGACATCTATGTTACTAATATAATTTTTTGTGTCATTCACAAAAGCAAAAATTTTAAATTCATTCAGAATAAAACAAATACTATTAAAAAACCTCTGTTTTATGATACATAACCACTTCTATACAAAAAAAGAAAATTATCCTGAAAATTCTAGTTTTTTGAGTTGTAGCAGTTTTCTTCCAAATGAGCGATATGGGTAAATTAAACACATGCGCGCCCAATCGCAGATCGGTTGGCTTGGCGTCGGCGTTTAAAAAAAAATGTCATCGGTCTCACAGACCGTAAGTCATCCGTGGAGGGTTCTTCTTCAAACGCAGCGAAGTGCGGGACACCCCATATATATTTGAGTTATTTTTCTAGCAAGGGCGTGAAAAATACCAATACTGTTAATGCCCAAGCTGACTAGAGCATCAAGGGGGCTGAGGGTAGAAATGTTCTTCCCTCCAGTGTTTTAAACAAGATTTTTTTGTACAAATAAAATAGAAAATAAGTAAGACAACCTACGTGCAGTGTTTCCAACTGGTGGGAATTTTCAATTTTTAGGGAATTTTCCAGCCTAAATGGCAAAGCCAACACAATGATCGTTATAAAACAAACACGAAAAAAAAAGAATACAGAAACCCTGTATCAAACAAGGATACAACTTAATATTTATTAAATATTTTGGAATAAAACATGTAGGTAGGCTTGTAGAGATTTTCAAACAGGTTGCAGTTTCCAGAATCTTGCTCTGTATCAAGAGAAATTAAAAAATCCTGGGACATGTCGATTTTTTTTGTGAAACAAAACTGCAGGGAATTTTCTCTTTTGAGGGAATTTTCCAGCCTAAATGGGAAAACCACAATGATCGTTAGAAAACAAATACGAAAAAAAAAGAATACAGAAATCCTGCATCAAACAAGGATACAAACAAACACTGACATATTAACGGAATATGTCAAACAAAACGTTTTGCTTTTCGCACAAGTTTCTCTCATCTTTCCTGCGATTCACCGGCGAATTTTGAGTGGACGGGAACGGTCCTCGGGCGTTCAAGAAGACAGACACACGATCACTCTCAAACGAAGTGAGCATTCGCATGATATTTCACACGAACACAAATCAAAAATTAGCTTCATGGTGTGGTTATTTGAAAGTCCGCAGAAACTGTCGATATTTTATCGATATATTTGCGAGCGTAAAAATTCTTTGATGCACTAGAGGACGCAAAAGTACTGGCAGTGGCGGTTTCTCCATAAGTGCACATGTGCACGTGCACTCCCAGATTATACTTAAAGAAATATTAAACTTTGATCATTCCTTAATTTAATTAATAATTACCCCAAAAGGAATTCACTAAAGACTGGAATATTATCTAGAAATTAATTCCCGGTATGTATGTGTTTGTATTCGTGTTCAAACCAAGCTCGAATCTAATTCTTTACGGTAATTTACTGGAACCAAATTCTATGCACCGTGGATGTTATGTCGCATGCTAATTACAAAATATAGAAAGAGAGGACGACATGTTCCAATAGAATTTTACAGTACATAAAATCTGAACCTTCCTTCGGCACCGCGCTTATACAAAAGCTAGCCTCGATCCCGCCCGCACCCCCGTGATGCCTCCCACGTCCACGATTCCCGTTGCATTTTAGAGCAGTTCAGGCGCACTTTTCAGTCGTGCGCGCATAGACAACTTCCTATTATCGGTCGGGCGCTGGCGGTTTGTTTTGATTTCGACGATTTGGTATTTACGACAATGGAGGAAGTTTCTAATTCTGATAGCATTAGCGTGCAATATTTAAAGGCAATTAAATTTTCATCTTTGCTATTAGAAGAGAAAATAAACTAGGTGTGATAATTTATTATTTATTTATATAAACAATAATAATAGGTAGGTAACTAATATCTAACCATATATCTCATTTTTTAATTATTTGCTCTAAATTATATGATGGTGGCACTCAAAAAAAAATTATGCCTGCGTCGCAATTTTTTATTGTTTTTTGGTGTGCACCCCAAAGCTTTTTACCACGCGCCGCCACTGATATAGGCCCGCTTTTGAAAACCAGAAAATATCAGAAAAAATAACGACTGTTAGTAATGCAATATTGATCAGACGTTTTCCAGAATAAAATAATAATGATTGTTTCCCCTATAACGAGCAGGTTTTCTCAATTTTAATGGGTAGTATACTCTCTACTTATATTTTCTATTCTATGCAACAGAGTAGCTTAAATCTAACGTAGCAAAAATATAATAATAAATCTATTTCTGTAGCAAAATTATATTTCTAAATTTACATAAATGTGGCTGAAACTTATACTATACCAAGTTTACAAATTGTAAAAAGTTCTCAGATACATAGCCACAAGATTTTTTATTAGCATCATTTCCTCCCATATCGATAAAATAGCTAGTGTGTGTTCATCGAGTTACATATTGAACAGTATAGCTGTAGCTCTCCGAAGTTGTATGCCTGGGTTGATGTGGCCTGCGAGCTACAATGTAGCTACCATATCATGTGTATTGGTTAGCTATATGGCTTATACAGGGCTATTCGATAAAATTATTTTATTTTTCCACGTAAAACATTTTTATCAAAAAATTGTATTTTATGTTCAGGGTTTGTGAAAAGAAAGCAGAGGTCTTTTTGAATATTTAGTTTTGAATCTTCAGAGAGTTTTGAAACAAATCGTTTAATCTTTATTATATATTTTGGAATAAAGCATGTAGGTAGGCTTGTAGAGATCTTCAAACAGGTTACAATTTCAAGAATATGGAGCAAGATTCTTGAAATTGTATCAAGAGGACTGGAAATCCTGGGACATTTTGTTTTGTGATTTTGAACTATTTTTATCTATCGACTGAATTTATTTCGTCCCAAGTGGCTCGAGTACCGCATTACAAATATTTTTTATTCCTTTGACACAGAAAAATATGCCAATTTTTTATTTAGATACCTGCATCTTAAAATGTAAAAAGCTAATTTTCATCGCAAATATTTTAAAATTCGTTTGACGAAAAAATAGAGTAGTTAAAAGAACAATAAAGGTCCTGTTAGGTTAACATTAGAAAATAGTACAGACAAAATTTTATCTAGGTATTATGCCACTATTAAGGATTTTTTTAAAATAAAAAGTAACTGGAAAATATTGCTACCTTAAAAAAAAAGAAGAAGTAGCAAAACTAAAATGGAAATTTGCTGGTGATAATATCAGACAGAAAGAGGTTCGATTGAACAAATGTACTGGAGACCTTGAGAAAATAAAAGAAGTAGGGGAAGACCCCAAATGAGATGTGCGGACGATTTAAAGAAACACGCGAGGACTAGATGGATGAACACGGCGACTGACAGAGAAGAGTGGAAGATATTGGGAGAGGCCGTGAATAATATAATTAACCTTAAAACCATTGTAAAAATTAAACAAACAGTTACTCAAGCAAGAACTAATTCTTGATCTTATACCTATAGGGACATCATAAATAGGTTTTAATTAATGTTACCAATGACTATGTGCGTTTAACAACTAAAAATACTTTAAATCGAGATTTTTTAATAAGATCTAGAATAATCAAACCAAGAATATTTTTAACGACATATTTTTAACTCAATAAAAAGTACAGGTAAAATTGATAAATAAACAAAGCTGGTAATAAATAAATTTAAAAAAACAATTTTATACAAAAAAAAATCTATAAAAAAAACAATGTACGCCAATAAAATAACGTAAATGTATTTATGCATAATTATAGAGGCCACATCTCCTCCAAACCCTGGTCAACAGCAAGAGTACGGAACAGCTGCACTGTAACTTCGTTGTATTGCAATTCCAATCTTTTGAGAAATTAGAGTATATGCCTTTTTATTTTTCTCTCTCTCTCTAGGGCCAATGGTTTCTACTGAAAAACGCATGAATGATCTGAGAATTTCTAATATTTCTGAATTTTAATTGATTTGCCTAATTATGCAGCCACTACAATTCTTCCAGGGAACCAAAGATTTATAATGACACTGAGCAATCTGTGTCTTGCCCATCGACCTGTACTCTTTTTCCAGTTTAAACCAACAGGTAGCCCAATTCTCAGTGACCTAGAGATGCGGAAAGATAAATCATCAAGTAGGTTACCTAGTGTTGAAGATGGTAGAGCTTTTAATCAATCTGAAAATATGTAAGTAAAATAGAACCTAATCGTAACAAAACGTCATTACAGCAGCCTATGAATGCAGAGAAACATAATTTTGTAGTATTTATTATACCTAGTTCTCCAAAACAAACTGGTAATGTGCTTTGAGACCATGAGTCTTCAGTGAATTTGCAATTTTTTATATGGAAATTTAAGAGAATATCGGGGGTTCTCCAGTAGGGAGCACATCTTAAGAGAGGTAACTCTAGAGATTGCAAAATAATTTCTAAAAAAGTAGTATGCTACGTGAGAGTTTAACAAACAAAGTTTGTTTACGATATTACTTATGTGATTTAGTTTAATATTTAAAACTGACTCAATTTATCTGTTTTCAAAAGGATTTTTATTTTTATTATTTTTCAAAATTGAGTCATTTTTATCAGAATTTAATATAATAATTGATACCTCGCATCTTTTATAATTAATGTTTAAACCAATATCAGACCATGCTTCACAAATTTTTTCCAAATCATCTAAAACTGTGTGTATATTTCCCCCTAGAACTCCATGATATAAGTACCAGAGGTTAATTTCAGATTGAAGATCTTGAATTATAGGGTATAAAGCTAGACAATACAAAGCTAGAAAATACAAATGGGTCTTCTCGCTAAACACCTCTCTGTGAGAGAAATTGAATCTTTCTGATAACAATGATAAATGAAATTGTGGAAATCTGGAATAAATATTTTTGATCTTGTAAGGATCAATTGTCAACAAGATTTTTTCCGAAGAATGAGGAAATAAAATATGTATATCGACGAATCGCATGAGTTATAGAATCACATCCACTCTTGGTACCAAAACCAATTTGTAATGGATGAAAAAAAGCAGCTTATCAGCGTAAATATAAGCCCACTGCAATTGGCCGTATTCCTCCATCTTTTTATTTAAAGCACATAATGAGGCCCCGTAAAAAATGGAGCGATTGTATAATTAACAGAGCCATTTAAAACAAAATTCAAAAAAATAGATAGTTCTGAAAAATGTTGAGGATGGAGAGAGTCGAGGCCCCCTGTTAACCCGGGTTTGAAAGAGAATATAGCTCCCCAAATCCATGCGACATCAACTTTCATGTTTAAAATTTTGTTATTTTTCGTGATTGGGATGTTTTTCTTTTAATTTGGAAAGGTTTTCTTTATTTTTGGGGGGGAAGGCTCATCTTCAAATATAAGAAGACGAATTTCGCCTAGTATGTCTGATAATAAAAAAATAATCCCAAAGAACTGGAAATAATCAGTAACCATTCTACATAAGAAAGGCGATAGAGCAGACCTGAAAAACTATCGACTTATAACACTCCTCAATGTGATTTATAAGCTTTTCACTAAAATATTAATAGATATATCAACAACAAAATTTGACGGATATCAATTAAAAGAACAAGCAGGCTTCACAAAAGGTCTCAGTACAGTTGACCACCTATTAACCATAAAAATCCTAATAGAGCAAGCCAACGAATACAACATTTCACTATATATTGCATTTATAGATTTTGAAAAGGCTTTCAATAGCACTGAGCACTGGGTAGTAAAAGCATTTTTAATTAATAGCGTAATAGATCACAGATACACAGATTTAATAGCCAATATATATAGCGAAGCAACAACATCAATCAAAATCCATGAAGGAACCAAGTCAATCCACATAAGAAGAGGTGTCAGCCAGGGTGAAACAATATCCCCTAAACTATTTAAACAGGCCATTAAAGATGTTTTTAAAAACTTTGAATGGGAAGAAATGGGCATCAAAGTAAACAGACAATACTTGAACCACCTCAGATATGCTAACGATATTGCCTTAATAACAGATAAGAACTCATAAAAATGCTGGAAGAGCTGGATACAGCACCTAAAAATATAGGCTTGAGTATGAACTACGCTAAAAATAAAATCATACCAAACACAGATGAAGATATAACAATCAGAATAAACCAAGAAAAAATAGAACAAGTAGAGAAATATATATATATCTGGGACAAATTATTAAACTAAAAAAAGCAAATCAAACGGCTGAATTCAAGAGACGATTAAGATTGGCCTAGGCAGCATTCAGTAAATTAAGCTACATATTAAAAAATAAAAAATATCTTCAGTACCTTAAATCGAAAGTGTATAACCAATGTATTCTTCTTGTGCTCACATAAAGATCCCAGACCTACACGCTTACCAAATAAAACATGGATAAGGTAACAAAAGCCCCAAGATCAATGGCAAGACAAATGTTACATGTAAAGCTTACAGAGAAAAAATAATAAATAGGTAAGAAATAAAACAAACTAAGGGATGTCAAAGGAGAGGTAGCAAAATTAAAATGGAAATTTGTCGGTCATAATATCAGACAGTAAGACGATCGATTGAACCAATGTATTGTAAACTGGAGACCTAGGGAAAATAAAAGAAGTAGGAGAAGACTCCAAATGAGATGGGCGGATGATTTGAAGAAACATGAGGGGACTAGAGGGATGAACACGGCGACAGACAGAGAAGAGTGGAAGATATTGGGGGAGGCCTATGTCCAAAGATGGATCGAAGAAAGCTAAATAGATAGATAAATGTCTGAAATGCATGCCCCTACTTTTTTGGGCGGGTAACTTTTGCTTGTTTCCTGTATAGGTGGAATGTGTGGGTTTTTTGTATAAATCTCTAAAATAAATGTATAAAGTACAGAGGGAATATAGAGTTCCCGACCGAAAATAAGTACAAATGCAAGGTTTTGTTTAGTTTCAGTTTGGTGTGTATAGTTTACGTAGATATAATAGGTATCATGGTTTACTGTTTAGTTATAAGTAACATGTACTGTCCGGCTAGAATAAAATGAGGCGCAAAATATACGGCTCAACTCAATCTATCTCCCTCTGTTTACAGCACTTTTGTCTTACTGGTTGGTCTTCATTTTTAGCAAATTTTAAAATAAACGGTATTTGTCTGGTACGTTAAACTAAGTCGACTCCGGTTCGTTCATAATTCACACCATTTTATTGGGTTTCTATTATTCCGCTGGCTCAACTCTAATCACACCCTTTCATTGGGCTTCTATTGTTATCGCTCGGGTCACATAGGATGACTAGGCACGTTTCATACACATTCTATACCAGACACAGTGGCGTATCATTTAATATTTTTTAATTTTTTAATAAAACTGTGTGAAGTTCCAATTCGGCAGATATAACAAATGGTTTTGGATTTTTAGAAAGGTAATTGGTATTTTTTTAGGTATCTATGTAATATAATAAGTATAAAAGTTTTGAAAAAATATTTCTTTTTAAGACAAATAAGGAATGAAGTTTTCCAGCAAAAAAAGGCTTGGGAGGAGTAAAATGTAAAAATAATTCCCAATAATGATGAACTTAAAAATTATATTAAACAGGACAAAGAAAGATAGCGCTAATTAAAGCCATCTCTTTTGCGCCTCATTTTATTCTGATCGGACAATATCTAGGTTTGAATAGGATTGTATATGTATATATAACAATTAGATAATTATTAAGAATAAATCAAAAGAAATACAAAACTTCATTTTTCTACTAAACATTATTTTAACCAAAACATTAAGTATCTTGAAAGAAGAAATTGACTTGCTTTCCATGAATGCGCCCTTGTTGCTAAGTGACGTTACAAAGATGGCCGAACTGGCAAAAAAAGTAATATACCGTTCTAAAATTCAGCTTTCGTTATCGTAGGTTAGTGACGGTACCACAACGACGTAAGACGAAAGATGGCCGATGGGCAAAAATTTTAATATACGCTTTTAAGGTTTGGTTTTCTTTAAATACAGCATAAAGCCAGAATCAATAGACACTTATTGGAATAAAACCTGACCTTATTTTAAAATCGACCCTACGGTGACAGATTTACATATTTAAAAACCGGACTTTTTAGTGTCGGTATTTATTAAATGGAAGTTAGCGACTGTATTATTAATTTTGGCTTTCGTATATCAATTTTGAGAGGTCAGCTGTTATTTTTCTGTGTGAATGTGTCAGAATAAAGTCGACTCTAAAATAAAGTCAGGTTTTATTCCAATAAGTCCCTAATGTCTTTAAAATTCTGTAGCGTAGTTATGTTCTGACGTCACAAAGATGCCATTCTAAGGTACGGCTAGTACCTAGTAAAAGTAAAGGTAAAAGCCCTGATGAAAAGTTTAATTTCGCACAGATACATTCCATTTTTTCAATTCTCTTTTTTTTCGAATGTACCCTGTATATTCACCAATTTTATCTGAGCATTGTTATTGTTGCTGCTAACGCTAACAATATTGTGTGTATGTGTGTGTGATGCTGCTCCATATTCAATGGAGCAAATCCTACCTTTTGCATTATAAGCTTTTTCCATAAAACTAGTAACGAGTTTTTGATTATTATGGAGTTCGCATTATACCTTGCTACATAGACGCACATTTGGAAGGCTGGGGGACTACAGCTTTCTCCAAAATATCACTTTTTGGGCATTTTTTTCTTACATGCAACTCTTTACAGGGTGACCGAGAAATTAGTACACATAATTTTTCTTATCGTAAATTTAGAAAACTTATTAGTAACGTATTGTAACTTAATGTGTGTAAATGATAATAATTAACAATTTTTCATTCTTATGATGCAAATGATAGGAGTCGACTTATTTTCTTAGTTCTAAATCTTTTACACTTTGAAGATGAAATCTGAATGAAATGAAACATTATAAGAAAAGTATTCTGGCTCATCTTAAGTGGTGAAAAATATTCCTGTTTTGTGCCCTTATTTTCTTTGTCTTGAAACTGAACGTACAAACGGATGTTAAAATATACTGTAACTAAAAATAACTGGCTGATTTTCAATGTTGGAAAATACCCTTACCGGCGTATTTTCTTAGTTTTGAACATTTTTTACAGGGTAGATTTAATTCAGCGCCATCTGCCCCTCAATGTAGCAAAGCTCGCCGGCTGCCACTCTATACGGGTCATATACTCATTGATAATAGGTAGTCTGTAGTGGGTTAAGGTTTATTTAGAATTTTAATGTAGTTAGTATGTAGGAGATAATCAGAAGAAATGCAAAACTTCTTTTTTTGTCAAAATTTCTTAATAAAACAAAACGTTAATTGTCTTGAAAGGGTAAATAAAATATCTTCATGCAAGAGAGTTTTTTTTGAACGAAGCAAATCTATTTTATAATATGAGATATTTTGCCTTCTGTCAATGCAATATTCTAAGAAAATAAATGGATCCATTTTGGATCTGATACCTTTCTAGCTAGCCTATTAGCACACTTTAAATGAACTTCATGATATATCAGCTGCGAAAACTCACTATCTCAAAAAATTTAATTGTTGGAAAATCGCAAAAAACTTTTTCACTTACCATAAGAAGCTGTGGTAATTTAAAACTTTAAATATATTTTTTTATTATTTGTAATTCGAATTTCGACTTACTTCAACTACGTATCAATAGTGAGTGCCAAGCTGCAAAAATCTTATTTTAAAAAGCTCTTACGAAGTTTTTGGTAACAAATTATTGAGAAAAATGTGATCTACTATATTCCGAAAACCGCATCTTAAAGCGATGCTCCGTTAAAAGGTAAGCATTTAATAAATTTTTTAATTATCATAAGACTGTTATTAGAAATAATGGATTTTGAACAAAATCTAATCCGCTCGTTACAGTGTCGAACACTATTTTATCTAAATATTTTAGACATACAATATATATGTTTTGAACTGGTGCAATTTGACTTAATTTTACAATTTTGTTTTTTGTATAGCTATATACATTAAAAAAAATTTTAGAGAAAAGAAGAAGGCCTAGAAAAAATTCGTTGAATTGGGAATGCGCAACTACGGCGCCGATATTTAAATTTTATGATTTTTTTTTTTATTTTCGCTCGATCTTTATTATTATTTAAACCTCTAGTGATTTTCATAAATTCCATATAGCAGCGGCTATAGTTTGGAGTAGCGCCACTTCTTTTCAATTTAATAAAATTGTATCTCGTGGGGTGTGTGGAATTTTTTAAGTACGCCACTGCCTAGGAACAGCCTTTGTTTACCGCTATTTTCATTAACTTTGTGGCCTACTTTTTAAATTGACATGTATTTGTTAATAAAGAATTTTTAAATTAAAAAATAAGATTTTTTATTTACTACTTACTAAAATTTCTTGAATATTTATATGCCTTTAAGAGTTGAATTCTTTTTGATTGATAGGGTCTTTTTTAAATATAATTTCTATTGAATTTTTATTTACTGTATAAGCTTATGTTACATTATGTAATAAATAGCGTTTTTAATTTGAAATTCAAAATTAAAAAAAATAAATGAAAAGACCTGTGCATTTTTTAAAAGTTATAATAAAAAATCATTTTAATTTTAAAATGTATTTTAATTCTGAAAATCAAAAACGTGGTTTTAATTTTTAAATGCAAGATTTAAGAAAGAAAATGTGTTTATAAAATTAAATAAAATATTAATAAAAAATAATTTTATGTGGTATCATTATATTTCGTTCATCAAATTATATTTAGTTTTGAAATAGTTTTTCCAGGTGCAAATATATTTTTATATGTATATTTTTACCTTTTTAGCCAGCGCAGTAATGGCTAGAGAAGGTATTATATTCGACGAAATTTTTTTTTTCAGATAACGCCGAAAATGTGTTATTTGGGTGTATTTTGAACTATCTTAGCAATAGCGTTGTGATGTCTGTGTGTGTGTGTGTGTATGTCGGTCCGTAACACGATAGCTCCTAAACCACTCAATCGATGTGTTTATTGTATTACAATCTGGTCAATAAGACAAATTATTTTGTTTGTTTTTTCAATTTTTATAACACCACACAATTTATCACATTTTAAGTTGTTAATAATTTTTTTTTACCAAATTTTAAAGCCTCAAATTTTTACCTTAGTTTGTGCAAACATTACAAAATTAACTTCTTGTTATTTCTTTACGGACCCTTCGACTCAAAAAGAAGAAAACCTTAAAAACTATTTAGTTTGATGTATAAAAATTCAATTACTGACATATTTTTAATCATTGTTTTAAACTTTATATATTTAATAGGGGTATTCCTTAAAAGCTCCCTTTTAGAAAATATATACTTTAACTTCTAGAAAATTTGTTCGGACACAAAAACTGCTAAAATAGCATCATATATAACCCAAAAATACCCTCGAAGGAGGTCCCAAGCAAGGTTTTTATACATTTACACAGGTTACCTACATAATTTAAAAGTCCCTTGAACCTGACTGCCCAACTGTATTCAGCCTGTCGAAAAGTATAAAGACCTTGGGTCAAGACCTATGTACCTTAGCCTCGACTTAACCCTTGTAACGTTTTCGTTTCGCTTCTTGAGTTTGAGAACGCCTCAAGTAGAAGTATAATATGCATTCGGCATATAAGGAACGCCGGGCTTTTAAGACTTGTTTTTGTACTAATACCTATTGTTTAGTTTTTAGGTTAACTGTACAAGAAATAGCTGATTATTCGAAAATGAGTTTTGGGAGGATTTTGAAGACAAGGACAATGTTAGATCAGTTTTTATAGAACCACCGGAACGCAAGAACCTATCAGATGAAGATTCCGGCAAACAAGATGCTGGGGGGCATTAGATAACCTATCAGGGAAACAGTTGAAAGCTGGTGGTGATATTGTTATGGTAAGTGGACAAAGATTAGGAAACGAAGATGATGAGGAAGAAGATGATATTCCAGATAATGTACCATTATCCACGTTTATGAGTATAAGTTTTGCCAGAAATAAGGAACAAATGCAATGGTTGTTAAAATCCGATTTGCTAGATAAAAATATAGACTTTTTGGTACAAGAAAGCAATAAGTATGCTCTGTATAAAAACTGCCCCAACCCAAATATTACTCATGAAGAAATTAAATGTTTTTTGGGCATATTAATTGTCTCAGGGTATGACAAAAAACCTTCAACAAAAAGTTATTGGGACTCTAATGAAGACCTCAGAAACATAGGAGTTTATAAGGCAATGCGACTTAATAGATTTATAGAAATCATAAAAAATATTTACACTGTTCGGATAACCTCAACTTAGCTCCTAACGACAGAATGGCAAATTTGCGTCCTCTTATAGGTAAAATAAAGAACAATTTTTAAGGCACTTTATACCAACGAGAGAAGTTTGTTATGACGAGAACATGATAGAGTATTATGGTCGCCATGGATGCAAACAATTTATAAGAGGAAATCCAATTCGGTTTGGATACTTGCCTTATCGTTTTTATTTTGATAATTTATTTACTTCTGTAAAGTTTTTGTCATACCTAAAACAACTTGGTTATGAGGGAACCGGTACCATTAGAGAAAACAGATTGCCTAACAGTTTTCTAGTGTCAAAAATATGAAAAAAACAGAGCGTGGAGATTTTGATTATGCCTTCAATGAAAATAAATCAATTTCTATAGCTAGATGAAAGGGTAATTCTGTGGTAACTGTTTGCTCGATTATACATCCAGTTCACCCACTGTCGAGTGCTCAAAGGTACTCGGCTGCCCAAAAAAGAAAAATTAGTATAAGGAAACCCCTTTGCATAGAAAAATATAATGAATTTATGGGGGGCACTGATCAAATGGACGCCAATATAAACGCATATCGAATAGGTGTAAGAGGTAAAAAATGATGGTGGCCAATTTTTACGTGGCTAATAGATTCAGTAGTACAAAATGCATAGGTTATACATAAAATACATCATCCTGATGCCTCGTAACTCAGTTTTCGACGGGCAATTGCTCAAACTTATCTAAAAAGATTTCAAAATTTACCCAAATCTACTGGAAAAACCAGCGGTTTTTCTAATGACTCAAAAATTTCGCCGGATATTCGCCTCGATGGAAAACACCACTTGGTTCAATATATACCCCTGATAAAAAAAGGCGAACGTATATGGGACTAAATCATCAAGGCAGCTCTGTGCGAACCCAATTTGCAAAATGTGATGCAGGCCTGTGTATTGACTGCTTCCTTAGTTTTTATTCAAAATAGTGACTTTTAATTCTATATTTTTGCTAAATAAAAAGTTTTTAATTACCAAAATTTTATTTTCAAGTATTTTTGCAGCTTAAGGGACCAGCGTTCCATATATGGAACGGCCGCTATTTTGAAAACACGACCAGATACAAAAAAAAATTGTTATAAACACTTGTTAGTTTTGTTATTTAAAGTAAGTTATTAGACAATTTAACAACGATTTGTATGATTATAAAATCTGGTTCCTAATGGGTTAAGGAGGTCTTGAGTGCAGAGGACTTCTCAAGGAGCGACTATAAATTCGACGGCAGAAGTATTACCTGCCTACCATTGATTTCTCTAAGGAATAATAAGCATGGTTATAACAAAGACACGTCTTATAAATGCCGAAGGAAGTAAAAGTATGGCTTGGGTTGCCTCTCTTAGAACTTTATAGAAATCCGTCAATTAGGGTGCATACCTAATTTAGTCTCAATTTTCTATTTACGAAATTAAACAGCAAAAATCAATTAAATTCGGTACGTTATATGAAGTCCGATATCGGATTGAATCTCCAAAAAATGTTATCGCTTTTTGAACAGTAAGTCAGTTAAGTTAGAATGCCCTCGCTGTACTTGATCGTACCAGACATCCCACTGGTTCACTGTATTCGGCATAATATGGGTGGGCTAAAACAGCGGTCTTAAAACAAAATTATTTAAGAATCCTTCTACTCGAGATTCATGCCCAGAAATATGTCGAAACAGAAAATTTGACATGGCGTAATTAGTTTAAACCTGGAAGACACAATTTTAACGGTAATGAATTATGATTTTTTTTTGCAAGCCAATACAATAGCGCATCTGTCGCCGTCGCGATAATTAAAATAGATTATCGGCGTCTTAAAATATGACACTTCAAAGTAGCACCACTTTTTGACAAATTTTGATGGTTTTTTGGCAAAAACTCAAAAAGTACCAAACGAATCTAAACATTTTTTTCTGATATTTATAGATCTTGGTAGGCCCTATCGATAAAGTTTTTATAAATTTTTCATTTTGACGTCTCTGTTTCCAGATATAGGCAAATATTTGAAATTTAAAAAAATGTTGTTTTTTAAAAACACAGGTACTTATTGGTGTGGGTGACCTCTAAAGCCACAAATAATTTTTTTATTGTAGAAATGGGTTCAATCATGGGCTGTCAAGTCACCGGAAGTCGAGCAAAAAAATAGCTTCTGAGATATGACCCTTCAAAATTTTACATAAAAACGCTGATATCTCAAAAACGACTAAACCGATTCCGATTTGGTTTTTGATTTTCACAATAAGACCGACTTTGCTATGATTCCTATAGAATTTTTTTTTATTTTTCCCCACTTTGAAAAAAGTTGAGGGGGGAGGTACGCTAAAAACTAGATTTAAAAAAAAGAGTTAGTCCACTTTTTCGATGCTGGGTATCTTCTTTTTAAAACGTGTATCTTGTATTAATTGTATTTTATAAAAATTACGTGTTTATGTCCGTTTGACTGATTTTTAATCTGTATGTTGTTTTAGACTATTTTTAATGTTTTTAATTTTTTATTTTTGTGTGTTCCAGTTTTTATTTGTTTCAAAGATGATTCTTAACTGTCTGTAAGTATTTTTTAGCATATTTTATTTTAAATATTATAATTTAAATATTATAATATTATTATATTTTTTCATTATTCTTACTTAGGCCAGACCACTTGATAATGGTTTTTTAAAAACCGAAACGCGTCGTGATTAGACAATAAAATATTTGTGAAGTAAGCAGGACTTTTCCTTTCTTCTCCTTTAACAATGGTTCAAGGACTTCACCCTGGAGAAATCTACAATTCATCGGTATAAAAATGCCTTAGCGGGTCATATTTCTATAAACAATCTTGAATTCATGAATTTAAGCTAATCAGACACTTTTATTGTTAGCAATCTTTGAACATTTTCGTTGTATTTTTCCTTCATCCTTATGTAAACCAATTTAAAAGTGTAAATTATTTTTAATAGCTAATATGATGTTTGAAACTAATTCAAGTACCTACAGTGTTACAGAGAGATCACGCGTGTATATTCGTAATTAATTCGCAGAACAAATTAACGCTTTGACACGTAATTCGGCATAAAAACCATTCACAATAAACTGCAGGGCCATGGTGTGTATAACATGCAATTGGTTATTTAAAAATAAACTATAAAAGTTTGTTAGATTCCAAGCAAAGCAGTTATCAAACAAACAAAATACATAAGAAACCAATAGTAGAGTTAAAGCCGCTTCTATCGTGTCAACCCGTGTGCACTTCATTGCTAAAATGTAAGACACAATTTAAATCATTTCTTACATCCTAAGAATGCAAAATCGACTAGTCGTCCAAAAATCGTCGTGTGCAGGGGGTGGGGGGGTAGTTTTTAAAAAAAATTGGAAATTTTTTTTTTTGCATTTTTTGAATCTACAAGGTGTGCTCATGACTCCACCAAAAGCATATAGTAATATTACTATCAGAAACATTTATTTCTCAATGTTGAAAATATCGTTCCCAATGCTTTTATATGGAGTTCCCTATTAAACAATTGCTCGCCCTGAAAACGCATATTTTTAATAATTTATAACTTGTCATAACTCGAGAACTCTTTGCTTAATCAAAAAAACACCTTGTGTAAACTTTGTGTATCAAAGATCAGGGATTACAATGATTTTTGAAAAATGTCAATCGGACGCATAGTTTTTTTTTTAAAGTAGTAAAGAGTGATGCCATGACGCGGCAGACACTGACATGCGACGAAGGGTCAGATATTTTACAAATGCACGGCGGGCTAGACGAAACGTGACTCTATGTCTTGAGACAAGTCGAGACACACATAAGTTCGTTTTTCGTTTAACTCTCGCGGTTACAGATGTTTAAGTTACTTACTTGGTTTTTTGCTGGTAAATTGCGTTATGTATACATGTTGTGCTTGTTTGATTTGGCCGTGAAGGGCCAAATATGAAAGGCTAGGCGTGAAAAAAAGGAAAATTTAGTTCTATATAAGAATGTGACTCTCGGCCCTACGGGCCTAAGGGAGATATTCAATATATTAGTATGTAACTCTTGGCCATACGGTCCTCCAGTTGTCCATATTCACTATATTAGTATGTGACTCTCGGCCCTACGGGCCTCCGGGAATCCATATTTAAAAGGGAAACTACCCGCGACCAGTTTAATTCTATATTATAATGTGCCTCTCGGCCCTACGGGCCTCCATTTTATGTCTATATTAGTATGTGACTCTCAGCCCTACGGGCCTTTGGGAATCCATATTTGAAATTGAAACTACGCGCCTCCTGTTAAATTTGATATTGGAATGTGACTCTCGGGGGCCTCCAATTTATTTCTATATTAGTATGTGACTCTCGGCCCTACGGGACTCCAATTTATTTTTATATTAGTATTTGACTCTCGGCCCTACAGGCCTACGGGAGTCCATATTCACTATATTAGTATGTGACTCGGCCCTACGGACCTCTGGGAATCCATATTTGAAAGGGAAACTACGGGCCTCCCGTTAAATTCTATATTGGAATCGAGACTTGATTTGAGCCCCCCACTCCCTGCTATAGGCATAATATGTGAAAACTGAAAATTTAACATGGTGTAATTAGTTTACACCTGGAAGACACAATTTTAACGGTAATAAACTATGTATTTTTTTTACAAGCCTACACAAAAGCGCATCTGTCGCCGTCGAGATAATTAAAATAAATTGTCGGCGTCTTAAAGAAAAGAAGCACCACTTTTTGGCAAATTTTGATGGTTTTTTGACAAAAACTGAAAAAGTACCAAACTAATCTAAATACTCTGCCAATATAGGGGCCCCTAAGCTCACACTAGGTACTATAGTTATAGTGTACGTGTGAGCTAATATAACTAAAAACTGAAATATATTTTATTTAACTCCAGACTAAATTACCTTTTGTTTGATACCACACAAGCCATGTTTTAACTTAAACTAAAATTTTTGAAATCTACCCCCACCCTTAAAAAAGACAAAAAACTAAAATGTATTTTGTTAAACTCCGGACTCAATTACCTTTCGTTTGATATCACACACGCCATATTTTCACTTAAACTCTAATTTTTAAAATATACCCCCACCCTTTTTTTTTAAATAAATTAAAATGTATTTTGTTTAACTGCAGACTCAATTACCTTTCGTTTGATATCACACACGCCATATTTTCACATAAACTCTAATTTTTGAAATCTACCTCCACCCTTTTATTTGGTTTCTATTCGGTGGATTTTGTTCATTTTTAAATGGGACCATCTCGACCCAAGACCCAGCCTAGGTACCAAATTTCATTAAAATCGGCCAAGCCGTTTTTGAGTTATGCGCGTTGGTCGTTACAGACATACAGACAGACAGACAGACATACAGACAGACAGACAGACAGACAGACAGACAGACAGACAGACAGACAGACAGACGGCGCAACAAAAAAGTTTCAAAATCATCTAAAACGCAAAGATATATAAAAATTTTTGAAATCGGAGCAACTTTTTTTTTCTCGAAAAAATTAGGATCACCATAGCTCACACTACTATAGTATAGTATATGTGTGAGCTAAAATTTTTCTCTGATGTTTATAGATCTTAGTAGGCCCTATCGTTAAAATTATTATAAATTTTTCATTTTGACGTCTCTGTTTAGAGATATAGGCAAATAATTGAAATTTAAAAAAATTCTGTGTTTGAAAAACACAGGGACCTATTGCGCGTCAATACACTAAGTGGGTGACATCTAAAGCCACATAAATTTATTTTGTTATCGTAGAAATAGGTTCAATCAAGGGCTGTCTAGTCACCAGAAGTGATGCAGCAAAATCGTTTCTAAGATATAAATTGTCAAAATATAACCAATTTAAGGTTTTTTATATTTTAGGAGCCCTGGAGAGGAGGGGTGCGACCTACAAAAAAGTTTATTTAAAGTTTTTTTGTTAATTTGACAGTAAAAATAATTTCTGTTATTAAAAAATTAAATTTTTGTATTTTTTTTTGGCCTGATGACGTCACTTACATAAACGGTGCCAGCGAGTGCTTTTATTCGAGATTTAAACTTATCGTAGAGCTCTGAAATTTGGCACACTAATAGGCATCGACAAACTAAATCAAAATGGATTCTTGCATTTTTTCGATTTGACCCTATACGGGCTTCCGGGAATCCATACTTGAAAGGGAAACTACGCGCCTCCCGTTAAATTCTATATTAGAATCGAGACTTTTGATTTGAGCCCCCCACTCCCCGCTTTAGGCATAATGGGGGCAATTCTTTACATTTCAAAAAATCTGGCGAAATTTGAAAGAATCTGAAAAAATCTGGAGGTTAAGATTTCTCGTTTAAAAGGCAATTTTTAAACTTAAAAACTTACCTAAAAGGAAATTTCCCAATTTTTGTTAGTTGTAGCTTTACGATATAATATATTTCTTTTAGTAAAAAGGCCTAATTCGTTCTAAATTTTTAATTTAAAAATTGCAAATAAATTCGGAACAGAAAACCACTAACCACAGGAACTGAAATTTCAAATAACGTCAAATTCTTTCAGATTTGTAATTCCTAATCGTTTTTTTTATGAGGTCAGCTATGTTTACTTTCTTTCTTTGTTTTCCACGGCAATATTAACAAAGAGGGACTAACTTCATGTAGTGGAAGGGTCGCTACAAAATTTGCTCCACGCTGTTGCCACCGTTATATTTAAACGGATTTTTATGGGAAAGTCAAAATATATATTTAAAATCCGCCAGAAAAATCTGACTAAGTGGTGACCCTGGTCAAATTATTGAAGTGGTGATAATTTTTTTACTTTTGTTATCAAAGCTAGGCACGTAGATAGTTTTTTCTTCTGGTGGGGGGTCCTCCCATATAGAAACTGCTGTTATTCAGTGACGGCCCATAAGATTTTGGATAGGGTAGTCACAAATACTTGCTACAGTCAGTCTAGGACACCTGGGCGCCGCCAACTCGGCGCCGTCAACTGGGCGCCGCGCCGGGCCAACTCGGCGCCGGACGAAAAAAATTTTTTTTGATAAAATGGGCAGATGAAAAACAAAATAGATGTATTTTTATACAAAAGCATCTCCTTTACACAATTTTTTTGAAATTTGCTTTTGTTAAGTAAAGCTAAATCCATTAAGTCGAGTGTTGAAATTAGGTAGGTGTAGTGTTTGGTAACCTGGTAACACTACAATTTACGTTTTTTATTACAACAAAGGCGGATCCAAAATGGCGGATTTCTTTATTACAAGCTTTTATTTCATTTCACCTGTATGTATGTATGTGGGTATGTATGTATGTAATCAAATCTTGCAACTCATATTTGAAGAACTTCCAAACATCCGATTAACTTAAAATTTCGCATAGCGTTTTAGTTCCGATGACAATATAATAATGTGGTTTCATCGGGTACCTACCTCCCCCCTAACGTGGGCGGTGGAAAGGGGGTAAAACTTTAGTTTGTCCGATTTCCACCCAAATTGGTATCTGGGGGTTTTTGAGGATGAGAATTACGAATTTTTGATCAGATTACAAAAATTCAATATGGCGGATTCAAAATGGACGATTTAATTTCAAGTTTTTCTGATTACTTTCAACTGACTTCCACGTATCCGATTGAATTTAAATTTCGCATACCGTTATAGTTCCGATGCCAATCCAATAATGTGGTATCACTGACTGCCTACCTCACCCCTAACCTGGAGGGCGGAGAAGGCGTAAAATTTTAGTTTGTTGGATTTCCACCAAAATTGGTATCTGGGGGTTTTTGAGGATGAGGATTACGAATTTTTGATCAGATTACAAAAATTGAATATGGCGGATTCAAAATGGACGATTTTATGTCAAGTTTTTCTGATTACTTTCAACTGACTTCCACGTATCCGACTGCCTACCTCCCCTCTAACGTGGAGGGCGGAGAGGGGGTAAAATTTTAGTTTGTATTTTGTTTAGTATCAAATCGTTGGACGGCCTTCTCATCGAAGACTTAGATATTTCAAAATTGACAGGAAAGACTCCCTGCAATATCGATGAGCTAGCTGAAATGCATAGACTTATTCAAATCTAAAAATTAAAAAATAAATTAAAAAAAAAAAACTTTTTGAAAACAAGCTTTTATAAAATGGACTAAAAAGCATAAAATAATTTTTTGAATGTCTGATATCAAAATAATAAAAGCGATGGGCGTATTTAATATTAGGTAAATGCCTTTCCATGCGCATTTGGTGGATCGTCCACAACCGATGATGGGCCAACTCTTCTTTTTTAATGTGACAAAATAAATCGACACACTGCCGGTCGCGGATGATCTGCCTAATATGAAGCAGGCATAATAATGTCCATCCATATCGGAAAAATGTAAGGGTAGCTTGAGTAGGGTTGGGTTGGGTTAAATTATCTACCTTTATATTTCCCTGCTATAATATAATGAACTTGGATTTTCACTGAAACTTCGAGTTAACAAGGCTAAAACAAAAACGGGTAAATTTCCTATAATGCGCCCATCTCTTTTATTATTATGAGATCAGAACACTTTAAAAAATTATTTTACGCTTTTTAGTCCATTTTATAAAAGTTTGTTTTCAAAAAGTTTTTTTTTCTACATTTATTTTTAAACCGATTTTTATCAGACTTGAAAGTTTGGAGTGCCTGAGATCACTTAATACAGTTTTATCCTCAAATTAACAAAATTCAAAATGGCGAATCCAAAATGGCGTATTTTCTTATTTACTCACCGATTTGTCTCAAACTTGAAATATTACATTGCTTAAGGTCATTTAATACAACTTTTTACTCAAATTCAACTTTTAAAAAATTCAAAATGGCGAATTCAAAATAACGAACTTTTTTATTGATTAACGGATTTGTCTCATACTTGAAAGCTTACAGTGCAATGTTACTTAAAACAATTTTTTACTTAAACTTAGAATAATCAATCAAGAAAAAATAAAACATTTCAACTAAGAATAACTATTACTTAGCAGAGAAAAAAGTTGAACTTAGCCAAAACGACATAGTTTTGGTGAATATTTTTAATTTAACAATCTTTTAAAATGAATCAAAAATTATATTCAGCGACGATAAACACCACAAAATTCTAAATTTAATATAAATCGATTCCTAAATAAAATACCATTTTCTTTTAAGGTTGACTTAAAAATTGTATTAAGTAACCTTAAGCACTGCAATCTTTCAAGTTTGAGACAAATCCGTAAGTAAATAAGATAAGCCGCCATTTTGGATTCGCCATTTTGAATTTTTTATAAGTTTAAGTCAAAATCATAGTGACTTGAAACACCGCCAATTTCTATATTTGATGTACACATCGGTTCATAAATAAGAAAGTCCGCCATTTCGGATCGGCCATTTTGAATTTTTTAAGTTTGAGAATAAAACTGTATTAAGTGTTCTCAGGCACTGCAAACTTTCAAGTTTTAGACAAATCGGTTAGTAAATAAGAAAATCCGCCATTTTGGATTCGCCATTTTGAATTTTTTGATTTTGAGGATAAAACTGTATTAAGTGATCTGAGGCACTGCAATCTCAAGTTTCAGACAAATCGGTTTAAGAAGAAAGAAATCCACGATTTTGAATCCGTCATTGTTGTAATAAAAAACGTAAATTGTAGTCTTACCAGGTTACCAAACACTACAACTACCAAATTTCAACACTCGACTTAATGGATTTACCTTTACTTAACAAAATCAAATTTCAAAAAAATTGCGTAAAGGATTTTTTAAAGATGTTTTTGTATTAATAATATATTTTGTTTTTCATCTGCACATTTTATCAAAAAAAAATATTTTAGTACGGCGCCGAGTTGGCCCGGCGCCCAGTTGTCCCATTCCGGCTACAGTCGCCGCCGGCGGAAGATTACAGTGTCAGTATTCTTGAAATCTCCCCGAGGAGTACTCCCTCAAAATCAGGTGAAAGTCAAACTGCGCAGGCGATGTCACTTGATTTCCGCATCTCTGTTGGTCCTCGCTCGAATTTCGAGGAGTACTCGCTCGGGGAGATCTCAAGAATAACGACACAGGGGTGCCACGACCAATTTTCATCTAAAAGGTGTTATTGCTGGGTTTATACAGATAAAAATAAATATTAATC
Organism: Aspidapion aeneum; assembly: GCA_963576565.1. NCBI lineage: Eukaryota > Metazoa > Arthropoda > Insecta > Coleoptera > Brentidae > Aspidapion > Aspidapion aeneum. The sequence goes on from OY755040.1 coordinate 39,851,128, forward strand.
GGTTTAAAAATAAAGAAATCCGCGATTTTGAATCCGTCATTGTTGTAATAAAAAACGTAAATTGTAGTCTTACCAGGTTACCAAACCCTACAACTACCAAATTTCAACACTCGACTTAATGGATTTACCTTTACTTAACAAAATCAAATTTCAAAAAAATTGCGTAAAGGATTTTTTAAAGATGTTTTTGTATTAATAATATATTTTGTTTTTCATCTGCACATTTTATTTAAAAAAATATTTTAGTCCGGCGCCGAGTTGGTCCGGCGCCCAGTTGTCCCATTCCGGCTACAGTCGCCGCTGGCGGAAGACTACAGTGTCAGTATTCTTGAAATCTCCCCGAGGAGTACTCCCTCAAAATCAGGTGAAAGTCAAACTGCGCAGGCGATGTCAATTGATTTCCGCATCTCTATTGGTCCTCGCTCGAATTTCGAGGAGTACTTGCTCGGGGAGATCTCAAGAATAACGACACAGGGGTGCCATGACTAATTTTCATCTAAAAGGTGTTATTGCTGGGTTTATACAGATAAAAATAAATATTAATCGGTTTAAAAATAAATAAATCCGCGATTTTGAATCCGTCATTGTTGTAATGAAAAACGTAAATTGTAGTCTTACCAGGTTACCAAACACTACAACTACCAAATTTCAACACTCGACTTAATGGATTTACCTTTACTTAACAAAATCAAATTTCAAAAAAATTGCGTAAAGGATTTTTTAAAGATGTTTTTGTATTAATAATATATTTTGTTTTTCATCTGCACATTTTATCAAAAAAAAATATTTTAGCCGGCGCCGAGTTGGCCCGGCGCCCAGTTGTCCCATTCCGGCTACAGTCGCCGCCGGCGGAAGATTACAGTGTCAGTATTCTTGAAATCTCCCCGAGGAGTACTCCCTCAAAATCAGGTGAAAGTCAAACTGCGCAGGCGATGTCACTTGATTTCCGCATCTCTATTGGTCCTCGCTCGAATTTCGAGGAGTACTTGCTCGGGGAGATCTCAAGAATAACGACACAGGGGTGCCATGACCAATTTTCATCTAAAATGTGTTATTGCTGGGTTTATACAGATAAAAATAAATATTAAAATGGGTGTGTGTGTGTGGTGTGTGTGTGTGTGTGTGTGTGTGTGTGTGTGTGTGTGTGTGTGTGTGTGTGTGTGTGTGTGAGTGTGTGTGTGTGTGTGTGTGTGTGTGTGTGTGTGTGTGTGTGTGTGTGTGTGTTTGTGTGTGTGTGTGTGTGTGTGTGTGTGTGTGTGTGTGTGTGTGTGTGTGTGTGTGTGTGTGTGTGTGTGTGTGTGTGTGTGTGTGTGTGTGTGTGTGTGTGTGTGTGTGTAAAGTGTGGTGTGTGTGTGTGTGTGTGTGTGTGTGTGTGTGTGTGTGTGTGTGTGTGTGCAGTTACATATAGAAAGTCGAAACCACAAAATGTTTATTTAAAAATATCTCAATTACAGAATGTCAATATGCGAAATAGCAGAATTACAAAATGTTGATAGTCCAAAATATCAAAAGCTTGGGTTATTAGATGTAATAATAAAAACTAACCTGACCAGATCAGGTGCTTTTTTTTGTGTAATAAACCTAACCTGATCCCCCCCTTAGGTACCACTTTGCACATTACGTTGTAAGAATTTTTCGTAATAATATTTCAACAACATATCTAAACAGTGAAACACAACTTGTGAACGGTCCCTTTGTTTGTTTCACTTGGGATCGATGAATTGGCAAGAGTGGCAGCATTTCATAACTGACAGTCCCCTTGGTGTTCTGTAACTGACAGTTGTCAAATGTGCCAGAAAGAAAAACCGTTGTATGATGAGGTGCCCGGAAAAATACAATTTATTAAGAACTTGTGGATTATCAGTAGCCGAGTTTTAAGGTAGGTTTTAGATTAAATTTTCCCGCATATTTTACATTTTTGGGTTTTTCCAAATTTCCTAAGTTGGCCCATTACCGTGTGGTGTAAGACGTTTTACACAAAGCTGAAACTGCAATGTTGCCAAGATCTACGCCTAAAATCTGTCGTTTCACATTTAGTCAGATTATTTCAAATTATTTCAAATTTTAAAGAATTGCCCCCAATATGTCAAAACAGAAAATTTGACATAGCATAATTAGTTTACACCTGGAAGACACAATTTTAACGGACGCATCTGTCGTCATCGAGATAATGAAAATTAATTGTCGGCGTCTTAAAATATGACACTTTAAGTAGCACCACTTTTTGGCAAATTTTGATGGTTCTTTGGCAAAAACTCAAAAAGTACCAAACTAATCAAAATTTTTTTCTCTGATGTTTATAGATCTTCGTAGGCCATATCGATAAAGTTATTATAAATTTTTCATTTTGACGTCTCGAGATATAGGCAAATAATTGAAATTGAAAATAATGCTGTTTTTTAAAAACGCAGGGACCTATTGCGCGTCAATGCACTAAGTGGGTGACATCTAAAGCCACAAATTAATATTTTTACCGTAGAAATAGGTTCATTCAAGGGCTGTCAAGTCACCGGAAGTCGAGCAAAAAAATAGTTTGAGATATGACCCTTCAAAGTTTTACATACAAACGCTGATATCTCAAAAACAACTAAACCGATTCCGATTTGGTTTTTGGTTTTCTTAATAAAACCAACATTGCTATGATTCTTATAGAAAAAATTTTCGGTTTTCCCAACATTGAAAAAAGTGGAGGGGGGAGGTACCCTAAAAGCTTGATTTTAAAAAAATAGTCCACTTCGGGGGGGGGGGAGGGGAGAGTCACATACTAATATAGAAATAAATTAGAGGTTCGTAGGGCCGAGAGTCACCTTCTAATATAGAACTAAATTTTCCTTTTGTTCACGCCTAGCCTTTGATATTTGACCTTTCACGGCCAAATCACACAAGCACAACATTTATACATAACGCAATTCACAAGCAAAAAACCAAGTAAGTAACTTAAATATCTGTAACCGCGAGAGTTAAACGAAAAACGAACTTATGTGTGTCTCGACTTGTCTTAAGACATAGAGTCGCGTTTCGCCTGGCCCGCTGTGCATTTGTAAAATATCTGACCCTTCGTCGCATGTCAGTGTCTGCCGCGTTCGTTGCATCATGGCGTCACTCTTTGCTACTTTAAAAAAAAACTGTGCCTCCGATTGACATTTATCAAAAATCATTGTGATCCCTGATCTTTGATACACAAACTTTACAGAAGGTGTTTTTTTGATTAAGCAAAGGGTTCTCGAGTTATAACAAGTTATACATTATTATAAATACGCGTTTTCAGGGCGAGCACTTGTTTAATAGGGAACTCCATATAAAAGCATTGGGAACGATATTTTCAACATTGAAAAATCAATGTTTCTGATAGTAATATTACTATATGCTTTCGGTGGAGTCATGAGCACACTTTATAGATTCAAAAAATGCAAAAAAAAAATTTCCAAATTTTTTGAAAAACTACCCCCACCACCCCCTTCACACGACGATTTTTGGACGACCAGTCGATTTTGCATTCTTAGGGTGTAAGAAATGATTTAAATTGTGTCTTACATTTTAGCAATGAAGTGCACACGAAAATCGGTCCTAGAAGCCTTTTACGCGCTTTTAAACTCTACTACAAGCTAAGCCATTGAAAAAGCAGAAACGCTACGCATGTCTCGCAGCCGACACGAAGTGGCGACTTGAAGTGAAAGCATGATTTTTATGTTTGCTAGAGTTGAGTCAAGTTGATTTGCGGTTTCAAGAACTGACTTTGTCACTGTGACTCGTCTGTCGCAGTCACGGTCTGCTTCAGTCCGAACGAAATTGCACTGACGTTTAGTCACATTCTGGCACTAACCGCCCCGATCAAACCCCCTCGACACCTTTGGCGTCCCAGCATAAAGTCGCGATCGTGAGTACTAAGGACACTCATCGTAAAGGCAAGCGTTATAGGAAGCGAAGCCAACGTCAGGCTTTCTATTTTTTGTATATTATTTTTGACATGTTTTCCTCGGTTTTGCATTGGCGGTTCGGTTTTATTTTAAAGATGTTGATTTACAGAGTATGAAGGTACCTAAACTATATATATTTATGTAATTAGAATTAAAAAGTTATGCTGCAAACTATCTTAAAACTGTATTATTATTAAATAGATCTTTACACTGTGTTAAAACCACATTTTTAAAATAAGAACGAGCCGCCATTGCGAAACCGAGGAAAACATGTCAAAAATTATAACCCAAAAATAGAAAATCAGAGTGAGGCTTGGCTACCTATAAAGCTTGCTTTACGATGAGTGACCTTAGTGAATACCCCGAACAGTTATACCCGGTTTAAACCTATGCGTGCTCACCCTGAGTCAAAAATCGCCTTAGGTGACGCTGCATTTAAAACTGGTGCAAATCTATGTCCCGTCACGTGAGACGTTTTTTGAATCAGGGTAGGCAGGCATAGGTTGAACCTAGGCTTTACACTCGGTTTCCACCTATGCGTGCCCACTCTGATTCAAAAAACGCATTAGGTGACGTTGCATTAAAATGTTTTGAATCAGGATGGGCACGCATAGGTGGAAGCTAGGCATTACTGAGTTACCATGACTGTTTGACGGCCAGCCCAGCGTATGGAACAATTTTCTAGATTGCGATGTCGCTATAGGTGTAGCTCCAAAAAATCACTGGTAATTGTAACCGTGACGCGACTGGAGCAGTCACGTCTTGTCACTGCTCCACTAAAATCACAGGTTGGCCCATCTCTAATCTTGGCCTCGATTCTGCTTAGCACGCCTGCCCTTTGGACTATGAATATATTAGATACCCATTGTACATACAATTTTTGGCATTTAAGTGGGTAATCGATACGAAGCTTAATTTTAAAATATTGCAGCTTTGATAAAGTCAGCAAATGGACTAAAGCAACATAGGGATTTTAATATTGCAGGTGGCTAGATAATTATATCTATAGATATACCAAGGATTAACACTGTGGGTATCCCATAGGTGGCTCCGGAATGAAACAGCGATGTTCAAAATAGCGGGTACTAAAATAGCGGTATCGAAAAAGCGACAATCAAAATAGCGATGTACTAAGAACGACTATTAAAATAGCGATATAACAAAATAGCAATGTTACAAAATAGCGACAATCAAACTAGCGATGTAACAAAATAGCGACGATATTTTTTCCAAAAACTTTTTTTCCTGGATCCTAGAGAATCCGAATTGGGTTTGGTTTGGATTCACACCCTCTAGGATTCCGAGAAAGAAGTCACGAAAGTTTTTTTTTTTATATGTTGGTTCGGTTCGGTTCAGTTTGGATTTACACCCTTTAGGATCCCGAGAAAGAAGTAATGCGCTATTTTGGCAACGCTATTATGACCTGCACGATTTTGACCTGCGCTATCTGGTACCACTGCCAAATAAAGTCTCGTCCAAATTTGCATTTTCAATATCGCTATTTTGATACATCGCTATTTTGATACATTGCTATTTTAATACCAGACACAACATAAGTATATGAGAAAGCTATACTGCAATAAAGAAGCCTGTTTAGAAAAAGAAAAAACTTATTAATTAGGTTTTTGGATAAAGCCGTGATCAAACGACTCGTGTACTTGGCGAATAATGGTTACTACGTATACTTGCCATGTCTTCTGAGTGGGGTATTTGTACAATTATTTGTCACTCGTTGGTTTTCCATTTGTGGTTGGTAAAAATGGGCCGAGTCAAAGGGCTCACGATTACACGATCGTACACTTGCTCATCTCTCTCGTAGTTGTAAATTGTACACGTTGTGTGAGCACCCTGCTTGCTATCGCAATTAGCAAAGCTCGTATACTTGCCAAATACGCAAATAATTGTGTATTTGCCAAGTACACGAGTCGTTTGAACCAACCTTAAAGCCGGAATCAAACGACTCGTGTACTTGGCGAATAATTGTTACTTGCGTATACTTGCCTGACTTGCCATGTCGTGTGAGTGGGTTACTTGTACAATTATTTGTCACTCCTTGGTTTTTCATTTGTGGTCAGTAAAAATGGGCCGAGTCAAAGGGATCACGATTACCCGTACACTTGAGTACTCTTGTATGTTCACGCTCTCGTACTTGTAAATTGTACACGTCGTGTGAGCGCTCTGCTTGCTATCGCAATTCGCAAAGGTCGTATACTTGCCAAGTACGTAAATAATTGTGTATTTGCCAAGTACACGAGTCGTTTGAGCCCGCCTTAAGAATAGAAATAACGGCTGACCACGATCTGAGCAAACATCGGCGGCCCGTGAAAGTTAAAATCAGGAAAAACACCGGAGCAGAAATTGTTTACCAGAGTTGACGGCAGAACAACCGAGCTCATGTTACGGCATCAATATTGTATTTTATTTTAAATCTGCGTAGTAGACAGTGCAATAAAATTAATTCGACTTGACATGGCAGGCGGCGCGGAGCAAGAATTCGCTTCTATTATTCATATCTAAGCATCTACTTAATTATTTTTTCTCTTTCTAAACAGGCTTCCCTATGGTCAGTATAGCTTTTTCCTATATGGTATATAATTTGCATACTTAAATTATTAGAATGGTTTCCATAATTTTTCCTAATGCACATGATATAAAAAAACCAGTATATACTGACTCCAGCTAATAATTTAATTTAACTGCGAAAGCTAGCAGAGCACGAGATTGCTTTGTCAAAAGGAAAATGGAATTTATTAATAATGCACAACACTAATTCACGTATCAGAGACTTTATACATAAGTATAGTAGGTATATACCGAGAAATAATTCTTAAAATTTTTGCGGAATTATACTACACGTCCCAACATACGACAAAGTGAACTTTTATTTACATTAACCCATTAATGCCCAGTGTTGCGATTTCGCAACATGTTTAAGTATAGGGTCACTGCTAGGCTTCCAGGATGCAGTGACCGTAGTTTAAGTAGTACACTTTATGATATCTAGCGGCCAAACATCAAACTAAATACATTTTAAATCGGCAAAGAGAATAACGGGTTTATTTATTATACTATTTATTATTTTAATTGAGTTAAATTTTTGTTTTTTAATACATGACATAATTTAACAATTAAGATTAGAATATCACTGTTGATAAAATTGTTCAAAAATCCTTGTATAAAGTTTTTGCTATATAAATACATTCATACATTTAAAGCCGACCATTGAACAGCTGGCGCTACGCTACTGCCTTATTCCAAAAATATATCATTGAGAGAGCAATGAACAACGAACTAGCTAAACTATTAGCTCACACTACTACTATAAGTAGTGTGAGCTATGGTGATCCTAATTTTTTCGAGAAAAAAAAAGTTGCTCCGATTTCAAAAATTTTTATATATCTTTGCGTTTCAGATGATTTTGAAACTTTTTTGTTTTGCTGTCTGTCTGTCTGTCTGTCTGTATGTCTGTCTGTCTGTATGTCTGTCTGTAACGACCAACCCGCATAACTCAAAAACCGCTTGTCCGATTTTAATGAAATTTGGTACCTAAGTTGGGTCTTGGGCCGTGATGGTTCCATTTAAAAATGAACAAAATCCACCGAACGCAAGCCAAATAAAAGGGTGGGGGTAGATTATAAAAATTAGAGTTTATGTGAAAATATGGCGTGTGTGATATCAAACGAAAGGTAATTAAGTCTGGAGTTAAAAAAATGAATTTTAGTTTATTTAAAAAAAAAGGGTGGGGGTAGATGTCAAAAATTAGAGTTTAAACGAAAGGTAATTGAGTCTGGAGTTAAACAAAATACATTTTAGTTTTTTCAAAAGGGTGGGGGGTAGATTAAAAAAATTTGAGTTTAAGTCAAAACATGGCTTGTGTGGTATCAAACGAAAGGTAATTGAGTCTGGAGTTGAATAAAATATATTTCAGTTTTTGATTATATTAGCTCACACTATAACTATAGTACCTAGTGTGAGCTTAGGTGCCCATAGATTGGTAGAGTTTTTTTTCTTGGCTAACACATTGCCCTTAAGACAAATAATTTTTTATTTTACTCAAGAACCACTTATACATGATGTTCTGCTATAAAAAATGGACCTCCTAGCCTGTGTAGTGGGATTAAGGAAAAAACTGAAAATGTGACAAAAGTCTATGTAGTTTCATGAGTAATTTAATTTTTAAGTTATCTTTGGTACTAAAAAAGTTTTTCGATGTGGAACATTATAAAAGGTGACCCTGTACATTGGTGGGATATTTTTAACATAAAGAGTTTATTCTATTCTTTTGAAAAATAAGAGTTTAAGCTATAAATTTGTAGATTACTTCCTATTGTAGTTTAATATAATGATTTGTTTACTTTTCATCAAACTAAAAAAATTTATTAGGAATAAGTAGGTAACACGAAATTGCCATATTCCTTAGGGGGGGAGGGGGTTAAATATTAATTTAACATAAACTATAGTACTTTTTACTTGATTCCACAAAGAAATTTAAGGGACTGCGGGGGCCTTGGGGCAGAGGGGCATCCAGTCCCCTTTGCTTAGTACGCCTATGTCATGAAACAAAAAGTAGTTTTTTTTGTAAAAACAATCATTAGTCAAACTAGTAACAATGGTAGTAATATTTAGTAATTATTAACCGTTTTAAATAATATTACCAAATTTTTACCCTACATCCTGCAAGTGAGAGGGGTGGGGGGATATATGTGTTGAATACATGTACAAAATTTTAACTTCCAATAGCAAAGTTTAAAAAAAAACATTTCCAAACTGGTAAGAACGTTTCATTTTGAAATTTTTATTAGAGAACTTGGGTTTACTTTTATCTCAATTCTTTTTACGGACTATCATTTTCGCTTACTTGGCTTTTTTTTACATGAAATATTTTGTTATGATAAAATGTGTTATAACTGGGAAGTGTTTTAAAATGGGTACTATGTTTATTTATTTTTTTATTATTATTATATTAAAACCATTTTTCAATGTCTCTTATTTCAAAAAGTAACAAAAGTTTAGTATATTTAGCATAATTGAGTGTACATTTAACAATATAGACAAAGAAAAGTTAGAATTAACTAAAAACATATTATGAAGCGTTCTCCATTACACAATATATACCTCATAGTTTATGAGAACTCGGAGAGTTTCTGACTGTACTTCCATATGAAACTTTTAGTTAATTTGACGTCTGGGGAAACGTTAAAACCTAGAATACTGTTCCTTATTAGTTGGCTAATGTAATTATAGTTTATGATCCTATTTCGGGAAGCCATAACTGTGCAGAAAAAATATGGTAGGTATATGTACTTATCTCTACTACGAATTATGCAGGATTTTTGGGTCAAAACTTATTTGCAGGACAAACATATTACGTTGTTCGTTCGTTTCACTTATTGGCATGTCCGCTGATTGCAGAAAATTTGCTAGCTCCTCAATTCGGTGGACACCAACATAATCAGACTCGAAACCACTTGGTGCCTGGGACAATCACAACACATTCACTCACACGTTCATGCTACATGAAGACCCAGCAGGCCGCCGGCCGGTCTGCTAAGCACGCCTCCTCGGTAGGCAATTTTTCCTTTCTTAAGGAGGATTTAATTTTGCCTGATACTTTTTGTCGAGCACAGAGGTCTTTATCGTGCTAGCGCTATCTACGCTGTTAACACGGGACCACCGGTTTATCGTGACTTCCGAACCACGGCCTTGTATTGATCATCAATTTTGCCTACTTCGTGGATGCCCAAACTTCGCCCAAGACAGGCCTTACCCCTTCTTCCGGTAAATCTGTATTCACAAAAGGATAGTAGGTTCGAGTTTGTAGTGGCAGGCATGGAATTCGAACCCACCACCGTCTGATTGTAATGCGAATGCACGCCCACTGAACCAATCAGGGCTACTTATAAGGTTGTTCTAGAATCACCTTGTAGCAAGTATCTTTTTTTGTAACAGCACATATTTTCTAATAAAATGTTGCTGCTAGTGATTTTGCATTTAACAGGTCAGTTTTAATCATATTTTTTTAAACTTTGCTTCAATTACGACAAAATCAGTTCTTGTGTATGTTGTAAAAACGGTCACATGGGTTATCTTAAAAATAGTCCAAGAATAAGCTACAAAATAGTAATCAGATTTACCCCTCTGATTAAAGTTAGTTTGGTATGTTATACCATACTAAAATAATTGTTCAAGCAACTAGAGATTTTTATGACAAAATTTTGATGAACAAAAATTTTTAGTAAATTAAAACCAGCATTTTTTTTCAGTATACTGCTCAATTTTTAGGTCTTGTAATTAAAGTTTTTATAGTAACGGTTCTTTGCTGGAATCGCAAGGAAGACGAAAAACCATGAAAAAAATAAAATTTGGTGCAGGATTATTAATTTTTTTGAATTTTTAGTGCCTTGGTAAAATATTAAATAGATTGAGAGAAGTTGAAAGCAGATAGCAAAAGACATTTGAATCTGACAAACTTAAAGTTGGTACCACTAGATAGTACAATACTTCGGATCTGGATATTCCCCTTGTGTAGATTTGAAGCCAACCTAACACAACCCAACACTTTTTATTTTAAAACATTATTATTTTAAAGTTTTTGATATAAGGCCAGGCTATAATAGTGGCAGTATTTTGACACCTTCAGTCAGCTGTGATCTTTCAATATACGGCCTTTGTTTGGTATATGAACCGGAAGTAATACTGCCTTCCTTTATTAATGAAAAACAAACAATTTAGTTTTAAATTCCACTTTGATATGTCAATTTTGAAAGATCAACTCTCAGTTTTCATTGTGAAACTGTCAGAAGACTCCCTGGCATTATTATAGCCTGGCTTTATTCCAATAATTTTCTAGTATAAAATCTAGTTGCTTTTATTTTGCACATTATAAACTTTATTCGGACGATTTGTTGAAATAAGTCTAAGTACTTAACCTAAATAACTTAAAGATCTTAAAGGAGCCTTCAAAAAACATTCCAGAAATGTATTTTAAATAACATTTTAAACATATCAGAAATTGTTACCTTTGATAATAAAGACATCATATTTCATGAAACATTCATTTAATTTTCCTTACTATGAACCAGCTGAACAATCTTCAACTGTGCGCCAAAACGATAGAAATTGGCTGCGTGAACCATGAGAGTATTTAAGGGAGATTACTTAGATTAGAACCGAACCTAGATTGAAAACTGGAAAAAAATCGAAAATCACCTCATTTAAAAAAATTGTTTTATCAGTTAAATAAAACAAAAAATATGGCTCATTTCCATACAAACATTTTTCTATAATATTACTCACGAGCTTGTATTATTATTTTTTAGGAATAGGTATATAATTATTTAAAGATGAAAACCGCTTTAAATTATGTTTATTGGTACGGAAAATCGAATGCAAAAATATGCTCGTACAAACAGAAATCTAAAACAAATGTTCGCATTTAGTAATTGTTTATTAACTAAAATTAACGGCATTGCAAAAACCCAGTATTGGGGAGGAGAAAAATTCAATTATTTCCAACTAACTCAAAAACAACTAGAACATGCTATAATTGCCAAGTAGATACACAAGTATTGGCGTACTTCTCAAATACAGGAGTAGTGGAAGAAATGGACTTCGGAATTCGACGTACTTGACAAGTATCCACAAGTACGCAAATATTTGCGTACTTGCCAAATACACGAGAATGGGAAGCACCTCTTTAAAAAGATTAAGATTCAAATGTCTGTTCGACGTTTTATTCTGACCCGTCCAAATCTGCAAACTGACCATCCTTTATATCGGGGAAAAAGTGATGGAAACACCGAAGCGACACAGCGCCGCGAACGGTTTGCCAAATTGCTGGAATGTGACCCCGTTCAACCCAGTGTTTTGTTTGCGATTGTGTTTGTTGCTCGCTTAGTTGTTCGTCAAAATGTTCAGTTCTGTTTGGTATTTATTAATGTTCTGGATTCCCCACTTCAAGTCCAGTGTTGACCACATTCTCTGTCAATTGACGGCTACTCAAAATCTGACTAAATATTTTTAAATTCCTCACTAAAGTTTTATAGCGTGAGGTAACTTGGTTCGGAATTTGAAAAAAAAAATTTACCCGAATTTATTCCCAAAAAAATTTACAGTGTTCATAAAATAAAGGAATTTTTTAATTTTTAAATGAACTGCAGGTATAAACGCACCATGCTTTAGATATTAAAATATCTGCTTCATCGCAGATTTTTAAATTTTTTAATAGTATCAGATTAGATACGTAGCAGAAGGCATCCCTCGCTAGTATATTAGTTTTTAATTTCAAAATTGATGCGCATGTAGTCATAACTTAATTTATATGTTATTACTCATATTTTTATCTTGTTTAAAACATACAAATATCCGCCAGCTAAAATTTTAACAAAATATTCAATTAACGAAGAAATATCTGATAATTAACTTATTCGATTGTAATTGCGCACGTGCATCATCATTACCGATAAGTTTTCATTCTTTTTTATATATACAATAATTTTAAAAATTTTGAAGACAAAAACAAGTAGTAATACAGAAATAAAATGTCGGACTTTCATTATCTTTTAAACACGACGTTTCGGTTAGTAAGGATCTCTAACCGTTTTCAAGTGTAAACTAAGCAATCCTGTCTACAGGCTACTTTATACTACTTGGTGTGCAGTCAGGTGTAACGGCCCGCCCTCTTTCTTAATCCTAAGATGCTTGTTTTCCTTCAGGAGTGGTTTCCATGTGTTTGGTATGTCTGTGCTTGGTTGACTGAAAACTTCTTTATTCTGTATTATAAGCACAGCTTCAATAAACTTTTGTTTTCGCCAATGTGACTCTTTTTGCAAAACTGTAGCTTCAGACCATTGAATCCTGTGACCATGCTTTTTAGATGTTCATTTACTCTAACCTGAAGAGGGCGTTTCGTTTCACCTACATATGATTTACTACACTCACACGGGATTTGGTAAATACATTCCTTATTATTTGAGGAATTTTCTGGTTTGGTTTTAGTTACAAAACTCCTTATCGTATTTCCCGCTGAAACTACTAATTTTAAATTAAAGTATTTGGCTATTCATCTTATGTTTTCTGAAATCCTTATAGAATGTTAAAACAGTGTGTAGGTTCTTGAGTGTCCGTTGTTCTTGACTGACAAATCAAGCAAGATTTTACCTGCTGACAAATGAAACGCGACGATGATCATGGATGGCAAGACATACGAAAAAAAGATCGAAGAAGTTCTGGAGAAAGGAGATTACAAGCAACTACCAAAAGATCCAACCACAACCATAGAGGGATGCATCTTCAGGACGTTGAAAAAGTATGCTGAAAATATCCCGGACGCCATTAGATCCCTCCTGACTCCACAACACAATAAGGCACCACATTTTTATGGACTACCAACGATCCATAAGAAGGATATACCACTGCGTCCAATTACCAGCTCCAGGGATTCACCGACTAGCACATTGTCGAGGTTTTTGTTGGAAGTCCGAGTCATTAGTCAAAAACTCGGAACATTCTGTCGAGGTTTTAAAATGGATCGAATTAGATTCCGTCGACAGATTTGTAAGTTTGATGTAGAAAGTCTTTAGATCAACGTATCAATAAATGAGTCACTCAGTATCATCAAAAACAAATTTCAAACTGATGTTACACTTCACGAGAGAACAACGCTATCGGAGGAGGGGGTGATGAATCTTTTGGAGCTCTGTCTTCGTAGCTCTTACTTTTAAGTGAAAGAAAAGATCCCGTGTGAGTGTGGCAAATCATATGTAGGTGTGGTTATAATGCAGAATAGTGAAGTTTTCAGTGAACCAATTACGGACATACCAAACATATAGAAGTCACTTCTTACAGAAAACAAGCGTCTTCAGAATAAAAAAGTGGGCGTGCCATCACATCTGACTGCACACCAAGTAGTATAAGTAGCAGCCTGTAGTCTGTATTGTTTAGTTTACACCTGAAAACGGTTCGAGATACCTACTAACAGAAAAGTCACTCATTGTCTACGAGTTTCAAACAAAGAGTCTAACCAGCAGTGGCGTATATAGAAAAAAGTTTCGAGGTGGGCACGAGACAGTTGGGGGGCGAGTATAAAAAAAGTATAAATAAAGTTAAGAGTGGTTTACAGATACCATTAACACTCTTCATGGTGTCCAGAATAAATCTGCACAATTAGTTTAAAAAAAACTATAATTTTAATCCGTAATTAGATAAATTTTCACCAAATCAACTAGTTTTTAGAAAAAAATAATAGACATAACCCTTAACGTTTAACAATTGTCAAATAACGTAGTGACGTTACGGAGTATGTTCCAAAACCACCAAAACTGACGCATGCGCAGTAACCGAAACCCTGTCTACCCGAAAAAGGAACATTAAGAATTAAATAGGGGTCCTGACTTCAATCATCGCGTGTGAGAATGCATGGGTGTGCCCCATATTTCAAAATTCAACAAAAAGAAAAAGAAACGCAAATTGTTTTGCTAAATCTTAATAATTACATATTTTTGAGAGTTTTTATAAAAGAAATTTATTTAAATTGCATAAAACAAGCAAATCCGATTTGATATTCAGAAATTGTATTGTCAAACTTTTAATTATTAATTCGCGTCAACTTTAATCTGTACAATGCTTTAAGCCTTTAGTCCATTAAAGTTTTATTAAGTGAAACCTATTTTAATTTTGTGCTGGCGTGACTTTTTCAAGGTGTCGAAAAATAATAAATTTTTGCATTTTTATCATAAAAAGTACACCATATATCTCTGTGAATGTAATGTATTTCCCTTGAAAAATCGTTCCGTTTAAGCCGCGTACCAATTGGCGAACGAACCCTATATAAGAGCTGTTACAGTAACTGCTACTGTATCAATATTCGCTAGTATAGATGGCTCAAAGCGTGCACGCAAACCTAGCGTGTAGCACGTTCACATTAGCTAATATGGATATAGTATCAGGTACTGTACCGGCGCGCTTACATGGTTCGCTCGCTAATAAGTAAACGAATTATTTGTAAGTAGGCGTCCAGACACGAATTAGATTTGAAGAGTTAAAAAAGCATTAGCGACTATCTTTTGAATACGCTCTTGTCATAAACCTACAATCCGCTGCACCGTTACCTAATTACAAAGCAATCAGTTTTCGTTTTATCTTTTTTTATTGTTTCTATTTTTTTGCGTAATATTTAATTTTTAATACCTTACATTTGTGTTATTATTTTTATTTAATTATTGATTTAATTGTTCTTCAACATACAGTTTTGACCTTAGTACTTTATTTTAAAAAATAGGAAAAACAAAAGAATTGGTAATTTATGCTAAGAAAAAAAGTAAGCAATTTTAGTTTGACATAGAAAACTAGAAAATAAATTGCGAAATTGCATTCTTTAATTTAGCTTTCACAATATTGGTTAGGGGCACATCAAATATTTGGTTTGAATTTTTGAAAACCAAACCGAACCCAGGTTTTTTTTATTCAATCAAATCCAGTGTCGAAATAACTCAAAAAAAGTGTAACTTATAACCACTGTTAAGACTTTAAGCAATTTTTCATAGACACGTATTAAAAAAACATGACTAATATTTTCTAATGATCTAAAATTAAAACAAAAGATCAGGCTATCAGTGTCTGAGTAGTAGCGATATGTTAGTATGGTATTTATGTATTTATGTATATTTATTTCTTCTGTAAGAACAAAGTGGATTTCGTGCAGGCAGACCTTGTAGTGATAATGTTTTTTGTCTTAAACAAGCAATTGAGAAAAGGAGTGCCAGAAATATAAAGACCCATGTTACCTTTGTGGACCTACAAAAAGCATATAATACCGTTTCAGTAGAAAAATTATTGGCAGTGTTGGAAGAAATAACACATACATAAAAGCGATAAAAGAACTATACTAAGGATGAAAATCTAAAATTAAAATTGGAAATCGACTTTCAAAAGAATTTCTGGTAACGAAAGGCTTAAGACACTGATGTATCTCTCAAACTCTTTTTAAAACATATATAAGCAGCAGTAGTAAAGAACTGGAAACGTAAAGTACATGGCATGGGAATACAACTTAACGACTGATTTACCATATACACACTACAGTTTGCTGACGACCAAGTAATTGTAGCTAATGATAAAGAAGAGATGGAGTTTATGATGAGAAAGTTAACGGAAGAATACCAAAAGTGGGGGTTTACAGTGAACGTGGACAAGACACAGTACTTATGTATTGGAAACAAACCAAGTAAGTTCTAGACATTGGGCGAACAATATCTCCATGCAATTAGTATGTATACTTGGGTGTCACATTTGATAAGACAGGAAAATACTGTAAAGAACTGGAAAAAAGAATAATAAAAGCAAAACGGTTATTGGATGTCTTAACAGTATTTTATGGAGCAGAGAGATAAAAAGAATGTAAAATTTAACATATTTGAAACAATGGTGAAAAGCACGCTATTGTGTGGTATAGACACTTGTCGCGCAATCGAAAAATACAAAACAAGAATGGATGCAATAAGATCAATAAGAATATCTATAACAGATCATATAAGAAATGAGCTCATAAAAGAAAGAATGGGAATCAAGAAAAGCATAGCAGATAAATAAATCACTAAAAGGCAACTAATATATACTGCTTTTCAAAAAAAATTGTACACCTAACATGGGTTTTTATATTGTAGGTGTACAAATTTTTTTGATAAGTATTATAGTATGGCCATGTAAAACGGATAAAAGACAAAAGAATACCAAAGCAGGTCGTAGAATGGTAACAAATAGGGCGCAGAAAAAGAGGGCGTCCTAAACTGAAATGGCAACAGTTAATCCAAAGATCACTGAGTTAAAAAAACCTGACAAGATGATTATCGGGATCGAAGGAAGGTGCAAAATAGGCGTCGGACAACGTAGAAAAACGTTCTAAACCGACATCTATCTATCTATTTAGCCTTCTTTAATCCATCTTTGGATATAGGCCGCCCACAATGTATTCCACTCTTCTCTGTCTGTCGCCGTGTTCATCCATCTAGTTCCCGCGTGTTTCTTCAAATGGTCCGCTCATCTCATTTGGTGTTTTTCCCTACTTTTTTATTTTCCCAAGGTCTCCAGTTTACAATACGCTTGTTCGGTTAACTTCTGGATGACGGGTAAAAATGCAATATGCGTTGATCCGGACAGAAGAGCTGTCGTAGGTCATGGACTATAGTTTGTTTTCTTTTGTTTGTATTCGATCTTTTCATTTATCGATATGTAATAGCAGTTTTTTGCCTACTTTTGTTTTTTGTTTCTCTCGTATCTCGGTAGATGGCACTTCTTGCGATGGTTTTCTCACTATTTACTTATGATTAGAGACAAAACCGTCTAATTAACTTCGCAAGAATTGTCAAACTGACCAAGCAGTGTTCTGAGGAGTCCCATAAGGACGAAACAGTTAACTATCAACACTTATTAGGTGTCCATTGGATCTTGGACCCCCGTAAGGTTAAGCTTAGCTACCCACGGAAAAATATATAAGAGAAACAAAAACTCCTTTTTGTCCGATTAGCCACGAAACTTGTTTGATGAGTAATATTATATTTATTTCTTTGAAAATTTTTGTAGAGGAGTAAACATAGCAAAATGTAAAACACCACCAGAGTAGATATAAACTGCAACTGCATGCATAATTCATATTTTACAATTAATTTTACCTGCATATGACATGCGATAGTTTTAAAATAATTTTTTTGAAAATGGAAAAGAAAGCGTGGACTCTAGCCAGCAGTTGGTTTTGTGAAAAAAAAAAAGATAAATTATTTTAGTCTTGCAAACATTCGATGAAAATTGGTAATTTTTAGGATCTAAACGTCAAGTCAGTTTTACCAAGATCACTTGACTACGAATTTATTTTCTAGTTTAAATTGATCATTTTAAATTAGATGCAATGGTAGTAAACAAGGTTAGTTTACTATTTTAAGTAATCAATGATTTACAAATTTAATATTTTTGATATTGTATTGTATAATATTATGTAGGTAATAGGTTCAAAGCTCTAACTTAATAGATTAATTGTTTTGTTTTATAATTAGAAAATTATTGAATTATTTTCAACAACAACCATAAACATAGTATCGAAATAACTAAAAAAAGTGTTAATTATAACCACTGTTAAAATTTTACGCACTATTATTACAATTTTTTTCTAATGGTCTAAAAAAAAGATCAGGCTATCAGTGTCTACGTAGTTGCCGTCCTGCTACAAGTAGGTAAGTATGATATTTATGCAATTATATTTATTTCTTCTCAAACTTTTGTAGAGCAGTAAATATAGCAAAATAAGAAACACCAATAGAGTAAATATAAACTGCAACTGCATGCAGGTAACCTTCCTATTTTACAATTAATTTTACCTGCACATAACATGCGATAGTTTTAAAATTACATTTTGTGGAAATTAAAAGGAAAGCTTGGACCAATAAGCCAGCAAATGGTTTTGTAAGAAAAAAGATAAATTATTATTTTATTTAAATTAGATGCAATGGTAGTAAACAAGGTACGATTTTAAGTCAGCAATATTTTAAAAATTTAATATTTTTTTCGTTGCACAATTTATTAACGAATAGCGCACAAATCCATCTATATAGCCAGCTGATCATCTCCAATTTGCCCCAATGATCGGATGAGAATTGAATTTGTGTCGCTTCAGAGGGCTAAAATAATTGAATCTCACTTTTTTTGCTTTTCGAAGTAATCTTACTAAATTATGGAAAATTATTAAATGTAAAAATCAGAAATTTTTACATAGTCGGTAAAACAACTCTACGAAATTAAACAAAAAACGATGGGTACAAACAACCAGATAGTTCATTGGCGTATGCAGCATAAAACTTAGGAGAGAAGCAAAATATTAAAAATAAAATAGGTATTTATTGAAATAAACAAAAAAAGCGAATATATAAACACATCACTTGTTAAAATCTTAACCAATTACAGTAAAACGAAACGTCTGGGATCTTCAGCAAATCTGTCTAAAACCTGTTCTTCTACTTGTTTATTTTTTCTTAAACTAATATCTGGTGTACACTCAGCATGCACAAATCGCATAATCTATTCCTATCTATATATTGATTGTGTTGTACATGACAATGCTAGCAAAATATGTAGTTTTCGTTGATAAAAAAAATCCGCTTGCTTTACAACTTCTGCTACTTTCAAACTTTTTAACTCCTCTTTATTAATTTTTTTGCATCTCCACAAGTTGGGCCATAATTCAACCTTATTTTTAAGCCCGATTAAATTATACAATTCTGGAAATCATTTAATACGCATCTTAAACTCACTGAATGAGAAATCCGGGATAA
The DNA here is from genome assembly GCA_963576565.1 of Aspidapion aeneum. Lineage (NCBI taxonomy): Eukaryota > Metazoa > Arthropoda > Insecta > Coleoptera > Brentidae > Aspidapion > Aspidapion aeneum. The sequence continues at coordinate 39,870,362 of OY755040.1, forward strand.
CAAACCGATATAATTCCAATAGTTCGAAAACTAGTAAGTTTTCATCAGAAAAGTGATGCTCCAAAGACATTATCAAAGAGTAATAAAATATTCGCTGGAACGGTCATACAATTTAGCTGTCCCCCAACCAGCCGTGGCATGTGACTATATTCCAAGGTTTTCGGCATGTGTGCTGGCTTCAGCTACGATAGTGGTTATGACTTCTTTTGCAGATTCACGATGATGTTTAAGTAGATCTAATACCCTTTTAATCTGATTTCCACATTGCAATAAACCTAACCTTTTAGATTTTAGAAAGTAAAATATAGTTCGGGATAAGTGTATAATTTTAGAGTTCTAACTTGATTGATTTATTGTTTTATTTGGAAATTAGGAAAATATTACATTAATTTCAACATTTAGTCCCTCGCTGCATACGGCCATGTGATAAAGGAAGGCCATTCTGGGATATTTTCGTCATACTTACAAGGTACTTAATAATTTATTTCCTAATCTTATTTTTAGATATCAAAATCATAATTTGCATTATACAGGGTGTTCCAAGTTAAGTGTCCACCGTTGCTAACTTTTTAGTATAAAAGATAGAAAAAATTTTTAATTTTATTAGACTTTTTGACGCTCTTTAAGATGCTTATATAAAAAAAAATCAAACCTTGCGTTTTCGAGTTTTCGAGTTTTTTTTTAAAAAACGTATAATAAATTTTAACAAAACATTCTGTATTTTATAATTTTTTCTGATTGCTCTTTCAATTCTAAACAAAAAATTTTTATGATTTTTTTCATAAAGTTAAAATTAACGAAGATATTCCAAATTCAAAGTTATACTTGGACTTTTTCTACCAAATAAAATTTTATTACATAATTTTGAATTGATCTTCGTTATTTTTAAATTTAGGAAAAAATCTAAAAACAATTTTTGTTTAGAGTTAAAAGACCTATCTAAAAAAATATATAAAATACAGGTACCCAAATACCCAATTAGGGGATATTGAAAAACCAAGTTTAGTGGTTCGTATATGGCCGAATGATCACAGGATGTAATTATCTAAAACAAAAGTTTTGCACAAGGAGTCGCATTGGCGAAAATGAAAGGTGCATTTGAAATGCAGAACAAAAAAGTTTTTGATCAACCAAGCATGAACATACCAAACATATGGAAAACAATAATTTGAAGATTAAGGCAGCGGATATATTTGACCGCCACCACCCAGTAGGATATGTGGCAGCCTGTAGACTGGATTGTTAGTTTACACTTGAAAACGGTTAGAGATATTTACTAATCCAAAAATAGCAAGTCCGACACTTTGTTTCTTAAATATCTTCACTTGTTTATAATGCTCTAATTTTTCTGGCGGAAAGTATTGCCTACTTAAAAATAGCTTTTAAATGCAGCAAACAAAAATAAAAAAGGAGTAATATCTACAAAAGAAAATGAAAGCACGAAAACCAAATAGCCAATTTAGTGTAGCAAAAAATTCGTTAACTGCTCGAAAGATATTCGATTGAAATTTATTTCTGGAGCTATTTAAGAAATAAGTGTTATCTCAAAATGTGTCCCGTGGAACACGAAAAGGTCTGTTTGCCAAAATTAGTGCTTGAAAAGACGTATACACATTTATTTTGATCCTGAATAAAAACAGAAAGTACCAACTGTGTTCAACAATTCAACAATAAAATACATAAAAATATATTTTTAAGTTAAACAATTTTATTAAAAACTACATTAAAAATTTAAAAAATTATTTGGCAGATATCTGTTTACTCCAGATTAGATTTAACAATGGCGTTAATGGTACATTACAGGCTCTGTAGAGTTAAGTAAAATGCCCGAAAATTGTGCATTTACGATTTGCGTAGAGGTTGACATATTTTCATTAACAAAAATCATTTTTCAACGATCAATGTTTGTAATCATCTACAACATTTGTCATTTACACAATTAGATATAACCTCAAAGTTTGTCTATAAAAATGAAGTTTCCGGGGATACGTTATAAATTCGTACCTTTGCTTGTATTGGCTTAAGGTAATTTTTTTATTTAAAAAAATTTGCATGTTGGAAGTCCGATCTATATAGATTTTATGCGGGCTAAAGTAAAACAGATATTTTGTAATTCTGTTAATTCTTTATACTACATACATACAATGTTTAATTTTGTAACAAGTGTTGCATTTAATTTTGTTTTTATTTTAAACTTTGAAACACTACAGACTGCCAAAAAAAAGTTTCACCGAGTTTTGTCTTAATTTTATACTATTTTTAAAGCTAATAGCTAAGCAATAAAATACGAAAAAATTAGAATGCCCTTTGTGCCGCGTTGGAAGAAAAAACGAAATAAAGGGGGGTATTAGATAAATTCCTGCACACAAAAATAACATTGTGGTTGACGTAAGTCAAGTTTCTTATTTACTTTGAAACTTAAAATACTTCACAGTATGCTTGTGTTGGAATTTGAAGCAATTTTTTTAATTGATTTACAATAATAATCAGTAACCTTAACATTGAATTTTTGTTAACAACCAAATAATTGCCATTGTAGCGACTTAAACTATCAACAAATTGATATAGTCCTTGCCATAGGCAATTACACTTTTGTGACATATCCGACCTCTTTATTTATCATATGCAAACTGAGAACATCATAAAAAAATCTGAAAAATGGCATGTCTTTGTGTTGTTTTTATCTGTGCGTTTTTTTTCAACCTACAGTATGCATCTTTTTATCCAGAGATAATGGCAGTTTTACCTTTAATTTTATAGCAACATAACATATTTACTTTTCAATATATTTCTGGTTAGGAAATATGTTTATTTCATGTCAAAGTCACAAAAGTGTAACTGCGTATGGCAAGGACATACTATTCTCACTTGTGCGTAACTTTAGTTACGACCTACATACCGATAACATCTTATTCCATCGAGACATCCTGGGAACTCCAAAATGAATTCGCACTTATTCCATTTATTTACACAAAAATCGTTTTTTGCAGATACGTGTTTTAATATTTCGTTTACAGAATTTCTGTCGTCTTTTTCAAATCGCAATGAAGAGGAAATAACTGACGTAGCAGGCAGTCCAAAGTTAAATTAAAAGAAGTATTTGCCTCAATAAAAAAACATGATGCTATCAATCCAAGTTTATTTATGTCGAGAAATTTCAAGCAATATACTTAGGTGCGTACAGCAAACAAATTTTATCTTTATGATGTATTATCAAATAAATATATTATGTTGCCAGTCCGGGAATTGATAAATTCATTTAATCCATTCACTTACCAAAACAATATATTTTTTAATTAAATAAAATATAAATCAAAATAAAGTAAAGCGTTGTTTGTGGATCTGAATTGAATTTTGATTGTGCGGTTGCAAACCTAAATTTAATATTTTAGGCACGTTTTTGCAAAGCTGGAGACGTTTTTTAAATTAATTTTTTTTTCGATGTTTTAATTATGGTTGAGATTGCTGAAGTCTGATTTTTATGGTTTGGCTGTTTTCTACACATTTTTTTATAGTCGTATGTAAACACCATAGGCGTACGCAGCATGAAATTTAGGGAGGAGGAGCAAAAAAATTAAAAATAAAAAAGGCATTTATTTTAAAAAATCTTAACCTATTACAGTAAAACCCACTATTACAGTAAAACCAAAAAGTCAGTGCTTACTTTGTGGTAAAACGAAACGCGTGAAATCTTTAGCAAATCTGCTTAAAACCTCTTCTTCTACTTCTTTATTTTTTTCTAAAACTAATTTTACTAAAACTATTTTTACTAAAAACTATTTATTAATAATCGCTTTACCATAGCAAGTTAGCTTCAGATAGTCAAACGTCAAACAAATAAATAACACCTTGTCAAAGTTAGCGTGTTTTGAAAACTGATGTTGCGTAGTTTTGTAAAAGCACAAATGAATCAATTTTGTCACAATTTTTAATGTTGATCAAGTTTGCTTAAAATAATTTTAATTATGTCAGATGATCACTATGGTGAGTACATTATTCTCGTATAAAAAAACGGGAAATTTTATCCCCCCCGTGTCTCAACTTATCCCACCCTCCCCTACATTTCAACTATTTTAGCAGGATTTTTTAATAAATTTTGAGTCATTTCAACAGTAGTAGTAGGTATGTTTTTGAATAACTTGTGGGAAAACATTTTGGCGCAACACCCCGTTTTGTTTTTACTAACTCAAAATTCTGGCACTTCTGTTGTATTGACACGAGCCGCCGCTGACTTAATATATCCTCTAAAATCTATTTTAAATAATTTTAGACCCTCTAAAACTATGGAAGTCGGTAACACACGTTCACCAGTAATTCAAACATTGCGCTGCCCGCCATCTTTAAATGTCAGGTAGATTCAAGGTAAAATAATGGCATGTGCTGCTATGATGTTTCATGGTTTTTTGTTCTGCGTTTGATTAATGTTCTATTAGTTAAATAAAAATAAGTTTTAATTAAAGCTTATCCAAATCTAGAGTACCTTTAACAATGGCATTGTTAACATGCCAAGATATATTAATAATTTTAATTAAGAGAGAAAAATCAGTCGACAGAATTAAATTAATTATTCAACCACTTAAATGAAAAATAAACATTTCTAGAGCTATTGACATAGCTCGAAGCTCGACAGCCGGTGGTTAAAAGAAAATTAAAATGCAGCGTACGGAGATCGCGAGTAAAAATCCCGATTTAAAAGACTTTTAAGTATAGTTTCCAGATTCTTCTAACCAGTTAACAATTCTCGATTATTATTCCTTCACATGACCACTAATTTTGTTTTTCTTTTGTAGTATTAACCAATAAAATTTTAACTTTATTTTTTTAAGCTTATGCTTAAGAATTATCAGTACATGATTTTCTAGAGAATATATTTACAAATAAAGCAGACCAGATTTAAATCAACAATTGCGCATGGCACACTCAGATTCTAATGAGTTCCAGACAGGAATAAAGCTTAATCACAAACTATCGCTATTCACAAAAAAAAGAAAGTTAAACCCGCTTCTCACTTATACCCAGTTTCCACCTATGCGTGCATACCCTTATTCAAAAAAACCCATCAGGTGACGCTGCATTTAAAACCGGTGCAAATCTATGTCCCGTCACGTGATGCGTTTTTTGAATCAGGGTGCAACTACAAGCTTATAAGAAAAAAAGTTATATCCATGCTGTCATCTAGAAATAATCGTTCTTACCAACTATATTCAAGTTCCATGGTCATGCTTAAGGCTTCGGCGTCGGAACACACGCTATTTTCGAGTTTCAGTTATCCTTACCACTCAATATCGTGTGGTGGCGGTTCCCTTAATTACGTCTGCTTTTTGTGGACATACCACAAATTGGTTTTGGTTTATTCTTGTAAATAACAGGAAGACTTTTTAATTCATTGTCATTGTCAGAATAACAAAAATCATGTGCCAAAAAAGGCACCTTCTGCTATTGTTCCAAATATGTTAACTTTTTTCTAATGGTTCAAATATATATAAGTTTGCAATTACTTGAGGGTCAGGTTAACGCCACATCAGTGAGCCTAGAGAAACCTCACATTGCAATACCGTGGTAAAGCTAGCAGAGAGAAGTTGGGTAGGGTTAAAAACCTCCAACATCTCAAGGCAGCTCTGGCCAAATTGTAATGTGAAGAGGACAAATTATTTCAAATATGTCAAGGATAAAGGACGCAGTTTATATATATTATATATATATATATATATATATATATATATATATATATATAAGGAAGACAGGATCCTTTTGAAGGGTAAAAATTGATCTTAACCCAACCTTATGGTCAATTGATCGGAAAGTTAGGATAAGCTTACAATTAGTTGAGGGTTAGGTTAACACAATATCAGTAAGCCTTGACAAATCTCACATTAATAATATCGTGGTAAAGCTAGCCGAGGGAAGTTTGGTAGGGTAAAAAACCTGCAGGTTCTTAAGGCAGCTGTGGCCAAAATGGAATGTAAAAAGGACAGATTGGTTCAAATATTTTGAGGATATATGACGCAGTTTTTTACATTAGCTCTCCTGTTTCCTTTTGAATCGATGTTAACCCAACCTTATGCTTAATAGAAAGCAAAGTTAGGATAAGTTTTGAATTAATTGAGAGTTAGGTTAACACCATATCAGTGAGATTGGAGAAATCTCACATTAACAATATCGTGGTAAAGCTAGTCGAGAGAAGTTGGGAAGAGTTAGAAACCTGCAGCATCTCAAGGCAGCTCTGACCAAAATGGAATGTGAAGAACACATATTGGGTCAAGTATTTTGAGGTAAGGTGACGCAGATTTTTATGCCAACTCTCCTGTCCTCGTTTTAACCGAGGTTTCAACGGGTAAAATTCGACGTCAAATCAACCTTATGGTCAATTGATTGCAAAGTTAGGACAGGTTTGCCATTAATTATGAGCAGTCTAACACCATATCAGTGAGCCAGGACAAATTTCACATAAACGATGGTGGTAAAGCTAGCAGAGACAAGTTGGTTGGTGTTAGAGACCTGCAGCGTCTCAAGGCAACTCTGGCCAAATTGCAATGCAAATAGTACAGATACGTTACTTAGGTACAGGCGGGAAATGCAAAAAAAAAGTTTAGAAGGGGTTGCTATTAATTGAGGGTTAAGTTATCACCATATTAATGAGCCTGGACAAATCTCACATTATTAATATCGTGGTAAAGCTAGCAAGGAGAAGTTGGGTAGGTTTAGAAACTAGCTCTTTTCAAAAGGGAATGTGAAGAGATACCTTACGTAGGTACAGGCGGGAAATGCAGAAAAAAGTGACCTTGGTTATGATTACAGCTTATAGCCTCTTCGAAGCGCATGCTAAAGATACAGGCAAACGACTACTGTCATAGTTGTAAGGACGAGGAGGAGCCTGAGTGAATGCCCTGGCCTTGCCAGGAAAAGATGTAATACTCTAGCAGGTCTTATTTACTTTTAAGACCTCGAAAATCTGAAGGACATAGATCTAGTGGCTTATTTAAATAAGCACTCAAGCTCTTCCTCTTATCCACACAGATTTAATTAGTTTTATGCACGCATGGGATAAGGTGACGTTGCTAGTTAGTGGTCTGCCACCCCACTCAACTTAACCTAACGAAGGTTAACACTGATTTCGACTTCCCAATACGACAGGTGCGCTTATTTAAAAGCATTTAAAAAAGCCACGTCACATAAGCTTAGCAGAAGGTGCCTTTAGGGTTAATAAGCCAATGATCTCTATATACAGGGTGTCCCAGAACTAATGGTACATCGTTAAACTGTAGATTCCTTGGGTCAAAACATTACGATTTAGCCTCACTTACCTTAGTCCAAAAGTTCGTATTAACCGAGATACAGGGTGTTAAACTTTATTTTTTCAATTTGATTTTCTTTAATAACTTTTTTACTAATTATAATTTTTGCAAAAACTAACCAGCATGTGAGACGATTCCGTTGAAATATTTGATGTACAATGTACAGGGTGTTCTTTGAACCACTGCCATTGCATAAAAATCAGTGTATTTTTCTTGTGCCTCGGTGTATACCAATTTCTATGTAAAATAATGGTTTTCCCATCCTTTTAATGTAAAAAAGTTATACTGTTTTAAAGTCGCTCAGAGCAACGGTTTTTGAGATTTTTGCATTTAAATTTTTTATTGCATGTGAGTGATATGCTTAATTAAATTATTTATGTATGATACTTTCTTCAATCCTTTCTACTAATTAATAATTTTGCACAAAAAATTGGGTTTAGTGGTTTTTGGGCATGGACAATTTATTTTGGTAAAAAAAAAAAATAATATACAGGGTGTTCTCTAGGTCGGTACTGTTATATTAAAATAGGTCTAACGTTTTTGTTCCACGGTGTATACAAGTTTCTATTAAAAACATTTGTTTTTTATTTTTTTTAAGTAAAAAAGTTATAGCTTTTAGATGTCGCTTAGAGCAACGCAAGATTTTACGTTTTCTTAAAAAATATTAAGTGAAAAAATATACAGCGTGGTTCTTGAATTATCATAATTGTGTTAAAACAATTGTAAGTTATTGTCCGTTATTGCAACTGTGTAGGCCTATGTTTTTAATGAGGAACAAAAATCTCTTCGTATTAGTTTTTTTTTAATGGTAAGTATACTTTATTAATGCAAGTATTTTTTTATTGTTTTAAAGAAAAAAAATTTTATAAAAAAAATAATATTTTATTATTTATTAAAAAAATATAAATTTTCAAAAAGCATCGCGCTCTCAGCAACTAAATTAAAATTTTAAAATTCACAAATAGTAAATCAAACTTAAAATTGTTTATTATAGTAGGCTTGTTATTAATAATTATTTAATAAATAAAATAATATTCCGTTTAAAAACCTGCTTAAGTATACACCGAGGCACAAAAAAATACACTAATGATTTTAATGCAATGGTAGTGGTCCAAAGAACACCCTGTACATTGTACGTCACATTTTTCAACGGAATCGTCTTGAAAATTTCAAAAAAACCTACGTGCTGGTTAGTTTGTGCAAAAAAATTAATTAGTAGAAAGAATTGAAGAAAGTATCATACATAAATTAGGTATATCACTTATATGCAATAAAAATTTTAAATGCAAAAATCTCAAAAACCGTTGCTCTGAGCGACTTTAAAATAGTATAACTTTTTTACATAAAAATGATGGAAAAACCATTATTTTACATAAAAACTGGTATACACCGAGGCGCAAAAAAATTACAGTGATTAATGCAATGGTAGTGGTCCAAGGAACACCCTATACAATCTACATCAAAATTTTCAACGGAATCGTCTTACCAATTTCAAAAAACTTACACGCTGGTTATTTCTTGCAAAAATATTAATTGGTAAAAAAGTTATTAAAGAAAATCGAATTGAAAAAATAAAGTTTAACAGCCTGTATCTCGGTTAGTACGAACTTTTGGACAAAGGTAAGTATGGCTCAATCATAATATTTTGACCCAGGGAATCTACGGTTTAACTATGTACCATTAGTTCTGGGACACCCTGTATATAACTGGATAGACATTTACATATATGCGAAGTGAGGCAAAAATATTGATATTTTTTGTAGAGAGAGCACGCTGCGCAGGAGATGCTACCTTTCCTTTTTCACTTTTACTCTCCGATAATATGATTTGATTTTTAATTTATAACTGGATTTTTACTGCGATTAGGTACTAATAAAGTTTTTTAAATAATTAAAGCTACTTACTTCAAAAAGGAAAACGGCTTTTCAATCCTATAAATCTCATTTTTACAAGCAACGCATCGTGTTCCCATTTTTATATTTTTTATTTTTGATCAAAAAAACAATTTTAAAAATATACTGACAACATTGACAATCACTTTAATGACAATACTACCAGTGACTAGAACTAGAGAGAGAAAGGTTGCAGTGCTTAGCATTCATTGTATGTTCTCTTTCTAAAAAAACTCTTTAAACTTTTGCCTCAGTGTCCTATATCGTCGTTGATCTTACAAACTGACGCATCTAAAAAAAATGCAGTTTTGAGATGACCATTATACTACCTTATTTGTGTCATTGTTTCATCTCACAAAGTGTCCTAACTCTTAATAAAAATCCTTTAAATAGCACAAAAATCATTAGACCCAAGGACATTTTTAGTGATATAAATCCAATAAAAATTTTCCCTAAAACTTGAAATTGTTCTCTTGTAAAATTACAATAAATGAGTTACGTCAGTTTGTAAGATCAACGACGATATGCGTAATGTATAGCGGTGGCCGTTCCAGTTACTTCGTATATAATTCATTGCTATAAGCCGGTCCTAAAAACTAAGTATATCAACTGCATTTTTTGTTTCTGTAGCTGTGGTGCGCAGCACACGAGCAGGATGGATTCGAAATCGTCACGTTCGCACTTCGTTTCGGCGACTAAGCAGGAAATCTCTTTAATCTGATAGCAGGAAAAGCACTGGTTTATTCCTCCACTTTAAGAATTTTTATTCATATCTATATATATTTCTTTTTTATCGTAAAGGAAAAGGGCTTTTTCACCATGGAAATATACTTTTTTCTCCAGATTTTTTTAATTTATAAAATGTAGGTAAACAATTTTTTTCTGCGACATCAAAATGGAAATTATTAGAGGCAGTTATTAACAGTTATTTTGCAGCGGAAGTTAGTAAAAAGATTCAAGAATATTCAGCGGTGATTACGGAGCGAAAGTCTGGAGGGGGTAATATAGTTTTTTTTTTATTTTAGCGGTTACGTCTTGACATATTTCCATTAGTTTATATGATAAAATGCCAATGACGAACCGCCATTATAAAACAAACCGACTATAGTCAAGCGGTGACTGTAAATAAGGGCACAGAAAAAAACCGCATAAAATTAAAGCGCAAAGGAAACATCCGCACAGAAAAAGAGCGCACACGTACAAATGCGCTCGCGGAAAATATCTAACACCGAAAAAGAGTACACGGAAAAAAGCACACATAGTAAAAGGGCGCACAGGGAATTCATAGTGTGAGAAGTTTTTGAATAATTATAGAAAAATCATTCAATTAAATAAATTAAAATTTTGAGAATTCGAATATTCCATAAATAAAAAGGTACCTAACATTAGGTTAATTGAGATCATTTTAGATTTGGACACCAAAAAGAGAAGAGTAAAATATTTGAGTTTTAAAAATCCATGAAACCTTACAAGGGCACACATAATAAAAAAGTGGTTTATACTCGTTAATTAACTTTGGTAATATTGATCTGAGAGAAACGTTTAAATTAGGCAAGTTGAAGGATGCCAATGTCAAAAATAATAGTTATTTAAACAATAAGGTTTGAAACGACTCTTTGCACACGATCGAGACAGTTTGGTAGACCGGGCCGAAGGCGAGGTCTACAAGTCGAGGGAGTGTGCAAAGAGGTTTTCAAACGAGTTTTTTACAATATTTTTTATACGACTGCTAATAAAGAAAGAAAAATCAAATTTTAATTTAACTTGTTTTTATTTCCGACATTTTTACATCAAAACTTTAAAAATTCAACAATTTTTTGACGTATGTAATCAACAAAACATACGAGCAGTGACGGTTGCTACGGAACTAAGCCAACTTATATTGATGGGTGACAACAACAAAAATCACAATGACAGGAGACCCGTATGCAGAAATGACATAGGCGTGCGCAAAAATGACATAAGCGTGTGCAAAACGTCTTGCACACAGCGTGCGCAAAATGCCATTTTCAGATCGTGTTCTCCGTGCGCAAAACTCCCTTTTACAAGACAGTCGTATAAAAAATATGTTAAACACTTGTGAAATTTTTGACATACAGTTAATTTTTTTAAACGAAGCACTTTGTATTTTATTTTTTTTGTCGATAGGGCTAGTTTTTCTCATTTTAAAAATATATAAATACATGTTGACATTTGGTTTGGCTGTCTTCAAGTTATTTGCCTTTTGATTTACCATATTTGACTAAATATCTCCGTTAATATTGATCTAAAAATGTAGTTTAGATAAGCAAGTTTAAAGAAAATTTCCTAAATTCTAAAAATCTGATGTCAAAAATGACGTATGTCAAATCCTTGTCAAATTTGCCAAGTGTTTGACACATTTCATTCTTGACATCTAGACATCTGAGCCCTGAAGGGGAGAAAAACTAGAGATATCCCAAAAAAAATAACCCCAAAGTTAAATTCGCCCCGCCTGGGAAAACAGTCTATTAAAACTAAAAAACAAAGGAAAAAATCGGCAACACGCTAGAAGCTTACCTTCTGTAATTCTGTAGCAGTCCCAAAATTTCACTGGCGGTCGCGGCCCTTTCTTGTGACTGGAATTTCGGTCTTCAACCCAAAAACACGTGTGACTTCTTTCAGTTTTTTGTCGGAAGTGATTTCTTCATTCCCCTGTCACACACAGGGTGGCGCTTCAAACTCCCAGCGTGAGCAAGAAACGCGCATGATTTTACCAAAATGATTAGGTGATCAAAAAGAAAATAACTTTAAACAAAGAGAGAAATTATCACCTGATCGGAATTTTCCCAAACAGGACTTTCTTTTTTGAAGGTTTTTGCAGAAAGCCCAAAAATATCAAAAAAAACTAAGGTTAGGTTTTCCAAAAAATTCAAAATAAAACATTAAAGAAAAATAAATGGCAGCATTAAACAACATCAGATGATCATGATGATCATGATGATTTAGAAAAAATTCTTTAACTTTGCTTATTTAAACTTTATTGTTGGATCATTATTCACGGAGCCGAGATATTGGTAGGGGAGGCCGTGAAATTTTTTGGAACTCATTTTCTTAGTCAGCAAAGATTCATAAAATTGTTGAAATATCTATATAAACCCTTCCTATTTTCCGTTGGGTTTAGTCGCAAAATGCAAAAGAAGATATGAATTCGAGGAACTTTTTTCTTAGTAATGCATATTATATGTTTATTAGTGAAACCTATACTTAAGTTAAGTATAAAAATAGTATGTATGTAAAGTATTAAATATTTGCTTTGTAAAATTTTGTTAGAGATATTTCCTATACTTACAGATTAGTCATACTATTTTTTATACTTAGTTTAACTATAGCTTTTACGAATAAACATATATGCAATACTAAGAAAAAAAGTTCCTCGAATTTATAACTTTTTTTTGCATTTTGCGCATAAACCCAACGGAAAACCCCCTATATGACCAAATTTGCTTAGAATTAATGAAGGAACAGTTTTATCGATGTTTGCTAAAGTTCCCAAAATCTTCACGGCCTCCCCTGCCTACTATCTATATCCTATTAGGCCAAATATGGTAAATCAAAAAGTAAATAACTCAAAAACGGCGAAACCAAATGTCAACATGTTATATATTTTTGAAATCAGAAAAAGGAGCCCTTTCGACTACAAAAATAAAATACTAGGTGTTTTGTTTAAAAAAATTAACCATGGTTTAGGAAAAATTAATTAACTTAAAAAAAATATGGTCAATCACCCTGCACATCACAACATTTTGATTTGTGGTAAAAATAGTTGTTGCAAAACTATTTCTGGCGTCCATAGAGAACGAAAATCCAAAGTCAACTTCTTTGAAACAATATGCCTTTCTTTGTAAGCTGCAAACCCTTTTCATTTTCCTGCAGCCTGCCTGTTAGGCATTATAGCAGCAGCATGTAGCAACATCGACGGCACAGGCATACACATAAATATCAAGAAGTGACACGAAGCGGGCGTACTGATAAGTCGCTTACCGAATGAATTTCAATAAAATTGCGACATAATGGTCTTTTGTGACAGTTCTGCCAGCTCTGCCTAGAACGCTGAAATTTAACCATCCCATGGTTTTGAATTGTGCACAAAAGTTTTTACATTAATTTGGTAAGTATGAAAAACAAGAAAGCATCTTTTTTGCCCATTCATAACTATACAATAATTATATTTTCAGTAGGAACTAATATAGTATTACCTGCAAAATCATATGGATACTTGCAAGTATTTGGGGCGTGCCGTTTTTTGACAAGCCATTTTTTCGCAACCACAGTGAATCGTCTAGTGCAAGCTAGCGGAACAAAAGTTGCGTAAAATTTTTTTCTTTCATTTTATATCCATATTAAGAAAAGAGCGAGGAACCCATAAGTAGATATTTCAATACAGAAAGGTCAACTGTAAAGTTTGTTCAAACTTTAAACTAAAAAGAAATGAAAAATTAAATTTGCATTTTATTGCACTTAAGTGCGCGACTCAAGGTGTCTATTTTCGAAGTATAATAAAAACTTGGAAAAACTGTGATTTGTATTTACTAAGGTATTTTGTTTTTCCAGAGTGTTTTTTTATTATTTTTTTTTTTACTTTTTAACTCGAAAATCTATATAATGCTAGAGGTTCAACAAATATCACATAAAAAAAATTAACTTAATCTACTTCGTTTGTCCAAACTGTCGCTATTAAGCCTATTCTTTAGTTGAGCTGTATAGTTTTCTCAACCAAAAAGCAAGAGTCCCTTTTGCGTTTTCATTGCTAAGTATGAGATGAATTTTTTTAGATGCAATTCTTACAGTCTCACGACTGGCCGGTATGGTGTAACCTGTAGAACCTATGGTATATATATAATATGTAGGGCTGGAAAAAATTGCTATGTTATAGCAACAAAAATTGGGCCAAAATAAAGTTATGGTAACTATAACGACAAATATCTCAAAAACAAATCATCGTGGGAGCGGAGGGGTTCATACCGCTGTTTTAATGCAAAGAAAGAAGGTCCGCTTGTCAATATCTTATGGGCAAGTCTGATTAATATAACATGATAATACGGTAGTTTTGTACCATATTCATAATACATATATAGTTTTGCTTTTTTAGTCATGGTTTAATTTAAGGCGAATTTTAATTATCTACTCTTTCTTTGACAGAAATTAAAATTAAAGAACTGGGTAGGCCCTTACTGGATCATAAACTCAACTCAAGTTCGTCAAACAAGGACACAAAACAGAAGTTTGATGCGTCATTTTTCTAGAGACTTCTATAAGAAAAATATCTGGCTTTGTGGGTGTGATTTATCCAACTTGTTGGACTTTTTCCCGTGTGTTGTTTTTATAATGCAGCATCAAAAATTAAAACAAACAAAATAAAAAAGACGAATCTTCCAGAGAACATGTGTATTATTGCACTGAATCTGCATTGATAGGTAAAACGTATATTACAAACTTATCTAAGTAAGTGCAGCTTGAAAAATCCATTACCCCCACCCTTAAGCTATTTACGCCCCCCAGCTTTACTACTTACGCGCCGCCACTGACTTAAAATAAGTCTATAACAGATTTTATCTAGCATATATGAAACATATAAAAGTAACTCTCAAAAAATTTACCAATTTAAAGTGTGAGTTATATGTATTTTAATGTCTGTAACGCCTCGTGTTGGACACAATGTTTCTCCTGCTGGTTTCCTGAGTGAGACACGTGAATAAAAGGTCTCTCTTGATGATATTCCATGCTCTATCTGTTTTGTAACAGAATTATTTAGTGTTGAGATTCCGTCTTACATACCATCATTCAAGCTATAAAAACGAACGGGCCGTAAACCAACACAAACATTAAATCATGTTAATGTGCAACGTGTTGAAGGCGAAAAAAATGCAATGAGCGTTAATCTGACCTAAATTACAATATGTTGTCGAATGGCTATGTTATGATCTACAGTCGAACCTCTCTAACTCGACCCTCTATAACTCGAACCTTTTAAGTGGTCCCTGCACATTTTTTAATTTTTATATGTATTTTAACCTTTTTAACTCGAATTTCTATAAGTCTAACCGAATTCCCAGTCCCGCAAACCTTAAGATCTCTGACGAACCTTTGAAATCGATTAAAGCTGAAATCCCTATATCACAATTAAGAACACAAATCACTAGTGAACAGCAGGTTGCTTTAATTGTACAAAAGTTTATTAATCGATGCTAGGACATTTTTCAAGTGAATGATAAGGTGACTTGATTAATTTTTAAATGTAAATCTTGGAAAGTGTTGGCAAAACAGGGGATAATTTTGAGAAAAACTCTAACGATGAAGATAAAAGTGAAGAAACTCCTAGACAAAAACCTTCCAACGCTAAAGTTTTAAAAGCAATTGAAACCATCCAGCTCGCTTTTTTAATGGAGGCCACAACAAATAATGACTTGTCTCCTATCTTTAAAATACGAAAAAATGACGAACTGAGCAAAAAAAGACATATTGTCAAAATTTAATACTTAACTAATTATTTTTCAAGTTTTTAAGTAAGTATACATTTGAGGAGCAGATTTTCAAATTTTTCACCAAAGATGCCAGCGCAAACCACATACATAGAGCAACAATATTATGCCACAGAAGACGTATGTAGGTATAATCCTTGAATGGTTTTTTATCCATATTTTAGGTATATTATGAACTTTTCGGGTCATTTCTTGTCAAAAGCAGAGCAGTTTTTTTTTATTTAACAAAATTACAAAAATGGACAAAATGCATATAGAAAGTCTGCTTCTCATTTATTTTAAGTTAGTTTTGTATTTTACAACTGTTTTAATGCAATAAAAAATATTAATTGGAATATATGATTTTTGTTCTTTTACTCGAACTCTCCATAACTCGAATTGTTTTGGTTGTCCCTTGAAGTTCGAGTTATAGAGGTTCGACTGTATTACATCTCATGACTATGAGAATAGAGCCTCATGCACTGAGGGTGATACCGTATATAAAGTAAGGTATGAGAAAATTTGAATGGGACCGGTTTTATTAATGCATTTGTTTAATCAAGATTGTATAATTTTGTCTAAGGTTAATATCCACAGGCTTAATGCAGGCGCGGATCTACAAGAGGAGAAAAATGGGAAATCCCCCCCTCAAATCGTACACTATATTTAGCTTTGACACACGGAAAATACCTCCCGGTCACTATGCAAAATAGTTTTATGCAATATTTATTATGATATTTCCCCTCCCCCAGATAAAGTTCCTAGATCCGCCCCTGCTTAATACACAATATATAGGTTTAAACAATTGAAATTCAGCTATTCACAGCTATGCTCTAGGTAACTAAAGCTAAATACACATGTACTGCTACTAAAGGCACCTAATACAATACAACAAAGTCAGTTTGAAATTTTAAGCAGTGACCATACAAATCAGACTCCCTAAACGACCCATGTGAAATACATCAGACTAATTTCCGAATACCGAATATACAATATGGATGACCGCGGTGGAGGTCGCGTTTACGATCAATGTTTACATCGATACCTGCAGAACATGCCGAAAATGCTTTCCTTTTAGTCAAGCTTTCGGATTTCAGTGTACTTTGAGGTTTCAGAGGAGTTAATTCGGAAAAATTTGTAAAGTTTTATTATTAAATATTTAACAATGTATAAAAGCAAGGGTGGTGAAGTGATAAGTCTGTAGGTGAAAAGTGGTGAATTATGTGTATTTCTTCAAATCGCAAGTTTAGTGCTCATCCTCATATAAACCAAAAAGGCAATATCTGAAGGAATACCATCATTTGTTTAAATAGCTTCGAGATCATTCTGACAGATTCCATGACTATATGAGAATGAGTCTAGATACATTACCCAAACGTCTCAAAGTCTTTACGCATCGAGAAACCAAAAATAACTAAAAAATAAATAGGTTCCACGTTCCGTTCTCATTCCACGTTCCATCCTCACTAGATAATGTCACGTGATTGCAGAGCACCAATAAACGTGCAAGTTTACCTCGTGGCCACAGCTCGATCGTCATATAAAATCATACTATTTTGTTCTGCTGTAAATCACGATGATTAGGCGGCCAGGGTGAACGGGTGGTGAAACATCCTTCGCATGTGCGGTCTCATTAGAAAATTAAGGTTTGGTTTGACATCGATGTAGCGACCGCGACCTCCATGTATCTTCGGTATGTCCGTACCTTAGGCACAATGTATTTTACTTTGTTTTAGGTAACTGTGTGTCAGCTCATGGCCTGATTTTGTTGTGGGCTTCGATTTCGCTATATCGGGAAGGCTTTTTAAAGTCATTGTTTTAACCGCCTTTGAAAATTCATCTCTCCACTAAAGCTAGACAAAAGCCTTCCGTTGTGCACCTATTATTGTAAAAGTTTGAGAAATTGTTTGGGCTGTTGACTAAAGAATGAGCTCAAGAAGCATAATCATGCAACTTTCAGGTTGGTATACCTAAGTTATTTACCTAACAAGTGCGGAAATATTTTTTTAAATTTTGGCAATGCGCAGTTCGGAAAAGATTCTTGCCGCACGACAGTGGCGTATATAAGGGGGGGGCTGGGGGGCCCGGGCCCCCCCCGAAGCTAAGATTTTTTTGGATATTTTCCACATATTTAATGAATATAAACATTAAATAGCATAAAATACAGCCTCATGAGGTCTCGGGCCCCCCCCAAACTGTCTCGGGCCCACCCCGAAACTTTTTTCTATATACGCCACTGTCGCACGAGTTAGGTGCAATGTTTTTCCTACAAGCATGTGGAAACTAAAAAAATTGCTACGCTGGCGGTACTGGCACTATCTACTGGCTGCTTCTAGAATGTTTTCCGAATATTTCCAATACATTTTCGTAAAAGAGAGACCATTTAATTTTAATCATAGGTAACTCCAAATTTGCGTAATCAGCGTCAAGTTTACAATACATTTTGGCTAACTTCATGTTTTTGACGTTTAAGGACACTAAAAACCACACGCAGTGCGGTAAGTAATTTAGCATGCTCGCATTGAGTTAGAGTTGTACTCTTCGCACACAAATGAGTTCACTAAAGGAGGTTTTCCACGCGCTTGAAAAAAAAAATTCAAACAAAACTAACTTTCTCTCCAGGGTCGGCCGCTTAACCAAGGAAGTCTAACGCTAACCAGTACATACTATATTCGCTTAGAGGCCTTAATGCACTTTTCGTGTTAATGCAAAGTTGATTTCAGAGGTTGAAAGCCCTTACCTTTGAGAACACAATTTTACTTACTGGACATCTGTCAAATATATGTCAAATAAAATATGGCGGCTCAAACATGAAAAACAGAAGAATTTTGGAAAATTCTCAAGTTGTTTATTTCTTAACCGATTTTTTTCAAATTAATTTTATTTTATTAATATTTTTGTGTGAAGTTTATTATTATTTTTGTGTGAAGCAAAATACAAAAAAGATGTGTATTAACAAGTTGAATCCACTGTGGGTTGTACTTTTACTATAAGTTAAAAAGTTTTCGAGTTGTGCTAAAAAAACTACGAAATTGGCCGTAGGGTACCCCTAGACACCAAAATTATACTTTTTCATTAGAGTTTCAAACGTGGGAAAAATGCTTTAAAAATTAAAAGATTCTACCATTTCTATATTCTGACAAATAAGACTGTCTAAATAATGTCCGAGCTACGATTTTGCACCAATATTTTTCTGATTATTTCTTATATCGTACGGCAACCTCCAAAAAACTAAGAGGCACATCTGTGGAAAGATAATTTAAAGCCCTACAAAAAACTACAAACCATTTTCCCCCAAAAATTACAGCTTTCGTCAAAAATCTAAAAAACCCTCTATATCATATATTACTATCTAGTCGTTCCCTCTGTTATTTTTGCGTGTACATTCATTCAATTTGATGTTAGAGGAACATAATTCGACGTATTGAATTTCTGTCCATTTCATGCCAAATACAAGATGGTGCCTCCGAAATGAATAATAATAAATGAATAAAATATCATCATTTTTAAACAGATTTTTTAGATTTTTGACGAAAGTTGTAACTTTGAGAGAAAAATGGTTAAATAGTTTTTTGTAGCATTTTAAATTACAATTCCTCCGATGTGCCTTCTAGTCGGGAAAAAATTGGTGCAAAATTGTGGTTCGGTCATATGTTAGCCGTCATATTTGGCAGAAAATAGACTTTAAAAAAATTAAAAATTGACTCACTTTATTTAGAATGGTACAGCCTCTTAATTTTTAAAGCATTTTTCCACAATTTTGGTTTCTGGGGGTACCCTCAGTAAAATTTCATAGTTTTCTTAGCATAACTCAAAAACTCTTTACCTTATGGTAAAAATGAAACCCATGATGGATACAACTTGCCAATGCATATGTTTTTTGAATCTTATAATTTATTTGTAAAATTAGCAGTATTGGTTATTAGTTTTTATATAAGTGCACGATAATAACTATATAATTTTATGATGCTGATACCTATTTTCTTTTTAATTGATTCTATTACGGGCCAAATGGATTCTTGAGTGTCAAATTATTGTCAGATACCAGGGTTTGGGGATCCGTTTTTTCACGTAGGTCCCTTGGCCCATGTTTATCCGTTATTTGTATTTTTATATAAGATATTTATAATAAAGACATTTTTGATTTGATTTAAAACTGTCCATGTAAATCCCGCCAAATAAAAACAAGAAATAAAAGATAAATGCAAATATTTACAACCAAAGGTCATTTCGTCAAAACAGATCTCATTTTTCGAGACTCAATGATTCTAAAAAAAGAAGAAAGTGATAGACAAAATCTAGTTTGTCATAGTGTTTACGCTTTTATATTTTTAATACAAGATCATACAATAATTTTCGTGCTACGGTTAATTTAAATTAATTAATTCAATAAAGTAAAATTTGTGAAAATATATAAATATATAAATGGCAAGTTCGGACGATATAAAAAACTAGAAAAATCTTGATATTTAAGAAAATGAACTGTAAAGATTTTGGAAAAACGGCATTTTCCATTCTGTTCTTTATTCAATGTGGAGTACTAAATGAAATGCTGAGAGTTGAAAATGTTTTGATATTTAGCCTCAGCAAGCAAATTTAAAGTTTTTGAGTTTGGATAGGGGATTTGGTTACACATTATATACTAAGTTTGTTTTGTTATAAAACACAATCAAATCAGTTTCATATTACCTTCGATTTTAACTTCTACCTTATGCAAGTACAGTAGCAAAAAGATTAACTTTAACAGAACCTTAGATCTAACAATTAGGCCTTACCGAAAGATCTTTGTATCCACCAATACAAGACATTATATTTTTCTACCGCTTATGAAAAACAAGATGTCTGAAAATTTAAGCGACTTACGACGTTCTACACTTTGCGTTATACCAAGAGGTAAAATGCTGATTTCTCACAGCTTGCACAGTATCCAAAGATAATATATCCTTCTCATTGTTTTCGACCCAGTATCCAGTCCCTTTTGGTTATAACAATGAAAAGCCTAATAAAACGAGCCAACAAATACAACATTCCACTATATATTGCGTTTATCGAATTTGAAAAAGCTTTCGATACCATTGAGCACTGGGCAGTAAAAGCATCTTTCATTAGTATCCGAATAGATCACAGATTAGTAGCCAACATATATGGCGAAGCTACAGAATAGCGCCTTACAAAATAGCGCTACTACAAAATGCCACTGCCAAAAAATAGCGCGCATCAAAATTGCGCTGCCTTAACATAACTCAAAATGGCCCCTGAGTAGATGGATGAGTGCAGTGGCCGCTCGTGCCCATTCAATATGGTATTGCCAGAATTTTGATAGCCACTCAAAAAAAAATTCGGAGTGCTTCGACAAATTTTTGTCCAAAATTCGTTAAAAAACATGATTTGATCAATTTTTAGCTCACACATATACTATACTATAGTAGTGTGAGCTATGGTGATCCTAATTTTTTCGAGAAAAAAAAAGTTGCTCCGATTTCAAAATTTTTTATATATCTTTGCGTTTCAGATGATTTTGAAACTTTTTTGTTGCGCCGTCTGTCTGTCTGTCTGTCTGTCTGTATGTCTGTCTGTCTGTCTGTCTGTCTGTCTGTCTGTCTGTATGTCTGTAACGACCAACGCGCATAACTCAAAAACCGCTTGGCCGATTTTAATGAAATTTGGTACCTAGGCTGGGTCTTGGGTCGAGATGGTCCCATTTAAAAATGAACAAAATCCACCGAACAGAAACCAAATAAAAGGGTGGGGGTAGATTTCAAAAATTAGAGTTTATGTGAAAATATGGCGTGTGTGATATCAAACGAAAGGTAATTGAGTCTGCAGTTAAACAAAATACATTTTAATTTATTTAAAAAAAAAAGGTGGGGGTATATTTTAAAAATTAGAGTTTAAGTGAAAATATGGCGTGTGTGATATCAAACGAAAGGTAATTGAGTCCGGAGTTTAACAAAATACATTTTAGTTTTTGTTTTTTTAAGGGTGGGGGTAGATTTAAAAAATTTGAGTTTAAGTCAAAACATGGCTTGTGTGGTATCAAACAAAAGGTAATTTAGTCTGGAGTTGAATAAGATATATTTCAGGTTTTAGTTTTATTAGCTCGCACGTACACTATAACTATAGTACCTAGTGTGAGCTTAGGGGCCCATATATTGGCAGAGTATTTTAGTGGCGCAAAACCAAGAGCGCATAGTTTTGTATTATATGTTTACTATTATTTATTATTCTTTCTAACACTAGTTTTTTAATGAAACTAACCCAGACCTACCAAAATTACACCGTGAAATGACTCAAAATTTATCAAAAATTTTGATGAATTAATAATTTAAATAACAACCTAACTTACCCTTAGTTTAATTAATGGGGTATATTAGGTATAAGTATTTACAAAAAAGTTCCAAAATAAACATTATTTTTATCACAAATAGTTTTATTAAATTTACGACAAAGCGATTTTAGTGCACTTCCATGTTTGTTTTTTAATTTTTAAATCAGGTAGTGACAGGCCTAATTCTTTAATTTTGAGTTTTTCCTTTAGCGAAAAACCACTCAAAGAGTTTTTTAAAACGCTAATTCTTTTCATTTTCACTTTTTAGAATTTAGAACAATATGCAGAGTAAACGAATATCTTTTTTATGTCGTAATTTAGTGTGGACGTTAATTAAAGCATACATGCTCCACACACAAAAACAAGACGACTAACTGCACACTAACTGGCTGGCGTGCCTGGCCCAAATTCAAGTTGATTCTCATTACTACACAATGTAAAAATTGTCCAACTCTGTCGCTCATATAGGCCACTGACAAAAATCTCGCTCTGTTCGACGGCGCCAGCAGACAAGCGGCACATATTCCATCCCCCAAAAACTTACTCTGCGTTTCAACGGTGGCAGCAGGCGTCGCGCATTATCGATTCGGAGTGTGATCTACTGCATTTCACAGGGTTTACCATATTTTATATAGATTAAATAGAAATGCATAAAATAACACATTAAAATGGCGTATATCTGCTCAAAGATTCGTGTCTTGTATACTTACTTACTGACATTTTGCGGTTGGTTTTAATCTTCGGGATTGAAAAAAAAATGCATAAAACTAATTATAGTTCCTAGGGTGCAGAAAAAAACTATTGCACGAGATATTTCTTTCCCTTTGCCTCAGGAAACCAAAACACACGCACGCACGCTTCTGCTGTCCACCATTTAAATCGGTGGCACAATTCAAAAGTTCTAACTAAAAATATTTTACTCGGTTTTTTTGGCCAACTCGCACTTGCTAGACCTTACAAAAACACCCTGACGGATTTTATTTTTATTGAAGTGGAACCCCAGAAATAAAAATTCTTCATTGTCATGTAATGCAAAACCAAGTTGAATATAGTGCACAGCACAGGTAGGAATTTTTAATTAAACAAATTTATTGTCTCCTGGTCGACGGGGGACCTTGGAAACAGAAGTGTAACCAGAGCCTGGAAATTTTAAATTAAATTTAATGAAAATATCGTCCCATGAAGCAGAAAGATATTGTTGTCACTGTTTAAATTAAACGAATAGATATTATACTCTGCCTAAGGATATATGATTCCTTTCAATTTATTTACTTTTATTTTGACTTACTATGAAGTTACCTATGGTATGGTATGGTATTTTTTTAAAATTGGTGCTGAATCACACAATATAGCGTCACCGAGTGTTTGCCTCAAATTTGAGTAATTAGGCTTCTGTGATGTTATAAATCCAAGATGACGTGTTCTGTTTGCAATATACTAAATTTTTCCATGTTTTTCACAAACTCTGCCTTGTAACTGCTGCTACATTAATTTGACAGAAAAATTGTTAAGGACGTAATGTGTGTGCGTGTAAAAAACTAAAAAATTAATTGTTGTTTTAATAATATTTTAACCTTCCTAGCCCGCGCAGCAATGGCTAGAGAAGGTATTTTTTTTTAGATAACGCCAAAAATGTGTTATGTGTGTGTGTGTGTGTGTGTGAAACGATAGCTCCTAAGCCGCTGAATCGACACTGAAACAAGCTAATTGAATTTTGGTCAAAATCCAGTAATGCTAATGATAGTTTTTTGACAATTAAAATTTTTAAATGGAGCATTGCACCAATATGCGGTTTTTGGAATATAGTAGTTTCAACCAAAAACTTTGTAGGAGCTTTAGTTTCTGAGATATTTGCAAAAAACTGTTTTGAAGGCTGATATATCAAGGCTTTACTTAAAGGATAATAATAAGCTAGCTGGTTAGGTATTAGATTTGTCATGGATCCACTTATTTTTAATTCAACATTGTCCAAAAAAGTTTTAGACTACCCTAGATCGATAGGTGATGGATCACTCAATTTTAAGTAGTCGGAGATTTGCACCAACTTGTAGTAAGAGCCGCAGCCCACGAGAAAGACCGGCCCGGGCGCGGAAATATCACGTGACCGTAGGAGGGTCACAAAAGAACGCCTCCCGGTCAGCTGTCATTATAAAACATGTGTTTTCAGTTTTGGTATGTTTTCAGTTTTGGTATGTTTGTTTACGTCGATTTTTAATTCGGGCACGAATTTTATGTGAATTTTATCAAAGTTATTAAAATAACGCAGCCCACGAAAAAGACTGTCGTGATCTGTGTTAAAATAATTAATGGCTAATGAGTAAATTAAAAAGAAAATACCTATAAGATAAACAATGCCGCGAACGTGTAGTGTTGGTTGTCGGTCCAACTACAAAACTGAAACCGAATATGTGTCAACTTTTAATTTGCCAGTGGATAAACAAATGCATGAAATTTGGTTGCGAAAAACTCCTAATGATTTAAGTATCTTAAAACGTCCACAAGTTTGCATCAAACATTTTCCTAACGAGCAGGTTATTTGGTTTGATAAGTGTGTTGTAAATGGAGAGCTAAAAAATGTTAAAAGACAAAGACCCAAATTAACAGAAAATGATGTACCTACGATTTTTACAAATGTTCCGAAATACCTAAGTAGACAACCTGTATCTACTGTTCGATTAGCTGATGTCGAGAGGCAACAAATGGAAACTGCAATACGAGAAAGTCTTGAAATACTTCAAGCTCATAAGAAATCAAAAGTTTTATCAAATATTGAGGACATTTCAAAATTTTATTGTTCTATCCAATACTAAAATAAACAAAAATTGGATTTTAACCCAAGAACGTGACACAGTGTGCTTGTGAATGATGACATTTTTTAACAACAATCCATCACTGTTAGCATATCTAGTTGTTGAGGGAGATCTGTAATTTTTTGTAAATGTTAACAATGTGTCTTTAACTTAAACTAAACTTTAATGTTGGCTACATCTTTGTTTATCCAGTCATCCAGTGCATACATGTCAATTTACAAAACTAAGGTAATATGTCTTCTGCATCCTCGCAATATTAAAAAACTGATTTGTAAAATATCGTTAATAGATAGTAATCTCTCCGGTACACACAGGCGGATTTTAAGAAAAAGCTGGCCATAACCCCTAAACACTAAAAAGCCCTGTTTAATTGTAAAATTGCTATTAGTGCAATCACTGATGATCATGCTAGGCCATGACCATGTCACGCCTAATTTGAAAAACAATTGCCATAGTAATGACCGATGAAACTCCATTTATTTTTTTATGTTATTTGCGTTACTTAAATTTACAAAAGTTGATGGTTAAAAAGCCCTTTTAAAACTTGCGCCTATTATCAAAAATAATTTTTTTGAACATGGATTTTGAATCTGGAGGTATGTCGCTATTTATTGTACATATTTAACATTCTTTTTTATTTTATTGGTAATATTTTAAACCGGTTTAAAGCAACCGTTGCAGAAAACTTTTTAAATTTTCATTTTCTGAAATAGAATTTGACTAAATGTTTCAACTTCATCCAACTTTATTGACATTTTTGGTTCTATTAAGTGCACGCATATGTTTTCTAAGTAACAAATTCAGTTTCAGCTGCGGAGTTATGCGGATCGAGTAAAAAAGTTAAAATTTCTTTTTGTGTATATAGAAAATTGTCCAGTAAGAAATACGTACATAATATGCGTAAATTAATAAATAAGTTTTCTTAGCTTTAATAACAATGGTTTTTGTAAAGCAAAAGTATAATTATTATGTCACATGTATTCTGATTTAATTTTTGCCTTCCTAGCTCGCGCAGCAATGGCTAGAAAAGGTATTATTTTCGACAACAAAAAAAATTGAGATAATACTGAAAATATGTTATTTTGGTGTATTGTATCTTAGCAATTTTATCGTGACGTCTGTCCGTGTGTGTGTCTGTGTGGTGTATTTAGGTGTGTGTATATCTGTTCGGCGCAAGCCAAATAAAAGGGTGGGGATAGATTAAAAAAATTATAGTATATGTGAAAATATGGCGTGTGTGATTGATTTCTATAACTTGATTTTGCTTGCTGCGTAAAAAAATCTAATCTAAGTAGAGAAATCATGGAATTTTTGCGTCAAACAAACCATTTCTCTCCTAGAAAGGAAAAATATGAAATCATTCCGGAATTTTAGCAGATTTCTTTTGTTTGAAGTCGCATAATTAATATTTTTGGGCTTTTGTGCCATCACAAAGCTTTTATAAGTCTTTTTGAAGTGTAAACTTCTTTAGGCGCGTTTGGAAGTTTTTGTGGGTACTGAATTGAACTGAGCCGTCAGGCTCGGCTATGTCGACTAACTGTGAGAGGAACATTCAGCGAGCGATATGATGATGCAGATGAAGGCCAGTATTATTAATTTCGCCTTGTTGAAATTTACACTTCTGCCATGTGGTCTTAAAAAAACAATATACCGGGTGGGCCAAAAAAAACCGGACAATTTTTTTTTTCATTATAACTCTTGGACTATATCATCGATTATAACGGGACCAATTGCACTTGATAGAGAGTTAATCAGGGTTTTGACTTTGGTATCCAAGATGGCGGACAAAATTAAATTATACCCTTTAAATATGCTCGTTTATTCTTATGTTGCCAACATGTGTTAATTATTTTTTTAAATCGGTAAAAAGCTACATTCTTGCCACGCACAAGAAGGTATAAATCAGCAAAATCAGTTTGGTGGTTCCAGGAAAAAAATTTTTTGTTTCAACCATTGTTTTAAATAATATACGATTTCCTTGCCATTCATGTCTGCATTTATTTCCTTATCAATTCATTATACTACTGAACCGATTTTCATAAAAGAAAAAAAAGATCATGATCAAAATTTATCGCAATCTTAAAATCAAAATGGCGTGTTTATTCTTATTTTTTGAATGTGATTAATTTTTTTTTTTAATTTATAGAAAAGCACTACTTTTCACCCACACAGTGAGGTACAAACTAGTAAAATCGCTGTGGTGGTTTTCAAAAAAAATCTATTTTTGTTTTTACCATTGTTTTAAAGAATATTCGATTGCATTGCCAATCCTGTCTGCATTAGTTTCCTTATAAATTCATTATTATTAAACCGATTTAGTGAAATATAAAAAAATCTTGGTGCGATTTGATTATTCTTTAAAGATTATAATCGAAATTTGCCGCTACCTTTAATGTTAAGATTTTGGACAGAATCATTCTTGACCCTTAAAAGAGACACTTTCATTCTTATTTTACGAAATTGTTTTAGTTTTTTTTTTAATTTATAGAAAAGTACCACTTTTCTTCCGCTTAACAGGGTACCAAGTAGTAAAATTGGTAAAGTGGTTCCCACAAAATCTGATTTTGTTTCTACCATTGTTTTACAAATTATAAGTTCTTTATAAATTGATTATTACTAAATCGATTTTAGTAAAATAAAAACATCATGGTGCAAGCTGATTGATTTTTAAAGATCATCAATCCATGTAGTTTTTTATATCACTAAAATCGGTTCAGTAGTAATTAATTTATAAAGAAATGCATGCAGACAGGACTGGCAATGCAATCGTATAATCCGTAAAACAATGGAAGAAACAAAAATAGATTTTTTCAGAGCCACCGCAACGATTTTACTAATTATTACCACGTTGTGTGGGGGAAAAGTAGTGCTTTTCTACAAATTAAAAAGAAAACTTAAACATTTTCGGAAAATAAGAATGAAGACGCCATTTTGAAGAATCAAGTATAATTCTGTTCGCCATCTTAAATTTTCTAACCAGAATGTTTTTTATTTCATTAAAATCGATTTAGTAGTAATGAATTTATAAGGAAATAAATGCAGACATGATTGGCAAGCCAATCGTTTAATATGCAAAACAATGGTTGAAGTAAAAAAAAAATTTTTTAGAACCACCCTACCGATTTTAATAACTTGTACCTTGTTGTGCGTGGCAAGAACGCAGCATTTTTACTATCATATCATAATAATAAAAGCGATGGCCGACTGATGGAAATTTTGACGATGTTAGCACGATAAGATATCCGTATCAATTAAATATCACTATTTGCAAGAATTAATCTAGCAGAAAAATGCAGAGGTACCAAACCCACCCAACCCGACCCAAGATACCCCAGCATTTATCTCACATAGGTATGGTAGGTAAACATATCTTTGATGACCTGCTATGTTGAATATTCTTTAAGTGTTTAGATCACAAATTTAGATCAACTTATGCTTTGATTTGCGGCCATCGCTATTATTATTATGATAATATTAGAATTTTAGAAAATTATTTTTTAATTTTTAGTGCATTTTATAAAAGCTTGTGACTTAAAAAAAAATTTTACCAATTTATTTTCTACTTTTTAGTCTCAGCTATCTACTCAATTAAATGAAAATATTTCTTCAATAACAGAACAGAAGTGTTTATTCTAGATTATAATGAAATCGCTGATCGTGAGTTCTTTGGAAACTCATTTTTCTATTGGGAGAAGGAGAGGGTGGGGGTAGAGGTAGAAATATATTTTTTGTTAGGGCTGTATTGCCATCGGACCTTTATGCATATACCAAATTTTATAAAAGTTATTTGAAGTGAAGTGTGTCAAAAACGCATTTTTTATGGAAGGGGGTGGGGGGTAGGGGTGGGAGGACATTTTTCATTATTGTTGTATTGTCATCGGACCACTATATGTATACCAAATTTCATCCAAATCGGATAATGGGAAGGATGTCAAAAACGCATTTTCTATGGAAGGGTGTGGGGGTAGGGGTGGGAGGATATATTTTTTTAATGTTGTATTGTCATCGGACCACTATGTGAATACCAAATTTTATCCAAATCGGATAATGGGAAGTGTGTCAAAAACTCTCATTTTTCTATGAAAGGGGATGGGGGTAGGGGTGGGAGGATTTTTTTTCCTTAATATTGTATTGTCATCGGATCGCTATATGTAGACTAAATTTCATCCAAATCGGATAACGAGATGTGTGTCAAAAACAAATTTTTCTATGGAAGGGGGTGGGGGTAGGGGTGGTAGGATATTTTTTCTTCTTGTTGTATTATCATCGGACCACTATGTGTATACCAAATTTTATCCAAATCGGATAACGGGAAGTGTATCAAAAACACATTTTTCTATAGAAGGGGAGGGGGTAGGGGTGAGAGGATATTTTTTTATATATTTTAATGTTGTATTGTCATGGGACCACTGTGTGTGTACCAAATTTCATCCAAATCGGATAATGGGAAGTGTGTCAAAAACGCTTCACAAGATTTGATAGATAGTTAGTTAGATAGTTAGATAGATAGTTAGACAGAACATCTGAAGCTAAATAAAAGCTTGTAAAAATGATCAAAACATGTTCACAACATAAGAATAAACAAGCACCTTTGAAGGGTACAGATGGCGGACAAAAAAATATATTTATTCAAAACTGATTAATTTTCTGCCAAATGGAGTTTGTCCCATTAACAACGATTGTACTGTTCAAAAGTTATAATGAAAAAAAATCGGGTTTTTTTTACCCACCCGGTATAAACAATATTTTTTTAAATCTTAATGGATGGTTTAGGCTGCAGTATAAACCGAATGATATTTCCATAAATATCGGCCTTTTGTGATGAATCTTGGCAGCCGTTAAAAAACTATTTACCTATGTATGAGTCATAGCATGGCAATTGATAGGTATATTAAACACATGACCATGGACGCGCAGATCAGGACTGGTATTCTCATAAATTGGCTTAAAAACGTTACGTTTTGAAAACGCTAAGCGAAACGCACAGCACCCTTCTCGCATAGCATTTGCGCTGACCGATCGAATTTGGTAATCACGTTGGTAAACGCGCCCTTGGGATGGAACTCGCTAAGCATCCTTCAAATTCTCAATTTTTGTTCATGTTTTTTGACATTTGTTAGTTATTTTTGTTACTTGTTGAAAACAACATCGAAAATCTAGAGTAGGTGATAGTTAGAAATGGGTTTAATGAGAGATAACAAATAAAATAAAGTTTTAAAAGAAGATTTAGTTAAAAATCTTCAATAATTTTAGAAATTTAATTTTTTTTAGGTTTTGGCATGACCACCATCATTTCATTGTTTCAACTGAATACACTTGCTTATACTAGGGTACCTTTGCATATAGAAGTGTGTTTAAAATCCTTCATTTCTACCTTGAAAAATAAGAAAGGTAGCTATTTTGGTACCTTATTGTACTTAAAGTATAGGCTGAAGACCTCCTTTAACTACTATGAATACAAAATTGCCAAAAAAATTATTCATTGTGTGCATAATACTTTTTAATAGGTTTGAATTTTTTAAAAACGTCAAGCGATTTTCAAAACCAGATGCCAATTGGTAGGTGTTTTTAAACACGGTTACCGTTTTAAAAAAATGCTCAGCGCAATCGTACGTGAATACCATTTTTGCACTTTTGGTCAGGTGCTTAGCGAATTTGACGTCATAAAACGGCGAGCGTCTTAAACGCTATGCGTTTTTCATTCCGAGAATACCTGTCCAGTTCGCTCTGCGTCGGCGTTTCAAACTAGGTTTTTACTTGATCATTGGTCTTACAGACCGTACGTCACCACTTAAAGGGTTAAAGTAGGGCATTGTAGATTTGTGGATTTCCCAAGGAGTCGTATCGGCTTCTAAGCCGGTCAGCACCTTTACCTCCAAGATATTTTATGCATAACTCTGCATCTCATTTTGTCTACAAGATTTGAAAGCTTCTGCCGAAAAAAACTATTTTATTCGGAGTTAGTTGCCTCATTTCTTGAGGCGATAGAGTACCTCCTTCGAGGTACTGGAGCCTTTTACGAAATAAGGAAGGACATTTGCAGAGCAGAAGTTCGGGTGCCTCTGATGCGCTACTGCAGAATCGGCAGTAATCATCGTTGGCTTTACGTAATGCCTTTAGGTGATATTTCACTAGGCACTGTCCGGTAAGCAGTCTGACTAATAGTTTTAAGTCATTCCTGTTCATTTCTAGAAGCTATTATGACTTATTTGCTGATATGGATATACTTAACCGTTTTGATTGTCTTTTTATCAAAGTTTGTACCAGTAAGACACCAAGTGGTTCATTTTCCAATCTTTTATGTTGTGGCTTTTCATTAGTTCACAGAACGGCTCTGGTCCGCAATATGGTGTTGCCGTCCCTTTCTTTGGGAGGCTGTCTGCTTCCTCATTTCCTTCAATGCCCTGATGTCCTGGGACTTACATCAGTGTAATTTCTGTTTACACTCCCAGACAGCTTTCACACGCATTTAAATGGCCCTTATGGCCACTTGGCTGTCGAAAAATATGAAGATATGCTGCTTGGAATATTGTCGGTGTGTTGCCCATTGACATAGACAGCTTGGTTTAGTCAGTGCGAAGCTCGAATCTCTTGTCAGTCGCTTGCTCACTTTGCTATGAATCAAGTGAAAAAAAAAATCCAATGGGAAAAGTGGGGTGTTTTAGCAAAATAAAGCTATGAACAACAGTTATCCCTGTTACTCATCACTTAAAAAATAAACCGGTGTATTATGAACTATATAGCACTAACCTTTTTCCGTATAAATTTACCTAGATTTAAAAGAGTCATTGACATGCATCTATTGAATTTCGAATGAAAAAGGCACTACTAAATTTGTTTACCAGGGACAAACTCTGCATGCTAAAAAGCAAACAAAGTAGCTGTTAGAGCTAACTCACAGTAGCTGAGTTTTAGCACGTTAACTCTCTGCTCTGTAGGTTTAAAATGGCGTCGGTTTATTAGCTTTTTAAAGAGGTGTCTCGGCGTGTGTGGACGCATTTTAAAAGTACCTACCTAGGGATTTAACAATATAAAGCAGGGAATAATTACAGAGTTTTGCACTTTTTACCTTTTTTTGATACAATAAAAGTCGAATAACAAATAGAATATTCTTAAAAGTATGTTTTTATAACATCTACACTGTGTTATTAAAATAAAGTATTGGTACGCTCACAATAGTGATCTTCATCCAGGGGTGGGTTTTGGAAATCCGCGTCGGTGCTTCTTAGCTTTTTTTAAAATGTATGAGCTCTTAAGTTAAGTACCATAAGTAGATGAAAGGAGCCGCAGGCGAAAATTTTGGGAAAATAAAATAATTTTTATGAAAATTATTTAAGAAATTTAAATTTAAAAAAAAATGTGCTACAACTAAAATTTATAAGCTTTATGTTAGAGTGGGGAGGGGCGGTCCCTTCTTAAATTTGCCTTTGATCTACACTGTGTTATTAAAATAAAGTATCAATAAATTCTGTTAATGTGCCTTGGTACGTTCACAATAGTGATCTTCATCCAGGGGTGGGTTTTGGAAATCCGCGTGGGTGCTTCTTAGCTTTTTTTAATATGTATGAGCTCTTAAGTTAAGTACTATAAGTAAATGAAATGCGCCGCAGGCGAAAATTTTGGGAAAATAAAATAATTTTTATGAAATTTTTTTAATAAATTTAAATTTAAAAAAAAAATGTACTACAACTAAAATTTAAAAGCTTTGTCAGAGTGAGGGGGGTCCCTCCTTAGATTTGCCACTGGATATAAGGTATAAAATGCAAAATCAGAAAATAGGTATAAAGTACTTACTAATTAAGGGGCTACAATCTGTTAAAGTAGTGCCCCCAACAATAAATGAAACATTAATAGTTAGGTACATAATTTACTGAAAATTTACTAAACATGATTGAAATATAACTGTCCTGTCATTATAGAATTTTAGCTTGCAAAAGGTATTGTATTGTATTGATTCAGGGGGAAACCAGAGGCGCCCCCCCCTTATCATTCATATAACTTATTTTTTAGTTTAGCAGCAACACTTATTGAAAATTTGTCACAAATTCTACTACTACTATGTCGGTTTAGAACGTTTTTCTACGTTGTCCGACGCCTATTCTCCACCTTGTTCGATCCTGACAATCATCTTCCGTCAGGTTTTTTTTGACTCATTGATCTTTGGATTGACTGTTTCCATTCCAGTTTAGGACGCCCTCTTTTTCTGAGCCCTATTGGTTGCCATTCTAGGACCTGCTTTGGTAATCTTTCGTCATTCATCCGTTGTACATGGCCGTACCATATCAGTTGTCTTTTAGTAATGTCATCCGTTATGCTTCCCTCGATTCCCATTCTTTCTTTTATGATCTCATTTCTTATATGATCTGATAGATATTCTCATTGATCTTCTTAATGCACCCATTTCGACACTTTCCATTTTTGCTTTTTTTTTCTGTTACGCGACAAGTCTCTATTCTATACAACAGTGCGCTTTTCACCATTGTTACATATATGCTCCATAAAATACTGTTAAGACAACCAATAACCTTTTTTGCTTTTACTATTCTTTTTTCCAGTTCTTTACAGTCTGTTCCTGTCTTATCAAATGTGACACCCAAGTATACATACTCATTGCATGGAAATATTGTTTGTCCATTGTCTAGTTCTAACTCACTTGATTCGTTTCCAATACATAAGTACTGTGTCTTGTCCACGTTCACTGTTAACCCCCACTTTTGGTATTCTTCCGTTAACTTTCTCATCATATACTCCATGTCTTCTTTATTATTAGCTACAATTACTTGGTCGTCAGCAAACTGTAGTGTGTATTTGGTAAATTGGTTGTTAAGTTGTATTCCCATGCCGTGTACTTCACGTTTTCAGTTAGTTTTTTAGAGCTACTGTCTCTTAGATTTTGACCCTTTGTAAAGTTATTTTATCGCTTTTATATATGGTTGATTGATATTGGTTTGTTCTAACACTGTCCATAATTTTTCTACTGGAACGGTATCATATGCTTTTTGTAGGTCCACAAAGGTAACATGAGTCTCTATATTTCTGGCACTCCTTTTCTCAATTACTTGTTTAAGACAAAAAACATTATTACTACAAGATCTGCCTGCACGAAACCCACTTTGTTCTTCTTCTTCTTTTTGGTCATGAAAATCATTCTCTATTAGGTCTCTAAGAATCCTACCGTATAATCTACTTAGAGTACTGGTTACTGAAATTGCTCTGTAGTTGTCGCAATCCAGCTTGTTTGCTTTTTTACGTATTGAGGATATGAATGCTATTTCCAGTCATTAGGTACTGGATATCCGTTTATGCATTGATTGATAATATATGTGAAATTTTCTAGAAGTTTCTCTGATCTATATTTGAGCATTTCAGCGTATATTCCCCCAGGTCCGGTACCTTTTTCGGATTTAAGCTTTTTAATATTATTCTTTATCATTTCTTCTTCTTCTTCACAAATTCTACTTAATTTTTTTTTAAAATTTCGCCATAAATTTCTTTTAGATACTATATTTTACACCTCAGATCTATCAAAAACCGCTAATAAAAAATATTTTGATGTTTGCTGTCCCGTCCCCCCAAAAATCCTGGATCCGCCACTGCTAGCCATTTCTGCGCAGTCTAGCAAGGTAAAAAAATATGATCGATTATTCCTTCCGTGTACAAATAAACCTCTAAATATCAAAACAATTATTATACCTCTAAAACAGAACAGGGAGAACATAAATCACCAGTTTGAACTTTATCGTTTGAAGGATTTTAAGTTATGGGCAATAAAAACGTCTGGACATGTAGCCAAATTACACTTGTTAAGTATTTATAATATTTTGGTTATATATATTTACGAAATAGAATAAATTTTACTAGAACTTTACTTACATAGACTGCTGGTTTCACTAGAAAATATACAAGCTACTCTTATTTTGAAAAAATTTCATATGATGCTAATGTGCAAGAAGAAAAAACAACATCTAAACACGGCCCTATAGGCCGAAAGATAACATAGCCTACGTGGGTATTTTCGGCACATATATTTTAGCTCACACATATACTATACTATAGTAGTGTGAGCTATGGTGATCCTAATTTTTTCGAGAAAAAAAAAGTTGCTCCGATTTCAAAAATTTTTATACATCTTTGCGTTTCAGATGATTTTGAAACTTTTTTGTTGCGCCGTCTGTCTGTCTGTCTGTCTGTCTGTCTGTCTGTCTGTATGTCTGTCTGTCTGTCTGTCTGTCTGTCTGTCTGTCTGTCTGTGTGTCTGTATGTCTGTCTGTAACGACCAACGCGCATAACTCAAAAACCGCTTGGCCGATTTTAATGAAATTTGGTACCTAGGCTGGGTCTTGGGTCGAGATGGTCCCATTTAAAAATGAACAAAATCCACCGAACACAAACCAAATAAAAGGGTGGGGGTAGATTTCAAAAATTAGAGTTTATGTAAAAATATGGCGTGTGTGATATTAAACGAAAGGTAATTGAGTCTGCAGTTAAACAAAATACATTTTAATTTATTTAAAAAAAAAAGGGTGGGGGTATATTTTAAAAATTAGAGTTTAAGTGAAAATATGGCGTGTGTGATATCAAACGAAAGGTAATTGAGTCCGGACTTTAACAAAATACATTTTAGTTTTTGTTTTTTTGTAAGGGTGGGGGTAAATTTCAAAAATTTGAGTTTAAGTCAAAACATGGCTTGTGTGGTATCAAACAAAAGGTAATTTAGTCTGGAGTTGAATAAAATATATTTCAGTTTTTAGTTATATTAGCTCACACGTACACTATAACTATAGTACCTAGTGTGAGCTTAGGGGCCCATATATTGGCAGAGTATTTTGGTTGCTATTGAAATTTGGCAGTGACGTATATAGACAAAAGTTTCAAAGTGGGCCTGAGACAGTTTTGGGGGGACCCGAGACCCCATGAGGCCGTATTTTATGCTATATTATGAATCGTGAAAAAATATCTACGAAGACTAATAGAAAATTACATTTTATTTAAAAAAATTTGACTTTCAAAAACTTCGATTTATTAGCTCACAAGATATTAACGTTTCTTTTTAAAAATAGATTGTCTAGGTGATCCTCCCTCCTCTTCCCCTGGGTATATACTGTAAATGATAAGTGGCAAACAAGTAAATCCTGAAATAAGAATCCAAGAGCAAAAAAAAATACTCTGCCAATCTATGGGCACCTAAGCTCACACTGGGTACTATAGTTATAGTGTATCTACGTGAAAGCTAATATAACTAAAAACTGAAGTATGTTTTATTGAACTCCAGACTCAATTACCTTTCGTTTGATACCACACAAGCCATGTTTTGACTAAAACTCTAATTTTTCAAATCTACCCCCACCCTTTTTATTTAAACTAAAATGTATTTTGTTTAACTCCAGACTCAATTACCTTTCGTTTGATATCACACACGCCATATTTCCACTTAAACACTAATTTTTGAAATTTACACCCCCCCCTTTTTTTTTAATAAACTAAAATGTATTTTGTTTAACTCCAGACTCAATTACCTTTCGTTTGATATCACACACGCCATATTTTTTCAAAAACTCTAATTTTTGAAATCTACCCCCACCCTTTTATTGGGCTTGTGTTCGGTGGATTTTGTTCATTTTTAAATGGGACCATCTCGACCCAAAACCTAGCCTGGGTACCAAATTTCATTAAAATCGGATAAGCGGTTTTTGAGTTATGCGCGTTGGTCGTTACAGACAGACATACAGACACACAGACAGACAGACAGACAGACAGACATACAGACAGACAGACAGACAGACAGACAGACAGACGGCGCAACAAAAAAGTTTCAAAATCATCTGAAACGCAAAGATATATAAAAATTTTTGAAATCGGAGCAACCGAGGGAGCAACTTTTTTTTTCTCGAAAAAATTAGGATCACCATAGCTCACACTACTATAGTATAGTATATGTGTGAGCTAATTTTATGGATCCATGATGGAGCTGATCTGATACCTTCCTAGCTCATTTAGCACACTCCATACTACATTAGCAGTGAAGTTTTTGTAAATATCTAAGAAACGAAAGCTGCTAAGAAGTTTTTAGTAGTAACATAAATTATTGAGAAAAACAAAAAACTGTCATTTTCATTAAGGGATTTTGGCTAAACTTTAATCAGCTCTTTACAGTAATGTACACTATTTTTCCTAAAAATTGCATAAAAATCGGTTTAGCGATTTAGAAGCTATCGTGAGCCGGATAGACATACGCACACACGGACAGATGTTACGACGATATTGTTAAGGTGGGTCTCAATTCCCCCAAATAACACAATTTTTGGCATTGCTGCGCGGATTAGGAAGGTAAATAAATGTGTGACAAATTCCTCAAAGAACATGCGAACATTCCGTTTTGCACTGCAACTTCCTTCTGTCATCATATTAAAGTGAATAAGTTTTAATTAATTTTCAGTTTTTCTTCTTATTAAAATAAAATGCCCACGTCTTTTGTGAGAAATTTACTTATAACAATACAGTTATGGCTATTGGGATCCTCAATTTTTTTTTCACTGGAAATGCGTCCCATTATTTTCTCTGCGAAAATACTTGCAAGTAAATTATAACAAAGTCCGCAAGTGCAGACATTTTTCGAGCGTCGGACTGACGAAAAATAGCCGGTTACTAAATCTTTATTGTAGTGACATATTACAAAAGCCAATCAAGAACAACTAAAAATATTTGAAAGAAAAATCCTTTGTAAGATCTTTGAATTAGTGCAAACAGAAGATAGTTATATATAGATGACGCAAACATCGTGAGAGACTGCGTTCTGTAGAACCTAAACACGATATCCCACAAAATTGTTAATTTGCAGATTCCACCTTTCTCTATAGTGGGCAGAATTAAGTTTAACCTAGCAACGCATACGCATGCATGAGAAACCAGAATATTCGAGTGCAAGGGACGCGAGAAAACCACGCGATGCCTCCTTGTTCAGTCTCTCTCATTCTCGCAGCGCCAGCTGTCTGCACAATACAACGTCTTTCGAGAATTGAAAAAGGCGCAGTTTTTAAAACCCCACTAGTGGTAATAGAAATAATTCACGCCGCCTGTGCAAAAGTCATCTAACTTTAGTTGTGAAATGCGCGATAATGCAGTATATGCAATCAATTAAAATATGTCTTATGCAATCTTTAGAGTAAAAATTAATAAAAAAATGCTTATTATGAATATTTTTGTTGAATATGTCATAAGGTAAGTTATTTCAAATGTGAAAATGTGAGAAAAAAGTGTTTTGATTTTTATCTAGGGTACGCAATGTCTTTCAATTCAATTCAATTGTATGCAGGCCACTGCTTAACCCCCCCTTTCCCACCTTCCTGATGTAAGTAATTAAGTTTGAAGATCAAACCCTCAAAATTAGAAAACTAGGCGCAAAAATTTGGTTGCAAGCAGACGCTCTAAGCTCAAGCAGCCAACGCCCCTGGATCCCTTTTCATTTTTACAAGCTTTTATTTAACTTCAGATGTTCTGTCTAACTATCTAACTATCAAATCTTGTGAAGCGTTTTTGACACACTTCCCATCATCCGATTTGGATGAAATTTGGTACACACATAGTGGTCCTATGACAATACATTAAGAAAAAAATATCCTCCCACCCCTACCCCCACCCCTTCTATAGAAAAATGTGTTTTTGACACACTTCCCGTTATCCGATTTGGATTAAATTTGGTATACAGATAGTGGTCCGATGATAATACAACAATAAGAAACAAATATCCTCCCACCCCTACCCCCACCCTCTTCCATAGAAAAATTTGTTTTTGACACACATCCCGTTATCCGATTTGGATGAAATTTGGTATACATATAGTGATCCGATGACACTACAATATTAAGAAATAAATATCCTACTACCCCTACCCCCACCCCCTTTCATAGAAAAATGAGTTTTTGACACACTTCCCATTATCCGATTTGGATGAAATTTGGTATTCACATAGTGGTCCGATGACAATACAACAATAATAAAAAAATATCCTCTCAGTCATACCCCCACCCCCTTCCATAGAAAATGCATTTTTGACACCCTTCCCATTATCCGATTTGGATGTAATTTGGTATACATATAGTGGTCCGATGACAATACAACATTGAAAAAAAAATCCTACCACTCCTACCCCCACCCCCATCTATAGAAAAATGCGTTTTGGTATACATATAGTGGTCCGATGACAATACAACAATAATGAAAAAATGTCCTCCCACCCCTACCCTTCACCCCCTTCCATAAAAAATGCGTTTTTGACACACTTCACTTCAAATGACTTTTATAAAATTTGGTATATGCATAAAGGTCCGATGGCAATACAGCCCAAACAAAAAATATATTTCTGCCTCTACCCCCACCCTCTCCTTCCCCCAATAGAAAAATGAGTTTCCAAACAACTCACGATCAGCGATTTCATTATAATCTAGAATAAATTCTTCTGTTCTGTTATTGAACAAATATTTTCATTTAATAGAGTAGATAGCTGAGACTAAAAAGTAGAAAATAAATTGGTTAAAAAAATTTTTAAGTCACAAGCTTTTATAAAATGCACTAAAAATTAAAAAATAATTTTCTAACATTCTAATATTATCATAAGAATAAAAGCGATGGCCGCAAATCAAAGCATAAGTTAATCTAAAGTTGTGATCTAAACACTTAAAAAATATTCAACATAGCAGGTCATCAAAGATATGTTTGATATGCCGCAATGTTATGCCATGGCCTATGTCTATGTCAGAGAAATGCTGGGGTATCTTAGGTCGGGTTGGGAGGGTTTGGTACCTCTGCATTTTTCTGCTAGATTGATTCTTTCAAATAGTGATATTTAATTGATACGGATATCTTATCATGCTAACATCGTCAAGATTTCCATCAGTCGGCCATCGCTTTTATTATTATGATAATATTAGAATGTTAGAAAATTATTTTTTAATTTTTAGTGCATTTTATAAAAGCTTGTGACTTAAAAAAAATTTTTTACCAATTTATAAAATAAATGGATTCATGACGGATCTGACACCTTCCTAGCTAGCCTATTATCACACTTCAAGTGATGCCATGATAATATATTAGCCATGAAAACAGTTTTCTGTAAATATCTCAGAAACTAACGCTCCTACGAAGTTTTTCATTATAACACGAATTATTGAACAAGATATAGTCTACTATATTCCGAAAACAGTGTATTGATACAATGCTCCGTTAAAAAGTTACCTTTTTTTTTTTTAATTGTCAAAAAACTGTCATTAGCATTAGTGGATTTTGACCAAAATCCAATCAGCTCGTAAGAGTGTGGAACACTATATTACCTAAAGATTTTAGGAAAATCGGTTTAACGGTTTAGACGCTATCGTGTTACGGGCAGAAATAATATACACACACACACAGACAGACATCAAGACGATATTGCTAGGATAGGTAAAAATACATCCAAATAACGCATTTTTGGCGTTATCTCAAAAAATTTTGTTTCGTCGAAAATAATACCTTCTCTAGCCATTGCTACGCGGCCCAGGAAGGTAAAAAATAGTACCTCTTATTCGTGTTCTTATTATACTTGTTAATTTTACTACTGCAAAAAAAAACAAAATTACGTGTTCATATATACCTACTACAGCGCTACGAGACCTTCTGGACTCGAACAAAAATAAACACTCATCTGGAAATGCAAGAAAATATTTGTCGCAGGCATGCAGTGCCATTTATATACCAGCGCAGTATTTTCATTTAAATTAAGAATACTTAGTTTGCAAAAGCACTAATGTAGTTTGTTATACAAGAAAGAGTGATTCTATAGATACAGTAAGAACTTGAAAATTTCTGAACGGAATTATTGTCTTAAAGTATAAAACTTTGTAGACAAAGCATGGTTTAATTATGTTGTTTAAGTATACATTTTTTAATTTACTTTATTATTTTTATAATAATTGAGAATTTTGAGTTTAAAATTATTCCTTAATTGTAACTCTGATAAAGAAATTCGTCAATTGAATAAAAAGTTTTGGTAATGAGAAAATCCTTGCCTTGCACTTATTTCTAAATATGTTATATAGTTATTATTAAGTTTTATATACTTTGCCAAATTAGTACACAATTTTATACCGTTATAAAAACCGTCCTTACTAAGATCCACCTATCTGTAAAAAAATCAAAAATGGGTTATGACCGAAAATGGCTTTAAATATGTTATTTTCATCTGTTTTTTAAGAAAAATACCCACATTTTTGTTCAGAAGTATTTTATTTTGAAAAACAACAAAAAATATTACTATGTACTCTCAGCAAGCATTTAAACTTTAAACTCGCTTTTCTCGAAATAAGTGAAAACGTAGATAGGTGGGTCTTACTAAGGACGGCAGTATAGGTAATGTAAGATTATTAACTTGCCTCGTTGAAGAAATATTTTGGTTTATTTCACGGTTATTTAGATGTTTATTTATCAAACAAATTGTTTCAAGAATATAAAAACAAGGAAGAGTTAAAATATTATTTTTGATGAACAAATCTTTGCAGTAATATCTAGAATTTACATTGCATAAATACCTAATTGCTCCTTTTTGAAGAATAAACACTGATCTAAATAAATACATTAAACATGTACCCCAGAAAGAAATGCCATAAGTTTGATTCAATTTAAGAAAAGTATACATTTCTGCCAATTTATTTATCTAATTCATTTGTAGTAGTTTTTACACAATAACAACCTGAACA
Source organism: Aspidapion aeneum (assembly GCA_963576565.1). Lineage (NCBI taxonomy): Eukaryota > Metazoa > Arthropoda > Insecta > Coleoptera > Brentidae > Aspidapion > Aspidapion aeneum. Next base: position 39,911,893 of record OY755040.1, read on the forward strand.
TAATTTCTTATTGAAATTATTAATATATCAACCTTATAAATTTAAAGCATCTTAACACTACTTTTTCCAAAAAACCGTTCCGTGTAGTTCTAATACCATACGGTCACTAAACTCTTTTAATGGGAAGAAAGTAACAATTTTTGTTATACTTTTAATTCGGTTCAAGACTTACAAAATAACCTCCTCTTAACTTTAAGCACTATGGCTGGCCCGCAGAAAATATAAAAAATAAAATCTTAACTAAAATATAGTTTATTAAATATCTGGCTTATTCTATAATTTTTCCTTCTGCATCAACGCATACCATGAATAAAGTGACTGTCGACACAGCCGCTCGTGTTTCTCGGGCGGCATGCCATATTGCGGCCCGCGTTACCATGGACACGGGGCTGTAGGTAGGGGAGGCAAACCGCTGTTTAATTGCAACGAAGGGCGACTTATTTTGCAGCCAGTCTGAGTGATATAACATGATAAGGCGATTTTTTAACGTTACGAAAGTAAAAAGGAAAATTGAAAACAATGTAAGCAGCTAAATTCTATGTTGATTTGCATTTCTGTTCACTTAGAGTGATTTTTTTACGGTAAGAAATATATCTTAGTTTTTCCAACACATTGTTGTATTTTTTTATGTTAAAAAAAGAGAACCCCCATTCTTAAGACATTTGCACCCTCCTTCCCCCCAACTGTACAGCTCACGGGCCACCACTGTACTTACGTATACAAATACGCATTGAAGTAAAAGTTATATTCATCATCGTTGCTACCTTTTGATGTACTTTTCATTACCGTAATGTTGCCTTGAGACTATAAGGTCACTAACACCCTTAAGAGAAAAAATTATTTTTAGAAAATAATATTGGTAGATTTTATATAGTTTTTTCTATGTACAATATATAAATATCAAAGAAGGTGTGAACTTACAAACCGCACTAATGGCGTAGAGCAGTGGCGTATATACGGGGGGGCCTGGGGGGCCCGCCCTTCCCCCCCCCCAAGCTAAGATTTTTTTTAGATATTTTCCACATATTTCATGAATACAAACATAAAATAGCATAAAATACGGCCTCATGAGGTCTCGACCCCCCCCCCCCGAAACTGTCTCGCCCCCCCGCTTTTTTCTATATACGCCACTGGCGTAGAGAGCATAGACGAATGAGTGTACTGTGGTAGAGAGCTATCTCCGATGCGATGAGAGAACTGGAAGATGTATTACTCAGAATTAAATTCCATTATTTTTTCTTATAGAGAAACCAACATATTTTGACAGTCAACTGTTGTCCTAGCGGCATTTATTGGAACTGCTTGTTTTATGTGACACCCTTTTAAAGCTAAGCAGTTGGCCCTTAATCTCATCCTATGTTGTTCGTAAAAGAGATGGATATCCTGCAGACTGTATGGTTTTACAAGTAGCGTCATCTGCCAAATAGAAGAAAAACTATAAACTATACTTGCGGTATAAACTGTGGTGAAAAGAGAAGTTTCGCGGAATTGCCATGACAACACATTGTCTCTCAGGCAGTGTTAACACATTTTATTTATTCTGCCTCTGCGACGTCGCTGACGGTGGTCCTGAAAAATCCGCAGGTTTCACTTGCGTGACAGAAAAAACTACCAACATATGTGAATTATGCACACCTTCCTGAACACATATCTACTAATTTTGAAATCGAGCCTGCTTTTTTCCGCGTTTTTTGGGTGTTTTTAAATTTTTTGTAGAACAGGGCTATATATAAGATTCTTTTATATTTTATTATATTAAACAGTATAAAAAATCATGATTATCAAATGCGAACATTATACATAAATTCGTAAATAATATTATTAGCTCACACATATACTATACTATAGTAGTGTGAGCTATGGTGATCCTAATTTTTTCGAGAAAAAAAAAGTTGCTCCGATTTCAAAAATTTTTATATATCTTTGCGTTTCAGATGATTTTGAAACTTTTTTGTTGCGCCGTCTGTCTGTCTGTCTGTCTGTCTGTCTGTCTGTATGTCTGTCTGTCTGTCTGTCTGTCTGTCTGTCTGTGTGTCTGTATGTCTGTCTGTAACGACCAACGCGCATAACTCAAAAACCGCTTGTCCGATTTTAATGAAATTTGGTACCCAGGCTAGGTTTTGGGTCGAGATGGTGCCATTTAAAAATGAACAAAATCCACCGAACACAAGCCCAATAAAAGGGTGGGGGTAGATTTCAAAAATTAGAGTTTATGAAAAAATATGGCGTGTGTGATATCAAACGAAAGGTAATTGAGTCTGGAGTTAAACAAAATACATTTTAGTTTATTTAAAAAAAAAAGGGGGGGGGTAAATTTCAAAAATTAGTGTTTAAGTGGAAATATGGCGTGTGTGATATCAAACGAAAGGTAATTGAGTCTGGAGTTAAACAAAATACATTTTAGTTTAAATAAAAAGGGTGGGGGTAGATTTGAAAAATTAGAGTTTAAGTCAAAACATGGCTTGTGTGGTATCAAACGAAAGGTAATTGAGTCTGGAGTTCAATAAAACATACTTCAGTTTTTAGTTATATTAGCTTTCACGTAGATACACTATAACTATAGTACCCAGTGTGAGCTTAGGTGCCCATAGATTGGCAGAGTATTTTATTAAGATTACATTAACATATAAATATTGTTCTATAAAAAAGTAATGTTTTGCTTTTCTGTAGAAGTATCAAAATAACATCCTAAGAAAAATTGAGCAGCCTCTGTTTAGCAACTATTTGATGAAAATTCTGTTACAGACAGCATTTAAAAGATTTTTTGCATACTGAGGATTCTCAATTGAATCAACCGAACCCTTTTGAAGTCACTCAAAATCACTCATTTTCTTGCCAAGTTCATTGGCGTTTGACTAAAGTAATTTATGTTTTCAGCGGTGAGTGACATCAATCATCATGCAACATACTCGTATAAACAAACATGTTTGTCAAAAATCGTTTATTTTCCGATGCTTATGATTTAACAACGACGGAATGTGCGTCTCTCTCTAAACAATGCTAAAGTATTATAGAGGACCGATATTCCCCTCTTTGATTTTGACTTAAATAAGTTTCGATAAGTTGGTCGCCTCTCAATTTATTAAGAATATGTCTTACAAACAGGGTCCTTAGCTTACATAATGAAATATGTCGTATTTTATACGAGTATAAAAAATCTTATTTTCAAAAGATCACCTAAAAATATTTTACCGCCCGATGTCACAAGAATAAAATGCTTTTTAAAGACTTTAAGAGATGCGGTTCTTTTTATTACAAAAAGTTTTTAGCAAAAATTTTAATATTAAAAAGATGCTGAAAAAGGAAGTAAATCTCCCCAAAAAGCTTTTTTTAATATAACCTAAATATTTTTAAGCGTGTTTTTTATTTTTTTTTAAACTAGATTTTAAGTTCGTATTAATTCAACATTCTCTCATTTTTTAATATTAAGTTACCTACCGTGTTTTGGTGTATAGCCCAGTCATTTGGAATTAACCTGGAAAAAAATAGGTGCCAAAAATGAACCACATCCCCACAAATCCTCCTTGAGCTTCGCTAGATATAAGGCCCCAAATGTTCTAAAAATCAGTTGTTTACGGTTTTCTCGAATCTAATAACTTTTTCAAAAAAGTCAAGAGAAAAATATGCAAAATCATTCGGTTTATACTATAAAATTAAGAAAAAGACCTAAGATTTAAAAAAACATAATTTTTTTCAATTTATTTTTTTTCCACTCTGTAGTTTAAAATGTTAATATTTTATAATATTAAGCTTGATACCCACTTGTACAATTGTAATAATCATTTACTAAAATTTTGTTAAACAACTTTAAGTAAAGGTTAGGAAAAGGGTGAATACCAGCCGGACCACCAATAGAATTTTAAAAATTTAATTTTTACACAATAGAAACTGTGCTTGAGAAAAAAGCGACATATTAAAAATATTCAACTTCTAGTTAGAAACAGTGTTAAAATACGCGCAAATGCGCACACTTTTATTTTATTTGAAATTCCAGCTTAATAGGTATTATAGTAATTTTTATAAAATTTTAGAAAAAAGACTAAACTTAAATGTGACAAAGGGGCTTAGACAAAATAAATGAAACATAAGTTTATAGGTTTATTAAGGATTAAAAATTATAAACACAGGTACTTACATAACGTCTTAAAAAATACTCGTATTAATATGCAATATTCATATTTTTATTTTATGATTTTTCGCCAAGGCTGTCAAAAAGTTAATTTTTTGTAAATATTTTAGAAACTAAAGCTTTTAATATACATATATATTTGGGAAAAAATCATGATACAACGACCATTCGGTAAAACTTTATGTACCTATGTTTATAATTTCAATCCCTTAAAAAACTTCTAGGTAAAATTTATTTTGTTTAAACCCCTCTGTACTTTTGCGCATATTTTAAGCTGTTTCTACCCAGAAGTTGAATTTTTTTAATATACGGTTTTTTTTCTCGTATACTGCTTAATTGTATAAAAATATGTTCCCTTGGCGGTCCGGGTATTATTGACCATTGCCTAACCCTTACTTAAAGTTGTTTAACTATAAAGAAACAAAAACTAAATTTAAGTACATGGCGTTTTGTACAAGTGGAGATCAAGCCTAATATCATAAAGCATTACCATTTTAAAACAGGTTAACTACAAGATGGAAAAAAAATCTATATAAAAAAACTTTTTTTTAAATATATTTTTTTTAAATGGTTTTTTAATAGGTTAGGTTTTTCTTAATTTTACGAATGATTTTGGGCATTTTTTTCCGTTTTTACTTTTTTCAAAAAATTATTAGTTTTCGAGAGGTTTAGTACAGTTGACCACCTTTTAACCATGAAAATCCTACAAGAACGAGCCAACGAATACAACATTCCACTATTTATTGCGTTTATAGATTTTGAAAAAGCTTTCGATAGCATTTAGCCCTGGGCAGTAAAAGCATCTTTAATTAATAGCCGAATCGATCACAGATACACAGGTTTAATAGCCAATATATATAGGGAAGCAACAACATAAATCAAAATCCACGAAGGAACCAAGCCAATCCGCATAAGATGAGGTGTGAGGGTTGTGTTTTCATAATTAGCTGACCACCTTAAGCAAGTGCCCAAGTAACATCAAATGGACCAGCAAGCTTACAAGCTCCAGTCCGAGCTCCAGTGAAATAAAATAAATGGATCCATGACAGATCTCATACATTCCTAGCCCATAGCACACTCTATGTGAACTCCACGCTACATCTACCATGAAAACATTTTTTTGTAAATAAATCAGAAACAAAAGCTTGGGCCAAGTTTTTGGTCATAATATAAATTATATATGTTATACTGTTATATTCCGAAAACTGCATATTGAAGCGATGCTCAGATAAAAGTTAGCATTTTTTAAATTTTTAAACAGTGAAAAATAGCATTAATGGATTTTCATTTGAATCTAATCAACTCGTAACAATATCAAACAATATTTTTCATGAGAGCCTGTTTTGGTCTAGCGGTTTCGGAGCTATCGTGGGCACATACACACACACGAACTGACATCACGACGAAATTGCTAAAATAGGTCTAAATACAACCAAATAACACATTTTCAGCGTTATTACATTTATTTTTGTTTTTTGAACAAAATACCACGGATCAAAAATAAGTAATTGGTGGTTTGTGACAATACCTTCTCTCTAAGCCATTGCAGCGCGGGCTTGGAAGGTAAAATAAATTGATCCATAAGGGATCTAACACTTTCCTAGCTAGCCTGTTAGCACGGATCACCTTTGTTAGGTGATCCGTGCTGTTAGCCATGATAATATATTAGCCTTGAAAACAGTTTTTTGTAAATATCTCTGAAACTAAAGTTCTTACGGAGTTTTTGGTTAAAACACGAATTATTGTGCAAAATTTATTCTACTATATCCCGAAAATGATGTATTGATACCAGGCCCCGTTAAAAAGTTAGCATTTTTTAGAGTTTTTAATTGTCAAAAAACTGTCATTAGCATTAATGGATTTTGGTTAAACTCTAATCAGCTCGTAAGAGTGTGGAACACTATTTTACCTGAGTACTTTATGAAAATCGGTTCAGCGGTTTAGTAGCTATCGTGTTACGCACAGAAATAATATACACACAGACACACACAGACAGACATCACGACGATATGGCTAGAATAGGTCAAAATACATCCAAATAAAACATTTTTGGCGTTATCTCAAAAACATTTTTTTCGTCGAATAATACCTTATAGCCATTGCTACGCGGGCTAGGAATGTAAAAATGACCGACTTATTATTAAATTTAAAACAACTATTTTTTAGAAATTTTTCTATTCTCTTTCCTAAACGAATAAAACTAATTACTTACTTGATTTTCTCGCAGGAAAAAGGCAGGACTCTTAACAGCCTCAAAGACAAAAACTTCGTACAACAACGGTTGTTTTTTCAAAACTCGGTTAAAATTCGAAAAGATGTAAAAACACGCTAAAACCCGAAAAAGCGTTTAAATTTTATAAAAATCACTCCGGAAAAATCGCTCCTACTACTCAAATTATTTTGAGGAGGTTTACGCGGTTTGGAGGTCGGGGTCGTTACGGAACGAAGGGAGGTTAACGGAGGTTGGCGTGAGTAAACTAGTTAAGGACGACTCAGCCGCACTGTATGGATGCCCACTGTGGACTAAAATCGTGTGCTTTAAGTTTGGCGACGCGTGCGAGTTACCGAGCGACGGCGAAGCGCCGCGTTGGGGATGCTGGGGCGATGCACAGTAGGATTTATTAAAAACATTTACTTAAAGTTTATTATAGGTAAAGTCAACAAAAGATTAGGTACAACGCAAAAGAAGATAACCAAGTCATTCCGAACAAAAAACAAAAAACAATGCTTTAAACTTTTTTGCGTTTTTTTTTCTTTCAAGATTGTAGTAAAAAAAGGGAAAGTTTTTTTTTCCACCAAACAGCAACCGGTGGCAACAATTAGGTTCTTAAATTTTTCAGATGAACTTCCGATGCCATCAATCAAGTTCTTAAATTTTGCCGGTGGAATTCACCATCCATCAATCAAGTTACTATATTTTTCTCAAAGCTGAAAGTAGAAAACGATCTTGAAAAATCGGAAAACAGTTGGGTTATGTATCTTTCTTCTCTTGTCACTTGTGGTCGTGATGCCATCGAGATTTTATTTGAACTGATGACTTCATCAAATCAAATCAAATCAAACTAAGCTTTATTGTCAGAAATTTGGAAAAAAACTTATTGACAAAGCAAATACATCTTAATCTTAACCTCGCGAGAATACCTACACTTTGCACACTTTTGTAATATAGCAAAGGAAAAATATTAATATCATGGGTATGGCAGGTAGAATTATTTCAATTTTTTTTACCTATGCAAGAAATAGATTCTAATTTAAAAAAACTAAAAAATTCCCTACTAAAATTTTAAATATATAAAACACTAATGTTAAAAAACAAATATATATTTATAATATTGATGATCAAAAAAAGTAATAATAAAGTTGAATTTAAAACAATTATTTAAAATAAAACGACAAAAACACTCACAAAAAATTAGCTTAAGCATGATATAATCAAGGTTTCGAAGGAAGGTTTTTTACCTATCAGATGCAATCGAAAATAATGTCAGATTGAATTGGGAACTTCCTTGACTTTTTTTCCGGGATCCGGGTGTGAATCCGATTCAGTTCAATTCGGTTTAAGTCGGTTTGGTTCGGTTCGGATTCACACCCTCTAGGATCCCGGAAAAGAGGGCAGGAAAGTTTTTTTTTTTAAATTCCTTAGTTGGACTATTTGCCAAAATCGAATCTAATATTAAAATATTTGCTATTTTGTCACGTAACTAGTTTGATAGTCGCTATTTTGTTACATCGCTATTTTGTTACATTGCTATTTTGTTACACCGTTACTTTGTTACATCATTATTTTGATAGGCGTCCTTTCATTACATCGCTATTTTGATTGTCGCTATTTTGATACCGCTATTTTAATGCCCGCTAAACACATGCCATTTACTGTTTATTTTGAAAGAATCCAAAAAGAAATTTCATATACTGATTTTTTAAATTACCACCAAAAAGTTATTTTAGAAAAACCGACCAAATAAACCTACTCTACGATATCTATTTTGCTTTGCATAATTTTTTTTATAATTAGTTAAAAAAAATTCCATGTCATTATTTTGATATGAGATTTGAAAAACTAGTTCACTGTGCATTTTAAAGTTTTGTTTCCTGTTACCCTCATTTCTAATGGAGATCGACCAAAGACTGGAAAAACCTGTTTTTATTTTTACCCTTTTACATTATTTTTATTGAATATTCTAAAAAAATAGACGGGTGGGCCAAAAAACTATGGATAACTTAATAAGCTCACTTAAAATGTTGTTTGAAACATTTGTTAGCTTCAAGAAAAGCAGTCTTTGTTAACCAAAAATTTAATTACTTTATTACTCTAAAATAACCAAAAATAAATAGATCCAAAGGCGTCCATAAGCAACAAGCCTTCTATAACTATTCTGTAACTTATGGTACTATAACTTACGGTACTATAAATATTACAGCATATTTTTCTTTTATTCCTAAAATTAAAAAGCCTTTACCCTCCCAAGAAAAAAATACACCTCTCAATTTTTTTTTTCGACGCCCATAATAATTAGAGCAGATTCTGAAACCTTAAACTTATTACTAACACACCATATGCATGCGTTTCTTACAAAAATACTCTGTCAATCTATGGACACCTAAGCTCACACTAGGTACTATAGTCATAGTGTACGTGTCAGCTAATATAACTAAAAACTGAAATATATTTTATTTATCTCCAGACTCAATTACCTTTCGTTTGATACCACACAAGCCATGTTCTGACTTAAACTCTAATTTTTAAAATCTACCCCCACCCTTTAAAAAGAATTAAAATTCAATTTGTTTAACTCCAGACGTAATTACCTTTCGTTTGATATGACACACGCCATATTTTCACATAAACTCTAATTTTTGGAATCTACCCCCAACCTTTTATTTGGCTTGCGTTCGGTGGATTTTGTTCATTTTTAAATGGGACCATCACGGCCCAAGACCCAACTTAGGTACCAAATTTCATTTAAATCGGACAAGCCGTTTTTGAGTTATGCGGGTTGGTCGTTACAGACAGACATACAGACAGACAGACAGACAGACATACAGACAGACAGACAGACAGCAAAACAAAAAAGTTTCAAAATCATCTGAAACGCAAAGATATATAAAAAATTTTGAAATCGGAGCAACTTTTTTTTTCTCGAAAAAATTAGGATCACCATAGCTCACACGACTTATACAGTAGTAGTGTGAGCTAAAATATATAAATTATTAGTAAAACACTTTGTTATTATTATCCTTCAACTGCATTGGTTTTACGGCAATCCAACAAATTGGATAAAATGGCATACTTCTCTGCACCACCACTAAATAAAAACAAAGCGTAATCCCCCCCCCATTTTATATATACTCATAAAAAATAAAAATATAATAATAAGCTAATAATGTAAATATCTATTCTATAAAGAACTAATTAATATATATATATATATATATATATATATATATATATATATATATATATAGATATCTATTCTAAATTCCGCCAAATCAGCGAAATCCAGTAGATAGTAGGTTAACGATGATGCAATTGCAACACCTGATTCTTTGCTCTGCGAAAGCATGCGACGTTGTCATGGCAACCAACGGACGCCTTAACCCTGCGGCATATCGAATAGACACCGGCGAAAGAAAAATAAAGATCGCTTCAACAATGCTTGTCTGTACGCTGGGCTTGCACAGAGTCCGCGGCGGGAAACGCTCACGTTTTTTTCCGATTAATAGGTAATAATGTGACCAACCGCTGGTTTGGTTTTGCTGAAGCGCCGCCGCGCGGTTCTAATTTTAATTTTTTTGTCCTGTCTTAGCCTCTTAGATTATTATATTTAGTCTGAAAAAAAGAAGTGCCTGCATCATTGGGCAAGCCGCCACTGGTGCGAGCACGGCCAAACGAATTTGTTGCTAAACCAATAAATTGGTATGTGCTCACGACCACAAAGTAATTTCTACTTACTTTATGTCGCTACCGTTTTCACCAAATACGTTAGAGCATAAATATTGGGCATTTCAATTTATTAACCGTTGATATATTTTTGACAGCTAAAAACTTAGGACGAAGACCGATAAGCGCGCCATGTTTCATTATTGTAGCTTAAACCGTTCAGAATTAAAAAAATATTTTGACACGCTAGCCTTACTTTTTGACTGAGACAATTATTTTGGGTCTGTTAAGAGGTCAGGCAGTGTCGGAGGGACCATTGGTAATCGATTAAAACAGGTGTTGTAAAATCTTCAACAAAGAGCCCACGAAAGACGCTAATAAAAAACACGTTTATCATATACCCCACTCCAAACATGTCAAAAGACTTAGATGAAAAAAAAAGTAACAGTAAATAATTAGGATTTGGGTAATTTGTTTTCTGGTGTTAAATAATCTGAAAATTAATGGCAATAATGTCTAACAAGTCGTATGTTTGGTTTTGACAGTCAGGCCTAGTCTAGGAGAATTCATCGTCGCCAATTCGTTCTGTCCACCAACCCAGTACGCCGTCGGGTCAATTTAGCCGCTGGGCCGATTTGCCGCCGAACTAATTATCATCAGTTAGAAAAAGCCTTAGAAAGTGAATCTGAACTAACTTTTAGGAAAAAACTGCAATGATGTGGAATAATAAGTATTTCTAAAAACTGATTTAGGAGGAAAGTTTACATCAATAGTTAAATAATAATAATAAACACACTCTTTAAATAAACCAATTTATTTTTAAAAAAAGATACATTTTTATTAGTCAGAAAGGCATTAAGGGTCCATCGCACCGACTGTTCCGTTTCTTAGCCTAAAGGAGACCTTATTTGGTAAAATATCGTTGCACCGAAATTAAAGGCTACTTTCACTAACTTTTAGGAAAAAACTGCAATAATGTGAAATAATAAGAATTTCTAAAAACTGATTTAGGAGGGAAGTTTACATCAACAGTTAAATAATAATAAGAAAAACACTATTTAAATAAACCAATGTATTTCAAAAATATTGTTACGGGTGCACAACCACAAATCAAAACTCGCAATTGTTGAAAACGATACGTCAATTTATTTCGACAAATTATGTACAAAAACACGCACTTAAACTTACTAATAACTTGCTAATAATTCACTACTTTAATACGCCTATTAACTTCGCGTTAACATCTAGCGATCACTACCATTGGTTATCTCTGACTGCCCGATGCACGATGTCCGGCTCTATATATAAGGGTCTGCCTACTATTCGAGAATTTTCTATCTTTGTTCGATTCGGAATTATTCCACCCTTTTCTAGAACACGGACCGTTCGCATACCAGTTTGTCACAGATAACGCAACTAAATCCTAGATTAAGAATACAACCATACAATACGTCAACCTAATACTACACTAAACCTAAATAAATTCTAACTATAAAATTTAAGAGACTTAAATTTGTAACACTATCCTCCTCTTCAGGTTTGATCGTCTCGATCACCATTTCCCAGGTAAGGTTTTAGTCTGTCTAGATGAACAACTTTCATCTTGGACTTCGGGCTTTTCTGGATTCGGTAGACTACATCATTAATTCTGTTAACAACTTTATAAGGCCCTTCCCATGGTGGTGTCAACTTAGGTGATCTTCCTTTCTTGCGTTGAGGATTGTATAGCCAGACTTGATCATTTTCTTTGAACCCTGAAGAGTTTGCTTTCAGGTCATATCTCGCTTTCATGCGGTCACTGGCTATTTCTATTCGCTCTCTAACCACTTCATGGATATCGTGCAGCTTTTGCCTTAAACGTTCGACATAGTCATTAACCTCTAAGTGTTCTTCTTCAGGTAAACCAAACATGATATCACATTGTAAACGCAGTTCTCTACCAAACAGGATACTAGATGGAGTAGCTCCTGTCGTATTGTGAATGGCGGTTCTATAGGCCATCAAAAACAATGGAATATATTGGTCCCAATCTGTTTGGTGCTCATCAACAACTTTGCAAAGATGTTCTTCTATTGTTTTATTAAATCTTTCAACCATGCCATCTCACTGCGGATGTAAGCAGTAGGCCGTGTTTTACGTATTCCTAAAAGGTCACAGAGATTCTGGAAGAGCTTTGATTCAAAGTTTCTTCCTTGATCTGAATGTAGTTCCAAAAGAATGTCAAATCGGCTGAAAACATCATTTACCAGAACTTCTGCAACTGTAGCGGCCTCTTGGTTAGGCAAAGCAAAAACTTCTGGCCATTTGCTAAAGTAATCCATGACAACAAGGATGTATTTGTTGCCCTTTTTAGTTTCTGGAAATGGTCCGGCCACATCAATAGCAATGCGTTCGAATGGCAGACCTACGTTATATTGTTTCATTTGACCTCTGGACCTTGTTTTGGGACCTTGGCTGGCTGCACAAGTCGAACATCGGCGGGACCAGTTTTTCACATCTTGAAAGTAATTGACCCAATAAAATCGGTTTCGAATTTTGTCCATGGTTTTATTTATGCCTAGGTGCGCGCCTGATTTTCCACCATGGCATTCGGCCATTATATTGTCTACCATGCTCCTAGGAACCACTACTTGATTAATCACAGTAAGGCCATCGGCACATTCCCAGGCACGTTTAAGGATGTTTTCTTCTACTATCAGTGAATCCCATTGTGCCCACAGTGATTTGAATATCACCCCTTGGTTTGCGATATCTTGCCATGATGGTCGTGGCTTGTTCTCTTCTTTCAATCGCAAGATAGGTCCTACATCTTTGTCGTTAAGTTGTGTGGTTCTAATCGAAGCCGACATCCATTCTTCATCTGGTTCTAACTTTATCTGGCGCACGTAGGTAATTCCTTCTTTCTGGTCAATTTTCCTGCAATGTTTACAATCCTCAGGGCAAGGTCTTCTGGACAATGCATCCGCATTATTATGCACCCTTCCCGCTCGGTGCTTAATTTGATAATGGTATTGTTGTAGCTTTTCTATTGATCTCGCGACTTGCCCCTCAGGTTGTTTCATTTTCATGAGCCACTGTAACGCAGCATGATCCGTTCTAATCAGAAACTCTTGTCCATAGAGATATTTGTGAAAGTGATCTACGGATTTAATGATAGCTAGGAGCTCCTTTCTGGTAACACAATAATTTTTCTCTGGTTTGGATAGCTTTTTGCTGAAAAATTCGATGACCCGTTCTTCTCCATCTTGTACTTGGGAGAGTACTGCTCCTATGCCATCGTTGCTCGCATCAGTATCTAATATGAATTTACCTTTGGGAATGGGATATGCAAGAATCGGACTAGAACATAATGCGGCTTTTAGTCTTCTAAATGCTTGGTCACATTCGGTATTCCATTTGTAAGAAGCTTTATCTTCTGTAAGCCTATGTAATGGAGACGCTATTTTGGCGAATCCTTCTACAAATCGTCTGTAGTATATACACAGACCCAAAAAGCTTCTCAATTCATGTTTGTCACGAGGTTGAGGCCATTCTTTTATTGCTTGTAACTTCTTTTCGTCAGTATGGATACCTTCTCGGGAAACGACGTGACCCAGGAACTCAACTTTTTCTTGGAATAGAAAACATTTCTTTGAGTTTAATTTAAGATTGGCATTTCTGATTCTTGAAAATACTTCTCGTAAATTGTCTAGATGATCTTGAAATGATTTCCCCATTACTATGACATCATCCAAATAGACTAGGCAGGTTTTCCAAGTAAGGCCTCGTAGAACGACTTCCATTAGTCTTTCAAATGTAGCTGGAGCATTGCATAGGCCAAATGGCATCACATTAAACTGATAAAGTCCACTTCCAGCAGAGAATGCAGTCTTCTCTTTATCTCTTTCAAAGATTCCTACCTGCCAATACCCACTTTTCAGGTCAAGAGTAGAAAACCAATATGATCCTGCCAACCTTGTTAATGTGTCGTCTATTCTTGGCAGTGGGTAACTATCTTTCTTGGTCACATCGTTAAGTTTCCTGTTATCGACACAAAATCTAGTACTTCCATCCTTTTTAGTGACCAACACCACAGGAGATGACCAAGGACTTGATGACTCTTCAATAACACCGTCGCTGAGCATTTTATTAATGAGATTGTGAACTTCTTCTTGTTTGGCCAATGGTAGTCTTCTTGGGGGCTGTCTTATCGGTTGGGCATCGCCAGTGTTGATGGAATGTTGAATAAGGTTTGTGCGTCCCGAACTACTCTTAGTTTCGAAGATATTACTTTGTTCTTCTATAAACTCTCTCGCTTTACTAAATTCTTCTGGAGTGAGATGTTGCCAAGTTGACTCAAATTGCTGAAGTACCTCCATTGATAACTTGCGTTTATCCTCGGAGGTTGGCTCTTCACATCTTGTTACTTTCTGTACTGGTTCAAATAATGCTACCATCTCCCCCTTATTAATTTTGACACTATTTGGGAAAAAATTGGCGACTCTAATCGGGATGTCTTTATCGGTTTTAACTAGTGCCTTTGCAACGATGTAGGTGTTGGATAATTTCTGTTGGCTTATGAGTCTGACGCAGCTTGATGTTTTACTTTCTAGCCTCCCAAAAATTATGGTCTCACTGTTACCGACCAGTCTTGTTGTACATACTGCCACGACCTTTATTGGTTCTTTATTGAAGTGACTATTTGACAAAATGAACTCTTCATTCCCAAATCTTAGGGTATTAAGTTTATTATCAAACGCAAATCCATGTTTACTTATCAAGTCCATTCCCAAAATAAATTCGTCTTCTATTTCGGCAACCAATACAGTGTGGCGAATCTTCAATCTTCCCAGCTGTAGGTCTATGTCTGTCTGCCCCAACACGTCGGCGGATTCTCCAGTCACAGTCTTAAGTGTTATTTTCTTTTCTGTTGGTCGAATTTTATATCTCGTTGCAATTTTGAACTTAAGCAATGATATGGCAGCACCAGTGTCTACTGTTATATTAACTTTTCTCCCATTAATAAGTCCGTCGATGTTAAGACTGTCGGCAGTATGTTTTAAGCTCTTAATAGTGTAAATTCTGGGGGCTAAATTCCCATTAGCCAACACCCGCCCCTCTGCGTTGACCAGTTTTAGTTTTCCTGATCTCTTCCTCGGTACTCTGTCCCAGTAGATGGTGAGCGAGACCTCATTTGGACACGACAATCGCGTTGAATATGCCCTGTACGTCCGCATCTGAAACACTTTACATTTGGAGGGGATCGTCTGCTTTCTTTCAAAGAATCAATCTTCTCTATCAGTGATTGAAACAGTTGGTTTAGCGTTTTTAAGTTGACCTCCTCTCCAGTGCTCATTTCTTCTCCCTCCTGAATTGAAACAGCTCTTACTTTTGGCCTGGACATATTATTTGATGATTCAATTTCAAGGGCTCGAATCAACACTTCACTGCTGTTATGGAAGCGTTCTCGACGAAGTAACTTTGCTAAGTCCGTGTCTCGCAAGCCGTTAATAAAGCGTTCTACCGTAAAGGGATCTCTGTAATTTTCTGGCATTTCTGGGTAAGCAAAGTACATCAGCCTCCTGATATCCGCTTCATACTCTTGTAATGACTCCCCTGCTCTTTGTTGGCGAATATTTAATTCTGACCAATGCAAATTTCTTAAATGTTCATCTCCATATCTTCTTTCTAAAACTGCCACTAAAGCATTGTAACTCTGTTTTTGTTCCGCTGGAATAGACCGTAAAAGTCCAAGAGCAGGTTCTCGTAGAGCTACTAACAAAGCTCTAGCTTTTTCGTCATCGTCCCAACTATTTGCAGCGGCGGCAGCTTCAAATTGTTGTTTGTAGGTGGACCAGGAAGACGTACCATCGTAATTTGGAGGCTTACTGTTTTGGTTGGAATTCACATCATAGCCCTGAGCTTTTATTTTTTTTGTGTTCTTTCTGAAGCTGTATAAGCTGCTTTGATACGTCCTGGAATTTTTCTTCCACTGTTTGAAAAACTTGTTCTTTCACATTCTGTAGCCTGATCTCCTTTTCTTCAACATTCTGCAATTTGTCTTGTACGGTTTCTTCTACATTCTGCATTCTTTGAGTTATTTCTTCCTTAAGATCTTCAGTTGCTGCCTTGAACTCTTCTCTCAGCTGTTCGGAGTTGCTCTTTATCTGATCGAAGTTTTCTTGCATGCCATCTAATTTCTGTCTCATATCGTTCTGGTTTTGTTAGATGGTCTGTCTCATATCATTCTGATTTTGTTTAATGGTGTGTTTCATTTCGTCCACGGTGTTTTTTATATCGCCCTGGTTTTGTTCAATGGTCTGTTTTATGTCGTTCTGGTTTTGCTCAATGGTTTGTCTTATATCGTTCTGGTTTTGAGCCATTTGAGCTGCGAGAGCCTGCATCATTTTAGTTAGATCTTCCATCTTTGCTGATCCTTGTCTAGTAAGCATCAACTTCCTGATAAATCACTTAAAATGTTTATTATAATTTTTTTTTGGTCTATAAAGTTAATGTCGTAGTTGGTTTTTTTTTTCTTCAATATCTCCTCTGATTCTTAAATAAGACCTAATGGAATGTTCTGTAATATACTAGTAAATGTCACTCTTTCTGCTACTAGGCAAATGTAGAAGTCACTTTTTGATTATCTCTTATGGTTCTCGAATAGAACGTTGTAGAATATTATGGAATATTCGAGAAATTCTTTCTAATTCTTACTTTTGAAATAACTAAACTAATGTCAAAGTCGGTATTTGTATATCTCTTCTAGTTTTTTGAATGGAGCGTCGTAGAAAGTGATGATGATGTGAGAATATTCTAGAAAATCTCTCTAATTATCAATTTTTGGACTGTAAAGTTAATGTCGAAGTCGGTTCTTAAATATCTCTTTTGGTTTTTGAATAAAACAATATCTAACTACTTCGAATATTCTGGAAAAATAACTTACTGTTCTTCTGTCCAATTGTCCTAGCCGGTGGTACTATGTAAGGGTAGTTTTTGCACTATTCAGTTCTGAATATTCTGGCAAAATCACTTACTGTTCTTCTTTTTAATTGTCCTAGCCGGTGGTACTGTGTAAGGATAGTCTTTGCACTATTTATTTCTTTTAATCTCACTTCTGACACCAATTGTTACGGGTTCACAACGACAAATTAAAACTCGCAATTGTTGAAAACGATACGTCAATTTATTTCGACAAATTATGTACAAAAACACGGTTCGGTTCGGTTACACTTAAACTTACTAATAACTTGCTAATAATTCACTACTTTAATACGCCTATTAACTTCGCGTTAACATCTTGCGATCACTACCATTGGTTATCTCTGACTGCCCGATGCACGACGTCCGGCTCTATATATAAGAGTCTGCCTACTATTCGAGAATTTTCCATCTTTGTTCGATTCGGAATTATTCCACCCTTTTCTAGAACACGGACCGTTCGCATACCAGATAACGCAACTAAAACCTAGAATAAGAATACAACCATACAATACGTCAACCTAATACTACACTAAACCTAAATAAATTCTAACTATAAAATTTAAATGACTTAAATTTGTAACAATATATATATTTTTTTTTATTTTTCAGAGAGGCATTAGAGGCCCATCGCACCGAATTTTCCGTTTCTAAGCCTAAAGAATACCTTATTTCGTAAAAATTCCTTGCTCCGAAATTAAAGGCAAACAGACTTATTCCTTCCTTAGTGGTGTTAAAATTAAAATAGCTAGTTTCAGCAGTTTGGTAGGTGGTAGACGCTTTTTACTCATTGGGCGTCGACCGGTGAGAGACCACCATGCCAGAAGTGAGTAGCGCTAAGTGGTATCACCACGTTCCGCTACTGCGCTGGCAGTCCGGTTCCAACAATGAGTAACAGATAGCATGATGGCGCCTCCAGGATCAAAATATTCCGGAGGTAAAATACCCGACCACTCGGATCTCCGGGCGTCGGGTGATCCTGGGGGTCCTTCATGCAAAGATATTAAAAGAAGACCAAAAACTCAACTCAGAATTGATTTTAGCAATATAAGAGGATTAAGTACCAACATGAATTCAGTTCACCAACATCTTGAAGAACAAAGACCTGACATCCTTGTTCTCACTGAAACTAAAATCAGTTCTGTAACACCTATTGTGAACTATCTTTATCCCGGCTATGACCTACACCACCGATTTCGACATAATTTTGGGATCTGTGTGTACATTAAAAATGACCTTTAATGTCATCGAGAGGAGAAGCTAGAACCAGCGAACCTCGATATCATATGGCTGAAATTTACCTCAAAGTCATCGACCAAGTTCATTTGCTGCCTCTACCGACCGCCAAGTAACACCGAGTATCAAAACTTTTTTGCGACATTATCCGAAAACTGTGATAGTATACAGTCCAGCTATCCACATGCGGAAATTGTTTTTTTAGGCGATTTCAACGTCCACAATATACCCTGGCTAAAACACCACAACAAAACAGATAATGAAGGCAGGGAAGCAGAAGCTTTTGCCATAAGTTGTGGTCTAACGCAGCTTGTCGATGAACCTACCCGTATCTCAGAAAGGGGTGAATTTGCAGCGCTTTTAGACTTGTTCCTAATTACAAATCCTGACTTGTACCCAATTCAAGTAGATCCCCCACTTGGTTCATCCGATCATAAACTTATAAGAACAAAGTGCGAAATGTTCATACCGCCAAGCCAACAATCACTTCCTCGTAAAATGTGGCACTATAAATCGGCAAAATGGAATGACCTTAAACAGTTTTACCTGGATTTTCCATGGCAAGAAGTTTTAAAACAGCTGATCCCACTATTTGCTGTAATGAAATAACAAAAGTAATCTTATCTGGAATGGATGCATATATCCCACATACAATAAAACGCAGAGCTAATGCAAAACCTTGGTTCAACAGCCAGTGTCAAACGGCTGTACAGAAAAAACACAGAGCATATAACCTTTGGAAACGACAACAAACCGCTCAAAACCACACAGAATTTATAGAAGCCAGAAATAGTTGCAAAATTACTATTGACGCCGCCAAAGAAACATACAATCAAAGAATAAAAAACAGGTTACTGAATTGTCCAAGTAGTTTTAGGTCCTTTTGGTCTCTTGCAAAAACCGTTGGATCAAACTTCACCAAGTCATCAGAGGAAAAAGCCAATATGCTGGCCAAAATCTTTTCCTCCAACTCAAACCTAACAGTGCCAAATGGAAAAACTCCACCGTTCATTGAAAGGGTTTCCCACAGTATGCCAGAGGTACCCTTTTGTCACAGAGAAATACGAAAATCCCTTAAAAAGTTGGATACAAACAAAGCAATGGGTCCAGATGGCATTCCCGCGATAGTACTCAAAAATTGTGCTAGCGAACTCACCCCAACTTTCGCAAAATTATTCAATTTATCTTATAGGCAAGGAGTATATCCATCATCATGGAAGTCTGCCGCAGTACAACCCATTCCAAAGAAAGGAAAAAAGACAGATCCGTTAAACTATAGACCAATTGCTCTACTTCCGGTGATATCAAAAGTAATGGAAAGAATTGTGAACAATCACCTAACCAAGTACTTGGAAAAGTACAAAATTATCAACGACAAGCAATACGGATTTCGAAAATATAGGTCAACTGGCGATTTACTTACATACGTCACTCACTTATGGCAGAAAGCGATTGAGTTGCGAGGTGAAACAAGAACAATTGCCGTAGATATATCTAAGGCATTCGATAAAGTCTGGCATGAAAATCTGCTCAACAAGCTCAAAGCAACGGGATTGTCGCCGAGACTTTGCACTTGATTTGAAAGTTACCTTAAGGATAGATCCATTTATGTTGCACTGGATGGCCGGAACTCCAACTCTTACCAAATAAATGCTGGTGTGCCACAGGGAGCAATCCTTTCGCCAACACTTTTTCTGATTTACATAAATGACCTCATAGATAAAACAGTAAATCCACTTTATTGCTTTGCAGATGATGGCAATGTAGTCTCCTCAGTCATACCACCCACATGTCTCTCCGCACGTGAATTCCATTACCTTAGACTAACTGAAATATCACAGATAAATAACGACTTGGAGATAATAGAGGACTGGGGCAACAAAAACCTTGTACAGTTCAACGCGCAGAAAACCCAAGCAGCTCTGTTTTCAAACAAGATTAGCACCGGTGAGCCAAACATCATGCTATCTGGAAGTGTTGTCGCATTGCAGAGCCAGTTGAACATCTTAGGAGTCACTGCAAAGACCAACATGTCTTGGCACAGTCACGTGGCAGATATAGCTAAAAGGGCGTCCCAAAAGCTTGGGGTGCTATTTCGTACAAGACATCTGTATACACCAATCCAACTGCTGACACTCTACAAAGCCCAGATTCGACCAACTATGGAGTACTGCTCACATATATGGAGTGCGGCACCCAAACATACCTTAATGCTTTTGAACACCGTGCAAAAACGAGCTATCAAGCTGATCAATGACCCCGCAGTTACCCGTAGCTTGGATAGTCTCGAACATCGAAGAACTGTGGGCGATCTATCTCTCTTCTACAGGTATTATCACGGAAAATGCTCTGAAGAGTTGGCACGTATGATCCCCCCGGGAGTAGCACCTACTAGGCGAACACGTCAAACAGACGGTAACCATCAATTTATTATCAAAATAGAGGCACCAAGAACCTCATTATATCAGAATTCATATCTCTGGAGAACAGCATCGCTGTGGAATAAACTCCCTGCGACAGTTTTCCCTGCAGGTTACAACCTGAACCGTTTCAAAACCAACACACACCAACATTTCCGCGCACTTGCCGCTTCTCGAGCGTGATAGGGATCTCCTTGCGAGTGCGCATACCCGTAAAAAAAAAAAAAAAAAAAAAAAAACATTCACTTAACGAAAGAATAACAAAGGAACCTTACAAGGCACCTGGCAAGGTTGCAGAAGTCTCGTTTTTTTAGCAGGTGCGGTTGGGAATAGTGATAAATATGTCTATCAAAGTGTCAACTAATTTAACATATTTGTTTTCGAAAGATTTAATTTGTATTTTCTGGGGCTTTTACTATAATATTCGAGAAATATGAAACCAACTAAAAGTCAATTTTACTTCAAAGGAAAACTTTGTTGCCCATAGGGCTAGTAAGCTACTTCAAACACTCGAAAATAAAAAATAAACTAAAGTGGTGTCCGCAGGAGAAAAATAAGGCCTGACAAAAAATCATGAAAGCATTTAGTTATCAATGTAAAGAGCGTATTGTTCTATGTAATGTTGAAATGATTCTTTATATAAGTAAAGTAGTATTGTAGGACATTCCCCAGAGTCTCTAATATTTGTACCTTGTTTTCACAAAGTAGCTTTAGGTATTCTTAAATGGTTTATTAGTTTTTTGTTTTTATAATAATTATATGTAAGTATGTATTTATAGTTGGTATATAAAGCAAAACAAAGTATTTATTATATAGTTTTTTCGGTTGAAACCGAGATCTATTAAAAAGCCATATTATATAGTCCCTAGTTGATTTAACTACAAAGGCACATGAAACAAAAAAGACCTTTTCTGAGACTAAAGATAAAATATTAAAAAAAAAACCATAAGCTAAACTAGAATAACAAAAAAAGTAATAAGTAATCAACTGGAAAGGCGCAAACTATACAAAAAGCAATAAACTTGTCCTCATTCTTTAAATAATTTTAATCTGCCATCGTCATTTATGACGGAACTAAGGAGCAAAATTATAAGCAACAATAGCTTCCCCATCTCTGCAGTCTTTAAAAACTAATTTTATTGTAAGCATCATGCAGCGGCGTAGCGTGGGGGGGCGCGGGGGGTTCGTCGCCCCCCCCGCCCCGAGGGTAGTGGCGCCCCATAGGTGGCCGAAGCGCCCTCAGCTTTATTAAGTCGGGCCGGTAATGGCCAATTGAGTGGGTGCCAAAGGAAACTAACGACATGAAGACCTTTTTTTTTTTTTTTTGGTCGCCAGATTTGTGAGAGAGGCGCCTTTTTGACCTTTTTGTTTGTTTTTGCCACAAGATTTTTCATCAGTTTTCAGATTTTCAGAGGCGCCCTTTTTAGCTGTCGCCCTCCCCCCGCCCTTTCGGGCACGCTACGCCATGTACTTTTGCCAACGAATTTCATTAACTTTTCAAAGTGTTGATCTATCGGTTTCAATAATTTTTTGATCGGAGAATCTTTACAATAGTAACTTTAATTATAAATTTTTCTAGGCACAAATTTTTATATACGAAACTGAACGGGATCCAAAACTTCAATGTTCTCAATGTAGTCAGGATTGTCCCCAAATAAACCAGATAATCAACTTCCAAAAGGGAGACTAAGCGGTGCTTAAGTTTTCTTTAAAGTTGTAGCAAATGGAATCCATACCTTAAGGTCTAAATAACGGCAAGGATTTTTTACCTTTTTTGTTGTAAATGGCTCTTAAGTCACCTTTTTTCGAGACTTTACTATTCCTTAAGAGCTGCTTAAATATAAGATGCTGGTCACAAAATGTTACCCGTCTGTCATAGACATAGCAACTGCCAATACCTACAAATGAGCAAAGTGTTGTGATTAAAGTGAATTTTGTGTTTTTTTAAGTAAATAAAGTAAAACCATGTTTTTTTTTAAACAAAAACTACAAAAAAAAAATCTTAAAACAAATAAAAATGATTTTGAAAAACTTTATAGCACAATGTGTTTGTGAGAAAATATACCTCTGCATCGATTACAAAAAGATTTGTAAGGAAAAAAATTATTTGAATAAAGTTAGATCCAGTTTTTATTACAGTATTTTCGTCCGATATTTGGGTTAACTGTTGTTCGCAGCCTGGTGAGTACAGCGTTAAGGGTAGGATAGGACTGACCAGTGTAAGAAAACCCTTGCATTTAATCCTTTGGTTTTTGGTTGTACACAGGGGTGTATAGGCCATATGCGAAAATGAAAAAATCCTGATGGGCCGGTGCTTTTTGGCCCGGTGAATTATGGGCCGATTCTTATGGACAGGAACCTTATGGGCAGATGCCTTATCGGCCTGTACCCCAGCCCGGGAAAAATACGCGACTGAACCGATAAGAAGACAAGGACAACCTAATTCCACAAAATCGGGTACTGCCATCTCGATTTCATAATCTTTCAAAAATTCAAGAACTTTCATTTTTTTAAATACATTTTTAAAGGCGGCTTGACAGGAAATTGATTTGTTTTGACAAAACTATTTTGGGACGTACTGGGTGTTGTTGTTGTTGTTTTTTTATTGTTTAAAAATTTGGTTGGTTGAAACAGCGGCGTTGCCTGTTGGGTCACAAGGTGGTCGCATCTTAAAAAATGACTGGAGATTTTTGCTCGGTGCAATAACTTTAAAAATAAGGCATGCTTGAAATGAAAGCAATCCATAGTAAAGAAATGGAATTTTAAAAGTCGGTGCGATGGGCCCTAAGATAAATAAGTGACGTATATTTAAAAAAAAACTTTTTTTTTGAATTTTCAGTATACGAAATAAACAAAATTGTAAGCTAAACACATGGTGGCGGTTCTCCGTTTCTCCCTAGACAGTCCGATGCTTGAAAAATATTTGCACCTAGGAACTTAATTATTATTATTATTATTATTTCAATTTATTTATGTGCAGAGGAATAAATCCTATTAGCACAAAATAAAAAATTATTACAAGAGCAGCGTAAATTAAAATAATATAGATTATTATGCTTGATAAATAAAATAAAAATAAAGTCGAACCTTTATAACTCGAACTTTAAGGGACTGCGAACACAGTACGAGTTACGGAAAGTTAGAGTAATAGAAAAAAAATCATATATTCCAATAATTTTTGTTATTGCATTAAGACAGTTGAAAAGTACAAAACTAACTTAAAATAAATGTGTACATACTTAAAAACTTGAAAAATAATTAGTTATTAAATTTTAACAATAATATGTTCTTTTTGCGCAGTTGTACTCAATTTTTTTTTGTACTTCAAAGAAGAGACTAGTCATTATTTGTTGTGGGCTCATCCATTGCAAAAGCAAGCTGTATGGTTTCAATTGCATTCAAAACTTCAACGTTGGAAGGTTTTTGTATAGGAGTTTCTTCACTATCATCTTCATCGTTAGAGTTTTCCTCAAGGTTTTCCTCTATATTGCCAACATTTTCCAAGATCTTATCTTCTGTAAGCGTTTCGCTTATTACTAAATCTTCATCTAAATTTAAAAATTCATCAAAAGTCACCTTATCATTCACTTGAAAAATGTCCAAGTATCAATCAATAAACTCTTGTACATTTAAAACATCTTGCTGTTCACTAATGATTTGTGTTCTTAATTGTGACAGAGGGACTTCAGCTTCTGCGTCAAAATAGTTGTGAGTTTCAAAACCAGCTTTACTAAAACAGTTTTGAATGGTCGCTTGAGTCACATCTACCCTCCATGCTATGGCCGAAATATTAACGCTATCGAGCAGATCAATTTTGGGGATGATGGCACTGGCCTCAAAACCGTTTAGTATTTTTTGCAAGATTCTGCGTTTGTAATGAAATTTAAAACTTTTTATAATGCCTTGATCAAGAGGCTGTAATTTACAAGTCATATTTGGTGGAAACAAAAACCAACTTTATTGCCATTAATTTATGGCCAATACGAGGATGCGCAGGGCAGTTGTCTATCAGAAATAAAACCTTATGGTTTTGAAGTAGAAACTGTTTATCCATCTTTAAGAGCCACTCTTCAAAAAGTTCGCTTGTCATCCAAGCTTTTTTATTGCTGTAATAAGTCAGCGGTTGATGTTTAATTCCTTTAAAACACCGTGGTTTAATGTTTTTTCCTATTAGGATTGGTTTCAACTTTTCAGTGCCAGTCATATTTGTCGCTAATAAAAGGGTTACCCTTTCTCTTGATAACTTTCCTCCATGACATTTCTCGTGTTTGAAAGTTAATGTTTTGTCTGGTAAACATCTAAAAAACAGACCAGATTCATCTGCGTTGAAAATGTCGTTGGTATCGTAGGGGGCTAAAATGGCGGGAAGGGAACTTTGGACCATGTATCGCACTTTTCTTTATCCACAGCGGAACTTTCACCAAATGCTTTTTTTTGTAATATGCCATATCTAAAATTAAAGAAAAACACATGTAAATCAACAGAAAACATCTAACAAAATTAAGTAGGTAAATAAAAAAAATTGAATATAAAAAACACTTAACTGCTAAATCTACTAGTCGTAGTTGGGTAGTTTTCCAACTTTTAGGTTTACTTCTTATTCAGCCTTATAGAAAGCACTATGTATTTACCATTCAGAGGCGGGAAGGACAGAGGAAAAGGGGGGACTAGTAATATAGCGTTAAAAAAAATCCTAAACGCCTACTCGTCTCTCAGGCACCAAACACGAACACAAAATCTTATTATCATATGTACCTACTTTCTTTAAAATTTTTCTAGCCATCCTGTGCTTGCTTCAAAACTATCGTCTCCCAATTTTTTTGCAAAATCTAGGGCTTTTTGCGGCAAAATGGATACTGAAATGGGCAAATTTTCGTTTCTTGCAGATGTTACCCACTTAATTAATGCCGTGTTTACTTTATTTACAGGTTTGTTTCGTTTTATTAGACCATGGGTCACCACCTCGTCCCCAAATTGCATTATTTTCTTTTTATTTTTTATTATAGTGGATAAGGTAATTTTCGGTATTTCATATTCCTGGCAATTATGTTTTTTTTGGATTCCATTCTCAACTTTTCTTAAAATCTCCAACTTTTTTGTATGGTTAAAGCTCTAAGTTTTCATGGCGCTGACATATTGCTCGTTAGAAAAGCTTTCTACAACAAGATCCTAATAGTTATGCATGTATTATATTATCAGCTTAGGAAAATCCTCAGGGGAATCCCAAAAGATCACACAATAGCGGCTAACGCTTGATATACCAGTTCATATGCAAAACGCACTCTAGCGATTGGGGGGTCAATTTCAGCTTTAATCGATTTCAAAAGTTCGTCTTAGAGATATCTGTACGTTGTTGGCGGGACCGGGATTACGGTTCGAGTTATAGAGAGGTTCGAGTTATAGAAATTCGAGTTAAAGAGGTTAAAATACACATAACAATGGAAAAATGTGCAGGGACCACTTAAAAGGTTCGAGTTATAGAGGTTCGACTGTATAACCAAAAAAAAATTTTTTACTACAATCTAAGCAATGATAAAACAAAACAGATAAGGTTTCTTTTGAGTTTGTATTTAAATATGAGCCCAACTGTTTTTGAAAAATGTTAGGTTGCGCGCGTTCACTATAACGTCAGGCAATCTGTTCCATTAATCGCATCGGTTGCTGACAAAGTATGGTCTATGACTTCTTCGAAATTGCTCTTGCGTATTTTATATAACTTTTAAGAATTTTCGCAGACAAAAAAGTTGTGCCTCTCGGCAAACTCAAACTAGTTACAAAAACTCAGCTGCTCATCACTTCATCAAAAATAGACCGGTGCACTATAGACTATTAATTTCATAATATCATTTTATGATACCAAACATTTTGTTTCTAACTGTGTTAACTGTGTAATAATATTATAAAAGTCATATTTTCATTATTAAATCTCAAAAATTTCAAACAAAATTAGGTTTTATTTTATGGCTAAAAATAACATATTGGGGACTTTAGGCTTACTGATGTAATTAATGGGGATGTCTAGTAAAAGGTTTTTTATACGTTTGTCCAATAAGTATATAAAGTAATGTCACAAAGGGCAAATTGTACAGGATGTTAAAAGTGTTGATTGACCTTAAGAAGAATTTGACATATTTTTAGTTTTGATTAGAAGTTGGGTTTTGAGTTTTTTGATTAGAAATATTTTTTTTCGAATAAAAGTCATTAAAGAGTTCTCCAAATTTTATTCTTTTGCACTTCGTTCGGAATCAAAAGAACCTGAAATTAGTAGATAGGAAAATACAGTATAATTTTCCAACAAGTGGCGACCGTAAGAAAGAATAAGATTTTCAGTAATGGAGAAGGCAAAGAGATCAATGGAGATTCAAGTCAAAGCTTTTGAGAGAATAGAGATTTAAGCTTTCTACTTTTTATGACAAAATTGAGTCCCAACTTCGAGCTCTAGGGACCCTAGATGTAACTTCTGATACCTGTGCTGCTATGCTGTATCCACTTGTTGAGTCGTGCCTAGATGAAGAACTGATAAGAGTTTGGCAAAGAAATTCACATTTTACAGAAGAGGCCACAATGAAGATGCGTTTAGAACAGTTGATGGCTTTCTTAAGAAAGAAAGTAGAGAATGAAGAACGCATTGTTTTAGGTGTTGGTTTTGAAAGAGAAAATAAATTTCAAAGAAAAACGTTGCACAGAGGAAAAAGTTGAAATAGCTGCAGACTTGGTAAATAGTAAACCAGTTTTAAAGTGTTACTTTTGCTCAGGTGACCATTACTCCGAAAATTATTTACAAGTTGCATCTTGGACTCTGGAAAAGAAAATAGAAAAAATTGAAGGTAAATGTTATTCTTGTTTGAGATTTGGACACGTTTCAAGACGCTGTAAAACAAAAGTTACTTGCCGAAAATGTAGAGGCAAACATGTTCAGTTATGTGTTTGCATGCAAAGAAGCAAAAGATATATTCAATCAGACCTTTACTAAAGTATTTTTACAAACAATAGTAGTCACAGTGACCGAAGAAAATAAAACGAGAACAGCAAGAGCTTTAATTGATACAGGATCACAGAGATCCTATATAACCCAAAACATTGCACTTGAGTTTGGTTATCAGCCAATACGAGAAGATAAATTAATTCACTCACTATTTGGATATTCTCAGACAAAACAGTTGCACACAAATGCTATACGATTAAGCTTATAAGTCTAACCGACGATTATTCTTGTAGGTTTGATGTACTGGATCAACCCATAATATGCAATAATGTAATCGGTTCAGCAAGCACCATGGTTCAATAAATTGAAAAAACTTGGTGTAGAAATCACTGACAAACTGATGGACCGATAGAAATCTTAATTGGAGCAGATATTGCAGGCAAACTGATAACCGGAAAAAAGTATGATTTAGAGTGTGGGTTGGTTGCACTACAAACACTACTTGGGTGGACTCTTATGGGCAAAGTCAAAAATATAGAAAATTTAGTACAAAATAGATCAATGTTAACAACAACTTTGTTTGTTCAAGATTTGTCGATAAATAAACTGTGGAGTCTGGACGTATTAGGAATCAAAGAAGACCCCATGAAAAGAATTGCGAGTGAGAAATATGAAGCAGATGTTATAGATCATTTTTTAACAACTGTAAAAAGAAAAGAAGATGGAAGATATCAAGTAAACATGCCCGGGATAGAAGAACACCCACCTATTTCAACAAACTTTTACTTAGCAGAAAAGGGATTGCAAGGTTCAGTTAATAAGTTGAATAAAGATGGTTATTATGAGAAGTATGGAGAAGTTTGTGAGAATTGGCTAACAGAAGGAATTATAGAAAGAATTGAAAATTCTGTGGATGAAAGTAAGCACTCTGGTCATTTTATGTCACATCATCCACTTTATAATTTTAAGAGATCTACAACACCTATTCGCCCAGTTTTTAATGCTTCTCTGAAACAAGTTGATGAACCATCACTTAATGTTAGTTTAGAAAAAGGAAAAAACATGATTGAACTCATTCCATCGATTTTGTTGAGATTTAGACAAGATAGAATTGGAGTGACAGCTGATATTAGAAAGGCTTTTTTACAGATAGAACTAGCAGAAAGTGACAGAGAGTATGTAAAATTTTTATGGTATGATCAAGGCGAAATCCTGATTGTGTTTAGACATGCAAGAGTAGAGTTTGGAATAAACTGTAGTACATTTTTATTAGCTGCAGTATTGGATTTGCATTTACAAAACACGAAAACAGATGGTTTGAGTAAAGTATACCCAGAAGAAGTTACAGAAAAATTATGTAAAACTTTCTATGTCGATAATGTTGTGACTACTGTGAAAGACGCACAAGAATTAAATAAATTCGTCAAAAATGCCACAGAAATTTTAGCAGAAGCAAAATTTGAGCTTAGAGGGTGGGAGTCCACAATAACAGAAAATAATGAGAAGGATATTGAACCAAATTTGACAGGTATACTAGTATAACTACTTTGGAATAGAAATGAAGACCCTCTGTGTTTATCGCTTAAATGGTTTGAAGATTTTGAAACACAAAAAGTAACAAAAAGAAGTATTTTATCAGCCGCTCACAAACTTCACGATCTAATTGGTTTTTGTAGTTCCTTTAATTCCAAAATGTTTATTACATTAAGTTATGGAACATGAATATAACTTGGGATGTAGAGATAGTCGGCGAAATAAACGATAGTTTTTTAAAATGGCTAGAAGAAATACCATATATAGCAATGGTAAAAATCCCTCGATGGATAAATCCTGGCAGTGACAGTTCATTGATGTCCATCCACGTTTTTTGCGATGCTAGTGAAAATGCTTATTCAGTATCTATTTTTTTGCGGTCGGAGGGTCAGAAGGAAAATTGTG
Organism: Aspidapion aeneum; assembly: GCA_963576565.1. Taxonomy (NCBI): domain Eukaryota; kingdom Metazoa; phylum Arthropoda; class Insecta; order Coleoptera; family Brentidae; genus Aspidapion; species Aspidapion aeneum. The sequence goes on from OY755040.1 coordinate 39,941,382, forward strand.
TGCGATTAATAGAAGCCAAATCAAGAGTGGCACCCACAAAGAAATCCAAGACCCTTACCATACCACGTTTAGAATTGATGGCTGCTACTATTATATTGGAGTTAGATTTTTGAAAAATGTTAAAGAAAATTTTGGTTTTGAAACTTTATTAGATATATATATATATATATATATATATATATATATATATATATATATATATATATTTATATTTAGATTTATTATTGGACAGACTCCACCACTGTACTTTCATGGATAAAAGGAACCAATCAATGTTAAAAGTGTTGACTGACCTTAAGAAGAATTTCACATATTTTTAGTTTTGATTAGAAGTTGGGTTTTGAGTTTTTTGATTAGAAATATTTTTTTTCGAATAAAAGTCATTAAAGAGTTCTCCAAAGTTTATTATTTTGCACTCTGTTCGGAATCAAAGGAACCTGAAATTAGTAGATAGGAAAATACAGTATAATTTTCCAACACAGGGTGAGCCATTGACAGGGTTTTAGGCAGTGGCGTATGTTAGCCCCCCTCCCCCCGAAATCAACCGACCGCCCCCCCTCCACCGAAGCTAAGATATTTTTAGATTTTCTACATATTTCATGAATACAAACACAAAATATCATAAAATACGGCCCCATGGGGTCTCGCCCCCCCCCCCAAAACTTACCGAAAAAAACGAACATACACTCATTTTTCTGGACCTTTAGCTATTACAGTAAAACCACAAATTAATAATTACTTTATGGTAAAACGAAACGTCTGGGATCTCCAGCAAATCTGCTTAAAACCTCTTCTACTTTTTTTAAACTAATTTCTGGTGTACACTCAACCTGCACAAACCGATTAATATATCTTCTGGTACAGCATGGCAATGCTGGTAAAATATGTAGGTAGAGTTTTTATTGATGGATAAGAAAATTCTGCTTCCAAACTCCTCTTTATTAATTTTTTTGTCACTCCACAAGTTGTACCATAACTCAGCCTCATCATCAAGCCTGTTTAAATGATAAAATTCTGAAAATTATTTAGTACGCATCCTAAATTTTCTTCATGACAACTTCAGCATAACAAACGGATGTAGTGCGAATACTTTAAGAACTGGTAGATTTTTAGGGAAAAAGCGATGTTTTAAAGGCATTATATACCAAATACGGTATTACCAAATATTTTTTCCAGTACTCTGGTGGGTTTTTTTGCTGGAAAGTCCATACGATTCGGTCGCCCAACTATCGTTGGCAGCTGTAACTCTATTCCAAGGTTTTTGGCATATCTGCTGGCTTCAGCGAAGATAGTGTTCATGACTTCTGCAGATTCGCGATGATGTTTAATAATATAATCTAATACTTCTTTAATGTGATATCCACATTGCAATAAATCTAAACTTTTCGATTGTAAGATATTGGCCACAGGTTCCAAAAGCGCAGAATACTTTGCTATCAGCCACAGGGAAATAATAATTACCGGCCTTGTTGAATCACTGTAAAGCTGAAATGAACCTTTCTAGTTGCAGAATTGCCGTCTTCGGATCGTTTTTGAAGGCCTTCGAGGATACCCAAAAAGTTATCTTTAAATTCAGCAATAATTTTGTATTTTTAAGCTTATCGGGTCTTATAAAGGAGAGAAATAGTTGGATCATACTTTCTTTGAAAAACTAATTAACGGAAAAACTAATTACTTATATACTTCACAGTAGGAATCAGTGTATTGTATAATTTTAATATAATAATAAGTAGATAGGAATAAGTTTATAGTGCTAACTTTATTAATTGATGGTTTTATTTGGAAATTAGGAAATTCCATAGTTAATTATTTTGAACGTTTAGAGGGGGGGTCAAATGCCCCTCCTTGCCCCTCGCTGCTTATGCCCATGTAACTGTTTCATTAAAAAAATTATATTTTGTGTAAATTGCTTTATTTCTTTATATTCTTTGTATTTTTTTAAAACTCTTAGTTTTTATTATGACCTTCCTAGCCCGCGTAGCAATGGCTTACAGAAGGTATTAGTTTCGACAAAAAAAACTTTTTTCAGATAACGCCGAAAATGTGTTATTTGGGTGTATTTTGACCTTTATCGTCGTGATTTCTGTGTGTGTGTGTGTGTGTGTGTGTGTGTGTGAGTATATTATTTCTGTCCGTAACAGGATAGCTCCTAAACCACCGAAGCAATTTTCATAAAATTTTCAGGTAAAATAATGTTCGATAGTCTAACGCACTGATTAGGTTTTTTCACAAAAAAAAAAAATCAAAAAATTGTTATTTTTTAACGGAGCATCGTTTCAATATGCGGTTTTCGGAATATAGTAAACTGCATTTTGCTCAATAAATTGTGATATAACCAAAAACTTCGTAAAAGCTTTAGTTTCTGAAATAATTACAAAAAACCGTTTTCAAGGGTAATATTTTAGGGTCTAGTACTATTCGGCGCGGCCGGTTCGGCGCGGCCGATTCGGCGCAAGCCGGTTTGGCCCGAGCCGGTTCGGCGCGGGCCAACCCGGCGCAAAATAGTATGCACACAGCACAAAACTTTATTTTACATACAAAGTTTGACGTTTAATATTAAAAAAAATTAAACCAAAAATATAAAGTTAAAATTTGTTTTTATTAAAATTCAGAAAAAACCAGTACTACTGCTTTCTGAAGGGCCACTGTCCGCCAAAAAAATCTTTCCTCACGATCATTGGCATCATACATCTTGTAGCTGTTTGGCAACTCCAAATTCAGCAGAGATGTAGGTGCAGGGGGTGGGGCGTTAATTTGATTGCGTTGTCTTTTCACAATTTTCTTCAGAGCTGCAGGGTTTGGCATACAGGCCTGCGCAGCTTGTGATAAATCGTTCACATAATGGTTGATCACTTGTGATGTTGGTTCTTGTGATTCTTGAGCTTTCTGTTTGATGACTGTCTTCACTGACTGGACTTCTATAGTGGCAAATGTTACTTCATGGGAGTGGGCGTTCAGGGTCTTGATCTTGCACATGGACTCTAGCCTTACATCTGTAACAGGGGCCTGTGTGTGACAGTGGTACTGTCACCTCAAGTTGCCAAGGCTTAAATGTTGTAAGCTACCAACTTAGGCTACAACTTATATAAATTATAAAAAGATTAAATGTTACTATATGTTATTAAATTTACACGATCTCGAAAGGGAATTTGGCGGTTCTTGGAGGAAAAGTATGCTATAAACGTTTTTCTCAAATGTATAACTAATGTAGGAAATCATACATACCTTTTCAATTTTCTTCTTGCAGCTTCACACTTTCACTTCTAATATTTATTATTTAAATATCAAATTTTTACTACCATTGAACTTTTATATTCAAATATTTACACTTCTTAAACTTTTAGGTTTTATAAACCTTTTATATATTTGTTGTAAATATATATATTTATCAACTTTTTAAACGTTGATTGAATGAGTGAAACTATTCAATCAACTGTTTAATTTACTTAATATTACTGTTTAGGTTTGGGATATGTTATTAATTAAAAATGCCGATTTTAGGGCAACGAATGGTTTGTATTTTGTTGATAAAAAACCATAAAACAGTTAAACACATTATTTCAAAACACTGGAAACAGTAATAATTAATGACTTTACAATCAATAAACTCTAAAAGAAAAGACCAAAATAATTATGAATATTAAAGTTAACAGTTTTATACAATGTTAAAATAATTGATAAATTTCCCCAGTTGAAATAAAACCCCCCTTAAGAAGTGTAAATGAAAGTGTACCGTACTAGGCAAAGACAAACTAAAGAGTACTCTCCCTGACGACTTTCGAAAGTTTCAATACCCCGATCTCTAGACATTCTCAGTTTGCCGCTAGCTGATTGGTCTAAATCTAAGCATTCTTTAACGGATTTCTTCCACCACTCTTCTCTACAGACACTCTTGGCTGCCGTGGTCTGAATCTCAAGCTCCCTCGCATTGGCGAGAAAGACAAAGAGACAAAATACCACCGCAATTCAAAGATGCGTGGATTTAGAAATTCGGTAAAGTTTAAATCTTACAGGGTGTTTCTTAAAAGTTGAAAATAGTTTACCAAATTTGTTTCCAGTTACAAAATATGAATTATTTTGATGTTAGTGGCTCAAAGGACATATTAGCCGAATACAACTTTTATTAAAATACAGCGAACCTGAAAACATGCCTAAAAACAAGTCGCCGAGTTGCCATAAATTTTACTTAATCTTAACCTAGTCTTGCATATAATTAATGCTTGTTGATGTCAAAACAATATTTAATTAAAAATCTTTAAAAACTTATAAATGGCAAAAATACCATTTATGCTCAAATCCCGTTTTGTTACATTACTCCCCCCTGATTAAGTATAAACAATTTTTTTTAAACGCAAGTCGAAATAAAATGGTTTATAACAACAAGCATTAAGTAGTGCAGACAACACAAATCTAAACTAAAACTATAACGCTCTTCGTTTCCATTTTTCTTCTGTGGATGACGGTCAATAAACATTCTGGCTGGAAAAAACTTGAAGTTCCATTCTGGAACAAAACAGCAACACTGGATCAGGTACAATATCTTAGATCAGCTAGTCAGCAACAAACATGGTGAACGATCAGTAGATTCCAAACAGTACTGAAAGAATCAGAATATCAGTGCAGCTTAATAACAACGATAACTTAAATTAAATGAGGGCAAAATAAAATTGACAAATATACCGAAAAATATATAGAAATATATAATTTTAACACACATTGTTTGAAAACTATTACATTAAGGTATATATTATATACACGCTTATGCAGAAATTTGTGGAGACAAAAAAAAAATGATTTAAGTTAACGTAAATAAATTAAGGGAGTCTCCAAACCAAACCGTTTCCTCCATAGTGTTAAACAAACACTAGGTACGCAGCAAGAGCTGAGTTTCCACATTGGCCATCTTTGAAACTAAGGGTGAACAGCAGACTCTGTATTGAATTTGGAAAGAAGCATCCAATTGCAGGTTTGCACAGCGACGGTAAGAAGACGTCGATTGTAGTGATGATGGCTGCTTGGCAGATCTAATGACATTAATGGTGGAATGGCTGCTTGGTTGATTAAACTGTTTGTGGAAGAAATTTGTTGGTTGGTTGACAGCACTTTGCAATAGCTGACCTAAAAACAAAATAATTTTAATACAAGAAAAACAATGTTTTTAATAACAATAAACCAACCTTATGTAAAACAAAATTAATTGGTTAAAAAAAATATATATTAAAAAAATTGAAAAAAAAATTTTTTTTTTGATTTTATGAGTATATCTCATAAATAAGTTTTAGGTGAGCTAAAACTAGTTAGATGGTAAAGAACCCACAAAAGGTTGTCTAACCCAAAAAACGTGTTTGCATAAAAAACAAATTTTAAAACAAAGATACAAGTAAGACATTACAAACACTAACTGAAATATTAAAATTGATTATTTTAAGACTTTAAAATATATTTATACCAAATAAAAAAAATACGTTTAATTGACAATAATTTTAAAAAAATTAAGTTGGTTTATTGTTTTCAGTGTAATAAAAAAACAACCCTACCAGGTTAACACAATAAACTTTAAAACAAACATGGAATACTCTATCGAAACAAAACAAATCATATAAAAATAACTCGTGTGATAGAAAGAATAACTGAAAATAAATACAAGTTAGCAAAAACGAACACAAAATGATACAAAAACTGAAATACAAGTTTTTATCATAGTTTAATGATACAAAAATTTTAAATTATAAAGAAAATCAAATAGAACAGATAGAATAATCTCAAATGAAACAAATCCACATAGATTTTTTAAACAGAATAAATTCAAATATAATATTTTTTTTACTAGAACAAATCAAAATATAATTCAATATAGAACAAATCAATAAAAAAAAATTCATGAACAAATGAAAATAGAACAAATCCAGCCAGATGAATATACACTTTTTCAAAATTACTTAGAATAAAGCTCCTCCTAGAATTTTTCACATTTTTTCCGAATTTTCTTTAAAATTTCTTTCCTGAAACATTATCTTTTTTTAATGTAAACTTTCTTTTCCATAGATCTTGCTAAATAATTTTTCTTTAAACATAAAAAATATTCTTCCTTTCAAATTGATTTTCGGTGTGATTTTAGTATGTTTGAAAATGATAAGTTGGGTTTCCATTTTCTAATTAATTTCCATTTCATTTTATTTTACTTTCCAATAAATTGTAAGCTGGTTTTACAAAATTTTCAAAAACTAAGAACAACAGCAAAACAAAGCAGGTTAATATTGATGTCATTGTTTAAAAATTAGACATCTTTGCTTTAAAATACTTGACTTAATGTAAGCAAATGTTTTAAAATTTGATCAATTTAGGTTTTTATCGAATTTCATACACACATACACAGGTGGCGATAGACGATTTTAAAGTGCATGATTCAAAACAAACAAAATAAAATAATCTTAGTTGATAATAAAATTTTAAATAAAATTATGTCTTATTATATTCCAATTGAAGCGAATGACAAAAAAAAAATTAAACAAAAATGACAGTTGATGGTTGCTTCAATGGTGTTATGAAAAGAAAAAACTCTCTTGGGTGACAAACTCATTTCTTATTTTTCCAAAACTACTAAATAAGAACTATTTAGAGTCCAAGCAGGCAAGGGCTTACTTCGAAAATATGAAAAAAATAATTTAAAAAAAATACTTTCAAATATTTTAGGTATAACATACTTTTTTTCGAATTTAATAAGTTGACAAAAAAAACAAAAGGTATCTTAAACGATAAGGTTTTTAAGATAACGCAAGACTTAAAATGAGCAAATATTTTTAAAAAAATAATAATAAAAATAATAATAAATGAAATAATGCTTGCTAATATATGAAAAATAAACACTGATCTTAGAAAGACTAAGTTTTACGCTAAGTTTTTCTTAAACGATCAACTAGTGATTTAATGATTTGATTATTTATTTTATTAATGGAGTCAATCATGTATAGGCCTTAGTAACAACAAAATTACTTAAAGATGATAATAGAAATAAAAATAGTACAAAAATAATAATTTAGGTGTTCTTGATTAATGCTATGCCTGTGCACTAGCATATCATTTTAATAATGACGTTATAGAGAATATTTTTATATTATCGATTAACTAGGACAGCAAACAGAAAGGAACAAACTAACAAAAAAACATTTTTAGAAAAGACAACACATTTTTGTGATTTGACATAGTTATACAGTCGTAGAAAAGTTCTACAAAAACAATTGTACTCATAGAGTAAAAGAAAAGTGGAGATTTTTTTAAAGTTGTTTAAAATAGTGTAGATTTTAAAAAATATCAAAAAAAAAATTAAAAAAATTATCAAAATTTATCCTTAAAATGGAATTTGCTTGGCTTAAATGGTACAGACTGTACTTAAAGTTCGTATAGTCGAATATTTTCCATATAGGAGAAAAAACATAAAAAAATAAAATATTGTTTTATTGATAAACAATACAAAAATTCAAAAATAGTTTTACACAATCAAATGTTATTAATTTGGATAATATTGATTTTATCAAGTTATAATATAATGAGAAGAGAAAAAAAAATAGAAAAATGTATCTTAGCAATGTTAAGATTGCTATGATAATATCCAATTGGATTCAAAAATGACTTCAAAATGGAAAAAAAAAATATATATATATGTACATAAATCGAAAAATTTTAACCGTTGATGACGTAGTTTTTATTCGGTTTATGGGATCTTAGAAAAGCACTGATTAAGAGCAAATGATCCCCATTTAAAAAAACAAAGCTTTTTGAAATAATGGACTCTAAAATATACTATATATAATCGATTTTACGTTAATACTTTAACCAATAGGTGTTGATTTACTATAACACACATATCCATCATAAAAGAACAAAACCAAAAGGCATGTGTGGATTTTAACAAAAATAAAATGATATTTTGTTTTTTTTAAATATTACAAAAATAAAAAAACAATTAAAAGTTTACAAAAAATGACTTTACCAAAATAATAAAAAGTTAAATATTACACTTTTTCCGTGTAACACAAAAAACAAGATTAAAATTACATATCTGACAGATGATTGATGCAGATATTATCTGAAAAGATACAATTTACTTCTACTAAAGCAAAGTACAAAAGAGATTAAAGAATTACGGTATAGTTGTCACTTATTACGCATAATTAAAAATTACAAAAGTTCTGTACACTTATAGATAGAACTGTGGCCATAACGCGATAGAGACACTGTCTCTAAGTCCAGCGATTGTTATGCCAACTACCAATCTCCACAGCTAATTAGTTATTTTTTTATAAAATTTGTGCTTATGCACTTAGTTTTATGACAATTACTTTTACGGGTAACATTTTACAGAAAAAAAAACAGTTGTTTGCTGTACACTAGAAATTTTTTCTATACAAAGATTTTATTAACATGATTTTAAATATACTCTTCCATTAAGATGTTTTTGATTAAAAACTTTCTAATTCAAATGAGACTATTTTCGTTAGTCTATAGGTGTTATCACTGCTAAAGCCAAAGACAGTGGTTTTATTTATAAAATTTCAAGACAAAAGAAAATATATAAATTTCATAATGAAAATATTACCAAATGACATAAAGATTAGCTTAAATGACTTATCAACCCTATAAAGTAAAAAGAGCAAAAATTTGATCATAAAATTTTATAATGAAAGAAAATACTTCTTTATTCTGCTGTTCTTGTCTGTTTTTCCAAACTCTGATTATTTCTTGATGTTAATATCTTTTTTAAAATATCACTGATAAAAATATAACGGTTTTCATTTGATATGGCATGACTCAAGAGTCGTCTACTCTTTATGGTTGTATCTTCTAGGTTTTTCCTATTCCTATACCATTAAACACTAAATTTCTAAAACTCCTAACTTTTAGTTACTATCTCAAATATCTAATTAACCTATTTTTTTTTTTTTAACCAAGTCAGAAAAATTGTCCAAATGTCTACCATAAAACCTGTTTTAAAATAATATCCCATCATCACTTCAACACAGGTTCCAAAAACGTATAGTGACTCTTGTATACCAAATCTAAATCATGTTTCGTCATAATAAAAAAAATAGGTAGCTACCATTTTAAATTGAAAATTGTATTGTAAAATATAAAATTTATTCAACGACAACGCTTTTGTCTCCCTAATTAGAAAACATAAGACACTGTGAGCTCAGCATTTCCGGTTACTGGCCAGATTCCTGAAATTAGAAGATCACAGGTGTGTACAGAAGAAAGAGACTACTCCAAATCTTCTTGTTAAATAAATTTTCCGGTCTATTGTTTATCCAGTATAACTCAAAAATGAGTTCCCAACATGACGAAATAGAAAATTACCTAGGTCTCCTACTGATAACTACTAGGTGTGACGTCACTGTCTTCATTAACCTACCCTGATATAACTTTTTATTCGTTTCATAGGTAAAGTTTTACCTCTACCTTGAATAGTTTTTCCCTAATTTAAATTCCCATTTTTAGAAAATGACTTGACTTGAAAGAAACCCAAAAATCCAACCCATATATTTTTCCGCTGTTTTAGACCAGTTCACCTGTAGACCATGTAAGCTATAACATGACGATTATTAATTCAGTAGTTTTCTTGATAAAGATTGGTTAAAACATTTAACTGACTATACCGCAACCCTATCTTTCAAAATTGAGTTACGATATTAGGAGATACGGCAACAAACAAAAAAAATATAGACCAATTGAAAGTTTTAATTAAAGGTATACCATTGAAACACCCTCTCGAGTGGAGAAGAAAAATTCCCTAATTTACTCCTCAGCCTTCTTCTCAATGACTGGGGAGTTTAAAATCCAGCTAAAAACACTCATTCCATAAAAAACATTTTATAAAATAATCTAAACTATAATGATACAAACAGCGAAAAAATTAATTCGCCCTCGTCTTACAAAAAACAACAAAAGAAAAAGAAAACGCGACGATTCCACTTGGCGAATTATTATTGGTCTATTGTTTTATAACATTCCTTATACATCAAAAGATGCATATAACAAACACAGATCCATTTTGCCATACCATATAGCCATATCAAAGTTACGTTAAAAGAAAATTCTAGGACGCTTTAATTCAAAAATACTTCCCTCTCACATATTTACTCAACAGATAGTAATAGACTTTTGTCATTTATAAAAATATCTCAAAAATTACCAAACAATTTTAGAACAAATAGTTTTTAAAAACTCTCAACTTGATGTTTTGGTCATTTACAACCCAATACAAAACAATATAATTCCTGAAAATAAAAATATTAATTAAGTAAAATTTTTGAGGGAAGTCGAAGAATCGTAGACCTCTACAGTTGTTGAATGTCATGGTCTTCACCTATAAAAGAAAACGAAGTTATAGCACTAATTTTATACATGGTTTTAACAAATATAATAAAACTTTTTCTTTAAAACATCATTTAATGAATTTATTATGCTTTTGACATAGTGTTTAGACACTATTATTTTTCTTTTCATTAAAATCGGTCTCGTAGTTATTAAAAATTAAAACAAGTTTATAAAAAATTTAAATGAGTGCTCATAAATTACGAGGATTAGATGATAATTAAAAACTTTTTAGGCGAATAAAACAATAAAAGCTCTACAAATGCAAAATTTTAAGTTAAAATGCTAAGGCATTGCTTAATTAATTTATGTTATATATGTATATGTAATGATAGACAGGCTTGCTTTTGCAATGCAAGAGAAAAAATATCTTTAGTGTCAAAATTGCAAATATTGAAACAAAAAAAAAACTTAAAAACTCAAGACAAAGATTGTCCTTTTTGACATCGACGATCTAATCTAAAAACTCAAGAGGGAGATTGTCCCTTTTGACTTTCAGATTGATCCAGGATCTAGATTAATAATTTTTATAGGTTTTTCAATACGTGTGTAGCTTGAGCTCTCACAAAAAAAATACACTTTTTGGCAAATAATGGGTAGGGGATGAAATGTCAACTACCTTTAATTCAGAAATATTAATCGTTTATTTAAACAACTACACCTTCCATTCCATTCCAATGGAAAGTGTCGAAATGGATGCAATAAAAAGATCAATGAGAAAATCCAGAACTGATCATACAAGAAATAAGATCATAAAAGAAAGAATGGGAATCAAGGGAAGCATATCTGATGACATCACAAAAAGGCAACTGATATGGTATGCCCATGTACAACGGATAAACGACGAAAGATTACCAAAACAGGTCCTAGAATGGCAACCAATAGGGCGCAGAAAAAGAGGGCGTCCTAAACTGGAATGGCAACAGTCAATCCAAAGAACAACGAGTCAAAAAAAAAAACTGACGGAAGATGACTGTCATGATCGAAGGAGGTGGAGAATAGGCGTCGGACAACGTAGAAAAACGTTCTAAGCCGACATAGTAGTAGTAAACAACTACTGTATAGAGTAAGTCCAACTACAGCAAAATAGTAACACATTAAAAAACAGTCTTTTAAAAAAAAAGAAAGTAAGCTCTGATGATAATTGCATAAAAATAATATATATTGTTTAAACAGGATAAGAAGATTACAAAAGTTAGCAAAGAAACGAATGTACTAAATCTTTCGGTTACCAAGATATTTACGCACGCAAGTTATTATCTCTGTGTGCAAATAACTTAAAACTTTTGAGATTCAGTACTATTTACATATGCTAAGAATATCCTGGATGTATGTATCTATTCAACATTTTCTTGGAACGCAAAGAAAACAAAAGAATACTGTATGAAAGAAAATTCAAATTATCTGTATACTAACTCAATTCGCAGTCAAAACTGTGAAATAGTTTGATTAACTGTGCAGAGACAACTTAACTGAAAAATTATAGAACTCTATGCATATAATAACTAGTAAACGTGAGAAAACATTATGTTATTAGCGCTTTTCAAAAAAAAAACATACAGTACGAAGTACGAAGTAGGCCTGGGAAATAGACCTTTCTTTTGAGCTACTTTTTTTTTATTAGCAGTTGATAAAGATTACTACCATGAAACATCTTATAGGTAAATTTATCGAAAAATTACATTAGTCAATTTTAAAATAATGAACGGTGCAGAATGCTATGTAAATAATGAAGGGTGCAGAAAGCTATGACAATAACCAAAAGTTTGACTTAACTGTCAATAACTTAAAATTTGAGAAATATTCTCAATTTTCTTTTAAATCTTAATATGGACAAAAAAAATACTAACCAACAGGTTTATGTTTTAATAGTTGTCTTAAACAAAAATGAAGGTTTAAAAGCTCAAATAACACGTTTCAGGTTGACAAAAATAGACACAAAAGGTCTTAATGACTTCATGGTATAATTTATAAAAATGAGACCTAGTTTTATAAAAAAATGATAGATAGAAACTTATGTAAGCTGTTTTCAGTAGCGTACTGTACACGCGGGTCTATTGTGTAACACTGTAAATTACTAATTTTTTCAACGTTTTACACGACGTGGTAGAAACTCATTGTTTTGCCAATATACTTATTTATTAATTAGTAGCAAAATTTTAAGAAGAAGATAGATCTTACGAAAATGTACTGGTCAACTGTAAAAAGTTTTTATGAAAAACTTTATATCATATAGATATCAAAATACCAATTTTTTTTTAGTTTGTAAATAAAAATCTTATATATTTTTTTAATTTAACGCACAAAAATCGTCACATGTGATGTGGTTACGAGAATATTAGGAATATTGTACATAAGTCATTGTTGTCTAGTTAGCTGGACAACTCAAAAATAACCGACCGACCTTAATGAAATTTAAATCAAGGAACTGCATTTCTCACTATAGATCTTTGTTTGAAAAATATTAATTTAATAGTACCCGTGAATGAAAAAACAAACCCGGGTTTCATGTTACCCACGGAATAGTATGAGAGAAACAAAACTTTTTTTTCACGAAAGCTTGTTTGATCTATAAATATAATATCATAGTTTAATTGATAGATACCGTAAACCGTTGTGTTTACTATGCGTCAGGCACAGATCTACGGGAGGAGAAAAAGGTGAAATTTCCCTCCCAAATCTTCAAATATATTTGTTTTGGACACACATAATACAGTGGTCTGGACAATATACAAAACAGTTCTATGCAATATTTATTATAATATTTCCTTCCCCAAATAAAATTCCTTGATACGCCACTGTTAGAAAACATTTTATTCCAATTGAAAAAAGGCACGAAGTAGGTAGGTGTCTAAGAATGTTTTTCTGGACTTCGTATGAATAGAAGAAAGGCCCTTTTTAGAAAGTAGGTATAAAATATTGTGGCCATGTGTTTTACCAGTATATCTTTGTTTCATATAGACTCAAGTGGTCTGAAATACTTTTATAGCCTGTAAATTGATTTATGGGCCAAGACGTTTTAACTTGGAAATAAAAGATCAACATTTTAAAAATTTTTAACGGTTTTTCTTTGTCGTGTGTAAATACAGTTCAATAAAAAAAATATGAAAAAAGTTTTACCATACTTAAATTGATTCAAGCAAATATACAGGGTATTTTTTTTTGCAACGGTATTTGCAATAATTTTCAAAAGTTGATTTTGATAGTTTTTCAAAATAGTTTATTTGCTTGAAACAAATTTTTATCATTAAAAGTCAACTAATTATGTCTCATTTTCTTACTACATCACATCCTATCTAATGATTATCAACCAAAGGGTTTTACTTTTGTTGTTTGATTTTAATTAATTTTATAATTAAGTTAGCTTATTGGTTATGTATAACCTAAATTTCCATATTTCCATATTGCGTTTTCTCTTTAACCAGTCTTTAATTATTAAATGGGAATTATGATATATTTATTTTAATAATTATTATTTATGTTAAATAATATTATTTTTAAGATTATGTATAAAATTATTACTAACTCAAAATACGCGAGTTTTTATTTTAGGAAAAATATCAAATACCTTTATCCAATTTCAAAGGTCAAGTCAAATTTAGAAAAATACATTGATTTATCATTATCTTTGGTTAAATTTTAGAAACAATTATTAGTACTTCTCTTATATAGTATGGAAAAGGAACTGCTAAGCAATCTTTTTAGGTTATCTGGTGTTTTGGTGTAAACCTACATATTACATCAAACATGGTACTTTGATCTTGTCGAATTTATTTATTTAAATTGTTTACATTTTTAGTTATTTAAAACATGCTACTTAATTTTGTGTATATTTTTAATAAAAATCAATAATGTACCTATATAGTCATAAAGACATGGACATGACCTGTAAACTTGGTCTTTTTAATAGAAATTACAAGAAAATATCTTCTAGCTTCAAAATAATCAAAACGATTTCACTGTTATAACAAATTATCGTTTTAAAACAAGTAAAAAGGGTTAAGAAAAACCTTCACTGTGTTAGGACATTGATTTGTGACTTTCTTTAGCCTTATGCAATGAAAATGCTATGAGATTGTGTTTTTTCCAAAAAATTACTGTATGGCTTTACAAAATATTATTTCACTTAAGACATGGTCGATAGCACCAATGCATTTGTTAAATCGATCGTCTTTCTGTCAAACAAATGTATTGTAAACTGGAGACCTTGGGAAAATAAAAGAGGTAGTGGAAGACCACAAATGAGATGAGCGCACGATTTGAAGAAACATGCGGACTAGATGGATGAACACGGCGTCATACAGGAAAGAGTGGAAGATATTGAAAGAGGCCTATATCCAAAGATGGATCGAAGAAGGCTAAATAAATAGATAGATAGCACCATTCTTTTTAAAGGGTAATGAATGTACTGTTAAAATTACCAATGCAAAACTTGTTTAATTACCGTGCGAATAAATACCTAACTCAAAAATTACTGTCAAAAAAAGTCACACACATTATGCACAGAAAAATGAGATCTTCACTCTTGTTATTAGACAATAAAACTAGTGGTAGTTTATAACAAATAATGTTTAATTACAACTTGCGCAATGTCAATCATTGCTCCCCCTGGTGGCATTTTAGTGTAAAATACAGATGATAAAATAAAGTATTCCTACAAGGACTTTATAAATAAAAATTTTGACTCGATCTAAAATATGTATTGAGATAAAAGCTTATGGGCAGTTCTCAATAGGTAATATAGTCCTTTCTTAAGTTTAGTTAACGTGTTTTGACTTTTAAGTTAATTGGTGGATAATTTATTTATCTTTTCAGTAAGTTATTATTCAGTACAATGACATACGAATAAAAAAAATTGGATGAAACTCTCTCTAAATAAGCTAAGTTGTGTTTTAAGATGGTAACTAGTAAACCGATATGGATGCCATTTTTATTTTTTCTACAAAAAAGGTTTAGTTTTCTGTTAGGTTAACGTTTTGATTTTTGAAAATATGAAAAATAACGTACATTTTTCGCTAAAGGTGGTTATTTTATTGCTTTGATTTAAAATAGGTCGAATTTTCTTAATATCCTTTCTTAGGATATAACTTTAGATCTTTTTTTCGAAAAAAATAGGTCTTCAAAGTTAGACATGTACCAAATTTTAATGTTGACAAAGATCAGTATTTTTTTTTCATAATATGAGCTTTTTATCAAACTCCCTAATCATTTTTCTCTTTCTACATCATGGTTTTATTGGTTGGATTTGGTAATAAGTCGTTTTAGGTTTTAATTTCAAAGGTGTTAATATTTAATAAGATATTTAAGTGTGATGAGTTCATTTATTAACATAAATAGTTAATTACCCAATTACTTCGCATGTAGCGGATTAATTCCTTTAAGGGCAAAGATAATGACAAAATAAAGCAAAAATAATTTTATTGTGATTTTTCCCAAAATATTTTTATAATGCTACATCTACATAAAACCTGAGACAAAATTAGTTTATGACTTTACAAACAAAAGCAAGTTTTTGTTCGGACAATCTAGTTTGCTTTACCTGAATCATAGAAAATTGAATGAAGGGTTCTACATAGGTTTTTCCATTTCATAATATTTAATTAGGTATACCATTTTGCAAAAATGGCTTGACAATAACACGATAATAAACGACAATATACTTTTTGATTTGATTAAAAATATTATGAAACGAAATTCACTTGATTACCTACATGTTAGTAAAAGAAAATAAATAAAATAAAGTCTCTCTCAAAAAAACCAAAAAAAATATACAGGAGGTTGTTTTTACATTTACCTCACTTTACTTAAAAGCTGTGAATTTGCAGATAGTGCTGATAATATCCAACTTAAGAAAAAAAAATCAAATTTTCTTTTATGAAAAGAATAATACGTACTTTAATAAGAAAATTATAAAGCAAAAATAGTTCGACAGGTACGTCGTTTTAAAGAATGCTATGTTTGAATGCTATGTTTGAATGCTATGTTTTGTAACATAAAACGTAAATTTTTATTTTTAATTTGATAATAATTGTATAGAGTCGATATTTGCTGTGGCTACATTTATTTAGTCCATGGTTTTAACAAATTAGGGCTTTTAAAATTTTGAAAGATTTACTTGTAGACCTTATAATAAAGAAATTTCTCATAATCGACAAAGTTGTTACTGAGATACAAAGAAATCAGTTAGTCATGTTTATTTTCCAAAAAGAAACTTGTGTGTAATTTGGAAAATAAAATACATTTTGAAAATCTGGAAATATAAAAACATAAAATTTGAAAATACTTCGTGGTTCATTGGTTTGAACTTGTGGTAAATCTCAATCATATATGTATGATATAGAGAGTACAAAAATTACAAAATGACAAAAAAAAATATCTATCACATATTCTATACAATATATTGCTAGTAGCTAGGTCTGTTTTTTGAGTTTTATCCTGACCAGATACTTTACAAATGTCCTGTAGCACAAATTTATGAGAGATGAAATTGCCAAAATGATTGCAAATAGACTATAGCAGAGGTATGCTACCCACGCTTGCATGGAAAAAGTAGTTAGAAATTATAATTTTTAAAGTTATGATGCAATATCAATGGAAAATTACTTGAGATTAATTAATTACACCACTGTGGATACTTAGATGGTCAAATAAATTGGCTTAGGTACTTTTTGCCAAATGAAATTTTAGGTATTAAACAAACAATAAAACCAAAATAAAGTGGAAATATCGATATCTACGAAGAAAAATACTTATAAAAAACAATGTTATAAATGACTTAACATAAATTTTTGTATTATTTAAACAAAAAATGTTATTAAATATTAATAAAAAAGGTTTAATGGTTCAAAAAAACAAAAAAAACTGTTATTAATGCAATAAAATAAATAAAAAATATCCTCCCTTAGTTCTATTTGACGGGTGTCTTCAAAAAAAATCAGTGGTTTGTCAGAGGAAGGGTTGGCAATTATTGTTTCAGCCAACTAATCAAAAATAAAGAGTTGCAATGGACTCTTTTTTTGTGTTTTTAATAAAAGATTCTTAAAAAAAATTCAGCTAGAAAGACAAAATAGGCTTTTAATGGCAAGAGAATGATAAGTTTAATGAGACTTTATTTTAACAACACTGTGCTACAATTAAGACAAAATAATGGACTCTTTTATCCATTTTGTTTAAATAATGTTTTGATGGAACAATTTTAAAAGTTTACCAACGAGTTTTGGAGTTATAACTCAAATCTAGAGTTCAGTAAAGCTTTATTAAGGCAAAAGGTTGATCCTTTCGCATGCTGGAGAGTCCGTCCTCCAGATAGAAATGGAGAGCATTTTATTTGCTGGCATATTTGGATAGTATTTAAACTTAACTTTTCAATAAAAAATATTCTACCAATTTATCTTTTCAAAATTTAAAGTGATCATATATCAATAGAAAAATTGTCATGACATTGACATTTTCCTTGTATTTACTGTTTCAAGGACAAAACATATTCAAAAATATTACAAAATTCATAAAATAATTGTAACACAGATTATAACGTTAGTAAATTAAACAACGAAAAACAGTTATGGCACATCTTCCAACAAATTAGTTTTGGTTTTCAAAAACTAGACAAGACTATTTCTTTTTAAAACGAACAATTTTACAAAAATTTCCTTTAGTTTTTCCAACAAAATACTACCAATGGGCTAACTAAAGTACTACTGAGTTTTTCTCAAACTTTCAACATAAAATTTTCACAAATTTTCCAAAATTTTTTCACAAATTTTCCAAAAACTAAATTACCCTGAACTACTGACACCACTTTGTAACAGGGGCCTGTGTGTGACAGTGGTACTGTCACCTCAAGTTGCCAAGGCTTAAATGTTGTAAGCTACCAACTTAGGCTACAACTTATATAAATTATAAAAAGATTAAATGTTACTATATGTTATTAAATTTACACGATCTCGAAAGGGAATTTGGCGGTTCTTGGAGGAAAAGTATGCTATAAACGTTTTTCTCAAATGTATAACTAATGTAGGAAATCATACATACCTTTTCAATTTTCTTCTTGCAGCTTCACACTTTCACTTCTAATATTTATTATTTAAATATCAAATTTTTACTACCATTGAACTTTTATATTCAAATATTTACACTTCTTAAACTTTTAGGTTTTATAAACCTTTTATATATTTGTTGTAAATATATATATTTATCAACTTTTTAAACGTTGATTGAATGAGTGAAACTATTCAATCAACTGTTTAATTTACTTAATATTACTGTTTAGGTTTGGGATATGTTATTAATTAAAAATGCCGATTTTAGGGCAACGAATGGTTTGTATTTTGTTGATAAAAAACCATAAAACAGTTAAACACATTATTTCAAAACACTGGAAACAGTAATAATTAATGACTTTACAATCAATAAACTCTAAAAGAAAAGACCAAAATAATTATGAATATTAAAGTTAACAGTTTTATACAATGTTAAAATAATTGATAAATTTCCCCAGTTGAAATAAAACCCCCCTTAAGAAAACTTAACTAACTTACTAGGCAAAGACAAACTAAAGAGTACTCTCCCTGACGACTTTCGAAAGTTTCAATACCCCGATCTCTAGACATTCTCAGTTTGCCGCTAGCTGATTGGTCTAAATCTAAGCATTCTTTAACGGATTTCTTCCACCACTCTTCTCTACAGACACTCTTGGCTGCCGTGGTCTGAATCTCAAGCTCCCTCGCATTGGCGAGAAAGACAAAGAGACAAAATACCACCGCAATTCAAAGATGCGTGGATTTAGAAATTCGGTAAAGTTTAAATCTTACAGGGTGTTTCTTAAAAGTTGAAAATAGTTTACCAAATTTGTTTCCAGTTACAAAATATGAATTATTTTGATGTTAGTGGCTCAAAGGACATATTAGCCGAATACAACTTTTATTAAAATACAGCGAACCTGAAAACATGCCTAAAAACAAGTCGCCGAGTTGCCATAAATTTTACTTAATCTTAACCTAGTCTTGCATATAATTAATGCTTGTTGATGTCAAAACAATATTTAATTAAAAATCTTTAAAAACTTATAAATGGCAAAAATACCATTTATGCTCAAATCCCGTTTTGTTACACATCTGTCCTTTTGTTCACATCTATAGAATTTTGTTTGTTGGTTGTTACTCCATTTGTCAAAGATATATGCAAAGCCATCTTTGATAATCTTTGGCTCACCACGTTGTATATATATGTATAACGTTGGTAATTTTCGATTACAAATCAAAGAGACAACTATAGAATTTTTTTAAGTGCGTCTTTTAATACCCGCTAAACCCAAAGGATTAGAAGAAAGGTAATTTAAAAATAAATATTTAAGATAATAATTAATTGGGTATAGTGCTACTGTCATTATGACCGCTAAACCCAAAAGACTTAAAAATTAAATAATGATTTTAATAATACTGTAGCTACTGTTATTAAACCCGCTTAACTCAAAGGACTCAAAGAAAGTTTCTTTGAAGATTACCCATGGGCGCACCCGGGGGGGGGGGGCAGGGCCCGGGCCCCCCCCCCTAAGCCTTTGAATGTTTAATATATTTTCTACATATTTGATGATAAAACATGAAAAATACCTTAAAATTTGACATCAGGAGGCTTCGGCCCCCCCCCCCCAAGCCCAAGCAGCGGCGTAGTTGCGAAAAGACATGATGACCTTTTTGTTTTTTTTTTTTTTTTTGGTCGCAAGTTTTTTGAGGGCGCGCTTTGTAGCTGTCGGGCCCCCCCCCCCAAGACGCATTACTGGGTGCGCCACTGGATTACCGAATTAGGTAAAGCAATAGAATCATAAAAATATTCTGGGAAAACTTATTAGCAATGATCCGTTTCGAAAAAAGAATAATAATATAAAAAATGTCATTAAAGTGCTATATTTAAATTGTTACCCATTTTTAAAACTAATTAGATATTATTCCATACTTAGTACCTGTTCCATATTATGAACCAAAATGGATTTTTTTGAAAAACAATTTATTTAAAAAATTCGACAAAACTTACGTAAAAGGTGGTTTGAGTTTTAGATAGAAAGTTTATTTTATAGAAAAAAAAACATAAATGAAAAGTATGTTTGTAAGTGAATTTATGTACAATAAAAAAGTAAAACTAATAAAATATTTAAAAAATTGTACTTATGCATAGGCGAAGCCTTCCCAAGCCAAATGGTTTTTGAAATATTTTCCACATATTTCATGAAAATAACACAAAAAATGGATTTATGGGGTTTCGGGCGCCCCCAAGATATATTCCTGGGTGCGCTGCTCACTTATATAATATAGAAAAAATAAGAGAGAAATATGAAATGCAATATGAGAGGAAGGAGTTTTTCGATGTTTGGTCAAAGACTAAATAAATTAATTTTCGAGCTGGTCCCTTTCCATCCATTTTGGTTATGTAGTACTGATGATGTTTGTAAGTAACATCGATGATCATATATAATTTTAAAGAATAATGTCACATTGTCATAGTTTAGCCCAGTTTTTGTCACATATGGTGTGTGTCAAGGGGTTAATTTTTGGTAAAAATTATATTTCCTATATTTTGTAAGAAAATCGCGCATTGAGATAGAGGGTGTACCGAAAGGTTACACAATCTGCATTGTTTTTGATTAAAATGGTTTGAGTTTTGCATAGAATTTCTTGTAGAATTTTGTTGATAATTATTACTTGTTTGCGAAAGCGTATTTGTCAAGAAATAATTTTTATAAGTATTGTTTTGTGTATTTTGAATCCTAGAACCACTGAATCCAGATCCTGAAGGTTTCGAAAATTTATTGAAATTTGAGTTAGGATTTATCGGAACGTACTGAACCGATTCTAATGATTTTATTGTTTTTCCAAAAAGGTAAATAAATCATTGTAACTAGAAATCTCCTTGTCTACAAATAAAACCTCAAAAGCTGACCTAGTAGGCGTATCAATTTTTGACAATAATATATTAAACAAAGGAAAATCCCACGCTTGGGTGTCAAAATTTAAAGCATTGAGAGCCTGCAAATTTTCACTAAAAGCATCTAGAATGTGTCTTAAGTCTTTTGAGTTTTGATAAGTTTTTATTGCATAAACTTGTGTTACTGAATTCCAATAAGTTGTAGCTAAAAGACGTATATTTTGATATCTTTTTACTAAGATCTGGAAAGCGATAGAATATTTGCTGTCTGTAACAGGCAATGATTTGATTAAATTTAATGGTTCACCCTGTAGCAAAGTTAATAAATAACGAAATTTTTTGGCATCAGAAATCGTTGTGACATTATGACGCATGGATAAAAAAAGATCATAAAACGTAGGCCATTTTGTTATTTGACCATTAAAGGGTTGAATAATCATTTTAAGCTGATCAGAAAGCGGATTTTGAGGAGGAGGTTCTACTGACGAAGCGTAGGGAGTCAAAGAAGAAGTTTTTGGAGTTGGAAACAACTCATAGTAAATCTCCTTTGCTGAAAAATAATAGCTATCACACCCTTGTCTTACTGCATCCTCACTAGTGAACTCCTCATCCGTCTCTATGTGCCCAATGAGGTCGTTATGCAAGGATTTAAAATCTAAATACTGTTCTTCCAAAGTTTCAAACTGTATTTTAAATAAAGAATGTTTTGAAACATCGGTTTTTGCTTTTTGTGCTGCTGTATAAATTTCTGTTATTCTTTTTATTGCAGTTTTACGTTGTTTGTTTAGGGTTTTTTTTGTTTTATCAGCCATTGTAAATGTTTGAAATGTTTTTAGTGTAATAAATTAAGAAAATTTCCTAAATATCTGATAAACTTGTAAATAATAAATCCAAAAAAACAATGCAATTTTTTGTTTTTTGATTCACCAATCACTTGAATGAATGAAACACTCTGTATACACCGTATGTATTAAAATGCCCTAATATTCTTTTAGTCGCGAAAACGCGAGCCAAAAAAGATATCGTTTTAATTGATTATTATTAACTTGCATGTGTGTTTTCGAATAATTCCCATTTTTATAATAAAGGAATGCGAGCAGTAAGTACCTACTTATTTCGGAATTAAAATTTTGAAAGCAACAACAACAACAACCTTGAAAGTGAAGGCAGGGAAACCTACCGAAATAAAGGTGGGTTATAGTTGTTACTATGCGGCTCCCCAATTATGGCGACTGGAAAAGAATCGAAAGATTTCTTAATATTTGGAAAATGGAAAATTACTGACCCAACTGCGCTATTTGGCTCGATAGGATCAAAAATGTGTGTATACTATAGGCAACTTTCCCAAGTATTGTAGTTACAGTCCGACCGCCATACAAAATCGCAAATAAAAAAAATGGCACCTACCTCTGGATCTGACAGTGAAGGAATCTTCGACGGTGTTTTCCAGCTAGCGGGCCCGCTTCTTCTTGCGTCTTTACCGTTCCACGTAAAAGCTAGGTTGTTGTTGTTCACTGAATAGTTGTATAATTAGAATTTTGAGTTGAGTTTTAATAGAAATATTGAAGTTTTTGTTACGGATAATTTACACATGGACTTGCTTCAAATCCGGCAACGAGTGGAGTCCCTGTCTATTGCGCATGTCACTGCTTCGCGCATTGTAGCTTGGTGCCAAATTTTTGAATTTGTATGGCATTAGCTTTTTATTAAAAGACGGAACATAATTTAGAAAAGGGATAATAAAGTTGCGTATACACATATTAAATGGATGAATGTACTACCCATTTACAGTTTTCTAAAATAATTGTGAATTTTGTACTGTTTGATTTATTGATTAGCTTTTCCAAGGCCGACAAAAAAATACAGGCCACGACCCTAAAAAAATCAGCTGTTCTCCGGGGGCTGACTTTTACATTGGGTCTTATGGGAGGTCAGATGTTTTTTTATGATATTTTCAAAATGGCATTACAGATTTCCCCAAAATTTCAGTGAAATATTCTCAGACACCATCCTCATATTCCACCAAACTTTTGTAAGGATGCAAGATGATTAAAAGGTTAAAATCTTCAAAATTTAGCATTCCTTATTTTAAATTCAAATTACACGCCATGTACAACATGCCAACTGTTATATTTGACATGTATTTGACTTTGTCATATGTGTTTGTCACATTTGATTCTGTTTTAAATTTAATTTTAGTGTGAGCTAATGAAGCGGCTCTGAAATATTAAGGATTACCATACATTAAAAAAAATTGTTCTGCAAGAATATAGTAAAAACAATCTCAAAACCGGCTTAATTTTTGAAAAAATCAAATATTCATGAACCGTCATTCCAACTTCAATATTTTAAAGACAATCAGCCGTGTCGTGACGTGACCATCAAAAAAAAATCAGCCCCGGATGTGACCTCAACAAAGTGAAGGATCGTGGCCCGTCCGTTTTGATAGCCCTGGCTTTTGCTAAATAAAGAAATCAATAAAATATTAACAAATTGAAAAGAACGAAATCAAAAAACGAAATATATTGCCCGGAAGAGACTTGTATGTATTGCCCGGAAATTTTTGGAATGCTTTGTGGCTGTTAACGTGTTAAGCTGATTTAGTAAAACTTTGAGCCATGTGCGCACCCAGGGAGGGGCTTCTAATCCGTTCCCCCAAGCCTAAGTATTCTTTAAATATTTTCCACATATTTTATGAATATAAAAATAAATTAGCAAAAAATACGACATTATGGGGTTTCGCCCCCCTCCTCCTCATAAGAAATATTTCAGGGTGCGCTACTCCCTTAAGCTAACTCCGGAGCTATCTATGCAAGAGCTATCTGTACCTACATAGTAAGACGGTAATATGTAATTTAATAACATACAAACCAACATAACAGACGGACTGCCAGTGGTCCGTCTGGAATATAATAATGGCATTCCAGGGGTGCTTCTGTACGGCCAACCACAAGTTTAGAAATGCCAAATATCGAAATACGAGTAGCTAGATGCAAGTAAAATGTGTAAATGGATTGATTTAAGCTGCATTCGTAATTACATAATGATTTTCTGCTACTTAGTTTTTGGTAATCTGTTCCCGGGCTAATTTAATTAATGGGGAGATTGGTATAATATAGCACACTCTTTATACTATACTTATATATTTTTACCTTCCTAGCCCGCGTAGCAATGGCTAGAGAAGGTATTATTTTCGGTGAAAATACACGTTCCAAGTTAATTGCAACAAAATGAAGGTACTTAAAATCATATACGTAATATTCCAATACCCACGGTAATTTCCAGTTCTTGATGAAAACATTAAGAAATGGCAATATCAAATGTACATAAGAGTGTCCTTCTTGTAGAATTTAGTATAAAATGTCCTGATTGGTTATTTTTAAACACATGCTTTAATTTACTCATGCATATTATTTTATTGGTGTATATCGTCCCCACACATTTGACCCGTGTCGTCACATTGATTTATCGGCGCACAGTGGCCAAAAACCCTATCTATGTAAATGTACAACTACAACTTTAAATAACGATATAGAGATTTTTTTTAAAGAGTTTAATCGCAAGTAAGTTTTTTTTCAAATAAGGCAATTTCATTTGTGGCGCCTTTTGGAAGGCTTCACATCGTCTCCTGGATCAATAAATAATGTGACAGCTTTGACCAACGTCAAAAATGATGGAAAGGTTAATAGGCTAAAGAGGGCACTAAACTGAGAGATTCTCGTAAGACCTATTAACGGCAATAATCTCTATATGCAGAGGCAAAAATATTGATATTTTTTGTAGAGAGAGCACGCTGCGCAGGAGGTGCTACTGACAACATTGACAAACACTTTAATGACAAATCACAAATGACAATCTCCTTGAAGTATTAAGTTCACAGAATACCACAGGGATTAGAACTAGAGAGAGAAAGATTGCAATGCTTAGCATTTATTGTATGTTGTCACTCTAAAAAATCTGTTAAATTTTTGTCTCAGTGTCTCATATAGCCGTGGTCGTTCCAGTTACTTCGTATATAATTCATTAAGTTGCGGGTAGTATAATTTTTACATATAGATAATATTCAAAAAGTACTTACTATACAGGGTGTCCCAGATAAAAGTAACTACATGCGGTCTTATGAGAATTTTGGAAATGATAAGACATATTATAATTCTGGTTAAATGGAAAAAACTGACTATATTCTGAGCCCAATCAGGTGCTGTATTAAAATTTAAAATAACCACAAGGGTTTTTCCAAATATCAAGCAAAAACTAAAAACTGCTTTTAATAAAAATAATTTATTTATTGCTTGACTTTTTAAAAGTCTTTATAGATATTTTTATTTTTGAAATAGACTGGGCTCGGAACAGCGCCAATGTTTACCCAATAATCCAAATTTGTGTGTATTACTGTTTTCAAAATTCTCATAAGAAACCGTGTAATAACTTTTATCTGGGATACATGGTATACCACAACTATTTTTTAAAGTTTCTAAACAAGTAACGATAACTTTCAATGTGTTATGCAAAGTTTATATAGAAAAGAAATATCGAGTGTGCACAAATCTATCTTTCACATGGACTGCCTAGGCTTATCGGGGCAAATAATGTGTTTGCGCTTGCCTTAAGTTAAAAACGGGGTGATTGGAAAGTGACAAAGACAGAGTAATAAATAAACTTGTCACAAAAAATTATATTAAAAAATAAATATATATCACGTGACTGTCCCAAACCTATTTAGGTTTCACTTCTTATATCATACTAATAAATATAATTTTGGCTTTCTTATTTATTCTGCACTTAAATCTTATTTACACTCTGTATACAGTGGCGGATCCAGAATTTCCCGGGGGCAGGGGTCAAAGTGGCAGCAAACATCAAAAACATTTTTTTTAGTGGTTTTTGATAGAAATTGAGATGTGAAATTTAGTAGCTAAATAAGAATAATAGCGCCGCAGGCGAAATTAAAAAAAAAATTAGTAGAATTTTTGACAAATTTTAAATAAGATGCTGCTAAACTAAAAAATAAATTATATGTTTGGGTGGTGACCCTTCGTCGCATGTCTAGGATCCGCCGCGTTCGTCGCGTCATGGCATCACTCTTTGCTACTTAAAAAAATACTCTGCCAATATATGGGCCCCTAAGCTCACACTAGGTACTATAGTTATAGTTTACGTGTGAGCTAATATAACTAAAAACTGAAATATATTTTATTCAACTCCAGACTAAATTACCTTTTGTTTGATACCACACAAGCCATGTTTTGACTTAAACTCAAATTTTAAAAATCTACCCCCACCCTTAAAAAAAGCAAAAACTAAAATGTATTTTGTTAAACTCC
Organism: Aspidapion aeneum; assembly: GCA_963576565.1. Classification (NCBI taxonomy): domain Eukaryota; kingdom Metazoa; phylum Arthropoda; class Insecta; order Coleoptera; family Brentidae; genus Aspidapion; species Aspidapion aeneum. The sequence goes on from OY755040.1 coordinate 39,967,994, forward strand.
GGACTCAATTACCTTTCGTTTGATATCACACACTCCATATTTTCACTTAAACTCTAATTTTTGAAATATACCCCCACCCTTTTTTTAAAATAAATTAAAATGTATTTTGTTTAACTCCAGACTCAATTACCTTTCGTTTGATATCACACAAGCCATATTTTCATATAAACTCTAATTTTTGAAATCTACCCCCACCCTTTTATTTGGTTTGTGTTCGGTGGATTTTGTTCATTTTTAAATGGGACCATCTCAACCCAAGACCCAGCCTAGGTACCAAATTTCATTAAAATCGGCTAAGCGGTTTTTGAGTTATGCGCGTTGGTCGTTACAGACAGACATACAGACAGACAGACAGACAGACAGCGCAACAAAAAAGTTTCAAAATCGTCTGAAACGCAAAGATATATAAAAATTTTTGAAATCGGAGCAACTTTTTTTTTCTCGAAAAAATTAGGATCACCATAGCTCACACTACTACAGTATAGTATATGTGTGAGCTAAAACTATGCGTCCGATTGACATTTTTCTAAAACCGTTGTGATCCCTGATCTTTGATACACAAAGTTTATAGAAGGTGTTTTTTTGATTAAGCAAAGGGTTCTCGAGTTATAACAAGTTATAAATTATTGTAAATACGCGTTTTCAGGGCGAGCACTTGTTTAATAGGGAACTCTTTCTGATAGAAATATTACTATATGCTTTTGGTGTTTATATATTTAAAAAAGTTTAGTTAGTTTATATATTTAAAAAATGCAAAAAAAAAATCTAAATTTTTGGAAAAATTACCCCCACCACCTGCTGCACACGACGATTTTTGGACGACCAATCGATTTTGCATTCTTAGGGTGTAAGAAATGATTTAAATTGTATCTTACATTTTAGCAATGAAGTGCACACGAAAATCGGTTCTAGAAGCCTTTAACGCGCTTTAAAACTCTAATAGTCATATACGTAAATTACTTATATGCTAATAGTAGGTAACGCATTTCTGGCATAGACCACTGTGCCTTGCGCTTTCACTTCGCCTCCAGAGCCGTTTTAGCTCTCGTCACGCCCGAGGAAAACTATAAAAATAGTGTTTTGAGGAAAGAAACCTATTCCGCACTAGTGCGAAAAACAAACACCATGACAAAAAATTAAAAACAAACGTGTCAGACAAAACAATATACGTTGTCAAAATTTAATATAAATAAATACTTGTAAAATTTTGTTTCACTTAATTGCTGGCCCGGCCATCTAAGCGCGTTGTTCGGCCATCTGCAATTACATGCGGCAAAGTAATATTGTTGTACTTGTTAAATTTACTATTTTCTACTAGGATGTGGAAAACTTCACCTTTCTGCGCGCAAGAAGTTAGTTTTTAGGGAGTAACTGACAGAATAATTAAATAGTCTGCTATAATTTTTAATAAAATAAAGAGAAACTATATAATATGTGTTTAAACCATTTTGCGAAAAGATGATTTTGCATATTGGGTGTACCGGACCCGCACCACTTGGAGACCTTGGAGCAACGCGGTAATAAGACAACTTCAATATTTATTTACATTTCAATTTCGTCTAATTTGACATGTTTATTTATAAATTACATTAAATTTTTTGAAAAAAAATGGTACTCATAGGTAAAATATTGTACCTAACACAGGCGGAAAGTGTCTCTACTTACCGCCGTTCGATAAAGGTACTTTACCGGACCCGCACCATTTGGAAACCTTAGCAACGCGGTAATAAGAAAACTTCAATATTTGTTTACATTTCAATTTCGTCTAATTTGACATGTTTATTTATAAATTACATTAAATTTACAAAAAAAGATACTCATAGGTAAAATATTGTACCTAACACAGGCGGAAAGTGTCTTTTTAACCCTTAAATAACATAAGGAGCATCCAATTTACAAAAACTATCCCGAAGCCTCATAGTGTCGAATTTTAAGCTATTTTTTGTGTTTTTTTTTAAATATGTCGAAAATATGTAAAAAAATCTAAGGCTTGGGGGGCCCCCCACCTGGGTGCGCCCATGAATTGATAAATAAACATGTCAAACTAGACGAAATTGATGAAATGTAAACAAATATTGAAGTTGCCTTATTGCCGCGTTGCTAAGGTCTCCAAATATTGCGGGTTCGGTAAAGTACCTTTACCGAACGGCGTGCGGTAAAGTAATTACTTTACCGCACGCGAGTAGGTAAATTATTTTTCCACACACGACTGCTTGACCGAACTTCTTAGGTGCAACATGTCGTCAACGGCTTAAGGAAAAAACCAAATACGTAATATATTTGGAAAAAACCTTAAATTGTATTTCTCCCCTTTGGTGCACTAAAGGCGTAAGTTTCCTTTCATTACACGCGCAACTGACGTCCTTATTGTTTGGTACAATAAGTGCGAAGGCTACGTGTGTAATGAATGTGACTTACGCCCTTAGTGTACCAAAGGGGAGATTTCTTTGTATTAAATTTTGTCAAATTGGGGTTTTTAGTGATTTTTATGACTATAACTTTGTTGCTACGGGAAGGTTTCTTTCCGAATTAGTGCGGAAAAGTGCAATTTTTCGCACGCAAAATGCATGATGATACAAAACAATATTATTTATTAATTTTTGAGAGAGATATTTACTAGAGGCAGTAGTTTATTTTTCACGCCTGTAGAAAAATAATATACCTATCTACCTACCTTGTTCGGCCATTTAGAAATGCCTACGTATTTTATTATTTTCTGCTCGCATGCAAAAAATACCTAGGTACTTTGGGAACTGTTTAAGGATAAGTTTGGTGCGAAAGGTAGAATTTTTTACGTTGTCATTAGATTATATAGAAAATCGTAAAATTAATTGTTTGAGTTTTAGCACTTCTATTGTAAACTAACACAGCACCATTTTAAAGACAATAGTGTATCTGTAGCGTAATATAAAATTTTGAATCTAATAATTACAACAAATTTAATTCTATAAACTTTTTTATATTCTGTATGGAATTTTTAAAACATAATTAAAAAACTATTCTTCAAGGGAATACCCATAGTCTAGTGACGGCGCTGATTCGTTCGGGCGTGGCCGTTTTCGTATACGTGTAAAGGACAGACTTATGCAATTTTCGTATTGTCATCCTTTAATGTGATACTCAAAATCCACTTATAGAGTAAATAGCTAACCGGGTGTATTGGAATATTACGTATATGCTTAAAATATGTAACTTCTTAACTAGTTCAGGCAAGATTCGGGAAAATCCACTTTCTAGAAGCATTTTATATTACTTTTTGGCAATTGGACAATTCCCCGTTTTTTGACCCCGCTGAATCCGAATATCCCTGTTGCCAACTCGAAATATTGACAGGGGCTGAGATATTCAAGATGGCGGCCAAATTGGCGGCGGAATGTTAAATTGCCGCTGGAAAGCCCAAATTGTTACAAGTGTACATTCAAAATATATATTTGTATATTTAAAAAATAATAACATATTATTTTTTTTTAATGGCTGCAAAAACCTCCAAAAACCCCCCCAAACCTCCCAAAATCTGAAAGTTTGAGGTTTTTTCAAATTTTCGTAAAAACTAAGCTTCTAAGAGAAAAATGTATAATATACTTTATTGTAGACAATAAAATTCCCTTTTCAACATGGTATAACGTAATAAAGTTAGACTAATAACAAGCTCTCCAGCGGCGTCCGTTAATTGAAGTAATTAAAGAAAGTTCAAAAAATACCTATGTTTTTTCCAAGATTTATTTAATTTTTTTAAAAGCTAATATCTACAGAAAACTACGTATTACATTTTGGTATACTCTATAAAATTTTCTTTAAAATGAGGTATAACATGATTAAATCGGTTTTATAAATAAAACTTCAGGGGCATCCGTATATTAAATTAGTTTTGAAAAAAACCGAAAATAAACCATTTTTGTTACAGGTTTTATCTAATTTTCTCAAAAACTAAGGTTAACATGAAAAAACTTTTTCTACAATTTCTTGTAGACAGGGAAATTCCCTTTTTAAAAATGTGAAACTCGGTGGGGTTTGACTTATAGCAAACTCTCCAGCGACGTCCGTCAATGGGGGTGATTTCAACAAATCATTAAAAAAATCATGTTTTTCATACGTTTTATTAAATTTTCTTAAAAAACAAGCTCTTTATCAAAAAATGTGTTCTACACTTCGTCATAGTCAATAAAATTTCCTTTCAAACGATGTATAACAATGTGAAAGTTATTTTATATTTAGTGGTGTTCTTAATTTAAAGAGATTATTTAAGATCAATCCAAACTAATCAATTTTGTGTCTTATTAGCTTTTCGGTGAATAATAAAGAGCGGCAGATAAAAGGTCGAAAGTACAAAAGGTCGAAACTACAAAAGGTCGAAAGAATAAGGTCGAAAGTACAAAGGGTCGAAAATAAAAAAGGTCGAAAGTACAAAAGGTCGAAAGTACAAAAGATCAAAAACAAAAGGTCGAAAGTTCAAAAGGTCGAAAGTACAAAAGATCGAAAGTACGGCAGCGGGTCCACATCGACTGGACAGGTCAATTCGACTTGACGGTAAATTTGTATTTTTAATATTTTTATTTATTTTATTTATTTATTTATTTATTTATTTATTTATTTATTTATTTACGGATACAAATCCACTTACAAAAAAGAAAAATCTTACATAAGAACATCTAGAACTTTTCACCTATTAGTATATAGTATTAACAAAATATATATATAAATTTAATTATAATTTTAAAGTAGGTAGTCATAAATAATGCATTCATAAATAAAAGCAAAAGTAAAGTTAAGGTTTCATATTATACAACACTTTATTTTTCTTTAAATGGTTTTTTAAAGTATTCAATTTTGTTGAAAAGATATCAAGATGAATCTCTGAATTTCTCAATATCCTTGAAAATGAGTAATGCTGGCCATAATTTGTTCTATGTTGATTTGGAAGAAATGTATTGGTTTTACGTAAACGCACTATAGGTGCATAAAATTTAATTTTTTCTACCAGTTCTGGACAGTCAATTTGATGATGTATCAGTTTGTGCAATAAAGTTATATCTGCGTTTTTCCTTCGATTCTCAAGTGTATCCAGATTTAAAAGCCTGCATATCTGATTGTAGTCTATTATTTCTTGTGGAATTTTCAATTTATAGCCAACATATCTCAAAAATTTCTTTTGAATTCTCTCGAGAGCATCTATATGACTTTTAGAAAGAGGAGACCAAATATTTACATTACTTTCCACATGTGACCTTACGAGTGATGTATATAGAGTTTTTAGAGCAATTACATTATTAAAGTCTGTTGTGTTTCTCTTTAAGAAACCTAGCATTTTAAAGGCCTTTTTACATATACAACTTATATGTTCAGAAAATGTGAGTCTTGAGTCAAACATCATACCAAGGTCACGAATAATACCAACCTCCTCAATTGGAATTTTGTTTATTAAGTATTTGTTTGAGACTGGTTTTGAGCTACGAGAAAATTGAATATATTTACATTTTGAAACATTTAACACCATATCATTCAAGTCACACCATTCAGTAAATCGGTCAATATCTTTTTTTTTAATTCGGCATCACTCTTACATTTAATTATTTTAAAAAACTTTATGTCATCACAATAATTTAAACAATCACTATTAATAAAACATTCTACAACATCATTAATAAAAATATTAAAAAGCAAAGGAGCCAGATGTGCACCTTGGGGGACTCCTGATTTTACTAAAAAAGGTGATGATAAAAAAGCATTATTTATTTTGACTATTTGAGAACGGTCTGATAAATAAGAGTAGATCCAGTTAAGCAAAACTCCCCCGACTCCATATTTGCCTAATTTATTTCTTAATAGGGAATGGTTTTTTGTTTTGTCGATTTTTTTTCGACCTTTTGTACTAATGGGAAGCTAAGTTAGCCCCCTCCAGATGGTTACCGCAGCGTAGCGCGGCGAAGCCAGTGGATCAGTGATTTTTAATACTATGGGGCCTGTTCATAAATTGCATAAGTATAAGGCAAAAAAATATCAAACTCTTCCTAACAGGTTGACAGGTTGGTTGTTCATACCAATGAGTACCTAATTATGATTATGCCGCTCCCCCCAAACCGTTGCATAAGATTCAGATTAGTTTCATATGCTTAAAAAAATAACCAAAAACACCTGTGTCAAAGTTACTACTGTTACTTTCTGCACAAAAATATTGCTTAGGGGGGGCCATGGCACCAATGCCCCTCCCCTTATAACCACCGGTGTTTTTTTGCTTTAAAGAACTTATTTAGATAAATCAAAATATCTAATCAAATAAACAGTTTATTTTAATTTGGAAACATTTTATTTTAGTAGGTATAAATTACGAACCTTTTTGAAGTATTTACCATAACATTAACCTCACTTTGTAATATATCATTTGAAAAGAAACTGTCTTTTCCTCAATAAAGAATAAAGGCACATTTTTTTTTTGAAAATCTTAGTTAGAAAAGATGTTTAAATATGCAATAGAAACTGATTATTTTAGTTATTTTTGAAAAAAAGCGTATATTAGTACGCCCCTGAAGCCTTAAATATGGCAACAACCCGAAATTTTAATAAAGTTTTTTTAAAAAAATGTTATGTTCTACAATAAAGTATACTACATATTTTTTCCTAAAAAGTGTAGTTTTTGAGAAAATTTTGAAAAACCTATAATAAACATGTTTTTTCTAAATAATCCCAATTTACGTACGCCACTGAAGAGCTCCTTGCTTTTCCTAACCTTATTGACCAATACATCGTTGGAAAGGGAATTTTATTCTCCAAAAAAAACTGTTCTTTGCAATTTTTGATAAAAAGGTTAGTTTTCGAGAAAATTGCATAAAACTGAAAAAAAAACAGGTTTTTGGGGGTTTGGGGGGGATTTTCTCCGTCCCTGTCGATTTTTCGAGTTGGCAACAGAGATATTCGGATTCAGCGGGGTCAAATTAGGGAAAATGGTCTGTTGCCAAAAAGTAATATGATTTGCTTCTAGACCGAAAACGGAAAGCCTTTTAAAATAATATGCTCTGACCTTAGAGTAATAATAATATAAAGAGAAGAAGTCAACCGCGGCCCCGTGTAAATTTTCCCTATTCGTGGCGGTCATTCCTGAAAACTTAGAATTTGCAGAATCCCTGGCGATGGCAACATAGCTGCGTCACTGGAATCATCTCGAAAAAACCACACTGGGCTGAATTTTCACAGTATTTTCTGAAACATAGCACTTCTTGTTTATTTTTACGTTTAACTAAGTTCTTTTTTACAAAAATTAAACTCAGAAGACAGAAAAAAACACCAAAAATTCAATATACCGAGTCGCACGGCCAAGACAACACTGCATTTAATACAAACACATGTTACTGTCAGTGTCGACCTTAGAACTTAGGAATATCTTGGCTAACCGTTCACGACTTGAGGACCCACCTAATTAAACTTGTTGCCATTATATAAGTGAAAAAATAATCTTTTGTTTGAAACTCGTAGACAATGATTGAGTAGAAATAAAACTTTGGACTTCCATTGTCTTTATCTGAAGGCACGGCAGTGCCTCGCCAAGTTCGCGCTGCCGTACCATCTTTTCTTGAAACATTTCAGCCCATATTTGACCTATCTAAAACTCTACTTCGGAAAGAGCTACGAATCTCATACTTTGCACAGTCGTAGACCTTTATGGAGTTAACAACCCCTCCAAGTTTCATGGACTGCTATAAAGTAGTAAAGTAGTTTCGAAATTTCAAAAAACGTCGAAATTGCCACTTACTCACTGACTCACTCACTCATGTATAGATCATCAAAATTCTACTGTACTTCCAGACCTGCTATAAGGCTGAAATTTGGCGGACTGATAGAAATTATGACCAAACCCCTGGAAAAAATCAAAAGGCCCCAAAATTCTAATTTACTCCCTTCCCCTATACATGTAAAAATATTTAAAAGTAACATTACCTACTTCTAGAAATGCTAGAGAGCTGAGCATTGGCAGCCTGATAGGAACTATGATAAAACTATAGGAAAAAAACATAAAAATTCTAATTTACTTCCCTCCCATATAAATGTAAAGTTATGTAAAAGTAACACTGCCCACTTCCAGAAACGCTAGAGAGCTGAGCATTTTAAGACTGAAAGACACTATGATAAAACTTTAGGAAAAAATTTTAAAACACCAAAATTTTAATTTACTTTTCTCTCCTATAAATGTAAATTTATATAAAAGTAACATAGCCCACTTCCAGAAACGCTAGAGAGCTGAGCTTTGGAAGGCTGAAAGAAACTATGATTAAACCATGGGAAAAAATTTAAAAACTCCAAAATTTTTTATTTACTCTCCTCCCCTATAAATGTCAAGTTAAGTAAAAGTAACATTAGCCACTTCCAAAAACGTTAGAGAGCTGAGCATTGGAAGACTGATGGGAACTATGATAAAACTAAAGGAAAAAATTTAAAAACACGAAAATTTTAATTTAATTCCCTCCCCTATACATGTAAAGTTATGCAAAAGTAACATTGTCCACTTTCAGGAACGCTAGAGAGCTTAGCTTTTTAAGACTGAAAGACACTATGATAAAACTATTGGAAAAAATTTTAAAACACCAATATTTTAATTTACTTCCCTCTCCTATTAATGTAAATTTATATAAAAGTAACATTGCCCACTTCCAGAAACGCTAGAGAGCTGAGCTTTGGAAGGCTGATAGAAACTATGATAAAACCATGGGAAAAAATTTAAAAACCCCAAAAATTTTCATTTACTCTCCTCCCCTATAAATGTCAAGTTATGTAAAAGTAACATTACCCACTTCGAAAAACGCTAGAGAGCTGAGCATTGGAAGGCTGATAGCAGCTATGATAAAACCATGAGAAAAAATTAAAAGACCTCAAAATTAGTAAGTAAGGCATTGCAAAAGTTTTTAACAATATTCCGCATATTTTACTATTTTAAAAATTAAATATTATCCAATTCCTTTAAAAAAAGAAGGGAAATCATAAAAAAAACATTTCATGTAAAAAAAAGCCAAGTACGCGGCATTCCGTAAAAAGAATTGAGATAAAAGTAGTCAAGTACTCCAATAAAAATTTCAAAATGAAAGTAATTAACTAGTTTGGAAATGTTTTTCTAAACTTGGCTATTACGGCTGTAAATGACTCTTAGGCACAGTGCTAAATTGGCTGTAATAGCAATACCTTCCTAGCCCGCACAGCAACGGCTAGAAAAGGTATTGTGTTCGACAAAAATTTTTTTTTGAGATAACACCGAAAATGTGTTATTTGGGTGTATTTTGACCTACCCTAGCAATATCGTCGTTATGTCTGTGTTGTGTGTGTATGTATGTATATCTGTCCGTAACCCGATAGCTCCTAAACCGCTTAACCGATTTACATGAAATTTTCAGGTAAAATAGAACTAGATACTGCAATGAACTGATTAGATTTTAGTCAAAATTCGTGAATGCTAATGACAGTTTTTTGACAGTTAAAAAGTTTTAAAAATGCTAACTTTTTAATGGAACGTCGCATCAATATGCGGTTTTCGGAATAGCGCGCGTTTTTTGAAAACAATTATGTTATAACCGAAAAGTTCGTAGGAGCTTTCATTTCGGAGATATTTACAAAAAACTGTTTTCCAAGTTGATATAACGTGGAGTGTACTAATGGGCTAGGAAGGTATCAGATCCATCATGGATCCATTTATTTAATTCCAAGACGCTTGTTTTCCTTAAGGTGTGGTTTCACACAGAAAAACTACAAAACTACTAAATAATTAGAGAAAATTAAAACAATCCTATGAAATTTTCGTTTGAATGGTTAATAGTGCTTCAACTATCCAAACAGAAAAGCCGCATTTTAAAATAATAAAATAGAATATCCTTAGTTAATCGTCCTCTACTATAGGAAAAAGGATTCCCTTTTTACCTGAAGATATAGTCCAAGTAGCTCAAAACGAAACACGGCCCTGCTAACACGAAATCCGTAATATGATGTCATACACCTGTTGCCACGTCCTGAAAAAATTGTGGGAAAAGGGACCGTTCAGAAATTATGTTGTCTAAATGAGTTTTTATTGCAGATTGTAATAAGAAATACACAGCATAAAACGACGCGACGCGGGCTAATAAGCGCATGACAAATTATTACACGGTTTGAATAGCCTAACCAACTCAAAGCACTATATATTTTGGTAAGGTAAGAAGTTGAACCTTACTTATTATTTATAAAATTTTACAGAGGCAGAGGAGGCGGCAACAGCGGAAAAGCTACTAAGTTTACCAACAAATGAATGAATGACCGCCGAAACCGGGCCTACTACTTCTCTTTATATGTTATTACTCTGAGGCTCTGACTAAACACACATAATGAGAAAGTTGTAGAGCAAGATCAAACACTTAGCAAGAACAAGAAACCCTAAAATCTGGTTTTTTTTTCGAAAAGTTAGGCTGAGTTTAAAGGGTTTTTTTAAAGAATAGGAAGGGTGGTTTAAAAAATAATTGAGTAATTTTAGCTTACAATACCTATATTTAATTAATTCAATAAACTAACTAAAATAAAGTCTATAATTTTTTGTAGAATTTTTTTCCATCTGGAACACCGGCTTTACTAAGGCTTGTAATAGTCTGAAACAAAAAAGTGCCAATCTAGTCTAGGTAACTATTTAAAATTTGTTACCTCTAAAAAATACTCTGCCAATATATGGGCCCCTAAGCTCACACTAGGTACTATAGTTATAGTGTACGTGTGAGCTAATATAACTAAAAACTGAAATATATTTTATTTAACTCCAGACTAAATTACCATTTGATTGATACCACACAAGCCATGTATTGACTTAAACTCAAATTTTTGAAATCTACCCCCACCCTTAAAAAAACAAAAAACTAAAATGTATTTTGTTAAACTCCGGACTCAATTACCTTTTGTTTGATATCACACACGCCATATTTTCACTTAAACTCTAATTTTTAAAATATACCCCCACCCTTTTTTTTAAATAAATTAAAATGTATTTTGTTTAACTGCAGACTCAATTACCTTTCGTTTGATATCACACACGCCATATTTTCACATAAACTCTAATTTTTGAAATCTACCCCCACCCTTTTATTTGGTTTCTGTTCGGTGGATTTTGTTCATTTTTAAATGGGACCATCTCGACCCAAGACCTAGCCTAGGTACCATATTTCATTAAAATCGGTTAAGCGGTTTTTGAGTTATGCGCGTTGGTCGTTACAGACATACAGACAGACAGACAGACAGACAGACAGACATACAGACAGACCGACAGACAGACAGACAGACAGACGGCGCAACAAAAAAGTTTCAAAATCATCTAAAACGCAAAGATATATAAAAAAATTTGAAATCGGAGCAACTTTTTTTTTCTCGAAAAAATTAGGATCACCATAGCTCACACTACTATAGTATAGTATATGTGTGAGCTAAAAGTTTCTCTTCTATGTATCGACTAGGTATTAGAATGTTGATATCGAGCAGTCTTTCTGCCAGAACCCATTCATTATTTTTTCCTTGTAATGTTTCTGCAAACCATACTGTTTGTTGTCCCGTTTATATTATTAAGGAAATGCTGCAGATCCTCTAAATAATTTGCTGTACTAAATCACTTATCTTCTTGGTTAACTTTCCAGTGCTAGTTGAAATAATTACCCACAGAGATGTAACAGAGGAATGACGTTAATAATACATTCTTGATGCATTTTTTGAATACATGCTTTTAATACCTCAAACGACTCAAATGACTTTTACTGGTTGCATTTGACTCCTCTAAAGTTTTTTTATGAATCTATTGGGGGTCGCAAAGCATTTCTATTCCTCCCCACCCTTACCCCTAAAAAGTTTGTTTCCAGTAACGCACCCAGGAATATGTCTTGGGGGGGGGGCCGAGGCCTCATAATGTCGTATTTCATGCGATTTTTTGTGTTTATTCATGAAATATGTGGAAAATATATACAAAAATCATAGGCTTGGGGGCCCCGCCCCCCCCCCTGGGTGCGCCCATTTTGTTTTAACTTACATGAACTAGTTCAGATCCATTTAGTGCAAGGGTTCTACGCCTTTGTACTCCGCTATCATTACTATAATCAAGAGTGAGCACACTACCATCAAGTTTGGCAGTGACCTATCAAAACATAAAAACAGGATATTTAAATTACTTTTTAATAAATAAAAATCCAGCTATACTTGGAAATCTTAGCCTTCAGATTTTAAATCGGAAAATTGTGTCAAGACACTACTTTCAAGTATTTCGGATGTGTAAAATATTTCAAAAACTTTTAAGGAATCTTACAATTTCGATTTTATTTTTTTAAGTGGATACCCTAGTAACACCGGTATGTTTTAAAAACGTCCATTTCGGACCTAGCGGACGTTTTAAAAATGGACGCTTAGGTCCCTCTGGGTCCGATAGAGGTCTCTGGAAGGTCCCTGCAACGTTTTTGTGGGTTTTTTTTACGTTTTTAAAACGTCCCAACAGAACATTTTTAAAGCGTTTTAAAATAGTTTTTCTGACGTTTGTCAAATTCAATTTTTTATACCTTTTGCAAAATTTGGGGATTTAATTGTGTTCGGAAACGTTCCAAAGCATTTCGAGGACAGACAAAAAACATTTCAAGGACGTCTAGAAAACGTTTATAAAATGTTTCAGGGGACGTTAAAAAAACGTTTAGGGGACGTTTAAAAAAACATTCTGGAGACGTTTACAAAACGTCCAGGGGACGTTTAAAAAACATTTCAGGGACGTTTTAAAAACGTTCCAGCAGCTCTACACAAAGTCTAGTCTTCGGGCCCCTTGGCATAGGCCTTTACATATTGGGCTCTTACGTATTGGGCCCTTTTATATTGGGCTCTCTTAAAACTTGACTTCATTCCAATCTGAGTTTGGTAGAAAAGTTTTAAATTTATGTCTTTATGATCAGCCTATGTAGATAATGATGATGCTGTTAAAAGAAATGTGAGGGACCATAAAAGTACATTTTATTTTCAAGACGTTTTGAGACGTTTTAAAAACGTACTTTTTCGGACGTTTTAAAACCGTAATTTTTGTGCACGTTTTGTTAGGTACGCCAAAATTAACGCCCTAAGAAATCTAGAAAGTACAATTTAAAAACGTCCTCCCAGGGCGTTTTTAAAACATCCTTTTCATGACGTTTTTCAAACGTACTTTTTAGGTACGCCAAAGTTATGGTCCTAAGAAAACAATATTTTGAAAACGTCCTGACTAGCGCCAGCGGCGTATATGGAAAAAAGTTTCGGGGTGTGCATTCATGAAATATGTGGAAAACATCTTAAAAAATCTTACCTCCGTGGGGGGGGGGGCAAGCCACTGACTAGCGCGTTTTTAAAACGCCTTTTTTGAGACGTTTTAAAAAGGTACTTTTTAAGTTCGGAAAAATTAGGGTCCTAAGGGCCCATCGCACCGACTTTTTAAATTCTCTTTCTTAACTATAGATTTCTTTAATTTTAAGCATGTTTTATTATTAAATTTGTTGCACCGAGCAAAAATCTCCTCTCCTATGTTAAGATGCGGCCACCTTGTGACCCAATCAGGCAACGCTGCTGTTTCAACCAACAAAATGTTTAACTATGAAAAAACAACAACGACACCCAGTATGTCCCAAAATAGTTTTGTCAAAACCCATCAATTTCTGTCAAGTCGCATTTAAAAATTTATTTACAAAAATGAAAGTTCTTGAATTTTCGGAAGAATATTTGGAATATGATGAAATCGAGATGGCGTTACTCGATTTTTTGGAATATGGGTATCCCTGTCGCCTTTTTGGTACAATCGCGTATTTTTTCTCGGGCTGGTTTAGCCCGGAAAAAATCCGCGCCTGGCCCATAAATCTACTGCTCATAGGGCACAGGCCGATAAGGCACCTGCCCATAGGGCTCCTGTCCATAAGGAAGCGGCATACGGCTCCGGCCCATAAGGACCGGCCCATAATTCACCGGCATATAAAGCACCAACCCCCCGGGATTTTTTTCATTTTCCCAATGATCAATACACCCCTGGGTACAACCAAAGGATTAAAAATTATAATAAAATTAGGGTAAAATGTAAAAGCAGAAAGGAAAATCGTCTTGTTACTTCATGCAGTGCAGTTTAATTTAAATGCAAGGGTTTTCTTACACTGGTCAGTCCAGTCAGTCCTATCATACCCTTACCGCTGTACCCAGCAGGCTGTGAGAACAACTCAAAAATCGGACGAAAATACTGTAATAAAAATTAGATTAAACTTTATTTAAATTATTTTTCTTCCTTACAAATCTTTTCGTAATCGATATATAGGTATATTTTTTCACAAAAACATTATGCCAAAAGAACCAAAATCCAGCCGTTATCTTGTGCACAAAAGTTTTTCTAAAATCATTTTTATTTATTTAAAAAAAAAACATGTTTTTCCTTTATTTACTTAAACTTTGCTCATTTGAAGGTATTTTCAGTTGCTATGGCTATACCAGACGGACAGACATTATGTGACCAGCATCTTATCTTTAAGCAGCTCTTAAGGAACAGTAAAGTCACGAAAAAAGCTGACTTAATTTTAACAAAACTAAGGAAGGAATAAGTCTGCCTTTAAGTTCGGTGTAACGAAATTTTACGAAATAAGGTATTCTTTAGGCTAAGAAACGGAATAAAAAGTCGGTGCGATGGGCCCTAAGGGCCCATCGCACCGCCTTTTAAAATTCTCTTTCTTAACTATGGATTGCTTTAATTTTAAGCATGCCTTATTTTTAAATTTGTTGCACCGAGCAAAAATCTCCTCTTCTTTGTTAAGATGCGGCCACCTTGTGATCCAATCAGGCAACGCCGCTGTTTCAACCAACATAATTTTTAAACTATGAAAAAACAACAACAACACCCAGTACGTCCCAAAATAGTTTTGTCAAAACTCATCAATTTCCTGTATCAAGTCGCCTTTAAAAATTTATTTACAAAAATGAAAGTTCATGAATTTTTGGAAGAATATTTGGAAGATGATGAAATTGAGATGGTGCTACTCGATTTTTTGGAATTTGGGTGTCCTTGTCGCCTTGTTGGTACAGTCGCGTATTTTTTCTTGGGCTGGTTTACGGTTCACCATCCAGCCCAGAACAAAATCCGCGCCCGGTCGAAAAATGTACTGCTTCTAGGCACCTGCCCATAAGACTCCTGTCCATAAGCATCTCTTAAGGAACAGTAAAGTCACGAAAAAAGCTGACTTAATTTTAACAACACTAAGGAAGGAATAAGTCTGCCTTTAAGTTCGGTGCAACGAAATTTTACGAAATAAGGTATTCTTTAGGCTAAGAAACGGAAAAAAAAGTCGGTGCGATGGGCCCTAAGAGAACTAAAAAGAATATTTTAAAAACGTCCAGACTTGCATGTATTTAAAACGTAATTTTTGGGACGTTTTAAAAATGTAGTTTTTAGGTACGGCAAAGAGACTGAAAAAGTATGTTTTAAAAACTTCCAAAGTGGACATTTTTTATACGTTTCATTTTGAACATTTTAAAAACCTACTTTTTAGGTACGGGGACCTAAAAAGTACGCCCTGGGACGTCCGGTATTACTAGAATAGTAGATTTAAACGTTGCGTTTACCATATCGCTGTCCTAGAATAACAACGTTCAATCAAATGTAAAGATAGAACCTTGTAATTTTTTGGCAGAGATATAGTGAGATTTAGGGCCCATCGCACCGACTTTTAACATTTCGTGGAACTATGGATTGCTTTAATTTTAAGCATGCCTTATTTTTAAATTTGTTGCACCGAGCAAAAATCTCCTCTCCTTGTGACCCAATCAGGCAATGCCGCAAACATTTTAAACTATGAAAAAACAACAACACCCAGTACGTCCCAAAATAGTTTTGTCAAAACCCATCAATTTTCTGTGCCAAGTCGCCTTTAAAAATTTATTTACACAAATAACAGTTCTTGAATTTTTGGAAGAATATTTAGAAGATGATGAAATCGAGATGCTACTCGATTTTTTGGAATTTGGGTGTCCTTGTTGCCTTGTTGGTATAGTCGCGTATTTTTTCTCGGGCTGTTTACGGTTCCCAATCCAGCCCAGGAAAAAATCCGCGCCCGGCCCAAAAATCTATTGCTCATAATGCACAAACCGATAAGGCACCTGTCCATAAGTCTCCCGTCCACACGGCAGAGGCCCATATGGCTCCGGCCCATATGGACCGGCCCAAAAAGTCAGCGGCTCACTGGGATTTTTTTTTTATTTTCCCATATGGCCCATACACCCCTGGGTACAACCAAAGGATTTAAAATTATAAATTAGGGTAAAATGTAAAGGCAGAAAGGAAAATCGTCTTGTTACTTCATGCAATGCAGTTTTATTTAGATACAAGGGTTTTCTTACACTGGTCAGTCCTATCCTACCCTTACCTTTGTACCCACGAGGATGTGAACAACAGTTAAGTAAAAAATCGGACGAAAATACTGTAATAAAAATTAGATTGAACTTTATTTAAATTATTTTTCTTCCTTACAAATCTTTTTGGTATATTTTTTCACAAAAACATTGTGCCAAAAGAACCAAAATCTAGCCGTTATCTCGTGCAATAAAATTTTTCAAAACCATTTTTATTTATTTAAAAAAAAACATGTTTTTTACTTTATTTACTTAAAAAACACAAAATTCAATTTAATCACAACACTTTGCTCATTTGTAGGGTTTGTCAGTTGCTATGGTTATGCCAAACGAGTAACATTATGTGACCAGCATCTCATCTTTAAGCAGCTCTTAAGGAACAGTAAAGTCACGAAAAAAGCTAACTTAGTTTTAACAACACTAAGGAAGGAATAGTTCGGTGCAACGAAATTTTACGAAATAAGGTATTCTTTAGACTAAGAAACGGAAAAAAAAGTCGGTGCGATGGGCCCTTAATCCCCAATTATTGGGACTAAAGAAGTTCCAGTTATGATGTTGACTTATTTTTGTCAAGTTTATTGCTAACTAAACAAATAGAGACGAAAGTATTGGAGAAAGTGAAAACCTAGAATGCATCGAAGAAAATCAAAAATACAACTTTAGAAGTCTAGAATTCGAAAGTACGCAAAGATTTTATCAGAAAAGATTAGATGAAAAATTAATAAACACACAGCATTCATAGTAAAAAGCTTGAAGAAAGCAAGCAAAGAAGCTGTTGGATGTTAAGATAACAAAAATAACAATAAGATGTGGTGGACTGAGGAAAAACAGGAAATGGTCAAGGAGAAAAAACGTACATATTTGAAATGGCTCAGTACTAAAGAGCAAAGAGACCTAGAAATCTACAGGGAAACCAGAAGACAGCTAAGAAATCTGATACGCACGGAAAAAAACGAAATGTTCGAGCGAAAATGCCACGATATAAATACACACGTAGAAGGTAGACAGAGTCCTGAAGTATGGAAATTCATTTCTACGTAAAAAATCCCAACAAAAGAAAAAGTAAACATTCAGATCATCAAACCAGAACAATGGACAGAACACTACAAGGCACTGCTGCAGAAAACATGACCCGAATATTTGTTAGCCTCTCCAAGGAGAGACATGGAAATACATGGAGAGGACGTAATTATCGAAAAAGAAATGATAAAGAATAGTATTAAAAAGCTTAAATCCGGAAAAGCTAGCCGACCTGGGGAAAAATACGCTGAAATTCTCAAATATGGATCAGAGAAACTACTAAAAAATCTCACATATATTATCAATCAATGCATAAACGGACATCCAGTACCTGATGATTGGAAAATAGCATTCATATCCTCAATACTTCAAAAAGGAAACAAGCTGGATTGCAACAACTACAGAGGAATTCCAGTAACCAGTACTCTAAGTAGATTATACGGTAGGATTCAGAGACCTAATAGAGAATGATTTTCATGACCAAGAAAAAAAAGAGCAAAGTGGGTTTCCTGCAGGCAGATCTTGTAGTGATAATGTTTTTGTCTTAAACAAGTTATTGAGAAAAGGAGTGCCAGAAATATAGAGACTCATGTAACCTTTGTGGACCTACAAAAAGCATATGATACCGTTCCAGTAGAAAAATTATGGACAGTGTTAGAACAAACTAATATTAATCATACATATATAAAAGCGATAAAGGAACTTTACAAAGGTTTAAAATCTAACATTAAAATTGAAATCGACTTTCAAAAAATTCCAGGTAACGAAAGGCTTAAGACAGGGATGTTGTATTTCTCCAACTCTTTTTAAAATATATATCGCAGTAGCTCTAAAAAACTGGAAACGTAAAGTACACGGCATGGGAATGCTACTTAACGACCGATTTACCATATATACACTACAGTTTGCTGACGACCAAGTAATTGCAGCTAATGATAAAGAAGACATGGAGTATATGATGAGAAAGTTAACGAAAGAATACCAAAAGTGAACAGTGAACTTGGACAAGAAACAGTACTTATGTATTGGAAACGAATCAATTGAGTTAGAACTAGACAATAGACAAACAATATCTCCACATTTAATAAGACAGGAACAGACTGTAAATAACTGAAAAAAAAATAGTAAAAGCAAAAAAAGTTATTGGTTGTCTTAACAGTAATTCATGGAGCAGAGAGATTTTAACACATATGAAACAATGGTGAAAAGAACGCTGTTGTATGGAATAGAGAGTTGCCGCGTAACAGAAAAATACAAAGCAAAAATGGAAACTATCGAAATGGATGCAAAAAGAAGATCAATGAGAATATCTAGAACAGATCATATAAGAAATCACTAAAAGACAACTGATATGGTACGGCCATGTACAATGGATGAACGACGAAAGATTACCTAAGCATGTTCTAGAATAGCAACAAATAGGCCGCAGAAAAAGAGGGCGTTCTAAACTGGAATGGCAACAGTCAATCCAAAGATTAATAAGTCAAAAAAACCTGACGAAAGATGATTGTCAGGGTCGAAGGAGGTGGAGAATAGGCGTCGGACAACGTAGAAAAACGTTCTAAACCGACATAGTAGTAGTTATTGCTTAATTAAATATTTTCGGGCTAGTCCTCAGAAAGGGGTCATGGTAGCTGCAAACATATGTTTTCGCCTTGTTGGACTTTATCAATACAGTGCATCCATGACCCCTTTCTGAGGACTTGCCCAAAAATTAATTTATTTAGTCTTTGACTGCACCTCGAAAAAGTCCGTAGACAGTTTAAAAAATATGTTTTTATAACTTACGTTAAAAGTTCTAGGTCCCATTTTATCTTCAACACTCTGGTTAAGCACATAGTTTTTAACGTCGTCTCCAGTAATTACCGACACTTTGTCTCCACTAATTATAATTTCTAAGGGGGCATCTCTTTTGGGAAGGTTTGGTGGAGGATTTTTGGGAAAATTATCTCCTAAAATGTTTACATGTGTTAAGATCCAGTAGTAACATTTTTGCTGAATAGTATTATGGATTCAGCTTAAAGAAATCTAAAAATCACTTCTAGTTAAGCAGAGAAAATTATTTAATTTAACCACAAACATTCAACCTAATAGTCACTTACACCAGTATTTACTAAAGGGTCTACAGTGCTAAGTGCTACAATCATAGGTTTTTAATATTTATATAAAATGTTCATAAATTCCTTGCGATATGGGTCATCTTTTTTCGTTGTAACAAAGACATTATTTCCACACAAAGGTTATAAATAAATAAAAATAATAGTCACTTAAAACAGTATTTACTAAATGGTCTACAGTGGTAAGTGCTACAATCATAGGTTTTTAATATTTATATAAAATGTTCATAAATTCCTTGCAATATGGGTCATCTTTTTTCGTTGTAACAAAGACATTATTTCCACACAAAGGTTATAAATAAATAAAAATAATAAAATATTTTGGTTTAAAAATGGTAGCCATATTTAAATAAAAACTTTTTGAAAACAAGCTTTTATAAAATGGACTAAAAAGCATAAAATAATTTTTTGAGTGTTCTGAGATCATAATAAGAAAAGCGATGGGCATATTAAAGGAAATTAACCCGTCTTTGTTTTAGCCTTGTTA
This sequence comes from Aspidapion aeneum, assembly GCA_963576565.1. Lineage (NCBI taxonomy): Eukaryota > Metazoa > Arthropoda > Insecta > Coleoptera > Brentidae > Aspidapion > Aspidapion aeneum. The sequence goes on from OY755040.1 coordinate 39,987,980, forward strand.
ACTCGAAGTTTAGTGAAAATACAAATTCATTATATTATAGCAGAGAAATGTAAGGGTAGACAATTTAAACCAACCCAACCCAACCCTACTCATGCTACCCTTACATTTTTTTGATATGGATGGGCATCGGGCAGTTTGTCGATTTATTTTGTCACATTGAAAAAGAAGAGTCGGCCCATCATCGGTTGTGGACGATCCACCAAATGCGCATGGAAAGGCATTTACCTAATATTAAATACACCCATCGCTTTTATTATTATGATATCAGAACACTCAAAAAATTATTTTATGCTTTTTAGTCCATTTTATAAAAGCTTGTTTTCAAAAAGTTTTTTTTTTAAATTTATTTTTTAATTTTTAGATTTGTCTAAGTCTATGCATTTCAGCTAGCGCATCGATATTGGAGGGTACGTTATTATTATGATCATTATACGCCAGGATTCATTAATTTTGGTCGAGATCGAACAAACTAAAGCCTTACCTCTTCTACGCCCCCCCCCCTCCTTTTAAGTGGGAGAGCATGTGAATTTTGAAATCAATTAGATACCTACCTACCTAGAAAGTAATCAGAAAAACTCGTCATTAAATAGTCCATTTTAAATCCGCCATATTCAATTTTTTTAATCTGATCAAAAATTCGTAATCCTCATCCTCAAAAACCCCCAGATACCAATTTTGGTGGAAATCCAACAAACTAAAATTTTACCCCCTCTCTGGCCTTCAGGTTAGGGGTGAGGTAGGCAGTCAGTGATACCACATTATTGGATTGTCATCGGAATTATAATGGTGTGCGAAATTTGAAGTCAATCGGATACGTGGAAGTCAGTTGAAAGTAATCAGAAAAACATGACATTAATCGTCCATTTTGAATCCGCCATATTGAATTTTTGTAATCTGATCAAAAATTCGTAATCCACATCCTCAAAAACCCCCAGATACCAATTTTTGTTTTAATCGCACAAACTAAACTTTTACCCCCTCTCCACCCCCCACGTTAGGGGTGTGGTAGGTACCCGATGAAACCATATTATTGTATTGTCATCGGAACTAAGACGCTATGCAAAATTTGAAGTCAATCGGATGTTTAGAAGTTCTTCAAAAATGAGTTGCAAGATTTGATTACATACATACCCACATACATATTACATACATACAGGTGAAGTTAAATAAAAGCTTGTAATAATAAAAAATACACTTAAACCGGTCGGTATCAAGTCTATGGACTTGATACTTAAACCCGGTCTACAATGCTAGGTCTTAACTTAGTAAATACTGGTGTTAAAGTTTGTTCCTAATTGTGCATATTGAATACAAATATCCGACAAAAGAAGGATTCTGCCAGACTTCTTTATATCCAATAAGTGAAGTAAAAACAATCATATGTCAGCACCAAATTTAAGTGGTCTATAGTGAAACATAAGAGATTATTATTATTGTAAAATGGTCGTAATTTTAAATTGGATGTTTTAGCAGTTCTTGGTTCTTTTACACTGAAATATCTCCCAAGCTTGGAAAGCTACGGACACAGAGTAAAACGATTTTGGCAGGAGACGTCCATTTTTCTAAAATAGTTAAAATCAGTTTAGTTTGAAAATTTCGGCAGGCAGGGGGCAAAAAAAATTGTCAAATTAGGGACCAATTTTAAGTTACGTAACGCGCAAGGATTTGAAGGAATCTTCAAACATATCGATTTTGTTTGCGAGGGTGACAATTTTTGGCTATTTAAAAAAAAAATAGTACGGCTTGGTTCGGTTTGCCATTTATTATTTAGTTTTGGAGATACTTAGCTCCAAAATTATCATAACGCGACAAAACAAATTGTTTGTTATTTACATTCGTGATATAAAATTAAAACAAAATACAGAAATACGTCAAGTTATTTTTTTACTTCAAATACACTAAAAAAAACGTCAACTTATTTTTGATTAAAAGAACATTTTGTTTGAGTCTGTATCTAATATCTTACAACAAATACCTGGAAATTAAAAAATTTTACATAGGGGAAAAGGGGCCAAAATGGGATATGGGGGTAAAACGGGACACCGCAGTTTTAGCTAAACTACGCAAGAATAAAACCTCTTAATATCAGATATTTTATCGCCGTGACTGGTTCAACTCTGTGCAATATTTTTTTTTACGGTTAAGCGCACTCGCAAGGAGATCCCTATCACGTTTGAGAAGCGGCCAGTGCGCGGAAATGTTGGTTCAACATGTGATGCTGTGCTGTGCGCTGTTTATTGTAAAAATAGTTTGCGCATTTCGTGACGGTAAGTACATTTTTTTAAAGACTTTTTAAAATTTTGTTTACATTAAACAATTAATGGGTTTTTGTATCATTCATAATCAAACGGGTTGCCCGCAAAATTAGCCTTTTACTGTATATGATTTTTGTTTGAATTTAAATCGTGGTTGAGGCCAAACGGGGTTGTTTCTTGGGGGCAAAATGGGGTACCTTGTTATACCTAGTAAGCTTCCCCAGTTTGCCCCCATCACTGAAAGTTGTATTTTATGTTGTCCTTGCAAGAAATGGGAGCAAAATTCGGGTAGGAGAGTCGACAGCGATGACTAGGTCGCTGTAATTCTTTATAAAATTTAAATTATTAAATTTAATAATTATAAATGAATTTTTGAGTTTTTTAATAAATAAAAGTTGTCTTACAAAAGTATTGATTCTAAATTACACAACCGCCCCATCCGTTATGCCACATATAGGTATCCCATTTTACCCACTATGGGGTAAAGTCAACTTTCTACAAAAATAAAAATAAAAGTAAAAGCATGATGAAGTACCTACTAAATCGCTTAACCTGAAAATTAAAACATAAATATAACATAATGGTGATCATTTAATAGGAGAAATAAGCCAATAAAATTAAGTATCCCATTTTCCACCTCTTTCCCCCAAAGTATATCTATATCAAAATATAGAGGAGAGGAGAAGTTTATCCTTTAAAGGGATTGCGTACTAAATACTTTTAGGACAGTCAAAAACTGTAACTCTTGCCAATAAAATCAACGGGTTAGGGTTTTTCCAAAAGTCTCTGTTGCCTTAAAAATACTCTGCCAATATATGGGCCCCTAAGCTCACACTAGGTACTATAGTTATAGTGTACGTGTGAGCTAATATAACTAAAAACTGAAATATATTTTATTCAACTCTAGACCAAATTATCTTTTGTTTGATACCACACAAGCCATGTTTTGAAATCTACCCCCACCCTTAAAAAAAACAAAAACTAAAATGTATTTTGTTAAACTCCGGACTCAATTACCTTTCGTTTGATATCACACACGCCATATTTTCACTTAAACTCTAATTTTTTAAATATACCCCCACCCTTTTTTTAAAATAAATTAAAATGTATTTTGTTTAACTGCAGACTCAATTACCTTTCGTTTGATATCACACACGCCATATTTTCACATAAACTCTAATTTTGAAATCTACCCCCACACTTTTATTTGGTTTGTGTTCAGTGGATTTTGTTTTTGAAATGGGACCATCTCGACCCAAGACCCAGCCTAGGTACCAAATTTCATTAAAATCGGCCAAGCGGTTTTTGAGTTATGCGCGTTGGTCGTTACAGACATACATACAGACAGACAGACAGACAGACAGACAGACGGCGCAACAAAAAAGTTTCAAAATCATCTGAAACGCAAAGATATATAAAAAATTTTGAAATCGGAGCAACTTTTTTTTTCTTGAAAAAATTAGGATCACCATAGCTCACACTACTATAGTATAGTATATGTGTGAGCTAAAAATACTTTGTATATCATTTTGATCAACATATTTAGTTACATATTAAAATCAATTTTTATATACTACTTATCAAAAAAATTTGTACACCTACAATATAAAAACCCATGTTAGGTGTACAATTTTTTTTGAAAAGCAGTATATTTAAAATACGCGCTAACGTTTTTTTACGAATAATAAACTAACTAACCCGGTATACTACTTACCCATTAAAGACTTAAAGTGTTCTGCCATGTTTTCATCTTTAACAAATTCATATTTCCCTGCAAGAGTCATTTTTTTTATATATATGACAACCTGCCCTTACCTAACATATAAATGTGTAAAAAATTAAAAATAAACTGTAATGCAAATGGATGATTCCTAACTTTTTATATTAAAATTTAAATGACTTGTAAATTTTTGTTTTATAATGATAAGATTGCCTGAATAATAATTAATAATTGTATATATAGATAGGTATTTGCTTAAAAATTTATCTTATTTAACTTAACAACATAAACAAAAGGTAAATTAAAACAAGCCTACAATGATTGCTGATATTTTTTTTACAAAAGTGCAGCACGGTGAAACAAATGGTAATGTTATTCGCTTGGGATATGTAAAGGGTGTCCCAAATTGGGCACTTTTAGGGGGTTTAAGGTAGTTCTAGGGGAGACAGACAGAGAAAAACTGACCACGCATTGCGAGGCTCAAATTTCAAGGGAAGACTTATTAGTATAGTAAATTTGTAGGGTATTTCAATAAAAAGCTGCAAAAAGGGTATATTTTTTTATATTTGGCATGGTAGTAGCTAACATCAAAAGCTAAATTTTCAATCGAGGATCCCCTGATTTCCGGCATCGGAATCCAAGATGGCGGCTGCCAAAATTAAGAAAAAAAAATGAATTCCCTGTTTTAAGACAAATTAAATTAATTTTGATAAACTTACTTTAAGTGGGACCTACTTAATTCAAAAATGTAAAAAAGAATTACACCTGTCAAAATGGCGGCTATATTTAAAAAAAATCGTTTTTCTTCGATATTTTATTTATTTTTTGCGTGATATTTATATTTAATACCTCATATTAAAGCCACTGACCAGCTCCTTAAACCTAATGAAAAAAAGTTATTAGTTTCTCAGCCGACACAAAGATGGCGCTTAATTTGTCAAAAATAAAAGAGACCTTTATAACCTGTAGACCAAATTAAATTGAAAAAAAAATTTTTTTTGGATTTTATCAAGAGTAAGCCAAGTTTTGTAAAAATTTCAAAAAAATTACAATTTGACATTAAAAATTTTAAGCTGGCGGCCGAAGTTCAGATAAAAAAGTTATTTTTTTGTTCTTGTTTGACAGAACTAGTATTTTAAATATTTCATCATAAATGACACATTTCTATTATTAATCAAGATGGCGGCGTTCAAAATATAAAAACAACATTATCTTCTTGGTTTAGTAATTTTTTTACGAAGATATGTATTTTTATATTACTCTTAATTAGATTTAAGTCATAATGTACAAAAATAATATCATTTATTTATTTTTTAAAGATGGCGGTCGAAAAAGTAAAAAAAAAAATTTTTGTTTATTATTTCGAAATTTAACAAAAAAACTGGAAAAAACAAGACATCTCGGTAAACAAACCACAGATATTTTAAAAATGTCAAAAAAGTTGACATATGTCACGTACCGGGTGATTTGATTGAATTCACCATATTTTACTTAATAGCTATCTCCGTTAATATTAATCTAACAGTAATGTTTAAATAAGTAAAGTTAAATAATTTTTGACAAGTTTATGACATATGTCATACACTTGTCAAACTTTTGACATATCGTTTATTTTTTTTAAATAAAACACCCTGTATATAATGTTCTTAATTGATAGGGCTTCTTTTTCTGATTTCAAAAATATATAATATGTTGACATTTAGACCAGCCGTTATTCAAATATTTGCATTTTAATAACTTAAATAAACAATAAGGATGTTGCCATTTTGTTAATGAATATAATTTTTAAAATGCAAATATTTCAACAACTAAATGTCAACATATTATATATTTTTAAAATCAGAGAAAGGAGCCCTATCAATTAAAAACAATATATACATGGTATTTTATTTAAAAAAATAAACCATATGTCAATAGTTTGACAATTGTATGACATATGTTGTTAGCTCCTGCTAAATTTCGCGGTTGTTTTTAATTTTAAAACCACACAATTGAATGACGGACAGAGTGCATTCGCGCATTTTGGACATGCGCACCAAGAATCAGGGAGATCCTTTGTCAACCGCCTCGAGAAATGGCGTGTTAATTTCGTTCTCCAACTATTTCAAATTTCTACACTTAAAGTGCTCGATTTTGTTGTACTGAAGCATAGAACTAGAAACTTCAGCCCTTCAGCTACGTGGTGACATCATTAGATCCAGAAAGGGGCCCCTTGGAAGTGGAGAAATTGGCTGCAAACTGGTGAGTGCTTTGTATCTGATTTCCGTTGTGTGGTACCCACAATTAACCTATGGACCTTTTAATTATTTCGTAATTTCATATTAATATATTTATGTTTGTTCCCGCTTTCATTAATTAAAATATATACAGTCCATTGCAGTTATCGTTTTTCTAACCGCGGGCTAACATAAGTGTTCCTTTCGACCCGAATTATTAAAAAAATTACTCCATACGACGGTATTAATAAGTTGGCCATTTTTTCACAAGCCGAGATCACGGCCTTGAATTTTCCCAATCGTATTGAAACGAGAGAAAGTTTCGTTCGACCTTCGGTGTCGGCGCAGTACCTGTTTTCGGTCCGCTGCTATGGTAACGGGTCTACTACCGCGTGGTCATTCAGTATAAACAAAATCGAGGATCAATCAAAAAACAAAACAAACAACCACATGTTCAGTGTGTTAGGTGTGTTCCATATCATTTCGATATTATATTTTCGACAATTCGTCATTTTTCTATTTCAGAAGCATTAATTTAGCGTTAATTGTATGTTTACCGACATTTCTGTGATTAGATGTGTTCCATATCATTTCGATATTTAAAACAATTTTCATCAATTGCGATAAATTAGTGCATATTTTCGACAATTCGTCATTTTTCTATTTTAGAAGCATTAATTTAGCGTTAATTGTATATTTACCGACAATTTCGTCATTTCAAAGGTAAAATCATGTCTGTCAAAAAAGCGGTGCAAAAACGCAAAGGTTTTTATCTGCGATCACCGAGTCTTATGTGTTTTCACAGACCGCGGCATCGGACGAAAAAGCGAGAAACGAGTTTCAAGTAAGGTATTCCGATTTGGATGAAACCTTCGATAAATGCATGCTGGCGCATAATGATGTCATTATGTTGATAGACGACTCGGACGACGAGGAGTTTAAAACGCAGGATGCGATCCTTTCAGAAGCTCGTAAATATTTTTATGCGTGTAAGGGGGTTTACTCTAAAATATTTCCGGTTGAGGCCCCATCCTTTTCGGGATCATATGTTCGACAAAACGAAATTCCAAAACTCAAAGAGTTAGGTATTCCCATATTTCGAGGTGACAAAAAATTATGGCCAAGCTTTTTCGATCTTTTTAATAACATTATAGATCAAAATCAAAGTCTAAGTAACGTTCGAAAACTTCAATATTTATTTTCATATCTCGAGGATGAGCCTTTAAAATTGATATCAGGGATTAGCTTATCTGATCAAAATTATAAAATTGCTTACGACAAATTAGTCAATAGATATCAAAACAAGCGAGACCTCGCAAATGATGCTTTAAGCACAATTATGAACTCCACCTTAAAAAACGAGTCAGCTAAAGAATTGCGTAATTTAATTGACACCTTTTCTGAATCCCTAGAAATTTTGAAATCACTTAGCTTTGACGTTGACAGTTGGGACTTTATTATTTTTTTCATTTTGTTAGAAAAATTGGATAATCCGACGCGTTCAAATTTCGAAATAAGTCACGCCAATACTAATACCGAAATTCCCACTTTTCAGTCACTTTTTCAATTTCTAGAAAAAAGATGTAAAGTTTTGGAATCACTTCCTCAATCAACAGCACCCAAAAAGGTGCCTACCTATCAAAAATCAAATTCTATGCAAAATCAGTTTGGGCAAAAGCCTACCTATCAAAAATCAAATTCTATGCATAATCAGTTTGGGCAAAAGCCTACCTATCAAAATTCAAATTCTATGCAAAATCAGTTTGGGCAAAAGCCTACCTATAAATCATCCAATTCGCCTTTTACAGGACTGGCTGGCACCCCAACTAATTCAAGTCCGGGAATAAAATGTTTCCGGTGTAATCAAGGTCACGTGCTTTCGAAATGTCAAACATTTCTTGATCTCTCACCTATCGATCGCCTATCTTTCGTCAAGCAGAAAAAATTATGTCTAGCGTGTTTTCATCCCTTGCATGGGGTAGATACGTGCAAATCAAAATGCAGGACTTGCAATAGTAAAAGGCACCACACTTTAACTCATATCTTAGAAACTAATCAAGAGACTGGAAGCCAAGATACTAGTCCTGTCATTCACACACCACCGGTCAATAATCTTCATGTGTCATTAAATACCTCAGGACCTTCAGGTACCTTTCTTTTATGTACCGCCATAATAGATGTTATGGACGGTTGCGGAAATTTTCAACCTGTAAGGGCACTGCTTGATTCTGGATCACAGACAGGATTCATCAGTGAAAAGTGTATTCAGCGTCTTAATCTTCCTAGGCGAAGGTACACTGAAATATTCGGATTAAATCAGATGTCTTCTTTTACTTCCAAAGGGCTCGTTCAATGTCACATTAAGCCACAAGGACAGGTCACTCCTTTACTTAATTTCGAAGCAATTGTCGTTCCACAATTATGTTCCAATATGCCTACATTCACTTTGAACGATAATCAGTGGAAACACTTGGAAAACCTTAAACTTGCCGACCCATCTTATTTCAAATCTAGACCTGTGGACCTAGTTATTGGTTGCGAGCTATTCGCACAGATATTCAAGGAGGGCAGGGTTCTTGGACAAATAGGGCAACCTTCAGCCCTTGAAACTATCTTTGGCTGGGTCGTCATGGGAAAGGCTGACGAAGTAGGTAGTCTTACGGAACGAACCAGTTGTTTTTTAACGAGTCATTCACCTCCTTTAGAGGTCATTCTCCCTAGGTTTTGGGAAATCGAACATTTGCCTAAAAAACAAATCTTATCAAAGGAAGAAAAACAAGCAGAATCAATTTTCACTGCGAGAGTAGTACGGCAACCGAGCGGTAGATTCATGGTAGATCTTCCGTTTAAAGATAAAATAAACCCTGACCTAGGAAATACTTATCCGCAAGCTTATCGTAGATTTTTACTTCTAGAAAATAGATTACTCAAAAATCCTGATCTGTACACTGCCTATTCAAGTTTCATGCAAGACTATATCGATTCTAATCATATGAGTCTAGTTTTATCTAGTCAACCAAAAGTCGACGTATCATGTTTTTTAGCACATCATTGCGTATTAAAGCCGGAAAGCTTAAGTACAAAATTAAGGGTAGTCTGGGATTGTTCGGCAGTCACCCCAAAAAATATTAGTCTCAATGACACGTTGTTATCGGGACCGAAACTTCAAAAAGATATTGCTTCTTTACTCCTAACGTTTCGTCTTAATCCTATTGCCTACATTGCTGATATCAAACAGATGTTCCGTCAAGTCCTTATCAATCCTTATCACCGTCCTTATCAAAGGATATTGTGGAGGTTTTTTCCGCAGGACCCACTTTCAGTGTGGGAACTTTCTACTGTCACTTTTGGCATGACATGCTCACCTTTTCTAGCCATGTGTACATTAAATGAGCTGGCAGAGAGAGAAAAGGAACGTTTTCCTATGGCTAGTACTGTTCTAAAAACGTCAATCTATATCGACGATATCTTGGGAACTAGCCCTTCGCTTTCTGAAGCTCTCCCCCTTTAAACAGAACTCAATGATTTGTTGAAGTCGGGAGGATTTCAACTTAAAAAATGGGCAAGCAATTGTCCTGAGTTATTGGCAACATTGCCAGAATCCGATCGTCAAATGCCTCTCTCTTTCGACAAGGAGGAACCCCACTTTATCAAAGTTTTAGGACTTCAATGGCATCCAAAAAACGACATTTTTTCTTATCAATGCCGAATGAAGGACAAACCCCCAACCAAACGTGCTATTTTATATATCATAGGAACAATCTTTGATCCCTTAGGTTTTCTTTGTCCCTTGTTGCTACAAGCGAAATTTATTTTGCAACAGTTGTGGTTATCGAAAATAGGTTGGGTCGAAGAACCAGATTCTTCTATCATCGACTCTTGGAACAAACTTCGTTCTGAATTCCCGCTTCTTTCCAATTTTCAATTACCCCGACAAATCAAACTGTCTAAAACCAATACCTGTCAAATCATCGGCTTCTATGACGCTTCAATTCGAGGTTACGCAGGCGTCGTATATTTTCGTGTAGAAGAGGAAAACAATATATCTGTTTCTCTCATATCTGCAAAATCTAGGGTCGCGCCTATAAAGTCACAAACTTTGGCTAGGCTAGAACTCCTAGGCGCATTTCTTTAAGCGAATTAATTGATTTCGTCTTATCTAGCTATGAAGGAAAAATACCTTTTACAAATATCGTTACTTTCTGCGATTCGCAAGTCGTATTGCATTGGCTTTTATCGCCTCCTAATCGCTGGCAAACCTTTGGTGGAAATCGAGTCAGTAGAATCCAAGAAATCATTCCCTCAAACTCGTGGCGCTACATTCCTTCTGCTTTAAATGCAGCCGATATTGCGTCACGAGGGGCCACCCCTTCACAGCTCATGTCACATGACATGTGGTGGAACGCACCGTCGTTTTTGTGGTCTCCAGAAAACGAATGGGCCGATTTTCATAAATCAAAAATGCCGATTGATTTCGGATATATTAATCTGGAGGAAAAGCCAAAGGTCTGTTGCAATGCGATAATTGACGTTAACTTCTTAGATCAGCTTCTTATCAAATATTCCTCTATATCAAAAATTCAACGTATCATTTGTTATGTCCTTCCAATAGTTAACCTTTTTCAAAACCATTCCTATCAAAAACCCACTAAGCCGCCGGACCAAAAAGTTATTTTTGAGAATATTGTTTTTCCTACCACCGGTGAGATGCAAAGTGCGTTATACCTTCTTATCAAACGTGTTCAAGGTTCTTGTTTTTCTGAGCTTTTTTGCGCGTTATCTAAGGATAAACCAATACCGAAACCTTTCCGAAAACTTTCACCTTTTCTTGATGAAAATAATATCATTAGAGTCGGTGGCAGATTACAAAAATCTGACCTTTTGTCTTATTCTGCAAAACACCCCGTCTTACTTTCGAGTAACCATCGTTTAATTACTCTTCTTATCGAGTCCGCTCATCGACAATACCTTCATCCTGGGTTTAAAACTTTACATAATCTGCTTTTACAGCAAATTTGGATATTATCTGCCAGACGGGCAATTCAAAGAACCATATCCAAGTGTTTGCAATGTTTTAGAATCAACCCTAAACCCTATAGACCGCCCATAATGAGTTCACTTCCCGCTCATCGAATCCATCAACTTAAACCTTTTTCGAGTGTAGCTATCGACTTTTGTGGACCTTTCTTTGTGATTCCTCATCGTTACCGTGGTTGTAAAGCTTTCAAATCGTATGTCTGCGTGTTTATCTGTACGGCCACACATTGCGTGCATTTGGAATTAACCATGGAACTGTCCACCGAAGGGTTCGTAGGTGCATTCCATCGATTCATTTCCAGACGTGGAAGCGCGACGCAATGCTGGTCAGATCAAGGCAGTAATTTTATAGGGTTTCGTAACCAATTACTTGAATACGTAAGAAGTGCGGCCACCAGACTTTCTATTCGTTGGCATCTGGGACCTCCTCTCAGTCCACATTTCAATGGCCTGGCAGAAGCTGGCGTCAAAAGTTTTAAAACTCACTTTGTTCGAGTTGTCGGCGACCAGAAGTTGTCTATCATGGAAATGTCCACCCTTTCATGTCGCATAGAAGCCGTACTTAATAGTCGCCCTTTATCTCCTGCCTCTTCAGACCCACACGATCTTCAACCTCTTACCCCTGAGCATTTTTTGACCCTTGAACCCCTTATTTCAGAAATTCCGGAGTCAGATTTGTCCGAGGTTCCCCTAAATCGGCTCTCGAGATGGCAACAAATCCAAAAACTACATAATGATTTTTGGAAACGGTATTCTATAGAGTATTTGCATAAGCTACAACAGCGACACAAGTGGGCTGATTCGTCCCCAAATATCAAATTAAATGATTTGGTTATCATAACAAGTGATCACATTCAATCACCTTTGAAATGGCCGGTCGGTCGGGTCATCGAACTGCATCCCGGCGGGGACGGTCGGGTGCGTGTTGCGACGGTAAAAACGGTTACCGGTGTTTATAAGCGGCCAGTTGTAAAACTGTGCCTCTTGCCAAATTAAAAGTAATTTTAATTTTTCTACCTATTACCGGGTATTACAATAGGTTTTTCTTTATTTTTATTTTTTTTTGAATTTTTTGTTTGTTTGTTTTGCCTTTTTCGGGATTTCGTTATCTCTAAATAAACTTACGATACTTATCTGTTTTCATTCATTTATATTTATCGGTCGATCCTTTTTCTTCTATCTATATCTGTCCGGTTGAGATTCTAAAATTGTGGGTTTTGGAGGGCAGTTATGTTAGCTCCCGCTAAATTTCGCGGTTGTTTTTAATTTTAAAACCACACAATTGAATAACGTACAGTGCATTCGCGCATTTTGGACATGCGCACCAAGAATCAGGGAGATCCTTTGTCAACCGCCTCGAGAAATGGCGTGTTAATTTCGTTCTCCAACTATTTTAAATTTCTACACTTAAAGTGCTCGATTTTGGTGTACTGAAGCATAGAACTAGAAACTTCAGCCCTTCAGCTACGTGGCGACATCATTAGATCCAGAAAGAAGCCCCTTGGAAGTGGAGAAATTGGCTGCAAACTGGTGAGTGCTTTGTATCTGATTTCCGTTGTGTGGTACCCACAATTAACCTATGGACCTTTTAATTATTTCGTAATTTCATATCAATATATTTATGTTTGTTCGCGCTTTCATTAATTAAAATATATACAGTCCATTGCAGTTATCGTTTTTCTAACCGCGAGCTAACATATGTCATTTTTGACATAAGACTCTCATGATTTAGAAAAAATTATTTAACTTTGCTAATTTAAACGTTACTGTTAGATCAATATTAACGGAAATAGCTATTAAGTAAAATATGTCAATTTATTCAAATCACCCAGCACGTGACATATGTAAACTTTTTTGACATATTTAAATCATCTGTGTTTTGTTTAAGGAGACGTCTTGGTTTTCTCAGTTTTTTTTGTTAAATTTCGAAAAAATAAACAAAAATTTTTTTTTTTTTACTTTTTCGGCCGCCATCTTTAAAAAATAAATAAATTCTATTTTTGTTGTATATTACAATTTAAAACTCATTAAGATTAATATAAAACTACATATCTTGGTAAAAATATTTACTAAACCAAAAAGATACTGTTGTATTTATATTTTGACCGCCGCCATCTTGGATAATAATAGACATATGTCATTTATTATGATCAATCAATATATTACACGGCAATACTAGTTGTGTCAAACAAGAACAAAAAAATTACTTTTTTATCTGAACTTCGGCCGCCATCTTAAAATGTTAAATGTCAAATTGTAACTTTTTAAAAAATTTTACAAAATCTGGCTTACTACTGATAAAATATAAAAAAATTTTTTGTCAAACTTTAATTTGGTCTACTGGTTGTAAAGGTCTCTTTTATTTTTGACAAATTAAGCGCCATCTTTGTGTCGGCTGGGAAACTTATCATTTCATTTAAGCACGTTTAAAGAACTGGTCAGTAGCTTTAATATGAGGTATTAAAAATAAATATAGCACAAAAAATAAAGAAAATATCGAATTAAAACGATTTTTTTAAAATATAGCCGCCATTTTGTTTTGCAGTGACAGGTGTAAACTTTTTTTACATTTTTACATTGAATATATCCCACTAAAAGTAAATTTATCAAAATTAATTTAATTCCTCTTAAAACAAGGAAATCATTTTTTTCTTAACTTTGGCAGCCGCCATCTTGGATTCTGATGCCGGAAAATCGGGGATCCTCGAATGAAAATTTAGCTTTTGGTATTAGGTACTACTATGCCAAATATAAAAAAATATACCCTTTTTGCAGCTTTATTTTACAAATTTACTCTACTAATATAGTGAAAACCGCATTTTGAAATATCGTCTCGTCTTTGAGCTACGGGGGTTTTTTGAAAAGTCTGCATTTTTGAAGGGGGTCTATAACTTCGTTATTAGTGGAAATTTTGATTTAGAGTAAATTGCAGTTTTATAGACTTTGTCACGAGGAATTCACCCGTTAAATTAAATTTTAACTGTCACTTTTAATTTTTGAGATATGACATAAAGTTGCATTTTTTCTTATGAAATGGCCTATATTTTAATTAATTTTCGAATTTGTCATTGAATTCTTTTCAAAATGATGTATATGTCATAGTTTCATTGAGCGGTTTAGGAGATATTCAGCTTTTTCACTTATTTCTAGTGCGCTATGATTTCCTGCTGAGGCAGGTCAAGGCACTCCAGTATTTTTATTATTTTACACAGTCAAAAATATAGTAAGCCTGGTTTGGAAAAATTATAATTCAGGTGACGGCCCTCAAAGCCTAGTTATAAAAAGTAACAAAAATGATACAAACGCCAAGACGCAAGGCCAACTTGATTTGCATAGTATAAGACAACAAAACTATAGGAGCATTGAAGTAACATTTGACCGCAAGGCTTTCACGTTAATGGCGCATGACGTCATTCAACGCACACTAGACTAAAATAAAACACTTTAATTATCTCCGAAACCGCTCAATCAAACTATGACATATGATACATCATTTTGAAAAGGATACAATGACAAATTCGAAAATTAATTAAAATATAGGCCATTACATAAGAAAAAATGAAACTTTATGTCATATCTCAAAAACTAAAAGTGACATATAAAATTTAATTTAGCGGGTGAATTCCTCGTGACAAAGTCTATAAAATTGCGATTTACTCTAAATCAATATTTACAATAATAACGAAGTTATAGACCCCCCTCCAAAATGCAGACTTTTCAATAAGCCCCCGTAGCTCAAAGACGAGACGATATTTCAAAATGCGGTTTTCACTATAAGTCTTCTCTTGAAATTTGAGCCTCGAAATGCGCTGTCAGTTTTTCTCTGTCTCCCCTAGAAGTACCTTAAACCCTGTAAAAGTGCCCAATTTGGCACACCCTGTATGTATGTGTGTATATATTAGATATATATTATGTATGTTTCGCGCTAGAGGCTAAACGGTTGAACCGATTTTGACAAAAAAGGTGTTGAATTGCTACTGATCCCGAAGGTGCTATACCCTATATTTTTTAAACAGGAAAACACATGGCGGTCGTCAGACGTTATTTTGTCACATGATTTAGGCTTTAAGGCATACAAATTACCTAAATTTTAGTCGATTTTAATGAAATTCCATTGATCAGCCATAGCAAATGTCCTTTAATTTCCTGTACTTCAAAAACCATATTTGCATAATTTTATCAAATACAGGGCGATTTCAAAAATTCTTCCTGCTCAAGTTTTAAGATTTTTTTTCCAACAGCATTTTCCTTGTCCCCCTCGCTCTCCCTCACTCCTTCCCACCCACCTTATTAGTAATAGTGATTGTACCCTTTGGGCATAGTTCAATGTTTGACCCAAATGCATGATTTAGGTAATACTTAGGTACATTGATTGTATACTGTGTCAAACATTGAATTAAGCACATTTCCCTGATCCAATAGATCTTCATTAATTAATTCCTCTTTGGTTTTTCTTACAGGTCTACGGAATACTTTATATGAGTAACTCATAAAGTTCTAGTAAAAGTAAAATTCGTCCTTTCTATAAGGCTGAATAAGAATTAAACCTAAAAGTTCTAAATAAAAAAAAAATAATGAAAAAAATACCCTACTGCTACATCTTCTTGTACCTAATGGTCGCAGTTGGGAATAACCCAATAATCTGATACCTGGAATCAATCAATAGGTGTGGTGTGATTTTATACCCAACTGCGACTAGTAGGAACAAGTAGATTTAGCAGTTTTTTTTTTCATTAAATTGTTGAGTGATGAGGAGCCCAGACTATGTTAAAAGTAATTAATAAAAATCCTAATTGTCTTACAACCAGCCCCAGTCTCCCTATTTTATAAATAGTTGTTTATAAGATCTTTTAATAACGGAGTTTAAAAATATAGGTGCTCTTATTATATATTTGCCATGAATTTTTATTAATTGTAAAAATTATAGGTATAACCGTTAATAAATAAATAAATATATAAAAAAACTGCTTTATTATATTTATCTACCTACATCAAGTTCATTTTGGATGTAAAAAGAGTTCACAAGTATTTTGGACAGATATTTTATTGTGATTTGGTTCGGTTTGGTAATTTATGCCAACCACGTTTCCGTAATTGGTACATTCACTGTCAGGGACTTTTTAAATTGCCGGTGTATTTTTTTCTGTCAAAATTTATAATATAAAGATATTGGAAAAAATATTTTTTTATAAGACGTATAAAGACAGAGGTAAGGTTCACTATTTTTTTGGTTTGGTTCAAACTGGGTTTCTTAATTTCAAATAGGAATATTTTTTATTTTCGAGTGCGGCCAATCAAAAAGTCCCTGACGTACCTATTTTACCATCTTTGGACTTAAAATTGTTCTTCCAGGGATCAGATTCTATATTGTGGTGGGCATATTTTATTGTTATATTTTATAGATATTAACAATAAATATTCCGACTAAAAATAAATTGTTCCAGATTGCATTATTCTAGAATAAACAAGAATTGCAAAACTTTGTATTTGAATTTTGATAAGCATTTTGAAGAGTCATATTTTGAAGTGGCATACGCAGGGGGGCTTAGGGGCTAAAGCCCCCCTCCCAAGAGCCACTGAATATTGACCCCTAAAACATAAATTTTCTCTAAAAAACAAGCTTAAAAGTATCGATCTGCGTTCAAGACCCCCCCCCCACGATCCATCTCTCCGTATCGATTCACGCTTAAGCCCCCCTCAGGATTTATTTCTGTGTACGTCACTGTATTCTGTATGACAAATTATTTGAAGTTTTATAGGTAAAATTAGCAAGATACAGACAAAAACTGTATATTTTGCAGTACTCCGGCGGCGGATCCGGGTTTGTTACATGAACTCAGAAATATGGTCAAAATGGCGCCGCCATCTTGGATTTTTGACTATTTTTTCCCTTTTTTTCTCCAAAATTTATTAAGAAAATATGTAGAAAAAATTTTTCCGATGAGTTATACATTCGTGGAAATTAAATTTTTTTCTCTTAAAAAATTATTTTTTAAGTTTTGTCATAGTGTGTTTTGTTTTTTAAAAGGCACTTTAGCATACAGACGCCACTGAAACGTCAATACGAGTCTTTATTGAATCATTTTATACATCCTTTAAAATAAAATTGTATTGTCTTTAACGTGGCGTAAACAATTTTTTCGCAAAATACTTGGTTTTAAGAGAATTTAATAAAAACTTATAAAAAAATATATTTTTGACTTTTTCTGTAAATAACCCCTATATATGGACGTCACTGGTACCGTCAGTAGTAAATTCAATCCTACTAGAATTACGTTATTGGTAAGAAAATTTTGATATCCTAATAAAGCTTGATAACAAATATTTTCACAAACAGCTTGGTTTTTACAAAAATTGAAAAAATAAATAAATTTTCTGTGATTTTTAAAAATTATCCCAGTTTATGGTCCACATTAAAATGAGAGCCGTAATCTAAAGCAAGTTACGTTCTGTATCGTCAAAAAAATATTTTTTTCTAGAAAGCTTTGTTTTATAGAAAATTGGATAAAATTTTAAAAATTCGTTAAATTTTTAACGATTTTTGTAAAATACTCATATTTATGGATGCCACTGGGCCGTTAGGGGTGAACTTATTTGTACTTTGTTATACATTGTTCTAAAGGAAAATTTATTCTCGTAATAAAGTGTTTTACACATGTTTTTCTAGAAAGGGTGCTTTTTACGAAAATTGCAAAAAACTGAAACCTTTTTTTGGTATTTTCAAAAATGTTCCTAGATTCTGGACGCCAGTGAATTCTTACCAACAATCTGCACTGCAAAGAGTGATATAAATTTTAAATTGAAATTTTATTAGCTACAAAGTATAAAACAATTTTTTTCGCATAAGGCTTTGTGAGAAAATTTAATAAAACAAAAATTGTGTATTTAAATAAAAAAAAGAATAAAATGAGCAAGAAATTAGCATAATAGAGACAGTTAAACGTATCTTTGCAAGAGTGGTACACAGGTATATCGCAGATGTCCCGTTTGCCAGATTACGTAATCTGCTTTAAATTTTCTTAGTTTTTGCCCTGCTAATAACTAAATTTTTTTTCAAAAATCCAAGATGGCGGCGCCATTTTGACTACGTTCATGAGAGGATGGGGATCGCGGCTTTTGCTATGTTTAATGTGGCCAAAATAGCTATTGATTACCCCCAGTGTTCGTTTTAAAAACTATTATTTTTTAAATTTTATTCCCTTGTCGTCCGCCATCTTGGATATCTCAAAATGGTCAAGGATGACAGCTTGTCATTACTTTGATGTCAAAACTAGGCCCCAGAGGTTTAATCCGTTTTAAAAAAAAATGTTGATTTCTTTTTTAGGCTAACCCCCACCACCGCCGTACTACAGGTAAAAATTTTGAGATTGGTCCATAAATATCCGAGATAGAATACTTGAACTTAACTTATATTTAGGACAAATCAAAACTTTAGCATAAAATGTTGGAACTAGGCGTTTTTTTGAGGATGAATAGGTAATTAATATTTTTTTATTTAAATTATACAGTACGCTCTCACTGTTAGTGCCATAAAACAAATGTAACCTCCTGTATTCATTTGAATTTATAAGCGCACAGTAGTTTTAAAACAAAAAAAAATCTCGTAAACCGTTTTGTCGAAAAAAATTACTTGTAAATGTTAACCATTTTTTTTAATGTGTGCTGGTGATCAGTAGCAGCTCGTGATCCATGATAAAGGAAGTTTACAACTTTAAAAAAACCCTCAAGTTTGTAAAACCCCTTAGTCATAAGAAAATTACTTTTACAGTTCAGAGGGCGCGTACCAACCTTTACAAACATATACTGAATTTTGTAAAATATATTATAAAAAGCAATTTTCCTATAAAAATATTAAAACACTGTATCTAGGTAAAGAACTTGAGTTTTATTTTACACGTAGAATTATCCCTTAAAATTTATACACCCAGGCACGAAATGGCCCGGGGGGAGGGCGGAGAAGGCCTGAATAACCCGAGCCCCCCCTTTCTAAGATAAAGTTTATATTCTTTAGTTCTAGTAAATAATAACTAATATATAAATTGCAATATTTGACAAAATTTAACTTAGATTAAGAAAAAGTCCTGGATCTGCCACTGAGCTCAATCAATTTAAATCAAATTCGAGTACGAAGTTGTTTTTTCTGGTTACGGGGCCCTTGGGCCTGCCCTCCCGCCGGGGCCCCTACTTACCCAGTCCGACCCTTTATATACCCAATTTCGGGACACCCTGTCTGTATACGTACCCGTTTAACAAGAAACCAAAAAAAACTTAAGAACAGTTTTTTATAACCTTTTTTTGCCTTTTATTTTGACCTTTTTGTTAAACCTACCTATTTTGAGTCTTCAACATCATTCTGTGTTTGTCAGAATAAATATATCCCCTATTCATAAGATAAATGAAAATCAATTCGCAGATTTTAATTCCAAAATTTACAATTTTTTTATTATTGCACAAAAAGTGCGGCTGTATGAATTTAAAAGAGCTATATATATAATATACACGTGCGAAACTGCATTCAATACCTACACATAGCTCGGCTATAGCTAAAGCAAAGCTGTTTGAAATCAATAATTCTATACCCTCTATATGCATACAATTTTTCCCAAAAGGTGGTATTTCCAGTTTTTAAGAAAAAAATCTAGTGCTTAGAAAAAAGAACGGGTACCGGATTTAGGTCACAAGTATTTACAGAAATAAGAGATAAGCCCACTTGCATACTGTATACCGTTAGGAAAAAAGCTATACTGACCATGAAGGTTCTGCTTAGAAAAGCTAATTTAGCAGGTGTTTAGATAAATATTTACATGTAAAGCTGACGATAGAAAAGGAATGAATGGATAAGAAATAAAACAAAAGTAAGAAATGTCAAAGGAGTTGCTAATAGAAATTTGCTAGTTATAATAAAAGAAAGACGATCGATGGAAGAATGGTATTGTAAACTTGGAAAAATAAAAGAAGTAGGGGAAGACAACAAATAAGATGGGCAGACGATTTGAAGAAACTTGCGGAAACTAGCTGGATGACCCATATATCTATTAAAGGAATAGATATATGGGATGACCACACATAGATAAGAAATAAGGAAATACACCTTTTCCAAATAAAAATTATTATATCTCTATTGCGCCTTCAGAGATAAATTTTAAAAAGCTTTTGGCCAATTTTTTTTTTATTTTTATTACTTAATTTAATTACGACATCTCGATTTTTTTGTGGGTCATAGGTCATCAAAGTCGAAGTTTACAATTTTTTATTAAAATTAAGGTTATGTTTAAATTGGTTCATTCATATCGCTACTTATTACTACTACTATGTCGGTTTAGAACGTTTTTCTACGTTGTCCGACGCCTATTCTCCACCTCCTTCGATCCTGACAATCATCCTCTGTCAGATTCTTTTGACTCATTGATCTATGGATTGACTGTTGCCATTCTAGTTTAGGACGCCCTCTTTTTCTGCGCCCTATTGGTTGCCATTCTAGGACCTGCTTTGGTAATCTTTCGTCGTTCATCCGTTGTACATGGCCG